>CM051386.1:7027187-8427187 GCA_028015245.1 Cardamine occulta | reverse complement strand
GAAAGCTTCCTAGCTGCAACTCCTTTTTCGCAAACTCCTTTTGGTCACCATCAGCTCTAAACTTTGCAACCTTCACGCCGTTTCCTCCCAACTTATCCGCCAATTCATCAAACGAAGCTTCCATTGCCTGACAAAACGGGCACCATGGTGCGTAAAGCACAACGATCCAAGCCTCTTTCCGGTTCTCCAACTTCATCAAATTCTCAATCCCTTGCCTACTCAAGCTCACAACATTCTCGCTATTGAAGATATCCGCGACTGTCGATTTCCCGTTGACATTAGCAGTTGCGTTTCCATTGGTATTCTCCTTGATATTCCCTTTGTGAAGTCCACACTCTTTAGCCTTAGCATCTTCCCACCACCATCTCCCTTCCCTCTCATGCTGACCAGGTAAAACCGCTCTCGTACACGGCTCACACCCAATCGAAACATACCCCGCAGCGTGAAGCGTGTTGACAGGAACATCCATAGTCCTCAAGAAGTTCCAAACATCATTCCCTTCGACATTCGCAACTGGATTCCACTTCACCAAACTACCAACTCCACCATCTAATCCTTCAAACACTGGATCAACCTGAACAACAGGAATCTCTGATCTTGTTCCAGGTGATTGATCTTTTCTTTGACCAGTGATCCAAGCGCGTAAACCTTTCAAAGCACGCCTCAAAGGTCTCACCTTTCTTATACGGCAACACTCTTGATGACCATCTTCATAGAAAGAGAACAAACCCTTGTTCCTAACCAAAGCTTGAACCTCAACAGCATCAGGAAACATATACTCAATCCGAATACCGTAATGTTTCTCCACAGTATCGAAGAGTCTGTATGTTTCTGGATTCAATCTCCCTGTATCCAAACTGAAAACCCTATAAGGTCTTCCAGTTAAATGAGCATACTCAATAAGAGCAACATCTTCAGCTCCACTGAAACACCAAGCAAAATAACAAAAATCTCCAAATCAGTAAACTAAACAAAAAAAATCATTCCTTTATGTATTCTCATATGATCAATTCATTACCTAAATGCTATAGCAATGTCATTTCCAAATTTCTCAAGAGCTTTATCCATAATTTCAAGAGGAGAAGCATTCTCTAGCTTCTTTGCTAGCTCCTCAAAGTCTTCAACTTCCACCACATCTAGCTTCTCTGTAACATCTGTTTTTGTAATGAAACAAAAGATCATTATTAGCATAAAACTTAATTAAGATTAACCATATGATCAATCAAAAGATTAAACCAGAACTTACCAGAAACCACCATTGATTCCTTAGCAATTGACTGCACATTTAAAGGTTTCACAGAAGATCGCTTCCCGGACAAACTCAGAGACGCAGCAGAGACATTGATACGATCCAATAACCTCAATGATCCGATTTGTGGTGCTGTATTGAATAATCAAACAATAAATTAAAAACAAAAATCGAATTTGTAACGAATTTAACAAGCAAATTTCCATAAAAAAACAATGAACCATCAAGCCATTCCTAAGATTAATTGAAATTGAGTATTAAAAAAATGAGATTTGTGATATTAAAAACTAAATAATTACCTTTGAGCTCTGAAGAAGGGAAAACAGAGCTTGAGATCAGAGAAGAAGATGAAGAAGAAACTTTGATTGCTAATGCCATTTCAAACCAAGCCAAATCTCTCGAAAATATGATCTAAGTTTTTTTTTTTGCTGCTGTTTGTTTTTTTTAATAATTCTGTTAAGATCTCTGGTGAGGAAAATGGTGGATTATAAAAGAAGCAGGTGAAAAATAGATTCATTGAACCTGGACGGTTTAATTTGGGTGGCGGCATTTGCATTGCTAATTTCATTGCTTACGTCACTCTGGTCGTGCGGTAGACAAAGCTAGTCAACATTGGACAACAGATTTGTTTCTCTATTAGGCTAACACACTAAGAGAATAATTATATTATACCAAAACATTTTACATGCTTCTAGATTTTGTTTGATTTTTGCCATTAAGGTTTTGTTTGATAATCTATTTCACAGATTTTATTTTATTTTATTAAAAATCAGCTATTATTTACTAATACATTTCTTTCTATAACATACATGAGCAAAGCTCTTTTTGTTTGTCTTGTCATCTCATTTTATTATTTTATTAATATTATAAAAAAGCCAAAACATACAAAACGAGGACAACATTCCAACAAAGCCTAAAATAATATAATTCGCTAGGGAAGAAATGAGCAACCAAGCTCTTTAACAAAACAAAAAAAAACATAATTGAGCAAAACGTTTAGTTTAGTTTAAGAGTTTATTATAGTTTGACATAATGCAATTTAGTTTTACCAAGCAAAAAAAAAACTCTAAATAGTATAGTATTTGAGTATTTATTTTTGACTAACTCTTAAAATACACATTTAAATGTAAAACCTTTTCAATTTTCATTTTCTTGCTTTTTCTGTTAATAAGTTACTAATTAAATTATGTTAACATCAAAATATTTGTGTGTATGAGTAAATTTAGACAAAATATTTCTAGATATCCAACAAAATCCGTGTATATTTATAAAATGAACTAATTCTATATTACAAAATTGAAATTAGTCTATTTTCCAAGAATTCTCGGAGCTTTGAATCAACTTTCGATATAACTTGATCTATTCATAAACCATGTTTTACAGTCAAAATTAGTCTTGGATCCAATCCCAACCGTAACAACATTTGGTTTCTGTTATAAACAAGACCAACAAAACAAAACAAAAACCCACAAAAGCAAACCAGAAGCAAACTTGAGATTTCCGATTCTAATTTCTCCATCTATCAAACATCAAAATCCCAAGATTTCATAACGATTAACAACCGAATGATTATTATTCATCAGCCAAGACTAAAGTGATAACCTCATAAACCAATCACTTATCCTCTTTAGCTTTCTCTTCTTCCTTCATCTTCTTCTCCCACCTTCTCTTCTTGTAATCAAGCAGCATCTGAGGCATCTTCTGCATCAGCTTCACAGTATTCTCTCTTTTCTCAGCTGAAATTCTATCGCACTTATGCCCTTTCCTCTTTGTCCTCATCGCTTTCCTCTCTGGATCATAAGGCCAATCTTCTCCATTAGTCAACACTTCTTTCCTCAGCATTGCCCTCCTTCGTGCGCTTATCCCTAACGGTTTCCATGCCCCCATCTCCCAGTAACCCCACACGCCTTTCGTCAGCTCGGTTCTGTATTTATCGAGCTTCGCCCTCCATGGATATTGAAACCCTGTTACAGTCTTTGCCACAGTCTCTGCAGCTTTCCCAGCCATAGCTTCTGTAGTGTAGATAATAACCACAATTCTTTAAAAGATAGCACAAAGCAGGAGATGAAAATGTAATCCAATAAACTCAATATTAAGATACGAAGCAGCTGAAATTGTAATCCCACTAAGCTCAAAGTTAGTAAAGAACCTCTAAAGACTATACATTTTCTTGTTAACTAAAAGCAGAGAAGCAAAAAAAGACAAACTTTGAAGCCATAGAGAGATTTGGTGATGAAGAACATCATAAGGATGACAAAGCATTTCTTATAAATTAAGCTCAGATTGGTTAAATTGATGTAAATAGAGAACAAGCTCTGAAGACTAATTCTTGATTACTAAGAAGAAATGTGATGCAAATGGATTCATTTCTAACAGAGCTAATTCTCCTCTGGAGCTCCTGAAATTGTTAGAGTTTGATCATAAACTCAAACGCAAGGATTCTGGTAACTGGGTTCCGTGACCTAAGACATCACAATCAATTTCGATTCCAAATCTAAGTGACTAGAGTAGAAAGGGAGCAAAACTAGGTTTACCAATCTCTTATACATGATTCCTATGAATACGAATCTACCAATGAGATCGAGAAACGAGGATTTGAAAATGGAAAATGAGAAAACTTACATTCAATTTGAGACGACGCGAGGAAGATCGGACAAACTAGATTTGTGAATGGTGAGCAGCTTTGAGAAGGCGGCGCAGATGAAGAACACAGACAAGGGTTCTTTAGTAAATTACCCTTTTTTTTATTTCTTCTTTTTTTCCAAAATAATTTTAATTAATTCGTATAAATTATATATAATGAAATTTTTTGTTAAATGCCATTTTTAAGGTACCATTTTTTACATTTACCACTCATTCTTTTCTATTTTCATAATTACCACTTTGAAATTAGATAATGACTATTTTATCCTTAATGAACCTAATCTCTTTCTCAAACAATTTCATCGTTCAGCTGCTTGAAAATCTCAGAGATCGATCTTAGGTTCTCCGAAAATCTAGAAGCTCGTCGGAAATCAAACTATCAATGACTGAATTCGCTAAAATTCGATTTTTGACAATAACAGAGCTGTGGTTACTTTGATTTTCAGACTTCTCCTGCTGAGCGAGCTGATTGACTCAGTGCTTGATGTTGTGAGAAAAGAGGCTGAAAACTGTGATTGTCTTCAAGGTGAGATACACTTTCATTCTCTAGGTTTTCGTTTTCTGATGAATCTAGTTTGTATTTGATCTGTTAGGTATAAAATCGAATCCAGATCTGCTATTAGATATACTTCTTCGTTTTTCCTCGAGTTTAATTTTCGTGCATCATTTTATCTGTGATTTCTACTTCGTAGATGGGTATGGTTTCTGAAATTTGTTAGTAGACGTGAAGCCTGGGTTGATGATCATCTGCTTATGATAGTGTTTAATGTTCTCCATTTAGATTCGTGATACGCCATTTTCTGATTCATGATCTATTTGTTTAACAGGTTTTCAAGTTTGTCATTCATTGGGTGGAGGAACTGGTTCTGACATGGGAACACTTCTTATTTCTAAGATAAGAGAATTGAGATACTTAAAGCGTTATTAGATCTCGTCGGCAACAGAGCTTCGCTAGGTTTTTCTCAAGGTCAGGCTTCTGACAAAGCTTTCCATATTCATGTTTTTGTGATGATTATCTCTGTGATTCAATATGGAATTGGAAGATAGGTTTAGGTGTAATTGTAGTAGTATGATTGAGTTAGCTATGAGTTAGCTATCTAATAGTTTCATTATGTTGTTACTCTCTTTTATTTATGAGTTGATCAATTTCGTTCTCTTGTACACTGAATTTGATTTCTGGCTGATACACTTAAGGTTTAAATTGGGCTCAAGTCAGTAGAGGCATTTTTCTAGTGATAAAATGGTAATCCATGTGTCTTTGAATCTCTTGAGTGTTCTTGATCTGTGTGTTTTTGAGGAAATTGAAAGTAAGCAGAACTTGTGGACTAATTATTGTGATTGTGTTTTTAGTAGTTATTATGTTTACTCGGTAAAAATTCTTCTTTATGAATCTCATCTTTTAATTATGTTATTTTACTAGGTTATAAAGATTGATTTGTACTCAATTAGTGGATTTTGGAACTTTATAAACAACAATTCGTTTGAATTCATAAGTGACTTTGAGAGAGGAACGTCTTATAGTACAGTTGATGAAGATAGTAGTTTCAACGATTTTGTTGCTGTCATCTTAGATGATTTTGGCATTGAAGGTAGTACAAGTTTGGTGAAGTTTAGTTATTCGTTGCCTGGGCGTCTTCCAATGTTCATTAGGAATGATAGGCAATTACGTGTTTTCATGAAGAAGTTTGAAGAGAGTGGAGGAGTCCTTCATGTATGTGTGACAGTTGAGGAGGTTTTTTCAAACCCTTCAATTTTTTAAAGGTTTATATATGAATGTTTATAAATAGTTTTATAAAGTCAGCAAATATTCTTTTTCAGAGACAAAAAAGCTCAAATCCAATGCTAGATAAAAACAACAATACAACTGGTACTGATGTCCTGAGTGTTAGTGGTTCTGTTCCCAGAACGTCCTATGTTGAATGAGGTTTTTTTCAAACTCTTCATGTTTTTATAAGATTCATATATCTTTGTTTATAAATAGATTTATAAAGTCAGCAAATATTATCTTTCAGGGACAAAGAAGCTCAAATCCAATGCTAGAGAAAAACAACAATACAACTGGTAGTGATGTCCAGTTTGCTGAGATTGTCAGTGTTCCTACTCATGCTTATACAACATTTCATTTTTGCAAATGAATTATTTTATTGAATAAAATCTGTTTTAGTTTTTGTTTTTGTATCTATGTGTTTATAAATAGATTTATAAAGTTAGCAAGATTTTTTTTTTAGGGACAAACAAACTCTAATCAGGTTGTAGAGACAAACTCTTAAGTTCAGTTTGTTCCTACAACTTTTCATGCTGCGAATGAGGTAAATTTTTATAAGTAAACCGATTTTTGTAAGAGGCTTATATAATTTTATAATAGCGTTCATTAGCATTCATTCTTTTAATCGCTTTATAATTTTGTTGATAGGACCTTATATAAAATCTTTCATAAGTAATAAAACAATGTTTAGAAATCTCTTTATAAACCAGTTTTTTAGAAGTTGCATTATAAAACCTTATAAAAAATTTTATAACCAATTTTTTTTATTGTTTTCGGAAAGGATTAAACCGACCAGTGTTGCTGAGAATGGGTCAGAATGTTCTAAGTTGTCGTCATTAGATAGTATACAGCGGATGATTGGTTTGGGTAGAAATGGGTCTTCAGATCTCCGCAAAAGTGGTGATGATCTCTTTTGTGGAATGTTCTTTCAGAACAATGAAGAAATGAAAACTCATTTGTGGGAGTTTTCAATGAAGCATAGTTTTGAGTTCAGGACTAAATATTCTGACCCACTAAGGTATGCCATTCATTGCATAGATTTGAAATGTAGTTGGCGGTTACGTGCTATTCGGAACAGTGAATCATGAAGTTTTGTTATTACCAAGTATAATAACAAGCATACTTGTGACTCTTCCTTAAGGAAAGTGAATCATTGTCAAGGGCATGCAAATATAAGAAAACATATAACTCTAATCATCCATAAAATAGAATGAAACTGATTTAACATTTCACATACCTTTGTATCTTCTCTCTTCTTCAATTCAGATAGCAAAAGTTTTTCTATGTAATCAACTTTTTTGTTCACCTGCCCAACCATTTGCATTAACATATCTAACTTTTGACTAATACCCAAATCTTTCTTCATGTGCTCATAACCGATAGCTTCAGTTGCATCAAGCACATCAACAAATCCATTACTCCAGTCAGCAGCTTTCAATCGATATCCTTTCTTGACCATATCAACAATTTCCATAAAATCATTGTCTTCAACATGTGTTTCCGGAACCAAATCGTTGTGTTTTTCTGGGTCTCCCACTATAGTTTTGACCATAACCTGACAATATTTAAATCAAAAGCATAAATCCATGTTTTTTTGCAATTTCATAATCTCTTTATAAACAAAAAAAACAATACTTACGTTGTTGATCTTCTCCACATCTAAAATATCATTAACTCGTGGTGCTTCAGTTGAAATCCACTTAAGCATTAAAGGATCTTCAGAGAAACATATTGAAATCTCTTTTCCGAACCTAATTCCTAAATGAGGGACTGAACACAATGCCCAAAAATTTATAGCCCACACAAACCCTTCCATGTCATATTGATCTTTTATCCATTTTTGACTTGTCAACTTCAAAATGTTTGATCTAAGCAAGTCAAAACCAATCCTTCCCCACGGTTTTCTACTATAATCTTCAAAATTTAACGACTCTTTCAATCTAAAACATGGGATTTTCTTTGATGGGCTCACACCCCGAAGTATCCCCTCCACTAGGATGACTGAAGCAAGTGATAACCTTTCACACTCTGTCTTTGGCTTATCCTTATTTTGAAGGATTGCAATCAAATCCTTCAATGTCTCTTTCCCCGATATCATCCAACTATATGGCGTTTTAACTCTTTGTAGATCCATAGGTGGGAGATTTTCTTGAATCGAAAATGGAAGGCCTGTTGTAAGGAGAAACTCTCTCTCGCTAAATCGCATTGGTTGAGATGCAAAAGTGAACCACATCACATTCCCTTTACGCTTCACTCTCCTTTGTATTAAAAAGTGAAAAAGTTTTCCAGAAAACTGAAGCCCTTTTCTGCGTCCAATCTCCACAATAGGATTGAGTGATGAATTTTCAATCCTTCCAAATTCATGCTCAGTTAATTCCTTAGCCACTGTATTAACGTAGTGCAAATGTGAATGTTGTAGTACAACCTTTGATCCATCCCCTGATATATCAACTAACATAGGTAATTTGATCGGTGCATATGGATCATTGCTATCACCCATCTGACAAAAGAAATATCGAATTAGAGTTATTATAAAGTTTTTATAAGGTGTATTATAAGGTAATCAGAATCAGCAATCACCAAGTTTCATACATAGCCAACAACAACTGGAACAAGAGCAGCGTTACTATGAATCTACAAACACATTAAGCTTTTATAAATTGAAGAACTTTAGTAAGTACTCAGAACCAAAAATAGAAAGAAAAAGATACTAAGAAAACACACCTGACACAATTAATTCTCAGATTCTCACGCAACATCAAGCTTAAAGCTTGAGAATTATGAAATCATTTAGAGGTATAAGATAATTCAATCAACAAATGCTCTCCTCTCTGAAATCATTTTGGTTCACGCATTTTGCAGAACCAAAAAAAAAGTAACCCTAATGGTCATCAAAATCAAACTCAGAAGGATCGATACCCTAACTTTTCTAATTGAGGGAGATAGAAACCTGAATTGAGCTAACAGAAAGAGACGATGGCAGAATTCAGTGACGGTAGAGATGAGATTTCGACGATGGCGGTACAAATCAATAGTCTCAACGGTGGATAGATGATTTCGGTGAGGCTGAGAGATTTTATGGGTGAGAGAAAAATCAATCATAGGGTTAGAATGAGAGAAAGAAAGCAATTTGTTGTATTATATGAAAGGGTATATTAGTCTTTCTCACTTATTAAAAATGATATAAATGAAAATATCAAGAAAAAGATGGTATTTATGAAAATTACACCACCAAAAATGGTATCTATGAAATTTTACCTATTTTTTTCTTAACTTTTTTCATTTCTTATAAATACAGGTCTTCAGTCACGCTTAGCTCACTCCACATGTGTATATGTAATCTGAATCGTTATATTTATATGTAATTTGTATTTTTAAAGTTCTGTATATTGACTTTATATTTTAAATTTAAAGTTAATGAAGTAAATTTATCAAAAAAACATGTATCTAAAATTCGGAATTCATCTTCTAAAGTCTAACCATACATAAGTTTTATTTCTATTTAATTAGGGTTTGAACTTCAACCATTTAGAAATTTATGCGGTCAAAGAAGAAGAAAAAACCTTTAGAATTTTGTTTGTTCTGATTTATTTGTTTCTCAATTTGTTTACCACACTTTTTAGGCTTTTACTAAATTTTCAATCCCCGCTAATTCTATTGCTTTAAAATCTCAAAATTTTAAAATAACTGTTAGAATTTTTTTTGGAACCAGATTAAGTGCTTAATTTTGTATTTCCCAATTAGAAAATCATTAAAAAGGTAAATCAATGAAAATATATTAAATATCCGATTGTTTTAAGATTTTGTTTTTATATTCATCCGTTATCGGTAGGGAAATACAATAGAACAATCAATTCACAAACATGTGAAAATTCACCAACATTATTAATTTATAGAGGTTTTATTGTAGCAAACTTTTTGTTTTTTTTATTATTATTTTTAAAAAAATAGTTTTTCCCTGTATCTATTTAATTTTATGCATTCAACTGATGACGTAAATCGAAATGAGTGCATTTTCAGCTCATAATTTTTTGGTAACTTGGTATTGGTATTGGTATTGGTATTGGTATTGGTATTGGTATTGGTACGGTTCCCTATTCGGTATGCGGTTAGATTATTGTGTGTTCGGTAATAAAAAGTTTGAATTGTATTTGGACTACGGAACCAAAGCATATCTTAATTTGGAGTAGATCGAGAACCAAAGAGAATACTATTAGGCCTAAAAGCCCAAATATTGAATTGTGGTCTGATCCAGTAGATTGTCAATTGGTCCACTCCAATAAATGCTTTGTCCATCCCACACCATAAGCCCTCAAATCGCAAACTCTAGAACGATTCCACGATTTTACATATTATCATTTTCTTCTTCTTTTTTTTTTTTTTTTTTTTTTTTTGTATGAAACCACGAGTTAACGATGCTAGTAGATGGTGGAATTTGATCAAATATAGCCTTTACTAATTCATTCGAAAAAACATTGACCATGCATTTTTTGTTTGTTTACTGATATTTGACGTGTTTATTAGTTTGATATGCATCGCTGCCGTATAAAATTAAACAATTGATCAATGAAATGTTATCTAATATACTAATAGCATATATTAATGATGTCATGTGACGGATTCAAACCCATTAATAGTCTTATAGAATGATGGTGGAAAAAAACACACACTAAATAGCATTGAATGAGATCCAAAGTTGCATTTAGTTTATTACACATTATTGGCAAAGAGAAGACCGTCGATTCCAACGTAATAACTAAGCGGTGCATGACTCTATGTATATTAATATTCACTCGGTTGAGGAATAAACTTTATAAAAAAAACAAATTGTGAGGAATAATGAAACTTCCTCCGCGTAAATGAACAAAATATACTATTCTTTGTAAGTCCAAATTGTTGTATAAATCAAGTTATTTTATGCTTACCATCGTCAAATCCATTGTTTGCTTAAGTTCAACATCATCGTTTTATGAGTGTTACCGACGATATAATAACCTCATAATTCGCATTAGACATCTTTGATATTTTAACAATTAACTCATGAAAATATACGTGCGCATTTGAGTTGTAATTCCAAATTTTGTTTTGTTTTGTTTTATTTAACAAGGAAGTTTCGGATATGAACCTATAATCTCTATAGATCTTTAGATCAGCCTTTGATAATATTTTTATTGGACATGAATTTTTTTTCCTCCCAAACGAAATTGAACTAAGTTGGCAAAGTTATTTAATTAACGTTCAATCTCGATCGAACCAACGCCACTAGTCCATACATTTTGCCAAAGATAATTACGCTCTCTAGGTGAGTCGTAATTATTCTTAAACCTAAAGAAACTCTAGACCAAAGTAATAACTCTTCAAAAACTACTAAATTTTGTTTATAAAAAACAAACTACTCTCAAAAACCCAAATTTTCATAGTTAATAAGAATTATAATTTACAACTAAACAGCTATATAATACTGCCGAAATTTTCAAAGGACTTCCTTCTACCGAAAATTTCGGAACTCGCTGATGACATAACCAGACCTTTTGGTCGTATGTACCGATGATTACATAACTTGATCACACATTTACATTCACACTTACTTGAATTTTGGTGACGAACAAAAAAAATACATGAATTTTGGTTATTTCCATTGTGATATATAATAATAAATGTCCAAATAACTGTATTTTTGTTGTTTGTCTTTTTATTCAATCTTTGCTTATGGTGCAGAATGGTACTCAAAGCACGTGAAAGCGCTAGAACCTGTATCTTCCGCTTCATTTCCACCGTACATCCTCACATTAAATGAAATCTGATCTGTAATCTCCACCGTCTACACGACATTGACTCTGGCTAAAATTTAATCTGACGGTTCTGTATTATTGGATACAAGATTTTACCGAAACACGTGATTGTACCTCCTGACAGCTCACACGCCGCGTTTCAAAACACATTCACTTGCGGACAATACGGAGCGATGGTCGATGTACTCTTGACCCAAAAAGGCCCAATTGTTTTAAATTAAAAATCTTTTTAAGAGTGAGATCTAAAAAGAGTAAAAAGACAGAGAATCTTATGACGAATTTAATATTTTTATAGGTTATATTGTGACATAATTTGCAATCCGAGTTTTTACACCGATTTGGTAATACTAGCTTGCTGAATCTAATCAGAAAAGTGTTTTTGTTTAAGAGTAAAAAATCATTTATAGTTTATTTAAAATTAATATTTATCAAAAGCTATAAACCTGTATATATGTAAATGAAAATACCACAAGCAATTTTATACGGTGGGAAAAATACTGAAGTTGACTTGTATATTAAAAAAAAAGTCTCTTATATTGAATTCGTTGTCAATTAGTTTAAACTCATTTTTGTTAATAATGCAAATCAAGCTCTCAATTCAACTATAGACTCCGATTTAAATTTTCATTACTTCTATAATAATTATATAACAAATGAATTTTAACAACGTTCGAAGAGATAAGTTACATTTTTTCTAAAAGAGAAATATTTCTTCTTACAAAAAAATATTAATTACATCGGTGCCACTGCCACTAATATTTAAGAGGGCATCTTTAATAAATCCTCCAAAATCCTCTGTATATGGATCTACACCTCTCCTCAGTCTCATACTCAAATTAATAACCAAAACGCCAAAACAAAGAAACAAGAAGAGAGCAAACAAAAATGAGAGGTTCTTGCAAAGTTTCAATAGTTCTTCTTCTGGTTTTAATCAATGGTGTATTTGGTGATAACCCTTACAGATTCTTCACCTGGAAAATAACTTATGGCGTCATTTATCCCCTTGGTGTTAAACAACAGGTATTTTCTTTCTAGGTTAATCACATTTTCTGTGTTTGTTTTCCCGAGAAAATCTTGTTCTTGTGATAACATTTTCTTGGTTGGGTAATGCAGGGAATATTGATAAATGGGCAGTTTCCTGGACCTCACATTGACGCAATTACAAATGATAATATCATTATCAGTGTTTTCAATTACTTGAAAGAGCCTTTCCTCCTTTCTTGGTAAGTTCTTTCATAAATCTTTAATTACTAGTATTTCCCGGAAAATGTGGTTGCCGGAGAAAATTGAATATTCTGGATAGAAAAGGTGCAATAAAGATTGATAAAATAGGATAAGATCTTAGCTTTTGATTTATGGCAATTTGTTTTTGTTGTCTGAATAAATCTAGCTTTTGGACAAGTGTGCTTTGAGTACATCTCTTCTCACACATTATCCGATACTTACATATACTGATATATATATATGTGTATAATTCTAAGAGAAAAAATGATTACATCCTATTCCAATGAACAAAACATAGATTCATGATTTTTCTATGGGATTTAAAGCTATTAAAAACGTATATTTTACTTGTACTTTAAGGTCTCAACTCAACTCAAACGAACAAAAAGAGTCTTTGCTCTTTGGGGATTAAATAACGTTTGTTTTGTCATTACGGAATAAGAACTTCATATTTTTCTTTTTGTCAACCTAGGATTAGCAACTTAAATCAGAAAATCTAGCATTCTAGTCTTTTCAGTTAATAAAAATTTGCTAAAAAAATTGTGCTAATATTTTTCTTGTTTTATTTCACTTAAGAATGTCAATTTCCTTTTCTTTTTCGAGTCTTAAAAGCTCTTCTTACACCCGACATGATTGGCTGTCAATGATAAAAGTATGTATATGATTTTTAAATATTTATATTCCATACTAAAAAAAAAAAAATCCACTTGATCCATACAAACTAGTCACATGCGATGACACATGTGAGCTTGAAGTGTCAGTGGGAAACAAACGAAACCCATTCAAATTAACTTTTTAAGTCTCGGATCTATTAAAATATTCAATATGTGACCCTAAACTCTTAATTTGTTCAAAAATGTCCTTAATCTTCAAAGACTGTTTCTTCCTAGGAACGGAGTGCAACAGAGGAAGAACTCATGGCAAGATGGAGTCGTAGGGACAACATGTCCAATCCCACCAGGCAAAAACTTCACTTACGTAATCCAAGTCAAAGATCAAATCGGTAGCTTCTACTATTTCCCTTCTCTTGCTTTCCACAAAGCCGCTGGTGCATTCGGAGCCATCCGCGTCTGGAGCCGTCCTCTCATCCCCGTCCCGTTCCCTCCACCAGAAGGTGACTTCTGGCTTCTCGCCGGAGATTGGTACAAAACCAATCACTATGTAAGTACACTCCTTATTGCCCTACTCCTTTTGACTTGTACCGCAAGAAAAGGTTCATTTTATAAACAAACTTTGGTTAGTTAGTTTAGCCCCGTTTTGGTATTATAGCTTATCTCATTGTTTTGTTCTTCTAGGTGTTGAGACGTCTATTAGAAGCTGGAAGGAATCTACCAATGCCTGATGGAGTTCTCATCAACGGTCGTGGCTGGGGAGGCAATACTTACTCAGTTCAACCTGGTAAGACCTACAGATTCAGAATATCAAACGTTGGAGTCGCAACTTCATTGAACTTCAGAATCCAAGGACACACAATGAAGCTCGTTGAAGTGGAAGGCTCTCACACTGTTCAAAACATCTACACTTCACTTGACGTTCATTTAGGACAATCTTACTCTGTTCTCGTCACGGCTAACCAAGCGCCTCAAGACTATTACATTGTCATCTCTACAAGGTTCACACGAAAAGTGCTCACCACGACTTCGATTCTCCATTACAGTAACTCGATGAAAGGCATCTCTGGTCCTGCTCCTTATGGCCCTACTTTAGACATCGCATCTTCGCTCTACCAAGCTCGAACTATTAAGTAAGAACCAAAAAACATGTTTCTTGACGTATAAGTAACCGCTAAAAACAGAGGATTTTAGCCGGGGTTTTAATTTTTCTGATGTTTTTTTGTTGTGATATATAGGAGGAATCTAACCGCGAGTGGTCCGAGACCGAACCCACAAGGCTCGTATCATTACGGTTTGATCAAACCAGGCCGTACGATCATACTCGCCAACTCGGCTCCTTTGATCAATGGCAAGCAAAGGTACGCCGTGAATGGTGCCTCGTTTGTTGCGCCTGACACACCATTGAAGCTCGCCGATTACTTCAAGATTCCAGGAGTTTTTAACCTCGGAAGCATCCCAACGAGTCCCTCTGGTGGAAATGGAGGGTACCTTCAAAGCTCAGTTATGGCTGCTAACTTCAGAGAGTTCATCGAGATTGTTTTCCAGAACTGGGAGAGTTCAGTCCAATCTTGGCACGTCTCCGGTTACTCTTTCTTCGTCGTCGGGTAAGAAGACAATTCTCTTAACTAGTTTTTTTTTTTTCTTATAATCTTGAAATATTATTTTCATAATTAGGAATTGGAGTGGACAATCCGATTTACAATTAGGTTTTGTTTTTATAATAATAAAACCGATTAGGTTATGAACATATTTAGGTTTAACCATTATGGTTGGGATTCAATTCGGTTTGTTTCTCTTCTCATTTAGGTAGTTTAGCTCCATATAAACTTTGATCTTAGAACTATGTTTGATGTAATTCATATTTTCGGATAATAGAATGGATGGAGGACAATGGACGCCCGGAAGCCGATTAAAGTACAACCTCAGGGACGCAGTTTCGCGGTCTACGGTTCAGGTATACCCGAGGGCATGGACTGCTATCTACATAGCGTTAGATAATGTTGGGATGTGGAACATAAGGTCGGAGAATTGGGCAAGACAATACTTAGGACAACAATTCTATCTTCGAGTTTATACTTCCTCTACTTCGTACCGAGACGAGTATCCGCCACCGAGGAATGCTCTTATGTGCGGACGAGGTAGAGGTCGCCACACTAGGCCGTTCTAGAACGGATATTAATGGATGCAACGGCTCAATGGTTTCCTTTTTTTTTTATTTCTATCCCTTAGATTGAATGAGTTGAAATGCTTTTCACTGTCACGAGAGGGTGGCAAAAAAATGTGAGCTTCGTGGATTTGTTCACTACGGCAAGAAAATTAGGAAAACAAAATTTGGAGGACTTGAGCTTTCAATTTAATTTTAATGAAGAAAACAAAAATATGTTGTGTTCTTGTTTTAAATAAAAGTATTATATTTTGATTGTATCTTACTATAGTTTCTAGTCATCGATGTTGCGGGTCATATGTCACTCCATAAAAGCTGTAAAATTTGAGATTAATTAACCGAGTTTAAAATTTGCGGAAAATATCTAAAAAACTAAAAAACAGAAAAAAAAAAAAGAAGAAGAAGTAGAATTTTGTCATGAACTTATGAGTATAACAAATAACAAAAATTAATTGGTCCCCTTCTATTAGGGGTCAAGATTAGCCCGAATATTTTTAGGGGTCAAGATTAGTTCAAAAAAATTTAGCGGTCAGAATGTAAGGTCCGACACATTTATATAAATAAAATTTGTTGGGAATGCCTCAAAATGCTAGACCAAGAAACTGAAGATTTTGATCGAAATTGACATACCTAAAGTCGTCGGACGGTTTAAAAGGCAGTAAACAGCTGCCATATTTTACAGCAAAGTATTGCATATTTGATCGTGCGTTCACACATAGACATAGTGTAAACTTTATTCCATAGTTCCATAGCTACTTCCACTAAAACAACTGAGTTACCAATCTAAGACTAGACTTCTCCTATCTACTACTTTCTTCAACGCTAAACTCCAAAATCCTAAGTAAACGTATCTTCAAAGATTGTAAAATGTAATCCGTACTCATCCAAATCTATAAGTATATATGTATATATATGTTAAGAAATGTATTTATTTTGCAATATTCTATCAATTGTTAGCACATTAAAATGAAATAACCTACTTTTGTACCCTTATCAAGTTGATTAGCTTAATATGCCAGCTCCTTATAACGTTTCAAGGGTTTAAATTGGAATATCTAGATACTTGTTGAACACTGTCATGTATATAAACATTTAAAAATGTATTTTTTGAAGGGAAGCTATCAATTTATTACAGTCTTTCCATTTAAATTTAAAAAACCATTTGCCACAAAGGACCTATCAATAAAATTATTATATATGTCTTAGTTATGGTAAAATTTTCAAACATTTGAAACGGGTCATATAAAGTATAGTTAAGTGGAGTTGTTCATTTTCCTCAAGAATATGATATTTACCGGTGATTGACGAGAGGAATGGATTATATGAAATAATGATTATACGTTGAATTGAATAACAATGAATTATGATTAGACGACTAAGAAGAAACATAAAAGTTAATCTTAGTTATTTGAACAAAGCGAGATTTCCACGTTTTATTAGAAAGAAATAATTGTTTTACTCTTTACTACATTTTGTTTTTTTGCTAATATTGTTTCAAGTTAGACAAGTTTTGCTAACCATGAGGTGAACCCCTATGTATTGCATTCTATCAAGTGGTAACACCCAAGAGACGAGATGATTATTCTAGAAATTCTAAAGAGTTCAAAGGTCATTCTAGAAAATGTTCAAAAATCACTTCCGAAAGTCTTTGTAGTCATTTGAGATTGCACAAAATCATTTTCCTCTTTTTTTTTCTCGTAAACTTATATCTTTTCTTTTTAAGTTTCCATTTCCCCCTCAAATATTTGTTAATTTGATTATAATCTTCCAATTAATTATATATATAAACTATTGTGTATATTTAAATTTTGAATTTTTAAGACGGACACAAACTACTCCATTGAATCATAAATGTTATAAAAAACATATAACATAATATATATAGTATGTTATATGATTTATAACATATAGTATATGTTATGTTAAAAAGGATATAGTATGTTTTTTTTTCTATAATCCGGAGGAACCTCCGGACCTTAGAACATGCACATAGGTGATATTCTTGTGGGTATCACAAAAAATTTTTTTTTTTTTTTTTTACGAACCGGCGTGCGACATGTGGCGAACCCGGTATCGGAAGTATCACTGCAGTGATACTCTCATACCCGGGTTCGCCACGTGTCGAGCGCCGGTTCATCCAAAAAAAAAAAAAAAAAATTTTTTTTGTGATACCCACAAGGGTATCACCTATGTGCATGGTCTTAGGTCCGGATTAATCTCTCTTAGGCCCAACTTCTTTTTTGCATAGCTTCGCTGTGAGTTGGGTGACCAAGTAGATTCGAACCCGGGTTTCAAGGCAGGCACATACCCAATCTCAAGCCACTGGAATACCACCATTTGGTTACGATATAGTGTGGTGATCCAAAGAAAAAAAACATAGAGTATATACAGCATACGACACGCGCGTTAAACTTTACAATTTACTGTAATCCGAAGACATGACACATACATACAAGTTACTCTACACACATGACACATACATACATATATACATTCACAGAAGGATTAGGCTTGTGACTTTTTTAAGTCACTTCCACTCAAGTATGTATCTTTAATTTCTCTTTAGGAGACCACCTACGAAGTTACGAACTACATTTGTACATCTAAGAGCAGCTCCAACGGGAGTGCTTAATGAGTTGTTTAAGGATAAAAGTGATTAAAATTAAATCAAGAAATGAGATATTGGTAAGAGTCGATCCTTAAATAAGAGATTTTAGCTTCGGTGCTAAGGGTGATGTGTAAAGTGTGTATTGGTCTCTCACTGTGTCGAAAATAGGGGTTTTTTTTTGTTTCGCGATTTCATTCATTCTTCTTCTCAACTCTCTCTCTCTTTCACGTCTCTTTGCCGAAGACGATTTGTCACAAGAGTAAAGAAGTCGCCGGTGAGTTGATTTGATCAGCAAATCGACTCGGTAAAGAAGTTTCTCCGACTGTGTACCCGCCGTTAGCATCGTCAGTGTATTTTCCATGATTCAAATTGGAGTTTGCTTTCATCAAATCGAAGTGGAGTTGTCAAGATCGGGTCTTGTTTGGTTGAAGGATGCTCGAATCTATCTGATTTCCTTTGCAATTTATTGAATAGATTTGAAATTAGGGTTCCGTGAGTTGACGAAAATTAGGGTTAATTGATTTTAGCTTAATTTTAGGGTTATTTGAATCAATTAGGTTGTAATAAGCCATGACTGAAAACGAATTTATGCATAGATTGTTTGTTTTCATTACCTTGAATTGACGAATCTGAGTTATAAACTTGAAATTGGAAATTTTATTATTTGAATCCATAAGCATTGAAGTCTTTCTTGTGCCATGATTGAAGATGAATTATGTAACGATTATTTGTTTTCATTAACTTGAAACGACCATTGTGGTATTTCAGTTCTTATGCATAGATGGTTTGTTTGTTTTTTTTGATATGAGGTGACTAGGACCTATAGCTAGAATGGGATCATGGCATCAGAGTATACAATGGAAGGAAGGTAAATCTTTCTACTCTTTTACATTGATTGAATGGTTATTAATTAGGTATAGAGTTAATAATTTTCGGAGATGGTTAGTATGTTTATTAGTTGTGATAAATGCTTGTTAGGAGAGTTGCTTGTAACTTGACTGATGTCTACATCACCTTTTTGCTCTATGTGTGATCAATGGTTGATAGTTTTAGGTTTGGTTATAGTCTTTATTATCTCATTAATTGCTAAGCACTACATCCAACTTGTTCTTTAAAACTTAAACATGAATCCTCTAAATATCCTTCTCCTTTAAACCTCTATTTATCCTTTTTCTTTGCTCTGTCTATCTATCCTTCTTCTTTGCTCTGTCTTTCTCTTTTCTTTCTCCTTTGCTCTGTCTTTCTCCTTTTCTCTGTCTTTCTCCTTTGCTCTGTCTTTCTCTTTTCTTTCTCATTTGCTTTGTCTTTCTCCTTTCTTTCTCATAAACTAGGTTATGGATTCAACTACTCCATATAATCAATGTCCAAGTTTTGTAAACCTCTTAAACAGTCAATATGAGGGTGAGTCGCCTAGTGTACAACTTGGATCATCAGAAGTCCCTGTGTTTAGTACACAATGTAGTGATGATCCAAGCGCTTGTATTGAGGAGCGTAAAGGAAGAAGAAAATGGACACCCAAAGAAGATGTTGTCCTTATTAGTGCGTGGTTGAACACCAGCAAGGATCCAGTAATAGGGAATAAGCAAAAAGCTGAAGCGTTTTGGAAACACATTCAAGGTTATTTTAACTCAAGTCCACAGATTGTTGGTTTGCAACCTAGGGAGGCGATGCACTGTAAGCATAAGTGGGCGAGAATAAATGATCAAGTCTGCAAGTTCGTTGGGTGCTATGAGGCTGCAATGAAAGCACAATCAAGTGGGCAGAATGAGAATGATGTAATGAAAGCGGCTCTTGAGATCTTCTTCAACGATTACAAGGCCAAGTTCACCCTTGAGCATGCATGGAGGGAGCTTCGCCATGATCAGAAATGGTCTTCAGCTTCTTCTGCTAAAGATGGTGGAAATTCTAAAAGGAGGAAGCTTGACAGTGGTTCTGCACAGTCTTCAAGTTTTGTTGCAGATAGTCATGGAGAGGCTGAATCAATGGGGCGTCCTGTAGGTGTAAAGGCAGCAAAAGCCAAGGGCAAAATGAGTGCGAGCAATGAACTGTTGGAGTATAAGGGCATGTGGGATATCAGGCAACAGGACTTGGCATTGAAAGAGAAGCTTTCTAAGCATAAAATGCTTGAATGTCTCCTTGCAAAGCCAGAACCTCTTAGTGATATAGACCTTTTTATAAAGAATAAGCTAGTCAATGAATTGTTCTGATTTGGTTAAATGTTTAAAATGTTTCTTTTGTATGATATGCTTGAATGTGTAAAATGTATGATATGGTTGTATGTTTAAAACTTCTTTTGTGTAAAATGCTATGTATGCTTGAGTTTTTCGTTTGTTTGCTTCAGGTGTGGAGCCTTTAAGCTCATGCTTCACAGTTCAGTCTTATAAACTGGCAAGTTTCCAAAGAGATCATAGAACACGCAGACCTTGGAGGAGAAACATTGTTCTATGATCTCTTTGGGAACTAGCAAGTTTGTGAGACCCAAAAACAGTTTATTTCAAATGGAGAAATGGCGAAATCACAGAAGATAATTGCAAGGACATTGGCTAAGGAAGTGAAAGTTTACAAGCAAAGTAACTGAAGATGAGATCTCTAGTACTTGTATGGACCAAAAACAGCTTGTTTCTCATGGAGAAATGGCGAAATCACAAAAGATAAATGCAAGGAAATTAGCTAAGGAAGTGAAAGTTTACATTCAGTTTGTATGTTCTTGTGTAAACTCCATGTATGTTCTTGTAAACTCCACATAAATCGGTTTTTTTTCAGCATCAAATGTATGTTCTTGTATGGAGTCGTTTAAATCAAAGGTGTTTTGATTCTTTTATATACAGCACAAAAAAAATTTAGCACCCCACTTGGGGTTCACCAATGGACATTAAATTTACATGAGGTGCTTAATGAGGTGCTTAATTTCAAAATTGCCAAAATTTATATTAAATTTAATGGTAAGCACCCCATAGGGTTGCTAACTGATAGAGATGCTCTAAAAGTACCAAACACCAACTCCATTTGTCCCATAGTTTCTTAAAGTCACATGGGATGGGACTTAATTATTTCTAATGTACCTTAAATGTGTTGTGTGTATATATTTTGTATAGGCCATATATATTTTTTGGTTAGAGGGTTTTCAATGTATAGGCCATAGATACTCATATCATGTTACCACACCAAATTTAAGATGTTGCTAACTCATCTATATTTTGGGTAGAATCGCTGACTCATCTATTTAAATTTTTCATATATAGATATTCGTTCTGTATTAGAAAGATTGATTTTTTAGTTTTTTGCTTTATTTTTAAAAGATTGATTTTCTAGACTTTAAATAAATTTTTAGTAGTTAATGTTAGTAAATTGTAATTTTCAAGAAACATTAATTGAGAATATTTTAATTGTTAAATTTATATTGGTTTATAGATCTGAAAAAGTGTTTAAAGTTAAAAAATAAGAAATTTATTATTAAATATTTATTATTTCTTAAACTGTGTAAAATACTTTAAAAAATAATCTTTCTAATACAGATCGAGTCTAAAATTCCACAAGAATTTTAAAACATTACTGAAATAAAAAAAGAAAATTACATATTCAAGTTTTTTTTGCCAAAAATAGTTAATGACTTATCACAATACTGCTTGCTGAAAACATGCACCGATTTAAAGTGTCTCCAACATAATGGGCAAAATATAAACTAGTAAAACTTGACTAGTATTTTTGTAGCTGAATCTATACGTTGATAATGGTCTTGATCATATTAAACAAAACTCTCTTTCTTTCTTTTTTTCCTTGTCTAAAATGGGATCTGTTGATTTGTTAGTTTCCGCCTTTTAAAAAGTTAAATTTGTTTAATCTATTCTCATGCTTGAAAGATTCAAACTGTCTTCTAAAAAGAATATGTGCACCAATTCAAACGCCGAAACGTTATATATTACATTTTTAAATTAACATTGGAGGTTTCATTTTATTTTTGATAAGTTGTAAATGTCATTAAGGAATGAAATGTTGAGGCTTTACAAAAGAGTTAGACCTATCCTTTACTACCTTGCCAAACAAAAAAAAAAAAAAACAAGGCAGCATAAACACATGAGAATACGAGGAATCCTCATTGTAACCAAAGTTGCATTAAGTTTGCGAACTTGCTGAGATTTCTTCATTGCTGTTATGGAGTTGCATTGGAGGTTTCATGCATGGAACTAAAAAACGAATGACCAAAAGCTTGCGGGCTAGTGGTGAACCTAGAGTTTATTCAAAAAATTGTGTAATCTAGGTCCCCTAATCTGATATTTTGGAGGGGGGTTAAGTTGCTCGCTTTGATTCCGGGTACATGGAGAATTATGGGTTTTGTCATTTGTGTGAGACTTTGATTACTTAAAATTTATTTTAATTAACTAAAGTTCCACTATTTTATTTTAAAACAACAAAATTTGCACTACTTGAAGTTAAAGATTTCATGAATCGATGACAATTAGATATAGATTTTATGAATCAAAAATTTAATATGGTAATAATTAATGAGAAAAGTGATATTGTCTAAATAACTGATGCTAGCTAGTATATAACACTATACATAGAGCGTAAGAGTGTGGTTAAATATATTTTCCGAAATTAAGTTATATGTAAGTAGAGATTGTTTTGTGTAACGCGGCTATATTTAGCTATTCACACATTATAACAAATAAATCGAATTACATTGTATAGCACCTGCTCCACTACGATAACAAAAGCTAGATATACTTTATAATAATTAAGTCGTCATATTTAGTTCAACTTCATATGCATTATCTCATCGGCTATAAATTTCAATGCTTGATCGGAAAACAGTGGCAAATCCAATACTGTGAATAATATTATAATTAGAAGTTTTGATTAGTGATAACTCGCCGATCTAGGTTGACCATTTCTTAATTATACGTACATGAACATTAGTACTACTTACTAGTTGATGACTAATTCAAAGGTATCATTAGCCAAAATAATCTATCGTAATTATTTCAAATTTTCAATGATAACAAAAATTTACCAAAATTTCAAATGTTTATCGATAGAAATATAGTACACACACATTCTTGTTACCCAAAAAGACATGCGTCTTTAAGTGTGTTGTCTATCCAATCAGTTGATTTTGTAGGACTTCTCATTGACTTAAATTAGAACTCTTTTCTCAATTCGATATATATGTATATATTTTAAATTAATATATTTCGCGCCTAAATAGGCCTTGGAAAGTCAATAAGCGTAAATGTATATGGACCAACACTGGTTGACTATTGAACAAAATATTAGTATTAAAGATACAAATAATCGATTTTCCGCTTCGATTGGCGGCTATAAATAGAGAGCAGAACCGAACAGAATTGGAACCAAACCAAAGTTGTTTTCTGATTCTTTGAAAACCAAAAAGAGTACTTCAATGGCTACCCATTCTAGATTCTTCTACATGATCATTCTTCTTTCATGCATTTTTTTTGCTTTGCTTAGGGGGAGTTATGGAGATAATGTGGAGAACAACAACGATGATGATGATTGTTCTTCTCGTGGCTGGCGTGGTTGTGGTAGTTTCTACGGAAAAGCTGCCAAAAGATATGGTGGTGGAGGAGGTGATGGGTATGGCCATGGAGAAGGGTATGGTGCTGGATCTGGTATGAGTGGTTATGGTGGTGGTGGTGGTGGCGGTGGCGGAGGTGGAGAAGGTGGTGGCGGTGGTGCAAATGGAGGTTCTGGTCATGGAAGTGGATCTGGTGCTGGAGCTGGTGGAGCATCTGGTGGAGCAGGAGGAGGTGGAGGAGGCGGTAGCGGAGAAGGCGGTGGTACTAACGGAGGTTCGGGTCGTGGAAGCGGATCTGGTGCTGGTGCTGGAGTTGGTGGAACAGCTGGTGGAGCTGGAGCTGGAGGAGGTGGAGGAGGCGGTGGTGGAGAAGGGAGTGGTACTAATGGAGGTTCAGGCCGTGGAAGCGGGTCTGGTGCTGGAGTTGGTGGAACATCTGGTGGAGTAGGAGGAGGTGGAGGAGGTGGTGGCGGAGAAGGTGGTGGTGCCAATGGAGGATCAGGCCATGGAAGCGGATCTGGAGCTGGTTCTGGAGTTGGTGGAACATCTGGTGGAGCTGGAGGTGGAGGAGGTGGAGGAGGCGGTGGTGGAGAAGGGGGTGGTACTAATGGAGGTTCAGGCCGTGGAAGCGGGTCTGGTGCTGGAGTTGGTGGAACATCTGGTGGAGTAGGAGGAGGTGGAGGAGGTGGTGGCGGAGAAGGAGGTGGTGCAAATGGAGGATCGGGTCATGGAAGTGGTTCTGGTGCTGGTGCTGGCAGTGGTGGCGCAAGTGGAGGAGGTGGTGGCGGTGGAGGTGGTGGCGGTGGAGGTGGTAATGGAAATAATAATTCTGGTGGAGGGTATGGTCATGGCAGTGGTTTCGGTGTTGGAGTTGGTTTTGGAAACAATGGAGGAGGAGGTAGTGGTGGTGGTGGAGGAGGTGGAGGTGGAGGAGGTGCTGGCAATGGCTCTGGTTACGGTAGTGGTAGTGGTTACGGTGCTGGTTTTGGTAGTGGTAGTGGAGGCGGTGGTGGTGGTGGAGGAGGAGGTGGTGGCGGTGGTGGAGGAAGTGGAAGTGGAAGTGGAAAAGGAGAAGGATATGGAATGGGAGGAGGAACCGGAACAAGCAATGGAGGAGGAGTGGGTTTTGGAATAGGCATCGGGTTTGGTATTGGCATCGGAGGAGGAAGTGGTGGAGGTACCTCTTATCAAACCAATACCAATGGAGATAAAAGTTCTCCCTAGCTAGACAGTAGGGACTCGACAAGTATCTCATTTGTCAACTCCCTTAAATAAGGATTTTTAGATTCATCTTTTGATATTTATTATTCTATTTGATGTCAAACAAGTTATTCTATTTTATAGTAGTTCTCATGGATACAATCATGTACGATGAATTCGTTTGCCCGAATGAATAAAAGTCCGTACGTTTGTCTTAATTGGGAGAAAATAAACTTAAATTTTCTAATAATATTTTTGTTTTCGCAAACAATACCACGAAAATAAAAATGACAAATCTACACATTTATATTTTGTGACCACCGAAATCAAGTACCCATGACTGTTTTTTAATGATCGCTGTTGTCCTAACTAAACAACGATATATTGTATATATTTGTCGTTTTTATGAAAATTTGGTTGTCGTTTAGAACAATACTTTTTAATAATGACCGTATAAGGGACTTATAAGGAGTACTTTCTCAAATTACATTTTTTACTTAGAGAACTTGCATTGCCTAACATTAAAACCAAAAAAAATAAAAAACTTGCATTGCCTATCCCAATAGAAATATGTTTATTAGGTGAATGAAAACTTAAAAACTAGGTAATAAGCAAAAAACTTGTTGTTGTCTAAAAATATTTCTGAACACTTTGATCAACATCATAACTTATTAGCCACTCTATACGTATACATATAGTAGATGACAAAGATTTTGTTGAGTTAAAAATTTTTTTTGTTTGTTTTTGACAAATTGTATTAGTTGACACAAGAATTTGAACAACGAAAGGTATCGTTGTTGTCAACAGCGAATACTTAAAATGCAAATACAGTAGAACCTCTATAAATTAATACTCGATAAATTAATAAACACTATAAATTAATAAAATTTGCTGGTCCTAAGTCAGATCGGTGTAAAAATGAACAAAATTCGATAAGATAATAAAATAATAATTTTTTTAGAATCTCTATGTAAATATATGGTCCCATTAATAACATAAATTAATAATCATGTAAATATATATATAAAGACAATATAATTTTTTTTATGAATTTATGTTAGAACTCATAAATTAATAATTATGTTGTATTTTAAACTATCTTATTGTTATAATGTAAATAAATTTTTCATAAAAAAAAAACTTTTCTATAAATTTTTAAATTACAAATATGCATAATTTTTATTTCAATAGTTGTATAGACTGTTTAAATATAACAATTAAGGCTACTAATCATAAATTTAAAATTTATGTTAATTATTTATATAAGTGAATTCATTTATAATCTTTGTTATTTATTATCAAAATAATTTAATTTTTTAAAAAATTTTAAACTTTCAAATCCAAAACTATTTAAATTTATAATATCCAATACATTATTTTTATTTAGATCAAAAATTTTAATTTATTTATTTTTAATTTTTGACAAAAAATCTCTATAAATTAATAAATATTATTTTATACTATAAATTAATAAATATTAATTTATGGATAAATTAATATCATTATAAATTAATAAAATATTATAGTTTCAATATTATTAATTTATAGAAGTTTTACTGTATACTTACCAGTGGCCCAATAAGATTCTTTCATTGGGCTTTCTTAAAAGCCCAAATTGGACTAAATTACATAACCTAAAATGAGATATTTAGATTAATTTTCTTCTCGCCGGACCTCTCTTAAACCATAAACCCTGCGACTGCGAACCACCGACGAGATATGGCGGACGTTGTACAGTACCGCCTCGAGCGTATGATTGACGAGCTCGATGATCTAGAGCGACAAGGAATCTTCACGCGTGCAGAGATTGCAGAGATCGTGAAGCAGCGTCGCAAGTTCGAGTATCGGCTAAAGCGGCCAAGTCCTCTCAAACAGGATTTTATAGCTTATATTGACTACGAGATTCAGCTCGATGAGCTTCGCCATTTGCGGGAGAAAGTTGCGCCGGCGCTTGAGTCTAATAAGAAAAAGAAGAAATCGGTTTCTGATTTCGCCGGCGTGGCGAGGATTGTTGAGATTTATAGGCTTACGACGATGAGGTATAAAGGAGATATCAATTTGTGTGGTTTAGGTATCTTGAGTTCTGTAGAGAGAAGAGGAATGGGAGAATGAAAAAGGTAAAGCTTGAGAATTGAAATGTATATGAAAAAGAAGCTTATTGATTTATGTACTGCTTTGTGAATGAATTTGTGTTGATATCATCATTTTGATTTGAAAAGCTATCATCTTTCTTAGTTAAATTTGCTGCGAAATCATGTGTAGGCTTTGGCTCAAGTGATAAGGTTTCACCCTAAAGTTGCTGGAGTGTGGATATATGCTGCGGCTTGGGAATTTGATCAAAACTTGAACGTTGCTGCAGCTCGTGCTCTTATGTTGAATTGTTTGAGAGTGTGTTCGAATTCTGAAGATTGGTGGGTGGAGTATCTTCGAATGGAACTCACTGTTTTAAATAAGCTGAAAGCTCGTAGTGTTGCTCTTGGTGAAGATAGAGGGAGTTTGGAACGTGACAAGAAAACCGCCGAGGTTGAGAAATGGAAAGATGAGAATAAAGAGCTGTTTATGTCGCTTGATGAGAAAGAAGGAAATGAAGAATCTAATGTTGAAGATGATGAGGATGAGAGTGAGAAAGTTGATGTCTTTCAGGAAACAGGGTCGAATGTTCTTCAGGCTATCTATAGTGGAGCCATTGAGGCTCTTCCTTCTAGTTTTGATTTGAGGAATCGTTTCCTGGAGATTGTGGAGGTAACAGATTTGGCTAACTCAGATGGAATCCGTGATACGATCCTAAGTGACATGAAGAGGGATTTTTCCATGGACCCTGAATTCTGGGATTGGCTTGTTAGACATGATATGAGTGATTCGATTAGCAAAGAGACGTGTGTAGAGTTTTCGAATCCTCAAATGCAAAAGGCTATTCAGGTATATGAAGAGGGTTTACAAAGTGTTAATTCAAGTTCTATGTTTGAGATGTATATAAAGTTTTTGATGGAGGCTATTACCCGGTCAAATGGAGACGTTGATGATGAAATTTCCCGGTTGTCGAATCCGAGTGGGGAATGCATTTCACATCTCGTAAATGAGCACGAAAAGGCTGATGCAGCTGGTTGTTTGACCGAGGATCTTGCTACTGATTACGTTGCTTTATACTTGAAACTGGGAAGGACCCATGAAGCTCAGGAGCTAGTGGAGAAGCTTTGCAATGGAAAATTTGTGGGATCGGCTAAGTTGTGGCTTTCAAGAGTCTCCATTGAAATCAGATCATTGACAAGGAACTCAGCTTCTACTAATAATGCAGATTTGCAGTCCATCTTTGTTATTCTTTCAAATGCTTTGGGAAAAGTACCTATCTCAGAATCTGAAAGCTTGTGGCTTATGGTACTCGACTAAAACAAACTCTATTTTCTAGACAGTATCCATTTCGCTGTTCAAAGAATAAAACTGATGAAGTGCTTAATGTATCACAGGCTCTTAAGTTCTTTGCTCATCAGAGAAGTTATTTTAACAAACTTGTCGAGATGTCCATCGTATCGGTAGTCAAAGGCAATGGGAGTGACCATGGATTTTCTCTCGCTTCCACGATCATAAAGTTTGTTCTGCAAACGAAAGGGAATCAGAGTGCAAGAGAGATGTACAAGAGGCAAAACCGCTATTCTTTTTTCCCCACATTGTAGGTTCTTGGCTCTTTATTCTCACCATTGTTACCCCTAAATTTGCAGGTTCTTGGCTCTTCCCGGGCCCAGTCTTGCTCTATACAAAGATTGCATTGAAATAGAGTCTAATCTTGCATCACTAGGTGATCAAGAATGTCTAACTAATGCTCGGAAGTTGTATGATTCCGCTGTTGCAAGTTACAGTCAAGACCTGGATTTATGGCAAGATTACTACTCATTAGAGAACAAGGTAATTTCTATTTTGTTTTGTAAAACCCAAAATTAAGGCTTAATCTGAAGCTACTCTAGAAACAAATGTTTTGTTGTGTTGTGTTTATTGCAGATGGGAACATCAGAAACAGCCAATGGTGTATATTGGCGAGCGAGAAAGACTCTGAAGGAATCGGCAGGTTTCATAGTTCGATCTGATTTGTTGTAGTTTATTTATGGAGATTATTGCCCCACAATTTTGTTATGTAAACAGACTGTTATATTAATATTTTATAGATATTAGTCTTATGTTAGTTTATGTTATTTTGATTTTTATATATTTAGTAGACTATTTGATTGTGAATACGAACAATTCAACATTGAAGCTTTTTCTTGTCTTTCAAACAAGTAGTCTCGTTCAAAAAGGAGGCAACAACAAGTAAACCATAATTTATAATTTTGGGGAGTTAAGAGTATCTCCATTGGTCATAAAATAGGTTGTCTTCTTTAATTTTTTAACATTAATTTAAAGACATTTATTAAGAAAGAAAAAAACATATCTTTACCAAAACACCTAAGACTCTTATTGAACACACTCTTAAATATGTGTCATATTTTTATTGATTCTAATTTTTTTTAGTTTAATAGTTAATAAATAAAATTAATTAAAGACATTCTTAATAGGTTGTGTGATGAGGATGGTTAGGAGATTTTAGTGATCCTAATGGTTTGACCAACAAGTAAAACCATTAATTTATAGTATAATTTTGGAAAATTAAGAGAGTACTCATTCTAATGGTTGGACCAAAATCCGCACAGGAGAATCTATCAACTACGAACTGGTCATTGGTCAAACACTTGTTCTTGGTCAAACATTTTCTTATTTCTCATTTCTTTTTTTTCGCCTGTAAATCCCACAAACTATATATACATTAGATCTTCCCCTCCTTAGTTTCAACAAACAGAAAAAGAAACACAATAATCAACAAAACCAGAAAAAAGAAAAAATGTCCAGCAACTAAACCAGTTTAAGAAGATTATAATTCACGGTGTTGTCTCCATATATCATATATGGCATCGTTACAGGCTTCAAGATTTCTGCTATCTACTTCTTGTTCTTCTTGCACAAGAACAAGATCCGCAGTCTCAATCCCTAAGCTACCGAAATTTAATGTCTCGATTCCACAAATACCAATCAAGAACCGGAATTTAAGAGTTGAAGAACCAAGTTTTCAGTTGGATGGTTTTGCTGAAAATTTCGATTTTTCGCTTTTAGAGAGACAAAGGCAGAAGAAGAATGGTTCCGATGATAAGGTTTTGCAAAGATCTCAGATTATTGCGGTTCTTGAAGAAGTAAGAGACAGAGTAGAGATGCACAAGAACATCGGAGAGCAACCCAACAACTGGAACTCTCTCTTACTCAATTCCGTCAACATGATCACTCTCACCGCCGCTTTAATGGCCGGAATAGCTTCCATGAACGCCGTTGGAGGAAACTCCGTGTCTGCGGTGAATATAGCTTCTACGGTGTTGCTAGCTTCTGCTACAGGTGTAGTTGCCTTGATGAACAAGATTCAGCCGTCACAGCTTGTGGAAGAGCAGAGGAACGCCGTGAGGCTTTTGAAGCAGCTGAGAAACAGAATCGAGATGATTCTGAGAGAGAAAAGCGAAGAAGGAATCAGTGAAGCAGACGTGAAGGAAGCTATAGAGAGAGTGCTATGTTTAGATAAAGCTTACCCACTTCCTCTACTCGGCACAATGCTTGAGAAGTTCCCTCAAGAATTCAAGCCAGCGACTTGGTGGCCCGAAACAAAACCTGAAACTCGTTCAAGAACCGACGCTAATGGATGGAGCACGGAGCTAGAGATGGAGCTGAGAGAGGTGGCTAAGGTTATTAAGAGTAGAGATGCAGAGGAGTACGAGAAGTTAGGTCACGTGGCGTTGAAGTTAAACCGGGTTTTGGCAATCTCTGGACCTGTGTTAACCGGAATTGCTGCTGTGAGTTCCGGTTTTATAGGCCATGGTTGGGGTTTAGCTGGAGTAGTAGCAACGACGTGTGCTTCTTTGGCTGCCGTAGGGAACACGTTAGAGCACGGTGGTCAAGTAGGGATGGTGTTTGAAATGTATAGAAACTCCGCCGGATTCTTCTCTCTGTTGGAAGAAACGATCGAAACAGAGAGAAGAGAGAACGGGCAAGTTTTCGAGACCAAAGTGGCTTTGATGCTCGGGAGAAGCTTGTCTGAATTGAGAGATCTCGCGAGAAGACCAAGCTTGTCTCGGTTACAAGGATCAGTCATTGACGAATACGCAAGCAAGCTCTTTTAATTAGCTTAAAGACAAATTGAATTTTCACAAATTCGTTTTGAGCATAGATCATAGAACTATAGATGATTCTTTCATTCTTTGACTTGTTGTATAAAAATAGTTTTTATTTATTTATAATAAAGTTGTATTGACATAATTACTGTGCATAAAGATGCAAAATGATTGTTTTTATTCGTCTCTTTCGATTCTAGTTAACAAAGTCCGTTTAAATTATAATTTTATTCAGGGTTTTTTATTTTGGTTAATTATCTTTTAATATATACTACAAAAAGTCAATCTCCTAGATACATGGTATACCAAGAATTATATAGAAACAAGAAACATGTTTCTCTTTTCATTAATTTAATTATGAGGTTGAACAAAAGAAATTATAATATAAACATACCATATATAAGATGATATATCTATATATATATATATATAAATTATGCTTTAACACATATCTTTTATGGACATGCATACATACTTTATTGTCCCAAATATAACAAATTGGTTAGGCAAAATACTTGGACAAGGCTTTAAATAGATCAGAGTACTTCACGTCTCTAATATCTCTCTCTCTTGTAGGCTGAGAGTTGTCTCTTTATAAACTTTCTCTGAGAGAATGAAATCTTAAAAACTTATTTTCTTCCACACTTGAAGGCTTCACCGGTAAGATTCCGCCTGATGGCCTCTCCCGCCCCTTCAGTCACTCAATCAGTCTCAAAAAGAAATCTCCATTGCTGGTCCAAGCTTCCTACAGATCTCTAGCGATTAGTTTTTGAACGTCTTGGATTTGCGGATTTTGGACGAGAGCCAAAAGCGTTTGTTCATCTTGGCATTCCGCTTCGAAAACATGTGAGCCAAACAATAAGATCCATTGGATGATGATCCTCTTCCCCAAGGACAATAACAACTGTCTCTTGTTCAATCCTCAAGAAAAAGAAAAGCTCTATAAAACTCAAGATGTTGGCAACGACTTTGCAGACAGCTTTTGTGTGGCGATTTATAGAAGCTGGCTTTTAATGCTAGACTACCGTCAATATATAGATTCTATTCAAAGTAACATTGGGGACTTCCTTCTATATAATTTATATATTTTAAATCTCTTAACACTCGAGAGGATCAATCTACCGACTTTGGAATCAGATATTGGTCCACCTCTAATATGTTGTATTTTTATTGGTTTCAATGCATGGTTTTCATTTAAAACTCATTACATTTACATAGCATATTAAGGTGCAGATGCATTGTGTAGTATAGTTGGCATGTGCATGTTCTTTTATAGGTTTGGAGGTGGAATGGAGCTTAAAAAACCAAAAGAATGAAGTTTCGTTGCAGATGATGCCTATCGACCACGTCCTATCGACCTGGGCTGGTCGATAGATATGCAATTTTTTTTTCAAATGGCCAACATTGTCGTCGGGAAAACAGTCACAGCAATATGCTTTACAGGTTGCCAAGTATTTGTTGACTCAGGGTCTACAAATATTCATGGCCCAAAGGTAATATATATCATTAGTCTTTAGTTAATTGAAACATTTTTAGATCTTCCCACTATTTATTAGTTAACTTTTCCTTCTGTTATTGTTCTTTTTAGGGTTCCATCGACGCGATCAATCGGCAAATCGGAGCAGCACCAGATTGCTCAAACTTTGATAAGCTGTATGATGTCTCATTCACCATAGCCGGAAAACGTTTCGCCATCAGTCCAAATGATGTAAGTCGATCGGACGAACATTTTTATTTCCTTCTTTTACTTTCTTTTTTCTTACGTTTTTTTTTCCAGTATATATCTCGGGATGGTAGTAAATGCAGGACTTGATTCTCTGTGAAACCAACTGAGTACTGGTATGTTTTTCATTTTAAATATCTTTTTCACATCTTTTTTCTTTTTCAAATATATGTTTTTGACTGCTTGTTTTGTTTGATTGTAGGACACTTGGTATGCCTTTCATGCGTGCCGTTCATACGGTCTATGACTACCAGAGTCTACCAACTCTGAAGATCGGCTTTGCTAAGTCGGTTACTTAATTTATATATGTATTATTATTGATCATATGAAGAAATCACTATTGTAATAATAATTTATATATAAAAAACATAATTTCCATCATCAAAGTACATTGATATTTCAGTTCTAATATTTGGCTAATAATATCTCAATGACTGTGATTTTATAAATCGTGAAAGTTATCAATAAAGTATCAATCGATCAATGAGAACTAAAATTACATGGCGACTTTGACAAAACCAATTAAAATTTAGTTTTTTTTTTGCCTTGAATATACAATCTTGATTGAGTATTGTAAACAATAGATTCTTTGATTTCACAAAATTATATCAATTCCACCCCTTAATTAAATTGTGGTTGAATTAGGAGGTTTAGAATTCTGATGCCAGATAAGGAGATTTAGGATTTCTTCATTTTTTTAAAAGCCACAAAGGAATGGGCAGTCAACGTGAAACACAGAACTTCCAGAGCATGAGTTGGACATTTTAAGGTTTTTTAATTTTAATAATTTATATGTTTGAGGAAAGAAAAAATGTACTATTAGGTAACAGTTATTGTTGTGACACATAATTTATATGTTCTGTGGAAAGCAAAAATATACTCCCCCGTTTCAGAATAGATGATGTTTTATCTACTTTATCTTGTTTCAGAAAGTTTGATGTTTTAATTTTTTTACTTTATTTTTATTGATAAATTGTAAATATCAAGATGTAATGATTGAAAAGAATTATGTTACTATTGGTTTATAATTATTAAAATAATTCTTGGTAAAAAAAAATAATATATATTAAAAAAGTAATGATTATTTTTTTAATTTGTGTAAAATATCTTTAACATCACGTATTGTGAAACAGATGGAGTATTAGATTGTGTAACAATTATTATTGTGTCAGTGTCACATTATTTAGGCAAGTGTTATTATTGTGCCAGTGTCACATTATTTAGGCAAACGCTCATGTATGTATCCATCTTGCAAATTTTGAGACGCATGTAATGTGTTTTATACGCCAAAAGAATAAAGTATCATGATGACCACCTGCTCTGATGCCGTGTTGAAATATAAGAATTCACATTCATTTCTCAAATAAGAGTATAAGACGTACATACCTACGAGACTAATTTACATAATTTGGAAAGATCCCAAATTTCTCTAAACGGCCAAATGCTGATGATACTATTATCCCATGTTCCCAGATATGCTTTACATTTCGACAGTGGTTGCCTTGATGAACAATATTCAGCCGTCGCAGCTTGTGGAGGAGCAGAGGAACGAGATGAGGCTGTTCAAGCAGCTGAGAAACAGAATCGAGATGGTTCTGAGAGAGAAATTAAATGAGAAGAGCGATAGAGAGAGTGCTCTTTTTTTTTAGTGGACCACGCTCAAAGGCCGTCGGATGGATTCTCCTTCTCCGGGGTCCGATGGATCAAACTGGTCCAAGCTTCCTCCAGATCTCCTTCACATGGGTTTTGAACGTCTTGGTTTTGCAGATTTTCAACGAGCTAAATCTGTTTGTCCAACTTGGCACTCTGTTTCAAGACAATCAGCGCCAAAGAGTCAGATCCCTTGGCTCATTCTATTACCCGAAAAAGGTAAAGATTACTGTCTCTTGTTTAATCCTGAGGAAAAAGAGAAGGTGTATAGAATTCAAGATCTCGGTGTTGAATTTGCAAATAGTCATTATTTGGCGGTTTATGGAAGTTGGCTTCTTAGTCACCGTGCTTGCCAACGCCAACGAAGGAATCAATAGAAATTCAATATATTTCAATGGTGTTCATGACCGATGTGATCTTGATTGGAGTGAAAAAGATATCTTTATCTTCAATCTCGACACGCACAAGGTTGAAAGACCACATCCAAGTATTTGTTCGTCCATTCGATCTTCTGATGCTCGATGGTTTGTGCCAAATTTCAAACGGAAATGACTCATCTCAAGTCTATTGTATTCTTTTTAATGCTTTTATTTTTATATAATTCCCTAAACATCTATATGTTGGACTTGTATCTCTTTACTTTTATTTTCTTGTGTCTCATTTCTGTTGGACTTGTGTCTCTTTTACTTGTATGTCGCATATTGCTTGAATTTTAATCGTTCTGGCCTTTGGTTTTCACTTTTCATTTTGATCCATATTTATTTATTCTTACAGATTGATTTTAGTTGGAAAGATTTTCTGAATAGTATACTATTTTACCACTCGATCCATTCCTACATCCAAATTCAAGAGATTTATAATGACGACACACAAAACAAAAAAATGGGATTGGACCAAAATCGCCACAATAGAAATCATCAATGACGATCATTTTTTTATTCGTCAACAGAACTAATGTCAAAACCACTATAGAAATCATCAACTTGATGATCAACCATTTTTTTATTCCTCTTTTGTTTGCCTTTGAATCTCACAAACTATTCAATAATTAGTTTTCTGGCAAACGATTGTCCATGTGCATAATTAAAAAATCACAAACAAATGTTGTTCATAATATTTTCATGTATATATAACGTGGGGTCCATTATTAATCTTAGTTGGACCCAAATTTTAATTTTTAATCAAATTAAAAATTATGAACAACATTTGTTTAATTATAAATTATAAATAAAATTAGTATGTTTTGTCAACTTGGTTTTCTTTTTCTTATTCCAAATTTTACAATAATTAAGTATAACGTACTAATCGGTCCAGACTCACTTTGTGCGTGTAATTAAGTACGTAACAGATTCGAAAAAGTCAAGAGGAAAAATTATTCAAAATGTTATAGCTCCATTGAATTGCTTTGATGATGAAACATTGCTATGGCCTAAATGTATTGAAATTCAAAAGCTTTACATTACTTGCTCAAACGAGCCAATATCAAATACATAGTACATGACAACCAAACAAGTGTTACCAAAATATTGTCAACTGAGATTCTTTCCAAACCCCTCATATATAAGATGAAAAAAAATGTTGTAATAATATTAAAAATACATAGATCATGTCCAATGTTTTTTGTCTTTCTTAAAAATGCATACATCGTTAAAACAAATACTGAAGAATATGATCAATCATTCTCGTTTAAAACTTGGTAGAAACCATAGCGCATTAGAGCATGGAATGGACGAACAAACAAATTGGTGCGGTTGTTCAAATGTCTTTGTATCGAGACTTTATATGAAAACAATGTTTCTGTCATGTTCATCATAATAATCAGTGGCATTGAAGTAGATAGAGTTTTTCTTCATTCCTTCAACGTCCTTGGCGAGCACTGTGATACCCAAATCCAAAAGAATTGCTTCATCTCCCAAAGAAACAATTTCCTCCCACTTTTTACCCTTCGATGAACCCATCTTGTATACTTGAAAGTTCCATATTTTGGACATAGTCGGACGTACGCTCTTAACAATTAATACATCTCCACCTACAGTGACTACTAAATCATCCTTATGGTGAGCCATTTGGTCTTTCAATGGAATTCCAGTAGTCTCATGAAACCTTCTAGCATTTGAATGTATCCGCGTACGCTAATTTTGAAAACTTGAACCGGAATTTCCCCAGAAAAATCAAAAATCTTGAGCTTATAAAAGTTGAGACAATAAAGCTTGTGATCCTTGTATACCATGTTAAAACACTCTTCGATACCTGACAATGACAACTCAGGAATCTGTTTCCACGAGTTATCTCCTTTCTTGAAAGAAACTGCATTTTCTTCATCAACCATTCCTATAACTAGGTAATCTTTGGTTTTCTCGTCTAACCAAAATATCGTAGAGCCGAGTGATCCATTTTCTAGTTCGAAAGTTGGTAGATTGATTCTCTCGCGGGCTAAAAGATCTAAAATATATAGATTACATTGAAAGTCTTTTATGATTTCGTAATGACGTTGCATCAAAAGCCAGCTTCTATAAGTCGCAACACAAAAACTCTTTGCAAAGTCGTTGCCGAGATCTTGAGTTTTGTAAATTTTGTGTTTCTCTTCAGGATTGAACAAGAGAACGTAGTTGTTGTCCTTGGGGAATAGAATCATCCAAGGGATTTTATTGTTTGGTTTAGATTGTCTCGAAGCGGATTGCCAAGATGAACAAACGGATTTAGCTCGTTCGAAATCGGCAAAGCCAAGGCGTTCAAAAACCAATTGCATAAGATCTTGAGGAAGCTTAGACCAGCAATGGTGATTTCTTTTTGTACCTGATGGAGTGAAGGATACGGCCAGATCCCGAGCCGGAGAAGGAGGAAGCCGGGAAGAGGCCATCTGATGGAGTCTTGCCGACCGTGAGAGTATACGAGCCCTTAAAGCCTAGAACCGGCGAAGCCTTCAAGCCTGGGAGAAAAATAGCTTTTTCATTTTCATGTGCTCAAAGAACATTTATAAAGAAAAATTTGCTCTTGCTATTTAAAGAACGTAAAGGCTTAAAGCCCAAGCTAAAAAAATGGACAAGTAACCCACACTAACCAATTTTTTAATATATGGAAAATAAAGTCCATATGTATAGAATAATTTATAATTTATCATATTATTATAAAAAGAAATATGATTTGTATTAACATAGAAGATCACAATTTGATATTTTACAAAGCATTCTTATATATATATAGTAATATTACCCCTTGGTATTTTTATATAAAATCACCACATGTCAGTATTACGAAATCCCTCAAAAAAATTTAGTTACACTTTAGCCAAAATGAGAAACTTTATTTCTATTTAATTCTTGGTTTACCACGCTTATAGGTAACTAGTTCTTCGGTGAAGCCGTCAATTAAATCGAGTAGTCCATATTGTTGAGTAAGTTATCCATTGATCAACGATTAATTGACCAACAAAATAGATAGCTCGTGACCTTTTAGAACAACGTATATTATTATTTTGCATTCGTTTTTGATGTTTATATGACCCTTTTATTTATATACAATTAGGATGTTTTATCTTAAATTTCTAAACTATAACTATATTTAAAAGAAATTGATCCATTTAAAAGAATAATGTATCGAGAAAATAATAATACATAAGCATAGTAAATATTCTCAACATATGAGCTTATGTTAGAGAAAATATGTTTTAGAGAGAAATTTAATTTCCGAACAAAATCGTTGATCTTACCTTTAGAACAGAAAAAAACATGTTCTCAAGACCCTTGTTGTTCACGAACAAAAGCAAAAAAAGCAAAAAAAAACGTATAATTACACATCCAAAACTCAAAACAAAGTACCAAACAAATAAAAACGACCATCATCAAAAAAAACTCTTACTGCCTATTGTCACCGTTGCTCGTAGCCACATTATTATTATTGATGTTATTGTTCTGATGACTGGAGCCGTTCATAATGGACGTAATCGCTGCCGCTAGAGCTGCCGCAAAGTTTGGATCGGACGCAATCGCTGCACTTGCAGCACTAACGCTCTCAGCCACTGAGGAAGTGTTCGGGATCTGAAGTGGCTGTGCCGGTAATTGTAAACCGGAAAACTTGGACTGTTGCTGGTTATAATACAAAGCTTGACCTACCACTTGAGGCAAACCCGCCGGATTGAAACCTGGCCGTTGAGCGAACTGCATCAACGGGTTATTAGTGGTCATGTTTGGGTTGGTACCGTTGGATGAATTGGTGAGGTCCAATGTGATGGTTGGAAATGGCGCGGATGCTGAGATTGTGGCCATGCTTGAGGAGCAAGGCAAGATGGCTCGAGCTAGGAGGTTTGTTGGGTTCATTAAACCGTCTTGGCTAGACATTGAGCCTGAGAGGAGCATGCTTGCGGCTGCGGTGGTTGTTGAGGCCATAGCCATAGCCGCTGGTGGGAGTGGATGATTGTGGTTTCCTTCGTAGGTGGTTATGAGAATAGATCTGTCTTCTGCGCAACGTTGCACCTGTTAAGACAGCATTTGTTAAGGCTTTGTTTGTTTCAAACGCAACTTTTATATTAGATTCTTTTATTTCTTATATGTTTATTGTCGACTTAAAATGTAAAAGCATAACGTACTTGCTTGCGAACAGGACAACCACCGGCCATTGTGCATCGATAATAAGCTCGTGGACAAGGGTTTCCTTTAGCCATTTTTTGTCCGTACTTTCTCCATTGACATCCATCGCTTATCTATATAACAAGCTACCAACATTAGTATATGATCAATTAGCATATGTTCGAATATAAGCTTATGCCTAGCTACCATTAGAGGGATTTAGGGTTACCATTGGAGCTGCAGATCGGGCGCGAACTGAGACACGAGCTTTTCGCATGGTGGCTTCTGCCGCAGACTGATTAATAACGTTTCCGTTTCCGTTTCCGTTTCCGTTTCCATTGATGTTGTTATTGTTGTTGCTAGAGGATGGGTTATGTTTGGGGACTTTGTTAGGGTTTCCCCAGGCGTTAGACTCGGATTGCTCTGGACTTTCTTCTCTCCCAAGTAACCTCTTTCCGTTCTCTCGGGGATTGGAACTTTCTAGAAGCGAAGGAGGAGAACCGGAACGAACCATTGTCGACCTCTCTTCAGATGACACTTCGGTATCATGCTCGGCCGCGCCAGAAGATGGCCCGAGGTCCATGAACTGCCTTGGCACCATGGCTTGCGGTTCCTGCCGTTTCCTTCCATCTGCTTTGCCGTCCGTAGCCTAATTTAAAGAAAGACATTAAATCTTTATACTTGATATATTCATACCTATAACTATAATTAGCTGAAATATATAGGAATATTTGTTCAACTAGATCATAAAATGTTTTTGACGATGAATTCCGTGTTTGGATTTCTGTTTGTATTGAAACAGTTTCTGAAAGTCATCTTTCGTTTTTGGGCCGACGTTACTTAAGATTCGTTAACCTCTAATTTTACAGCCGTCATAACGACCAAACTATACAGAGTTGGTGAGAACAATTAATTTTTTTTTTGTTATCAACAACTAAGAAAAAGATCATTGATCAAATATACAACAATTTGATTTGTCCAAAGTTTAAGTACGTACTACTAGCTAGTGTGTGGAAAGCTAAGGAATTCAACGAAATACGGTTTGGAAATCGATCTCTATTTTTTTTTATTGAAATGATACCGATTCATAAACAAGAAATGTATATTTTGGACAAACAGATTGAGTTCGAATTTAAGTAAAAAAAAAAAGTATATGTAAATTACCAGGAGATGATCTTGGGAGGAGTTACGTTGTTCTTGTTGCCTCATGACGGCAACAAGTTGCATTTGTAAGGAGTTGAAGTTGTTGGTCGCTTGGCTCAACATTTCTCTCAGCCTTTGATTCTCTATTTTCATCTTCTTTAGCTCCTCTTGTAGTTGTGCGTTCTTCATTTCATTTATTACAACCAAAAATACTTACATATTAGACTTAAAAAAATAAAAATATTTTCTCCAATTCTTTAAAAAAAAATATTCCTTACAAAATTGTACTTTTAAGACAAACAAATTAATTATATATCGTTTAAATATTTAATTGTCACAAATCTTTATTGCTCACTAACCGAACACGATATACAAAATCTAATTAAAATCACTAATTCAGTGGAATTAAGATATAGAATGATCTAATTATTCGTGTTTGTGGATTAATTAGTTATAGATTTGAAAGGAAACGAAAAAAAGAAATGATCAACTAATTATTATTAGCAAGTACCTCAGTCTTTGCACGTTTATCTTCCATATCCATTGACAGCCCATCATCCACCATCGATTCATCGCTTCCAGTATTCGCCGTCAGAAGATTCAGCCCGATCTATAAAATATATTACACCGTATTAATTCATAAACCAGATTCAGTTTATCAACGTGTTATATTATGGAAAAATACTAAAATCAACTGTTGTGCTAGAGTTGTGACCATTCACATCTCACCAACCAAAAAAATAAAAATTAAAGAAAATAAAATAAATCGATTATACTTACATTAACATCTCTGGAACGATCATTATCTTCAACTCGTGAATTTTCCATTTTGACGTGAACCTTATTGGCTTCGTCATTGATGCTTTCACGTGAAGCCCTATCTCTCTTCTCCGAGAAGAAGTCAACTTCATCAACCACCACACGATGGTCATCCAACGGTGTGATCTGATCGTGACGAGCTTCGTCACGTAAACCGCCTAGACTCACTGGAAACCTGAACATCTAAGTCTATGTGATACTGATTATTGTTATTATACGATGGTTTAGAACTTTGTTGTTGATCGGATTCTCCGAAACCCTAGGAAAGTAACTTGCAGGATAAGATAATCAAAATCCAGTTTGATGAATCCGTAGTACAGTATCGTATAGTATCCTTTTAGTGGTTCTCCATATATAGGAAGATCAAGACGAAAAGGATCTTAGAAAGAGAGAGAGAAAAAGTTTGATTAATTTTTTGTGGTTATCATCGATGAGTCTCTTACCGGTCCAGTTACTTCGCCTACAAAAAGGGTTTTGACGTCTGACTCAGATATTTCTCCAAATTTTTTTTTTATATATATCATTTTATCAACTGTAAATATATGTGTGTAATTGTTTATCTTGAGTTTTTTTTTTATTATAAAATTCTTTTGGAAGTTTCGTGGAGATTTTTGGTTTTGCTAAAAAGCGTCAGAGTCTGCGTCATCTGTCTGCCACCTGACATTTTAGAGGGACATGGGTCCCATAATCTAACGACTAACTAGACATGTGTTAGAGATTTGCACATTTATTTTTTGGAAAAATGTCATTTAAATCATGAATTTAGCGAAAAACGTCATTTAAAACACGAACTCTGTGGAAGATTATTTTAAGCATCAACTTTTGTTAACTTCAAATTATATATGAAATTTGGGTTGATTCGGCCATTTAGACAAATCGTTAACTCAACTAACGTAGCAATTAACAGAAGTTACTTCATCGTTAAATCTGCTCCGGTAGTATCAAAACGACACCGTTTTGTTGAGCTCCTCTGATTAAAATCGAACAAAAATCCCCAAATCATTCTAACCCTAATTTTCAAAATTGAAATAAAAAATCCACAATTCTCCTTTGTTTCGTTTTGTTGAATTCTTCATCTTCACATCGAAAACTCTTATCTCCATCTTCTCCTACATAAATGAGTTGCAATTCTGGGCAATTAAGTGGTGAAAAAGAGGGAGCATGTGCCACGGGTTTCCTTCAAAGTGTCATTGCGGCTTAGACGTCGTCATCTACACATCAACCACGAAACTGAACTCAGGAAGACCTTTCTTCCGATGTCCAAGCAAAAGAGATGTTAGTATACTTTTGTTTTGATCTTGCTTTATTGGATCGAATAATTGAAGTTTTTTTTAAATGCAGGAACATTTGTTTAAATGGGTGGAAGAGAGTGTGTATGAGGAGGTTGTAGACGCCAAAGCTGAGGTTACAGTCGAGATTGAAGAGTTAAAGGCTAGGATTGAAGAATTGAAGGAAGATGGACTGTGGAGCAAAAGAGAAATCAAGAAATAGAAATTAATGATCAAATTGTGCTTCGTGTGTCTATGTTTGACCGTCGTTGTCATTACCATTGTGATGGTATTGGCTAAAACCAATCAACAAATGTTTGTTCTTGGTTATTAGTATCTTTGTTGGTTTTTGTAACCTGTCTTTGGTGGCTTGAGTCTTTGTTATTTGGTGTCTTTGGTTGTTTTGTAATGTGACTTTAGTAATGAAAACCTTTGGTTTTGTTGGTCATAAATAGAAAGAAAGACATAATGAAGACAAACCATTAATTTGTTACTTTAACCAAACAAGTGTTGATGACCTAAAAAAACCATAAAACAGATACAAATCCGAGAAAACGTAGATCAACATAGATCAAGTTCAAATCAAAAACCATAAAAAAGATTCAAATCCAAGACAACATAGTTCAGACAAAAAACTATAAAAAATCGAGCATATAACAGATTGGATTCAAATCTGTCCGGAACACTCAAACCATGCACCCATTCCACTAACTCGTTGTGATCCTCCTTTTGCTTGTGATCCTTGTGCGTGTGATCCTTGTGCCTGTGAGCCTTGTGATTCTTGTGCTTGAGAACCTTGTGCTTGGGATCCATGTGCTTGCCTTTCTGATGATGCTCATTGTGCTTGTGATCATTGATAAGGTTGTGATCCTGATCCTTGATGATGTTGTGATCCAAGTGCAAGTGGTTCCTAATCCAATTAAGGTTTAGGAATCACAAAACAAACCATAAAAGTTAGGTTTAGGAATCACAAAACAAACCTGAATTCCATGTTTCCGTGGTCGACCTCTTGGACTCTTTGGTATACTCACTACAGTTGAAGGATTTTTGCAGCCTAGCTTGTTGTGTCTTTCTTCGTGGCAGTTAGAGCAGGTCATGATTCTCTTTTCCCTTGACATTTTATTGGTATTTGAAGAAGACGAAGATTCATTTCTTCCTTTCCTCCTAGCAAAGTTAGGTGGCCTTCCGGGATTGCCTCTTCTCCATGGTGGTGGTAAAACAGGTAACCTATTTAATCTAGGCCACAATGGCATACCTTGGAAAGGTCTAATACCATCTCTATATGTTTTTCGCCACCTTATCCTTGTGTACTACTCATTGACATAGCCCTCAACCTTTTTTTTTTCCCTATTATCACACTTGCAGCATGAATACATGGGATTCCAACCATCTGCCATTTCCTGCAACCACAAGTCTTCGCAACCATATTTACACTATAGCCAACATCATTGTGATATACCTCATGTATGTTGTTTCTGGCCATATATCTCGTGCAATATTGTGCCCCAGCTATGATTTTCTCAATCTCGGCATGAGCATTTTTTGTGAACCTTGTCTTCATCCTATCAGCTATGATAAACCTCTTTGCATTTCTGACCATGCATTGCCTCCTGATATCTTCGAGCAAATCCAATAAAGGCTTCCTCCTTGCCTGTCTAATAGTCCTCTTGAACGACTCACTTAGATTGTTGAGGTTGTCATTGCAGCAAGTACCAATCTTAAAGAAAGCTCTGGACTATGTGAATGGATTAGTATGTTGCAGAGATGTGTACACTTGTGGATTATAATGTTTTAGCTCTGCCATATTATCATGGAACTCTCTTGTGGTGTAGCTACGTGCTATCTTCCAAAAGAGCCGTTGAAGTTCTTGATCATGGCTGTCTTTCTTCCAATTCTCCATTATATATTTTGTACACTGACAATGCTCAGCTTGTGGAAGTACGTTATGGATAGCTTTGACTAGACCCTGCAAAAAACAACAAAAAAGTTTAGATACTAGAACAAACAATAAGTTCAGTTCTGATAATGACAATACTTACCGATTGTTTGTCTGAAATAATAGCTATAGTCGTCATACTAACAAGACCTAAACTTGCTGCTAGATGCTTCAAAAACCAGTTCCAGTTATCATCATTTTCTATTTCTACAACTGCCCAAGCTAGAGGAACTATCCGATTATCACCATCTCTTCCAACTGTAGCTAAAATATGACCTTTAATATCCCATTTCAAAAAAGCTCCATCTAATCCTATGATCGGTCTACATATTTATTTTCAAGACTCTTTTTGTGATTTGAAACAAACATATAAATGGAAAAATTTCTGATTGCTTCTAATTACTGGCCCTGGGACTGTCTCAATCTCAAATTCTGAGTCTTTATTCTGCTTCAAAACCTCAGCTTGATAGTCCTATATTCGTGAAAAATGGGCCTCATGACTAGCCTTTCTTGCACTCATCACTTTGGTCTTCGCCTTGGCACATTGTGCTGGAGTCACTTCCAAATTGTATTCCCTCTTAATCTCAGCAACCATGTAGTGTTTCATAATCTTTGGATTCAGTTTCAGCCTTTTTTCAAACAAATATGCAATAGAAGACCGCTTCAACATCTTTGAATAGCCTGATCTCACACAAATATGCTCATTGATATAAACTCTAATTTGCAACTTATGCTTCCTTCTCTCGTAAGAACAGTAGACTCTCCATGGACATTTACCACCTTCATCATTAACATAGCTACACTTTGTACCAACAACAATAGCTTGAGACCTATACAGTTTAATGTCATACCTTGTCTTCAAAGAGTACATCAAAACAACAAGCTTGAAGTCTTCGACTGTGTTGTAAGTCTTCTCAAGTGCTAGCAAACCATCTGGATCGTTCCCATCTATATGTCTTGCCTCTTCTTCTTTATCTTTATCTTCTTCGTTCTCGTATTCGTCGTCAAATAACAAAGGATCTAGAATCTTGTCTTTGTCAAAGATATCATCACCACTGTCAGAATTAGAATCAACATCTTCTTCTGCTTTTACAATATATGGGAAGTCTTCTGCAATGTTTAGAGTCTCATCAACAGTTAAACCACCGTGCTCATTATCATCGTTTTCTACTGATTCATCATCACAGTCTTCATCACCATACACCAAACAATCATCTTCATAGTCAGGATCCACATTCAATTCAGGCTCCTCTTCAAGCTCCACTTTGGCCTCCACTTCAGGCTCAACCTCTTTAGCTTGTTTTCTCTTTTTTTTCATTTTCGACCCCGTCCAGCATTGCCTTTGCCTTTCTTTCTGGATGCAGACTCTGATACGACAATCGCTTGAGCTTTCGGTGGGGGGATATCAGAGACATTATCGCTTTTTGGTGGTGGGTCAGCTCGAGCTTCAGTCGCGACCTCAGCCTCTTTAACAACTTCTGATGGGTCTCCGACAACACTAGTTGATTCCACTCGCGGTGGAGCTTCCTCTAAAGAGCTTCCGTCAACCATTATAACACTCTGTGAATCTTTCCGTCGTGAAGGTTTAAATCATTTTTCGATATACTTCACTTTTCCACTTTCCCTCACTTTCGGCATTGAAACGAAGGAGAATTAGAGATTTTTTTAATTCAATTTCGAAAATTAGGGTTATAATGATTTGGAGATTTTTGTTCGATTTTAATCAGAGGAGCTCAACAAAACGGTGTCGTTTTGATACTAACGGAGCAAATTTAACGATGAATTAACTTCTGTTAATTGCTACGTTAGTTGAGTTAACGATTTGTCTAAATAGCCAAGTCAACCCAAATTTCATGTATAAAATTTGAATTCAACAAAACTTGATGTTTAAAATGACCTTTCACAGAGTTCGTGTTTAAAATGGCATTTTCCACTAAATTAATGATTTAAATGATATTTTTTCCATTTATTTTTGGGCTTATTTCATAAACATGCTGCTGTTTTCTGCTTTGAACATTGGTAAAACTGTGTGCTGTTTTAGTCATTAGCTGGAGAAAATTAAAAGACCGCGTGCTGTTTCAGGTTTTTACATCCAACTTCAATGTTTTTTTGTTTTTTTATTGATTCAATTAATTTTTCGGTATATTGGTGCGGAACTTTAGACGTGTTCGATGAGTGTTTTGGATAAATCAAATCTACTACACTAAGATATCTCGATAAGTTTCTCATAATATTAAAAGTCAAAATTTTCTTCTTTAAAAAATAGGTACGACTTTTTTTTCCCTCAGATTCTTTAACTAAATATATATATAAAAAACCTTGAAAATCCTATTGAACATGTCAATATATATATACACAAAAAGAAATTGAAATGCAGCGAAAAGTAGGTGAGTTGTAGAAAAGCTATTTATAACAATTTTGAAATCAGTTATAAATGAGTTTTACTCTGATTTATTTTTCCTCATTTTAAGAAAAACTTTTGACTATTTCTAATATTACATCAAAAGATTGAAAAAAAAAAAAACCACCGCTAGCGACTAAATCGGCACCATCCACGTGATTGAAAATAGAGAGATGTTCTATGGAAAAAGATTAATATTCCTAATCTTTACAAACAATTTTAGCTTAATTTTGTTGAGACTCTATTAATAGCTTGCACAATGGATTAGTATTACTATAATGTATATTGATATACTGATATATACGCTCGTTTGAACAGTTGTGTAGATATAGGTGTGTGTGTGTATATGACTGTGAGAAAGGAAGGAGTCTTGACTCTTTAGGTGAAGAAACCTTAATCCGACGTCGAGCAAATAATTAGAAAGTAAAACCTCTAGTTTGACCAATAGAATTAACTGTGTGAGCTCTGAATAAATATTGTAAAATTGTGGATGAGGAAAACTTTACTTTAGCACAAACGTCCTCTATTTCTTTAAAAAGTAATAATTAATCTTATAATCTAATTTTCTATATATATCTAATTTTTTTTTATAAACTACGGGAGTTCTAAACCTTTGGTCCATAATTTCTCTCGATACTCGAAACACGCATTTAGTCTAATGCCTCTCCATAGTCCATACCAAGGAAAGTTTAAACCCAAGGCACAAAGAACCAACCACCTTTACTACCACTAAGCCACCACATATTTGATAATTAATCTTCTCATCTAATTCTCCATATTTTTTAATTTTTTAGATTTTTTGTTTTGATATTAAGTTTTTTTTGTAAGTTTGTAAACATTGGACAACGAATTTATTTTTTGAACATTCAAACAAAATTTCAAGTAAAGACTAATTTCACCCATTTGATTACCAAATAAAACTATTTTAAATGATATAGTTTTAAAAGATCTTTTCGCAATTATTATATAGGGAATTAATTACTAAAATTAAAGAATATTAACACACAACCATATATAGACACTTTTGAGATGATAATGGATTAGTATTACTATTATGTATATTGATTACCAAATAAAACTATTTTAAAATGATAATTTTAAAAGATCTTTTCGCAATTATTATCTAAGGATTAATTACTAAAATTAAAAAATATTAACACACAACCATATATACAAACTTTTGAGATGTATTTTTTGTTTTGTTTTTAATTTGGACTTTACTTTCTTATAGCTAAAAAGGTGATAAAATAATTTATAATCCACTTAGAACAGTTAACTAAAATATATTTGTAATTGGTTGTTAGATTCAAGATGATGATGCAGATCAACAGATGATACATACTGCACTACGAGTTTGTTTGTAACACAGAGATCAATAGATATAAACTACACTGCGAGTCGATTTGTGACACAAAGATTAGTGTGTGTGACACAAGTGACATGGCTAAATAGAAACACAAAGAATATCCAATAAGAAAAGTGGTACATGGGCTTTGAGATCATTAGAGAAGTCATGTGGACCCTATTACAGAGAGAAGCCCCAGCTTGAGGAGCTTAGGGTTCTTGCTCTTGAGGAGCATATAAATAGAGTGCAGCTGCAACAAAGAAACGTTGTGCGTCTAGGGTTTTGTTGTGAGAAGCACACGTGTGTGTGTGATGTCGCCCCACCAGATAGAGAGATCTGTTGGTGATTTTGTTAAGAAGCTACACTCGTCGGAAAAGATAATGAGTGGTAGTGTTATTTGTTGGAATCCTTTTGGAGACTGCAGCCGTTAGTGAAGACGGTGTTGCACCGGTGTGTCGCCGGGTGGTATGTCAAACATGCGTGTTTGACATTGTTTCCAAAGTGGATTTTTTTATTGTAATTCTAGAAAAGAGTGGTGTGGTATCCATATAACAATTATAGGTTGCGGCCTTTTCGAGTGTCCCAAAGATGATTTATGGACGTAGTCCCGGGGATGTAGGTGAACCGAACCCTGTTAACAAATCCATGTGTCGTCTCTTTATTTTATGCCTGTTACACTCGATATGCTCTCTCATCTCACAAATACATAGATCTAGCACAAATATAATTATTTCATTGACAACTTTCTAAAAAAAAATAGAATAATTGCTTCTAATAAGTATAATTGCTAAAATAATTATTTTTAGCTAATGAAAACACAGTAATAATAAAATTCAAAACAAACAGGTGATGAGATTGACGAAATAAGAACCAAATCGACGAAGATTGACGGGATTGGCTCCTCTAACAGGTGAGTGCCTAACCGGCTTCCCCACTATAGAATTCAAAGAAGATTGTTTAAGAACTCAAAGATTAACAAAGAATAACTCTCTTTATTATGCTTTAGAAAATCACTCAAAACTAAAGCTCTCAAGTTCTGTCAATCTCTAAAACTCACAAGTTATGCCACACCTTGGCATCTCCTTATATAAGAATCTCTTAACCATTATCCTAATCTTATTAGAACTTATATTTAGATAACTCCTAAATATATCTTATATTTAGATAAATCCTAAATATATCTTTAGATAACTCCTAAAGGTTTTTAGTCCTAATCCTAATAGCTTATAGCTCAAACTATCTTAAAGCTTAATCCAACATTCTCCCCCTTAAACTTGAAGTCAATTTTCACCAAGTCTTCAACACCAATGAGATCTCTCATCTCTTTGAATTTGATTCTTCCAAGGGCTTTCATTAGTATATCTGTCTTTTGCTCATTTCCGGGAACATGTTATACTTCAAGAATTCCATTCTCCACACATTCTCTTATGAAATGACACTGAAACTTCCATTAATCTCTTTCTCTGGGTTATTATGGCTCCAGTTCCAACCTTTAGCTTCGTCGAACACAACATCTCTACTCACCACTATCTTCCGAGATTGCGGGTTAAGTAGCCGATATGCCTTTGACCCTGGCTATGTTCCGAGATGAACAAGCATTCGTGATTTGTCATCTAGCTTCTTTAGATAAGGCCTATCTATCTTTGCGTAACAGATGCATCCGAAGATTCGGAGATGATCAATATTTGGTGTTTTACCTCGGAAGACTTCATACTGTGTTGTGTCTTTAAGAGCTCTCATAGCTATCCTATTCAAAAGGTATGTGGAATGTCGTATTGCCTCTCCCCATAAATAGTTTGGTACGCGCATATGTTTCAAAATACTCATTGCCATCTCCATTAACATTTTGTTTCTTCTTTCAACCACGCCATTTTGTTGTGGGGTATAAGGAGCGGTGAGGTGTCGTTTTATACCAGAATCATCACAGAACGAATTGAACTCTTGTGATACGAACTCTTCTTCTCTATCTGTTCTGAACGTTTTGAAGCTAGCCCCTGAGTCTTGTTCCACCAATCTTTTAAATTTCTTGAACTTATTAAAAGCATCCCCTTTTCTTTCAGCAATATTGTCCATATATATCGAGACTGATCATCAATGAGAATGAAAATGTATTTGTTTCCAGCAATTGTACTTGGTGTTATAGGGCCACAAAGATCTCTGTGTACAAGTTCAAGTATCTGAGATGCTCGGTATGAAGTTTCTTGAGGGAATACTTGCCTTGTTTGTTTCCCAAGTAGACAAGAGCCGCATATTTCCTTTTGCATTTCAACATGTGGTACTCCTTGAACAAGGTCTCTCTGAATCATAGATTTTATTGTCTCAACGTTTATGTGTTCTAACCTAGCATGCTACCTGCTTGACTTGCTTATTGTCGTTAGATATAAACATGCCGTGTTTCTTATTGCCATATGTACTTTGTACAATCGGTTTCTTGATCTTTCTGCCTTAACAAGTAGTTTCCCATCATAATCGTGCATTGTTAGATATCCTCCTCGTATCCTTATATCGCATCCTGATTCTGTAGCTTGTCCTAGGCTAATGATGTTACTCTTTAATTCTGGGATGAAGTAGACGTCAGTCATCGTTCTTGGTTCGCCATTCATGTCAATAAACGAGATGGAGCCTTTTCCCTTGATATCTATATGCGAATCATCACCAAATCTGACTTTTCCAGTAATAGAATCATCAATTTTGTTAAAATATCTTTGATCTCTTATCATGTGATTGCTAGCTCCATTGTCAAGGTACCATATATTCTCCTCGCCAGTAGATGTTTAATACTTGCTTGGTATGCAATTTTTTCGTTTAGATATACCACTTCGTGCATCATAAGCTCATATGCATCTTGTGTGTCATTATTCTCTATTTCTTGTGCTTCTTGTAGCTTAAGTAATCGATCAGGGCAGTTTGAGGCAAAGTGACCTATCTTGTCACATCGGTAGCAAGTCACTTTCGATGTATCTCTCCCGCCATTGAAACGTCCACGACCTCTTCCCCTGTAACCGAATCTTCCTCCATGACCTCTGCCTCTATATTCACCATTGAAATCGCGATGAGTTTCCATATTTTCATACATAAGTTTGCTTTGATCTTCTTGTGTTCCTTCTTCTTCGAAGATGTGTTCTTCATAGGCTTTTAGCCGTCCTATAATATCTTCAAAATCTGTGGTATTAAGGTCTAATACATGTTCAAGCGAAGCTACTATATGTATGTATTTCTTTCGAGGAAGACTCTTGAGAAATTTCTTAATCAGTTTTGATTCTTCGATGTTTACTCCTAAGGCCGCTGATTTGGACGAAATTTCAGATAGTTTTCCTGCAAACTCATCGATTTTCTCAGTGTCTTTCATCTTAAGATGATCGAAATCGGACATCAATGTTTGTAGTCTGGCTTCTTTAACTCTCTCTGCTCCCACATGTCTCGCCTTAATTGCTTCCCAAACTTTCTTTGCTGTATCTAACTCTCCAACTTGCAAAATCAGTGTCTCAGGTATGGATTGAAATAACAGGGCTGTTGCCATGTTGTTCTTATCTCCATCAGCTTGATCTGTCGAATCCTTCTCTATGACATCCCAAACCTTATGTACCTTAAGTGCAATTTTCATTCTTATTGGCCATACGGTATAGTTGGTCGAGTTGAGCATAGGACACTGGATTGATGAAGGTCCTCCTCCTTCTTTCGATCTTGTCGTTGAAACAACTATGTCACCCATCTCTCTCTCTCTTGATCTTGCAAGGCTCTGATACCAATTATAGAATTCAAAGAAGATTGTTTAAGAACTCAAAGATTAACAAAGAATAACTCTCTTTATTATGCTTTAGAAAATCACTCAAAACTAAAACTCTCAAGTTCTCTCAATCTCTAAAACTCATAAATTATGCCACACCTTGGCATCTCCTTATATAAGAATCTCTTAATCATTATCCTAATCTTATTAGAACTTATATTTAGATAACTCCTAAATATATCTTATATTTAGATAACTCCTAAATATATCTTATATTTAGATAACTCTTAAATATATCTTTAGATAACTCTTAAAGGTTTTTAGTCCTAATCCTAATAGCTTATAGCTCAAACTATCTTCGAGCTTAATCCAACACCTACTAGGTCCTACGAAGTAGTCTCAGGATTAACTTATGTCTACCCTTAAATACGTCGACCATCAAGCTATGGGACCCGTTCACTTCGTTTGACTTCTTTTTTTTGTTTGTTTGTTTGTATCGTTGGTATCTATCTCTCTGTGTATTTCAATTCTTTGGAATTTTGGTCCATTTTAAAAAAAAAACGAGAAAACATATATACTACAGAGACCAATGACCAGTTTAAAAAAGAAAAGAAAAAGTAATGTAGGTTTGAGACAGATTCAGTGTATTATTCTATAGGTCTCTTTGATTATCATTGGGTTTGAATCAATCTATTAAATATTAATTAATTTTGAGTTGAAAACTGACTTATTATTGCTCCCATAGTATTAGAGTAGTGAATCCAAACGGATATATATAATTAACAAAGCAGAGTCATCAATTTGGAAAAGCGTGTTAATCTCATCAGAGACAGAGAACAATCGATCAAATATTTGTTAGTTGATTTTAAGTTGATGTACATGTTATATAAAAAAAACAAAAAAAAAGTTGATGTACATGCTTACGTGTTTGTGTGATTCGTTTTGAGTTTCTTATTTTTCTTTTGTATGTATGTTCAACACGATGTATACAGTTTTCTATAGTCAATGGAAACATTACAAAGTTAAGTCATTCCTAACACCGATTTTAAAAATTGTTCATACGATAGATTGTGATAGCTAGCTCGTCGACATCAGAGGTTCCAAGTCTTCTTTTGCTGCTATACAATATTAAGAATTTCTTGTAGTTAATTGCATGTTTCGCTATCCTACAATAATGGCATACCGGCTTGTTTAATATCCAGAATTTTAATTGCATGAAAAATCAAACCACACAGCCTTTTTAATATACATCCGACAATAAAACGATCCAAAAAATTCTAATATGATATACAATTATACACAATTGAGAAATAATTCAAATTTTCTTTTAAGGAGAAAATCAACTCATCCAAAACTTATTTAAATTATTCTAATTAATATATAAATAAATAAAAATATATAAGTGATTTACAAATTATATGAACTACAAAACAAAATTAAGTTATTTGAAAAATCATTTAATTTGGTTAAGAAAATATTGACCAAAGACTCTGCTACTTTTTCCCTTTCCTAAAATCATCGACTAGGGCTAATGTAGTAATGTGTGATCCTCTTATCTTACCGTAAATGTTAATTTTTTTTTCTCGAGTTTACTTTCATAATCAAAAAGTGTGAAGAAGTAAGTTCCAAAAAAAAAAGTTATTGAAACCTTCTCTTGTTTTGTTTGTTCATATTTTTATTTGACTATGTCTCGACTTTACTTAAAGACAGAGTCACAATTATCTTGTTTGAATCTTTACTTAGTTTGCTATAAGTGCGGTCCCTTTGACTATTGTATCAGTATTTTCTTAAATTAGAACATGATACGTGGTCGTCTGGAATTATATATGATGTAGTTCTTGAACATGTACAGAACTTTCCAAAACTTTCGGAATGTAAGGTTCAACCGGGTTAGCTACCCATGATCGGTATCGAGGCATTGATTACTCTCTATTGTAAGTATTGTATATATATAAGGAACAGACGACTTGATGAAGTTTATTCTTTTCTTCTATATGCGGAAAACAGAACAGAAAATGGAGTACGTCAAATATGCCATTGACAAGGCCTGACATGGCAATACACAAGTAGTAGTATATGTTTACAAACTAACCAAGAGCTAACTTGCGTCATTCGGTTACATTGTTAAAGACTTCAAGGTCATATATATTACTGCTTTAAATGGTTTCTTTTATACCACCGCTAACTTTGAATTACTGCAAGATATACTTTAAAATATCCAAAACAGATTTAAGAAAGAAAAAAAAAAGCTCAAAGAGAATATAAAATGTATCACACAACAGACAAATCAAAAAAATTTATCAATGAGGTTGCAGCTGCATTGACCAATGAGGTACTTGGCACTTGGCACTTGTCCTTTGACTAATTAAACAATATATAAATAGACACACATATGTCAGCTTATACGTGTGTGTATTTAATTCTCTAGCTTCTATGTCAGCTGGGATGCGATAAGCTAACGTGCATATTTGGATGTTAGACTTAGTCAATCGAGTGTGTATTAAATTAAAGAAACTGTAATTCGTTCAATTCCAAGTGCCGATCTTAGACCTAACTTTTTCTATTGTGAAAACGTACCACTTTAAATCTCAGTACATAATTTCAATTTTTTGTATTTCATCAATTAAATTGAAAACGTTAATTGATTATAGCAAACAAGTTCACAAATGATATAATGATTTTCTTAAATATAAGAAAATATCTAATTTTACAGACACTTAAGAACTTGGATAGAAACAGAAAAGAGCGGTTGGAATGTGCATGCATTTAGATTTAGCTGAAAAAACTTCACAAAGTCTTCATTTTTTGTTAGTGAAGTCAATAGCTCATACATCATGAATCATAACAAAAGTCCATGCCCATCTATATCAAAACTATTTGAGACTTTTATGACAAGCGCCACTAGTCCGAGTTCGGGATAGCGGATTGAAAAAAAATTGATTAGGTCGAACGGGACCTAAAAAATATCTTCATGAGTCGTTGCAGTCAAATTGATGATTAATGCGTGTCTTTCTTTTCTTCTTTTGCTAAGAAATATGTAAATTTTGATTTTATGTAACCTGTCAAACTCTTGAAGTTTCTCCTCTTTCATAGCCATTACTTCATATGTAGCAAAAACATGAACAGGACCAAAACAAATAATTGATAAGATAATCAACATTCGACACAAACAAAGTAAAAAAAGAAAAATTACGTCCTATACCAGAAATTAGATAGATCTCATGAAAATATAAGTATACACACATGTAACATTTTCTTTTGGCGTTTTGCGTTTAGCTCTTCTATACTAATAACAAGGGCTGTTGCGGTTGCAGTTTAGAGGGCCAGCATCTGCGGTTAGAGAAGGAACCATGTCTCCCGTCGCAACTGGGAATCGCTGAGCAGAACCGTACGGCAGTACAATGCTGCCGTAACCAGAAGGTACGAAGTAAGCTCCATTCTTGAAAACGTCTTTTGAGGTTCTCCATCTCCAATTGTTCCACCCTCCTTTCACTTCTCTCTTTGTCACCTGTTTATTTCATTTATGCTTAGAATTTTATTTCCATGCATTAATCATAGGTATTGTTGTTTGTTTTTTTAATGATCTTTAGGCATTAATCATAATACATATTTGGTTAGTCAACCGTGTAAACGTCCAATGGTAAGCTGCCGTCATTTTCTTGGAAAAAATCAGCGGGAATAATTTGGGTGATCGAATTATCGTGGACAAATAATTATTCAATCCTAAGAAACCGATATTTAAAATAAAATAAAAGTTTGACAAAAAAAAAAAGTAAAAAAAAACAAAGTGATTAATTAAAATACCTCTTTGCTGTTAGATTTATCAGAAGCAATGAAATAGTTGCCTTCACTGAAAATGGTGGGATCGGCGCTTCCACCAATTGCATACATTATCCATTTATCGTATCTATTGTTTGCAACATGAGCGTACCCTCGTCTTACTCTGTACCAACCACACTTTTGACATTAGTATATACATTTATAATTCTGCCTTGAAAATTTGAAATAAATTCTTTGTAGTAATTATTAATTATTTTAAAACTAACTAACCTTGGCATTCTTTCCACTAGTCCTGGTCCAAAATGATTAAATGCCACGGTCACTTTCATGTTCACATCTTTCACGAAATCATCGTTGTGTCCAAGCAACATCACCTATACATATATAACAATCAATATCAAAATCACATAGAGACATTAAGTAGTCATACTACATACTAGTAATTAAGAGATATTTGAAATTTACTGACTTTGTCATGCTGAGTGAAATAGTTGTTAGAAATTGTGATCCCCGTAGAAGCATGAATCACATCGATGAGCCCGTCCGTACAACTCGCTAGGTAACAATGATCGATCCAAATATTGGACGAACCAAAAACCGCGATCGCATCACCATCCGACCCCATACGGTGACCGACGTGCGTGGTGCTGCTCCTCACCATTCCATACTTCCCCGGTTTGCAGTCGTGGATACTGATCCCATGCACGATTACGTTGGTTACGTCTTGTATCGTTATGCACGGTCCATACGCAATTTCCACTTTTGCGCCTCTTCCATCTATAGTCTTATAGCTATTGACCATGAGCTCATTCTCTAAGGTTATGACCATATCCTTAGAGAAAGTGATCCACAACGGCTTGTCTTGGATCACTCCGTACCGCAGAGAACCTGGTTGAGGGTTCTGTGCATTGTCGCTAGGGTTTGTGACAACATATAAATTACCGTTCTTTCCACCCATGGCAGATGAACCAAACCCAACGGCGCAATCGGCTAGATCTTTTCGGTTGTTGCTCCAGTCAGACTTGAGCCGCCAGCATGAATCCACCGGATTCATGAGGGTCTGAGGTTTCTCCGGGAGGTAGTTGGCGACCGATGGATTATAGCCATAATAGCCGTTATCAGTGGCATGAACCAAGGAATGACATAAGAGTAGTGCCACAGAGAGGCACGAAACAGAGAAAAGAGTAGTCATGGTCGGGTACGGAGTTTAGGGGTTTAGAAGAGAGATTAAGAAAAGGGAAAAGATGGGATAGTACTTAAGGGAAATGTTAATTACATGAGATATTGTGTCGGAAAGATTAGAAGGTGTGGTAAACACGATCTTGTCTTTATAGTGGCCTAAAGATCAAAGTTGTATTGGTGAGACTTTGGTGTTGTTGCACAAAGATCACACATATATACGTGCTTCCCCACGTACATTTCTCTAGCCGGCTTGCTTGGATGAAAAACCAATATCTTTATTATATTCTGTTTGATTAATTATATTACCTTAAATAGTAGTATAGTGGTTATTTGGTGGGAGTGTTTTATGTTAAGGAATATTATCAATCACGTATTTCTCTCAATCATGTAAATTACGTATTACCTTAACTAGTAAATGTTAACGTAATCACTTAATGACATGCTGTAAAAAAATAAGTAATTAAGTGATTACGTTAACATTTTATATGTTCCAATTGATTACTAAATTTTTTGTTTTTTGTTTTGCTTCAAATATTTCATATATTAATGAACTAGTGGAAATAGATTCGCCTCAAAATTGAGCCATTCCGACACTGATAGTTGGTACAAACATTATTACAACATGAAATCAACAGAAAAATTATAAAATTTGTTTTGTTTTTTAAGTTGAGATGATGTACTTTAAAAACGGCAAGCAGTCTAAACCTAGTAAACCAGAGAGGCTTGATGTATTCCGCTAGAACATGAGATTTGATTCGGTACAGCTCTCATAACCGAACCAGATTCATCAAAATATATATAAATGCAACATAAACTATTTACTACAAAGAAGCTGATGAAGAAGAGAAGTTGCTCTGCAATTGCGTGATGCCTTGAGAACCAAGAAAAGTGGTGTTGCCCTTGAGAAAAGCAGAGTACCAAAGAGCAGAGAGTTTAGGAGATCTCTTGAGATGAGGATCACTGAAATTCACAGAGTATAATCCAAAACTAAACTCGTATCCCTTCAGTAACTCGTATAAATCCATAAATGACCATACGAAGTAGCCTCTCGTGTCAGATCCATTCCTACACGTAGTAATAATGTCTTTTTCTTTATTACACTGACATGAGAAGAGAAGAGAAAATGTAATAAGAAACAGTCTACTTACCTAATAGATTTGAGCACAGCACCAATGTAAGCATGTAAGTACTCAATCCTTGGTGTGTCCTTGTGTTGCAGCTGCAAACCTATTCGTTTGCGTTGGCAAGAGAATCAACCAGACTAAGAAAAACAAACAATAGAGGCATAGAGGGATAGAGATAAGAAAAGAGAAAGAGAGACCATTCTCAAGAATGTAGACAGGGGGATTGCCATAGCTCTGCTTTATATACTCCAGGACACCTTCCATAGCCCAAGGAGCAACAGCATACTTTGTCCAAACAAAAGCAAAACAACTTAGAAAGATGGATTGGAAACACTTATGTGTTTCAATACTTAACTGTATAAGGAATATTAGTAGTTTGTATATGAATTTAGTTACCTCGAAAGCTGAAAAATTCCCAAGGACTGTCTCTCCCAAGTAGTGAACAAAGAAGAGAGATCATTAGGAAAAAATAAATATCAAGATAAAAGAGAAAATAGTATGTTATGTTATTCAAAATATTGAGTTTGATTCTTACAAGTCGCGGATACGCCCATGTCTGAGAAGAAATCTGTGTTGTCTGCAAGAGAAGTTTTGAATTTTCTGTTTGTAACATAAGCCGCAAGATAATGAATGATTCCAATGAGGTCAGATGAGCCTTTAACTTGTTCTGATTCTTCCTTTGAAAAAAACTGGCAGTCTTGATCCAACGGTTCTTTTCATTTCATGAGGATAGTCTCCAAATATAAGAGGCTTAAGCATCCTGAAATGTGCACATTTGTTTTTCAGCTTAAAACCTTGGATATGTAATATGTTGTAGGATTTGAAAATTTTCATTTGGAACTGTTACGGTATCAATCATGATATGATATGATTTGGTGTGATACATGATATGATCTGATCTGGTGTGATCTTTTGTGCATGATTTACCAGCCAATCAAGAAATCTTTGGCTCTTTGAAGTGCAATGTCATCATCCTTGGAGCTTGTTGAAGGAGTACATCCTAATGCAAATAAGCTAAAGCCTACAGAACCACCTTGCTTATCCTGCACATTATATATTCCTTGTTCATCAAGCCACACATTCAAGAGAGGGTTATGTAAATATATATATACATGGTTTAAGCACGCATACCTTGTACTTTTGGTTATAAAGTGTTGAAACAGAGTCGTGCGCAAGCAGCAAGTTATGGCCTACGATATATGGTTCAGTGGAAGAGTTCCCTAACGAGCAGGGTGTGGAGCAACGACCAGGTGGTGTAGCCCCATTACTGTAACCTCTGATAACGAATACATTAGCCTCGTTGATCGTGGTCCAGAATTTGACTTGATCCCCAAATTCTCTAAAGCAAACATCTGCATAAGCAGTAAAGTCTTCGCTGCAATAGCAGAATAACATCAACATCTCTTCACTAAGAAATATGTAAAAGAAACCAAGTACAATGCCGATTTTTTACATGATTCTACGGTTAATCCATCCTCTATACTCATCCTCGAGACACTGAGGATGATCGTAGTGGTATAGTGTAACATGTGGTTCAATTCCTGTAGTAAGTTTACTTAAGTCCACAGAAAAATTGGTTTTCAAGATTTGGTTAGTGGATATATATATATGAAGACAAGTCTCACCATGGCTAACAAGTTCTTGGATGAAGTTCTTGTAGAACTGTAGACCCTTTGGAACAACACCTCTTCCATCTAAATTGAGATAAGACCTCATCAACTTCATCTCTACCAGCATATATAAACACTAAACATGTGTAAAAAATACTTACTTGGTATAAGTCTAGATTACCTGTCAAGTTAAGACATTTTTTGTAAACCAGAACCACTTAAACTGATATAAGAGTCAAGATACACTAATTTTGACTAATACTAGACTTCAATCACCAAAGCCAAAAAAATCCAAACACCAAAAGAAAAGAAAATGAAATGAAAAAGCTTACGAGAGTGAAGAAAAGTATCCCAGACGCTAGGCTTTCTCCCATCTTTATCAACAGCTCCCTCCCACTTTCACAAACCAAACCAAAACATTTTTCACAAACCAAACAAAAACATTTCTTCTAACCTTAGAGGTTGAAAATTAAATACCGACGAACCTGATAAGCAGAAGTGGCGGATCCGAAAGTGAAGCCTTTAGGGAAATCATTCCTGCTGCAGCTTCTGCATGTCACAGATAATGCAAGAACTAGCAAAATGGTAATGATCAGAGACAAAATCCGTTTCATTGTCTCTATGTTTGACTCCAAGAACAAACACTTGTCTGTATAAATGAGTCAATGTGGACTCAAAAGAAAGAGACAACGACAAGTGTCTGATAATCATAATCTCAAATGGCATCTTATGTGAAAGCTAATAATAAACAAACTGAAGAGAGAAGCTAGCTCGATATTCATAAACAAAGATCAAGTTGAAGAATTGTTAGGAATTAATTAATACACTGAGATTTATTCCATTATAATTTTACTTCTCCTTTGACAAAGAGTTTGAACTATTTCAAATAGATTCATAGATAAGATGATTGAGTTGAACTACACCGCTAATGATTTTACCAATGTCTTTCACTTGTGGGTAGACAATTTACCTAAATATTTTCTAGTTTGTAATCTCACATGTAATAACTTTAAGAAGCATCCTAATTAACCAAATTTTTGAACTTAAATTCACCTAGTTAACCAAAATGATATATAGGCCCTCTTAAGTTCGGGAATAACAGTTCATTTAGCTGATATTCAAAGCTCTGAGAGTAGATAAAGAAAGGAAATTGTACAAATCTTGAGAGTTTTAAGGAAACGAGGCTTTAAGGCCTTTTTAAGTTTTCTTCTTTAATACGTTTTTTCTAACGTCTAGAAAGATTTTAAGATTACATACCACAGTAAAATGAGTTTCTTCTCTATGTTATATTACTACTTATTGAAATTTGTTTGAGAGATATAACAAAAGCTAGGAAGTAAAAGTACATCGGCATAAATGTTCGCTGCCAAGGTTATCACACTCGCAACTACTAGGCCTATTGGCTTCACCTCCTTTCTTAACAAAGTCGTTTATGCATGTCTTGTTTCCATCCTTGCCGCATACTCCGACAAATATATCCTTCCGGACGTTTAGGTTACCAATGGGATTCAATCCAGCTTCCACTTCTATTGTTTTCAACCACAAGAATTGTGAAATTTTAAACAAAAGAATATTCTAGTTATTAATGCTTTAATTTATCCCCCCCCCCCCAAAAAAGAAGAAGAAAAAGATTCTAGTTATCGTCTTATCGATATGCAACAAGTTTTAAAGTAGAACAACGTTTGACAAAAAAAAAATAGTTTTATTCATGGAAAACATGTTTTTCGCAACTGGCAAAATTAGTTCTTTTAGATTTTACGAGTAATCAAACAAAAAAACTTACGTATTACCTTTAACATGGCTCAAAATAAAAGACATGAGAATACAAGAAACCAAAAAAAAAGTCGCAGATCTCATGATTCTTGTTGTGCGGATTTGTTTCTTCTCTGTGTCTTTTAATGTTGGCTGATGATACTAGTTGTATGTGTATCATATATATTCAACAAATCGTGTATACATTTATTACATATGAACACGATTTGGAAATATATATTCACTCAAAGACCAATTCTTCTTCAAAGTTTTAAAACGTACAAAAATTAATGGGTGTCATTAATTAGTTTTGGAAGATAATCTTTAATTTATTTTTGAAAGATATTGTTGGTAAAATGTATGATAATCTTTAACCTTTTGTATTTATTAACAATTATAACATATAAGATATTCAATTATTAATATTTTTATCAAAAATAAAACTCTAAGTTTCATAATAGGAAATTGTTTAAATATACAAATATGCTCATATTTAATATATCTCTAACTAAATCAAAATGATTTACATACAGAGATTTTAAGATTTAAATTAGGGATAATTTTAAATTTTAGTTTAAAATCTGCATTTAAAATATAAAAGTGTTAAAGAATACATATTCAATATGTGATTCTCCACACTTTGACACCTATCATTTTATCATCCTCATCACGATCACACTTGTCAACATATTTAGCATCATCGTCATACACTTGTCACTTTCCCTTTCATCTTTTCTTAGTATAAATAGATGTGTTGTATGTGATCAAATGAAATACCAATAATTAGTGAATGTAATAAGAATAAAAGATTTACTCTCTATCTCCATCCTCATCACCATCACACTTGAAATAACATAATTCTCATGCTTAACATCAAATAGAATAATACATTAATTTGATATCTTATAATATAAACAAGAAATGTTCAAAACATTGAAAGATATAAGAGTATTTAATCCATCACTTTTTAAAGCAAAATATGTTTCACTTGTTCATCCATAGAATGCAGCGGAGAGACTTTCCTTGCTCTAATAAATCGAAAGCCTTGTTGGTCTCCTCAAATTTCAGTTAATGTGTAATAAAACTATCCAGATTAAGCTCCTGTAATTTAAAACGGAATAGTAAATCCCATGACAAACCATAACATGCAAACTGAAAGTAAAATACATGTTAGTTACAAAAAATTGTAATCAAATTAAGAAAGAGATGAATTAATATAAATTAATACCTTTTTTAAGTAATGATCCACAAGAATCGGAATATCCAGGTTTGGTTTCAGACCACCAAACAAGTTTCCGCAAACATGTCTGCCTCTGAGAAGATCAAAACTACCCAAACTTATTGGCGTTAGATGCTTATCTGTTCCCAACATTACAGTCTTTCCTGAACCCTGTTTTATTTATTTGTTTGTTAAAACGTCTTCAAGAATTCAATTTTGTTTAACCATTAAAATAATCTGAACTGATTGAGAAACCACAAGATCCGGTATAAGCGTACCGTGCGGGTGCTGATGAAAGCCTCAGTCAATAAAGGAGCTAAACCAACGCATTCGAAACTATAGTCAACTCCTCCTCCGGTCATTTCTTTAATTACCTTTTTTGATGACCATCCAACAAATCAGTAAATTATTTTTTTGCGAATTTGTTAGAATTTATTTATTTCTGATGTAAAATATAAAAATTATATGTGAAATGGTTTAAGATATTAAATATAGCATACCTCGTTAGTCTTCTTTTCTCCACACAAGGTAGGATTGATAAAGTCCGTGAAACCAAATTTCTTACCTATTCAATGTAAATAGTCATAAGTTTTTTTTTTTAATCTCAAAATAATATGAAACTATAGTCATAAGTTTACAAATGATGAATATTACTTTTGGGTTATATGTATACAAAAAAAGAAGTTAAAGACTTAAAGCAAACACCCATGTAATTATTTATACATTGTTTATCTATTTGATTTTCAGGTTCATTTGTATTAGAACACATTTCACACATAATTAAATTTAAAACTAACAACAATTTTCATTTTCTATGAGTATGTTTATTTTGTTAAATTTCTCAAATTTAAAATTTATAAAGTAAGAGTACATATGATAATGATAATATAATAATTATATATTTTATTCCATAAATCATATAGAAAATTGTATATACAAAGTTGATTAGAATTTTTTTAAGTAAAACATTTTAAATAGACAAATCATAAACGAATATTTAGAAAATCAGGTTGATTAATTCGAAAAACTTACATCTATTTTAAACTAAAATAATAAATGAAAGTGTATATGAAGAATATAAAGTTTGATGTAACTAATCACTATATATTATGTTACAAGAATGAATTTTACCAATTGACTCTTTAAAAAAAATAGTGAACGATGTCAATAAATGCAAAAAGAATGTTTTTTTTCTCTTAAAAGATTACTATTTTTTTAGCAAATAATAACACAACTTTTTTTTTTTTTAAGATTACTATTTTTTTATATATATCTTAAAAGATTACTATTTTTTTTAACAAATAATAACACAACTTGGACCGATGGATCTATCTATTCGACTAATAACAATACTACAACTAGTAGTGTCTTCTAAGATATAATACCAAACTGTCCAAACCCTGGTCAGAATAAGCCAAAAAAAAAGAGTGACTTTTAAATACAAAAAAAAAAAAAATTCAACTGAAATACAACACGACTTTACCTAGCTCGAATTTATCAGGATTGAGATCAACACCGATGATCTTTGCGGCCCCACGCAGCCTGGCTCCTTCTGCAACCTGTTTTTTTTTTTTTTTTTTTTTTGATAAAGGCAAAACTTTAGATACCACTTAAGTAAAATAACCCTTTATCTAGAAAGATGTCCAAGCTCAGCAAAATTAATCACCTGTTACCATATATCATTCAATTATTATGAAATAACTAACGTATATGAAATTCTTAAACTGAGGGATACAAAATACTATAACAACTTGTGAATATTTTGAAAAAGGAAATGGGATACCGCAAGTCCAACAGCACCAAGGCCAAAAACTGCGACGGTGGAGCCTTTTTCCACATCAGCCACTTTCCAAGCTGCTCCAACTCCTGAAGAACCACGTGATACATGCCCATGTCCATTATTTTGAGTTATTTTAAATAACCATCCAACCCCTGATTTATACTTCGTTTTATGTTTTAGCCCCCAAAAAGTTTTAAAATATGTTTTTACCCATTATCTCTACCAATCCTACGCAACAAATATTGAAGAAACCTGTGGAGACACCGCAGCTGAGTAATGCTGCTTTATCAACGGGAATTTCAGGAGAGATTTTGATGAGATGTGCGATATCTACAACTGTGTATTCAGAAAAACTCGAGACAAAGAGAAGATGGTAAATATCTTCTCCAAAAGAGTCCTTGAATCTTGAACTCATTCCGTATCGTCTCGTGTTTGACAGGAAATCGTTGGCAAATCTTGCGCACCAGTTGCTCTTTGAGGATTTGCAGTCTCTACATTCTTCACAGTGAGGATGAAACACTGGCAAAACGACGTCGCCTTGTTGAAATCCATCCACATGTTCACCAATACTCTCAACAACACTGGATTATAATCAAATACAAGTAATTAGTCAAGTTCTTGAAAAATGAAAGTATATCAAGAAGCTTTAATTTACCCGACTGCTTCGTGTCCTAGAATCCTAGGAAACCTTGCAAGCGGTCCCTAGAAGATTCAAAAGGTTAATTAGAGAAAAGAAAGATAGATTCAGATGTGTTGAAGTGTAGAACTTACACTGTCTAATTTTGAGAAAGTAACATCGGTGTGACATAGAGATTTGCATAGGATCTTAATCCTGACTTCGTAAGGTTGTGGTGGATCCACGTGGATCTCTTCTATCACCAATGCTTCTCCTGGTTTTCTAGATATGGCTGCTTTGCATCTAATTGGCTTTCCTTCGTAGCTGGAGAATGATGATGTCTTGTCCATGGTGAATGATGATGACGACTTGTCCATAGTGAATGATGGATTATGAAGTTATTGTGAAGTGGAATACGTACGACAGAGAGAGCGAGTCTCTTGCTCTTCCTATTTTCTCTTTCTGAATGTATCTGTTTTTGAAAAAAGATTCCATAATTTCCTAATAAATCATTAAGCGCGTTTCTAATCTATTACCAAAATAGGTAAAGCAATTGTATACAGGAGCGGATCTAGAAATAAAATTTACCCCAGGCATTATTACAAATATTTACAAAATTAGGCTATTTTTTAAAATTTTAGGGGAGACATTATCGCAATTTCTTAAAGAATTAGACCAGTTTTGCAAATTTGGGGGTAACTCCGCTCCTATTCACAACCTAGATCCGCCCTTATTGTATACCTACCTTTATTTTGTCTTGTAGTCTATGTTTCAAATGACATGTATAAGAAAATGTAATCATTGATAGATTGTACTAATAATGCAAAGCAGATCTTGAGATCATGGTTGGAGATTTCAGACCAAATTAATAGCCAGCTAATGAATATCTTCAATTCTTTATCTTGATTATATTCCAACTAGCTAACGATTTGATTAATTTTGTTGAGCTTGAACATCTTCTAGATAAAGGGTTGTTTTACTTAAGTGGTATCTAAAATTTTGCGACTTTTCTCTTCTTTACAAATTTTCCAATATTTAAAAAAGTATTAAAATTTTCATTTAACAATAAAACAGCCAAACACGGTTTTTGTTATATTAGTATTCATTTAAAAAAATCTCCATTCAAACTTTCGTTTGTAAAAATTAATTAGCAAGGAAAATTACATATGCATAAATGTTCGTCGACAAAGTCACTACACTGGCAATTACTAGGCCTATTGGCTTCACCTCCTTTCTTAACAAAATCGTTTATGCATGTTTTGCTTCCATCGCTTCCGCATCCTCCGTTAAATATACCCTTCCGGCCCTGGCCGCAATAGTCAGCTTCCACTTCTATTATTTTGTATCAACCGAAACAATTTTGTTAAATTTTAAACAAAATTAAGATCTTAGTTATTGATAGTGCAACAATATTTATGAAAACAACATATATATATATATATATATATATTTCGCAGTTGACAAAAATAGGCTTTACAGATTTTAAAAGTAACCAATCAAACCAAAAGAGACTACATATTAATTACCTTTAACATGGCTCAAAACGAAAGCCATAAGAACACAAGAAACCAACAATAAAATAGCAGATCTCATGATTCTTATTATATTGTGAGAATTTTGTACTTGTATTGGATTGTGGATGATATAAGTTGTATGTATGTGTATGTCTATATATATATATATATAGACATCATTTTTGGTCAGCGATCTCGAAGGTAATCTATAATTTAATTTTGAAAAGCTATTTTTGGTCAAAATATATATGATTCACATCCTTTTTGATGGATATTTTACTGTGCAAATTTATTGATAATATTTTCTAAATATAAGAGATTATGAAATCTTTGACCAAAAAGAAAAAGAGATTCTGAAATCGACTTTTTCAGTTTGATATTAAATAAAAGAGATTGGAAACTTATAGATTTGTATAATATTTAAATAAATAGATTTATTGATTGATAAAATAACAATATTTAAAAAAATAAAAATAGTTACAAAAACTCTTGTATAAACCCCATAGAATATGGTTTCAGTTTTAATGAATTAGTAAACAAAAGTTTTCAAAAAAAAAAACTGACTTAAGTAGGATCATTTTAGAAAAAAAAATTATATCATACCAAAATCTCTTAAAAACTAGTAAAATGAGATTCTGATTTTTCTTTAGAAATGATCAAAATCTATCAAAATCGAGTTTTTTTATTTTTTAGGGAATCCATTTTTTTCAAAATCATGAATGGCTATAAAATAGGTTTTTGGAAACTCTAAAACCAAAAACTATTAACATTCAACGCCTCAATGTTTTGATTTTATGTTTTTAATTATTACTAGGTATGTATCCGCGCGATGCATGGGTTTAACTGAAATAGACATTATTAAGTGTTGGTCTATATATATATTGAAAAACAAAACCAGTCAACATTGTTGGGCACAATAACTTACTAAAATTTAGAAACATTTTACACAATTTCTTTATACAACAAATTTTGAATAACAAAAATCAAAACAAATAATCCTTTTAACATCTACTCTAGTTTTACAAGACACCAAACGACTTGAAAGAAACATGTACCTATACACTCACTCCAACCATTGTGCTCTTCACCCCAGCTTTAGTTCCACCGACCTCATGCTTCTATTTCCACCACATCTTCCTTGTCTCACGCATTGGAAGCTCGAGTTAAGCTACTCTCCCTATATATTTTGTCTCCCTATGTGTAATCTTCTTACCTGACCTACTCTAAGCAATCATGAAGGGAAATGTGTAATATATAACTGGTTATGATTTTTTCAGACTTGATTCTTACAGTAATAACTAAGTTCCACAAACCTTCTATTTACAGTAAGAATGTTATGCTTACCAGCCACGAAGGTCAATTCTCTGAAGGCTTTGATAGATAGAATTTAAAGAGAATATGAGATCCTAGACAATTTAAAAAGTGAAAGACGAACACAACAAAGAGCTCTTACCAATACTAAATATAAAGAGGAGGTAAATGCCAAAACTAAGGAAATATAGCAGTCATGAAAGACATTTTCCTACTGCATAAAAAGATACAAGTAAAGTGAAACTGGTCATAACTAAATCATGCTCGTGTTGTATGCAGATCAGTGAAGATGCTAAATTGAGAATAGGCAAACATGTTTTGTGTTAAAAGTAAATGAATGTAGCTTTCTTGAGTCAATTGGAATATGCTTTTAAGGTGGGAAAACTTGTTTTCAGTTTAAAGGGAATTAATTTTGAAACAGACGCAGTACCAATAAGTCGAGAAAGAAAATAGTGGGAGAGGCAGAGATTTTGAACAGTACCAATAAATCCAAAGCGCATAGGGTCGAAGCAGTGGATTCTTAAAATCTACTTTTCCTCTCTATAAACATCAACTTCCAGCATGAAATATGAATATCTGATACAATATTTAATCCTATGGCAAACGTTTTCCTTCCTGTCAACACTCTAGAAGGGAAACCCAGAATGAAAGAGAGGAAAAGTAGATTTTAAGAACCGGTTCATAGATTTACACAAATCGCAAGGATTTATAAGAAAAAATAAAAGTTTCTTTGAAAAGATTAGTAAAGAGTGAACCTTTAGTCTCGGTTGAGAATGATATCTGGCAGATCAAGAGTCCCAAACATATGGAGAGCCCCAAAATCCTCTTTTTATATATAAAAGATTTTTTATAAAATCATAAAATCATCTACAAAAACCGAAACAGAAACCAAACCGAACCAAATTAATCACGGTTAAGACTGTAAACCAAAGAAAACTGAACCTAACCGTATTTCAATCGGTTTCTAAATGGTTTCATTTTCTATAGAACCAAAAAACCGTAAAACCTACAAAACCGAATAAAAACCAAACTGTAAACCGGAATGCCCAACCCTAAACAAAATTTAAACACTTAAGATTATTTATGTTCCTAAAACAACTACTCAAAACTAAAAACACCTACATAATATTCTGTATATACAATAAATATATATTATTTAAATCAATCACACTACTAACAACTCACATGCAATATATTTTACAGCCAAAATTTTTATATATAATTTAACTCATACATAACAAATAACGATTTTAAAAATATTGCATTCGAGCGCAGTACGGGTTATTAATGTAGTTTAACAATAAAACAGCCAAACACAGTTTTTATATGTTATATTATTATTCATTAAAAAATCTCCATTAAAAATTTTGTTTATAAAAAAATAACTAGCAAGGAAAATTACATAGGCATAAATGTTCTTCGCCAAAGTTACTAGGCCTATTGGCTTCACCTCCTTTCTTAACAAAGTCCTTTATGCATGTTTTGCTTCCATCGCTTCCACATCCTCAGTTAAATATATCCTTCCGGCCGCAATATTGGTCAGCTTCCACTTCTATTATTTTGTATCAACCAAAACGATTGTGTTAAAATTTTAAACAAAATTAAGATCTTAGTTACAGTCTTATTGGTATAGAAACCCATTTTTATGAAAACAACATATATATTTTGCAGTACTTGACAAAAATAAATAAAAAGTTTTTCAGATTTTAAAAGTAATCAATCAAACCAAAAGATTTTTTTTTTGTTAAAGGAAAAAACTTAATCAAACCAAAAGATACTATATATTACCTTTAACATGGCTCAAAACGAAAGCCATAATAACACAAGAAACAAACAATAAAGTAGCAGATCTCATGATTCTTATTATATTGTGAGAATTTTGTACTTGTATTGGATTGTGGATGATATAAGTTGTATGTGTGTGTAATATATAGACATCATTTTTGGTCAGCGATTTGGAAGGTAATCTATAATTTAATTTTGAAAAGCTATTTTTGGTCAAAATATATATGATTCACATCCTTTTTGATGGATTTTTTACTGTGCAAATTTATTGATAATATTTACTAAACATAAGAGATTCTGAAATCGTTGACCAAAAAGAAAAAGAGATTCTGAAATCGATTTTTTTCAGTGTGATATTAAATAAAAGAGACTGAAAACTTAAGAGTGTGTATAAGACTGAGTATTTGGAGAGATTTAAGTTTAAATGACAATCGTGTGTTATTGAAATATAAATTTTAAAATATTTTTTAAAATCCAGTGTTATTGGATTAATGATTTTAAATTATACACTCAAATCCACTGTTATTGAAAATATTATTATTATTTGATTTTAATGTCTCATGTAAGATTTGATGGGATTTTTTAGTTAAAAATACAAAGACCAAAATCTCATGATTTTATGTGAGATTTGAGAGAATTTAATAACAAAATTTCACTAAGATGGGTGTATTGAATTGAATATTTAGAGAGATTTGAGTTTTAATGAGTTTTAAGATGATTTGGTGAAATTTTGGTGAATTATGAATTTTATTATTAAATTTTCTGAAATCTCACATAAAACCATGAGATTTTGGTCATTGTATTTTTTACTAAGAAATCCTCTCAAATCTCACAAGAAATTTTTAAATCAAATTCTAATCATGTTTTCAATAACAGTGGATTTGAGTGTAAATTTTAAAATCATTAATCCAATAACATTAGATTTTAAAAGATATTTTAAAATTCATGTTTTAATAACACATGATTTGTCACTAAAACTCAAATCTCTCCAAATATTCAGTCGAATACACCCCCTAAATCATCTCAATATTCAGTTCAATACACCCTTTATAGATTATAGATTTGTATTTAAGATTTTGATACAATGTTAAAATACTTGAATGGTTTTTTCTTATTAAAGGGTTTGCTATTTAATTAAATTGCTGAAATGAGAAAAGATATATACGTTTGACCAAAAAAAAAAAAGAAGAGAAAATATACACAAGAGTTGGGAACTAATAAACAATAACAATAAGGGTCATGTGATATTTGGAATTCTCTAGTGCTTTGATTTAGTTTACTATATAACTTTTTTTTATAGTTTTGGTTGATACTTCGGAAAATATATAGGCCAAACTTCATTTCTTGAAAAATGGTTTTAAGCCACAATCAAACTGATTTCTTATAAAATGACCCCGAAAATTTAGGAATCCCCACCGAAAAAATCCTTAAAGCTTCACAAACCATAGCCAAATCCTCATTCTTGGTATTCCTCTCTATGTACATATTGAAAGAAGCATATGTATATACTTTCTTTTTGATCCATGACCAAAAGCTTCTCTAGACTTGTTTACCACTAAAGGGCAAAGACGGCGATGATTCTCCGCTGATTCTGCTAGGAGCAGGAGTATTCCTCCTCGACTGACGTTTGGTTGGAACAATGATGGCTTCGTCCTCAAACTTCCCGAGCTTGTCATCCATATCATCATCATCGTCATCGCCTTTGAAAACCGGATGAATGTAAGCATTCTGCAAGTAGCCTTTAAGGTTCAGGTTTGGTTCTCTTGCGCTTTCCAATGTATCTTTCATCATTGCTTCCTGTAACACAAGGAAACACATACAAGAATGATTCATAGTTAGTGTGTGATTGGGGAATATGAAATGTGAAATGGTTGTTAGAAGAAACAACAAACCTGTAAAGGGTATCTGATGAAGGCTGGCTCATAACGACCTTTGCAGAAGCGGTGGAAACCGATGGTAATCACAGGCAAAGCAATGAGAAACGGTGCAGCTAATGCAGCGTGCTTTGTTCCCAACAGACCCATCAGAAGCAGTTGTGATATTACCAATGCTGCTATGACTCGTCCATGAACGTCTGGCCAAAATGCTGCAGCGCTCTCGTATTCTTGATTGTATACGTTAATGATCTGACAGAAACAAAAAAAAATGTTCAAGAATCTGGCTTTAAACCCGATTTGACCCCGTTGAGGAAGGAAGGAGGAAAGAAACTTACTTGATGGCGATATACAATGTAAGCAAGGGCAAAGAAGACCAAGATAAAAGGAAGAAGCATTGGTGTCACGGGAGCGTAGACAAGACCCAGAAGGAAGTAAAGCTGTATCCGAGGTTCGCCTGTGTTAAAACCGATGCTTCCTGGGTCCATTGCTTCCTCTCTGTCTTTCTCAGTCTTAACCAAGAAGGCGTTTTTGAGATGGAACATAATAAGAGGCTTCAGCATTAGAATCTCTCCTGCAACTCCTGCCCAACCGTCAACCATTATATACGTGATGAAGAAAGTGGCTTTCATTGGTATCGCCACACCAATGGTCTTGGGGATCTGGTTTGGAGATTGATTGAGGAAAGAGTTAAGCTGTTCGAACGCAGCTCCAGTGATAACACTTGCAAGAAAGACGTTCACTAAGTTGAAGATGTAATATCGAAACGCTGATCGTCTCTCTAAGGATGAGATTGATGTGAAGCCTTCAAATTTGGACATGATCATCAGAATGGATGGCAGAAAAGCGAGGAAAAGCTTCAGTGCAATACCCGGTAGAAAACCTTGTATCACTGATTTCATGAATTTACTGCACAAAACCAAACCAGTCAGTCCAATACTCCAATATTTGGTAATGTTTCAGTTTATTTCGATGCCAAGAAGAGAGAATGTGAAGAAGAAACTCACCCTTCGACAATAACCTTCAAGAATGGAGCAACTTTCACAATCCCTTCAATGGTCGCAAGTGATTGTACAAACGCAATGGGGACAATGAAGAAGAAAGTTAGGAAGAAGAAGGCAACATGCATGAGTAACCTCCTCACTGTAAGAGAAACATATGGAATAGCCAGATTCGACCAAAACACGTCACGTGGTTCTGGAGCCCATTCGGTTAACCATTGGGTTGGGTTTCGGGTCTGTTGGGTCTGAGCACAAACAGCAGCAGCCCAACGAGTTTTAAAGGAGACAAACGCTGCTGGCATAATGGCCTTGGGATCATTCACCACTTCCTCCCTTTCTTTACCAATCTCTTTTGATGTTTTGTCAATTTCAGCAATGTAATGTTCAATTGCATCGACTTTTTGTCCCCAAAGCCCAAGAAAACCAAGCTGGTTGGTGAAGAAAAGCATGAAAAGGGTCAATTTAACAGAACAGAACAAACAAATATATCAAGATTCAGTTTACAGTTGAAGTACCTTCACCATAATTCTCTGAGAATTATTCCTAGCGTATTTAAGCTGGTAGTAATCAAGCCAATTCTGCAGCTTCTTTTTCTTTTTTACCAAATCAGCAAGCTTGTTTGCATTGCATACAACCTACATATTGTATTCAAACGTAATTAGCGAAAGTAAGAACCCATGAAGCATATCATAGACACGCAACGTTTGTGTTGTTCTTACATCTCAAGAAGATCATAATTCAAAGAAAACTAAAAAAGGTTTCAAATTTTAAGCTTCTGAAGAACTTACCTGATGTGTTAGGTAGTGATCAGGATGATTGACCAGGAAAAAATGCTCCACCAGTTCACTTACAGATTCATCTGCATCCGGAGGTATATTCCTAACAAGAACCTATCAGAAATCCCAACATATTAGATCGCTGGCCACGATTTTACACTTTGTTCAGTGTTTGAAGTATAAGAAAGGAATCTTACAGTGAACTGGTCAGGTCGACGAGCTTCTGATGCAACAAACTGAAGCCTCATGTTAGCAATTGTCTCATATTCTTTCATCAACACATAACACGTCCAGATGGTGAAGGCATATGCCATTACTATATGAGTCCAAAACCTGTTAAAAACAAGACGTTGTAGCTCAAAGCTTTACTTGACCAACACCATTTGTTACAGAGAGAAACACAAACTAGTCGAAATGGTAAGGTCTAACGCACCTCATTGAATACTCCGGGATATTTGAAATAGAAAGTTTGTCAATGTCGCTCGAAGTAACATTCCTTATCTGCTTAGCCAACTCCAATGTGTTGTTAGTCCAGTTAACTGGCACAAGAACTGCCCAAGCAAGTATTGCTATTGGAGCAAAGATCTTAAGCCTGCACATATAAACAAAACACAAGAGATATGTTCAACAAACCAATAAGGAGAGAAGAAAATGGTACTAAGCCTTTGATAAAAATTATATTTCTTCTTCCTGCTGCCAAAAATAGCATATAACATAGTGACTAAGCAAGAAAACAACCCTTAGTTTCTAATTTTCAAGCAAAACAAACCCATAACCAAAAAGACCAGCAAAGTTCAAAACTTTACCCCAGCCAATAAATCCGGAGATACACAACTGAATCCAAACCAGCATGATCAATCAGCTCAGGCTCAGGCATCTTCAGAGCCTCTGGCATCCAGTTCAAGAACTTGATATAAGACCTGAAGTCCAGGTTCACAAAGCGCTGTGCAAAGGCCCCACCACGGGAAGGGCTGCTTCTTAACCCCTTGAGGTACCATTTTGAGAAGTATACTCTATCATTGAACGGCTGAAGCCTCAAAATCGCAAAGATTATGAAGAAAATGAAGGCACCGAGGATGTTTATCCCAGCTGATACACCAATATCTTGAAGTGTAGCCATCTCTTATATTGTTGCTCCCTTAACTAACAACAATTCAACCTGTAAAATACAAAAGAAGCAGCCACAAGTTTTGTTACTGCCATGTTCAAAATTGAAGCTTAAACATTCTAAAGAAACGATCTTTAAACGTCAAAGCTTAAGCAAAATCTCTACCAAACTAAAATATGTGGAAACTTCACAATAGGAGTGCATCAAATTCAGAATCTAAGAGAAACCAAAATTAGGGCGTGCTAATTATAGTGAACATGAAAAACCCAGAAAGGTCAGCTTTAGAGAACAAACCCCACAACACCAAAATTCCAAAAACAATTCGAATCTTTTTTACAGAAACATAAAAAGAGCCATGAAACAACTCAGGGGCATCAATAAAGTTCGCTTTTTTGTTAGCTATCCCCAAATTTACTCCATCGAAGTAATGAGATCCAGAGACGTAATTTCATTAAAAAATGAAAAAGCAAGCTCAGAAATTTAAAAAGTAAATACAAAGAAAGAGAGAAATAGAGGGAAACCCTAGAGAAGAGGAGTGGAATAAGGCAGTGTTTGGATCACTTTGAGATTCATCCAAAGCTAAGAACTTTATTTTTCTCTAACCTCTGGAAAAAGGATATAGAGAAAATTTATAAACCTAAGAAAACAATTTGTTTTTGAGGATATGATTATTGCAATTTTTGAGGACTGTTTGAGATAATGTTGCTATTGAAACTGATAAGAGAAGCAGTTACGGAGGTTTAATATTTTAAAGAGAGTGGGAGATGAAAGAGATCGTACAGTCGCCAGGAAGAAGACGAAGCAGACGAGCTCAGTTTTTTTTTTTGTTTTTTTTTTTTGTTATCATTAAGCTCATTGGCTTGCTAAAATCATAAAATATTGCTTTTATATTTTTAACCTTAAAGTATCAATTTATATTTATATGTTTTATTTATCGTCTTTTCTAATAAAACGAATATTTTATTCTTAGTGCCGTTGGTCTTCTCACCTAAAACATTATGAGTCGGCTGATTAAAATAACTTAAGAAGAATCAATTTAGTAATTCAGAATCTTCATTTGTTTAATTTTAAATCAATTGTGATATTGACGCTTACCGACACCATTTTCATCGTATTTTTTTTAGATGGATTACTAATCGTAGTTAGTGGGTTTAATTCCTTGTAATTATCAAAATAATGAATTTTGTTGATATAGTTTTTTGATAAAATTTGAAGAATTTGTTGATATAGAGACATTTGCCGGTGGCCAAGTAGTACATCGATTGAACTATTGATACCAAATCATTGATTCTCTTATGTGTCAAAAAAAGTAGGATGGCAACAAAATACATAGAAACAAAATGTCAAGTTTTTTTTATCAGAAAAAAAAAATCAAGTAAAAAGTGTAGCACCAATATGTTTTTATAGTTACTGTAAGAACCAACGAAATCAATAACTTCTCAATTTTTTTTGTTTAATTCATTACTATACTCTTTGAAGCTAACTGTGTTGCCAACCTACAGTAGTATACAGTAGAATCTCTATAAATTAATACTACATAATTTATCCAAGTTCCGAGTTTGACCGGTGTAATAATTGACATATTTTGATAAAATAATAAGATAATAATTTTTTTAAATCTCTATGTAAATATATGGCCTCATTAATAATATAAATTAATAATCATATAAATTTATTATATATATAATATTTTAGTAAAATATGATTTTAATATTATTTATTTATTCGTAAATTTGAAATTTTGTTAGAGTTTATCTCTATTTTTCTTAAAATATCAAATATATATAATATTATCTTTTCAAATTGCATCAAAAATTATATAAAATATATATATTCAATGATTATTTCATAATGTGTAAATGCATTAAAGCATATCGAAGTATTGTTTTCATTTTTTCTATTTTCTATATAACTTTTTTGGAAAAACTCTCTATAAATTAATAGTTATTAATTTATCGATAAATTAATAACCTCTATAAATTAATAAAATTCTCCAGTCCCAACATTATTAATTTATAGAGATTTTAATGTAATTGTTTCTTTAATGTTGACACTGAATAATTTCTCTGGTACACAAATTTGATTTCTTATTCTAAGGTCTCTTCACATAAGAGAAATGGTTGTGTTGAACATCATTAAGTTATGCTGTTCAGTGTTCGATCAAAAACAAGATTTTTTGTGCACTACAAACAGATTAGTATTATTATCGTTATCGTATGAAGTGTAAACAATTCTTGTATTGTATAGGAATCATTGTTTTTGGCGTTTTGTAGCATTTGATGTTATTATATACTTTTTAAAATGCGAATTTATGAAGTTTTGGGAATTCTAACGGTTAGTTGAACATGGACTTTGTAACGGGCAGAAAATATTGCGACCTTTCGGATCACGCACAATCTAAGCGAGTGTAGCCAACGTACCAAGTTTTGGTAGATACTGCGAAAGGATTGTTAGCACACGCGCAAAGCGTGTGAGTGGTGGTTCTTAAAACAAATACTGTAAAGAAGTAATTATTTTGGCCTATTGTGTCACCTTTATGCTAATAATCATGCAAGATGCGGTGTTCTTTCGTACTCCCATTAAATTAGAAAATTGAGTCAATTATATAAGATGAAGAAAAAACAAATTGTTGAATTATTGAACTTTGGCTTTAGATTTAGCAACTTAAGACTTTCACCTTTAGTGGCAACGACAACATTATTCGAGCCCACTAATATGCTGATACTATAAAGACCAATTGATTCGGTAATAACATATGTAAAATGATATCTAAAGATTCGAGTATTACAAGTTTACAACTAAGCATACACCACCACGAGAAAATCAATGCTCGATGTTTGTTAAAATATTGATCCAAGCTTCATAAATGGTGATCCATAAAGGCATATAAACATATCATTTATCGGATATTCTGAGGCTTTGACTCGAATTTGATTTGAGAGGAAAATTTTGAGGCCGTTTCGAATTTTTTTGGACGTCATAAATCATAAATGTCAGAAAAATTAGAAAAGAAGTTCAATAAGATGAATAAATGACACAATATAATTATGGGCCAAAATTCTTTAAGGCCCTTTTAAAATAGCCCGAAGCCTTATGGACTAGGCTAGACAATTTTTCATATTTTTCAAAGCAATTGGTCTCACAAGAGGTTTTGTTTTCTCTCTCAACGAACTTGCTTAGTATTCTCTAGTCTCATTTTCATTTCCTCGACAATGACTTTGGCATGTCGTCACTTACGAATTTGATGTTAGATGGTTCGGAAGCGAAGCGGAATCACCTCGGAAGCACTTGGAATTGTCTCGGAAGCGCGATTCCAAAAAATCGGTGTTTGGAAGTGGCGGGGAAGCGAACGACTCTGAATTGGAAGCGTGCACAGGTTGATCAGAAGCGCGAAATCTGAAAAAAAATATTTTATATATTATTTTATTTTAATATGATTTTAAAACATTTTAATATGATATGATTTTATGATTTTAAAACATTTGTTGTTAAAACATTTTATTTTAATATAATTTTATGTTTTAATATATATATATATATACGCTTCCAACACGTACCCGCTTCCTAATTTTTTTTAAAAATTCGCTTTCCCGCTTCCGAACGCTTCCGCTTCTGCATACCCGCTTCCGATTCTATGCAACGTAGCATAAAGCTAATCATGAAAAAAACCTCATGCTTCTTACTTTATTGTAAACGATGATTTTTTTCACATTCAAGTCTCTTGAATTTCGAAATAAATTAATTACATTTACATTTATAAGTTTTTGTTAGTGGTTTCAGTTATATATATATATATATATATATACATTTGAAGAGTGAAGAGAAATACTTTTTTCCATAAGAAATCCCAAAAAAAGCTGACATTTATAAGTTTATATATTTTTTGAATAAGGTCTGTTTTCATAAATTTCCTAATATGTTAGAAAACTGAAATCGTGCATATTATATTTTTTTGAAAAATAAAAGCTGACATTAACATAATTTAGGTAGAATTCTCTTGGAGCCACAAAACTAATTAATTGGACTATAAATATATGGTTATAGAGACTGTAGAAAGTTCCAATCACATATTTAGTTTGCCCTTCACTAATGTATGAGTGATTTTGATGCATAAACAAACTAAAAAAAAAAAAAAAATCCTTAGGAGGGGTTTCATATGAAAACGTGTAATATGAATTTAATTCATTTTGCTACATGCAATTGCTTGACATATTTAGCTCAACTACTCATCTAAACTAACTTCTCTATGTGATGTACATACCCATATGAAGTCTTGTTCCAAGTACGTTAGGATTTCATGAAAACATATGCATAAATAGTTACAGTTGTAGTAACACTTTGTATTTTTCAACACTCGACTACAAAATAAATATACGTCATTTAAATATATTTATGTTGAAAGAATCCAAGACAAGATCACGGGATTTCATTCCATGGAATAAAGTCTCTCTTTTAAGACAATAAACAAGCAATCTTGATTCTTCAAAATATCCCTCAAGAATTCATGGTTTTGTTGTTGTTTCAGTTCACCAATACACTATTCAAAAGATAAGAATTATACTATCTTTTAGTTACACAATATATAATTGTTACATGAATGATACAAAATAACGTAAAACTACACTAGAATATGAATTAATTAATGTCTTACTGTCTCCAACGAATTAATCTATTGGTGAGGCAGCAAGAGACAAATTATATGATTCTTCTACCGTTCAAATTCAAATATCGTTCGAAACTTTGTGTGAAAAGATATAATGAAACAAAAAACAACAAAAATGGGGAAAATTCTCGTTCTAAACTTTGTGTGAAAAAACATAATAAAAGATACTATGATGGATCAACAAAAATGGGGAAAAAGTTAATTTATAAATCATTGATGTTCTCTTCTCTGTCAATAACAAGCGGCTTATTAGCTATTAGCCAGATTGGATCCACACATGATTTCACTTTCAGCTTTAAATATAATTTCTTTTATCTGTATATATACTCATTGATGAATTAAATATCTTTTGAGAGGAATAATATTTTCATAAAAGTACAAAAATATATATAACATGAGAAAAGGCCAAAAGTTTAACATAATGTTCGTGGTTTCATGAGTGGACACTATCTTTACTCTATGTAGTCTATTATTAGTCGTTTTCACGAATTTATCCCACATTTCTTTTGTCGATAAATATATGTCGTTTTCCATTTTGCTGCTATTTCAACTTTAGATATCTCTAAATTTATAAACTAGAACCTTCACGTGTTCTTTTTAATTTGTGTGTCAATCGTAATCGCGTTTTCAAAAACGCTCATTTGTCTTTTGGTTGAATTTAATGATATGTTTATAATTTGTCAAACCATTTGTTAAAAAAGTCAGCCAACTTGAAATTAATTTTTTTTTTCTTTTCTCACTAAGAATAAACCAATTTACAACAAAAATTAATAATGTTTTATTTTCCTCTCTAAATTGAGGAGGAAGAAAAAAATAATTAATACCCTTTCTATATATTTTTTTATAATCAAGGGGTGATCTGGGCTTTTAACATCCAACTAATTTTTTCAGAATAAATATAATTATCGAGTAGTTCATTCACCAAATTTTTTAATAAATCTAAAATATGATACTATTTAGACTAATTAAATGTGAGTAATTTAAATAATTTATCGTGAGGAACCCTTTCAGTATTCCAACTCTCATTTCTACTAAATTACCTTATTTACTAATAAACACATTTAGTTGCTATCATTAAGATATTGTATAAATAAAAAATCCCATGCATAATGTCGTAATACTAATAAATATGTCATGTATTGGTTGGTCAATAGAATATCAAAAATAAATGAATGTTCAAATTAGAAAGATCATGAATTTTGAGAGAGGTGTCAAGTAGTATATAATTTGGTAACCAAAATAATGGGTGGAGTTAAGTGGAGGACGTGGCATTGGCAGAGAAATAGAAAAGGTGTACCATAAGGAAAGTACAAACACAAGTAGAGGATCAAGAAAAAAGCATTGGGAAAAACAAACACAAAACTGAGAGCGAAAGCTAAAATAGCCCAAAAAGAACGCTAGTCAAATGTTGCTACCTCCCTTCCTTCTTTATTTCATTCCCCCCCCAAAATTAAACTATTTATTTACTCTCATTTTTTTGTTATTTTTAAAATCACTTAAAATCTAGTATTAAATTATTCTTTAAAAATATGTGGAAGAAAAATGAAAGCAAATTCCAAACTTCCACCGACACCAAACACTAACACCAGTCAGTAGGTCAGATCAATTATCAACTCCTGAAAAAATTCATCAATTTCATCTCAACTCAATCATACATTTTATTAATATATACGTATATTATAGTAAAAAAACACTTAATATAAAACCAATTAAGACTCTTGCCTTACGAGTTTAATGAAGTCTTAAGTTAAGATTTTATTAAATAATGCGAATGAATCTACGGAGAAACAGAGGATTTATATAATAAACCTCCTGAATTAAAAAAAAAATGAGAAGAAAAAAATAGTTTCTCTTTCTTCATAACTCAACCAAAGCTTGGAATCAATCTCTCACTACATATCCCTTTCTTTAATGGCGATGCCTCTAACCAACACACACTGTTACTCTTCTTCTTCTTATCTGTCACTGTCTATTCTCTCTTTTGGAGCTTTCATGCCAATGTTTCTCCGCAATGGAAGTCCTCGCACGTGATCACTCACCGACACACTCGCTAATGTCTACCGGAGATAGAAGAGCTATGGTCACTGTTTTGCTTCTATTCATTGCTTTGATCTCTGGATTCTCCGTTGTTCATTGTGTTACTGATCCATCTGATGGTAAAGTATTGAGCTTTATTGAGTTTTTGTGACTTCTCTCTTTTTATTGCTTTTTACCTCATTGTTGATCATCTCTTTTGGGATCTTTTTGGTTTAATTATGTGATTTGAGACCTGAGATTTTTCTGGGTTTTTATAAAGTGGGTGACTTTAGATTCAGAAGATAAACCCTTTTTGAAAAAAATGAATTTTGCATTAATGTGTAGATTTGATGATTTTCTGAGAACCCCCCGGAAAATAATGGGGAATGGAAATGTAAATTTAAGATCTTTATACTTTACAAAAAATTTGTTTGAGTTACTTTTTAGCTCAAATGGAAAGTTGTAAGCTTTATGAAAGATTTTTCTTCTTTCTTGATAGATCCTTTGATGGGTTTTTTTCTGACAGCTGAGCTGTTGTCTTCTCACTGGTCTTATTGCAGTTCAAGCGCTTCAAGTTTTGTATACTTCACTGAATAGTCCTTCACAGCTAACCAATTGGAAAAATGGTGGTGGTGATCCATGTGGAGAGTCATGGAAAGGAATTACTTGTGAAGGCTCTGCAGTTGTCACTATGTAAAGAATCAGATTTTGATTTTTGATTTTTTATCCCCATTTGCATTGATTTGATGATTCAGTAGTGTCTTATAGTGTTGTTGTTTTTTTTGTTGTGTTGTGATTTTAACAGAGATATATCGGATTTAGGAGTCTCTGGCACTCTTGGATACTTGCTCTCAGACCTAAAGTCACTCAGAAAATTGTATTGTATTTGGAATTACTTTTCCTGTTTTTTTTTTGTTCGATCTTTGTGGTTTTTTAGGTTTTGATTCAATAACTTTGGTCTCTTTCATTTTGTTATAGGGATGTTAGCGGTAACAGCATCCATGAAACACTTCCATATCAATTGCCACCGAATCTCACAAGCCTGTAATGATGTGTTTGCTTAGCTGTGTTCTTATAGTCTTTACTCTCAGTGTTCAATTTGAATCTAATAGATGAAAGACAATGTAATGCAGAAATCTTGCGAGAAACAACCTAAGTGGTAACCTTCCATACTCCATATCTGCTATGGGTTCTCTTTCATATATGTGAGTTTGCCATTCTAGAACCATACTTTGTGAGATTTAGCATATTCATTCTTCTTATGTACTGAACTTTGAAATGTTAATTGTTTAGGAATGTGAGTGGTAATTCACTTTCAATGTCGGTAGGAGATATCTTTACCGATCATAAGTCACTTTCAACTTTGTAAAATCTCTTAACTATCTCTCTATCAGAGTCATATCACTGCCATTTTCCAGCTTCCATTGATATATGGTTGCTTTGTTCAGGGACCTTTCTCACAACAACTTCAGTGGCGATCTTCCGAGTTCATTAAGTACAGTGTCCAATCTTTCTGCTCTGTGAGTCATTCAAACTTTATTTGTTGCAACGAGAAGTAAAAGTGCAGAAGGAATTTCTTAATGATGATGATGTCTTCATTTTTGACAGCTACCTTCAGAACAATCGGTTGACAGGTTCCATCGATGTTCTCTCGGTTTTGCCTTTGACCACTTTGTAAGTTTCTTTTCATGTAGAAAAAGTAACAAATGTATAATTTCCCCATCACACTTATTGTATATGTTTTCTTGGCAGAAATGTTGCAAACAATCATTTCAATGGATCCATACCTAAGGAGCTTAGCTCAATAAGCACCTTAATGTAAGTTTTCAATAACAATCTGTTAAATTTATTTACTTTGGAGTTTTCTTTCAACTTTAGTTCAAAAGAACTGTAAGTTTATATCTTTGACATTCCTAACGAAACAGATATGATGGTAATTCCTTTGATAACGTTCCCGCCTCTCCTCAGCCAGATAGACCTGCCAAAAAAGGGAAACAACCTTCTGGTCCTAGAAAAGGGAAACCTGCTGGTTCTGAAGAGAAATCTTCTGACTCTGACAGGGGTTTGTCTGGTGGAGTAGTCACCGGTATAGTGTTCGGTTCTCTATTTGTTGCTGGTATTATAGCACTTGTTCTTTACTTGTGCCTTCACAAGAATAAAAAGAAAGTTGGAGAAAGCACAAGAGCTACTCAAAGAAGTCTTCCACTTAGTGGGACAACTGAGATGCAAGAGCAGAGGGCAAAAAGTATAGCATCCGTCGCAGACTTGAAGTCTTCGCCTATAGAAAAAGTAACGGTTGATCGGGTTATGAAGAATGGGTCTGTAAGTAGAATAAGATCTCCAATCACTGCTTCACAATACACTGTTTCCTCTCTACAAGTAGCAACAAACAGCTTTAGTCAAGAAAACATCATCGGTGAAGGTTCTCTAGGCCGTGTCTATAGAGCAGAGTTTCCCAATGGAAAGGTAACTCAAACGTTAATAGCTTTCTACACTAAGCAAAGCCAATATTCTTTTTTGGGACTAAATTTCTGTTTGTAATCTATTTCTAGATAATGGCGATTAAGAAGATTGATAACGCAGCACTTTCGTTACAAGAAGAAGATAACTTCTTAGAAGCCATTTCAAACATGTCACGTTTGAGGCATCCAAACATTGTTCCCTTGGCTGGATACTGCACTGAGCATGGTCAACGTCTTCTGGTATATGAATATGTTGGAAATGGGAATCTAGATGATATGCTTCATATGAATGATGATAGAAGCATGGCATTGACTTGGAATGCGCGTGTTAAAGTAGCACTTGGGACTGCCAAGGCTTTAGAGTATGTGAACCTTTGTTATGATCATTTCTAGACTCTTGAATGAACAAGATTCATGTTAAACTGGAGTTTTCTGTTTTAACAGGTATTTGCATGAAGTTTGCTTGCCTTCGATTGTACATAGAAACTTCAAATCGGCGAATATATTGCTAGATGATGAACTTAATCCTCATTTATCAGACTGTGGTTTAGCTGCTTTAACACCTAACACTGAGAGACAGGTAATAACAATTGAAAGAATCAGATTTTGAGCTAATGGTAAAACGTTTTCTAAGTCTTTCATGGTATTTATATATGGCAACAGGTTTCAACTCAAGTGGTGGGTTCATTTGGATACAGCGCTCCCGAGTTTGCATTGTCAGGAATTTATACTGTTAAAAGTGATGTATACACTTTTGGAGTAGTCATGCTTGAGCTCTTAACTGGTCGGAAGCCTCTTGACAGGTTTATTTTTCATTTCTTCAGTAGCTAAATGTTACCAAAAGCCATAGATTTGAGCATCCTTGAGTAATCCGCGCTTTGTGTATATGTATGTGTGGTTCGTAGCTCAAGGACGAGAGCAGAGCAATCACTAGTGAGATGGGCTACACCGCAGCTTCACGATATAGATGCTTTGTCCAAAATGGTTGATCCTTCTCTTAATGGCATGTATCCAGCTAAGTCATTGTCCCGTTTTGCAGATATCATTGCTCTCTGTATTCAGGTAAATTACCATCCCGAGTAAAATCAACAAAACCGATTTTGTTTTCTTGAAGTAACCATCTTTTCTTTTGTTTTTAATTTTAGCCGGAACCAGAGTTCAGACCTCCAATGTCGGAGGCGGTGCAACAGCTAGTGAGATTGGTTCAAAGGGCAAGTGTTGTCAAACGAAGATCTAGTGATGATACTGGATTCTCTTACAGGACACCTGAACACGAGCACATCGATATCCCATACTGAGTACTACCCCAAGCTCGAGTCTTTTCTGTTCATTGGAAGCTAAAAACACATCTGGAAAACTCAAAAGGAAGAGAGTTTTGCTTAGTACATAAGAGAATCTGATCCAAAGGATGCTATGGAGAAGTAAAGAAAGCATCTTGGTTCAGACACCAAAAAAGTAAGAAATTTTATGTTTGTGTACCTATGTGATGATAAAAAAATTAGAGTAAATAACCATGTTTTGATCATCTTTGTTGTTTCTTTTCTTGTCGAATAATCAAATCTGAGACTTTCATTGCATCTGAATAATATTTCAAATTTTGCCCCAATGTGTTGTTTTCTTTGTTGAATAATTTAGTAAAGCTGGTTTTAATTCTTTAAGAAATAGTGGGAAGATAGATCTGAAGTTAAATTTTGCTAAGATGACCCAAAGTCAAGCTTTGTTCATGTTCATATGTTCTCACTTCTCATCAGGCAAAACAACAGACCACATAATAAACAAACCTAAAGTTAACTTAAACCCCACGGAAAAGTCTATACAAACTGAGACTGCCACCATAATTTTCTTCATCATCTCTCCGATTTTTTCTCCTTTTCTCTGAGTTTTGGAACGCACCATACAGACATCATCACAACCACGACAACAAAGACAAAACCCTACATTACTAGAATCTGCACCAAAGAGCTTCCAAGTTATGACTTACCATCCCATGTGGCTTGTACCCTTCGAGAACCCGCGATTATCTTTTTCTGCGCTTTGTTTCCACCTGAAGATAACAACAAAATTGTTAATATCTGTAACAAGACATTTTAGAAAGATAACATTGCCGGATAAAGAAGGTTTTTTGAAATCATTTTCTCTCCTGAAACAGTAATGAAGAATTCTAACTCCGGTATCTATAGAATGCTTTTAAGTGCATGGAAGTGGAAGCACTACAAAATAGACCTTTGATAACAGATAGATTCTTTCGCAGCAAGACCTCGAGCAACATTAAGCAAATATCAGATCCCAATAGGACCAAGAGTGTTTTGAATCACAAATTGTGTATTTCTGGCTATATCCACTCAGCAAGCACACAAATTGTGTCTGTCTGGCTATATCCACTCAGCAAGCACCATCAAGCCAGTGCATATTTTTGATTTTTTAAAACTTTTTTCAGATCTAAAACTGAAGTCAATGACAGGAGACAGGTGCACACAGAGCGGTAGATGCTAAGGTTATCAAAGTAATGAACATCTATACAGGAGATGACTAAAGAGAGACAAACAGACCTTGACATCATCAGCTGGAGATGCCGTAAACCCGTTCTGCGATTTGTTGACATCGTCATCAGAACTGCATTCAGCACATACAAAGTGATCAAGCTTCTTTGCTTCTTCAATCGTCATGCCAACACATGCAGGATGATACCTAAAACATCACATTGCAACTCTTACCATCAATAATTTGTGGAAAATGGATACCAGTAAGTTCAAAAACAGATATTAAAGGCTTTTCTCTTTGAACCAAAGTAAGGAAGTTAATAAAAAGACAGATATCAACATTTACCAGTCTTTGCAGCCTTCACATTGCACCATGAGATCATCTGGGTTATATGGCATTTCACATTTGCAGTACCTTTAGAACCAAAAATAACGAACAAAATAAAAAATCATGATAATTCCAGGTAATAAGTAGACGAATTTCTCAACTGATTACTATTATCCACTTACACAGCAACACGGTCAGGGGTAAACGCGCCAGTGGCAGCCTTGTATTCAAATCTGCAATAATAGTCCTCTGCTCCAACGTTTTCGAGCCTCGTGTAGTTTTTGAAGGTGTGAACGATGCATTTTCCCTCAATGGTGTGTGCGCTTTGAACATCAAAATGGTCAGACAAGAAAAGCTCTTTGGCTCCATGAAACTGTCTCCTACCACCAAGGGACTCCTCAGGGCGGTAATACCATCGACAGTGCACCTTCACATTGTTCCTGGCATCTGCTTCAATCTTCTCAACACGGGCCACATATGGTGGTTTACCAGCATCTGATGGACGCATCAACACACAGTCTCCCGCTACAAAAAATAACCTCGAAGATTACTTAATAGCTCATCATGCTCAACATTACTAAATGGCTATCTCGCAACATATCTAACTCACATTTTTCTCATCTACACAAAGTACAAACACCATAAGAAGCTAGCAATGAACAAAATCAGTATGATTTGCAGATATTAAGTATACCATCAGTTCTATTCACCTAGTAACCAGAAATGACCAGAATACCGAGTAAATGCAACATATTTCACATGTGAAAGCACACATTTTGCATCAACACACATAACGAGCTACAATGCAGATGATAGAGATGCAGCAAAATGAACAAATGTAACAAACCAAACAAAAGAAATGGTCCATGTTTCACACTTAATCAGCTATAAATAAATTTCTTTCATAGAGACCAAAAAAAGTAAGTAAGTAAGAAAATTAGTATAAAAGGAGCCCAATTCAAAACAATTAGCTGATATGTATCTCCGTTCTAACAAGACAGCTACCAAATATCACATTTTGCGCCATTGCCGAAACCAAACACTGCAATGACATACACAATTAACAGCTACACACCTAAACAAAAGGACCAAAAACAAATAGTGCATCTAAAACACTTAAGCCGACATTGAACAATACAGAGTTCATAATTAAGCTTTCAAACAATACCTTCCTTTAAAAACATATACTCAACGCTCAAATGCCCAAAAACATGCAGGAAATTTTCTAAATTTACAAGTGACGATAGAAGATGACATGAGACTACCTCTCACAATTTTGTTGGTGCCCTTGATGGTGTATGAGTCCAGCTCCTTCCTTCCCGTCTTGATTTTGGAGGCAACACCAGGTCGAGTTTTCGCCATGGAAGCTAGGGTTTAGCTAAAAACCGGGAAATAAAGCAAGTTTTTTTTAGGTTTCGTACCTTGAAATGTACAAAGGTTGGGGCTTTTTAGAAGATCAGGATAAATAGATCGATGGGAAAAGGAAGAAGGAGAAGAAGATGAAAACCCAGTAGGGAAGATGAGAGAAAGACGAAGAGTAAATCTGGAACCCTAGATACTCTCCAGGTGAAGAAGATGAGTCCTTTGCAATTTTGGGAGTTTTACTGTTGACAATGCCAAATTATTTTTTTGCCCTTCTCTTTTATTTTTATTTTTTTTCTTATAACCCAAATTTGGAATTATGTTACTTTTTCCTGCAAATGGGAAAAAAGTGGCCCGATTTTCAAATTTTTACTTCCGTTTGAAATTTGATGCAGGTAAAAGTAAATTTCGAAATATCCATATTTTCTTGTTTCTCCATAATCAAGTAAACAAACAAAATTTTATTTTAATTTTCATGGTCGTCTAAGTTTGTTTATGTTATCATGTTGTTATATTTAAAGTTGAGCCATACTGAAATGTTATATTTAAATCTAGAATGGTACCACGCGTGTTAATCTTTCGGCAAATAAAACTATTCAGACAATCAGCAGTTTTGGTATTTGATGAAACAAATTATTAGTGAATTAATTCTAAATTTATCATGAATGTACGTACGTCCAAAAACAGCCAGTTTGGCACACCTCTATCAAGAATATTTTATTAAAAGTTAATGATATTTTGATATACCAAAACGGTCGTATATAGTAACAATCGTTTATATTGACATTTAATAAACACACAATAACATCATTTTTTCCATGTGAGATTTGAAAAAAAAAACAAAATGTAACAACCAAAAATTCCACTCTTGTAATAACTGTGAAGGAAAACACATATTCAAACATAGAAACCATATGATCTTTTCTCTGGCAACAATAAGCCGATTGAACATTTTCGGTATATATTTTTTCAGTACAATCTCAAGTTTTGGGAATCTCTCTGGAATGCATATAACATAGCATATGAAAAAAAAGTTAAAACTTTCTAGAATTTCTGAATGACTACAGAGTTTGCGAGACCGGCTTGATCAATGGTCTGCAAAGGATCAGTAAGTGGCTTTGGTGGGAACCCCATGACCTGAAGGCTGTAGTTCACTGGATTCCCTGGTCGAGATATGTCAATGAAAGCACGAATGTCATTGACCGTGTGATGATTGTTGAACTTAGCTACAATGCGTGTCCCATCCGCAAGTCTAAGCTGGATCGATGTGGATGGAAGAGTTTCATCTACTACAAGGCTCTGTGACGGTGGTGGAACCGCTGCTATATCAGCTAGGTTGCTTAGGCTTGAAGACGTTGATGAGCTGGCACCGCCTAGCGTCCTTCCGACTCCTTGAAATGAAACTGTAAGTTTCTCTTGTTCCTAAAGAAGAAAAAGAGAAAAAAAAGATGCTTCAGTATTGCTACTATAGTCTTATAAGATAAGTCAAGCTCAAGTTACTGTATCTCAATACTGAATAGTTGGTAATAAATTCCATATAGAGAGTGCAGAGACTTACAGGGCATTTCTCATCTCTTCTCATAAGATTGACATGTACAGGAGCTCTTCTATCTGCAGGCTCAAGCTCTTTTGGACATTCAGATTTTCGAATACTCTGCAATAACATAAACAAGCAACACAAAATCCAATTAAAAACAGCAGTCTTAACATTCATAAGACAATTTGAAAAGCATTAACCAAATGAGTTCATTCATATATTACATCGAGGAATGAAGCGTTCTCTGGATCATCCAACTTCCTCAAAGGTCCATCATCTACAGTGAATCCATTAGACCAAAAAACAATATTGTGAATCACAGGTTCAGGCTGTTGAAGAGCGGTTGGTACACTTTCTCCTGAAAGTAATCTCCCAGTTCCAGTGAAACTTCTAGAACTTGAAGGACGCTCAAGAGGTCCTTCCACAGCTCCTAGTTGCCTTGCTTGATTGAATATCTCATCTACATCATCGTTTTTATTAGGATCCTGAACTAACATACCACTGCACAACATCAAAACAAAAACAAAGATTCAATGGTAGATTCCTCAGTTGAAAACTGAGCTTAAAGCTTCAAGCTTGCAATCATCTAACTACACAAATCTCAAAAAGTAATGATTTTGATTTAAGCTAAACACTCTATTGGCTAAAACCATTATAGTTGAATCATCAAATTTTTGGTTTATAATGATAAAACTCTAATTATCAATTCATATCTAATTCAGTGAAGCTTCGGATCCAAAGAAAAAACACAGAAAAGTTAGGTAGATCATAATGAAACAAGTGAAATCGAATAAGGCATTAGAAAAAAAGAACTGAAATCTAAAAAATTAAGGGTTTTAGAGCCACCGACCTTTTCTCTCCGCCAGTGTAATACTCCTGAGGTCCATCGGAATCACTGTCGGAATCAGGACCTGACCTCCGATTCAGATCGGAAAGAGTACGGATACCACCAGTCCGACCACTCGATGGCTTCGACGGTTTCTTGTCCTTGGAAGACATATCTCCGATGCTTAACGCTGCTTGATCGGGAAAAAAAAATCGAATTTGAGAAAGAGAGATGAGAGAGTTAGGAATAAGAAAATCGAACGAAACTATGAAAAAAATCGGTAGACACGCTAAGAAGCTTCACGCGCTAACAAACGCGTGGAGTATACTTGCTAACTCGTATCTCGTATTCTCTCGTTAATTGGCCACGCGTACTCTTATATGCGAGTGTGTTTAGTGGAATAAGATTAATTAACAATAAATAGTTATCTACTTGTATGGTTTATGTTTATAATCATGGGGTCTTTTAGTTTTTACTGTTACGTCAATTTTAATTGTCTGATCTACTGGAAGAAGAAGCATCTTTGTATTGTTTTCGAATAATCTTTTAGAGAATTTAATCGATAAAGTTCAGAATTAACAACTTTAGTAGACCTTCAAAGTGAAAAAAATACTTTAAATCGAAAGTGGAATAACTTTAGTCTAATCAGTTTTTAAAGTTAAAAGAATCAAACAAAACCCATGTACCATTGTCTCTTTGCCCAATTTACAAAACCAACCCACTCACATTTCATGGCGAGATTTCGTCGGAGCCAAACCTTGACAGGTTCATCGTCGGAGAATAATCCGACCGATGATATCTTATCTGGTGAAGATGGCTCCAATGATCCTTGTGGGTCGGACTCAGAGACTAAGTCACACTCTAGCTCCTATTCCGTGACCGAGTCGAACATGAGCTCTGACTCGACAACTTCGACGGGACTGTCAACGATCATACGAGTCTTGACTGATTCTCTGGTTCGAACGCAATTGGCGGAGATGGAGATGATCAAGGCGCGTGAGGCAGCGAGGTGGGAAGCTGAGAAGAGAAGGTTGGAAATGGAAGTTGAGTTGACTCGGATGGTGCTTCAGACTCACTTGCAAGTGACGTCTTCGTTACTCGTCGGAGAACAGAAGATTTCTACGGGACGGAGGAAGAGGAAGAGATCAGTAGTTGAACAACACGAGTCCTTCTCCACCACAAGGTGAATTAGTTAAACTCAAAATCTCCTCACTGTTAAAGTATACGCATTAAAGATTGTGTAATGCATGCAGGGAAAAGAGTTTAGCTTTGTTGTGCTTACTTCAACTTAACCTGATTTTCTGGAATTCATTGACCTGAAAAATTAAAAGTCAAAGGTCAACTGGTGAATAACTTACAGAAACTGTCTTATGTCATTATGTGTTTGTGTATGTGTGTCTTGCATTCTAATGTGCAGTATGAATAGTTCTTTACTCTTTTGTTCAACCTCTAATAAATACTTTTTTTACGATGGTGTGTTGTGATTTGTGAATCAAAAATCCAATATAAGATTTGTTGTTTAGTCTGTGTTCTTCGAATTCCAGTGACACTCAAAGTCAAAGGTTATTAAATCTGAGTGCTAATGCATAAGTTTTAGAAAGAAGAAGAATTGGGTCAAAATGTAAATGAATGACAAACATGAATGTTGATTAGTGGGCTATAAAGCTGGGCCACAAAACCGACCTCGTTCCGTGCCAAATAAAAGTCCGATGATGCATTCAATCGTTAGGGTTTATTAAAAATTTCCGACATTACTCCTTTCTCTCAATATTGCCATGGAGAAAAACCGTAACCCTAATCCTCGTAAGCGTCTCAGACAAGATACGTCCCATTCTTGGTCTGAGCTTCCTCTAGATCTCTCGACTTCGGTGCCCAAAAACAAGACCCATTGGCTGATTTGCTGAGTGGGCCTGTCTTCTTCGTGGCCCATTTGCTGTTTATCCTTGGGTCCATTTGCTGATTGTGTCTTTTTGTGAAACCTCTTCTTGTGACAGAGTCTTCATCTTAATAGTCCTCAGATTTTATGCTTCGGTGTCCTCTTCGACAGACCCGAACGGCAAAGTGGAGCTTGCAAAACACCATCCAATTAAGACAACTCGACTTCCTTTTCCAACTTTCTCTTCTAAGCTTCCCATCTTGCTGCGTTAACTTTGAAAAGAGCTTAATTATTATCTTTATCCCAAGAAACGCCAGTTAGATTCCACAACAAAAGCTCACTTCAGCATGTCATTTTGTACACATTTGCAAGTTTGATTCTAGATTTGTATCCTTCGTGTATAAATCACTTTTGACAAAAATTAAAACTGGCCCGTCATCAGTCATTAGTTAGAGTAAGACAGCAAATATTTTCAAACAACAACCAAACCCAAAAAAAAAACATTGAAGAGCGATACATAATAGTTGAGATCAATCATCAATGCGTAAAACTTGGTAAGAACTATCGAGCACTAGAGAGTTGAAGTGACGAACAATCCAATTGGTGCAGTGGTTCCATCTTTTGTGTCTCGAGATTGAAGACAAATATAGCATTTGTGTTCTTTCCAAGAGTACCCTTGAAATAGATGGAATTTCTATTGAGTCCATCAATTTCATTGGCGGGCACAGTGACGCCTAGATCGAAAAGCATTGCCTCGTCGCCCAAAGAATCAACTTGTTCATGTTTCTTTAACGACTCTGATGAATAAACCTTGAAGATGCGGAATGACTTGGTTCTAGACCTACGTCCACTTGGCATTCTTACAACCTTGAGGACATCTCCTGTTATTGTGAGTACAAGTTTTCTCTCACAACCGGACCATGAAGTACTTATTATTCGTCGAGGACCAAGCTGAAATCCAGGCTCAATAAAACTATATTCAAAGGTTTCACGTGGTATCTCTCCGGAAAAATCAAAGATTATAAAATTACGATAGGGAGAGCAGCGTAAGAAGTAAAGCTTGTGATCCTTGTAAACCATGTGAACACAAAATAAAGTACCTGGAATTTGATTCCATAAATTATCTCCTTTCTTGGCATAAACCACACACCAATTTTCAAGTGCCCAAAGAACTACATAATCTTTGGTTTTCTCGTCGATCCAAAGCACAGGGGATCGTATAACAATACCTTTGGTCTCCAATATGTAGGATATGTTGGTAATGCGAAACCCATCATCTAATGTTCGCTCGATCTTTGTCATTCCAAGTTGTGACTCCACAGGAGGAAGATTGATCTTCTCGCCGGTGAATAGATTCAAAATGTGTAGATTGTATCGATGATCTTTCATTAGGAGCCAGCTTCCATAGGTTGCAATACAAACATTCTTTGCAAAGTTCACTATAAGATCTTTGGTTTTGTAAAGTTTGTCTTTTTCCTCGGGATTGAACAACGTGCATGAAGTGTCGTTGTTGTTTTTGGGGAAGAGTATCAGCCAAGGGATCTGATTTTTTTTGGGCACAGATTGTCTCGAAGCAGAGTACCAAGAGGAGCGTACTGCCTTAGCTCGTTGGAAATTAGCTAAGCTGAGGCGTTGGAACACTGAATTCAAGAGATCTAGAGGAAGATCGGACCAGGAATCGGATGCATCTCCTCTGAGACACTCGTGAGAATTAGGGTTATGGTTCTTCTCCATGGAAAATGAGAAAGAGATTATAAATTGAATGATCCATCGAATGGTTCTCTTAACAAAACAAGTTCCGTATTTGTTTTTATAAAACCCGTCTAACTCCAACCTAAACTAGGATTTATATTATGTTTGGTAAGGATTCTTTTCACTTTATGTTTGGGAAGGAGTGACGTTATTTCTTCGATGGGCTTCATCGGCCTAGAAACCATATATTTAATTTAAATAGTTCAGCTATATACTAATGCATAATTATTAAACTTATGATTTTAATGTATAATATTCAATTTAAAAAATTTCAATGTTTATTATTATTTTATCGAATTTGTTAATTTTTACATTGATTCTGAGAACAAAATTTTAATATTATTAAATAGTATTTATTGATTATTAATTTATAGAGGTTTTATTGTACCTATAACACACACAATCACTATGAACAATTTTACCGACGATTTTACAACGACTAGTCTTCTTGCAACACATGGATCCACAACGGATAGTTTTCCTTACACCATATCCACGATGGATAGCTATCCCGTGATATACTTGAAATCATGATAGACGATTCTACTCGCATTATTCAGGAATTTATGATAAGCTTTTATTAATAGTTTGCACTAAAAATATCGTATTTGAAAATCGAACCTTATATTTGGTATAAAAGTCTCTAAACCTTATATTTGATTTTAGTATACAAATATTAAAAAGTGAACAATCAATGTAGTTTTTTTTTTTAATCTCACACTTTTAGGTACATCGCACATACAGAAACAAATGAGTAACATGAGAATAACGTTTCCAGGTTTGCCTACGCTTGAAAAGTGTGACCCAAAGAAAATTAAAAAAAAAAAGGTGAAAAGATACAAAGCAAAAGAGACGCGACATTTCGAGCCATATTTTTGGATTGGTAAGGTTATTAGGTAAAAGGTAGAATGAACAAGAGCAACTTTTCGAGATATTTTCTAGGGCTGTTTTTTACTAATTGTCCTAAGAATTCACTTTCGAAATTCTTCACTGGACACTGTAAAGAAATTCCGATAGTGCTTAGCACTAGTCCAAAACCGTAATACTCCAAAAAACTCGAAAGAACTAAGATGAGAAACCCTCCAAGTATGATATAAAATTTGGAAGAACAATTAAAGAACACTTAAAGGATTTTTAGAAAGACTTAGAAAACTTATGAAAAACACTCTTTCTTTAAACTTTCTTTTTATTTCACTTCTTCAAGTTGATTACAAATGGAAGAGAAGGGAGCTATTTATAGGCTCCAAAACTACAAAATATCATACAAACCTTCTTCTAATCTCTAGAACTCTCTAACATAATATCTAGATTTTTTATGTTACAATTATCTAGATTATTTCCTACTAATCTCTAGATATTTTATCTAATAGAATTTTCTAGAACACTTAAAAGGAGGTGATGATCTTTAACATGTTTCTAGAGAAATTCTAGAACTTGGGCTTAATTTTGGGTTTGGTCCAATAATTGATAATTGGATTATGAACCCATAATTAAGCTTAACCCAAAATCAAGTTTAATTTCAATACTCCCCCTTAAACTTGATTTTGTCAACCATCCCGAGCATCAAATGAAGTACCTCGAACTGACCTTTCGGTAATGCCTTGGTGAAGATGTCTGCAACGTTGTCCTCGCTTCAAATCTCCAAAGCTTCAATTGTTCCATCAAGCACCTTCTCCCTTATAAAGTGATGCTCTAACTCAATGTGCTTTTTTCTTGCATGAAACACCGGATTGTTAGCCAACTTGATAGCACTTTGATTATCTCCATAGATTGTTACCAGCTTATTTATAGGCTCCAACAAATCTTCAAGGAGTCTTCGAAGCCATATACATTCTTGAGCTGCGAGTGTAGAAGCTTTATACTCTGCTTCAGTGGTAGACAGTGACACCGTTGCTTGCTTCTTGTTACACCATGAAATGCTAGTGTCTCCACATAAGAACACATAGCCCGAGGTAGATTTTTGGTCATCTAGATCTCCGGTAAAGTCAGCATCTGTAAAACCATGAAGAGAGATCTTTGCATTGTACTTGTACACCAAGCCCATCCCAAAGAGTTGTCTTGACATACTTCAGTATCTTCTTTTCCGCTTCTAAGTGTGGCTTCTTTGGTACTTACATAAATTAACTTACGAGACCTACCGTGAAGGCAATGTCAGGTCTTCTAATGGTTAAGTATAGAAGACTTCCCACAAGAGCGCGATAAGGTCGAGGATCAGGTAGCAAGGACCCTTCATCACGTCTAAGCTTGAGAATGATATCCATCGAAGTAGTGCATGTTTTTTCTACATGTACCCCAAACCTTTCAACAATCCTTCTTGCATAACTTTATTGGCCAATGAATATTCCATCCTTCATCCTTTCAATCTTCAAGCCAAGAAAGTTTTTTAGCTTACCCAACTTCTTCATCTCAAACCTTATTGACATATCTTCTTGTAGACGAGCAATTTTAGCATCATCATTCCCGGTAATTATCATATCATCCACGTAAATAAGAACTACTACGTGGACTCCTCTATTCTTCTTAAAAAATAAACTATGATCAGAGTTTGATACCTCATAACCGCAAAACTGAAGGTATTGAGCAACCTTACCATACCAAGCTCTTGGAGCTTGTTTTAACCCGTACAAAGCCTTCTTAAGCTAGCACACATACTTAGGATGCTCTCGAGATTCAAAACCAAGTGGTTGTTCCATGAAGATACTTTTATCGAGCTCACTATATAGAAAGGCATTCTTCACATCTAATTGTCTAACTTTCAACCAAAGCTTGCAGCTAAAGATAAGAGTGAGCGTACCATAGTCATCTTTGCTATTGGACTAAAGATTTCGTCATAGTCTTCTCCATACTTCTTAGAAAATCCTCGAGCAACGAGCCTCACTTTAAACCTATCAATACTCCCATCTTGAACTCCTTTTGCTTCTTCATATGAATTTGGCTCATCCTCATCTAAAGGGGCTGCAAAGAAGTATGGGAAGGTGGTGACAAACTCTTCATCTCTAAACTGAACAGGCCTAATAATATTTCTTTTAGGTCATTGACTTACAGTGGAACCATGAACTTGCTCCTCTTCTTGCTCTTGGTTATTGCTCCCCCTTTCAACTTGTATCTCATTTTCATGACTTATATTATCAAGTGGTACTTGAAGAGTTGATTCATCGATCTTGGAGGAACTCGCACCATCTTTCTAAAAAAAAACTTGAGGTGGCCCATAGTATGAGGAAACTTCATCAAAGACAACATCACGAGACACAACATATTTGTTTGTCTCAGGATCCATACACCTCCAACCTTTCCTTTGTTCATCATAGCCGACAAAGATGTATTTCTTCGCCTTTGCCTCCAACTTTGTTATTTGAGAATCAAACACATTGACGTAGCAAATTGATCTAAATATCCTGAGATGTTTCACCGTTCATTTTTCTCATGAACCATCTCATAAGGAGACTTCATATTGTTTGGACTAAGTGGCATTCGGTTGATGACATAGGCTGCACATCTTATGCCTTCCGCCCATAAGGCCTTAGGCAAATCCATCCCATGTAGCCAACTTCTACATGTTTCACTTAGATGTCTAATCTTTCTTTCCGCTACTCCATTTTGTTGAGGTGTATATGGGCATGTAAATTCTCTTTTGATACCATGATTTCGACAAAAAGAGAGAAACTCATTTGACATAAACTCCCCTCCATTATCCGTTCTTAGAGTCTTAATCTTCCGACCCAATTCTCCTTCCACGGTGATCTTGAACTCTTAAAACTTGGAGAATACTTCTGATTTTTCTTTCACAAAGTAAACCCAAGTATACCGTGAGAAGTCATCAACGAACAATAACATGTAGCAAAACCCAGAATATGAGGGTATTCTTATCGGACCCATTAAATCACTATGGACCCTCTCCAATGGAGCGTTGCATCGTGAGGTGGAGTGGTCAAATGGAAGTATATGTGACTTTCCATATTGACATCCTTCACAAAATCTTCTTTCATCTTGAATCTTCAACTTTGGAAGCCCGTTAACTAAGTTTTTATTCACCATGACCTTAAGCTTAGTCATATTTATTTGACCAAATCTAGCATGTCATATAAAGGCATTGTCATTTGTACTCATCTTCTCCACATAAGTGTTTGAGGCAGATAAAACATAAAGATCTTTAACTCGTGCTCCGGTGTGAACTACGTCCGCCCTCAACTCTTGAATATTTTTTAAAAATTTAATGTCTTTTGGGCCAAATAAAACGTAGTTACCTGAGTCCACCGCGTTTGCCACAAAGAGAAGATTTTTCTTTACTCCAGGAACATGGTATACATTCTTGAGAGTGATTGGGCTTCCATCATCTTCTTCAATGACAACTGCTCCTTCCTTCTCAACGTGATGGATTGAATTATCTAGGGTAATGATTGCTTCTTTTCCGTCATGGTGTTGAAGACTATAAAATAACTTCTCATCTCCCGTGATATGGTAGCTACAACAGGAATCCACAATCCAATTATTTTCCACTTTCATTGGATTGGATGTACCTAAGGATGCAGTTTCCACCGTGAAACATTTCCCCCATTCTTCATCTTCAGTATGATCTTTTGATTCCGCCATATTTGTTTCCTTTAGTTTGATTCGATAATCTTTTTAAAGTACCCAAGTTTCCCACACCGATAGCACTTAAAGTTTTTCTTATCTCCCATGGATGATCCTTGACGTCCATCATAGTTTCTTAGGCCTCCATCCTTGGGTTTGGGATTTAAGCCTTGTTGCCTTCGGGCCACAAACGCGCTCCACGAGTCTTCATGAATTTTAACTCCTGCCATTTGTTGGGCTAGTGATTCTTGCGAAGCTAGCAAGTTTTCAAACTCCTCCAAGGAAGGTTGTGTAGCCCATCCTTGAACCGAAGTCACAAACGGGGTATACTCGGATCGTAGACCTTGAATAATAATCCGTTTCAAACGAGCTTTTGAAATAGATTCTTCCGGATTAAGAGTATTAATCTCCGAGCAAAGATTTTTTACCTTGATAAAAAATTCTGAGATTGAAGACTTCTTCTGCTTCGCATTCGCTAACTCATTTTCTAATAGTTGTAAACGAGCTTCGTTCTTCTTGTTGAACAATTGGTCTAGCGCCTGCCAAATAGAACTAGCGGAGGTACACCTTGAGACATGCTCAAATATTCCCACGGATATTGACCTCTTTAGGGCAAACTCCGCCTTAGCATTCTTCCGTGTCCATTCTTTTGTCGCTTCCGCAGTTGCAGTGTCTCCAGTTGGTGGTCTAGTGCTGCTACCACCGACGACATTCCATAAGTCCTCACTCACCAAGTATGACTCCATACATGACTTCCAAAACCGGTAGTTAGATTGGTTTAAGATCTCCATTCCCAATCCAACAACACGACCCGTTGATTTCATACTTAGAGTAAATTCGAGCTCTCTATAACCCCGATCTTGATGAGCACAAGATTAGAATGGCTCTGATACCATGTAAAAAAACCCCGATAGTGCTTAGCACTAGCCCAAAACCGTAATACCCCGAGAAACTTGAAAGAACTAAGATGAGAAACCCTCCAAGTGTGATTGAAAATTTGGAAGAACAATTAAAGAACACTTAAAGAATTTTTAGAGAGACTTAGAGAACTTATGAAGAACACTTTTTCTTTAAACTTTCTTTTTATTTCACTTCTTCAAGTTGATTACAAATGGGAGAGGAGGAAGCTATTTATAGGCTCCAAAACTACAAAATATCTTACAAACCTTCTTCTAATCTATAGAACTCTCTAACATAATATCTAGATTTTTTATGTTACAATTATCTAGATTATTTCATACTAATCTCTAAATATTTTATCTAATAGAATTTTCTAGAACACTTAAAAGGAGCTGATGATCTTTAACATGTTTCTAGAGAAATTCTAGAACTTAGGCTTAATTTTGGGTTTAGTCCAATAATTGATAATTGGATTATGAACCCATAATTAAGCTTAACCCAAAATCAAGTTTAATTTCAATAGACACTTGAAGAGTTTTTTGTTTATAGGAAAAGTATGCATTTTGAGATTGTCTTTTCAACTATAGCTAGCAAACACAATCATCCACATAGCAGTAAAAGGACTCTCTACAAACCGAGAAAGTGAAAACCATCAGATGGCACAAAAAATCCAAAAACGTTGTGAAGCTAACAAGCTTATTGAACATCAGATACCTTTTGGAGTTTTCTCTTTGGAATCAAATGCTTCACTCAATAAGAATAATACTTTGAACTAACCAAATCCACGTGTATCTCTATCCATCATCCTTTTGTGGTAGATTTTTTTCACCAGGATTCAAGCAATATAAGATTTTAGTTTTAGATAAAAACTAACCAGAACCAGAACCAGAGGACCTCGAAGAGGATGCACATATCTACCTCGAGCGTATGGGTATGGCTCTGCACATTCTTGACAAGTAAGTTTACTTATGTTTCTCCCTTGACTTTAGAAGCTTCATCATTTTTCCTTGTCAAATCAAATTCCATCTTAAAAATGCTCAAAACAACTAAGAAGCCAATAACCGACGTCGTTTTGGGAGGAAACCTTTAATACATAATAGCATCTCCAATGGTAAGAACCCTTCATGGGTTCTTACCAATTTTTTTAATATAAATTTTGATTAATTATGGGTTTAGAACCTCATTAAAAATCTAATTTTTTTTCTCCTCCAACGACAGAACCTCATTAAAAATCTAATTTTTTTTCTCCTCCAACGACAGAACCTCATTAGGAGTTCTTAAGAAAAAAAATTGAGTCGAGAAATTGAGTCAATGGTTTCGCCGAGACGAAAGAGAGAGAGAGTTATGGGGTTGAGAAAAAAATTTGCGAAACAAAAAAAAATGATATTTGTTACATATCACTCCACCCAATCACAACACTCCACATCAACTTAAGAACTGATGCTTAAAATTCTTCATTAAGGATCGGTTCAAAGTTAATCACCTAATATTGATTAATTTTTATTCATAATTGGGTTTAGAACCCCTTATAAACTCCTATTGGAAATGGTCTAAGGATAATTTGTAGACTGGGCCAAAAAGCCCATATCTAACAGCAAAATAAAAACGACCTCATTTTTCAAGAAGTATAAACTCAAATATATTTTCAACCGTTTCGATTTATACAAATATTTTCAGAGATTTCCTCTGTTTCTCCCAATTTGCCATGGAGGAGAAGCATCACAACCCTAAATCTCATACGTGTCTCGGACTAGATATGTCACATTTTTGGTCTGAGCTTCCTCTAGATCTCTTGAGTTTGGTGTTCGAACGAGCTAAATCCGTGTGTTCGCCTTGGTACTCTGCTTCGAGACAATCCGTGCCCCAAAAAATCAGATCCATTGGTTGATACTTTCCCCCGAAAACAACAACAAAAACAGTTCATGCATGTTGTTCAATCCCGAGGAAAAAGATAAACTTTACAAAACGCAAGATCTTAGTGTTGAATTTACAAAGAATATTTGTATAGCAACCAATGGAAGTTGGCTCCTTATGTGACCGCGAGATCCTCTGTTTAATCTCTACATCGTGAATCTCTTTACCCACGATAGGATCGATCTTCCTCCTGTTGAGTCACTGTGGAAAGATTATGAATTACGCGTTTCAAGTAACAGAAGAAGCTGTTGCAAAGGTATGACTATACAATCCCCTAGGTTTTTGATTGATGAGAAAACCAAAGATTATGTTGTTGTTTGGGGACTTAATTAGAGACTGGTGCATATTTTATTCCAAGAAAGGAGATAACTTGTGGAATCAAATTCCAGAAATTAAAGATTGTTTCGACATGGTTTACAAGGATCAAAAGCTTTACTTCTTAGACAAGGGTGGTCTTTTCAATATCTCTTGAACTTAGTTTTTCTCGAGAGACTCCACGAAAAACCTTTCAATGTGGTGTTTTTGTGGAAACGGGTCGTCAAACACGTAATAGTTCAGTGACATTGAGAAGTAATTCATGGCTGATTCATGACACAAAACTTGTAGTCACAGTAGCAGCCTGCTGATCTCTCCACAGCTGATCTCTCCAACCTTGGAGATCACACAAATCCTACGAGTCAATGCTTTTAGATCAAGGCATCACTGTGCTTGCCAATGAAACTAATGGATTCATTAAAAACTCCATCTATTTCAGTGGTAAATATGAAAAGAAAACAATTGATTTTTTTATCTTCAATCTCAAGACACGGAAGACGGAGCTGCTCCACACATTTGATAGTTCTTCACTTCAATTCTCTAGAGCACGATAGTTCTTACCAAGTTTCACGCATACATGATGTTGATTTCAACTGTGTTTTTGTCTTCAATATGTTTTTTTTTTTGTCGGTTTTAATCATTATGTTATTTTATTCTGATTGATGATGATCACGTGCTAGTTTTTTATTTTAAGGTTAAAAGTGATGTATACATACATACAAACCAAACTAGCAACTGTGTACAAAATGATATGCTAAAGTGAGCTTTTGCTGTATAACCTAACTGGTGTTTATTGAGGATAATAAAGATAAGCTCTTTTGAAATTTAGAGAACTTTTCTTTATGGGTAAGAATAGGCATGTTAAGGTGATATTTCCTCCTTTAGCTAGCAACACAATCATCCACGTAGCATCTAAAGGGTCTCTATACAAGCCAAGAAAGTGAAAACCATCACAACATAGCACAAATATGAAACAAAAATCCAAAAACATTGTGCATTAAACAAGCTTATTGAACATAAAAGACCTCACAAGTAGTCACAGCCTTTTGTATTAGGTTATTTCACAATGATTCACGCAATATAGGGTTTTCGATTAGATAAAGACAAACAAAAAAGATGGTTATGATGTGTGAAGTGATAGAGATACTTTTTCGATCCATAATACTGGAAGAGATATCTCCTTGAGTCGTTGATCATCGATTGCCTCCAGAAACCGCAAAAGCCCAAAACTCAAATATATATACAAAATGAAAAAAGAAAGAAAGAAAGAATAAGCCCATATTTAACAAAAACAACACGACGTCGTCTTTCTAAATAAAATCATATAAAATCGAAGATGCACATCTCTTGCTCTCTCTCAATATTACCATGGAGAAGAAGAAGCATAACCCTAATTCTCATAAGCGTCTCAAACGAGACACGTTTAATTCCTGGTCGGAGCTTCCTCTAGATCTCTTGAACTTAGTTCTCGAACGCCTCAGCTTTGCTAATTTCCAACGAGCTAAATCAGTATGCTCCTCTTGGTACTCTGCTTCAAGACAATGTGTGCCCAAAAGTCAGATCCCTTGGCTCCTACTCTTCCCCAAAAACAACAACGAAAATTCATGCACGTTGTTCAATCCCGAGGAGAAAGAAAAACTTTACAAAACTCAAGATCTTGGTGTTGAATTTGCAAAGAGTGACTGTATTGCAACCTATGGAAGTTGGTTGCTTATGCAAGATCCTCAATATAATCTCTACATAATGAATATATTCACCCGCGAGAGGATTGATCTGCCGTATGTGGAGTCACAACTTGGCATGGTAAAAGTTGAACGAACCATGCAAAACTGGTTTCGCATATTAAACTATCACAACGGAAGCCGGTCCCTGTTCAGTGGTATGGGTATGGATGTACGATCTCCTGTGTTTTGGATTGACGACAAGACCAAAGATTATGTTGTTATTTGGGGACTTGGAAGTTGGTCTCTGGTCTATTCCAAGAAAGGAGATAAGTTATGGAATCAAATTCCAGATATTTCAGATTGTCTTTGCATGATTTACAAGGATCACAAGCTTTACTTCTTTAGCTGTGAAAATATTTTCACAATCATAGATTTTTCTCGAGAGGTTCCTCAACAAACCTTTGTATCTGGTATGCTTCTGCTTCTGCATGTATTTGATATAGCTACTCCAGATTATTCAGGGGTTGTTGAGAGTAAATTTGTAGTCACAGTAACAGGTGATATCCTCAAGGTTGAAAAAATAAGGAGTGCGAGGTCTAAAACCTATAACTTACGAGTTTTCAAGGTTTATTCACCAGGATTCCTGGAGAAACACGAACTGATTAATTCTTTGGGCGACGAATCAGTTCTTTTTGATCAAGGCATCACTGTGCTCGCCAATGACACTAATGGAGTCATTAGAAATTCTATATATTTCAGTGATTATGGAAAGAACACAAATGATATCTTTCTTTTTAATCTCAAGACACAGAAGACGAAGCTGCTGCACACATTTGATCGTTCTTTAGGTCAATTCTCTAGAGCTCAATGGTTCTTACCAACTTAACGTGATTGATCTCAACTATTATGTTTCCCTCTTTAATATATGTTGTTTTCCTTTATTTAATGATGGTGACGTGTTGGTTTTTAAATTAGTTATATAAGTTATGTTCATATGGGTTAAAATACAAATCAAACTAGCAAATGTGAACAGAATGATATATATGCTTAAGTGAGCTTTTGTTGTGGAGTCAAACTGATTTTTATATGGGATAAAACAAAATTTGCTGGTATTTTGAAAGTTAACTTTTTAGTTTGTATACATCAAAGAAATTATTGTCTATCTAGTTTCCTCTAAAAACAAATCTAGTTACTCATTCAAAATTTTAAATTCTTTTTAGTTCTCCTAAAACCAGGAAAACTTCCTTTTCTCCATTGTTACTACAATATTTTTATGCAAAACCAAAAGAGTTAGATTATTTGTATTTTTCAAAACCAAAAATTAATTTTTCGATAATTTCAAGAGATTGCAATAGTGTGGCAGATAGATTAACAAAATTTGCTTATGATCAACATGTAACTTCTCAAACTTTTGTATATCCTCCGTATTGTATTCGCCTATTCGGAGATATTTGTCAAAGGATTTGTAAGCATTTTCTAATAAAAAAAAAGATTGACTGGGCCGGTAAAGCCCATTATAAAAGCATATAAAAGCCAACGCGTCCATGACGAATGCATTTTAAGGTTGGAATAAGGCGGGTCCGGTTTTATATAAATACGTAACTTCTTTGGCAAGACAAAAACATTCAACCGTAAAATCTCTCTTTGCCATGGAGGAGAGGCAAAACCCTAATTCTCATAAGCGTCTCCGACGAGAAGATACATTGAATTCGTGGTCGGAGCTTCCTCGAGATCTCTTGATTTCAGTCTTCGAACGCCTCAGCTGTACTAATTTCCAACGAGCTAAATCTGTATGTCGGTTTTGGCAGTCCGTTTCGAGGCAATGTGTGTCCAAAGGTCAGATCCATTGGATGATACTCTTCCCCAAAGACAAATACAAGAACAAAAACAGTTCATGCATGTTGTTCAATCCCGAGGAAAAACACAAACTTTACAAAACTCAAGATCTTGGTGTTGAGTTTGCAAAGAATGTTTGTATTGCAACTGTTGATTTTTGTGATTTCTTCTAGTTCTCTGTTTCAATTTTGTAATTGAATAAAATTTGTAAGAGCTGAGAGGAACTTTACTAAACGACTTTCATTTGAAAAAAACATGCATCGTTCTTCTTACTACAGACTGACTTATAACAAAAGCATAAGCTACTAACTTCTGACACACGCCATGCCTCCTTCTACCAACTACTGCAGAAGAGTTTAACTCTAGTTTTAGCTTTGTTTTCCAATGACCCAAAAGTAATCAAACAGTGATAGCTACTGACTTCCTTGACTTGCAACTACTAATGCTCTGCTTCAGTTTCTCTGATTCCCTTAGTTCGGTTTGGCTACAAACTGGACATCATTCAACACTCCCTCTTGCCATTTTGTTGTCTAAACCGAGCTTATTTCGAAAACCTTCGAAGCTTTGTCTTCCCAAAGGTTTGGTGAGAACATCGGCCATTTGTTCTTCCCTTTTACAATACTGCAACTTAATGTCACCATTCCTTTCTGCTTCTCTGACCACATGATACTTAATCTGAATGTGTTTGGTCCTTCTATGTTGAACCGGATTTTTTCCAATTGCAATAGCCGACTGACTATCACAAAAGATAGGAACTCCCTCTTGTGAGATGAACTTCAGATCTTCCAATAGCCTTCTTAGCCACATTGCTTGATTTGTTGCACCACACAACGCCATGTATTCTGCCTCTGCAGTGGACTGAGCAATGGTGTCTTGTTTATTTGTTTGCCATGAGAACACTGCAGATCCAATGTTAAAGCAATAGCCTGTTGTTGATTTCAAGTCTTCTCTACAACCTCCCCAATCACTGTCTGAATAACCTATAAGCTTTGGCTCTGGTGTTTCCGTGAATCTCATCCCCATATCAACTGTCCCTTTGATATATCTGAGAACTCTTTTGGCTTCTTTGAGATGTTTGTTTTTTGGTTCTGATATACCTTTTAGAGTCTATTTCCGTAAACGTGCCAAAAAGGTAAGCAAAAAGAGAGGAGGCGCAAAGGAGAGTGGAAAAGAAGAAGGAGCTGAGCTAGAGGACAAAGGAGAAACGAACGTTACAACTAGGAGGAGAGAAGAGACTGGGACAAGTGAGACAAAGAACATAGGAGCGCGTGAGGATAATACTACCAGAGACAGCTGTATAAACGACAAAGGGGAGCGTAACACGGGTGGAGAGGAGAAGAGAGCTTAAAAAGGGAAAAACAAGACAGAGAAGGCAGGGAATTGTTAGACTATTTTGGGCTGACCGTGACTGGTCAGAGGGCTGAGAGTATTCTGGAAACGGCACTCTTAGATTTATCGTTCTATCTTAGTGGGTTGAGAGGTTTGGAAACAAACTCTCAGATTTATCGTTTGTTCCTTTGATTCTTCTTTGAACATCATTTCTAGTTGATAATTTGTAAACCAAAATTTCATCAACCAACATTCAGTTTTACAGATAGGGTTCCTTTCATCTTTCTTCCTTTCAAACCCAGATTTACAGTGACAAGATCCTAGCTTTAACGTCTGAAGGCTCTCCCGCTCCACGGAAGGTTCCCAGCGAGTTAGGCTCTCAACAACTGGTGCGTGAAACAACGAACACGATGACTTTACCACAAATCGACGAAAGCCCGGCCTCAGGGGACACTCATAGCAACACAACATCAAACAAGACAAAGAGAACCTTTGATGAAATTTTTCAGCGAATTAGAGACTTGGAACGTGGCCAGACGACCATCGTCTCCACCGTGGCCGAGATGAAAATGGACATGAGCCGCATCATCACGGCGGCGGTGGCCCAAGCTTTCCAAACACCGGTACCATCACCTCAAGCTCACCGTAACCCAACTCCGGTACCGCAAAGAAACCATTTCCAAGATAGAGAATACGACCGTTATCGGAACCCAGAAAAACAACCACTTTTTGGTGAAGGATCTTCCATGGAGCAACAACAATCACCAGAATAGGAGACACGAACTCACCCACCGCCTCTAGAACTCACAAAAAAACTGGAGGTTCCTATTTTCTCCGGCGACAACACTTTCGCGTGGCTCTCCAAAGTCGAGCGATTCTTTCGGCTTGGCAACTACTCAGATGCGAATAAGTTGAATTTAGTAGCTGTCAGTTTGGAGGGAGCAGCGATTGGTTAGTTTAACGGCGAGATGAACACGGAGCCTTTTACCTACTGGCCGAATTTTAAAGTCCACCTTCTTCTCCGATTTGCTGAAATCACAAGTCGTGGGCCGATACAGACACTATGCGGAATCAAACAAATGGGCTCAGCAGGTGACTATATGGCCCATTTCGAAGATTTAGCGAGCCAAATAACCTCGCTGGATTCACTCACACTCGAAGGAATATTCTTGAATGGCCTCAAACCGGCTCTCAGGTCCACGGTCGAGATAATGAAGCCTACAAATCTGGCAGAGATGAAGGCCTATGCACTGTCCTTGGATTGCAAGCACCTGACAAAACTTCTGGCTAAGGAGATGTTTACTGAGTCACGATACCAGAAAAGCTATCCCCCATCACTCAGCAGACCGCAAGAACTCATTCAACAACAAACCAACACCGAGGGTACACTAACGAAACCACCAAATAAACCAAGGTACATCAATGAAAAGGAAATGGAAGAAAGGAAACGACTTGGCTTATGCTTTAAATGTGAGAGTAGATGGTCAAAAGATCACTACAAAGTCTGCCCAAAACGTACATTACAACTCCTAACAGTGGTAAATGGCTATGATATGGAAATCCTCGAGCGAACAGATGCTCCTACAGTGACTAACATAGAGGAGGAACAATTCGAGGAGTGTGAGGAGAATCCAGTGACAGTCGCTCAACTATCGTTCAACGCGTTCATAGGAGTCAACACTCCCACCACCACCAAAATCAGAATCCATCTAGGTTCCTGCTTAGTGGTGGCACTCGTAGATAGTGGGGCTACTCATAACTTCATCTCACCAGATACAGTTAAACACTTGAAGCTCCCAAGTGTACAGGAAAACAACATCAAGGTTGTTCTTGGCACCGGAATCACTGCTTCAGGATTAGGAGTGTGTAAAGAGGTGGAATTCGCAGTTTCATCAACTGCATCGTTTAAAGATGACTTCATTATCCTTGAGTTAGGAGATGCAGACATTATCCTAGGCGTCCAATGGTTAAGCAAACTAGGCACATGCAACTGCAACTGGAACACTAACGAATTCAGTTTCCTCCATAACAACGAAGTTGTTCAGCTTTGTGGAGAGAGAGATCTCAGCAAAACTCTGATGAATGGATATGTCTGCTCTGGGAAATCGCGACGCCTACCATCAGGTCTTCTCATCTCATTTCAAACACACACAGCCACAGCAGACCACACACACCAACCAATAGATCATTCAATTCAACAGATCTTGGAGAAGTTTCAAAAGATTTTCATGGAACCAACATCTCTTCCACCAATCCGAAATCGTGAACACTCAATCCAATTATTGCCAGGAACAAGAGCTATCTCGGTTAGGCCATACAGGTACCTCCATGCCTATAAGGAAATTATTGAGAAAATGGTGGCAGAGATGTTGTCTACAAGAGTAATCCGTCAGAGCAAGAGTCCCTTTTCGAGTCCAGTCCTCTTAGTCAAAAAGAAAGACCACTCATGGCGATTTTGTGTCGACTACAGAGCCTTGAACAGAGCGACCATACCTGACAAATTCCCGATTCCGGTTATTGATCAACTTCTAGATGAACTTCATGGTGCTGCAGTATTCTCAAAACTAGACCTACGAGCAGGATACCACCAAATTAGAATGACAGAGAAGGACATTCACAAGACAGCTTTCGGAACACATGAAGGACATTACGAATTCTGCGTGATGCCCTTGGGTCTAAGGAACGCCCCAGCCACTTTCAAGCTCTGATGAACGAGATTTTCAGACCATATCTTCAAAAATTCGTATTGATCTTCTTCGATGACATATTGGTCTTCAGTGACAACATGGCGCAACATGGAGAACACTTAGCCACAGTCCTCACAATACTCTCGCAGCACACTCTCTTCACCAACGAGAAAAAGTGCATCTTTGCTCAGCCAAGGATAGAGTATCTGGGCCACATCATCTCAAGTAACGGGGTCGCCACAGATCCCACAAAAACAGAGGCAGTGTTACAATGGCCAACTCCAAAATGCATCAGAGAATTAAGAGGGTTCTTAGGGCTTACGGGATACTACAGGCGGTTTGTGCAATATTACGGGGAGCTAGCACGACCACTAACACAACTACTTAAGAAAGACAGCTTCGCTTGGTCTACAACAGCTCAAGAGGCGTTCGGAAAGTTGAAGAAAGTAATGTGTCAGGCCTCGGTCCTCCAACTACAAGATTTTACAGAACAATTTGTGGTAGAAACCGATGCTTCAAACACGGGTCTGGGAGCAGTGTTACAACAAAACCGAAAACCAATCGCCTACTTCCGCTACAGCTTGACGCAAAGAGAACGCCTGAAATCAACATACGAATGGGAACTCATGGCCATTGTCATGGCTTTAAATAAATGGCGTCACTACCTCTTAAGCAGACACTTTGTGGTAGCTACCGATCAACAAAGCTTGAAATATCTCTTGGAACAAAAGGAAATCTCCGGCGATTATCAGAAGTGGCTAGTTAAACTAATTCGCTTTGACTTTGAGATACGGTATAAACCAGGGAGCACTAATCGCGTGGCTGATAGCTTATCACAACTAGATCATCCTTCCAAATTCCAACAGACCACAGTACCTCAGTCGTTGCCTGACACACCAATCTCAGTAAACACAATCTGGGCCAGAACAATGCCGAGGTCAATCGACATTCAAGAATTGTTAGCGGAAGCCGCCGGTGATCCCACACTAATCCAAATTCGCCAAGCTGTGAGCCGCAACGAATCACCCAAGCCAGGTTATCATCTTCGCGGAAATAATCTTTGGTTCAAATCAAGACTAGTGATACCCAAACAATCGAAGTTCAAAGCACTCTTACTCAATGAATGCCACTCAGCCTTATTGGGGGGTCACGCGGGAGTTCTTAAAACAGCCAAGAAAATCAAACAGTTCGTACATTGGGAAGGAATTAAACACGATATACAGAAATTCGTGGCGGAATGTAGTACCTGCCAGACACATAAATCTTCCACGCTCGCACCGGCCGGTCTCCTACAACCGCTACCAATCCCAAATCGCATTTGGGAAGATATAAGTCTAGATTTTATTGAGGGACTACCAATGTCGGGCGGAGTGAATTCGATTCTGGTCGTCACAGATAGATTAAGCAAGTTTGGCCACTTCATCGGCCTCCGCCACCCATTTACCGCAGTGGACGTCGCGCAAAAATTCATGGAGGAAATAGTTCGACTTCACGGGATGCCAACTACCATTGTGTCAGATCGAGATCGGATCTTCTTATCAACATTCTGGAAAAACTTATTCAAACTCGCAGGCACAAGACTGAAATATTCATCGGCGTATCATCCAGAAACAGACGGACAAACAGAGGTCTTGAACAGAACATTAGAATGTTACCTTCGGTGCTTCACATCCGCAAAACCAACATCATGGCGCAAGTTCCTCAGTTGGGTGGAGCTTTGGTATAAATGTTCGTACCACACAGCAATCAAGACAACACCATTTAAGGTCGTCTACGGTAGAGACCCACCACCGTTACTTCACTTTGAAGCTGGGTCTACACAAAACTTTGAATTAGAACAGGCCTTACGCGCCTGTGACGAGGCTCTGCGTATCATCAAGGAGAACCTGCTCAAAGCACAACAAATGATGAAGGCGTCAGCAGATAAGCATAGGACGAACAAGGAATTCATGGTAGGCCAAAAGGTATACCTCAAACTTCGAGCATACCGATAAAACTCGCTTGCTACTAGACTATACAAGAAACTCTCTGCGAAATACTTCAGACCCTTTCAAATCATTGAACGTATTGGCAGCGTGGCATACCGCATACAGCTACCACCAACAGCAAAACTGCACAACGTATTCCATATTTCACTCCTCAAAGAAGCACGGGGCCAACAGCCATTAGCTGAAACTCTTCCCTCAGACTTACTGCAAACAGAGGAAATTACACTGAAACTAGAATCCATCAAAGACACACGCTACAACAAGCAGGGACATTTAGAAGCTCTAGTCCATTGGAAAGGCTTTTCATCATTGGACGATGAATGGGTCAACGCCAAGTCACTCCTACAACAACACCCTTCCATGGAACTTGGGGACAAGCTTCCCCTTAAAGAGGGGAGTATTGATATACCCTTTAGAGTCTATTTCTGCAAACGTGCCAAGAAGGTAAGCAAAAAGAGAAGAGGCGCAAAGGAGAGTGGAACGGAAGAAGGAGCTGAGCTAGAGGACAAAGGAGAAACGAACGTTACAACTAGGAGGAGAGAAGAGACTGGGACAAGTAAGACAAAGAACATAGGAGCGCGTGAGGATAATACTACCAGAGACAGCTGTATAAACGACAAAGGGGAGCGTAACACGGGTGGAGAGGAGAAGAGAGCTTAAAAAGGGAAAAACAAGACAGAGAAGGTAGGGAATTGTTAGACTATTTTGGGCTGACCGTGACTGGTCAGAGGGCTGAGAGTATTCTGGAAACGACACTCTTAGATTTATCGTTCTATCTTAGTGGGCTGAGAGGTTTGGAAACAAACTCTCAGATTTATCGTTTGTTCCTTTGATTCTTCTTTGAACATCATTTCTAGTTGATAATTTGTAAACCAAAATTTCATCAACCAACGTTCAGTTTTACAGATAGGGTTCCTTTCATCTTTCTTCCTTTCAAACCCAGATTTACAGTGACAAGATCCTAGCTTTAACGTCTGAAGGCTCTCCCGCTCCACGGAAGGTTCCCAGCGAGTTAGGCTCTTAACAGGTTCCTTCAGATATCTGGACAGATAAGATGCAGAAAACATCAGATCAGGTCTGGTAGCAGTAAGGTACAGTAAGCCTCCTACAAGGCTTCTGTAAGTTTTTGAGTCCGCCAATTTTTCTTCTTCTTCTTCTTCTGAAGCTTTGCTTTGTGGCAGCAGAGGAGTATTCACGACCTTGCATTTTTCCATATTGAACTTCTTCAGCAACTTCTTTGCATAACACTCTTGGGACAAGAAAATACCTTCTGTGTCTTGTGTAATTTCCATTCCCAAGAAGTAGTTTAGTAACCCCAAGTCAGACATTTCAAACTCGTTCTTCATCACAGTTTTGAATTCCTCCACCATGGTCTCATCGTCACCTGTTACAATGAGATCATCTACATATATGCACACCACCAACAGTTTTCCTTGAATCTCTTTTGTGTACAAGGCATGATCATTTTCACTTCTTATGAAGTCTTCGCGTGTGAAGAACTCATCTATTCTGCTGTACCATGCTCTTGAAGCTTGCTTGAAGCCATAAAGAGCCTTGTGCAGCCTAAGAACATCATCTTCTTTTCCTTTTTCTTCAAATCCAATTGGTTGTTCAGCATATATCTCCTCTTCTAGTGTGCCATTTAGAAACGCAGATTTGACATCAAGTTGAAACAGTTTCCATTTCCTTTGAGCCGCTACAGCAAGGATTAGTCTGATTGTTTCATGTCTAGAGACTGGAGCAAAAGTCTCTAGATAGTCGACTCCATGTTGCTGAGTAAATCCCTTTGCAACTAATCTTGCCTTGTGCTTTACGACATTCCCTTCTGCATCAGTTTTCAGCCTGAATATCCATTTTACTCCCACTACATTCTTGTTTGGTGGTCTTTTGACTAGTTCCCATGTTTCATTTTTCTCAATCATTTGAATCTCTTCTTCCATTGCTTGAACCCATTCCGAGTGCTTAGCTGCCTCTTCAACCAGAACAGGTTCTTCTGAGCTTGTATAGCAACTTTCACATGCTTCAGAATACTCAATGTCAGCATATGGAGCATTGAGTAATATTTCATTGATTGGTCTGGTTTTTTTGTTTGGTTGGCTTGGGCTACTTTCTGGACTGTCAAAATTCAGACTTACTGGACTCGGTAAAAAGTTTCTTCTTCCTCTGGTCTCACTTTCCATTGGAGCAGACTCATTTTCTTGAGAATCTTCTTCTTCATCCTCTGATTGGTCTGAAATGTCATACTGCTTGATCACTTCCTTTTTGTCCCAGTCCCATTTGCTGTCTTCATCAAAAATGACATCTCTTGAGATGTCAATCCTTTTTTCGTTCAGCAAATATACTCTGTATCCTTTTGTTTGAGAGCTGTACCCAACGAATATGCCTCTCTTTGACTTATCATCCCATTTTTTCCTTTTTTCATCAGGTATATGAACATAGCATACACTCCCAAAGACTTTCAGGTGGCTCACATATGGCATTGATTCACTCCATGCTTCAAGTGGTGTCTTATTTTTTTAGAGTTCTTGTTGGTGTCCGGTTTTGAACATATGCTGCAACATGAACAGCATCAGCCCAGAATTTTAGTGGTAGGTCTTTACCTTTGATCATTGCTCTAGCCATTTCCACCAAGCTTCTGTTTCTTCTTTCAGACACTCCATTTTGTTGTGGTGAGTATGCTGCAGTTAGTTGCCTCTCAATGCCGTTCTTTTCTAAGAATTCTGTAAATTCTTTAGAAAGATACTCTGTACCTCTATCAGTTCTGAGTTTCTTTATTCTGCAGTTGGCATTGTTCTCAACTAAGTTCTTGAATTTCTTGAAAGTTTGGAACACCTCAGACTTAGCTTTCAAGAAGTAAACCCACACCATCCTTGTGGCGTCATCAATAAAGGTAAGTATGTACCTGCTGCCGTTGATAAATGCGTTTTGCATTGGTCCACACACATCACTGTGAATCAGCTCTAGCTTTTCTTTGGCTCTTGTTTGTGATTCCTTTGGAAATGATTTTCGATAGTGCTTACTGAGGATACAACTCTCACATTTCTCCTTATACACATTGAAAATGGGCAGGCCAGTCACCATCTTCTTTGATTGAAGGATTTCCGGATTTGAGTATCCAGTGTGTCCTAATCGTTTGTGCCATAGCTCAGCAGTTTCATTGTTTGCCACCATTGCTGTTTCTTCATTGGTTGGCCACTTGAGATAAAAGCTTTTGTTTTTCATTTTCACTTCACTTATCTTTCTTCCTGCATTGTCATGAATGATGCAAGCTTTGTTCTTGAAGGTGACTTGATAGCCATGTGAGAGCATTTGAGGAACGCTTAACAGGTTTTTTCCAAGATTTGGTACAAGGAACACATCTCTTATGATTCTTCTCCCCATTTTTGTCATGACTTCAATGTCTCCCTTTCCTTTAGTCATCATTATAGCCCCATTACCAACTCGTATTGGTACTTTGCAGTCTGTGTTGATCTTTATGAACAGCTTCTCATTTGGTGTCATGTGGTTTGTGCACCCACTATCAATCAGCCAACTGTTTTCTTCACTTGAGTTTCCTTGTCTTGCAATAAACACGTGAGCTTTCTTTTCTCCAGCATGTTCTGCAACCATTGCTTGCTCCCTCTCCGGTGAGCTTCTTTTCATTTGTTCGGTGGATTCCAAAGTCACCAGCTTCTTCCTTCCTTTTTCTTGAGCCAGTTGATCAAATGCGGTTCCAGTGATCAAAAGGAGCTCTGATACCATGTTGATTTTTGTGATTTCTTCTAGTTCTCTGTTTCAATTTTGTAATTGAATAAAATTTGTAAGAGCTGAGAGGAACTTTACTAAACGACTTTCATTTGAAAAAAACATGCATCGTTCTTCTTACTACAGACTGACTTATAACAAAAGCATAAGCTACTAACTTCTGACACACGCCATGCCTCCTTCTACCAACTACTGCAGAAGAGTTTAACTCTAGTTTTAGCTTTGTTTTCCAATGACCCAAAAGTAATCAAACAGTGATAGCTACTGACTTCCTTGACTTGCAACTACTAATGCTCTGCTTCAGTTTCTCTGATTCCCTTAGTTCGGTTTGGCTACAAACTGGGCATCATTCAACAGCAACCTATGGAAGTTGGCTCCTTATGCGAGATCCTCTGTATAATCTCTACATTATGAATCTATTCACCCGCGAGAGAATTGATCTGCCGTCAATGGAGTCACAACTAGGCATGGTGTAAAGGTTGAACGAACCATAAATGATGGGTTTCGCATTTTTATCGATGGCGACATAAGGGCGACCAAGGGTATTGGTATACGATACCCTGTATTTTGGATTGACGAGAAAACCAAAGATTATATAGTTTTATGGGGACTTAGACATTGGTGTGTAGTTTATGCCAAGAAACTTCAGATTGTTTTGAAATGGTTTACAAGGATCACAAGCTTTACTTCCTAAGCTACTCTCGTTCTTGCAAAGTCTTTGATATTTCTGGAGAGATTTCACAACAAATCTTTCAATTTTCGAATCATCGTCAACCAATATATTTACCGTGGCATGTTGCGACAAAACTTGTCCTCACAGTAAGAGGAGATGTCCTATGGGTTGATAGAAAGAAAGAAAAGACGTCTTTCTGGTCCTTTCGCGTCTGGAAGGTTTATTCGTCAGGGCTCCTCAAGAAAGATGAACAAGTTCAATCTTTGGGTGACGAGGCAATGCTTTTCGATCTAGGCATCACTGTCCCCGCCAATGAAACTGATGGACTCAAGAGAAATTCCATCTATTTTAGTGGTAGTCGTGAAACGAACACAAATGATATCTTTATCTTCAATCTCGAGACACAGAATTTGGAGCAACTGCACACATTTTGATTGTTAATCCAGTCAACTCTCTAGAGCTTGATGATTCTTACCAAGTTTCAAGAAGAGATGATTGATCGCAACTCTTATGTTTTTTCTCTTTAATATGTTGTTTTTCTCTTATTAACTATGATGCCATTCTGTGATTCATAGTTAAAGTTATATATACTCGGTAGAACAAATATCAAACTAGTACAAAATTATATGCTCATGTCTAAATGAAATAACTCATTCGGTCTTACTTAAAGAAGTAAGAGCTTGAGATATTCTTGTAAACCATGTGAGAACAATCTGAAATTTCTGGAATTTGATTCCACAAGTTATCTCCTTTCGCACAAACTCAATACCTTTCACTCTTTTAAAGTAAACTAAAAAATTACTAATAATCAATCTGTTTCCTCTAATACGTTTTAACAAAGACCACTTACCTTCACTAAATTTGTAAGTCTTGTAGCAAATGTAAAATAACAAAAGCCTTAATTTACGTCAATATGAAACCAACCCATAAAAATGAAGAAAAATTAGTCACATAATAATATTTTAAAAAACATCGAATCCCAATCTTAATTTACATGATCATATTATATACAAGCAAATACAAAAATCTGCCCGAATCCACACATCGTACTACTATCAAAAGTAGCAATTAAAAAAAAACCGAAATTAAGAAGATTAAATATAAATGGACCCTCGAGATTATTAAGAGGGTTTTTAATAAAATGGACACTTTTACAAAGATTACTAAAATACAAAACAAAAGAAACAAAAAAAGTCAATGAACTTTCTTAATGAAGAGATTACGAAATCCAAATAGACCATTAGGATTTGGATTATTAGCATTGGAGTTGTTAATGTCACTCCCAATGTTATTACTATTCCCACTCTCGTCGGTTCTGCAGCTTAACCGGCTCCGATAACCGATGCACATAGGCACGTTCAAATTAATAACTTTTGCTTTATTGCACTCAATTACCGTTTTACCCTTACGTGTCTCGGGAATTTCCCTTTTCCCCACAACCCGACATATCGGTTCGGGTATCGTTTTACCCGCCGGAGCTCCACCTCCACGCCGGACTTGCCAGACTGGACTGCTCCGACCAAGATGCACACCGTTACGACCGGGACTGCTCGGCCACTTCCTCGATTTAGATTCTCCGGTGGAGTTGCTTCGTGAGCACGGCGCACTACTGACTTTCCGGGTCGTCGGAGCTCCAAAAGACATTCTGGGTCGGGTCACGTTGTTCCCAGCGGATCTGCTTCTTGAAAAGGGCCAAATGTTAATGTTAAGCTCCGCTCCTGAACCCGAACCCGAACCAAGACCCGACCCGGTCTTTTTCTCTTTCTTCCCCGTCGGTTTGGTTTCGCTCTTTCTGAAAATATCTCTCCACCGCTTCGAAACCGTCGTCTCTCTGGTTAACTCGGATCCTAAACCGGGTTCCGGTTCGGTTTTTTGCTCTGTAATCAAACTAGCGGGAGAAGGAGATGGATCCGGGTCGCATTCCGATGTATTCGGGTCGGGTTTAACGGAGAGAAGATGAAGAGGGAGAAGAACGCCGTCGTGAAAAAGCTCGTCGGCGGAGAGGAGATCTGTTTCAGGCTGAGGAAATGAAGAGTTAGTGAGTCGCCAGAACTCGAATTCCGGTGGGTTAGAGTCGCAACTGCTTCTCCGGCGTTGACTACCGCAAGGAGAGAGAATCTCCGGTGGTTGTTTACAGGAAATGGTCGTCGGACTATCCATGTTGCAGAGAAATATAGAGAGAGAGAAAGAGTTTGGGAAGATAATAAAATTAATGGAATGTTAGAGAGAGAAAGATTTGAGCAGCTGCAATGTGACCCATATATGCATAAGTACATTTATGACGGCAAAATTATGCACCATATATATTGTTTTTTTCTTTCATAATAGTTTATAATTGGAAAATATCTCTAGTGGATCACTTAATTTTATTTATTAAACGTGGATAAATTATTGAACGTGTAATGCAGAATGCATATACAAATATAAATTTCACTAAATATGTTCAAATTAGTGTTTGTATTTCTAATCCATCTTCTAAGTGTTTGTGCTAACTACTGAATCTTTTCGAATTTTAGAATGTTTTGACACAGAAATTATGAAGTTCTTCTTTAACAAAAAAAAAACAAAGGTAAGAAGAAGTTATGAAGTTCTTTGAAAATCCGTTGGTTTAAACTTTTTTTTTTAAATACCAAAACCATTAATTCTGTTGAAAAAGAAAAATCATTGATGTGATTCACCATTAATAATTAATCCTCATGATCATATATACAAAAACTATATTAAATTGCATGTGATAAGTCAAGCTGGAACTCATGATCATGTACAACCATTGTAACGAATATATATTATCGAAGAATACATCATACACATTTGTCCTTTTTTTAATCTTTGCAATACATAATTTGTTTTGCTGTTAACTTCAGCATTAATAATAAATCCTTTAGACCCTTGAAGCTTTATGTCCTATCCTTTTATATACCACCCAACTCATTAACTCTTCTCACCAAACTTGATTTTAAGCAAATATAAATGTATATGGATCACTTCTATATTTCAAGAGACAAGGTAGCCAAATTATAAGTTTTAGTATGTAAATTGCCAAATTATTAATCAAAAACAAACCCATGACAAGACGCTTCTAGCAAAATTATGCTTAAATAGGCTATATTTGAAAATTCATGATTCATGAATATCATATCTAAGGGGGAGTTTTTTTTCCCTTATTACATATTCTCAATACAAAATGACAAAATATATTCATAAAAACAAATCAAAAACTATTTTTACTTTCTTTGCATTGTTGTTTTCTTATTATCAACTTCTCCTTCGTATTTTATTTCACTTTTTTATATTTTCCCAGTTTATTTAAATAATATACATAAATGAATTTATAGTGTGTGTGTGTGTGGGAGGCCTAAAAATGAGATGGAGGATATCAATTCCACTCAAATTTGTTCCTGGACCCCTCGAAACTTTATATTTTTCGGTTTCCTGATGAATGTTTCCCAAGAAAAATATCGTGAGGATAGCAAAAGAAAGTTAAAGTTTATGGATTACAAGAATCAAATTTTAAATCAATGTAGACCCTTTTCATGTTTAAAATCTTCTGCAATTATCATTACCCTGAACCCAAAAATCATTTCATTTTACATTTTGAATGTAAAAAGTAAAAAAAAAATTATTTCATTTTACATTTCGATTTGTTTTAGTTTTCTAATTTTTTTTTTTTGATAAACCGCGAGAGTTTTGGGCCTTTGGTCCATAATCTTCCTCGATATCCGGAGTTAGTTTTTAGTTAATTCCTATTTAAAAAATGTTTCTCCATACCAAAAAAGATTTGAAACCGAAGCACAAAGAAACCAACTCTCTTATACTATCACTAGTCTTTCGTTAGTTTCTAATTCTTACAAATTTATTTTGCTTTTTAAGCAAATATGATGTCATTGTGATGTTGGTGATAACAAGTTTCAAAAATTCAAATTTTAATCATTCATGCATCATGTGATTTTCAATCATTTCTTTAATTTTAGTAAAATAAATAATAAGAGGAACTAACCACATTCATCGACCTCATTTCATGGAAAATAAAAAATAGCAAAAAAATGTACTTAGGGGTTTTCTTTAACAAAGAATTCCTATTCAAGAATTGAAGAGTTTTGTCAACTGTAGATGCAACCACCAAGTCATCGATGTGTACTTTTAGAGTCTATTATATTCTATACGTATGTATAAGCCTTTCTTTTGTTATCAAGTTTTTTTTGGCTTGCTAAAGGTCTTTTGATATCGATTCTTTTCCAAACAAGCGATAAAATGGATGGCAGAACTGTCATACAAAATGAATGATCAAACATGAGAAAACTCTCTAAATATAATAATATCTAATTTTAATTTCAACCTTTACAAATTAATAATTTTCGGACAAATAGAGTTTAATTATTATCTTATGTTGCTATTTTTCTTTCCATGCAAGAATATTTTTATTCTCTTTTTCTGTTATGTTTTTCTGTCTTGCCAAGTTTTTTTTTTTTTGTCAACCTTGCCAAGTTATGTTATGTTTATTATTATACACATCAGTAATATATATATATATATAGTCTGTGTTTGACAATGAAAAAAAAAATCAGCGATAAAAGCCAGCCAGAAGAAGCATACGGGCCAAAACGAGGCCCATTAATAGAAAGAAACAAATAATCAGGAATGGGACGTGGTTTAATGGGACCCACACGTATTAAACGCTTTTTTTGCACATATGCACGGGAGCCTCTGAATTTAACTAGTTTAAGAAAATTATCTTATTTAAAAAAATACACTAAGAGAAAATATGTAAGGAGAAAAAAATATGTAAGAATGATCATCAATAAAAAATCCTCATAATCTGAAAGAAAAAAAAAACAAAAAGGAAAGCATCAGAAAAGGTCATAATGATAAAAAGAAGATAATTAAGAATAAAAAGATAAAAAAATAAAAATACAATAACAGCAAAGCGATTTGTGACGGAAGAAAGGAAAGAGAGATATGTGACGGAAATAGAATAGTAGCAAAGAGATATGTTGGTTGGTTGGTTGGTTGGTTGGTTGGTTGGTTAGTGTTTGGAAACAGACATAGATAATGTAAGGCCATGTGAAGGATAACATTAATCTCTCTCTCACACTCATTTAATGACGTAGGGTCCTCCTGATTGTGAAACGTCTTAAACACCCCCCAAACCCAACCCTTTCTGCCCTCTGCACGCAACTTCGACGTTACATAGATTTGGTATCTGAGGTTTTCACATTTTTTCCATCCGTACACTGCCCCCATGTTACTACGACTTTTTACGAACCACCCTATTTAATTTGCTTTCCACGATACCCTCTTTTTTTTTTTTGCTTTCACCCTGACACAAATTTTAATAATTGGAAACAAACAATGGTTTTTATTCCGTTATATATGTTCGCTACCAAAATTTTCTGTATGTTCGAGTTCGGTAATTGATAAATGCTACACGAACTAGTATTTGGTAATCGACTTTTTTCATATTAATCAATCGACGGATATGGTTTGAATGTTATTTTGGTTCTATGTTATTGGCCATTTTATATCTTTAATATATATATATATATATATATATATATATTATATCCAATTCAAAAATAATCAGCTCAACAATGTTTTGTTTATCACTTTCAAATTACCAACATGGAATTTTCACTCTATTTTATATATGAATTATGAATATATTCATCTAAAATTTCACTCTACAGTCGTTTATATGCAAATGTTTTACAACGTATGTAGGATAAAATAATGTTGAATTATGTAAGGTAGGGTTTGGAGTTACATATCCAAACTTTAAGTGGCATAAAACTTAAGTCGCATCATTTTGTGGATTCATCGACAAATAAATATCATAATTCGCGTGAAGATCACGTGATCATCCTCTTCAATTCAGCGACTATTCCATAATACCAAGAATCAATTTCTTGCCTTACAAACAAAACAACGTGTACAACCTCGAAAAAGGTATTCCAAAATAAATACAACTCAATAATTCTACTAAATTCGAACCATAGCATAGCATGTGATACTGTAGTACGACAGTCACGTCACATTTTCATATATGAAGAAACTAACCTTGTTGAAAAGTCGATGCAGTAAATTAGGTTTCAATAAATTTTGAACTAAGTTTGAATTTATGATTTTTGGTAGTTTTTTTTTTCTTTTTTCTTGTCAACTTATGATAAGGACCTGCTTAGCAGATTACATTTTTTTTACAATTCTTCAGCAATAATATATTTTACATCCCACTCAAATGGTCGCATATAAAATCAGTAACAGGCTACATTTTTTTTTTCTTCTTCTTACTTCACGATCGATCTTATCTCAATTTTTCGTTTTCTAAATTATTTGATTTTCCACAAAGTAGAGTTTGTCATTATCTCTAATCACTTCAATACTGTCAATCTCAGCTCCATCTTCATTCGTCACCATCATCTCATTTCCATCAAACCCAAACTTTTCTCCTGCACACAAACAAAGATATTAAAAAAGAAAAGTAAAACACCGAAGCCGGTTAGCACAATAAATCAAAACCAATCAGAACCGGTCCAAGACCAGAACACAAACCATTGAGTATTTTTGTGAGTTATACCTGCAATTTTCTTGAGGTCATCAAGTGAAGGAGGAATCAGAATAAGCTTCCCAGCTTCATTGTAACTTCTTTCTCTCCTTTCTAATGGATGCCCTCTGTAAATACTCACTCTTCCTCGTTCTTCTTCTTCCACAACTCTTAACTTCTCCAATGGTGTGAACTCATCATGCGTGTTCACACCAACTACATCTGCACCGTTCATTGCCAGGAGATTCACCATATCCATTTGATTCTCTGCCATAGCTACCTGCAAAGCTGTGAAGCCATGGTGATTCTCTGTGTCTACTTTAAGCCCTTGTTTCAGAAGATCCTTCATTACTTCTACATTGTTCTGTCTCACTGCTTCACATAGAAGATCTCCAGCTATGTATGGATCCGATATGGCTGCGAAGTGATAAAGGATTCTGAATATCGCATAATGCTTTGTTGAGATTGCTTCCCACAGAGCAGTTTTACCACTAACATCTGCAAGAATTTGAAAAAAGTCTTGTGCTTAAAACATATCTGTAAACACATGAATTATATGACAAAAAAGACAAAGAAATTAAGCCCTTGAGTATGATGTGTTTACCTTTTATGTGGATGTTGCATCCGTGCTTAAGGAGTACTAAAACACAATCTTCATATCCTTTAGAAGCTGCTATATGCTGAACCAATTATACAAGACGAAATTAATGAACATGATGATGAGTATGGTGAGATTGAAGTGGTTTTTGGTGAGAGCAAAACGTTACCAATGGAGTTTTTCCTTTGAGATCTGTAATGTCAGGGCTTAACTTAGCCTTAAGAAGCTCATCAAGAAGAGCTGCATTGCCTGTGGTCACAACAGTGATAAGATTTGAAGCAATGTTTTCAGGAACAACGCCGTTAGTTTCTCCATTTTGTTGTGTCCTTACATCACTAATATCTAAATCACTCAACTTTTTGTGATGCTGTAGGAAGTTCTTGAGCATTGTGGCATTGTCTTGTTGTTTAATCTGCATCGTCTCAATAAGGTAAGATGTTTTGAGCCTGAGAAGCTGTGACAGAGACTTAGTTTGAAAAGTGTAGCTTTGAGGTCTGCAACAAAGTGCTCCTACTTCTCCAAATATGTCTCCACATCTTAACGTGCCTAACACACACTCTCTCTCGGTCTCTGAGTCGATGATCTCAACTTCTCCTGATACAATTATGTAAACATCATCGGGTGTTTCGTTCTGCATAATGACATCCTCTCTTGGTGGTATATACTCAGCCTTCATTTTAGAAACCTAATCACCAATACACATTTCAACACAATAAAATCTCTGTTTAGAGAACTCAATCCTGATGATACCAACTATGTTAACAAAATAAACTCACCAAGAGAAGAAGTATTTCCCTTGAGACGCCTTTGAAGAGGTAAACTTTTTCCACAGATGGAAGAAAAAGATGTTGACAAATGCTTTTGTAAATAGATTTTGGGAGCTGATCAATGAGATGTTGCTGATTCAAGCTTTCTGCTTTAAACCTCAAACACATGTAAGCCAATATCTGATCTTTCAATCTAGGAGGCAATCTGTTTCTGTTAACAAAATTAGACGCTGCTTCAATGCTATTCCTCTGCAACCAAAACAAAAACAACAAGCCCTTCCTTAAGAAACAAATACAGCGAGAAAAGAACAGACCAAAGAGTGAGAGGCTTGAGAACTCACAAATTCCATGGTACGACGAGTCCCTTCCACGACCAAATTAGTCATGTTACCAATAAGGTAAGCGGTGAGGCCGAGATTGAATAACATGTAGACTGTAATGAATATCATTTCAATAGTGTTGCTTGCATGGAGATCTCCATATCCCACAGTGGTCATTGTAGTGATAGACCAATATATAGCTGCAATGTATCTTATGGTAAGACTTGTCTCTGTAAAATTTGGGATCGCGTCAGTCCATGTCTTTCCTTCGTGTGGATATCTGTCTGCTATTAGGTAATAACTGCATCCCGCACAATGCACTAGAAACAATGTCACCTGTAAAACACTCAAATCTCATCATGTTCTGTAACTACAATATCTAAAGATATGAATTTTGTTCTTTCACTTAATAGTTTCTTTACTCACACATAGAAGTCGAAGGCATCGAATCCAGAAGTAGCTGTATCTTATATCCTTCTCTAGTCTGAAACAACACAAAAGTATGATATTTTTTGTCACTTGCTTCAAAAACCGGTTTGAACAGAGTCCAGAGACATGACATTGGAGTCATAGGGAATTAGTGTACCTTGTGAAGAGGTGTTTGACACGTCGGAGTCTCCAAAATCTGAGTAATCCCAAGAGATTACAAGTGAGATTCCACTTGGTTGTGCCAGTGATTAAGTATCCGATTGCATCAAATGGTATAGTTGATGCAACATCCATCAAGAACCACGTTGAAAGGTACCTTTAATGAGATATGAAAATAGCATTTAGCGAGAAGCACTAACACATTTATTAAAAAAGGTTTATTTTCACCTAATATTATAAATGGAATCTTTCTGTTTCTTTCCATAATCAGAAATTTATCTAACTGATGATGAAACAAAAAAGAATCACATGGTGTTGGGGGCACAGGAGTTCACCTAAACGTTGTCGTCTTCCATTAAAAGAAAAAATCAGATCTTTCATGGTGTAAAGATCAAATCAAAAGGGTGAAACTAAGATCATGAATAACAACTACTGACCTCACTGCAATTTGTTTGGGTTCACGGACAAGAAGCTGTGTTCTTCTGTCTATGTAAGCAACGAAAAACGTCAAGACAATGTCAACAGCAAAGAACAAGTCTACAATGTTGTCTGCAATACAAAGATTTCTCTTTGGTGAAGAATTCAGAAATGCGACTTCAAAGGGATAAACCCACGCAGAGTAAGCCACCAAAAGCACCATAAATGATTCCCAGCACCTGAATTAATCACCAGTTAACTTATTTACATTATCTTGGAAGATAAACAAAGGTAAGAATATATTATAATCACTATTTCAAGCATCCTATTATGTCTCTAAAAACTTCTTGAATACAAGATCATTTACAAGATCAACAACTTGTTTGTTTTCACAGAGAAAACGTATAGGAGGAATATGGATAGTACCTGTATCTTGAATCCAAGGGTGAGATGATCCATCCACTAGACTTGATGTGATTCTGGTTGTAACTAGCAACACCAAGTGGAGGAAGAATAAGCTTTGAAAGGTTGTTCAAGCTGAGAGAAGATGCATCATACTCTTCTTCTCTCCCTTTTCCTCGATGCTGATGAAGACGACGTAGCTTCATGTCTGAGGACAAGTTGCAGTGAGATGCTGCATACTTGAACTCCATTATATTTCTCCTGAACAAACACAGAGAAAATTTATAACTAAGAACAAGAAAGAGAGAGAGATAGAGAGACGTTTTGGTTGATGATAATAATAATTGCAATGAAGTGGGAGTTGTGTGGTTTGTATGATGTAAAACCGTACGTGGTGGTGGTGGTCCTCTTGTTAAGATTGAAGTGAAATTGTAGAGGTTTTTGTGGGGAACACAATATTTATATTTGGAGGGATCCAACATAATAAATAAGGAAAAAATTGATTGATTGCTTTAGATGATAAGGTAATGAACTGTGAAAGATGGGACCCTCAAAACAAAGAGGTATAGGTTGAGCCAGAGAATTATACAAAACGTGGCTTTAAGAAGCTTTAAGGGTCCTAATCAATGTATCTTTCATTACCACTTTAAACTTCTATTGAGAATCTACTCAGAGAGGGAGAGATTAAGATAACATCCTAATGCTTAATTCTTCCACATTCTAAAGAGAATGTTGTGTGCACTTATTATTAACATTTGACTAGCGGGTATCTAAAGCAGAAGAAATTAGATAAAAGGAACTAGATTCCAATCAGAAAAAGCCGGGACCATTTTTTTTTAGGCGATAAAGGTGAAATATTTCTCTATGTGTGTAGTCAATTTTGGGTATAGTATTCATCTAGATTGATCATATATTCTAAATTTGGCCTTTGAGTCCATCACATGGGTTAGCTTTAGAAAGGACAGGGCAAATGTAAAGGCATTGCAAAACAGACCTGTTTGTCCTCTGTTATAGGAGAAATGTCTTCAAAATCCCCAAAAGAATCACACTTGTGCCTACTTTGCTCCTTCAACATGTTGCCTAAGTGCTTCTTACAAGTTGCTTTGCTTTTAAGATCCATTAACCTGCCTAGTTCTACAAATGTCCCAACGAGAACACCAGAGTAAGTCTCATTGAACATGAATCAATATCAATGGGAATTTTACTCAAAAATCTCATACCAGGTCCTAATAAAGTTGTATGAGCAATTGTTAAGTAATAAGAGCAACAGCTATGGGTTACGCAATTTTAAACGATTGGATCAAATAGTTACAGAAACATGAGACTGTGGATTTTATTTGGGAATTGAGTGATCCCAAAATGAAACCTAGAAAATTACTACCCCACAATACTACATAATCCTAAGAATTTGGGTACATAAACCTAAAAATAGAATTGACGAATGCAGTCGCATTGACAATGGGAAGCAGAGGACTGGAGAAGGACACGCGGAAGACTGACGTTCAGTGGCGGGTTTCTATTTTTCAAAAGCTCCAAAAAAGATAGAAAGGAATAGAGAAGAAGACCAAGTAGGAATCAGGAACTTTTTCCTGTCCGATCCTTTTATTTCTTTATGCCTTTAAATCACCCCTGGTTCTTTTTAATATATCTCAAAAGACCTTTTAATACTGTCGGAGTACTTGAAATACCTTTAACAACTGCATTTCCCTGTAAATTTTATTTTTCGATCAAACGACAACTGCATCAGCAACTGTGCACAACAAAATTCATCGATCTCACGGAGAAGAAAGAAAATCGGAAGACCAAGAAAGTTTCCTATCCGATCCTTTATTTCTCAATACACTCAATTTGCCCCTCAATATATTTTTAACGAACCAAATTCTGTCCTTGAAAGCCATATCTTTTCCGTAGAACATAAAAACAGAAACGACTTCAAAGTAGAGAGAACATTATAATGCGAAAATGAGAAAAGTACGAAAACTGAAAATTGTATTACAATACATAAGAGCAAAAGTTACAAGGCAAAAGCAAAGTCATTCTTATATGTTTTTGTCAACAGAGATTATTCAAAATACTTCATAGACTTGAAACTTGGAAAAAAAACATTTCACTACATACCACAGGTTGTATGTATCCTCTTCTACTTCTTCCCTGTTTTCACCATCATATACACGCTATGATATAAACATAAGTAGATGGAATCAAGCCTGTGCGGTTTCTCCGGCTGCTGCAGCATCGTTTGTTTTCAAACGCTTCTCCTTGTAGTCTTTCACAGCTGCCTTGATGGCGTCCTCCGCCAACATACTGCAATGAAGCTTGACTGGTGGGAGAGAAAGATGCTTTGCGATTACACTGGCAAAATAAATCACAGAAAGAAAAACACACATTCAATTTAGGACTTCAGATATTGAAAACTCCATGACATAAATCACAATGTTATGTACAATGCTAATCAGTAACCAATATTAGACCACTAGACAAAGTCCAGTGACTGAGTTCCTCAAAACAAACAGTAATGAAATACAGCAACTTGTATGTCAACAATCAAAGAGTGAACCAATTAAACAAAACAAGTTGTGTAATGGAACACAAGACATCCTTATCTTGGGAAACATGAATGCAAATTATAACATGAAATGTAAGAGACAAACAAATGGTACTAACGTGTTCTTGATGGTCAGGACGTCCTCCATAGCTTTGCCTTTCACCCATTCAGTGGCTGAAAAAAACATGAATCAATCAACATTAGAAAACTGCTACATATCATCGCTAGGATCAGAAATGACAGAGAGAGGATAGCTCAGAGTAGTAAGTTTCAAAGTAGAATCAGAAATGACAGAGAGGGGATAGCTCAAGTTGCAAGCACATTGAAGATAAGCCAGAAACTGGCGTAGGACTATATGACGTCGCATTGAAAAGGGAAAATCTTTCACAATGACATTAACAGTATCACTAATTCACGATTGAATCATTCAAAAAAGGTCTCATTTCACAAAAACCGACTGTTGTGTCAGCCTCAAATTTGGACACAAACCCATCAATTTGAATGATACCTAATTCCTAAATTTTGGGAGAAACTAATCAAAATCCCTAATTGAAATTTGTACTTTAAATCCTCTTATTTCTCTAATTCACTCATCAATCGAACAACACATGAAACAAGCCAACAAAAAACAGAACGAAAACACCATTTTTTTTTTACCAAATATTTCCAATCGCCGCTAAAAATTAAAGGATAAACATACCAACAGATGAAGAAGCGATAGCTGAACCACAACCAAAGGTCTTAAAACGAGCATCGACGATTTGACCGGTCTTCTCATCGACCTTGATTTGAAGCTTCATGACATCACCACAAGCAGGAGCTCCAACGAGGCCAGTACCTACGTTGGGATCATTCTTATCGAAAGACCCGACGTTGCGGGGATTGTCGTAGTGGTCGATGACGTTCTCATGGTAGAATCGGGAGATACCAACAGGCCATGGCGTTGATTGACGTGACGTAAGACCTAGAGCCTTCTTTGCAGCTTGCCTGAGCATCATCGTCTTTTTAGGGTTTCGAGCGTTTGTTCCGAGGAAATTGGAATCAGATCGAAATTGAGGGTTTGCTTTAAGTGCTTTGAAGAAGACGGTTTGGTTCAGAGATACGCATGGGGACACGTGGACGGTTTAGATAGGTTTAGGATATTTGTTATCCTCTTTGTCTTTTATTGTTTCTTTTTTTAGCTAACTTGAGTTTAGGATTTGATGAGATGACTTATTCTTTTCATTGACATTTTCCCTCTTTTGAAACCTTCTTTTACATGTCTAAAGTCTAAACAGATATTTTCACAAAATTTTCAAGGTTACAATTGAATCGGTTCATAGTTCCTTAAGCAATCTATAATTAACAAATCATTGCGAATGTTTTTTAAACAAAAAGAAGCCCAAAAAGCAAGAGATTCTTAAGCATATGTATTTGTAAAAAATATTTGACGTGTCTTAGCTTAGTCTTATAGACCACAACCATGAAGTTATATAGCAGTTAAACTTTATTCCTTAACATCTAGTTGATAAACAAACCTATTATAAGAACATTACATTGAACATTTCTTTTTATGTTTTCACTTTAGCACAAGGCGAGAGAGAGACATAGATTATGGAGAAGTTCAAGGATTCAAGAGAGGGCTTCCTTCTTTGATGAGCACAAAGACGCTTCCACCATCTCCTCTAGAGATCCGAATATCTTTGTCCAAATAAGTCGTGAGAAGCCACGACTGAGCATTATCCCCTGGCAAAGAGAATTTCAGTGGTGGTTGGCTCGATATGGTTCTAGCCACAGACGATGCTGTGTCTTGAACCGAGGTAATTAACCCTTTGATCGGGTTAAGATCAATCTTTTGACCAAGAACCTCAACATATTCCGGGATTTCAATCGAATCCGTTAACTGAGGAGTCCCAATAACACCTTGTTCAAACTTAATCTGCAAAAAAAATGAACCCAAAATGTTACTGAATCGTTTCAAGATGTTGATATGAGATATTAGTTCATGAGTGGTTCATTACCTGGACGCGCTTAGGACTTCGGATTTCGAATTTGGCGTTGGTGCTGATTGAAGTTGTAGCTAAAGGACCAGCGAAACGAACAGAGTTTTGGACTGTGAAGTTATCTGAATCAATGATTTGTGAGATCTCATCGACTTTTATTAATGGCACAATCCCTCGTGAAAGCAACGGGAACAAACCTACGAACGATGTGTAGCTACAAAGTAGGTTTCACCAAATTAAGAACAGCACGAAATTGCAATTGAAAAACTTCGTCGTTTCTAACAAATCCTTCCCAGGAAATAAGTGAGCAAACCGGAAAACTTACGCGAGGATCCATTTGCCGTTGAGAAGGAAGAGAGCTTCGGTGGGAGCTGGTGTAGGGTTCTTCGACTCGAGCTGTGTGATTAGATCTCCGATTTCAGCTCTGGTCTCGCTCGATGCGTTTAAACCTCGATCTATTCCGTATAACGAATCCGCTAGCGATCTCTTCAGCCGCTCCGTCTCCTCCACGGATTCAATTGCTTCCTCCGCTAACAATAGAGCTGATCCTCTCTCCCCCGTCTCCGAACCCCACTTGTCTTCCCCATCCGTGGCTCGGACTCTGAAATCCGCCCGGGAAACAGCGATTCCTCCGGTTGACAACGCCGGACGGCGAGTAATTGAGCTCATCGGCATCAGAATCTGAGAATTAGAGAGGGATTTGGAGTTTGATGAGCTCGAAACTCTGGTTTTGCAGGGAAATTGGCTGAACAATTGAACCGTCGTCATTATTTTTCTTCGTACGAAATTCGAGTGAACGAAAAGAGACCTGTACTAATTTATAGCCATAGTAATTGAAATGGCAAATGACGTAAATGTTCTCTTTTACTTACTCAACAACCAATAAAACGAGGGATAGTAATGGCTTTTGTCCACAGTTCATATACATTCGACTACGATTCTGCCACGTGAGGGGTAAAGATCAACGGCCGAGAATTGACTTTCCAAGAGCCGTGTCGTCTGATGGTGAGACTGTGAGGCGAGCGTTGCTCTGTACCTTCTGGTTCTTATTTTTGGCTAGAAAACACAAATTTTATTGCAAAATTGCTGCTTACTAATTTTTAAATAGTCAAATGGATTAGTTAAGAAAAAAATTCAATTATTTCGAAATTTTCTACTAATACAAAATACAAAAACCAAAATTTATTAATATGTGTTATAATTTTAGTTTAAATGGAATGTCTTACATATTTTATGATGTATTTGAATAATTTTAGAATACGTAACGTGTCAAACAAAATATCTTTTAAATATGTCGGATTAAGAATGAAAAGATTACAAAAAAATTGTGACGTCAGTTGTAATCTAGGCAGCGAACAGATACATTATTTCAATATAGACTGAGATGAGATATGGATAACTACTAAAAGAAAACCTAAACAAGATTTCGTTATGTCAACAGAAAAAGAAAAGAAAAAATCATGGATAGACGAAAAATCTATGCTTGAGTGTGCAAAAATTGGACCCTACTTATAATATTGATTTTCTCTAGTCTTTCATCAAAAAATTATTGTGTAGGAAATTTATTTTGTTTATTATCTCTGCGAAATAAGCCCCATTCAAATGGCATGATCAATGTAAAAAGGCTAGAAGCTTCCGCAGTGTAGCTTTTTCTCATCATCGTCCGCTGCCAGTGACTTTGGTCTTTGGACGGTCAAGATCTATTAGCCTGCATGCGATAAATATCTTAACAGCGTTTGTGTCCAACGACCAACGGCGTTTCTGAGCATATGTGATTGAGAGGAGAAAACATACAAAATATACGTTTAGTGGGCTTAAATAGATGAAATGGGCCTTGTGAACTAGAATCTCTTGTATTTTCTTTGCATTTACACATCATCCATACCAAAAGAAACGTACAAAGTACAAACCGTAGTTAAATTTTGTCTCCAGGGATCACCTCACTGTAATCACATAGATCGAGAACTTTCAGCCGTAGGATCGTTTTCAAAAGATATCGAGGATCTCAATGATCGGACGGTTACAGAGAGGACACGAGCCTCGGTTCAGCCACAGCTCTCTAGAGCACACTCTGCAAAAAGTATGTCCACATGGGATAAACGCAGCGCCTTTCTTTCTTCCCATACACACGCAACATACCGAATCATTACCCGTTAACGTCCCCATAGACGCCGTTAACATCTCCGTTTCTCTTCCGTCATCAACGACTCTCTCCGCCGTCTCCTCCAACAATCTCATCAACGAGATTCTAGTCGGCGTCATTTCTACCGTCGATTCTTCCCGGTTAAAACGCTCCGCCTCTAACGCCGTCGCGAGATTCATACCCAAACCTGACGATGCGCCCGATCCAATGTCCGGCCCGAGAACGAATTGAGTTTCGATGAGTTCTTCGATTTCGTCGTCTCTTGAGCTTGGACTGTGACGAGTAGTAGTGTTGTTAGTTAGACGGAGACTCCTCCAGGTGGGACCACAGCATCCAACGCATTTGAATCTCAGCCGTTCTTTTAGACTTCGCTTCCTCCTGGTGCGATCGTGACCGCTCATCTGACGTCGGAGCAGATCAAGAAACGTCGTCGTCGTGCGGTGTGTCTCCGTCATCCTCTGACTTGTTCCGAGATCGAGTTCACTCATCATCGACTCAGTTACAGAAACTGTAAAGAAATTCTCCGATTGCGAAACAGAATCACTGGTAAAATAGACAGATCATCTCCACCATCAGAGAGAGAAATATATATAGAGAGAGACTGTTTAGATATTTGGGTCTCGCAGTGATGATGATGATATTATAAAGGAGGTTGCAGAGGCTTTCGCAGCTTTTTTTTATTTTTATTTTTCATTTCACATTTCTTTAAACCGAATTATATTTTTATGGTTAAAGCTGTTTCCGAGTATTTATTTCCCGCGAACTAATATTATTTTAAACACTTTTAATAATTTAAACAAATAGTATAACGATTCTATTTCCAAGTTACTTACAAACAACATAATACATTCCCAAATCTACGTGCTCTTTTCAGGTATTTTATTCCGTTCTATATACTATATCAAAGTAGCAAATTTTATAACCATATTCGTTTAGAAAACTATGTCAACCAGTCATTGTTAAAAAGACTAATCAATTTATAATTATGTGTAATGACTAATGACCAGCCAATTAACCATACCGTAACGCAATGGATTCAACTATAATGTTAGTTCTTCTGAATTTCTGATAGAAAAAACACATGGTACTGAGAAAAATACTCCTATTTTGCGAAAAAGTTAATGATGTTTCTGTACATGTACGATTTAGTTTTAAATAATGTTGGGTCAATAGGTCTCGAATAAAAACAAAATCGAAGAATAACTACAATTTATATTACCAACAAAAGAGTCATCCATTAAATAAATCATCCATCGAATAAAGATAATGAGATTCCAAACTCAAATGACGTCAAAATCTGGAAAAAAAGAGCGATCATCAAATATTCAAGTTTAGTTACAGCGAATTTACCAGATTGATGAAATCTCATACCGGTGCAATAAGCCAATAACCGGAATATGGTTTTAGTTTCACGGTGTCGGTATAACCTTTATGGCGGGAAAATATTTTTCTTATTAAACCCGCGGAAAAAAATAATTTGAAATGACAGGAAAAGAAGTAAAGAACAAAAGGAGGAAATTAAAGAAAGGCGCATGAATCAAGGCTTTTCCCACGTGGATAGACGACGTCGTCTTTGCGCAACACTTTCCCCAACAAAACCGATAAAAATAATAAAATAAAGGGCAGAGAGAGATTTGAACGCTAATATCAATAAACTTAACTTTTTGAGAGAATGATGCATTCAATGATTTTGTACTCACCATTTACGATAATCTTCTCATAATAATCTCAAAATATTTGCAAGAAATGATACTGAAAATAATGTTTTCACCTCATAATATCGATCTTCTTGAATCATTATATTCAAGTAGGTTTCTTGGTATAGTGATTAGTGATGGTTAGCTTTACCCCAAACCCAATATCTTTCTGTTTTTGAAGTAAATTAAAATTACATTTCCTCTCATCAGAAATTAACTATTACTAATCTGTTTCCTCGTTTTACGTTTGTACAAATAAGTACCTTTTACTTTCTTCATAAGTTGTTCTACATTAAAAAAAGATCTCCAAGGACAAAAATAATTTTACATCATATGGTATTTGATTAACCCCAACGATGGGTGTATCACGCGTTTTCTTTATTCCTAAGTATGTGGGATATATATCTATCCTTAATAAGTTGATGATAATACCTTTCAATTTATTAATTTAATTGGTAATAGATTTCTTGATGCAGTCTACAATACCTTCGCAATGAGCCTCGGGAACAACACAGCCTGATTCTTCTTCAGCACAATCATCTTCTAAAATGGAGTGTGGAGAACGCAGACTTCCCAGAGTCTGACAAGCTCTCATTGTCTTGCAATGTTCTGCTTCATCGTCTCTTATGTTCACAAACACATCGTATAAATTCTCTGCCCAACCACAAATCACAAAACAACAACAACGTTATAGGTCATCAACCTCAACAGCCAAAGTAAGTCGCATACAGAAAATAACGCTTCATCCATACATATATAGAATGCAGACTCACACAACAACCATGTATGATAAATCATAAACCCTTTAAGCAAGTTTTGGTTTAACAAATTTAGAGATTGAAAGAACTCAATGGATAGGAAGTAAACTTGATACCTATTACTGGTCTTCGAGTATTTGGAGCTCTGGATGTTTGGAACTCATCTGCAGACAAAACCGAGTCATTTTGAGAGACTTACTAGTCAAAAGAAAAAATACTCTACAACTCCGGAAAATATTGATAAAACCTGGAAGGATAAACTCACCAAATAAGTACAAATCACTTCCAGTATAGTATTTTACAGCAGTATCGGGTGCAGGCATATTCTTCAACTCCTCTGTTTAGGGGAAAATAATTCAGAATGTAAAAATCCTTGAAGAATTTTGTGTGATATTTCAACGCATTACATGAAATCTATCAACTACTAAATTACTAATGTAAAGAAGAAAAAACCAACCTCCACTGGCCTTGAGAAATTTATCATAAGTCTCAAATGCATGACTTTCCACACATTCCGAAAAGTGATCTGCATCGATAACAAACAGTTGATGAAGTCATGTAGACCAGGAGCAATTTATTCTCGAAGTCCATGTGAAAAGGTAACTTACATGCCATTCTAGGGCTTACGATATACAAGAACACTGTCATGAAGTAATAAAAGGTTGCAATGTGCTGGGCCAGAAAACGATCAAACCACCAAGAATTTCCACCCAATTCCTGTGATCAGAAACATGTTTTACCTTTACCAACTATGTGAGTTAAGAGTATGAAATTCGTAAAGAAGGAAACTTGTTAGTTCTTACTTCCATGATGAGCAAATGATGCATCTCATTCCAGCTCTCAGCAAAATGTACTTTCAGATAATCTGCTCTCCTCCACCAACCAAAGGTCTCATACATGTGTAGCACAGACATAAATGCTACAAAGAACATACCGAAACTAACATTATGTTCTAGACCATGAACAATTTTCCATTTTGCATACAAATCCATAACTATTGATAAACACTAAAAACATGAGATTGGATTCTCCATAAATCCTGTTTATCACAAAGAAGATTACGATTGGATCGCCTTTTGTAGTTAAGTGTTGAACTATGCTTCTAATGAGATACCGAAGATGACATATATATTCCTCGAACACTATTCTGTCACTGTTCTTCTGCACACATCTCAAGAGTGACGTTCACAATCTTACTGTATTATGATGAGTACACAACCTAGTGTCTAGGTCTTAATACTCTGCCAAACGTTTCTTGCAAATATTATAAGGAACTGAAAGTACAAATAGAAGCACTTACCAAAATAAGGCACTCTAGCAATCGTCTCAAGAACAAAGAACCTTGCATAAGTTCGATCACGATACAAAGTGTCAAGTATCTTAATCACCGAGTCCTGAGGGGCAAACGAAAACAAGAAGACAATCAGAACACCGCAAAATGTGAACACAATCCAAACATTCTAGATATCTAAGTAAAACATAACGTATAAGATAAAAAAGGGTCATAAGAACCTTACTGTAAGGAAGACATTCACGCCTTGCTCAAGCTTGATGATCCATGACTCAAAAGCACTAGTTGAAGCAGAACTCATATTTGGCTCCTCAATTGGAACTTTACCAGTAAAAGTCTCGGCTTTAAATGATTCCTCCACCACCACTTTCTCTTCATCGTCTTGCAAAATCGTTGCTTGAACTCGATGGATGTTCCTGATTGTTTTTTTTTTTAAGTTCCAATTACATCACCAAGTCAAAAACCATAAAGGGTCAAATTCAAATCCTTTAAATATTAGCTGGGCATACCTGAAGAGAAGGCGACGAGAAGAGATAGGAACGTGATGAAGCAATCGGTGAGAGGAACTATACGAAACGGCAGCTCTAGAGCGTCGAAGAGTAGCCAAAGGCCGTGAAATCGTCAACGTGCCAGAGGAGATACCTGAGCTCGCCACCATCGCCGCCATCTTTGTCAGGAACCCAAGAATTGAAGGAAATCAGAGACCAGAAAATTTACAGGAAAGGAAAAGTAAAGGTAGGAGATTTTTGGTAGAAATGGAGAAATTTAGGGAATTTGTGGGTTTTAGATGAAGAATGACGATTCTCGAGGTGGTGGGATATTATTCTGGGTTCTCCACTTCTTCTCATGTCCATCGACATCGACGCGTCCAACAAATCACGGCCGGAGAAATTTCCTACCATAATAGGATCCGGTTTAGTCGAATGATCCGACTCGGGTTTAAATTCTGGGCTTAAAATAGCTTATGGGCTATAAGGGCCCTGAATATGCGACACGCGTCACGCCATCTCGTATGAAATACTAATTCGGAATTAAAATCATTACTATGAATTGATTGATTTTTTTTTTTTGGTCGAAAGAATTGATTGATTTTGTATCCCGTGTAAATAATAAACATTTTTGAACGCCTGTATGTCTACGAGCTGATATTTAATCCCGTGATTTAAATGACGCGTGTCAGTTATTTTTTTAATTTTTAATTTATTTTCGTGTAAATTATTTACGAATGTGAAAAAAAACTTTTGGATTAATGGACATTAAGCCTGATATTGTTTTAGTAGACCAATTGAAAAACATTTAAGTTAGTTCAGCTCAGTTTTTTCTCTATTTATTAGAAATTGACAAATTTTAAAAAATAAATAAAATACAAAGAAACATACAAATACAAATATGGAACTAAGAGCATCTCCAATGAGCTCTTACCAATATTTATAATTTAAATTTTGTAAAATCAAAAGTTTAAAAACTTATTAGGAGTTCTTATTGTTTATCTATTCCAATAGTAGAAAGTAGAGGTTCTTAATTTTATTTTATTTTCAAATTTGTGCTTAAGTGTTTTGATTAAAAAATTTATGTGTTTTGGTTAAATGTTTTAGTTCTTAAACTTGTGGTTATGAGAAATTAGAGATATCTGATCTGTTAGAGGTGACGGCAGTGTCCGATTCATCTATAGGCGAAAACAAACGATGAAGAGGATGGTTTGATTCACCAAAATTGATTGTCGTCGGAACAAAGATATTCGCCGGATAAGGATGAGGAGATCGCCGGAGCAGATCCATGGCTATCCGGTGACGTTTATCTTCACTGGAAAAAAGGAAAAGGTTGGTGTTCTTCTTTTTCGCCATGGGAGAGAGACGAGAGAGAAGAACACATAATTTTTTTTCTTTTTTCTTTGTTAATACTTCTCGACCAACCAGAAGCTGACACATCACGAGTTTTAAATGGTTCTAAAAACTAGTAATTAAGAATCAGTTCTTAACTAATTTAGCAGTTTTGATTTTTTTTCTTTTTTCTTTTTACTCTAAGAATTTTTCTTAAAGAAGTCCATTGGAAGTGGTCTAATGTATCACCTGTCTTTTCTTGTTAATTTGATTTTTTTTAATTACGAATTCAGCTGGAAAAGTACTTACCATCTAAAGTCATGTTGAGTCAAATTCTTAAAACAGTAAACACCTATCATTGACACACTTTTCGATATTATTTTCGATATCAAACAGAAGTGAAAAACACCCTTCCCACCTATAACAGCCAAAAATATCAAACCATATAATATCTTCAAAACTAATAAAGTAAAAAATATATATATATATAAATCCTATATCCGTTTGGTACGTGTGTTTGAAACTTTAAACATATACACTTACAAACATTACAAGTATTTAAAACAGATTACAGGTGTCTTAAAAAAACCACAAATCGACACAATTTTATTTTTGCCTTGTTTCCCTCTCTTCGATTTTCACCTCAAAATTCCGCGAATCTCTGAAATATTTTTTCCTAATCCCGAAATTAACCTCTCAATGGAGAACCAATCATCGGAGCAAGGATCTCGGGATCATCTTCTCCGACCAAGCACGATCAACAAACCGCCGGAGTTTCCTTCGTCACAATACCCGTTCATGAGCCTCGTGCTCTGGTTCGACCAGTCAAATCGAGGCACAGCTCTGCTTTCGTGGTCCGTCTTCTTTCTTCTAGTCGTCATCGCCCCGATTATCTCCCACTTCTGGCTCGTCTGCTCCGACTGCGATTTCCATCACCGACGTCCTTACGACGCCGTCGTACAGCTTTCTCTGTCGATTTTTGCCGGGATCTCGTTCGTTAGCCTCTCGCTGTGGTCTAGAAATTTTGGGATGCGACGGTTTTTGTTTCTTGATAAGCTTTGGGACTTTAGCTATAAAGTTAGAATTGAATACGAAGCTGAAATCCAGGTTAGAGCTTCTTGCTAATTTTAATATTTTGTTTATCTTTAAAATTGATTAAAATTGTTCCTAAATTCGAAATTAGAGAAATTGCAAACGTAAAGTATTTTAAAAAACCAGTTTACCTTTACGAAATATTTACGATGTGATGAAAGCGTGAAATTGACATATATTTTACATAAAGCGTAAAATGAGTATTAATTTTCAGTCTCATTTTTTTTTTGCAATTTTCAAAAATATCACAAAATTAAGTTTTTTTTTAAAAAAAATGGTACACATTTTTATTTAGAATAAAAATAGCATTTTTATTAAAAGATAATCACAAATCTCTTAACCTCCTATTTTTAGGGTTTAAGGTTTTCTGGAGATTTATGCTATATAAAAAAATTACTCTTTAATAAAAGTGTTATTTTTGTCCTAAATAAAAATATAAGTATGTTATTTTTAGAACAAAAACTTAATTTTGTGCTAGAATTAACCATTATAAAATACTTAACCCAAACAAAAATTTTAATTATTACTTTTTATAAAAATGATATTTTTCTGCTAAATAAAAATATGTGCTAAATTTGTCAAAAAACATATTTTGGTGCCATTTTAGGGAATTGTTTGTTTTTATTCCAGAATTTTAGTAAACCCAAAGTAATCATTTACTAATTCCTGTCAAGAAAAAATAATTCGTTTACTAAATTATATTTTGAAAAAATCAATATAACTTTTTTTTACTATCATCAAACTTAGAAAGATTTTATCCAGTTATTAATTTATGTTTTTTCTCTGGATCCCCACTGATTTAGTTTAAATAAAATATTTTAAATTATCAAATTTCTGTTTGTTTATTTAAAAAAACTTGAAACTATTTGAAAATAATTAATAAGTATTTGTAGAAACGTCACTGATGACTGGAACAGTAAAGTCTGGCCGACAATCTATCTTTGCGTCGCTTAATTGTCTTTATTTCTTAATTAAAAGAAATAAAAAAAATCCGACCTGGCGGAATCGAACCAGCGACCTAAAGATTAGGTGCCACAGACTACAGTCTTCTGCTCTACCAACTGAGCTAAGGTCGGATTTTAATTATCTTTTGATCGTTACTTATTAATTAATGTTTTTGCTCTGTTTCTTAACGATGCAGAGATCAAGGAAACGGCTAATGATCTTACATTCGAAGCCATCTACAGAATCTGGTGGTACATATCTGGCTTTAACGAGATTCCTTACATTATCAATCCTGTTCTAAGCCACGTCCTAGCCTGCACTCTCCAACTCTCTTCTTGGCTTTACCGTAACTCCGTTTTCATCATCGTCTGCATCCTCTACCAAATCACATGTCATCTCCAAACTCTTCGTCTCGATGACTTCGCACGCTGTTTTGCCTCAGAGATGACTGACGTTGGCTCAGCTCTCGGCGAGCATCAAAGGATCCGTCGTAATCTAAGAGTTGTTAGCCATCGATTCAGGAGATTCATTCTCTTGTCTTTGATCCTTGTTACTGCTACACAGTTTATGGCTTTGCTTACCACTACGAGAGCTAGTGTTTCTGTTAATATCTATGAAGTTGGCGAGCTTGCGGTAAGAGTTCTTTAGCGTTTTCGTTTCCGGTTTAGTTTAGTTTCTCTGTTTTTATTTGGTTGACTTGGATTGCACGCAATGCCATCACTAATAGATGTCGTTTATATACAGTTATGTTCGTTGAGTTTGGTGACAGGAGTATTTATATGTTTGAGAAGTGCAACGAAGATAACACACAAAGCTCAATCTGTCACAAGCCTTGCAGCTAAATGGAACGTTTGCGCAACAGTTGACTCGTTCGATAATCTTGATGGTGAAACTCCTACAGGTTCGACGATTGAATCACAAATTTTTCCATGTGGCAATGCCATTGATTCATCTGATGAAGAAGGAGAAGGAGATGATGATCTTGACAATACCAAGATACATCCGATTTACGCCAATACAATTTCTTTCCAAAAACGTCAAGCTCTGGGTAAGAATATTTTCCATGGATAGTTTGATATATAACATTCAACAAATTAAGAAACTTTAGACCACAAAGTTGATAACTTTTGGATTCTTCTTTTATTTTTGACAGTGACTTACCTAGAGAACAACAAAGCGGGGATCACTGCGTATGGATTCCTTGTGGATAGATCATGGTTGCATACGATCTTCGGCATTGAACTCGCTCTTCTTCTATGGTTGCTCAATAAAACAATCGGTATATTGGCTTAAACAAGCTTCTCTTGTTTCAAATCACAAGGATCTTCTTTTGGCATTTTTTAACCTTTGTATTGTTGTCTTTGGTTTTGTGACAGTGAATATACCATGAACAAAAAGTTGGTTGTGTATATATATATATATATATATATATATATATATGAATCGTTTTGGCATGATGTTTCTCTCGAATATATGATGAAGAAGGTAGAGATTTTTCACGGTGGTGGCGATATGTCTCTCTTCCTCCTTGTTTGTTTAGTTACAAATGTTGAGATATGCCAACTATTTTTGGTTCATCTATAGATACGAACATTTACCGACTCAAAGTTACTGACTATATTTGTATGTTTACTAGTGTAGAATGATGAATACAAAAAATCACAATATATTTTGATATCGAATGCTCTATTGTGAATGCATGAAGTTTTTGTTTTGGGATCGGTAGGCCTTTTGAGTGTTACACAAAATTGATATAAATGCTGTATAATATTTTCATAGGCCCCCGACAAAAGTACAAGATTTACAAAAACTAATTAATAGAGAACATTCCAATAATTCAAGGAAGTGAGCATAAAGAATCAGTCCTTTCAGTGCTACAGGAGATAAACATACTCAAAGATCTAGAAAACAGAGTTTATGTTCCAACAGACTTGAGTATTCAACTAGGAGGTAACAATGTTTTGTTTTTTTCATGCATTACTTAGTTTTCTCACAAAACTTGATCTGGATATTGCACTTGGACGATCTAGGGACCATTAGCAGATCTTTAGTGAATCTAGACTTTTCCTTGTCATGTATTCCATAAGCACGAACTTTGACAAGCTCAAGACATGGCAGTTTCTCTAGGAAATGTTTCATTTGCTCTAGCACTCCCACTCTTCCTCCATACTCATTTAACTTCAAGACTTTCACAGGACATGACACTCCATAGTCTCGTTCATATTTATCAGCGTACAATGGACCCTGAAAAAGGAGGGAAGATTAGAGATTTTGAGTTTTTCCAATAAAACTTTAGGGGTTTCGGTTATATCTTGAAGACTAGAGTATGTAGGTTTGGAGTCTTTCTTAGAAGTATTGGCAGAAATTCCCTACGGAAGTAGCAGGAATCAATTGTAATAGATAAACGAAACAGGTTGCTTAACACTGGGATTGCTTCATGGAAACGCCGGAATGTCTGAAACAAAATAAAAGCTCAACTAGTCAGTAGTCATCAACCAATTGCAAACTTTGGATCCAAAAACCTCAAGAAAAGGACAAGGGTTCCTGAATTTCCTTTTCATGCTCTTTTATGATCTTAAGTTGCATACAAAAATATATAAATATCTAACAAAGAAAAAGAAAAGAGATCATTATTATTTACCTCCCAAGTATCACCAGAAGAAAACTCCAAGACCTCAACATTTGTTAACCCCTTAATAAGATTTGTTGGATTGTAACCAAGAGTTAGATCAAGCTTGGCTTCGATAAGGGACTCAAGATTCACAAATGGATAGGCTCTTGGAACTAAATCAGAGTATTCTAAGTAGGCAAGACTGGGAGTATTGAAAGTCATGTCCCAAAAATCAGTATGATCATTAGTCTTAAGAGTAAGTTTCTGAAGGCTCAAAGAGGACACGATGCGACAGTGTTTTATAATTTGCCAGCCCCCACCAAGAATGGTTAGTTCCTCAAGCTTAGGGCAAGCAGAAAGAAGCTTTTCCAAAACACAGTAATGACGATTATAGAACCAAATTGAACTACGGAAGAGAGTCTTCAGTGATGAAAGACAAACATCCTCAGGAATAAAAGCCTCAAAATCTCTGGTTAGTTTCAGGTGAACCAATGTCTTGCAAGTGAAGAACTCGAGAGGCACTAAAATGGCCTCTTCAGGGATTATGTCTATATCAAGATTAAAGACACCATGTTTCAGCACGTCACTCATCCAGCGGGTGACATGACCCATGTCGATACTCGTACGACATTTGATTGAGATTTTCCTTATTGGGAAATTGCCTGACACAGCCAATACTCTATCCACAAAGTCGATGAAACTTTGTCCTCCACCAACTTCTTGATCATCTAAATAAAGATTTGATCTGAAGGCAAACAGATTACGCCATCGCTTTGAGAGTACAGATGTAAAAACAGCCTCTTTGAATGTAAGGAAAGATAGAATGTAGCAAATAATATCATCTGATAGACTGTTGATCCTAACCATCCTTTTTGCCAAACCCTAAACCTAAAAATTCTAAATTAACGTTTCAGGCTTGATTAATCTGAATCCAAAGTAGATACCCACCAACTGCAAAAAAAAAAAAAAACTGAAGAGATATAATTTCATTATTAAAAAAAAATGAAATTTGGACAAATCCACCAGCTAAAATCATCGTGCCTTTTGTACAGAGATTTTGGTGGTTTTGTGTATTACTACACTTTCCATTTAACCGTAAATGGAAAAAATCTTCTCTCTTTTTTCGCTTTTTGGGCTTTAGTTTTGGGTTTTGACTGAGGTCCACAACTAGAAAAATTATAGTTAATCCGTCCCATTCAATGTGTTTGTTATGCACTAAGCTAAAAACTACTATTTTACAAACTACTACTTCTTCGAAGGAACTTACATTACATTGTTGGCAAGAACTATAGTAGTTTACAAATGTTGAGATATGACAAATATTTTTGGTTCATCTATAGATACAAACATTTACCGACTCAAAGTTACTGACTCTATATGTGTATGTTTAGACCATGGACATAGGTGAAACAATTAGAGTATCAAAAACCCAAATATAATTTTTAATGGATCAGACACAATTTTTAGGCTTGATCCGTATCACTGGGGTGAAACTTATGATACGCAGTATCGTTGACGTGGCGGCTTCTTATTGATTCCAATGCAAACATATTTAGTAGGAGTATCATAAAAAATCTCAAACAATAAACAAACATTATAAATAATACTAAAAAAGTCCTAATGATACTATATGAGTATCACCCATATACATGCTCTTAGTAGTATAGAATGATGAATAAAAAATCGCAATATATTTGATACTGGCTCTGAAATTCTGAGGGTCCTAAAGAAACAAAAAAATTGAGGGTACCTTTACACACTACAATTTTATCTTATAAAAATTGGAGTCTATTTTGATATAAATTTTAGTGTTAAAAATTTGGGAGTCCTACACCAATGTTTTATTGTGCTAGGCCCGAATTGGCCTTGTTCAAATGCTCTATTGTGAATCCATGAAAGTTTTTGTTCTGGGATCGGTAGGCCTTAAGAGTGTTACACAAAATTGATAAAAATGTTGTATGATATTTGTCATAGGAATTTAAAAGTTATTAATGGTGAGAGTTTTTTAAAAGCCAACTTGTATAACTTAGTACCTTAATTATTTGGTTTAAAACTCATTATAGGGTAGACACATTTTATACAAGAGGTAGATCACACTTTCTTTAAAGGAGGGAGACCTATCTCAAAACTCTGAATTACATAATTTCGTGTGTCACCCTAATTAATCAAGAATGTTCTACATATGGGACAATTCTCATGTTTCTCAGCCTTCAATTTGCAGCAGTCGTAACAAAACGAAATATGGTTGCAGCCTGCAGGTGTTTAACCACATATTAGACCTAATACCACAATTAAACTTTACATTTCTTCGACATGATCAATTTTTGTTTTTTGCAAGGTTTTAAAAGTTTTTTTTTAAATTATAACTGTTAGAATTAAAGGTTTATCGCTCCAAACGGTAATAAGTTATGCGGATTTCAATAAATCGAATTACACCATGCAATGGTATTTTGAAATTTTATCAACCGCATCACACTTATCTTTTAGATTTAGCTATATTCCTTCTCAATTTAAAATTAAAGTAATAGTGTATAAAAAGAATCATATCAAGCAATATACACTAAATATTCTTACCAAAAGACATATATGTTGATAAATAAATAAAAAAGACTTAAATATACCTACTTATATTTCTGCATAACAATAACATATGTGTGCTCTTTTTTAAGTGTGCATTGATAAATCCACCAAAAAGATGATCACTCCACCAAATATCTCCTAAATGAAGAATTTTCTAGTATCATATACGATTAAATAGATGACATTTCATCACCATACCAAATTTCACATGAGGAGAAAACCATTAACATCGACGCCCACAAAAAATTATTCGAATTCTCATAGTTAATTGTTAAAGATGAAACAAATTAATACATAAATATGTCCAATCAAGCATTCCGATTTACAATTGAAATGAAAATAAAAACACTAGAAAACAGAGCAATTGTAGTAACCAAATGTGTACAAAAACTGATTTATGTTCCAACAGACTTTAAGTATTCAACTAGGAGGGAAAAAAGTTTTTGTCTTTTTTTCTTGCATTACTTCGTTTCCTCACGAAATTTGATTTGGATATTGCACTTGGAGGATCTATGAAGCGCAAGCAGATGTTTGATGATTCGAGACTTTGCCTCCTCGTTTATTGCATAAGCACGAACTTTGACAAGCTCAAGACATGGCAGTTCCTCTAGAAAATAACTCATTTGCAATAGCTCTTCAACTTTTCCTCCATACTCAGTTATCTTCAATACTTTCACAGGACATGACGATCCATATTCTCGTTCATATTCATCTGAGCACAATGGACCCTGGACACAAGAGGCAAGATTAGAGATTTGAGTTTCTCCAATAAACTTCAGGGGTTTTCGGTTATACTTTGATGACGAGAGTATGAAGATTTGGAGATTTTTCTAGAAGTATTGAGAGAAGTTCCCAATTGTATAAGGTGGAATCAACTGTAACAGATAAACGAATCAGGTTGCTGAACACTGGGATTGCTTCACTGAAACACACTAATGTCTGAAACAAAACAAAAACCATCTAGTCATCAACCACTTCCTCAATTTCATACAAAAATATATATACATATCTAACAAAGAAAAAGAAAAAGAGATCATTATTATTTACCTCCCAAGTATAACCGGATGATAACTCCAACACCTCAACATTTCTTAACCCCTTCATCAGATTTGTGGGATCGCTATAACCAGGATCATAATCAAGATCAAGCTTAGCTTCGACGAGGGACTCAAGATTCACAAATGGATAGGCTTTTGGAACTGAATCAGAGTAGTCTAAGTAGGCAAGACTGGGAGTATTGAAAGTCGTGTCCCAATAATCATTACTCTTAAGAGTAAGTCTCTTAAGGCTCAAAGAGGACACAGTGCGACAGTGTTTTCTAACTTGCCAGCCCCCACCAAGAATGGTTAATTCCTCAAGCACAGGGCAAGCAGAAAGTAGCTTTTCCAAAACACAGTAGTCACTATTACTGAACCGAATTGAACTAAGGAAGAGAGTCTTAAGTGATGGAAGAGAAACATCCTCAGGAACCAAAGCCTCAAATCCTTTGGTTAGTTTCAGGTCAACCAATGTCTTGCAAGTGAAGATCTCCACAGGCACTAAAATGGCATCTTCAGAGATTACGTCTATATCAAGGTTAAAGACTCCATGTTTCAGCACGTCACTCATCCAGCGGGTGACATGAACCTTCTCGATACTCGTTCGACATTTGATTGAGATTTTCCTTATGGGGAAATTGCCTGACACAGCCAATACTCTATCCACAAAGTCGATGAAACTTTGTCCTCCACCAACTTCTTGATCATCTAAATGAAGATTTGATCTGAAGGCAAACAGATTACGCCATCGCTTTGAGAGGACAGATGTTGAAACAGCCTCTTTGAACGCAAGGAAAGATAGAATGTGGCAAATAATCTCATCTGATAGACCGTTGATCCAATCCATACTTTTGCCAAACCCTAAACCTAATAAAACCTTGCAGGCTTGATTAATCTGAATAGAGTTATCAACCACCAAAGTAGATAATCAATCACCAACTGCAAAAAAAAACAAGGGTCTGAGATGAATGAATTTGAATCAAACTGAAGAGACATAGATTTCATCAAAAGAAAATGAAATCTGGACAAACCCACCAGCTAAAATCAATGCAGAATGTAAAATTCTCGCCTAGACCCATAATTAAATTCATTACTATCAAAAAATTTGAGCTCAATCGCAGCAGAAAATAGCCTCATAAACACAAACCAAATCAATCAGGTGTGATACGAATTCTAACAAAGATTCAATCAGTCATACGGAGAGCAGACAAACTAACCAGAGAGACGAGACTGAACAGAGAGAGCGAAGCGTCGTGCCTTTGTATAGAGTTTTGGTTTTTTTGTTACACTATCCAACAAGTAGTTCCAATGAGAGACACCAAAGAGATTGTGAAAATTGCAAAAAATAAATAGCTTACTTCTTTCACTTTTGGGCTTTAGTTTGGGTTTTGACTGAGGCCCACAGCTAGAAAATCAGATGCTTCTTTTAGTTTTTCTTTGCAGTAAATAGTAGTGGAACATATTAATTATTTAAACAGAAAATAGCCTTTACATTTTGGGGATTTATCTACACAGACATAAACCCCATAGAAGGGGCAAAAAAAAAACACAGAAATTAAGAAAGAAAAAAAAAAAAAGCTAATTTGGTTTCCTTTTTGAACCAATTTGGCTCTCCTCTCATTCTTCTCTTCTTTCTTCAATCTCGTGAGCCTAACTCTTAAGCATTTAGTATATAATATCGGGCAAAAGAAGCATTACATACATATATTGGTTTTAGACAGGAATGACATCAGCGTTTTGATTATCGTCGCAGGTGATGATTAGTCCATCTGTGTAGGTTGGGAGGAGGCAGTGCAACCACCTGCAGCCGCTGGAGACTGCTTCTGCCGGAGGAACTATCATCAGAACGTTGTCGTGTCTTCTTACCATCCCCATCACGCTCACCGTACTTCCTTCTTTTATGTATCTGATCATCAAACATAATCAAATATGATATAAAATGAGTAACAAAGGTTCTTTAATTGCAAATGTGAAACGAATGAGCTTTCTCGTGTGCATACAAAGATGAGAGTCTCCAAAAAGATTCTTCCATTGTACTAAAAAAGGAGACTTTTGGGTCTCACTCACTTTAGTCCTAATTCAACCTTCTAAGCCCTTTAACTTCAGACTTATCAAGCACTGATGTGAGATGTTTAAGCCGTTTACTTTGACAATAGTTAATGGATATTTTCCCACATTGCATATTTTTTCCAGTATTGTGACTTTTAATGTGGTAGAAAATCCAACCCTACCAGTCAAAGTAAACGCATACACCAACAGTTTGAGAGTAAAAAGTAAAAACCTTCCAATTATACTGAAATCAAGGTTCAAAAGGTTGTATTTTGGGTATTTCAGATCAAATCAAGATTCCAAGGTTTGGAAAATGACACTGATAAAAATATACAGATGCACATACCCTTCTTTGAGACGCATGACACGGTCATCGGCTGTGAGGTTGCGATCCGACAGCCACTTTAGGAAGCTAGGAGATAAATCTTTGTTCTGCGTTGTAACGTTAGCCACTGTCGCCGGTTTGACAAAAGGAGAAACTTTTGATCCATATCCTGCTTTCACTAGCGCCCGCAATCCAGATTGGAAATCCGAGATGTAAAAATCCGATACGTATTTCTGCCAAAGAATATAACCGCAACAAGAATCAGCAAACTTAACATCTCCTTTTGTCATGTAAGATATGCAAACTTGACCAAATCACTGAGACAAATATCAAATGGTTCTTCTCAAGATAGAAGAAGAAACTAACCTCTGCATGTCTAGATCCCCAGGAAAAACATCGGTGTTTCGGGTTTGCGGATTTTCCGCCAAGACCTTTGTACTCATACAATTCCGTGGATACATAAACGCATCTAGGTGTTCTTTGGTATGAAGACTCCAGAGGAATGCTTCCACATGTCACAACCTACAAACATAACAAACGTTTTAACATTTCAAGAAAATAAGATATACACCAGTGACCACACTACCAGATTTAACCATATATAACTCATTAAATTAGCTGTTGACGACTGTAATCCAATCCACGATACAAAAATACCCGTGACTGCAATTGTCGAACTATAAACTAATTTCATTAAAGACTCTTATAATCTAAACACAAGCACTAAACTTTAGTTTGGTGAGTGAGCTTTAAATAATTTAAAATTTTCAAACACAGACAAAAGCACAGTCATCATAAAGCACCCAGAAATATAATAGATCAAAACAAAATTAATGAAGCTAATTGACACTAAACAGAGAGATCCAAGAGTATAACATCCACAAGAAAAGCCAATGATAATGACATTCTAACTAAACCAAATCGAAATTATCAAATGCTAAATTAAAAACTAATCTAGTTAAACAGAGCAATTAAAGTCACTTACTAAAACTAGAATTTAACATTGAGAGATCTTTGACATTTGAAAATTAGGTTTAACTTACCCCTGTGACCTTGACGAATTGTCCATCAATGGCGCCTCTAAGCTCAGCATCTGGATACTTCTTGATGAAACTCAACAATCCTTTTCTTCTCCAAACGCAATTAAAAACCAAAACCACGATGGCGGGACAAACCGCAGCTAAAACCGCCGCAATCACTAGCGGTTTCTTCACCGCCACGGTTAGAAACGCTCCAACAAGTAATCCCATCGCCGCCACAATCAGAACCGCCCAAACAACGGCCTTAGGTACTTTAAACCCGACCCGAACCGGGTCCGTGTTCAGAATCGTCACCGACGACCCGTATTTAGGCTTGCTGGACCCTAAATTACTCAACTGGTGGTCTAATTGACCTGACCTCCTAGACCCGGACAAAATTGGACCGGAAGAACCGAGAGAACCGGAAGTTATTAAACCGGTTGGCTGAAGCTGAGAGAGTGGACCTGAAGATTTCTTAACCGAACCAGAGTTGGGACCAGATCGAACGGATCCACTGTTAGGGTTTGAAGAAGAAGAAGAGACACGTGGCGGTACCTGAGGCCTTGATATTCCTCCGCTGCTATTACCACCGACGATTAGCGGCGGTGGTCCTTGGAAAGAAGCGGAATCGACGACGGAGATGTCAAACATCCTTCCGAGCTCTCCGGATTTCTTGATATCGCCTCCTGTGTAAGGCATAGCTCGAGCCGCCATTGTCGGTGGCCGCTCTTTTGGCTGCTCGAGCTTTCCGGAAACGTAGAGTCCATTTGGCAGCTGGTGGGATTGGATCCGACCTGCCATTTTTAGAGATAGAGAGAGCTAAAAATGCAGAGAACTTTACTCTTTTGAGTGCTTGAGGAAGGAGAGAGATAGAGAGAGACAGAGAGAGAGAGAGAGTAGTAAGCGCGTGTAGGTGTGAGTGGCAGTGAAGGTGGAGAGAAAGAAGAAGGACGAAGGTATGTGAAATGACGAATATGGGTCAATAGAGGATTCTGTTATTACGATTTTTGCCACTGAGTCCTTAAAAACAAGCGATCGCGTAATCTTTGAAGTTACCGGTTTTGTTTTTGATTGGTTCATTTGTAACAGTAATCCCCTCAATATTTGGCGCTTTTTTATTTTACACTTTTTCATGTTTGTTTCGAGTATTTGCAAATTTACTCCCTTATATTTCTTTCTTTTACACTGGATTTTCCGATTTGAAATTTATGCTAATCTCACCAGATGACTTTTATTAAATTTAAACACAACTTTTAAAATCGATTTTTTTTTTCTTTCGGCCAAGAAAAGTAGACTATCATTTTTATTTTTAACACTTACTAGCTATAATTTATAAACTATTAGCGTTGTACTTTTGACCCAAAAAAAAAAAACTATTAGCATTGTACAGTACTTATATCAATGTCGTCATATCATACATTGGCATCCAATGAAGAAACTCATATGTTTCTATGCTTCCATTCTTTTTCTACAATACATAAATCATTGGTTATATTTGAGGTAACACTATAACAGTACTTAATACAGCTACAAAATTGTTCGTTCATATACTGCAATGCAGATATCTGGTTTCAATTTGACTAATGTGATAAGAAAAAATCCATTACATCTGAGATCTTAAGAACTACTTCCTCTGTTTCATTTTATTTGTTGTTTTAGGTTTTAGCACACAAATTAAGAAAACATTCAAATTTTCTTTTTTACCCTTCATTAATATACTAAACAAATTTTTTCATTGGTTATCATATTAAAATAGTAGGAATAATAAAATAAATTTTATTTAAAATTTTCATTGGAAATCCAAAACAACATTTATTTTGTAACAAAAAAAACCCTAAAACTACAAATAAAATGAAATAGAGGAAATACTATTTTTGGACAATAGGCTTTGTATATATTACAAAAAACAAATATTAATGTCCAATCACTTTGCCTCGAAAATATGGCACGACAAAAGTGTAGCCTTTGACCCTTGTTACAATACATGATTGAATTTCAAATTTGATTTTCTTATGAAAAAATTGAAAGACCGACATTTTTGTGACTTGTTAGTATTTATTTATTTTGTTGTAAAAGAAGATTATTAGAGTTTTGTGGTTGGAGTCACAAGAATTGATAGATTCGATTGTTATTGCCAAATAATAATAAACTTCTCTTAGGTAGGACCATCTCCAACGGCCCAATGCCAGCGTTTCAATAATCATAATAAGTTCATGCACGTAAAGATTTTTAGAAATATATACTGATATACATATATATATATATAATACATATTTTTAATCTTTTTCTTGTTAGAGTTATTGTAAATTTTAAACATTGTAATTTACATTTTACACCACTCGTGACCGATGTGTATTGTATAATGCTAATTTCATTTAAGTTCAAGATGATTGCATCAAATAATTGAGCTAGACACTATATAATATGCAGTAGTATCAAATTTTAGCGGCTAGAGCAATAATTTTTGTTTTGACTGGGTGATCTTTTCAGCTGCCTCGAAACGGCCAAGAAAACATAATTTGAATGGTGTTTCTATTGTCAGTAAAAATAAGCAATTTTAAATCGATGAAACGATAATACTAAGTACAATGTACAAACCATTATGCCACATATCTTTGTCATTTCTTTAATAGTACTAGATGTGTTCAATGGATAATTGAGTAAGGTTTAACATTTTAAAGTTGTTTTATATTTGCAGCAATCACATTTGTCTAGAATATAAAATTGTGGAACATAGTTAGATTCAAATATCAAAATTTAGAAACGGCCACTTGTTTTGTTTGGAGATACTAAAGGAAAAAAATATTTCTTGGACTTGGATTCTTTTCTAGCTGTCAAGGACTCAAGATTCTGTAATATTTAAATTGGTCGAAGGGTAATTATGAGAAATTACATATAGTCGGTGGGTGCCGCGGGGAGAGTCCAAAGAAATAATATGGGCACAAATGAAAAATCCAGTGTTTAGACGAAAATATCCCTGCAATTTCAATAGACCATGCAACTCATTTGGATTTTTTTTTGTTTTTTTCTGGTCGGATCTAATAATGTTCACTATTTTTATGGTTTCAAACTTAGATATCGACAGACTAAAACGATGTCGACAAACGCTAAAAATTTTCATTATTTAGATCGTTCTTTGTATTTATTTTTTCATAATAACATAGACTGTCACTCATCATAATATGATATATGAACCTTTTTTTTTTATCTTCTTTTCTACGTTAAACAATTTGTACTTACAGAAATACAATTTCACGAGATTTTGAAAACATTATATGATGGGACTGTATCAATGATTAATTTGAATGAGCGTAAGCAAATAGCTAGATACCAAAGACTTGTTTTTTTTTTGTTTTTTTTTTGCCAGAAGTATTTTAAACATTTTTGTTACATATTTATTTTATAAGAAATCTCCTGTTTTAGATAAATTCGAGTTCGAGTGACAAAAAAAAGAAGAAGATCAATTTCGAGTTCTATAGGAGATACTGCAGCTCATCACCGTTTGTCTCGTCTTCGCCGGCTCACCATGTGGCATATATTCCGGCGACTTCCCGTGCTCTTCAGTCCGGCGTGTTCTTGTAGAGACTTTTCCGGCGAATCCCCGTTGGCCCCATACCGGCGAGGATCTGTGGTCCAAAAACCGGCGAGCTCCTCTGACCCTTTGTTCGTCTAGGACGTTTATGGGCTTTAGCCCAGTTGATCACTTTCCTTCTTTGGGTCTGGCCCGTTATCCAAGCCTTTCCTCCCACGTGGAGAGATTGTTTCATTTGGTCCTTTTGTTTCTTATGTATCATTTACTAGAACAAAAGTTACCTCTTATCGAATGGTTGGAATGTGTGGTGTGAATTCATTAAACCTTGCGATTCCATCTAAATATAAAAAAGTAAAGTTATTTCTGCAAAAGTTGCATGATTATTGTGGTAGTTCCATAGAGCAACCTCGAGACAATACGGTTTCTTTTGGTTCAACTTCCTCAAACACAAGTAATATTTTAGTATTTATTTCCTTTTGGGTAAAATTGTTTTCATCAATTTCACCCTTTTGGAAAAAATTAGTTTCATCACCATCCTCCACAATAGAGAGAATCTTAGTATCTCCCTCCTCTATGAAGGATGAGGCTAAATGCATTGCTGCAACGATATTAGGAGTTCAAATTTTTGCTCCCATATCTATGGCAACCAAGCCCTTGCTCGTTTTGTGTTCTTGGATTGCGAGAGTTCTTTCTCGTCCTATTTGCGACTACCTTTTTCAGGGATTGAATGTCTCGACACTCTTGGCGTAATTCAGGAATCTTAAAACTACTCAAAAACTTTCGCTTTTCGAGTGGCATTGTATTTCAGGTTGGATGGCACCCTTCTAATGGATAGCCTACTGCTTTTTGGGATGGCCTATCTTCATGACGAATTTCAGTTCTTGGCCAACAACTTCCTCTTTGGAGAGATCAATCTTATTATCTCTCTTCGTTTTGGAGAGAACTTTTCCACTAGTTAAAAGTGAGAATTTTTTCTCGATGATAAATCAGAGTTATTACTCGATGATCTCATGAATTTTCTATGAAGAAGAGTGGAATTGGTGTTCGGGTTTGAGCACATTATTCAGCTCTTGGATCGCGAGTGTTTTATCTCGCCCTACTAGTGTCCCCCCTTTTCAGGGATCGAGTGTCTCAACATTTATGGCGCATGGATTCTCAAAATGCAACAGATACTTTCGTATTCCGTATGGTATTGTTTCTTCCAAAGGTCGACCATCACGCATGTGTTAGTCTTGCACCACTTCGAGTGGCATATCCCGCGGCGTGTTCCGCTATTTCGAGATTGCTTAGATTTCGTCTTCAAGCTTTTCGTTCAAAACTTATGTTATTTATTTGCTTTTCATTGTATTTTATCCTTGTCCGGGTAATGTAGATCATTAGGATTGCATTAACCTGTGTTTTTCTTTTCCCATGTAAGCATATCGGTTCTCACATGTCTCTCTAGTGGAAAGATTCTAAACCGATAACTTAATATTTGACGATAAAAAAAAAAAAAAAAGACTATAGTGATGTGTTAGAAAAAATAAAGAAAAGTAACCGTTTCCATAAGCAAACAAGACCAATTAAACCAAAACCGGTTTTCATGACAGAGACTGGACCAGACGATGAGCTGAAGTTATCATTGTTCTTCTAATCTTGATAGGTTGTCGAAAAAAAAAAAATCTTGATAGGTATTAGAATGTTACCTTGAGCGCAATGTTGTTCTAAAGCATCTAAGAAGAAGATGAAGAACTCTGCATCCGTTGTTTGATCCATGTCTCTAGATACTGCAGCTCTTTATTACTGATCGAGTGTCCAAGATCCGGATAAGCCTACAGATAAACAAAATTTCTTCAGATTTACATTCTCAAGAATTGGTTTCTAAGATCTTTCCATGTGATCAGTTTGCTCTGTTATTTTGAATTGTTATTATTATTATACCTTGAATTCACAAGTGACACCAGCTTGTTGAAGAAAAGGAAGAGCTGCTTGACCAGCTTCGAATAGTACAGTCTTGTCATCTATGCCATGAGACCACAAGATTGGTGTCTGCATGCATATACAGCATCTGGAGAGAGTTAGAAAAACCAAAAAACAATCGACATTTACAATTTTGAAAAACCTGAACAAAAACCTTTTTAGCATCTTCAGTAAACTGATTGAGAATTGAAGAATTGAATGGAATCCATCCACTAAAGACTGCACCGCCTCCAAGAGCTTTTGGGTAAAGAAGAACACTAGCTAAGGTTAATGCACCTGCAGAACTTGCAATGCATCAACACATTATACATTTTCAGGTCAATTTAAACAAAACTTTGAAAGGTAAATCCATGGAAATGGATAACTATGGGGGTGAAGAAGAGAGATCACCTCCTTGACTAAATCCACAGATATACACATTTTCTGGATTTACTCCTCCTGCAATCTCCTTATCAATAATGGCATGAACGTCCTTAACTGCTTTAAGCAAGCTGCTTTCATCTTTCGGAGAGCCCTAACACATAAAAGTTGCATACTTGACGGCATAAATATCTCTTGAACAGAGCCAGCTCCTTAATATGTAAGATCAGTCTATTCTTGTACATTATAAAACCTTAAAATCTATCAAACAAGTACTGATTGTGTGTTGAGCTAGCTACCAATTTAGTAAGTATTGTCAAGAATTGTTACCGCAGTAAGAGGGAGCTCAGGGATGTCAAACCAAGAAGGCATCACTGCACCATCTGCACAAGAAAAATCAATGCCAAAAAGCTAAGAATGAGAAGGCACAAATCTTTAGCAAGAACTTAAGATTATTCAAGAAAAATTATGAATCTTTAGTTGGATTGTGTATGACCTTTACTCAATTTTGTGTACTGCATTTACCAATCTCTTAAAAATGATAAATGAATGACACATCAAAGCAAAATATCAAAGCTAAATCCAAAAGCAAGACACAGTAATATTATATAACAAACTTCACAAGAGTGAGGAGGAGACCTAAAAATTCGAATCAAGTTAAGAAAATGCAAAATCCCATTATGTAATAAACCAAATTCTTCAGCATAATTTTATCAAAGCACCAACAAACACCTCCTATGATCCAAATTCAGAAACTAATGTTCAATCGTACAATTGCAGGAGACTGGATTTGATGGAGCAGAAGGGAATAGCCACTTAGTGTTCTTAAACTCCGGAGACTTGAAAACTGTTTTGATTGGTTCGTTAGCAGGTCCAGAATCACCCAGCCCGTGAAGCCATAAGATGAAGGTTCTTCGAGCCATGGAGTCTGAGTTCCGTGAATAAGAGATAGATGATGAGTAAGTTTTGTCTTGGAAGAAGATAGCGAAGAAGAACACAGTGCTCAATAGTGCGATCGTGAGAAGAACAATCGGATTCGTCACTGAACTTGTTCGCATGCCTTGACCATTCTCTTTAGAGATCGATCTCTTAATTTTTGTTTTTTTCGAGCACTTCAAGCAAGAATTTTGACTTTTGGGAAAGGTCAAGGAGATGACGACTAAATGACTAAACTACCCTCAGTTTTTATGGATCACGCAAACTTTTCCTTTGGTTATGTTCTGTAACTGTTATTCAAATGTGCACTGAAGATTGGAGATGTAAATATTTCCAATGTTTGCATATACATATTTTCAAGTCAACACTATCATAAAATCAATGAATTCAGCTGAAAAAGTAACGGAATTGAATAACCAAAACCGGTTTTCACGACGGATATACCAGAAGGAGACTCACCAAAAGGTCCAGACCAGAACCAGACTATGTTAAACAATGATCAGTCTTTTTCTTGTCTTCGTAGATGACATGTAGGTACGATTATTACCTCGAGTGGAAGATTTATTTAAGACAATTAAGATGAAAACAAGTAGTAGACGACGAACTTTTCAATCGTCGCTTGATCCATGACTCTATATACTTGAGCTCCTTATTGCTGATCGAGTGCCCAAGACCAGGATATGACTGCACCACAAACAAATCTCCTCAGACGAATATGGATTTCTATTATGCATTTCTCTCAAATTATATCAAAAAGAGTTTGATTTGAAAATGTACCTTGAATTCACAGGTAACACCAGCTTCTTTGAGAAAAGGAAGAGCAGCTTGACCAGCTTCAAAAAGTACCATTCTGTCATCAGTGCCATGAGACCACAATATTGGTGTCTGCATATTTCAAAATCTGAAGACTCAGAAACCCAAAAACAGTGACAAGAAATCAAATGTTTATAAGAAATATAAGTGATGAACCTTTTTAGCCTCTTTGGGAAACTGGCTGATGATTGAGGAAGTGAATGGAACCCATCCGCTAAGGACTGCTCCTCCTCCAAGAGTTTTTGGGTAAAGAAGAACACTAGCCAACGTTAAAGCACCTGCAAGAAAATCTTATTAGGAGCCCAGCCCACAATGTAAAGATGCTCAAGATACTAGTGGATTCAGATTGATATAAAAAATGTCCCTCTACCGAGAAAATTGATGAAAAGGGGTCAGTAATGGTGGGAAAAGAGAAACCACCTCCTTGGCTTAATCCACAGATAAAAATGTTTTCTGGATTTGTTCCTTCTGCAATCTCCTGGTCTATAATGGCATGCACGTTTTTAACTGCTTTAACCACGCTGCTTTCATCAATTGGAGAGCCCTAGGACATAAAAGTTACATACTTTATGTAATGTCATAAAATCTCTTGAAATTGCAAGAGCGGTCTGCTCTTTACACATTATAAACCTTTCAATCTGCTAAACAATTGCTGATCATCAATATTGTGTCATAAGGTTTTAACAAGCCAAAGGTGGTAATTTGGAGCTACGAGTCTATAAAGTGATGGCAATTCATATTCATAAGAGACATTAGATGAAGAGAGAAGTAAATACCACTTTAAAAGGAAGTTCAGGGACGTCAAACCAAGAAGGCATTACATGACCGTCTGTACAAGAAAGAGGAGAAGGACTTAAGTTTCTTTGAGACACATATTGGATCTTAATTGTATTAAGAAGCATGAACACCAATAGATACCACAGAGAAATAGAAAATAATCAAATTGAGTACATTTGTCTCAGTTATGTGTTTAGCATTAGCAATAGGCAAGACGAAACCTAAGAAAGTTTAAATCAGGAAAATAAACCAAACCTTTTAGCCTAATCAAACCATAAACCATGAAAAAAAAAACCCACAAGACCAATAAACACCAACATGAATACAAATTAAGAAACAGAGGAAAGATCGTACTGTTGCAGGAAACGGGATTGAATGGAGCAGAAGGGAAGAGCCAGCTAGCGTTACTTAACTCCGGGGATTTGAAAGATGTTTTGATGGGTTCATTAGCAGGTCCAGAATCGCCCAACCCATGAAGCCACAAGATGAAAGTTCGAGCCATGGTGTTTAGGTATTATTCTGATAAGTAAAGTTTCGAATTGGAAGAAAGCAGTGCTCAATGGCGTGACCGTGAAAGAAGAACGATCGTCTTCGTCTGTCTGTTAATACTTCGCATGTTAAAAATGCCCGTACCTTTGCCCTTTCTAATGCTGATCTCTCTCTGAAAGTCTTCGCGACGACTTCAAAAGTCCTCTGCGGACGAGTTTAAAATGACTAAAGTACCCTTGACTATTCGCTTGATGAGTGAGACGGCGTCGTATTTAGCTGCAGCCCTTTGTCAGTGTTTTAAGCCAGAGAGAGAGAGAGAGACGGAGGAAGGAGAATCTGCGGAGAGACAAGAAGCGACGATTGGTTGGTGATATTTGAAGAATCTTTTTGGGAAAAAGGGAAAATTTTCGATGGCGACTTCAAAGCTTCAAGCTCTCTGGAATCATCCTGCTGGACCTAAAACCAGTGAGTCAATTCGATGATGATAGCTTTTTCATCGATTTCGATTTTTTTTTTTTTTTGGTGATGATCGAATTTTGGATAATTGAACTCTACGTGTCTTGGAATTTGTGCTTGTTGTTAGTTTTGTCTTTATAAATTCCACTTGTCTGTCCGATTTTCTGGTAAATCCTGATTTGTTTCCACTTCAAAAACTTTTTGGTGGATTTTGACTTCCGATTAGTTTTTTTTTTGGTTTGGAAATGACAACTTTTGTCTCTACATTCGAGGATGGTTTGATAAGCTGCTATAGCTTCATGTGTGATATAAATTGTCTCCATTCAATTCTAATTGATATCGAAAGAGTGTTTTTTTTTGTAAAGATTGGATCATTTTGGTGATTACCCTCGTTTTGTCTTTCTCAGTTCATTTCTGGGCACCGACGTTCAAGTGGGGTATTAGCATTGCCAACATTGCAGACTTTGCCAAACCTCCAGAGAAACTTTCGTATCCTCAACAAATCGGTATGTCATATTCTTCATGGTCTTAGCTGTGTCCTGGTCTACAAGATCGTAGCTCTGTATTGATATGTGGACTTGTAGGCTTATGTAATCCATGTTCGTACCATACTTGGCATTTCTCGTTGATCATTTTTCACTGTGTTGCAATGCCTCAATGTTTTTACACTATACTCTGTTATCTCTTGTATTAGCTGTTACATGCACCGGAGTTATCTGGTCTCGCTACAGCATGGTGATCAATCCGGTAAGTTTCTTACAGTCTTCCTGATTATGCCAAGCCTTTTGGGATCTATTAGTTTCTCAAATTGGAGTTACTACTTACTAATACTGTAATTCTGTTTTGTCATAAGCTTCTCCCTTGCTTTTGGAATGAGTGATTAGTGATTGGATTCCTGGTTTATCTGACCTCTTTGATTCCGAATTTTTGTTTACAGAAAAACTGGAACCTCTTTAGTGTTAATGTTGCTATGGCCGGGACAGGCATATACCAGCTTGCTCGTAAAATCAAGTAAGATCAAGATGTTATTTAGTTATGGGACTGGGCTATGAGCACTCCTCTCTACTAATGAACATATATCTTAGCCATCTAAGTTGAAACTTTTTGTAGCATTGGTTGATTATATGATGTTATCTCTCTTGCTAAATTGGTACACTTGTTTTACTCTGCAGACACGATTATGCAACTGAAGCTGAGCCTGCTGTTGCAAACGAATGATTATGATGAAGAAGCTGAGCGTTGAAAGGATAACTGAATTTCATCTTGCTTCTATTTGAAAATCTAGTCCAAGATATTTGATTTTCTTTGCATTTCCAAGATCTTCTGATCAGATTACGATGTCATTTTCAAGGTTTTTTCAAGTTTTCCTGTTTGATATTTGTTCAAATGATAAAGAAGTCAGAAGCCCCCCTTCATGTGCTGCTTTCAAAGTAAATCATTAAGTCTTCCACAGAGAAATAAAAATCTTCTGAATGTTGAATTTTCTAAAATTCAACATTCTCTATGAATCTATGAAGATTTTATAAAAATCTTCTAAAATTCAGACAAAAAGACAAGAATTCTCTATGAATTGAATGTTATCAATGAGTCGTTTTCATCAGCAACAAAAGGAACGAGCCATCGGATTACAGACCAAATCAAGGATCAGCATCCATATCTAATGACTGCTTTGTTCTTTCTGTATGTCTTTCTTCCTAATAACATTGAGAGTTTGAGGGCGAGGAACCAAACCCGAGTTGTATGGGCTGCTATGCACCCAGTTTATCACTCTTCTAATGGCTTGTCCTCTTTAGTGTCGTTTGCAGAATCCGCATCGTTTGCATTCAAGTTTAGTCCTAAATCCATAGTGCTTTTGTTCAAATCTTGTCGCACTACTTTTTCTTCGTCCTGTACTACTTTCTCTTCGTCCTGTACCACTTTCTCTTCATCCTGCTAATAAGAAACAGATGAGAAGCTCAGTATCTACTGTGCATAAGAACAAAAGATCACGAGCATTTGGTATTCAAATTGGTTTTACGGGTAACTAGACAAGATATCAACAAACTGGCCATAAAATAAAGTCTAGAAACGAGGAATTCAAGGAAGTTTCTCCTAGTAAGCATGATGATGATGCTAAGATAAAGAATCAGTTTTTGACAAGCCTACCAAAAGAAATGACTGTTAAGCTCTAAGTAACAGCTCAGGAATATTCATCAATGAACTACGGGTAGAAACAAGCAAAATCACAAGAAAACTAAAGTTCAGTTTGATAGAATAAAGATATGGAGAAGATAATATATATGATGATTGAAGTGTTTTACCTGACTATCTTCCATCGGAACATCATTAATGTCAGGCTTTTCCTCCACTTCTGTTTTCTTCTCGCATGACTCTGCTACACTTTTGTCCTCATCAACCTTGTCTTCCTGCTCGACCTTGTCATCCTCCTCCTCAATCTTGTCATCCTCTTCAATCTTGTCATCTTCCTCAATTTCAGTTATTTCCTTCTTCTTTTCCTCAAGTACTGCTATCTGCACCATTTAATCACACACTTCACTTCAAAATGGATCACTAATAATCAATACTATGTTAGATACTTACATTTACATACAAAGTTTGCAATTCCCAAAATTCTAATCCAAAACGATTTCAAGGATATTGTAAGCCGCAACCTCCAATGTATTAAACCAAAGTTTCAGCTAATATTTATAATTCCAGGAGAAATATATCAACTGCAACCACTGATTAATCCAAGGATTCCCAGAACACGGCTCTACTTATAAATGTCCTCCATTTAGCACTCTATCTTACTAACCATTCCCAAATCGCTGCTACTTAAAACCTTAAACCAATCCAATTACTTCAAAGAATTCAAAATGGTAAACACAGAGACATAGGGCAGTCCAATTAGTCCTTCAATGGAGCTCAAAACTGTCTCTTTTTCAATGTCAATACGGCCATTAAAACCCTAATCACTGTTACAGTCACCAAAGCAATCAGACTTCTAGCAAAAAAACTCCATAGCTCAATTCAATGCAACAAGACAGTGGACCAAAATCAAACAATCCTTAAATCACAAACTAACCGGAACGTATTTGAATCTGCGCCGTGGAGGATCTTCTGCCGCCGCTGTCATCGGTTCGTCGCTTGGTGAATTAGCCTCACTTTTACCATCTTCATTTCCGTTACCGTTACCGTTACTGTCCTGAGACAATGGCGCCCATTTATACAGCAACAAATGCGATCCATTACTAGCGTCGGAATTCGAACCACCGTTAACAACGGAGGAAGAAGCAGCTGCGGCGTTGGAGGAGGAGCTGTTGTTGTCTTTCTTGTTGGAGGGAGAAACGTGAACCCACTTCTTCTTCCACTTTCTCACCGGACCGGTGAAGACCGTTGTTGGTCCGTAACGAGTCGAAGTCCTACCTAACCGTGCCCCAACTCCTTCCATAATGACTCGGTATCGCTGACTCACACTAATCAAAACAAAATTTCAAATCCTAATTCGCTTAACGAACTTTTATTTTCTAGATTACGAAATTTCTTAAAAGTAAAATTTTTGTTTAGAAAAAAAAAAAAAAAAGACTATTGTTCCTTTGTTCGTCTCTTTCTCCGTAAGAACAAACGCTCTTTTTTAGATCTAAGTTTTGAGAAGCCACCAATCTTATTGGTTTTAGCAAGAAGAAGACTCTCGCTAAGCTAGGGGTGTTTGACTTTTACACGTGTATGGTAATTATAGGCTGGTCTGTTTGCACTTAACAATACGCGTGCTGTAGACGATAGCTGCTTGTGTTTTGACGAAAAAGAAAGACTCTGTTTCTCCTAGAGTATCTCAGCTAATCGTGACCTAGAAGCGGCTACAGAGAGAGTTCAGGTAAAAAGACGTTTATACCCTGATGTTCTCTCCTATATAAACATCGCTTCAACATTGGAATTTCATCATCTTATCAGCACGACGCCTCTAGGTTTAGGGTTTTAACATCATTTGTCTCGATTCTATAGCGTATTTAGGGTTTTAACATCATTTGTCTCGATTCTATAGCGTATTTAGGGTTAATCTTATTCCAGTTTTCTTGTATTGTTTAGTTGGTCTTATAGGGCTACATTGTACCGAGAGAAGGGTTGGATTGATACCCTTGATCTTGAATTTGCCAAATCGGCTGTAGCTAGATTGATTAGAAGCTATATGGTCGGTGGTCGCGAGAGAGATTTAGATCTCTCCGGTCGATTCACTGCTTACCGAGTTTCTTACATGTTTTTATTTGGTTTACTCCTCATTTTTTTAATAGTGAATCTTAATTTATATATTGTGATTTCAGAGAAAGGATATAAAGGAAAAAGAATAGCAGATTTTTAAAAATGCCATTTTCAAAATATCTTTCTCTTAGATTAAATTTAAGGCTCCTTTCCAGGCGATCTGCTCTTTGTTGTGAGCAGTTTGTGTCTTATTGGTGCCTATATTTGTTTAACACATTGATCTAATTGAATCAGCATAATTTTAACAAATGATTAAGATAAATGTGAAATAGTATTTCTCTTATTAGCAGATTTGGTAACGAAATAAATTATGTGCCTAATAGTTAATATGTTCCAATGAGATTGATTTGACTGGACATTTCTTAGGGTTTGGGCTTGATTGAAGAAGAAACAGTTTTGGTTATTCCAGTTCGGTTTAATCATAATTACTTGTTTAATTCTAAACATAATAACATGTCCTAAACCAAATTAAAACGGACTAAGACTACAGATATTTTTTAAATTTAAAACAATTTCATCAATCCCAAGATAATACAAAGTCTGAGCACTAAGAATTCTTAGTATATATCCAAGAATGAGAGACTGAATTAGCCTTTTCTAAGCTGTGGAAGTATCTAAGACATGGAAGACAAATCTCATAAAACATGGAATTAACAGCACTAGCATGAAAATGAATTGTGTTGTTCCGCTAGGTCCATTAGGCTTTTAGGATTTTGGGCTTGGTCTTTGGGAAAATGTAATAATTTATAATTCTGAGAAATTGTAGAGTGTATAGTGCCATCTAGTCTGAATAAAAAAACAATAATTTCATGTTATGTCCTACACAGTCATAGTTCACATTATTGATCATTCCTTAAGGTTGTACCCAATCTCAAAAGCCGCCATAACTTTTTATGTATTGGCATGTTTTTAATCGTCATAAAAAGACTTGTATTTAATGTCCATAAGTTCGACCCGCCTCTGTTATAATCCTCGGTATAGTACAAACTCATTGTGTAAATTTCTTAGAGTCACAAATTATGTTGTAACATGTTCAATATATTTATATAGCTCACTACTTTGTTCAGAATATTCCAACTGTAGACGCACTTGTTCTTACTGTGTTTGTATCAGTGAAGTTGTAAAATGTTTTTGAGAGTGATCAAAGTTTAGTAATCAGACTGAAAATACTCAAAACAATCCTATGTGTATTTAATTTTTTAGCAACGTAGTAACCATTATTCAAGAAAAAAGTGAACAATATTCTCACAACTTACATTTATGGTTAGACACATAAGAAAAACATTTTGGCTAGTTGTCCCAAAATGGGGTTTTCTTCTTTAAAAACAATCTACTTAATAATTCTTTCCAGTATTTTTTTTTATTTACAAAAATCCTTCAAAATGTTTAAACAACAAAAGGTTATATACATATATATGACATTTAATCATTGTAAATGATTGGTTGATAAAGTACATTGCCTAACCAAATCTGTTATATACTCCATATGTATAGCAAAACCATTAGAATAAAGTGTTTTTGTATGAATTTTATACTAGTAATTTTTTTTCCGCATTAAGAAAAAGAAACAATGAGAAGGACCTCAAACACAAATTACAAATTACCAATTTACCAATCCATGTCGACGGACGGTGTTACTGTTAATTAGTTGTGCGCCGCTCTTAGGTTTTTTATTTTACTTAATCCAAAATCCCGGCAGGCAAAAAGACGATAATACCCCTCAATTGCTGAATTCTGAAAAAAGGGGAAGAGAAGAAGAAACGATCGGCAGAGAGAGAAAGGTCATCCTCACTCGCAGAAGATTTGTTCCCATCTGATTCCTCCGATCTGCCATGGCGGGCCCTTTGTTAAGGCTATAAGAGATTTGCGCTGAGTTTAGAGACGCCGTGAAGGAGGGAGATAGATCTCTTTTGCATCGCGAGCAAAAACGGTTTGTTTTTTCCATTGTTGTTCATGTGGATCGGTTTCGTTTCATGCTAGATTATCTTAGATTTTGGAGTTTGAGATCAAGGAATTTCATATATTTGATGTCATGGATCTGAATTTTTCTCTTGGATCCGTCTAGTTTTGACCTGAGCAAGCATTTGAGCGGAACTATTATTCGTGTGACCTAGATTCGTTGTTTTAGATTTGGAATTTAGTGTTTCACTTATTGATTATTCGAATTCTCTGAGTGGTTTTTGTTTGTGATGGTTTTAAGATATTGATTTCTGTACATTGTTGGAAAGATGTTTTAACATTTCCAATGTCTTGTTTATTCACTCTTTCGTGTGTTTCGATACCGTGTGATACAAAATTTGTTGTTCTCATGGGAATAGTTTAGAATCTTAACTGCCACCATTAGCGTGTTTGTTTGTTTAATCATTAGTTTATACTTATTATGGTATGTTACTTGCTTCTGCAAGTTAAGTCTTATTAGTTACTAGGTTGTCCTTTTCAGTTTTGTTGGAGCCTTGAGATACAATCTGGTGAGGCTAATAGTTAAATTAAGTCGATCAGCAAGAGATTCTTCGTCTTTCTTTTTGCATTATTTTCATTTCATGAATGAATCTGAAGCTTTTTGTGGCCTTTGGTTCTTTTCAGATAGTTTTTGATGGATTTGCTTTTATGTTCTCTAGTGTCTGGAGGCTTTCACTGAGGCGTTAATTCATACTGAGAGAGGATAGAAATGACAGATGGGATATCAAGCTTTTGGGGTCCCGTGACTTCTACTATAGAGTGTTGTGAGAAGAACTACACTTACTCGTCGTACATTGCAGAGTTCTATAATACCATCTCCAATGTCCCTGGAATCCTATTGGCTCTCATTGGTCTCGTCAATGCGTTAAGGCAACGGTTTGAGAAGAGGTTTAGCATTCTTCACATTTCGAATATGATACTTGCTATCGGCAGCATGCTCTACCATGCCACTTTGCAACACGTGTAAGTACCCCCGTCAGTTTCAACCTCCATTCTCTGTCACTTGACTTCCATGGGAATGCTGAATTCATCATGACTTATAAGTAGCTGTATGATTGATGCATAGAACTTTCCTGATTGTTATAAGCATTGTGATCCAAATTTCAGATTATAATTCTCAGTTTCTTGGTTTCAAGCAGGCAACAACAGAGTGATGAGACCCCAATGGTGTGGGAGATACTTCTTTACATGTACATCCTTTACTCACCAGATTGGCATTACAGAAGTACAATGCCCACTTTTCTCTTCCTCTACGGTGCTGCCTTTGCAATAGTCCATGCTTTCCTCAGGTTTGGCATCGGCTTCAAGGTCCACTACGTGATCCTTTGCCTTCTATGCATCCCTAGGATGTACAAGTACTACATTCACACAGAGGACACTGCAGCCAAAAGGATTGCAAAATGGTATGTTGCTACAATCCTAGTGGGAAGTGTTTGCTGGTTCTGTGACCGTGTTTTCTGCAAGACAATATCTGATTGGCCTGTGAATCCTCAAGGGCATGCTCTATGGCATGTGTTCATGAGTTTCAACTCTTACTGTGCAAACACATTCTTGATGTTCTGTCGAGCTCAACAACGTGGATGGAATCCAAAGGTAAAATACTTTCTGGGAGTTCTTCCTTATGTCAAGATCGAGAAGCCAAAAACGCAATGAGAAGAAAATGGGGAAAAAGCCCAGAGGAAGAAGATCATAAATATAGTTTTTGTTCATCGTTTTGTCAGATATTCAATGTCGGTTTATTTTATTTTATTTTGGGAAGTGAAACTCTAGATACAAGATTCTAGATTTTTTTCTTTTCTTTTTTTGGTACTAGTTATTGGTGATGATGATGATCTGAAGAAGATTTGATTTTTAACTTGCTGAAAAGCTCTTGTTTCTGTTTATTTTTTCTTGTGTTTGGTGCATCTTCTTAATTTGACTATTTCTCCTCAGCCATAGTTATGGATATGTTTTCTTCAGATTCTCTTGCTCCGCGTGAACTTGATCAGGTATTCAAAAGGTCTTGGTTTTGATTACAACTTCCAACCATTATTTTATAAAGATCAGGTAAGTCCCAACTCCCAACTCTATATCAATAGGATCAGACAGGATTGGGCTTCTTTAGCTCTCACCTTGTTTTTTTCTGGAGTAGAAAAACTCTAAGAAACGAAGAAGAGTCAAACAACAAAAAAAGTCGAATTTGAACTATAGTGAGCTCTTTTTATCATTCTTTCTATACAGAGCCTTGACCAAGGTGGAACACAGAAAGGGAAATATAACCAACTTATGAATCTACTTGTTCTTTTTGTTTTCTTTTGTATCCTTTTTTTCCTTTTGGTAACACAGGAGCAGAATATTATGGTACAATGAAGCGTTGTGATGATTTAAGATCCAACAAACTTTTCTTGCAACATTTGGCCAAGCTTCACGAATAGAGCTTGTTGTTCTTCCAATGTTAGGCTTGTGATGATCTGTAATGAGTAAAAATCATCAAAAAGGCCAAATAAGATTATCTTAATGGATTGTGTTGGTTCATTTACAGTAAACTTTACCTGGTCTAAGAGCTTATCCGCAGAGAGGATATCAGGTACAACAAACGATTGATGATATATATATGCAAAAACAGCCATCACCATCTAAAAACCCAAAAGAAATGTCATATCAGATTATAATGAATCAGGTATAATTATGAACACCAATTGTTTAAAATATAACTGATGTTAGATGGATTTAAGGAGGCAATGATAATGTGTTGAAGTCAATGCGCCTATATATATACCTGACAGTCCATTCTATCTGTGATTCCGCCATGCCCGGGAATACTATCACCAAAGTCCTGAATATTGGAGAAATGTAACAGTGAATCAATGTTGCATAGATGTTGCGGTTGTATACTAAATATAATCTGAAACCCACCTTGACTTTGAAAGCTCTTTTGAAACCACTGGCAAAGAAGCCACCAAAAGGCGCTATTATAGAGGCGAACAATCCAAGACATAGAGCATGCCACTGAACTGGTAGTATAGAAATTTCTTTCCAAGGGAACTGCAAAGTAGACACCTCTCGTTTAGAAGCAATAAAAAGTTGTTAAGAGTAATTTTTTAGCATTTTACAATTCATTTCTAGCCTTTTACCCAATCAGAAATCCACCCTGGTAAAGCATGCGTCTCTTGCTTAAACAATGGACCAGGGTCACAGTGGAGCCATCCCGTCGATAGATCCTGTATTTATTTCCGCCAAATAACATAATGGTCACTGAATGATCACAACTGTTCTTGTATGAAAAGAATGTAGGACATGACTTAAACTTCCATGTACCTCTCTAGGACATGTCAGCCATAGGAAGCGTCCCATTAGATTTGCAAGCTGCAAAAACAATCAAGATTATTATCCATTTACTACTCATCTAAAGACATATTCTTATTAGCCGATAAAACAAGCTTACGAGGAATGCAGAAATCATTGTGGTAATAGAAGCTCCAATGAAACCCTCCCATGTTTTCTTTGGTGATAACTTGATCAACGGTGTTCTTCCAAAGAAGAAACCACAGATGTATGCAAATATGTCATTGATGACGATTAGTGATGCAGGAAGAAGAAACCTGCACCAGAAACCAGCATATTAAGTAAATAGACTTACAAACCAGCATAATTTAGTCAGGTCAAACATAACGAAAAATCCTTGATATAAGAGAAAATGACACAAGGAGAAAGCAAAGAGGAAACAAAAAGCCTAAGAAGGAACAGGTGAGATATGTTATTACCAGAATATTCCTTCAAAGATGTTGGCAACGGTGAATGAGGACTGAGTAAAAACTACAATTAAGATCATATGCGTCCATGCATATTGGCCAAACTGATATTTGTACATCTTCTTTTTCAGCGTCAAAATAAACCAAACAAAGCCTACAATTCCACAGCAGAAAATAGAGAGATCAGGTAAGCAAAAACAGTGGACAAAATCCGTGGCTCCTCATAGTAATGAATAAAACTCAAAAGGTCATTAAAAAACTAACCAGATATATACAAGGAGTAACAGATTGCCATGTGGTATTTGATGAGACTGGTGACCAGTCGATATAGGACTTTGTCTGGAGTCACTGTGTTGGCCAGCCTTTGACTAAGTATTCGACCATATACAAAGAGCATTGCTGTGAAAAAGAAGTGCCTGCATAAAATGGAAAACAAGACAAAATCGTTTCAACAAATAGAAAAATACTAAAAATACAAGCTTATTCCTCAATACCTTCTCATCATCATTCACATAAAATCAAAACAGAAAGACAATTGAGCAAGTGTGATTACCAATTGAGTAATCTAAACCCAGGGAGCTGTTTATCTTCATGAGTTTTTCTTAGCAAATTGAAAAGTTCTCGTGCCATGAATATCTGGATAACAACGACCATGGCAGTAATGTAGAGATGACCCAGGTAAACTATTAGAGCAAAACCACCTATCATCCAGAAAGTAGAGTATGCTCGAACGAGAAACGATTTGTATTTTTTACTGTCGTTAACTAGTAAATGGCTTCCATTTGCTTTGCCTGCCCCTGAGCCAACCTAAAAGCCAGAAAATTGATTGAATTTTCAAACCAATAACGAAAAATCCTATTTACTCTTTGAATAGCTTCTACGTCACATAAATAAAACAGACCACACAAATCCTAAAACAAGAAAAGCAACTTAACTAAACCAAGAACAATGTGAATACCAATTTGGTTAAACTATATAGAGAGTATATTTGGAAATCAGCATAAGAAAAAACATACGTCACTATTTCGCTTCCGATGCCGAACACGAGTGGTAGGTGCTGATGGAGCATCACCAGCGTTTTCCTTCTGCATGTTGCCCGAGTTTGAAACAAAAACACTGACTATCCTGTGAACATTAGTTTGCAACATAGACTAAACATTAAAATACAAATTAAGGAAGGAAAAATAAAACTCAAAAAAACTCTCCTGGTATCTTCCAGCATACTAATATAGCAACTACAAATCACTGATATGCGAAAAAAGCAGAGTAAATATTACATATATAAACAAAAACTCAGCTGAATCAATCAGTGACATGTACCTATAAGACTATGACAGTTTACTTCAATCAAAACTAAAATCCAATTGATTCATTGAAACTCTTCAATTCCACCTCAAAGTAACGCAAACCCAATCAATTCAAGCTTAAACTTGAGAAATTTTCCACTAGTATACGCTTCTCTATATGTTTGTTCACTAAAATTCATCTAAAGCACCGAAGATAAGTGAAATAGCTTTGATTCACGGAAAAACACAGATATGATGAGAAAAATCACAGAGAAGGATGCAAAATCGGGAATAAAACCCAAATTCAAGTATTCAGAATTCTGATTGCATGCTAGAATCACCACTAACGTTGTCAAAAACCACACCAGCTAAGAAGAATTAAACAGAGGAACACTACTGATTTCTCGTGGAGATCTGAGAACTGAGGAGACGAAATACAAATCTATACAAAAACTAAGTAAAATATGATGCATGAATGAGATGAATAAGGCAGAGACGTGAAACCTGCTCGTGAGCTCAGTTACTACTGCGCGAGAATGAGTAGTAGAAGTCTAGAAGAAGAAGATGGAGCAGAGAATCGACTTATGTAGAAGACGAGAGGATTCTATTTTTTACCGAATCTTAAATTTTGATTTTAGAGGCGACAATTAATATATATATATATATAATATTCTAATTAAAGTTACAATGTTCTCCAGAACATGGAATAATGGAAATTTATTGAATCTTTTTTTTAAAAGTTGAGATAAAATTACGAACTTTTTTCTACAAAAGTATCGTTGGTCTTTTTTTGTTTTTTGGTTTATCAATAGGAACTTGTGATGTTCAATGTCAAATAAGTATTTCGTGAAATATATTGATATAAACAATCAGATTTTTAAGAGTTCAGATTGCAAAAGAAGTCATAATCTTTAGATTTGGTTATTAGAAACGATAAATAAATATTTTTCTTTTTTATGATGGAATAGTATAAAACCGCCAAAAGGAGAAATAACGAATCAGATTCTTTTCTCTATTTTTTTCCAAATTAGATTCTTCTATATATATTTGGCAACAATGGCATTATTTTCCATATCCAACAACAAATTTTAAATTTACTTACCACAAATATACAAACAAACCGTAAATCATAATTTATAGCGTAAAACTTAGGCCAAGTAGTACTAAAATAACATTTTAATAAATTCATTTTAATAAATCGAGTTAGCTAAAATAACATTTTAACATTTTAATAAATTCATTTTGAAATCAAATTCGGTGGTATTAAAATAACATCATTTTAATAAATCGAGTTAGCTACATTCGTTGCAATGACCATGAGTCCATGACTTATTAATTACCCAATTCATGAAACACGAGTGCAGCATTATCTTTCAATTATATATCTCCCAAAACAGATTTTATTAGATTGAGTTAGACTTTCCAATTTGATCACTTTTTCTTATTAATAATTTTCACTGATATGTGACAAAGCTCATTTACATTCACTTAAAGTAAAATTATCAGCAGATTTAGATATAAAATCATGAATTCATGATTAAGGTAAACAAAACGAAAAATCATAATTTCAATATCATATGTAAACCAAACCAAACCAATAGGCATCATATCATATGTACTCAAATATCTTTACTCGGTCAGCCATACCAAGCCGGTCCACCTCAAACATACCAAACCAGTTTGACCAACTTTGACGACAAAACAAAAAAAATTCACTATTTACATATACGCAATGAAGATATGGTTCCTTTTCCCCCCCCTCTATTATACTAAAAGCAGCAGATAACTAGAGAGAGTCACGACGACAAAAAAAAAAAAAAAACTAGAGAGTCTCACGTTTGCGTTTCAAAACAATGTACTTTTTGGATCCAATGTTCTTGTGAGCATCTGCTATCTTGTTCAAAATACTGGCAAAGGCTTCACGGTCCTGCCAAGAACAAGAACGGTGACAAGAAATGTTACTTACTAGCATTACATCAAGATCACAATCATCTTATTATGTCTTCAAGAAAACTAGATCAGCATAACGACAAATATCCATATAGTGCCTAATTAAGATGACATCAAAAGAGAAACTAGTATTTACTTGTTTAGTCACAACTCTTGTCTTGAACCGAGAACTAAGTTCTTTGATTGTAGCTGGTCCCATTTCCAATAGAGCAGCACGGACTTCTTCTTCTGTTACCGGTACTTTTGCTGTTGTTGCTGATGGAGTTGAAGTTGTTGTTTCCGTTCTTACAACATTCTTACGCCTGTTGGATTTGGGAATAGAGATTCTTATCTCTTTCTTCACTGAAGTATTTCTCTCCTGAACACAAGTTTGATCAAATATCATACTATAAAGACTGTCATTTAAGAGTTGTAAAGTTTGATGTAGCAGATAGAAAAAGTAAGCATATTATAGTGAGTGGACACTCACCCAAAAAGCTCAATCAAAACCAAAACAAGATAAGTACAGGAAGAAAATGGGAAAGTTTGTGAAGGACTTACATCAACTAAATCATCAATTTTCATTCCATCAGATTCATTCAACTTTTTGTTAGCAGCAAGAAGCAAAGTCTTCATATCTTTACCGGATTGACTCAAGAATCCTTCTTCTTCATCATTATCTTCAACAAAATCTAATCCCTAAGAGAAGAAATATTCACAGACAAGATAGTGTTACTGATGTTCAACTTTGTTATCATCAATGCTCAAAAATTGCAGAAAGAGAGTGGAAACAAACCTGGATTGCTTCTGGACTCGCAGGAGGACTATCACTGGTACCAACTTGTTCATCATCATCGGAGAAATGATCTTCATACTCCCAGTCAACTCCTAAAACAATGCAACAACAAACTCTTTACAAAATTTCTGGTGAAAACAAACAAATTCTCTTCATCGTAGCTTTTACTCTACCTTTCTCGATTGATTCTTTTATATCACCGAGGTCTTCTTCATCAATACCAGAGGATGATTTTTTAAGTCGTCCCCTACTAAGTACACAACTGTTTTCAGCTCTCATCATCCGCCTTCTACATTCAGCAGTAAACTTTTTACGATCTTTCATCATCGTTTCAGCTTCTTCAAGGGTAAGTTGATTCCTACTAGTCCCTGGAACTTTGTTGAAGCGGACCCTTTAAACACACAAGACAAAAACATTTCACAATGAGCATAGACTATGGTAGGCAGCAAAAATCTTCTTGAATTGGCTTATACATTTACCAATAATCAGCAGGAACCGCAACAAACTCTTGGTTTTGAAAGATTAAGAAATAGTATTTGGAGAACTCAGGCTCTTCACGACGTCCTTCGTACTTGATCTTCCCAGTTTCATCTTCCAAAACCCAAGGCGCTTTCTTTAACATTCCCTAATGAAACCATTCAAAGCACTAACAGATCCGTCCTCCTCTAGCAATAAGAGATTGTGAAAAAAAAAAGATACCTGGTGCTTAGGATCTTTGCGAAGAGACCATTTAAAGCCGTTGTTGAAATCAGGACGATGACCAACGAAGTAGCTCCTATCGTTGGCCGAGCTAGCACGACGAACATTATACTCCTAAGTTCAAAACGAACACGAAACATTAGCTTGAATTCTTCAGCACAGTTTAAAAGAGTTTGAGAAAAAGAAGCTTGATCTCACCCGAATCAATCGTGTGATGATGGTTCCACAAAAGCAACACTTTTCTTTTTTCTCTGCCATGGATTTACCACACTTGAAGCACAACGTTATGTGCTTGCAATTGCTTCCGTACAAATCGGAATTGGAACCACAGGCGCTACACTCCGCCTTCAGTTTCAGAACGTTCGACATTCTTGGAAACCTAATTTCGTCTCTCTCGGTGAAAATAGTATCAAGAAAACTCGTAAGAGAGTTTGGGTTTTCTGAAGTTCAGAGGATGATTCTTGTGAAGACGAGGGAAAACGGTATTTAAAGGTGGTGTTTAGTAACTAACTATATAACATTATAAATTAAATATAAAAATCGATTATACATTTTAAAACAAACAATATGCGTCGAGCTTTTCCACCAATCATCAGACCAATTTCAAACATTTATGTTGAAAATGGAAACCCAAAAATTATCTTTTTACAACAAAATTTCAATTTGTTTTTGTTGAATTTAGTCAGAAAAAGTTCCCTTCAGCAACAATACCTAAGGAAAAAATAGTCTTTAGATAGTTAACATTGAAATGTAAAACGATGCATGAGGCTGTTTCCAATACTTATCTAGGCGTTTTTCTTTGGTTCTTTCAAATATGATATATTACCAAATAGCTACTACAAGACAAGTTCTCTAGCCTTTGATTGTTGCAAATACAGACTTAAGAGGTTCATTATTTTTTCTTTTTAATCCAAAAAGCTGTGAAACAAATCTTTAGTCTCACTCTTCAAGCCAATAAAAGTCTGGAAACGTAGTCTTAAAGCAGAGTGAGTTAGTTTGTTTCCAGTGCTCTATTCATCCTGCTGCTCATATATCTGCATATATGCTTCCGATAGTTCTACCATTTGGGGAAGTGTCTCCGCAACATGTAAATCCTGCATCTCGTACCTGAAATCGACATTATCCACAAATGAATGTAGGTCAGTTTTATGCACATATCTAGATTCTAGTGCCATGTGTTCAAATTGTGTTACGCTAACAAGGTCATTTGAGTACATGAAACACACCAAGATGTTTGCACTTTTGCCATTCCTATTTAATGTTGGTTCAATCAAAAAAGTAACAAAGTTATATACAAGTTAACGAATGAGAAAGCTTACCATAGTTCTTGTGATTTCCGCTGCACAAAAACTCTGAAGTACCCGTCCTCTGGCTTACCATCATGTACAATGTTAGCAATTAGGTTATACTTAGAACACACCTTCTCGCCTTCTGGGGCTCTAGGCAATGATGGTATGTAATCCCTCAGCTCCATGTCCTTCACCGGGAAGTTAACTATGGCATTGAGATAAAAATTGGGTCAGAATAACTAGGTATTAGTTTGTAAAACAATTATGTCACACAAGGTCCAAATGGAAACTCACCCAGGGTAGGGTTCTTCTCCTTGAAAAAGTTATTCTTCTTGAACCGAACCATATGGAATATCAAGTAAGGAGGAGATTTGGTTACACGATATCTCATTCTGGCTAGCTTTGGGCGAACCACCTCTGTCACAGTTTCTCCATCAAACTTCTTCAATAAATCGAATAGAGCAACCTGACCCAAACATCAAAGAAATTAGCTTCTGTTATCTCACTTTGCAAACTAATGACTTAAAAACATATTATGCGAGATAGCAAGCCTTAAAAGCTACTCGAGGTCCAAACCAAAAAAGGACTCACGAGAATTCTTCCATTCCCAACTCATAATCTGGACCCCAAAAAGACAGATTACTCTAGGACAGTGAAAATTTGCAAAGGTACTATTTAAGACTCAGGGTTATTGTATCTCAACCAAATGTGACACTGTTATGTAGTATAATTAGAATTCTAAGTTTTCTTGCATAAACTTCACATATCTTATTGATAATAATGTTCCCCTTTCTGGAATGAATTTTGCAAATGGGACACAGTAGCCAGATTTTCAAGGTTCGAAATAGCCATAAATGCAAAATCTAAAGCAAGAGGTGTATTACCTGGGGAATTATGTTTTTCTCCATGACATCTTTGAAAAGAGGAGGTGGTGGCAAATCTAGTCCAAGCATCAAATAAGGCATCCTGGAGACTTCTTTGTTTGCACCACTGCCTTGATACTCTCTCACAACCTCCAACTCACCCTGTAATGGTTAGCAGGTTACATGAACATGCAACTTTTTGCAAAAAATTATATCAAAATTACATTATGTTGACGTGTCAAAGGTCAGACACATACCTGGAAACACTTGTGGATGATACTGCTGGGGTCCTTTGAAGTTCTAAGATCCATGTGCAAAGTGTTGAGGAGCCACGACATAAACTCCACTGGATCAGAATGTTGGCCGATTCTAAAATGTTTCTTGCTAGCTTTCATGACAGCTTGCAAAAATTCATGTGGACTAACCTGTTTATGCAAGATAACTTAAATTAGCGAGGTCCTTAAAAGGTGGGGGCATGAAAAAAACTAAAAAAGTGAGAGACAGAAATTGAGTCAGACCTGTCCTTTAAAGTTTCGAGCATGCCAAATCTTCCGAGTGAGTTCCCCAAAACGGTGAACAAGAGGAGACTTGCAGTGCTGGTAATTCTCAGGAATGAGAAAAAAATTCCTTAAAGGAGTGACTCGCATCAATGATTGGATTGTAACATTCACAAACTCTGTCTTTTGAATGTTGTTCAACCCCACCTATAAAAGGAGACAAAATAAAAACAATTGTGTTCATCATCCCCACATATACAAGGTAAAAGTACCTTTAAGAGAAACTTATTCAAAGCTCAACAGTGTTCAAGGAGAGAGGATTACCATTCCTGGAAGATAATCTGAGCCATCCAGAGCCCTAGACCACTGCCTATTCCTGTCAAGCTCTTCGACTTGTGCCCTACTAAACCTGTAAACGGATAGCATCGAAGCCTTCATAAGAAGGAACTGAATAAACGATTGTTAAAAGAAAGAAAAATGAAAAAAAAGCATGAAAGAAGAGTTATATGTTCAGGCAATCATAAAAATAAAATAAAATGGGTGGCTAATAATTCATGAAACAGAGAACTAACAAGAGGAAACTGATTGAGATAATAGTCAAAGATTCATTTTTGTCGACTACAAGCAAACACTCATACGTTAACAAATAAATGCAGGTAGAGATAGTTTACACATGGAGAAGGATTGCACACAAATCAATGCAGTAAGAAGTAAGTAGTCACAAGATCCAACATACCTCGGGTTTAAAACATGTCGAATGTCATCCAAAGAAGGATCATTGATCTCGTAACTATCAGGAAGACAATAAACCTTCTCTGTCAGGAGATTGATGTAAACGTGGTGTCCTGCTTCCAAGCTATGTGTATAAGCATGAGACTTCTGGCTTCTTCCTTGGAAGTACTTTCCACAAACAAGGCACGCATACACATTCAAATTTGACAAGGAGACTGAACAAAACCTCTCGAAATCAAAATCCAACACCTGAAATTCAATAGATCAAAACGGTTTTAGATGCTCATTCCCAAAAACAATAACATGATAAACTCAGCAGAATCATAATCATCGAATTAGATACATTACCTGACGATTAACAGTATCGAGGTAAGGACAATCACGACGAACTTCAACATGGCGTGAATGCTTTCCCCGCACCTTCGAGGCATCATCTTCGTCGTCATCGACCTCTTCTTGAGCTTCATCTCTCAATTTGTTACCGTTCCCCTCCACTTTCGCAACTACATTACCCTTTCTCTGTTCGTTTTCCTCTTCATCATCATCGTCATCGTAAGCATTAGCTAACGGCAAGAGAGGGTTATTGAAACCAAGTGGATGAGGTGGCGAATCAGATCGTTCAATCACTCTCTTCCGCTTCACCGCTCTCTCTTCTTCAGAAACACCATTCTTAACTTCTCTCTGACTTTTCATTCTCAAAACCTCTTAACGGAACTTGCTTCAAAACCCTAGAACACAGAAGACGAAGATACACGAAGATCTTCAACCAAAAGAGCAATGATTCTTCAAAATAAACGAACTAGACTTCAAATCAGTAGAATCGATCGTCGTCAATCTATTCTAGCATCTCCTTCATTCACAAATTTCCAACCTAAAATCTTCCAGAGCCGACTCATGAACTAAGGCCGAATGGTTTACAGAGTAAGGCTGTACATTTCTTAATGGGCCTTCTTGTTATAGCCCAATCGGAATGTATTATTTCTATAATTTTAATTTTTTTCCCAACATTTACAAATGGATAATGGGAAAATTATTGGTGTATTTTCATCATTTTATTAATCTGTACTTGTTGTCTCAGATTTTATTCACGATCCAATACTGATAAAAAAGTACCATAAATACCCTTAAAGCTTCTCGAAACAAACAACAGTAAACGCGTCAAAATCTGCAAGGACATATTCGATATTTACATCGAGTAAAGAGATGATGGGTTTTAAATAAAAGCCAGCTGGCAAAGAAGAAGTAAAAAAGGAAACAGATTAGCAAAACGACGGCAACACCCTCTACCTATAAGCCATAGACACAATGACTCATAGGGGTAACATCGACATTCCGAATCAGTTGATAAATCTAACTAACCCTCAAAAGGGCATATTCGTCATTCACAGAGTTATAAAGAGAGAGAGAAAGAGACAAGGGTAGAGCAGACAAGAAGCAAAGGAAAGGGACAGGATAAGAGAGAGAAACAGATAGAGAATTTGTTTTTTTTTTTGCTTGTGGGGTATTTGTTTTTTCTCTTCCATCGAATTTAATTTTTTTTTTTTTTTTTATGAAAAAGCTTTGAAAATTGTCTCTCGTCAATGGTGTCGGACCAGGATCTAGCGAAAGGAGTCGAGACTTTGCTTCGGCAATCCGACCCAAGCTCTTTAACATCGTTAAACAGTGTTGTTCAGCAGCTTGAAGCTAAGCTAGGGTTAGACCTTACGGAGAAGACAAATTTCATCAGAGATCAGATCAATCTCCTTCTCCGTGTTCACCAAAACCCATCTGCTTCCAGCTCAACATCAACCGTACAATCTCACCCTCCTCCTCCATTGCAGTCTCATCATCAGCAGCAGCAAATGCATCCCGGCGTTAATGTTCCGGCGGGGAAAGGGCTTTTCACACTTCACCATCCATCTCAATTCTCTCATTCTCAATCGCAACAATATCCTCCACATTTCGCTCTCCAGCCACCTTATCACTCTTATGACTTAAATTTCCGGCAGCCAAATCCGGCTTACATGCCCCATCAGCAGCAGTCTCCGCGACAACAATCTTCTATGATGTTTTCACAAGGAGCTAATGCTGCTGTCTCTGTTAATCAAGCTCCAAAAGAAAGGTCCGTTTTTTTTGGGGGGGGGGGGGTTTATGGTTTGCATCATTTTTCCTGGGTTTGATTTCGGTAATTTGAAGTTCAATGTTCGTAATTTTGCTCTAGGTTGTTCTAATTGGCAGTAAATTTAGGGTTTTTTGCTACTTTTCAGGAATGTCTAAAATCTTAGGTCAATTTTGTTCATTTACTGGTTTTTAGGTTTACATTACCAAGTTTAGTACATTGATGATACACACAGCTATCTATTATAGTGGTTATTTCTTTCTTATGTACCTAAAATTGGAATTTTCTTACAAAATTCTGTCATTTTGTCCATAATATCAAATCTAAAACGTGTAAAGTTATTGTATATTTGGTGCATCAATGCAAGTTTTATGACTTAAGTTTGTCAATTTTTCCCAATGTTCTCTATTTGCAGTGCTCCAGCTGGAACTAAAAGAAAGGGTGGTCCTGGAGGATTGAACAAAGTCTGTAGGGTTTCTCCTGAGCTTCAAGTTGTTGTTGGTGAACCTGCCCTTCCGAGAACTGAGGTTAACACTGTCTACTATTCATGTTTATGCATTCTAGTGTGTATAAGCAATTGGGTTGTTATTAAAGTGTTTCTGTATTTGGCTTTTGGTTTCAGATTGTGAGGCAATTGTGGGCTTACATAAGGAAGAACAACCTTCAAGACCCGAGTAACAAGCGGAAGATCATCTGTGATGATGCGTTGCGTGTGGTTTTTGAGACTGATTGCACTGACATGTTCAAAATGAATAAGTTGCTTGCTAAGCATATTCTTCCGCTTGATCCATCAAGTAATGGTTCATTACAAGCGTGTTTGTTTTCTGAATTTCAACTGGTCTTAGTTAGTTCAATGTTACTAACTGTTTGAATCACTCTTGGTAGAGGACTCTGGTCAAGCAAAACGGGCAAAAGCTGAAGTGGAGACTAAGACTGAGACCACAGAGCCTGTTAGTTCAACTACTGTTAGCTCAACTGTTGCATTATCTGAGCCACTTGCTAAGTTCTTTGGCACTGGTGAGACAGAGATGGCAGACGAAGAGATCATTCGCCGTGTTTGGGACTACATAAAACTCAACAATTTAGAGGTGGGTGTTTTATCTTAAGGTCCTTGTGGGTTTTGATTTACTAAAAGATAATAGACAGAATCTGATTTCACATTGCTGTATGTTTTAGAGCTTTTTTGAATAGCCATAAACAAGAAAACTAAGCACTGTTTATTCTGCTTTTTAATATGTTTTCAGGACCCAGTAAATGCAATGGCAATTCAGTGTGATGAAAAGCTCCGCGAACTTCTTGGATGTGAAAGCATTTCAGCTGTGGGGATAAATGAGATGCTGAGACGCCATATGTACAAGCAGTCTTGATATTTCTGGTCTGACTTAATTAAACTAGGAACTACTAGTGTAAGTAATGTTTGATTTCACAGATTATGAAATGTATATAATAGCATTGTCCAAAAACACCAACTGACTTCTGTATTACACAATTCTCTTGCAGGTGTATCTAGGGAACCTACTTATGACTCGTGGGGTGTAGATCTCTGATAGGGAAGAAAAGAACCTTTTCATTTTTAACTTCCTTCAATGCTATTTTCATCTTCTGTTGGGTTCTTTGTTGTAGTTGGTTGTGTATCGACATGGTTAGGTTGATATCGTATGTAGTAGTTGACAGTATTCAGGAAATCTGTGATTTTCTACTACTGATACACTCTAGCGTTACGGGTCAAATGGCGCATATGTTTTGTATTTAGCCCCATTGACCCATGAATGTTTTAGGAAAAAAAAAACCACTGTGTTTAACTATGTGTTTCCCTGTTGAAAAATATTTGCATCCTACTGATAGAAAATATCTTATCTTGTATGTTTTTTTCTTTTACTGTTATCCTCCATGTTATTAGCTGCGTTTTTAATCAGAACCTCGGTTGCGTGAAGTAGAAAGCGGCAGCAGCAAGCAGCAGAAGAGCAAGTAGCAGGAATGTCATTGCTTGTTTCTTTGTGTTTTCTGCTGGTCGCAAGTAAGTGACTATCTTCTCAGCCAAACTTACTGCAAACGCCATAGTTCTCTGAAACAGAAGAAGAAAAGAGGTAAAACTACAATAGGTGTCTAACATAAATATTGAATTAATCAAACTCACTAGTCTTAGAGGCTCTATGTGAAAGATTGGTTACATGAACATCTCAACATTCCTGCATTGTTTTGATTTTAAAAATGGTCATGATCAGAGGTTATAGTCGGTATGAAAACCAAGTTTAGACCGAAATGGTTACTAACTTTGTCAAAAGCTTTCCCTGGTAGATATGGCAAATGTGGGAACTGAATCCCTTCCCCAATTGGATGTGTGGTTTGTCCCATTCTAAGCATTAAAGGTAAACCGGTTGTGAGAACAATCGGATTGGTTAGTTAACCGGATTAGGAGTTAGGGACAAGGAAACTAACCGAGTTGCCATTGAACACCAACGGTCATGCCATCTTGGGACGTTGGTTTAACAACAATCTTGATATCATTCCCCAGCTTCGTTATCAACCAGTAGAAGAAAGCCATTACTTGTTGCGTTTAAAATACCGTATTACCCTTATAACATACATATTTCGAATATAAAAGTTTTTAAGATACCAAATACCAAAATGCTTACCTTCTTGCCTTGAAAGAGTCGATACTTGGAAAAAAAATTGCAAAAGCATTGACATTCATCTCCAATAACTTCTGAAATACCATTGATGTTTTGGTTCTTGATATCGGTGTATAGTTTTAGAACTGTCTCCTCTGCTCTATAGTCTTCCTTGTCGTCTTCGCTCTCTTCCCAATTTGATTTCTCTTCATCTTTGTTCTCTTCCCAATCTGATTCTGATGTTCTTGCCCTTGTGTGATGCTTCAACGTCCTTCTATTTGAGTGTAATCGTTCCACAAGAAAAAACGGATTGGTAGAACCCTTGCGAGATGTTGACAACACATGAGAATTTTTCGTGTAAACCGAGTATGAGCTAAAGCTATTTATCCTTGAACATAGTTTAGACGAAACTGTTTGAGTAACAGACATATATGAGGATGCTATTTGCTTATAAATTCTTTTTGGTTTTGCTGATTACATAACATTACAATATTTAAAAAGTTTTGTGAAGCATCATTTGTGTAAGTAAAATAAGCAGAGTGGAAGAAACGAATCAATGAATGTTTTAGTTTGTGGACAAACCAAAGCGATGAAAATTGTAACAAACGTGGGAAGATAAAGAATCATTCAAGTCCATGTTAATGGGCCTTAAATAGATCGTTACTGTAATAATTGGACGGTTAAAGAACCAATGAAAAGCCCTTTATTAGTTATGATTATTGAAGGATATTATGTATATATGTTATATTTCCTATTCTCTAGAAATTGTATCTTGTATATCAAGTTTAGAATATTCTCCTAGGACATACACTCTCTTGTATAAATACTCTTGTTAAAGATTAATGAATGATCTACTATTTCTTGCCACTTTGTCATGGTATCAGAGTAGGAGATATTAAAAAAAAAAACACAAACTTACGAAACAGAGAAGAAGAAGAAGACGATGGGCGATGGAACTGTGGTGACGCGTACTGCTCAAGATGAGGCTTGGCGTACTTCTCAAGATGCGACTTTTTCACCACTTTATCTTCATCCCTCAGACGGACCGTGAAACTTGATTATGACGGTACAATTACGAGGAGAGAACTATGAAGATTGGTCCAAGCATGTGCGGAATGCCTTACGGACAAAGAGACAACTAGGGTTCCTCGATGGAACTCTAACGAAACCCACATACACGAAAGAAGTTGAACAGTGGGAGGTCGTTAACTCTATGCTGGTGGCATGGATTATGAACACTATCGAACCATGTCTCCAGACTTCGATCTCGATGGTAGAAGAGGTGAAACTTTTATAGGATGATTTGAAACTTCAATTCTCAGCAGGGAATGGACCGAGAATTAGTGAATTAAGAGGAGATTTGGCTAACTGTCGTCAACAAGGGGACAATGTGATGGTGTATTATGGAAAGCTTAAGAAGATGTGGGATGAATTGGCGGTGTACAAGCCTATTAGATCGTGTACGTGTGGAGAACTGGCTGCACAACTAGAAGAAGATCATGATGAGGAACGCACCAACACTTTCCTCAATGGCTTAGACACTGCAAGATTTGGGACGGTGCGCTATACTATCACAAGTATGGAACCATTGCCAAAACTGTCACAAGTTTATCAACGTATTATTCCAGAAGAGCGACAACAAAACATGACCCGTGATAGAGACATGAAAATTGAGGCTGTTAGGTTTGCTGCGTATGCTGGACATCGAGCTCACTCTTCTCCACTTTTGGATCGTGAAAAGGATGTTACTTGCACACATTGTGGCAAGTATGGACATGCGAAATCAGATTGCTTTCAGATAAAAGGTTATCCGGAGTGGTGGGGTGAAAGAGGTCAGAATACTAGTGGAAGAGGAGGAGCTTGTGGGGGTCATTTTGGACATGGCGGAGGCATGGTTAGAAGCTTTGCAGGAAGAGGACGTGGTGGAACACCTGCAGGGAGAGCTCATACGGCTTATGTTGGACACGCGGCCCAGATTGTGTCAACATCGAATATAGAGAAGAAAGAATTCGATCGCAGTTCTCTTCCGCAACTTACAAATGATCAATGGACTGCTGTTGTGAAGTTTCTTAACATGAAACAACCAGAAACCACCGAGACTTTGACTGGTAAGAAAGATAATATTGAATTTATCATTGACTCAGGAGCTTCACACCACATGACGTGGAACCTGAAACTCTTGAGTAATGTGGTTGATATTTTTCTGTGTTCGATTGGATTACCGGATGGAGATTGGGCGGTTGCAATAAAACAAGGAGATCTTTTTCTTGGTGGAAATTTATGGCTCCGCGGAGTCTTGTATTCTCCGAAACTAAAGTGTTCCTTGATTTATGTGGCTAAGTTGCTTAAAACGATAAAGGGATCAATTACATTTACTGAGGATTTGTGTGTTTTGCAGGACCGTACCGCGAAGACGCTGATTGGTGCTGGTGAAGAGTGCAGAGGGGTTTATGTTTTTCATGGTGTCATCGGTGCTCAAGCTCATGCGGCGAAGACTTCAGGGACACATGATCTTTGGCACCGTCGTTTAGGACACCCATCTAATAGGATTTTGTCATTTTTATCGAGTTATGTTGACGTTGGAAAAACTTCTGAGACCTCAGCTATTTATGATACTTGTTTTCGAGCTAAACAAACCCGTGATCGCTTTCATGAGAGTTCTAATAAAGCTGGAGATTTATTTGATTTAATTCATTGTGATATTTGGGGTGCTTATCGTACTGTGTCTTCATCAGGTGCTGCTTACTTTCTCAAGATAGTAGATGATTACTCTCGTGCGGTTTGGGTTTTTCTATTACAGGAGAAGAGTGAGGTTGCTGGCTCTTTACAAAAATTTTGTGCTATGGTTAAACGACAGTTTGATAAGAAAGTTCGTGTGGTACAAAGTGACAATGGGTCTGAATTTATGTGCTTGAAGCCATTTTTTTGAGAAAGAAGGGATACTACATCAGACCTCATGTGTTTATACACCGCAACGGAATGGTCGTGCTGAAAGGAAACTTCGACATATTCTTAATATTTATCGATCACTCATGTTTCAAGCACATTTGCCGATTAGTTTCTGGGGAGAATGCGTTTTGGCCGCATTCATCTGATTAATCGAATACCATCCACTCTATTACATGGTAAGACGCCTTATGAAATGTTGTATGGGTCAGCCCCGTCATTTGATATGTTAAAAGTATTTGGATGCTTGTGTTATGCTCATAAGAAATCTCGTGATAAGGATAAGTTCGGTGAGCGTAGTAGGCGTTGCGTTTTTGTTGGTTATCCGTATGGACAGAAAGGATGGCGTGTGTTTTATATCGAAACAAAAGAATACTTTGTCTCACGTGATGTCTTGTTCTATGAAAATGAGTTTCCGTATTCTACATCTCCAACACCGACTTTGACACCTTCCTTAGCACCAGTACCACATGGAGTTTGTGATGATGATTTTTTATTCCCACACCGGTATTACCGAGGACGGATGCTGACATTATAGTTGATCCATCTCCGGTTATTCTCCCTGTACCGGAAACACCACCTAATGACATAAGGGGGAGTTCAACCACCTTATCTTTGTCGAAAGCTCTGGCACCAAAGACGACTACTGTAAACGAAAGGGGGAGTTCTTCTGTTCAAGTAGGAGAGCAGAGCTCCAAAATTCAGCACCAGTTGTCGAGCAATTAGAAGTTGGGAAACGGACACATAATTTGCCACCATGGTTGAATGATTACATTCTTTATAAGACTCGATGCACCACCGACCCCTCATCTCGCACTCCCGCACCAGCGTCTTCTTCTTCCCAAGGTACGGTCTCTTATCTGATATCCAACTATGTAAATTGTGATCGGTTTTTAGATAAACACAGGGCGTTTCTCGCTGCGATTACATTAAACTATATCCCTCTGAGCTATGCGAATGCAGTAAAATATCGTGTGTGGTGTGAAGCGACGGGAGGAGAAATCACAGCCTTACAAGCCAACGGTACATGGTACCTAACTGATCTTCTACCGGGTAAGAAGGCAATTGATTGTCGCTGGGTGTTTACAATTAAATACAGAGTCAATGGTGCGATTGAACGTCATAAAGTGCGACTAGTTATCCGTGGTGATAGACAGATTACAGGAAAAGATTTTGATGAGACTTTTGCTCCGGTAGCCAAGATGACCACAGTTCGAACGTTTCTTAAAGTTGCGGCCGTTAAGTGTTGGGAAGTTCACCAAATGGATGTTCACAATGCCTTTCTCCATGGTGACTAAGAAGAAGAAGTTTATATGAAGCTTCCGCCTGGATTTCACTCTTCTGAACCTAATAAGGTGTGTCGTCTTCGTAAATCTTTATATGGTCTTCGCAAGGCGCCTCGTTGTTGGTTTGCCAAGATTACCGCTGCCTTACTTGGGTATGGGTTCGTTCAAACTTACTCTGATTATTCGTTGTTTTACTTATCTCGTGGAGAGCTTAAGCTTTATGTGCTAGTTTATGTGGATGATTTGTTGATTGGTGGAAATGATTCAGATGTTATTGCTCGATTTAAAGGTTATTTAAGTGAATGTTTTCACATGAAAGACTTAGGTCTCGCGAAGTATTTTCTTGGTATTGAAGTAGCCCGTTCTTCGAAGGGTATTTATTTATCTCAACGGAAGTATGCACTTGATATTATTAGTGAGTGTGGTTATTTGGCGGAGAAACCAGTAGCTACACCTCTCGAACAAAATCACCGTCTACAGGTCGATGATGATGATGATGAATTTTACACGGATCCGGTTCAATATCGACGGCTTGTGGGTCGTCTTGTATACCTAGTGGTCAGAAGACCAGAACTATCATATGTTGTACACATTTTGGCTTAGTTTCTTCATCAACCCAAGACTAAGCATTGGGATGCTGCGACTCGGGTTGTTCGCTACCTCAAAGGTTCCCCCGGACAAAGCATTCTATTGAGAGATGACAGCGATCTTCGCATCACAGCATATTCAGACTCGGATTTCTCTACATGTCCTCTCACTCGTTGTTCGTTGACAGGGTATGTTGTTCTTTTAGGTGGTTCACCCATCGCTTGGAAAACTAAGAAGCAGCAGACAGTCTCTATGTTTTCGACAGAGGCAGAATATCGGGCTACGAGCTATACTACACGAGAGCTGAAATAGGACCGTGAACTACTATCTTACTTCGGCATTCAGCACAAAGATCCTATGATAATGTTTTGTGATAACCAGGCTGCACTCCATATCGCGACGAATCCGGTCTTCCATGAACGCACTAAACACATTGAACGGGATTGTCATTTTATACGCAATGAAATTACAGCAGGTGTTTTGGCGACTTCGAAGGTACACACCTCTAATCAGATCGCATACATGTTAACCAAGGCACTTGGTTATATTTCCTATTCTCTAGAAATTGTATCTTGTATATCAAGTCTAGAATATTCTCCTAGGGCATACACTCTCTTGTATAAATACTCTTGCTAAAGATTAATGAAGGATCTACTCTTTCTTGCCACTTTGTAAATGATATCTTCAACACAAACCAAGCACCAAAATCCAAATCTATGAAAATCAATTGTTCTACATAATAAAATCTCTCACAATACAATCATCAAATAGGTAAAATTGCAAAAAAACTATATTCAGGCAGAGCCTTTCCAAATTGCAGAGACTCTTCATACCAAGAACAAATCTTTAGATCAAAAGCTTCTCTATAGCATCCTTGAGGTACTGAAGCTGCGATTTCAAATGGATTCCACGTTCCAATTTGACTGTACAAGCGATAATGGGTATGGTTGCTCCACAAGCTCTTCTCAATGTTTCTTTCGAAGGTACAAACACGTAAGGCACATTCTGCAATTAAGGAAAGATGCTCATTAGAATCTAATAGGAGATAATGCATTAAGAAACTCCTTGACTTAAAAGACAAGTTACAGATATTGAAATCAATATTGCAACAAATCATCGAGAGGGATAAAGAGAGAGAGAGAGAGATGGGGTAACCTTATCTTCGGCAAGGAAAGGACGATGAAGAAGAATCTCGAAGGGATCAGCATCGGCAGCCATAACCACTAACTCAGATTGCCCACGGTTCAATGCCTTTGTTGCTTCATTAGCTCCCTTCTTAAGGTCTTTGTAGTTAGTTGCTTGTTTAACAAGATCCAGTATTGTTGTCGTCAATTGAGCATCTGCTAACGGATACGCCCTAGGGTTCACTATCTCTTCCGACATCTTCGTTCTCAAGAAGCTAAGCGAAGAAAAGTGACAGAGACTGAAATTAGGGCTTTTGAAGGATTTGAGAATGTTTAGAAATCTAGTTTCCTAAAAAGAGTATATATAGAAACTTATGTCGGTTCATGTTCAGGTTTTTTAAAGTTAAGGTTGGGCCGAGTTTAATAATGTTGCTACCGAATTGGAGGCAAAATCTCATTCCTCAATTCGACCTTGTTAAATTCGGTTATTTCTATCTTATTCAACTATTTCGGTTTAGTTCGGTTATGTTGGTCTAATTTGGTTAAATCGTTAATTTCCATCTGATGTGAGCTTCAAAATTTTCTCAAGCTTCATGAGCTAATAGGTTATCCTCTTTGATCTGATTTGTTCTTTGGTGCTTTTTGGAAACTTGTCTTTGTCTCAAGAGAAGCTTTTTATGACGATTGAAAACATGCAAATGTACAAAAAGGTTCTGGCTTCTGGGATTTTGGTATAACTTCAAGGATTGTGTAGAATCATCTGTCTTCTCATATCCTGAAATTATGTTCTCTACTAGAATGGTCACTAGCATTACCGATTCTACATTTCTCGTATCAGTGCATTTTGCAAATAGTCCTCAGAGCCAAAGTGTGGAGAAAGGTAGTCTCGACATAACTCAACATTAATGGGCTCTACCAAGATTCGAGCATCAAGCAGAATCCGTCTAGAGAAAACTCGTGTGAAAGAGACGGCAATGTTGTTCAGAACTTGTTCTTATGTGTTTTGGTATCCACGAATTTGTATCATAACATTGTGTTCCCTACTAAATCTTATTCAGTAACAATATTTGCAACCAGATTTGATTTTTTTTATGAAATTGCAAGTTTAAGTCGAAATCAAATTGCAACAGACCAAACTCCAAAGAGCTTATATATAGATTTAAGTCTTACATACAGAAGAACTAATTAGTACTAAGACCAAACTGCAACAGACCAAACTCATAAGAGGTTTTACATATAGAAGAGCACTACCTTCTCTTTAGGTTAAGCTAATTACTAACTAAGACTTCATATGGGTTTAGGATTTTGCCATTTCCTTTCCCCCTAGCGACTGTACCTGAAAATCAAACCCAGGATCAAGATTAGCATTAACATGTTTCAAACTCAAAAACACTTGAAATAGTCAGATTTTAGATGAAGCTCCTAAACTGTTTATGTTAAACTATGATGTTGACTCAAGTTCCACCTCCTAAGACTTCCAATAATGTATCTATGTTGAGATGGGATATCTCACATCGAAAAGAAAAGAAGATGATGCTTGATAAAAAAAGTTACCAAATTGAGGGAAATACTCAAAGATCATCAGATTCATAATACTCACCTTAATCTACTTCTGGTCTTCCAAGTTCCCCTGCTTTCATAACTTCAGCTTGAATCCCTTGGACAAAAAACCATCCCTGAGATAGTAACATAAATTTTTTAAGCAAGTTGATACATTTAACCATTTACAAACCTAACATATCACAGAATGAAGATACCTAAGACTCAGATTTGCCCTATCTTATCCATTTCTACAATTTCATCAAGGAATCAAAACGAGTAAGAAAGCACTGGCTAGAGATGAGACTACAACCTTTTATTACTCTTGTTCATCGTTGTATCTTTCAGGCGCTGAACCTTAGTAGGATCTCCTTTACATCCCAAAACAAGGCTACTCACGAGGATCTCTGTGTTAAACGAATCATCACAATCCTTTATCCCAACCACTGTAAGCCCCTGGCTTTCCACATCAAACCACATAAGATTGTTGGCGTTGTTAATCTCCAGCAAGATCTTGCTCCTGTCCTTGGAATAGATCAGAGGTCTCAGAAAGTCAAACGAATCTACACTCTCTGGTTTCGGCACTCTAAACACCTTACTCCAAGATCTGAAAACTTCATACTCCTTCCTAACCCAAATATCAACATGGCTAAGCTCACCGTAACACATCAAACAGAGAGAGCCATCTAAAACGCCTATATCTATGTTATCTTCAATGTAAAGATCCTGTGGGAAATCAAGCACTCCAAGCTCCTCAGAAGCAAGATCAAATCTGATTACAGTGTTAAAAGCGATTTCTCGACCTCGAGGCAAAATCCAATGCAGATGATTACAAGCTAACACACCATTCCCAATGATAATAGAAGTAAATAAACAGAATCTGAACCTCAAAATCGAGATAGATCCTTCTCCATCAATTCCTCTTCAAGCTAAAGACTTTGATTTCAACAGGGTAACCATAATTATCTTTGCCTCCTTTGATCTTAGACTGAAGCATCCTCACGACTTTGTAATCATCATTCACAGAATTATAACCCAAACCATAGAACACAAACTCCCGAGTGATCGATCGTTCCGAGAATCCAAGAGGCTCATAAGGCAACCAATGCATTTTCCGGGTTGAAGGATTGAACAGAGCCAAATCAGTCGGAGAATTATATAAACCGATCACACCGTTACATGAGCCAAAAACCTCAGTTAAACCACCAGTTTGCAAAGGATGATCAATCTCGGTGACGTTATCAGGTGCTTCGAGCTCTACCGTACGTAGAAGACCAGGTCGTCGCAGCAAGATCATGAGGTGGTCTTCGGTTTCGAGTGTGCGATTGAGATGGGAAGTGATGAAGTCAGGATCGTCAATTAGAGAGAAGCAAGGCTTCGAGAGGACGCGACACCGGACAAGAGAGGTTGCAGGGAGACGGAGGAAGAGCTCATTGATGATATCCATTGGACAATTGGCCATTTTTTTTTTCCTGAAAAGTGCTCTCGACTATGGAGTAGAGTTAGGGTTCCAGATGTTTTGCTTTTTTTCTTTCTCGAGAAAACGATGGAAATTATTATTATTGTGATTTTCTGAAAAAATGTCGATTTTTCCATCGTATCCTAAATAGAAAATTTCCCCAAATTTTCAGTTATATAAAACCCAATGGTCATAACTCATAACATGACAAGTATTAAGACATGTACATAAGAATTTTGACACAGTATATATAAAAAGGGTACAAGTCCGAATTTTCACATACAGTATATAACTTGAACCCCTCAGCTTATAAAATTTCAAACATATAAGATTTTTCTTCCCGCAAAAGAGAGTCGTCTCCCCGGTGCCTCCGCCTCTTTAAGAACTTTTCCTTCTCGGGTGGTGAATAACCAATTGAGTTCCTTCGAATAGGTCTGGTAAGTAACTCTCCAAGTCATCTGGTGAGTACTTTATGTATTTTCCGGCATGCCTACCACCTTCTAGTTGACTCTTATTCCTTCCATAGAAAGCTCGATAAGCCGGTATTACTTTCTCTGATATAGATATTCTCAATTCTTCACGAAGTTGAGGATCCGGGACTTTCCAAGCCGTTTGCAGCCTGTATAACTCTTCAAAACTTGCATTAAAACCTCTGAATTTCTCCTTTAAAGCCATCTTGGAGGAATTGTTGCTTCTTTGACTGTAACTCGGGCTACCACTTGAGCTTTCTTCCCTTAAACCAGATAGCACCCTACTCCAAGAAGCTCTGAGGTAACCGGTAGCGTACTGACGTATAAGCCCTCTTCGTTTTCTAACCCAATCATCACCCAAGAGTTTACCCAGCTCTGAATCCTTCACCTTCTGAATTACGTAGTAAATATTGTTCATCTTGAACACATATTGCAACCCACCATCCTCGTACAACTTTGATTTCTCTTCTAGATTTGATTCTAAAGACGTAATCAACCTCAGCAATCGTTTCGCAAGAGGAGACATCTCCTCTTCATCATCATCCCCAGATAAGCCGTCTGATTCATCCTTCTCCAGAAGCGAATTCAATGTAACCGCGTAATCCACAATCAATTTCATATAGTTCATCACATAACGAATCATCGGATGAACCTCACCATTTATAGTCGGTCTCTTTGAAGTCTCATTCCGAACATTATTCTCAAACTCAACAAAAGTCCCCCTCGCAGCATCACCAAGTGCTTCCAACACACCTTTCGTCTCATTACAGACAAAACAATCAGTAACCATCACCTCTAGATCCTGCAACACATTAGCCAATGCATCATACATATCCAGAATCCTAAACAACTTCTCAGACGATCTTCTACCAATCGCCACAGCGTCACCAAAATTCAACAACTGCATCACACAGCTTTTAGTCGTCTCGTTAAAGCAAACTTCTTTGCTTGACTCCGAACCGCTAAAGATCTCATCACATAACTTTTTTTCACCAGCCAAAAGAACCCTAACAGTAATCTTCACAGCTTGAATCCATTTCTTCATCTTCTCATCCATAGATTTCCAATCAATCTTCTGCACTTCTTCAATACTCAGCTTCTCAACACCAAGAATCATCAAACACTCATCCAAAGCATCACGCCGTACTGTACTATAAACCTGAACACATTCCTTCTCATAACCAGCTCGAATCATCCGTTCAGCAATCTCTTTCAAATCTTCAACCGCAGTGGGATTAATCAAATCAACCCAAAGACCACATCCAATACTTCCTCCTCTTTCATGAAACAACCTTCTCCTACTTCCACTACCATCTCCATCAGCAACCAAACCAAAATTCTCAAAATCTTCAACCACATCACCATCAGCAAACGACAACGAAACGCGCCGCATGGATCCGTAAAGCCGGTCAGCGTCTAAAGGAACAGTATTACGAAGCAAAATCCTTCTGAATTCATCTTCAAGCTGAGACATAGCCATCTGTAAAACACTATCAGCTCTATCTACCAAATCAGGTTTATTCTCAGATGAAAGATCTTCAAGGAGAGTGATAATCTCATCAACAGCTGATAAAAACTCTGAAGCTTCATCAGGAGATTCATCGAACGAAAGAGAAAATGAAGAACAACGATGATTACCAGAAGAAGAAGATGAGTGACGAGATGAGTCGTTACCGCCGTCCCAACGGTGAATAACAGATTCGGCGGACTCTAAACGAGCGATAAGAGCGTCGTTTTGATCTTCTTCTTGGTTAGTCATAGATGTTTTGATGTTTGATAAACGGTTATCGAAGCTTGAGAAGATAAGTAGCATATCTTCACGAACCTCTTTTGGTGTGTTGAGACTATTCACGATCTGTTGCGCCGTAGCGAGCACACGGTCTTCAGCTCCAGTTCCGGGTCTTGCTCCGGCGTTGATACTCGCCGCGGTGGTTGTTGTTGCGGCCATCTTATGGAGGAATTGAAAACAGGAAGATGAAATTGAGAGGAAAGTGACGAATCAAGGAGATGAGGACATGGGTGATACTCTTTTGCGAGATCAAACTTTGTGGAAATGGAAGAAGAGAGTTTTTTTTTTTCTAGGGTTTGAGTGAAACAAGAGACAGCGAAATGGAAGAAGACCTGATGGAAAATAATAATAAAAAACGTGTCTTTTGGTCCAAAATCTTAATTCGGTCTTCTCTATTTTCTATCGTATTCGAATTGTTCGGTTTAAGTTCGGTTATTTTGGTCCAATTTGGTTCAAATCGGGTCATCATCGAAGTCTCGATTCCCAGATTTGTAATTTCTTCATCGGATCGAGCTCAGAGAAGAAGTAGACGAATAAGAGATAATTTGAATCGAGAAAAGAGGATTATCATCAATGGCGGAAGATCTGGTTCTGGACACGGCGATCAGAGATTGGGTTTTAATCCCTCTCTCCGTGGTGATGGTTCTCATTGGAATTCTCCGCTACTTCGTTTCCAAGCTCATGCGATCTTCTCCAACACCAGATGCGAAGATGGTCAAAGAAGGGTGAGTCGTCTTCTACTCTTTTCTATTTGTCACCTATTTTTAGATTGTTTGTTAGAAACTTAGAATTAGCTGATTGGGTTTTGATGTGTTTGGTGTTTCCAGACAAGTTGTTATTAGAGCTCGGAATCTGAAGATTGGTGCTAATTTTATCCCGCCTAAATCTTTCCGAGCTCGGAGATTTTACTTCAGCAACGAGGTATGCTTTCTGTGACCTTACCCTTTTGTGTTTCTCAGTAAAGTTTGTAACTTTCGAGATTTCTACTACGTAATTAGCAAGTTGTGTGGTTGTTTAAAGCTTCAAAATTTTCTCTGGCTTCATGAGCTAATAGTTTATCATCTCTGATTCGATTTGTTCTTTGGTCGGAAAACTTATGTTTGTCAAATCTAGTTTAGTTCCTCGAGTTAATCGAGCTTTTGCTTGTTAAATCTATGCTTTTTATGACGATTTGAAATCATTCCAATGCTCAAAAGGTTCCAATTCAAAGAACAGCCCAGGTGTGAGGGATGATTCTGTAGAATCAGCTTTCTTCTATATCCTGAAATTATGTTCTTTACTAGTTTATAAATATCGTTGAAAGCTTGAAGTTTGATCGCAATGTACAAGATTAATTACCAGCTCTTCCGTTTCTCAGTAGTATAGTTTGTGTGCCGTTCAAATAAGGAATACTCAGAAATAAGTGTTGATTGTTTCAGGAAAATGGATTGCTACATGTTCCCAAGGACCAAGCTGCTCAAAATCCTCAAGCACAGATGTTTTCTGATCCTAACATGGCCATGGATATGATGAAGAAAAATCTTTCAATGATTATACCGCAGGTAAAGTATAGTATTTGATTATTTGAATTCATCTCCCTTGGTTTAAACGGTAAATTAGGAAACTGATGAATTCTTTTATCTTCCAGACACTTACTTATGCATGGGTCAACTTCTTCTTCTCTGGGTTTGTTGCAGGTTTGTTTCCCTTTGAACACTATGTCCCTTCTTAATCTTTTTTATTTTTAACTTCACAGACGCATTAAAACTGATCCCAGTTTTGTGGCTTTCTGGTTCCTTTCGAACTACTATTGTTTGTGTTGCTTTACTCCCAAGTCTCAAGCTATAATGCCATAGTATCTGAAACTTCTTATTCTTATCTTACAGCCAAAATACCATTTCCGCTGACTCAGAGGTTCAGGTCTATGTTACAGAACGGAATCGACTTGAGCACTGTCGATGTTAGCTATGTGAGCAGCCGTTCATGGTATGTATCTAGTTATATAGAGAATAGCACAAGGTAGTTTTATGCGCATCTTGTTTACATCTCTTGCTTCATGGGCTGTTCTTCCATGTCTCAGGTACTTCTTAAACTTGTTTGGATTAAGAGGCTTATTCAGTCTCATTCTTGGAGATGAAAATGGTTAGAGTTCAGATACTACTAATTCGCACCATTTTCCTCAAAACTTTGAGCTTTCTCATCTTCTTTGTGAATCCTCTTTAGTCAATGTAAGTGTTCTGTTTCTTATGCAGCAATTGATGACACTCAACGAATGATGCAAATGGGTGGATTTGGTTTCGATGCATCAAAGGTAAATAAAATGTTAACTTCTCGTTCTTGCATCATTTGACCGTTCTTTTTTTTTTTCCTCACTTTAATTCATGAAATTTTTGGCTTCTAAATACTTTTATACTTCTTTGAATCGTCCTACATTTTGCATTATGATCTTGGTCCAAGCCTGATTTTGTATCATTGCGTTTGAAAATTGTCCTCAGAGCCTGAGTGCGGAGAAGGATGGTCTCGACATAATTCAACATGAATGGGCTCTACCTCGATTCGAGCACCGCGCAGAATCAGTTTTGAGAAAACTCGTGCAGTAGAGAACGCCATTATTGAATCAAAGCTTGCTCTTATCCTTCTGTTTTCTGCTGCTAGTTTAGATTCTACGAATTCTCGTCATAACATTGTTCTCTACTAAATCTTGTAACAATATTTGAACTTGGATTGAATTTTTGTTCTGTATAATTTGGTTTAGTCTGTAATTTATATGTTTTTTAATCAAATGGTTCGATTTAGTTTGGTTCAGCTCTGGTTATATGTCTGGTGCTCATGATCCCATGCATGAGCAGAGCATACTACATTTTGAGTAAGAGGATCAAGACAAGAGGACACTTGTTTCTATTAAAAGATCACACATTTTGAATAAGAGGACTACGCCAAACATTCTCCACATACCATAATTATGGAAGGTTCTCTTATACGCATCTTTCTTACTACTACATTATCAAACTTTTTTTTTTTTTTTTTTTTTTTGTAGAGAACCTATAACTACAAACAGATTTTCCCAAAATATATACATCACCACATATTTGAACCCTTTTTGAATGGACTATTTTTGGTAGTTTTACCTCTTTTTTTATGTACATGCAAAAATATCAGGTTTACTTAAAGTATCTCATTTTTACTCTCATGCAAAAACACCTTAATATTCTTTTACATTATAACTATTATTTTTTGACAACAACAGAAGATACAGTTATATAAATCTACATTTCTGCAATTTGTTAATTTCCTTAGTTTACTATAAGAAAGTATAAAAATTCGTAGCAAACCAAGTTTTTAGTCTTGGGACTTGGAATGCTTTGGATTAGAGACAATGATATAGTATATTAAGAGACAGATTGGTTAAATATTCCTTTTTTTATATAGATTTCCTTTTCTTTTTTGCATTAGTATCTTTATGTAATATAAAAGGTCAAGAGAAATATAAATTCTAAAATTTTAACACACGAACTTGTTGATAAAAATTTGTCACCAGATTGTATCTGTCGATTTTCTCAACCCTAGTTTATTGTCGAAAAATCTAATTCCAATGGAGATACAAAACAACACCGCACAACATCTCCAAGAGGCGATATTGACAGAGATTCTAGAGAGGTTACTGTTGGTACCAGATTTAGCACCTTATCTTTAATCCGACCCAAATCAAGATTTATTCACTCTCAAAAATCTAATACTTTTTGGCCCACGAAATTAAATGCACCGACCTAGTGAAAAAAGCAAATCTACTCGGAAAATGAAAGCATGGAGAAATAAGAAAAGATCTAAGAGCAAAAAAGAAAGGTATAGCTAGAAGCCCGACCCGACCTAACTTCCTCAAAATCACTATAAATAAGGAGCTATCTTTTCCTCACAATTCATCAAGAGATCATTCAACAATACAAAGACATAGAGAGAACCCTCCATAAACCCTAATTCACTAAACACATCCACAAATCCCCATTAACTACGAATGGCTTGATCACTTCTCAAGGGTACGTAGGCAACTTTTCCCAAAAGTGAAGCTATAACATCAATAAACCATAATTGAACTTCTATGGTTCATAAATTGGCACCGCCTTAGGGGATTCTTACAACAAAAGTCTAAAGCTCAACCATAACAATCGAAAAATACAAACAATATATTTCAAGGTGATTTTCCGATGGAGTAGAACGACCCATGTGACGCAGAATCATCTTTCTATAGAATCAAACTTCGATTTAATCGGAGCTATATACCGAGAGTTATCAACTTTTTCTGCATCGGACACACTGTGTCCGAAATCCTTTAAGACATATTCAGGCTGCCTTATTGCAATGCAATTTTCCGAAGAAGTAGGACGATCCAGGTGACAAACATCCTATCCATGGAAGGCCCCAAGAGTCAGCTTTCTATAGAGTCCAACCTAGCATCATTCTGAGCTGTCTTCCGAGAGTTATCGTTGTTTTACTACAACAGACGAAGTATGTCAGAAACCCTAAAAAACATATCCAAGCGGCATCTTTCGAGACAATTTCCTGACGGAGTACATCGACCTAGGTAACGGTCTACCTATCCATGGAAGGCCCCGAGAGTCAGATTTCTATCGAATCCAACCTCGCTTCGATCTGACCTGTCGTCCAAGAATTATTGGCGTTGTTCTGAATCAGGCGCACTCTGTCTGAAACTCTAGAAGACATATCCAAGTAGCTTCTTTTGAGAGAATTTTCCGACGAAGTAGATTGACCCAGGTGACGGTCTAAATATCCATGGAAGGCCCCAAGCATCAGATTTCTATCTAATCTGACCTTGCTTTGACCCGAACTGTCATCCAAGAGTGATCACTGTTTTGCCACATCAGACGCACTCTGTCTCAAAACTCGAGAAGACATATCTAAGCAGCCTCTTTCGAGCCAATTTCCAAATGAATTACACCGACACATGTGACCTTATACCTATGCCTAGAAAGCCCCATGAATCATATTTCCATAGAAGCCGACCTTGAAACAATCCGAGCTACTTTTCGAGATTTATCACCGTTTTTGGGCAACAGACAAACTCTGTCCAAAACCCTGACGTACATATCCAAGTCATCTCCTTGTGAAGCAATTTCCCGATGGATTTCGACAAACCAGGAGACAATAAGCCTATCTACAGATAGCCCCAAAAGTCCGCTTTTCAGAAAACTTGGTGTTGCTTCAATCTGAGCTCTCTTCCGAGAGTTATCATAGTTTTTCTTATAGATGCGCAATCTGCTCGATGCCTTAAAATACTGTTCGCCACTGTCAGATCGACCAACTTCGAGACCAGTTTCCCAGTAAATCACAAGGAACCATGAAGCCTACAACCTATCAACGGAAAGGCCCGAGACTTATCTTTCTACTGAAACCGATCTCATCTTTATCGCCGAGCTCATCCAAGTTGTATTATCGCATTTGTACATTCACCGCTAGGGACGCTCTCTCCATCCATAAAACAACATCAAAGTTCGCCTAATTCGATCTCCACAAACTCATCAGCTCGTAAATTTAGCATCAGCTCATCCAAAACAGAGTTCAACCCAGATTAAGACCTCATGTTAATAACGTTTTACCTCCATCATTGCTAAAGCAAGTTCTCAACTCTTATTGTCAAAGCCCATCCGAGCTACACAAGCCGAGCATCGAGCCTCGCATATCTCTAAGCCGAGCATCTAGCTTCGCATATCTCTAAGCCGAGCATCTAGCCTTGCATATCTCTAAACCGAGCATCGAGCCTCGCATATCTCTAAACCGAGCATTTAGCATATCTCCAAGCCGCGCATTAAGCATCTCTAAACACTCATAAACCAAGCTACAAAAATACAATGAAAGAAACACTCGTCAACCAAACTAAGAGAAGATGATCATCTGCTGAGCTAAACAACAAAGTACACTCAAGATAAAAAGAGAAATAAGAGAAAAAAAAATAGTGTCAAAGAGGCAACTTTGGAGGCTCTTCAACGCCAGACCTAATGCCGAACATGCAAAATAAATATACCAGCATGACTACCATCTACTCAAGAGTCCATAGCAACTGACTGAGCTTTATTTGGAGTTAAATGCAACAAGTTATACGCATTGCTTCCTACAGAAAAAACAACAGAAACTGTCATGAATCTGTACTAAGTGTGAAACTGTGTGCGACTGGAGGTTTTGCAAGAAAATTTCCCTATGATCCAGAAAGAGTTAGAGTTCTATTAACAATGAAAAGATCTCGCTGCAAGGAATCTACAGAAACCGGCGGATCATCAATTAAGGTTCCGCTTCATTCAAAATTCTTCTTGGAAGTTGGCTCAAAATCATTCAAACCTGCAAAAATCTAGAAGACTGGTATGTTGCAGCATCTTCAAAAGAATGTGGAGCGCTTATCTGAAGTCCGATCTGGCTGCAAATTGGTAGAGAGTTTTATGATATTACTTGCTAAAGATTCAACATTGGGATCAAAGAATTAACGGTTAAGTTTCAAGATATACATGCATCTCCAAGGCAGCTAAAAGAATTATTTTACACCAACAAATGGTTAAGCAACATCATCTTCATAGTGATAAAACCTTTACGACATCATCTTCGGTTCACACCGTCTCCGTTTCAGCGATTTCTCCCAATAAGATAAGTTATTCTAATCATTATTCTTCTTTTCTTCACAACTATAATAGACGCCCATGAATTTTGCAAGTTTATCTACATATAAGCCTAGCATCCAGCCTCACATTGCTTAAGCCGAGCACAACCTCGCATTACTTAAGCCGAGCACAGCCTCACATTACTTAAACTGAGCTCAACACTCGTAATTACACGAAGAAATCTTTTGCAAATAAGTTGAGATCACCTCGCAAATAACTGAAGCTTACATATCCAATTTACTAATATAAGTGTTCTTACCAGGATGGTCAATAATTTGCTAAGGAAGATCATCTCCACTCACTCATTACCTTCGAGCACTCCTCAAAATAATTTTATTGTACAACTTGCTTGCTATTACATTCAATAAAATTCATCTTCCATTCACCAAGTTTGACGTAAGTCTTGCATCCAAATAAGCCAAGCAGCATAAAACTGAGTTTCAACTATGTTTTCAGTGTAAACCGAGTGTTAAGCCTCGTGTTTGATACATATAGAGCTTAGTTTTCTATGTAAACCGAGTATTAAGCCTTGTCTTCCATATAGACCGAGCTAAGCCTCGTCTTTAATATTAACATAAGCTAAGACTTGTCATCAATATAAGCCGAGCCAAGTCTCGCCTTTGATATAAACCAACTTAGTTTCGTCTTATGTGTAATCCGAGCTTAGACCTCGTCTCTATGTAAACCAAGCCCAGTCTCGTATGGTTTGTAAGTCAAGCTCAAAGACTTGCATTACTTTTAAAGGGATAATCATCTTCCTGGACAGTTGTTCGATTCTTTTTATAAGTCGAAGGCAGACCTCGCACACCAAGTCGCCTGAGACAAATAAGTCGACATTCCGCATAATTGGAGCCTGAATTTTCATAAAATAAATAGGGAAGTATAAGTCGAGGTCACAACTCGCATCTATAACCTAAAGCCAGAGCCAGTCCAGCACCTACCGCTCCAAGTTGCCTGAGATAAATAAGTCGAGCATATCTCGCACAATCATATCCCGATTTGGACATTAAAATGGTGGCAAGTATAAGTCGATCTCTCAGTTTGCATCTTTAACCCGCAAAAGCCGAGTCATCTCGCGAATAGCATAACTTAAATGCTCACTACAAATACACAAGCGTAAGTTTATCTAAGGTAAGTCGGGAGGTGTCTCGCCCAAGGATAAAACTCTACCATTTTTTGCTAAATCAACCACGCAGTGTAAGCCGACCTCGTCGCATCATAATTCCTCGCACTGTAAGCCAACCTCATTGCATCATAAGTTGATATCCTCATCGCATCATAAGCCGATCTCCTCCTCGCACTTTAAGCTAAACTCTGCCTCGCTTTGTAAGCCAGTCTCATCAATGCATTTTAAGCCAAACCCAGTTTTGCATCATAAGCTGATTACGAGGTCATTAAGAAAGCTCAGTCTCGCATCATCAAGAAAGTCGAGCTCAGTCTCGCAATCATCAAGAAAGTCTCGAAGCCAAGCTCAAATATTTGCAATTATACAAATAAGTCATTTTATAAGCCGAGCTCTATGCTTGCATCCATTTTTTCAATATTCAGGAAGCTGAGCTTCGCACTCGCAATTATAAGAGAAACTCAAAGGATCATCAAGATTACTTAACTCCCAAGTCATCAAAATGACTCATCGCACTCATCTCTTTGACATCAAATATTTCATCTCTTAGACATCATTTCTTTAGACGGGGTAAGTCAAGCTACAGATTGCACCTACTCTAGAGTAATCGATCAAGTCTCCAAAGCCGAGCTTATCCTCGCATCTTCAAGTTTAACCTCACATGAAGTCAATCTCAATTTACATCAGGTCATCCTCTTTTACTTCATCAAAACTCAACATTCATTCTGAAAAACTGGGGGGACTAACTGTTGGTACCGGGTATAGCATCCTACCTTTAACCCGACCCAAATCAAGATCTATTCACTTTCAAAAGCCCAATACTCTTTGGCCCATGAAGCTTAATGCATTGACCTAGTGAAAAAGGTAAATCTACTCGGAAAAGGAAAGCATTGAGAAATAAGAAAATATCAAAGAGCAAAAAGAAAAATCCCAGCTAGAAGCCTGAGCCGACCTAACCTCCTCAAAATCACTATAAATAAGGATTTATCCCTTCCTCACAAATCATCAAAAAATCATTCAACAACACAAAGACATAGAGAGAACACATCCATAAACCCTAATTCACTTAAACACATCTACAAATCTCCATGAACTACGAATGGCTTGATCCCTTCTCAAGGGTACATATGCAACATTTCCCAAAGGTGCAGCTATAATATCAATAAACCCTAATTAATCTTCTATGGTTCAACAGTTACCCTTGAGAAGCCTCTCCAGATTCAAATCAGTGTGCAGAACATGGAAATCAACAACAGAATCTGTGTATATTCGCCGTCTCTTTGTATCTCTGCACGAAAACACCTTTTCCTCTTGGTCACTAATGCTTCCAGGTGGAAAAGAACTCATACAATTGCATAGATGCCAGACATGGGGTCTTCCAAAGTCTCTAGCTTCTTATATTCAGAAGATGGAAATAAGTGACAAATTTAGTTACGTGGGTTCTTCCAATGGATTGGTTTTGATGAAGGGATCTTATGGTGCTTCCTATGTTGGTAATCCAATATTACAGCAGTGGGTTGAAATCACTTCCCCTTCATGTCCATGTGTAATACCATTGTCTCGTTTGGTGACGCTTATGGACAACCATGATGGTGTTATTTTGAGCTTCAAAGTGGTTAGGACGGTTGCAATAATACCTAATCAAGACAGATCATCGACTTGTTTGTGTTTTTGGGTGTATTAATCTGAGACAGGCATTTGGACTTGCAAGCAACTTCATTGCCCTCATTATTTCACCGACATTGATCCTCCTATGACTCAGCATATGACTCTTTATTTATCTCTGTTGGGTCTTATGATTCTGCATGAGACGCTTTATTTATCTCCATCGGGTGTTGTTGATCTTGATGTACCCAGAGCACTGATAGCTCATGATCTCTATGGTGAATCCAATCTATGTCGGGTTTTACCTCTCCCCGATTATAATTCGAATCACAACAAAGACGTCAAAAGAGCCTTGACTACATCCATGGGATTTTTCATGTATATCCAAACATTATCTTATATTGTTTTGAAGGTGTGGAGGTTGTTAAAAAATGATGATGATAATGATTCAGCTTGGCATTTTTTGTGGGAGATCCGTCTCCCGTTTGATGATATCAGCTATTATGCACCTTTGGCAATGCATCCGTTTGATCGCGATATTGTTTATTTATGGTGCCAGAAGAACCGTTATTTGGTGTCATGTAACTTGCATACACAAAACTACAAAGTCTTTGGAGAAGACCAATCAGTTTATGATGATCTTCAAAATTGTTTTGTGAACCAGTCTATATGTGAGGACCACATGGATTCAATATTTGAACCATATTCATATCCCGAGTTTAAAGTTTCCATCACTGCTTTCCAATCCGTGCTCCCACGATGGATTGAATTGATGCCTTGTCCTCCACAAATTGAATGATAGATACAACTTCACTACTTTCTTCCATTATTGCTTCAATGCCGTACAAGAATAGAGGCATATAGGGTTTAGTATTATTCACTGGTTCAAATGAAATCTCTTATAGTGAGTTTAATTAATATTGGAAAATTGCTGTCTATATTTTCATCCACATTGTTTCAAAGCTGAGGAAGAATAGAGACAAATAGAAGCCTCCAAATTTATTGGACCGCCGCTGGATAAATACATTCATTTTGGTTTTTGTTTGGTTTGAGAAAAACCGAAGTCAAACGTACGTATATACTTCTAGTTAAATACATGAATGTGACCAGATTAATTGTTTTCAAAAATGAATTTGCCAAAACTTAACAAATCTGTGCAAACAACATACTCATAAATTATCAGAACAAAAAACTTAGCTAAAAATATTAGTGACGTGTCCAACAATATCAAGGAAATGGGGTTTGTTTTCTAGTAATTTTTTTTTTCATAAACATTTTACATGTTTTCCAAAGTCATTTTCTTATACGGAAAAGAGAGAAATGACTGAGAATATATATATATAAATATTATATTATTTTTATTGGTCAATTGAATGCATGCAGTTAAATATCTAAAATGATGTAGCATTTTATTTCTAAGAAAAAAGAAACCAGATCCATCCGCGCATTTTATGTTCAATTTTAGATATTGTTGTTGTGTATGTGATAAGCATGCAGTTAGAAAGAGACAAACATTGTACATATGGTAGGCTTGATCTTAAACAGTGACAAGAGTTAAGAATGATTTCAAGATCATTTTAAGATCATTTCCTGCTGAACTCAATGTTCTATTGAAACGGTTTGCAACCAGAGAAGATCTTGAATGGCTCTCGGAACTAAAAGTCTTCACTACGTATGAATTCCGTAAACATTTTTCCAGTCATATGTTTACAGTCTGCCATATATGAAGTGTTCTATGGTTGACCATTCATTAATAACGACGTACCAAAAATAATCAAGTTGCTATTTAGATTTTTCATGATTTATGTTGAGAGTTTACGTCGATACCATATATTGAGAGTTTGATAGTATAATTCATTTTTGCATACCACACAATCAATTAGTTTTTATTATTCTTTTTTGACATTAATCAATGAGCTAAATTATAATATAAGGCGGGATATTGTGAGGTTTTGTGGAATAACGGATTACAGTTGTTAATAAGGTGAGTGAATATTCTAGGAATTATTGGAGATAATCTAATATTCATGGACGGAATAATTTATAGAATATACACATTAATGAACTCATAATATCTTCAATATAGTGTATGAATGTATTTCCTCATAAAAAAAAATAGTTAATGTGGTTTAAGGTTCCTCAAAACCTTGGCACATCACTTCTAATGGGAAAGACTCTCTTGAGTCTCTCAACTTTTTAAAATTAATGTTTTAAATTAAAAGAAAAAAAACAATAGAAAAAAAAACACATTTCACATGTATCTATTGTACCATTGACAAAATCTCTCATTTCTTTTTAAAATTGTTTTAAAACATTAATTTTTAAATTTTGAGAGACTCAAGAGAGTCTTTCCCAATGGTGATGCTCTCACAACTACATATTATTTTCCTTTAATATTTTCGGTCTCCTTTAGTGTATTAATGTGTTATTGCGAGTTTAAGTCAAATACCAGATAACGTAATCGTATCTCAACATACAAGACACATATTAAATCAATTACACACAGAAGAGTAGATATCTTCTCTTATGACATATGCATACATTGGTTAAGTTAGTACTAAGATCTCCTATGGAATCTGATGAAGTTGCTTAACGCCATTTCTTTCCGCCTTCGCCTGCACCTGAAAATCAAACCCAGATCATCAAGACTCGCAACACAATCCAAAATCCACATAGCAAAATGGATCTAAGCAAATTTGAGATAAGCTCCTAAAATCGTAAACGTTCGTTAACCTATGATGGTGACTAAACTTCCACCTGCTAAGACTTGCAATAATGCATCTATGTTAAGATTAGAAAAATCTCACATTGAAAATAAATCAAGATGAGACATTTAACACCAACTTAGGAATTCATTACACTTACACTGATCTGGGATTGGCTTCGAAGTTCCCCTGCTTTGCTCATAACACCAGCTTGAATCCCTTGGATAAAAAATCATCCCTGAGATTCTAACATGAGCATCTTAATAACATTTCCATAGCTAAATTTTTATCAAGACACCGAAATGAGAATAAGCAAATTCACCTCTTATTTCTCTCGAGCATAATTTTATCTTCTCGAGCTTGACGCTCTTTTCGCCGCATAACTTCAGTAGGATCTCCTTTACATCCCAAAACAAGACTACTCACAAGAAGCTCAGCACTATACGAACTATCACAATCTTTTATCCTAAGCGTTCTAAACCTCTTACTCGTCAAATCAAACCACAGAAGCTTCGCATTATTTATCTCCAACAAAATCTTATCCCTATCCTTGGAATAAAGCAGAGGTCTCATAAAATCAAACGATTCAACACTCTTCGGTTTCGATACTCCAAACAACTTAGTCCAAGATTCTTCAACTTTATATTCCTTCATAATCCAAACATCAACATAGCTAAACTCATGGTTACACATCAAACAAAGACACCCATCTAACACACCTATATCAATATTCTCATGAGCAAGACTCTCTGGGAAATCAAGAATTCCAAATTCTTCAGTATCAAGATCAAACCTTATAATCGTGTTAAAACCAATAAGTCCAGGTCTTCGAGGCAAAACCCAATGAAGACTATTGCAAGCTAAAACACCATAACCACGACGATACAATAGATGATAATAGAAGTAAAACATTAATTGAATCGCAGGAAGAACTTTTTTTATTCTCTTCCATGAATTCTTCTTCAAGCTAAAAACTTTAATCTCATAAGGAAATCCAAAAACAAGCTCATCAGCTTTACCTCCTTTACACTGAACCATTCTCACAACTTTATAATCATCATTCACTGAATCGTAACCTAATCCGTAAAACACATAACCACGAGTCGTCGAACCTTCCGGAAAATCAACCAATTCAGCCGGTAACCGGTGGATTTGCCGAGTAGATGGATTGAAAATCGCCATATCAGTAGGTGAATTTGATAAACCGATTAAACCGTTACAAGAACCGAAAACTTCGGTTAAACCACCTGCTTTTAAAGGATGTTCAACGTCGGAGACTTTATCCGGTACTTCGAGGTTCACAGTACAGAGAAGACGAGGACCTCGTAGTAAGATCATGAGGTGATCTCCTGATTTGAGTGTGTGGTTGAGATGAGATTCGATGAAATCGGAACTGTCGATTAGAGAGAAACATGGTTTTGAGAGGACGCGAAATCGGACTAGCGTTGTTGCTGGTAGACGGAGGAATAAATCGGTGATGATATCCATCGGAACATCCGCCATTTTTTTTTTTTTTTTTGCAGTCTCAGGTTTTCAACTCTGGAGAATAAGTTTTTTTTTTTTTTTCTCGAGAAAATGATGGAAAGAAAAAAGTGTGATTGAAGTGTTAATTGTAGTGGGTGGCGGCGACTGTGGAAGGAGGAGGAGACGATCGAGATAATATTTTTAAGGATAATGCGAAAATTAAATTAAATTAAAAAAGACAATACCAACTACCAAGTTTATTACGCGTACACAGAGTAGTCAGAAAATATCTGAGTATAGTGTACCTTGTGTATGCAAAATTATTTTCTCTCTAATTTTGCTTACGTATTCAATTTTATTTATGTTTCAATAATTTTTTCTATAAATTAATTTTTAGATTTGTTACTTTTTTTTTTTTTTTTTTGTCGTCATATTTTCGATTTCTTCTGCAATCTTGATGATGAATGCTGTTGAGATTTTCAAATCGAAAATATCTATTTTTCCGATAAGATAAGCTTGGGCTTTATCTATAGACATGTTTAGTACGTTTTAGATTCTTGTTGGTATAGACATAGGCCTCATTAGGCCCAATAATGAATATTGCAATTTACAACCAATTTAGGACCAGTCTGACTAAATGTAGTATATAGGAAGTAATAGGGAGTAAAACATTAAAGTAAGTATCTTTTTTTCTTTTTTTGAAGAGTAAATATCGAGAAATTTGCACTTGTGTTGGAGCTAGTTATACTTATAAGCATATTCTCTAAAACCTGACGCCACTTAAATAAGTGATCCATCCACTACTAATTCAGTTAGTTCAATCTGTAATGTTTTTAAACCTATGATATATATAGATATTAATTGTTTAATTGTTTAACGAAATATAAATTCTAGAATCAGTTAGGCTGAAAATGCCAAACTGAGTTCACGAGAACATATGTATGTAATTTATTACTTGGTAAAGCAAACTGAGTTCACGAGAACATATGTATGTAATCTATTACTTGGTAAAGCAAAGAGTCAAGTCTATTGATATGAATGATTAATTTTTTTTTTTAAATGAATGTTAAATTATAATCAAACAAAAAAAACCGTTTTACATTGAATGCTTCAAATATTGAAATTTGATATAAATAATTTTAATAGTCAATTGTTTTCATCGGGTAGCAAACCACCGCTCCATCTCTTTATCATATCATATTTCTCTCATGTCTCTAATGGATGATAATCTGTTCCGAACATTCTTGTCAATGATTTTGGCTAGCTGGGAGGAATAAGTTGAAGTTTCGTCATGTCTTCTCCCATTCTTCTCTCGCTATATGATGCAAATTGTGGTTTGGAACATACATCGCAGCAAAAATAGAAAGAGTGTATCTTGAGTTTCATCAGTAAGCAGAGCAACATGACCGTCCCATTGAGTTGTGTACTTAGAGGTGAGAAGATTGTGGGTTAGATTTTTCCATACAGCAGCTGAGTATGGACATGTAAAAAATAGATGGTTCCGTGTCTCCACAGGTTCCAGACAGAAGCTGCAAGTTGCTAATTCCCTAGTATTCCAGCTCAAGGTTCGATCTCCAGTTGAGAGTATATTTTGAATTGTAAGCCACGACAGGTACGAGTATTTAGATGTTGCATAAGAGAACCAAACGCTTTTATAACATTCCTTTGTGGGGTTCACTATTTGAGTCTGCTTCCATGTTTCCTTTGAATGATTAATTCATATATATATATATATGAAAATCATATTTATATATATATATATTAGTAATTGGATTTATATTAATTCAGATTATAATGTAAGGTTGAACATGCCAAAGATAATTCACGGGTAGCGTCGACATTGTCTAGTGGTTACGGGAGATATCTGAAATCGAATTATTTTTCCATTCATGCGTGGCAGAATGGTCGGGATATTAGCAAATTGTGTGTGATTTGTGACTAAATCCCACGAACAAACTATTAGTCATAAACACTTCATATCGATTACGGGATCACAAAATTTGAGTCATTTGAATTATATTTTTTTTTATATTCGTAAGTTGATTTAACCCTGAAAAAATCATTGTATGATCGTTATCACACAAGTGTTCTATATATTTCATAATATTATTGATCTTGAAGAACCTCATTTATGTCACACCATTCTTCCATATTTCAAGACAAAAATCTAAACTTTATTTGTAAACCCAAGCTTCACCTATATATATGGAACAATCACATTATGCTAGTCACAATTTCAATTATGGTTAAGTTAGTCATTATATATAGGCATTTTTTAAGTAACAATATACAGTAAAACCTCTATAAATTAATAATGTTGGGACCGAGAGATTTTATTAATTTAGAGAGGGTATTAATTTATTGATAAATTAATAATTATTAATTTATAGAAAGATAAGACAAAATTCACGTTTTTCTAAATTTTCTTTTACCTAAATTTCTCTATATGTTATAATTTACATATTATTTTATTTTATTTTCTATTTCCATATAGTCTTACAATTATTTTTTCTTTCAATTTTCCATTTTATTTGATGTTTACTTAGCATAAAAACTCTATAAAATATTAATTGCAGTACGTAACCTTACTTTACTCTTCATATTCTTCTTTTTAATTGATTAAACTAAAGAGAGTTGGTTTCTTTACCTAAATTTTTGTTCGTCTGAAAATTACATCCAACAATGACTTCTCATCTTAAAGATTTTTGAAATCAACAATGACGGATTAATTACGCAAAAAATTATGTGAGTACAAGAAAGATCATCAGATATGCACTCAAAAGGATTTACAATTGTGGCTTGAAAAGAAGTTCTAATTAAAAATTAGTCAAGTTCCAATTTCTATTAATAATAGTAGAAATTGTGGCTACTATCCTTTATGATGATGATGAAGTTGAAGACGATAATACTAGACCTTTAGAAGCAGTTACACGTAAAGAAGCAATTATCGCATCTAGAACTCTACACAAGTTTTGGATGCAGTTCGAGAAATCCACACCATAAGTTTTTATTGCAGTTATAAATATTAGAGATGAGCTCCAACAAGAATACAAGTTTATGAATAAACAAACAACACTAGAGTTATATTTCACTAAATTGCATTAGTTATATTTTTTAAGTTATATGATTATTAATTTATGTTATTAATGGGACCATATATTTATATAGAGGTTTATTAATGGGACTATATAATTATATAGAGGTTTCAAAAAAAAAATTATCTTAATATCTTATCGAAATGTGTCAATTATTATACCGGCCCAACTCGGAACCGGAATAATTTATTAATTTAGAGAGGTTATTAATTTATCGAGTATTAATTTATAGAGGTTCTACTGTATAGTCCATCTAGTTTTGTAATGGTTCCGAGAATTAGTTATGTATTCGACATAAGATTCTGAGTTGCCCAAAATCACGTACGTAGACAGTATGCCACTTAATATACTTATTTATACACATACAATTTCTATTCCAAAAAGTATGTACAAAAGTTTTTTCGAAGTTGAATGTTAATTATATGCATGGAGTATTACTTACGGAATGATTGTTCTTAAATTTTAGATAAATTCCCATCATATATTAGTAGTATTACTTAATTATGGAATGATTTTTTTTAATTCTACTTAAATTTCAGTGCAACTATAATACTTGTTTGGCCAGATTGTCTTCTAGCGAGAGTATTAGAGAGTCGATATTACTCAGGAAGAGACATTCTTGAAGCTAAAATAGGGAAACACCCTTCTCTAGGCTGGAGATCAATATTACATGGGAGAGATTTACTCAAGAAAGGTTTACGTATCAGCATTGGATCATGTGACTTGCTTAAACCATCACTACATGCTTGGTTACCCACTCATCCACCCCGAACACCACTAAATCATATGATGGAGCCAACCACCCAGTTATGTAAACGATGGGATGAAAACAAACTACGAGTATTGTTATCACCAGCAGATGTGGCTATCGTACGGAAGATGTATATCCCGCAAAGCCCTTGCAATGATGAATGGATTTGGCATTATACCAAAGATGGATCTTATTCGGTAAATTCTAGTCATTGGTTAAGTACACATTTACCGGATCAAGATTCACCAACGGTTCAACCACCAGCCGGTAATCCTTCCATGAAAGCCAGAGTTTAGAAGACAACTTTTTATTCCAAAGCTGAAACATTTTCTTTGGCGGGTATTATCTCGAGCTCTTGGGACCACAACAGAATTATGCAGACGGGAATACCAATTGATCCAACGTGTCAGCGTTGATGCTCAGCTCCCGAAATTATATATAAATCACTTATTATTTGAATGTCCTGAATCATATTCAGTCTGGCGACTCTCTAATACGATATGCTCTGCAAACAATGTTCAAGTCAATTCATTGGAAGGAAATATGGAGATTCTACTGTCCTCATACGACCGAACGGTGACAAATGCAACAAAATACCTCCCTTTCTGGATCTGCTGGCAATTATGGAAAGCTAGAAATGATTTAATCTTCAACAAAGAAAAGTGGAATCCGGCTGATATAATTGCAAAAGCAAAGGATACATGTGATGAGTGGATAATGGCATTGTCTAGGGATACTGATTCTCCAACACCAACCAATATGCCACGTCCAATATCACAAAACGTGAACCGATGGACACCACCTCCCCGTGATTTTATAAAGATAAACATTGATGGAAGCTTTTCTATCAATAAACCATATGTCACTACAAGAAATTTACCGCAAAACCGACGGAATTTCGGACGGAATATAAATCTGTCGGAAAATTCCGACGGATTTCCGACGTATTTCCGATAGACATGAAAATTGACGATTCCGTCGGAAATCCGTCTGAAATTTTCCGACGGATTTATATTCCATCAGAAATTCCGTCGAAAATTGACAATTCCGTCGGAAAATTTCAGACGGATTTCTAACGGATTTCCGACGGATTTTTGACGAAATTTGTTTTTCGGCTTGTCTAGTCATATGTCATACTAAACCTTAGAACGAGACACGTGAAACCACAAAACCGTCAGAAATCCGTCGGTAATTTCCGATGGATTTCCGACGGTTTTGTGGTTTCGTGGTCTTTTACGATCCGTTTAACTTGAAATATGTTTGTAGTATGCTATGTTACTCATTTCAATTATAATATAATACCAAAAACCTTGTTATATATCATATATACCAAAATTAGAAAAATTTATACAATCATGTTTACATGTTAGACAATGATACATATACTTAAGCGATGATTTATAAACATAACAAATAAAATTTTCTAATTTTGGTATATTTAATATGTAACAAGGTATTTGTTAGTATTTTATCATTGAAATGAGTAACAAATCATATTACAAACATATTTCAAGAGAAACGGATCGTAAACGACCACGAAATTCCCGACGGATTTCCGACGGATACTATATATCAAATGTGTTAAATATGTTGCATATGAGTTTAATTAAAAAATTTCAATTTCCGACGGATTTCCGACGTAAAATGAAAATTTGACCGCGTAAGTTGCCTGCGTGAATTAAATTTGTTTAAATTTTTTGCTATCCAAAAGTACCGACGGATTTCTGACGGATAGCAAAAAATATAAGCGCGAATGTTCCAAATATTTTCGAAAAACACCGGCAAATATTAATTTTTTTCGATGATTTTTTATTTTAATTTTTTTATTTTTATTTTAATTTTAATTGTAATTGAAATTTTATAATTAAAATTTATTTAAAATTATAATTTTAAATCTTAATTTATATTTATTCCGAATTAATTTTATATATTAATTATAATTAATTACAATTAATTAATATTAATTACCATAAATTAAATATTATTAATATTATTAATAAAATTATATATCCGTCAGAAATCCGTCGGAAATCCGTCTGAAATATGTCCGTCGGAAATTCGTCGGTTTATAAATATCAGAAATCCGTCGGTTTTCCGTCGGTTTTAAACCGATGGAACACCGACGGATTAAAAACCAATGGATTTCCGACAGAATCCTGATTTTGATATTCCGTCAGAAATCTGTCAGAATTTCCGACGGATTTCCGATGCAGCTTTTATTTTCGACGAGATAGAAGCGACGGCAAAAACCTACAGATTTCCAACGGATTTTGCCAAATCCGACGGACTTCCGACGGAATTGGCAGTCAGTTTTGCGGTATTTTCTTGTAATGTGTAGGCGTTGGATGGATTGTTCGGGATGCACAAGGTTTCTACCGTCTAGCTGGCAGTACACAACTTAAGCAGACATCTTCACCGATAGAGTCGATCTGAAGCATTGGAGTCTTACATGCCCTACAATCGACTTGGTGTAGGGGATATTGCAGAATTATAGTCGAAGGAGACTGTAAATCAGTGCATGAAGCGATTACATCACAAGTCAACATTGCTACCATACACAATATTATCTGATATCCATAGTTGGGTGGATAAATTCTCGGAAATCAGATTTTTTTTTGTCAAGAGAATCCAATCAAGTTGCTGCAGATTGGCAAAACAAGCATATATTCAAAGTGTTACTTTTATTTCTTACTTTTATGCTCTAACTTTTCTTCGGAGAGTATTATTTTACGATCATCATGTACCTTTTGATGGTTAATCAATAAAAGTTGATGTTAAAAAAAAAAAACTATTATACTATACTCACGGGTCAAATATATATGACTAAATTATTTTATCGTGTAAACCGAGGAAAATTATAAAATTTTAGCGACACTGAAAAAAAACCAATGATATTTTTATTCAATAGAACAATTGAACAAATTACAAGGAGCTCTCGCAATTCAACATAAAATAAACAACACAAACCCATTGATGTTCCTCATGAAGTTCACCAATTCAAATAAACGAGTACAAAATAAAACATAATGATAAAAGATTCAAGAATTTTCATAGTTCGTAACTTATATGTATCATCATCGTACGTATTGATTTTAAGGGCATTGAAAGCCACGTGGTGCCTTTCTGCTGCAAACATTGAGAAGCAAGCTAAGGTTGATGGGAAGATTAAGGTTGATGCCAAGAACACTAGCCTTAAGGGCAGTGCAAAGACAAACCGCAGCTTCAAGATCCACTAAACCCTCGATAAGGCTACAACACGGAGTCACGGGAGGAGTGCCTAGAGTCACATCCTTCAACAAGTTGAGCGCATTAACACAAACACCAAGCTTTAAAGCATCTTTAGGGCAAGTCCCGGTGGTGGTTGGTGTAGTCGGTGTGCTAGGTTTATGTTTGTTGTGTTTGCGCGATGGAGGAGGACAATCGGTACTGCGAATGGCTGTAGTGAGAGTAAAGAAAAGGATGTTGAAGAGAAGGAAGAGCGCAAGAGAATTTCTCAGAGCCATCGGTTCTTGAAGAAAGAACAAAAAATGCCCTAAAGGAACTCTTTCAAGTTGAGAAGTACGTAGAGAGTAGTGGTGGAGAAAATTGAAGAGTATGAAGTGAGTATTTATAGGAGAAGTGGATGGCTTGAATAAAGAATTAAATGACATATATTATAAGTTAAATAATTTGATTAATAATAGGACCGACCACGTTCTAGCCCTAGGGTGTTTAGCTGGCGATAGGCATAAGATCGTTGGAATTAAGTATAGAATTGCTATATCAAAATTGTTTTTTTCTATATATCTTGTTTTGTTTGTATTATTACACTTTTTTAATCTAAAGTTATATAATTAAGACTTGTGACTTGTTAGTTGTTACAAATATACATAGACTTTTTTTCAGTTAACATTTACATATCTGCAATTCTGCATCTGCTCAAGTCAAGATATGAGTAATGTGTGTTTCATTCCTATGTACTCTCACAAGTCACAATTATACTGTCTTTCTCTCCATCAATACATCCTTTTTTTGGGTGTATGCTCTGTAAGTTATTCCTTCTACTACTCTAAATATAAATAATATGATCTTGTACATAAAGGGGAGATTCAAAGTTAAAGAAAATAAAATAAAATTTACATAGACTTTCCCATGTATATTTATGAATAAATTTGCATGCAATTTAATTATTTAACTAAAACCCACTAAATATGCCCATACTAAGGCCTTATTTATTTATTACTAAATAGTTCTTATAATTATTTTCCGAAAATTTTACAAGACAAAAATAAACACTCGCTTTAATAAGTAGCTCCGTTTGCAATTTGCTTCTATGCTGATTGCTGAACCTGGTTATTGACTTATTTGTCAATCATATTCACTTGCAGTAAAAACAAAACAAAAAAACACACAGTCGCTTTTGATGATTTTTTTCTCCTTCCTCTTTTCTAATTGGTTTACACTACACATTCAGGTTTCTCTTAATTTCAACTTTTTGTAGGCATAAATTTGTTGATACATTGTAAGCTATAAAGGAGATAGAGTAATAACTAAGATTGACACTGTTCCAAGTAAATGTTATCTTCCTGCTCGTACATGCTAATATTCTACCAAAGCTGAAAGAAAAATAGAAAAAAAAAACTAACTTTTGGAGACACGGATATATTCTTGATTGATTATTTTACAGTTCGTGTAGTGATGACGCACAAAAGAAGAATATTGTTACTATGACAATGATAAGGTATTTGATCTACTCTACTTTATAAATTACGATATCCCATTTTTGCTTTGCTAGGTGCGTTCTTTCTCTTAGCTAAATATTTTTTTTTTTAATCTGGATTTTATATTTATTTTATGAAGTCTGGTCCTATGGGATTGTAATTAGGGCTAGGCAAACGGAAATACGGGATGGAATTTTACAGGAATGGGAACGGGATGGGAATGTGAGAATAAAAAAACATGTTCCATTTATGTCTAATATAAAATTTGGGACGGGAGAGCGATGGGACAGAACGGGCTAGTACGGAAATGAAAATTCCCAAAAAATAAATTTGACAAACAAATAAAATAATAAATTATCACAAATGTGTTTGTTTAATAATAATAATAAAAACTTAAAATTTATAAACAATTCAACATAATCTTCAGTCATAAATCATCGAAATCAAAATAAACAAAAATCAGAAATATAAAGTCTAATAAACCAAGTAATTAATCTTCCCTCGCATCATTTCTCGTTTAATTATTTACTGAGTTATGTGCATACAAATCAACAAGAATAGTAGCTAGTTAGAAAAAAAAACATCTTTAATCATACAAAATATGAAAATATTTGTTTTAAAAGACTAAAATTTTAGTTTTTACAATTAGATATATAATGAAAGGTTTTAATTTATATTTGTCAGTTTATTAGAAAAAAATAGAATTTTAATATTAATTGATATAATAATAATAAGGAAATTTGCTCTAAACATATTAGAAAATTAAGATTCAATATTTCTAATTTTCTATTATTATATTTATGATATATATATAATATTATGTATTATATATAATTTGTCCCAAGTTACCGTTCCGTCCCTTTCTTAAATGGGAATCATAAGCTTGTACCATATGAGAATATCTTACTAAAATGGAACGGGAATTTCTTACCGGAAATGGGATGGGATGGGACGAGACAAAATGGGACGGGAATTGTGCCCACCCCTAATTATAATTTTAGGGTGGTTCTTGATGTTGGGTTATGGTATAGTATAGAGTCTGCTGGGTTACTCTAATGGTTTAGTGTGATAAGAAAAACAAATATAAAGACACCATATGATTTTATTAGTGTTTTATTACATTATTGGCAATGAAAACAAAAGAAACTCATAGAGTTATAGATGTATATATATAGATTTAAAAGATTGATAAAGAGAGTGTTTTGAAATGCAAGAAAGGGTTCACTATAAACAACTAACTATGAACAACTAAAGCGTTGTGGAATCTTGCGGCCACAAGTCCTAAAGAAGATGATGATATTGGGAGAGAGAGAAGAAGGCCGTGCTCCAACAGACTTACATAGACAAGTAACTGCATCAATATCAGAGATATTACGGATGATGGAACAACATGGTTCGGCTTTTCCAGTGTTTAAGCCAGAACCACTAACAACTAAGATATTGGCGCATATCTGTAGCTCGGTACTATTTTTAGAGCATATTCCACCTAAAGGAGGTAACGGTGGTGGTGTAGTCGATGGTGGAGGAGGTGTTATCATTTGTAAAAAAGGCGGTGGTGTTGTCTGTAATGGAGGTGGTAGTGGGATCGCTGGTGGAGGTGGTGGTGTAGTTTGTAGCGGAGGGTGTGGCAGAGCATTGGGTGGAGGGGCCGGTTGGGTTGGTGGTGGAGGTGGTGGTGTAGTTTGTAGCGGAGGTTGTGGCAGAGCATTGGGTGGCGGTGCTGGTTGGGTTGGTGGTGGTTGGGCATCAGGTCGCGGCGGTGGCGGTTGGTTATTCGGTTGTGGCAGCGGAGGCGTGGGATTACAAATACAAGATGGTGCCTTCACGTTTATCTTTGACTCTTTGACTTTTGTCGTCATAAAAGAGATAAATTGCTGCTCTGTATTGTTTATTTTCTTTACTTTTTACAAATATAAAATCCTTAAAACCCTCAATGTATATGTAAAAAAACTAATGTTTGAAAACATTCATTTTGTGTCGAAAAACTCAATTTATAATATATATTTTACTTCAAAAACATCCACTATAGAAATAATTAACTTCATGATACTTCAACCAAAAAAACAAAAAAAAAACAAAAAAAAACAAAAAACTTCATGATACTTTCTTTTTGTTCAACCCACTTCATGATACTTAAAAATGTGCTTCCACGACTGATGGAGAGTAATTCTCGATTTTTTGAAATATCGTGGTGTTTTAACAAAAATGTGATATTATCGTGGTTTTGCCGTATGTAAAAATATGTAAAATTGCGATATTTTGCATACGGCAAAATATGTAAGTATCATGAAGTTATTTCGAATATGTAAAATATCGTGGTGTTTTAACAAAAATGTGATATGATGCAAAATAGTGTTGTCATTAGATAAAATAACATTGTTTTTTTTTTAAAATACATATGAAATCCATATTAATTAAAATTATACACGCTATAATAAAACACACTCAAGTGCCACAAAGTCAATCCACCATTCTGCTCTGTATATAGAAGTCAACTGTGCATGCTTCTAAAAACGCCGCCAAATCATATTGGGTTCAAGTGGGTTTTCAAGTTTTTTTGATAAAATTTATGGTTTTGTATTGATAGCGGACGTTATGATAGGGTTTTCAAGTTTTATCATTATTTTTCTCCAACTTTTAAGTTTCTTTTAAAATTCGATCAAAGAGTGTAGCATATTATATAATTGTTTAAGGTAAATTTTCGGTTACCAATCCAAACATACTCTTATGTGGCAAATCAGCTTATTAGAGAAGGATTTTCTGGGATGGGAAAACATGTGTTTGGAATCCATTCTCGGACTCTCCCACCCAGGTAACATTTTTCAACAAGGCTTCCGGGAAGCTTCACTACCGGAGACGCTTAAAAGTTGACTGGTTTGATTATGCTCGCATGTATGTTTATTAAATGCGAATGTTAAGGGATGGCTTGGTCGTCAACTACAGTATCGACTAGCACACTTGGCCCATTGAAACGAATGCATCGTGCCAGAAAAGTGGTGCTCTGAGATTTTGAACCCACTCTTCAGGTTAGTTCTGCTCAGAGAGACAACGTTACACAAGGCCATGCCATGCAGCCCGAAAATCACTCCGACTTCTATGAGAACCGATCAATGATTGAAATCTACAATTACGAGCAATAACTTATCTTCTACAAATATATGTTATATTCGATTTGATTCGATCCGAAAGAATCTGAATTATACTCTAACTCTACAAAACAAAATAAATGATAAAATAATTAATTTTTTTTACTCTAGTATATATATATATAATATAAAAACTGTAAACTATAATATTTATATATATATATATATATTGTATCCTCAATTCATTATTGAAATACTAAAAGATCACTATGTAATACATATATATATATATATGTAATTTGTATTCGTAAAATTGATTATAGAACTACTAAACGTTCACTAATTCTGAATAAAATGATTTTTTTTTAATTGTGATGTTTATATATATCTTAAAAATCTTAGTTAATTCAAATCTTTTTACAGAACTAATCAAAAATTTGGCCAACTATCCTAGATATCCAGACACCAAATATCCATATATGTTAATGGTAGAGCGGACAAGATCAACAAAATTTAATCCGAACAAAACGAAATGGAACGGATCAGAGATAGTCAGTCATAATATCCACTTCGCATTCCCTTGAGTGTAATGTGATTGACTAAGAAAATATTAAAGGCCCAATGAAGGAGTCAAGACAAACTTTATCGATGTTTTATTACATTATTATTGGTAGAAAGTAAGAAAGCGACAGTTCTTTATTTGTGGTTTAGTATTATTTAGGTTTTAGTATTATTTAGGTTTCATTGGCAGTTGAAGCCTCGGGGAAGACCGCGACCACAAGTCCTACAGAGGATAGTGATATTGGGAGAAAGAGTGGAGCCTTGTGCTCTCAGCAATTCACATAGACAATTAGCTGCGTCAGCATCTGATAGATCGCGGATAAGGTTGCAACATGGCTGCGCACTTCCCAAGTTTATGGTGTTGCCGGAATTTCTTAGGATATTGGAACAATTCCTTATTAGGCCGGGATTTCTAGGACATGTGCGGCGTGGGGGAGGTGGTGGTCGGAAGTATGGAGGAGGTGGTGGTCGGAAGTTTGGAGGAGGTGGTGGTGGAGATTGGGTCTGGGGCGGGGGCGGGGGCGGTGGGGGTTAGGAGTTTGGAGGAGGAGGTGGAACCTCAGGTGGGGGAGATTCAGATGGTGGAGTCTCAGGTGGTGGAGATAGGGGTGGTGGAGTATCAGGTGGGGGAATATCGGGTGGGGGAGATTCTGTTGGTGGAGTCTTGGGTGGTGGAGATTCGGGTGGGGGATCTAAAACCACCACAGTATCCGGTGGTGGAGTCTCGGGTGGAGGAGATTTCGGTGGTGGAGTCTCGGGTGGAGGAGATTCGGGTGGTGGAGTCTTCGGTGGAGGAGTCTCCGGTGGTGGTGTTGGACACTGAGGTGGTGGTGGACACTCAGGTGGTGGTGGACACTCAGGTGGTGGTGGACACACTGGTGGTGGCGGAGGCGGGCAGGGACGGGGCCATGACCAGATTTGGGCTTCAGTTTGGCCGAGGAAGAGGATGCTGATCAGTACAAGGACAAGAGCTAAGGTTTTTACTGAACTCTGTGGGGCCATTTTGTCCTCACAAAAGAGAACTGTACGGAAACTGGTGAATTGAAGTGTACTGAGGCTGTGGATATTTATAGCGGCTTTGAAGCTTCCCTAGATTCTCATTCTGCCACTTGTTCTATTGCCAAACCTATTTCTTGGTCAGAGGTGGCTTTACTTCAAGTCACTGTTCAAAGGCCTACGCTGGTCTGTCTTTATGTGATCTAATCATCGATTACGAAAACATATGAATACAAGTTACAAAATATGGGTTGTGTTCTAATGGAACTCGAATTTGAAGCAGGAGACTTGTTTTAGACTACTTTTTTTTATTATTGTTTTTGCTCTATAAAAAATGACAATATCCAAAATCTCTTAACAAGATTCGTTGCAATCTTGATTGATTCACACACTTAGCAAAAGTCTTTAGGACCATAAACTTGGACTGGAGTCCCCCAAATTTTGATTTCATAGCAATTTAGATTTTTTTTTTTTTTTTTGTGTGTATACGATTGCTTGCTTTAGTCCGATGTTAAATCCAGTGGATTTGTAGAAAATTCTTTAGCAAAAATACTTTCGATTAATAATCTAATTATGAATCTCTACAGAGTCTAGGTCACCTTGGCTGCTAATTCTATATAGTTAGGCTAATGAACAAATTTTGATAATTTATTTGTTTTTACTTGTTACATATATTCCACTCTCTTCTCTTTTCCTAAATTTTAAACAAGTATACTTTTTGAATATTTAATCTTCGAAGCAAAATTTGATAGTGTAACTAACTATAGACTATAGTATATATTAAAACCAAAAAGTATTAACTAATAAGTTTTCTTTTGTAACTATAGGTGTATATCTCGTGTCGAAGTTTAGACCAATTCAGATATCTTTTGCCAACCAAGTTAAAAATCTAGCTTAAATTAGGATGCATAGAAAATTTACCAAATATTTCATACTTATATTTGGAAATTTGGAATTGTAACCGGAAGCGTCCGATAAGCATTTAAAAGTACGATCTAATTAGCGCAATTCAGAAAAAGTCAAATCTAGAAGTACGTTCTAATTAAGTGCATACTTAAGAATCTAGAAGAACGTTGTAAATGCAATTCAGAAAATGTCAAGAGTAGAAGTACTGCCAAAGCAGTCGTCGATTAAATAGTAAAGTGTGTTTAATATATTTATGCATAGTCTAGTGATATCATCAGTTATGAGATGTCAACTTTACTATAGTACTTTGGGGGTTTAACCAAATATCCGTACGTATTATTAACTTCTTTGCTAAACCTCTTTTCTTTAGGTGATGTTTAGATTTCTTTGCGAAGCGGCTACTTGGGCTACTTGTAGAGGAACCAGTACTTAATTAGGTGATTCATTATTAATTACACATTTATATAAGTAATACAATTAACTTTAGTTAGAACTTAGACGTTAGAGAACTCGTAATCATACCCATATTATTTTGTAATCAACTAAGCATGCAACCAAAGCTTCACCGAGACACTATTAAAAGTTATAAATACATACCCTCTATAGTTGATCTGGTCCTTAGATTCTGCTGTGTGACGCTGTATTTGAGGTTTAAAATCCGGTTTACTAACTTTCAAGTACACAAGTGAAAGATAGTTTTGTTGTGGACATTTTTAATGTTTTAGAGCACTATTAAAACTAAGTGGGTCTTTCATAGAGTCTCTTACTATTTAAACTATTTTAGCTAATAAAAAACAAAATTCCAAAATTTGGAAAAATAAAAAATAAAAATATATTTTCATATTATTAAAATTATGTATAATAATTATTTTTTCCCCTATATATTGACATCATATCTTCATCTTATATATTAGTTTTATATGTTATTTTTTATGTATTCTTGCATTTCAAGTTTATTTCTTATGACTTTATGCTATGTATTTTTATTCTTAATTTTAAAAGAATATAACTCTTTATTGTAATATTTATATTGTATTTTATAATTAGATTTTATTATTATTACTATTATAGATTATATAAACAAATATACATAATTTATATAAAAACTGTACAACTATAATATTATATATATATTTTTGTATTCCTTTTTTTTGTTCAACCTATATTTTGTATTCCTCAAATTCATTATTGAAATACGAAAAGTTCACTATGTAATACATATATATATGTATATATATATATATATGTAATACATATATATATGTAATTTGTATTCGTAAAATTGATTATAGAACTACTAAACGTTCACTAATTCTGAATAAAATGATTTTTTTTAATTGTGATTTTTATATATATCTTTAAAAAATTAGTTAATTCAAATCTTTTTAAGGAACTAATCAAAAATTTGGTCAACTATCCAGATACCAAATAATCCATATATGTTAATGGTTGAGCGGACAAGATAAAAAAAATTATCCGAACAAAACGAAACAAAACGAAATGGAACAGAACAGAGATAGTCCAGTCATAATATCCACTTCGCATTCCCTTTAGTTTAATGTGATTGACTAAGAAAATATTAAAGGCACAGAGTAAAAGTCAAGACAAACTTTATAGATGTTTTATTACATTATTATTAGTAGAAATTGTAAGAAAGCGACAGTTCTTTATTTGTGGTTTAAGTGGTGTACTGTAAGTTTTAGTATATTTAGGTTTCATGGGCAGGTGAAGCCTCGGGGAAGACCGCGACCACAAGTCCTGCAGAGGATAGTGATATTGGTAGAAGAAGTGGAGCCTTGTGCTCTCAGCAAATCACATAGACAATTAGCTGCGTCAACATCTGATAGATCGCGGATAAGGTTGCAACATGGCTGCGCACTTCCGAAGTTTATGGTATTGCCGGAATTTCTTAGGATATTGGAACAATATTGCCTAATTAGGCCAAGATTTCTAGGACATGTGCGGCGTGGGGGAGGTGGTGGTCGGAAGTATGGAGGAGGTGGTGGTCGGAAGTTCGGAGGAGGTGGCGGCGGAGATTGGGGCTGGGGCGGGGGCGGGGGCGGTGGGGGTTGGGAGTTTGGAGGAGGAGGTGGTGGAATCTCGGGTGGGGGAGTCTCCGGTGGGGGTTGGGAGTTTGGAGGAGGAGGTGGTGGAATCTCGGGTGGGGGAGTCTCCGGTGGGGGTTGGGGGTGTGGAGGGGGAGGGGGTGGAATTTGGGGGGGGGGAGTCTCCGGTGGGGGTTGGGAGTTTGGGGGAGGCGGCGGTGGAATCTCGGGTGGGGAGTCTCCGGTGGGGGTTGGGAGTTTGGAGGAGGAGGTGGTGGAATATCGGGTGGGGGAGTCTCCGGTGGGGGTTGGGAGTTTGGAGGAGGAGGTGGTGGAATATCGGGTGGGGGAGTCTCCGGTGGGGGTTGGGAGTTTGGAGGAGGAGGTGGTGGAATCTCGGGTGGGGGAGTCTCCGGTGGGGGTTGGGAGTTTGGAGGAGGAGGTGGTGGAATATCGGGTGGGGGAGTCTCCGGTGGGGGTTGGGAGTTTGGAGGAGGAGGTGGTGGAATATCGGGTGGGGGAGTCTCCGGTGGGGGTTGGGAGTTTGGAGGAGGAGGTGGTGGAATCTCGGGTGGGGGAGTCTCCGGTGGCGGTTGGGAGTTTGGAGGAGGAGGTGGTGGAATCTCGGGTGGGGGAGTCTCCGGTGGGGGTTGGGAGTTTGGAGGAGGAGGTGGTGGTGTTGGACACTGAGGTGGTGGTGGACACTGAGGTGGCCGTGGAAGCGGGCAGAAACGGCACCAGAACCCACTTTGGGCTTCAGTTTGACCGAGGAAGAGGATGCTGATCAGTGCAAGGACAAGAGCTAAGGATTTTAGTGAACATTGTGGGGCCATTTTGTCCTCCCAAAAGAGAACTGTCCGGAAACTGGTGAATTGAAGTGTGCTGAGGCTGTGGGTATTTATAGCGGCTTTGGAGTTTCGCTAGATTCTCATTCTGCCACTTGTTCTATTGCCAAACCTATTTCTTGGTCAGAGGTGGCTTTACTTCAAGACACTGTTCAAAGGCCTACGCTGGCCTGTTTTTATGTGATCTAATCATCGATTACGAAAACATATGAATACAAGTTACGAAATATGGGGTCTTCTAATGGAACTCGAATTTGAAGCAGGTGACTTGTTTTAGATTACTTTTTTTTTTTATTGTTTTTGCTTTATAAAAAATGAAAATATTCAAAATCTCTCAACAAGATTCGTTTCAATCTTGATTGATTCACACACTTGGCAAACGTCTTTAGGAATTAGGACCATAAACTTGGACTAGAGTCCCCCAAATTAAACGTCTTTAGTTTTTCTATATATACGATTGCTTGCTTTTGTCCGATGTTAATCCAGTAGATTTGTAGAAAATTCTTTAGCAAAAATATTTTAGGTTAATAATCTAATCATAAATCTCTACAGAGTCTAGGTTACCTTGGCTGCTAATTCTATACATAGTTATAGCCGCGGCTAATGAACGAATTTTAATTAAAAACAAAAAAATTACTTGTTACATATTCCACTCTCTTCTCTTTTCCTAAATTTTAAACAAGTATACTTTTTGAATATTTAATCTTCGAAGCAAAATATGATACGAGTAACTAATATATATATATATATATATATATTAAAACCAAAAACGATAGTGTATATATCACTGATCATTAAATCATTAACTAATAATTTTTTTTTTTGTAACTATAGGTGTATATCTCAGGTCGATGTTTAGACCAATTCAAATATCTTTTGCCAACCAAGTTAAAAATCTAGCTTAAGTTAGGGGATGCATAGAAATTTGATCAAATATGTGATACTTATATTTGGAATTGTAACCGGAAGCGTACGATAAGCATTTAAAAGTAAGTTCATTTCAGAAAAAAGTCAAATCTAGAAGTACGTTATAATTAAGTGCATACTTAAGAATCTAGAAGAACGTTGTAAATGCAATTCAGAAAATGTCAAGAGTAGAAGTACTGCCAAAGCAGTCGTCGATTAAATAGTAAAGTGTGTTTAATATATTTATGCATAGTCTAGTGATATCATCAGTTATGAGATGTCAACTTTACTATAGTACTTTGGGGGTTTAACCAAATATCCGTACGTATTATTAACTTCTTTGCTAAACCTCTTTTCTTTAGGTGATGTTTAGATTTCTTTGCGAAGCGGCTACTTGGGCTACTTGTAGAGGAACCAGTACTTAATTAGGTGATTCATTATTAATTACACATTTATATAAGTAATACAATTAACTTTAGTTAGAACTTAGACGTTAGAGAACTCGTAATCATACCCATATTATTTTGTAATCAACTAAGCATGCAACCAAAGCTTCACCGAGACACTATTAAAAGTTATAAATACATACCCTCTATAGTTGATCTGGTCCTTAGATTCAGCTGTGTGACGCTGTATTTGAGGTTTAAAATCCGGTTTACTAACTTTAAAGTACATAAGCAGGAATAATTGCTACACAATATGAATCTCATGCATGAAAGATAGTTTTGTTGTGGACATTTTTAGTGTTTTATGTATATAATTTTTTTTGAATTGAATGTAAAATTTATTCAGAACCAAAAAAATATTTTTACAATGAATGTAGTTTTTGGAGTTGAAATGAAATCGAAAATTTCTAAAATGAGTTTGGACACAAGTGCAACACTACTTTGTTAGATATTAAGGGGTCGAGCAGCAAACCAAAAAAGGTGAGATCATCTTCAAAAGTGGAGTCACATTGATTCCGGATGAAGCTGTATCTTATATATTAAAACATCTTTGATATAGTTCATCTGTTATTTATTACTATTAAATAGTTGGCTATATTATAATATTGCTATAGTTATTAAGAAAAATCATATAATCGAAAATAGATAACTTATATTATAAAATAATTTTTCATACTATGTTGCAAAATAAAATAGAAATCGTATTAGACAAAAATCATCCAAAAATATATTTGAGAGAAGTCATTATTCTTTTTGTTTTAATATAAAAAAATATATATTAAAAACAGGCATTAGTATTACGTTGAGACATAAAACAAAAATATATAATACAATTATTTTCGACGAAAATATATTTTATTTTCCATCATCTTATAGTATCATCACCGCAATTTGTTGCATGTATATGAAATCAACGAAAGAAGATTTATATTTTTTTTTTCGGGTGAATTAAAATGACGTATACATATAAACATGATATTAGATGATTGAAATGAATTTTTAGATGAAAAATAAACAATGGCATAAAAGAAACATTAAGACATAGGTAATGCTGGCTCCCGTGAGGCAAACCGACGGCAGATAAGCTTCTATAGCTCCGGGTTTTCATTTGCGTCACCGTACTTTGCGGTTTTGATATCAGGTTTCGAGACTCGAAGTCTCGAACAATCATTGAAAAAACCGCGTAACAACTTTATGGGATATGTCTCTGAGATTGAAACTAATTAAATGTATTTCGTCCTGCTTTACACCCCATTTTCATATTTTAATTTATTATTATATTTGACGACCTAATGTTTACTGAAAATAGTAAAATAGTAGTAATAAAGACACGATGTAACTCAACACGAAGTTTTATCCAAAATGAAAAACTCAACACCAAGTATATATTGATGTTTTATTACATTATTATATTATTGGTAAGGTAAAAACGTTACAAGCCTTTAGAGGTGGTTTAAGTGATTTGAGTAAATTTTAGTATATTGGGGTAATCAGAAGTGGGACAAGGAAAAGGTTAAGGGCAGGTGAAGCCTCGTGGGATCCTACGGCCACAAGCCCTACAAAGGATAATGATATTGGGAGAAAGAGTGGAACTTCTTGCTCTCACCAAATCACATAGGCAAGCAGCTGCTTCAGTATCTGATAAATCGCGGATAAGTGAGCAACATGGCCGTGCCCTTCCAAAGTCTAGGAAATTACCGTATATTCTTATGACATTGGAACATTGCCTTATTTGGGCAGCATTCCTGGGACATTTGCCACCAAGGGGAGGTGGTGGTGGGGTATTTCGAGGAGGTGGTGGTTGGGAGTTTGGAGGAGGAGGAAGTGGAGTCTGTGGAGGCGTGGTCGGAGGGATCTGTGGTGGAGTCTGCGGTGGTGTTGTTGGAGGACGAACTGGTAGAGTCTGTGGAGTTGAGGGTGGCATGTTTGGTGGTGAAGTTTTCGGTGGTGTGGTTGGAGGACGTACTGCTGGAGTCTGCGGAGTTGGAGGTGTTTGGTGGAGAAGCATGTGGTGGTGTGGTTGAAGGACTCACTTGAGGAGTCTCCAAAGTTGGTGGTAGGGTGTTTGGTGGAGGAGCTTGTGGTGGTGTGGTTGGAGGACTCACTTGAGGAGTCTCCAAAGTTGTGGGTGGGATGTTTGGTGGTGGAGTATGTGGTGGTGTGGTTGGAGGAGTCTCCGAAGTTGGTGGTTGGGTGTTTGGTGGAGAAGCTTGTGGTGGTGTGGTTGGAGGACTCACTTGAGGAGTCTCCGAAGTTGGGGGTGGGGTATTTGGTGGTGGAGTCGGGGGTGGTGTGGTTGGAGGACTAACTTGAGGAGTCTCCAAAATTGGGGGCAAAGTGTTTGGTGGTGGAGTCTGGGGTGGTGTAGTTGAAGGACTCACTTGAAGAGTCTCTGAAATTGGGGGTGGGGTGTTTGGTGGTGGAGTCTGGGGTGGTGTGGTTGGAGGACTCACTTGAGGAGTCTCCAAAATTGGGGGTGGGGTGTTTGGTGGTGTGGTTGAAGGACTCACTTGAGGAATCTCTGAAATTTGGGGTGGGGTGTTTGGTGGAGGAGTTTGGGGTGGTGTGGTTGGAGGACTCACTTGAGGAGTCTCTAAAATTGGGGGTGGGGTGTTTGGTGGTGGAGTCTGGGGTGGTGTGGTTGAAGGACTCACTTGAGGAGTCTTTGAAATTGGGTGTGGGGTGTTTAGTGGCGGATTCTGGGGCGTTGGTTGGAGGATCCACTGGTTGAATTTGGGGGGTTGGTGGACGAGTATTTGGTGGAGGAGCCTGTGGTGGTGTGGTTGGACGACCCCCGGGTGCAGCATCCGTAATTGGCGGTGGTGTGGATGGTAAAGGTGGTAATACTGGACAAACACACGGTGGGCAAACAGGTGGTAGTGGACGCGTGGGGACCAAAGGCAGTCTCTGGGATTTGGTTTTTGGCTGACGAAGAGAATGCTTATCAGTGCAAGGATGAGAGCTAATTAGGTTTTAGTTGAACCCTTTGAAGCCATTTTGATTTTAGGAAACCTTTGTCCTTACAAAGGGGAACTTGTACGGACTATAGTGTATTGAAATGTATTGAGTATGTTGATTTATATCAGCTTTTGGAGCTATACAATATTGCCATTCTGCCTCTTGTTTTATTGCCAAACCCTCTCCTCGTTGCTTCAAGTCATTTTTCAAAAAAATTGTTGACTAGGCTTACATTGGTAGGTCATTAAGTGACGTTATTTTCTGGTTCTGGTTGGGAGTATTATGTTTTTCAAAATTTGGTATTACCGGTCAGGCACTCGAATTGGTCGTAATTCCTTAGATGAAGACTATTTGTATGAAAGATGCATTTTGTGATATTGTTGAACACAAGGTCTGTACAATACAATTTTGTTTTGTAAATTGTATTCATATGTATTTGCAATCGATGATTAGAACTGCAATATACACAGTTCTCTGATATGAGATAATGAATTTGAGTACAGCAACAACACTCCCATGAACTGACTTGTTTTGGATTTATTTATTTATTTGTTGTTTTTCATTTACAAGAATATAGCATTTTACGAAATCCTTCATGTAGGTGCGTTGTAATCTGGATTGAGTCTTGCAGTTGGCACTAAGACGTTTCAGGCTAACAATTAATTTGGTCGATTCAATCGATTGTTTTGGTCCAATGATTTATCCAACAGTGGATTTGTAGAAAACTCTTTGGCGAAGTAATGTCGTTTTTATTTTCTATTGATCCATTCTCTTTCCAAAAGTAGGATACTTTTTAAGATGGAGGTGAGTTTTAAAAAGTTGGACAACAGCTATAGATGTGTAACGTCTAATTCTATCCCAAATTTGTGATCAATTAAATAATTTGTTGGTTTTGTTGCTTGTGTAAATGGGTGGGCATGCTCCATGAATTCCATAGGGTTAGGGATGTGGACAATCTAAGATACCTTGGCCACCAAGCCTCTATAAGTTAGGCAAAACATATTCTAACCATTTAATGGTTTTACTTGTTATACTCATGTCAACTGAAATAGCCCGATACTTGTAAATCTTGCATATTGTATTTCAAATTAGTCTGGCTCAGTTTGGCACATTTTTCACATTTATATTTTAAAGTCTTGTTTAGCTCGAACATGGTTGTAGACTTGTAGGTTAATTTTGGGTTTTTCAGATTTTCTTTAAAACAATGTTAATTTTGATTATTATATTTTTAAACATCTCATCAATCAATGTTTTTATTTTACTTATCCAATTGAATTTAAATACAAAATTGAAAAACCGAGTACATCTTTACTCATAGAAAATATAAGATTCAAAACTAGCAAAAATAAAAGATATAACATTATGAATATAAATAATGGAGACAAGATTTGAAACTCAGTTAAAATCATCATCAGTACCATATATATATATATATATATATATATATATATATATATATATATAAGTATGGAAGTAAAAATAATCAAGTTTTGAAATGTATAAAAGTAGATTTTGATGTCAGTGTCTGGGACGCTTCTATGTTTTTTTTGGAGGAATGAAATTTCTATATTTATTTTAAAACATGATCTATTGTTTTGAATTCAGATGAAAGCTTAACTGAGTTTCGTAATTATTTTGTTTCTATAATGTTTTAACAAAAAAAATATTTTGTTTGAAGATTTGATTTTATGTTCATTATTATTACTTTTGCTTTTCGCTCTATAGATACCTCTAAATTCAAATGGTTTAGTGTGATGAACAAAGTAATACTAAATAGTAAAGAAATATATGACCATGCCCTTTCTAAAATGTTATCAGTGATTATATGTTTGATAAAAAAATAGTGGTTATATTGGATAACATATACAGTAATCTATTTATTGGAATATTTAAAATGAACTAAAATAATGTGTTATGGAAAATACATATACGATTAGATTGCCAATTTGCTTTTGTTTTTAACATAATTTGTGAGACGATAAAAAACACAAAAAGTAGTAAACTTTATTTAATTATTATTCTTCGTCGACAGTAATAGTCTTTTTGTTTTTTTTTTTGTAAACATCAATAGTCCTTATACGACCTAATAAACAACGAAAACACACATCAACGCTATTAAATATTATAATAGGCAACTATATTTGTGGTGCAAGTAAACACATGCATGGATAGGGTTTTTAATTAGGAGAATTAAGGGGTAGTTGCTGTTGGTGGTGGGCACTGGAAACCGATAGGGAAAACCCTATTGCAAGCAAAAAGATTTCTCTAATAGCCTCATCGATACCGAAAACCAAAGGGAGTGGCCTGAAGACAAAGCAGAGACAATCGGCTACTTGGACATTAGCGAGGCCATTGATGGCAGTGCAACACGGTTGTGCTCTGGTGTCGCCAGCTATAACATTGGCTAGGCCAAGAACATTGGCACATACGCCTAGTTGCAATGGATTACTAGGGCACGTGCCAAAGTTGTTGGTTGTAGCCGGAGAAGGCGAACCAAGGAGGTCAGCTTTGGAGAGGCTGATGAGGAGGATGATGATGAAGGAAATGGTAGTTAACTTCTTTGAGGCCACTTTTATTTTGTGGATATGAAAGTGTGGAGGCTTTATGAGAGCATCTTCATTGCAAGTCTCTCACCAATACTCTCATAAATTATAAACAAATAAATATTAATAAAAAATTGTGAATTTTTTGAAAAGTGTGAGAACCCAATAGATGAGTTTCTCATATAAATTCTTTGAGAGACTTGCAATGAGATTGCTATATAAATTCTTTGAGAGACTTGCAATGAGATTGCTCTGATGAGGCTATATGCAGGTGTGTGGGTATTTATAGAGCCATGAGATAAGATGCGTTGAAATTTTTAAAAAAATTTCAAATTCCGTTTACGTATTATTCTCTGTGTCTTCGGAAGGCTTTCCATCAATAACCGCCTCTCATATGTGACTTGCGAATGCATATCATGACCTCAGAGATATTCCAATAGACTAAAATGATGAAGGTAGCGTACGTGATTGCAATTGTGGTCATCACATTTACATATATATAAGAGTCCACTGATTAACTGATAACCTCGTTATGGCGGCTTCACCGGTCGCATGAATCCACACCAAACAAGATCTAATAACACCTTAAAAGATATCTAATACGGTAATGCCGTTGATATTCGGCAAGATTCCATGTAAAAAAAATCTTCGAGATCCAATCATTAAGTTTATCGATAATAAACAGATCATATGGTGCCGGCATGATATGAAGTTGTAGAATCAGGTAAGGAACAAATTGCAAGAGGCAGGAAACGATGAAAAGATGAAATACAATTATTTTCACTTGGGACGAAACTAATATTACATGTTAGTTGTGGTTTTGGACTTGGAGGGATTACAGGTTTCGGCTCTGAGAAATTACGAGTTTCGGCCGAGAACCTCACGGTTAAAAAAAAAAAAAAAAAAGTTGCGAAGGTTAATCAAAGCGCAGATCTAGAAAAGAGAACATTAGATTATGCAATAATTGTGTTTGATAGTTGAATTCACGCATGTATCAAGTCCTTTAATTTAGTTCTTTTTTTTTACTTAGCGAAACTCCAATGGTTTAGCGTGATTAGAAAACAAAAATAAAGACACAATCGGAAAACCCCATACAAACTTTATTGATGTTTTATTCCATTATTCGAATTACATAAAGACTTCTCTTTTTTGCTCATATAGAGTGACTTAAAAAGAAATTAGGAGACTTACTTACGTATAGTAAGTAGGTTTTTAGTTTATTGTGGGGAAAGGAAGTGGTCATGGGCAAGTGCAGCCTGGGGGAATCGTACGACCACAAGCCCTAAAGAGGGAGCTGATATTAGGAGAGGGAGTACTGTTACTTGGTGCTCCCACTGATTGACAAAGGCAAGCAAGTGCTTCAGCATCAGACAAGCCACGGATGATGAAACAACATGGCTGCGCCCTTAAAAATCCTAGGAACCCATCAATATTTCTAATAATATTGCGACATATTTCTAGCTGGAGACCACTCCTGGGGCATATGAAACTTGGGGGAGGTGGTGGTAGAATCCTTGGTGGAGGTGGTGGTGGATTCCTTGGAGGAGGTGGTGGTGGTGTCCTTGGTGGAGGTACTGGTGGTGTTCGTGGAGGAGGTGTTGGTGGAGACACCGGTGGTGTACGGGGAGGAGAGGTTGGTATAGGTCTTGGCGGCGATACAGGGGGCGTACGCGGAGGAGGCGTTGGCGGAGACAGTGGTGGTGTACGTGGAGGAGAAGTTGGTAGAGTTCTTGGCGGCGATACTGGTGGTGTACGTGGAGGAGACAGTGGTGGTGTACGGGGAGGAGAAGTTGGTGGAGAGATTGGTGGTGTACGTGGAGGAGAAGTTGGTGGGGCTCTTGGTGGAGACACTGGTGGTGTCCGTGGAGGAACGGTTGGTGGAGATACTGGTGGTGTCTGTGGGGAAACTATTGGTGGGGTTCTTGGCGGAGAGACTGGTGGTGTACGCGGAGGAGGAATAGGTGGACTTCTTGGCGGAGATATTGGTGGTGTCCGTGGAGGAGCAGTTGGTGGAGTTCTTGGCGGCGATACTGGTGGTGTACGTGGAGGAGACAGTGGTGGTGTACGGGGAGGAGAAGTTGGTGGAGAGATTGGTGGTGTACGTGGAGGAGAAGTTGGTGGGGCTCTTGGTGGAGACACTGGTGGTGTCCGTGGAGGAACGGTTGGTGGAGATACTGGTGGTGTCTGTGGGGAAACTATTGGTGGGGTTCTTGGCGGAGAGACTGGTGGTGTACGCGGAGGAGGAATAGGTGGACTTCTTGGCGGAGATATTGGTGGTGTCCGTGGAGGAGCAGTTGGTGGAGTTCTTGGCGGAGAGACTGGTGGTGTACGCGGAGGAGAAATAGGTGGACTTTGTGGCGGAGATACTGGTGGGTTCCGTGGAGGAGCGGTTGGTGGAGTTCTTGGCGGAGAGATTGGTGGTGTCCGCGGTGGAGCTGTTGGTGGAGTTCTTGGCGGAGACACTGGTGGTATAAGCGGAGGAGGAATAGGTGGGCTTCGTGGCGGAGATACTGGTGGTGTCCGTGGAGGAGTGGTTGGTGGAGTTCTTGGCGGAGAGACTGGTGGTGTACGCGGAGGAGAAATAGGTGGACTTTGTGGCGGAGATACTGGTGGGTTCCGTGGAGGAGCGGTTGGTGGAGTTCTTGGCGGAGAGATTGGTGGTGTCCGCGGTGGAGCTGTTGGTGGAGTTCTTGGCGGAGACACTGGTGGTATAAGCGGAGGAGGAATAGGTGGGCTTCGTGGCGGAGATACTGGTGGTGTCCGTGGAGGAGTGGTTGATGGAGTTCTTGGCGGAGAGACAGGTGGTGTCCGTGGTGGAGCTGTTGGTGGAGTTCTTGGCGGAGATACTGGTGGTGTCCGTGGAGGAGGAATAGGTGGACTTCTTGGCGGAGATACTGGTGGTGTCTGCGGAGGAGCGGTTGGTGGAGTCCTTGGCGGAGAGATTGGTGGTGTTCGAGGAGGAGACGTTGGTGGAGTTCTTGGCGGAGATACTGGTGGTGAAACTGGAGGTGTACGTGGAGGAGGTATTGGTGGAGTCCGAGGAAGAGGTGTTGGCGGACTTCTTGGTGGAGGGTTTGGTAGTGTCCTTGGAGGAGAAAGTGGTGGAACTTTTGGTGGTGGTGGAGGTGGTGGACGGGGGCGGGGCCAGGGCTGTCTATTGGCTTCGATGTGGCCTAGTAGGACGAGAATGGTTAGTACAAAGAAGAAAGCTAGGGCTGTTTTTGAACATTTTGGAACCATTTTCTTCATGGTGATATGACCTCAAAGGAGTCCTAGTTTAGCGGATATTTATAGGGGTTAAAAGATCTTCACGACGATGGTTTGCTCCATTGCCAAACCTCTTCATGTTAGGCTTACAGGTGGGCTTCACTCTACGTTACCTGGACTGTTAATTCTTTAAATTATGGGCTTTCAAATTATTTCTTCTTCTTTTGATTAGCTATATCACTTTTCATGTTTAGTTTTTTTTTTGCTTAAAAATTATGTTTCATATTCCATTTACATGACTAGCTAGATCACTTTTCATGTTGTTAACACGTTTGTTAGACGATATCAAAGTTTCAGATCTAGTAGAACAGAAGTTACTGGAGACCAAAATCTTAAAACATATGTTCTTGTTGAGCTCTCTTAAACTTGTTTTTGCCTAAAAGCGTAGGCATGCGAGAATTATAGCAATGCGGTTCCTTGGTTAACAGTGCAAATATAGATTGGTCTTCTGTAGTATAGAAACCTTGGGGTGAGCATTTACAGCGAATTAGACCTAACCAAACTGTAACCAACACATCGGCCCAAAGTTTTTGATAGGTCGATTGGTTGGTTTTGCAAATACTCCAATCCACCCAATTAATTATGTCTATCTATATTTTTATAGTAAACAATATGGGTTTAAATATTTTTTTCTCGATATGGTATTAATTCGAACTAATTTATTTCTGTATATTTTATTTTAATTACAACAGAAAAAAATTTGAAAATTTGGAAATTTTTGGTAATCGATTGTTTTTTTTTTTTTTTTGATAATCCGGAAGTTCCTCCAGGGCTTAGGCCCAGATTAATACCCCGTAGGCCCAGATTAATACCCCGTAAGTCCAGCTTTCTTTTTGCACAGCTTCGCTGTGAATTGAGTGGCCAAGTGGATTCGAACTCGGGTCTCAAAGCAGGCAATCGATTGTTTTTCTAAACAAAATATTTAACTAAACGGAAATGCTAAATTGTTATTAGTAAATAATAAAATAATAAATTAATTTTTTGTTTTCGTTCTCTAGGCTTAAAAGGTCCATATATTAGCCATAGTGATCAAGTTTTTTGGTACATTTATGTGATATCTTTCTATTATATTACCGTCTTGTGAGATGTCAACTACTCGTATCATTAAATTTACTTGCCAAACCTTTTCCTCTAGAATGATGGAATCTACAGTAGTAGACCAACAAAAGTCAGTGTTTTAATGCTTTAGAGATTTGTTAAACGGTAAACGAGTACATAATGCTTAACCGTATATATATATATATATATATATATATATATATATATATATAATTTGCAAATAAATAAAAAGTCATATACACTAGAACTTCTATAAATTAATTCTCGATAAATTAATAACCTCTCTAAATTAATAAAATTTTCTGGTCCCGAATAGAGTCAATGTAATATTTAACATAATTCGATAAAATAATAAGATAATATTTTTTTTGAAAATCTTATGTAATATGATCACATCAATATCATAAATTAATAATTATATAAAATTATAAAATATAACTTAGATAATTTAGTGAAATATGACTTTAGTATTATTTGTTTATTCATAAATTTGTATTTTTGTGTAACTCATCAATAATTTTATCACACTACATCAAAAACATATGGTATTGTCTTTTCAAATTACATCAAAAAAATTATTAAAAATTGCATATGCGGTAATTGTTTCCTAAAATATAAGTGCCGTTAAAAATATTAAAGTATTATTTTCAGTTTTTTACTTTAAATATGAATTATATTTTAAAATTATGCAAATCTATCTATAAATTAATAATTATTAATTTATCAATAAATTAATATCCTCTCTAAATTAAAAAAATCTTTCGATCCCAATATTATTAATTTATAGAAGTTTTACTGTATAGTCATTTTGCCAAGTTTTGCTGAATGGATTCGTGATTCCACAAGAATATTTCGGATCACGACCTTTAGTTAACTCGTATGTTTTTCATTCATCAATTCCATGATGCTTTTAGACTAATGAAACAACGTATCTGTAAAACAAAAAAACTGCACAGATTTTCACTTAAATAAAGTTTTCTCACTTCTTACATTTGCATTAATTTTTTCCCTTTTTCACGATCCCTCTAGCTATTCTACCTTGGAGCCCTAATTAATAATCTCAGTTAACTTTTCTTCAAAGAACTCTTAGTCACATTTTATGGTAACCAACTAAAGCTTCTAAACACTATAAATACAAACCCTCACGGCCTCACCTCCAGTACTAAACAACTCAACACTCCTTAACTTCTCCAATTGCAATCATCAAAATCTTATCCAGCATTTTCACAAGAACATGACAAAATCCATGGCTCTCTACCTCACCTTCAGCCTCGTCCTCTTGGGCTTCACCTGCCCAAACTGAGGCCCAACCTGTGTGTCCTCTTAACGAGATCCAACTCCAGGTTTGCGTCAGGATACTTTTCCTCGACATTATCCTCACCACCCAAAATACTGAGCCATGTTGTACTGTATTAGCTGGGGTTGATACTCCTCTTGCGTCAGGATACTTTTCCTCTGTATGTGCTTGCGATGCTGCTAGAGTAGGAGTTCTCGATAGCCTAGTCAACGTCACAGCGAGACTTGACCAGCTCCTCAGTCTCTGTGACGTGGCATCACCACCTGGTTCCACCTGCCCCTTATAAGTATACATTACAACATGTAGAATCTTATATAAATTAATATCACTAAAATAAGCAGGCACATTCTGTAATATCGGTTCATGCTGCAACTATGTTTCTTAAATTTAATTATGTCTTTTAAAAAATAAAAATAAAATAAGAAGTAATTATGTCTTTATCTTATGTTTGAAAATTGAAATATAATAAAACTGGAATGATATTTCACCTGTTCGGCTGTTCCATAACTACGGTCTTCATGTTCGTCCTCTGTCGGTTGGGAAATAGTAAATAGGCAATATGAGGTTCCATCATGTGTTTTAGCATATCATACTATTTTCAGAAACTAATTAAGTAATCTAACATTTTCATACATTCTCAAGCAATCATAAAAGATATTAACATTCAACACATACTATTTTAAGCTCACCCATGTCAACAAGTTCGTGTAGTCGCTAGACAAGCTGCTTATGTGCCTCTTTTAAGACGAGTAGTTCAAAACCGAACAATTGCCTATATACGGATCTAGGGCCGGCGTTGAGGGTGTGTTGATTGTGCAAATGCACATAGCCCTCTATTTTCTTAAGTATTTTAGGGGCCTAAAATATTTATTTTTTTGCAAAACATGCCCCAATTTTTCAAATTCATAACTAAAGACCATAATTTGAAAATTTTTTGGTAAGCATGGCACATGCCCTAAATATTGTTTAAGCCGGGCCTGTACGAATATATGAAACTCGATTCTATTAAAAGTCATGAGCAGTTAAGTAAGTCATTAACCCTTTATCAAAAAAAATAAGTAAGTCAGATTTTGATTTTAGTAGGGCGGAAGTTTTCATTAATTTTATTGCCAAACCTTTTATTCGTAGACTGGAGACAGTTTAACTTACCTTAGGTCGCCAAATCTCTGCTGTGAGTGAGGCTATTAAACATACATCGATAGAAAAATATTGGTTTATTGTTACATGTGTTCCATTTCCATTATATCCCCCTTTCTATACAAGTATATGTATTAGAATATTTCACACATGGTGAAAGTTAAATATCTTATTTAAGTCGCTTTTATTTTCGCATTAAACAAGGTATCTAAATATTTATAAATTTAACGGTAACAAAAGAAAACATTTTTGTCCAGCAAGAATACCAACATTGTTAAGAGTTTTGTAGAATTTTGGGCCTTGACCAAACGTTCCTCGCCAAACCTCTTCTCTAGATGACTAGATGAGGAGGTTTGGATATCTTGAAAGTTAATTATTTCAGTTGACTTTTAATAAGACGTTACAGAATTCTTACATCCTAAATAAAATAAAAAAACATATTCAAATACCTTCATCTCATTACATACTTTTACAATTATTTTTCAATATTGTTTATGACAATTTGAGCGAGTTAAGCTAGTTTCTACCGGTTCCTGCGAGCATAAACGTCTTGTGAACGATGGTTCGGACCAGCTCAGATCCACCCCAAGCCGTCTCGAGCTCTTTCACTACATTATCCGACAACAAGTCGACTCCTTTAGCCTTGGCTGCGCCAACAGCAGACCACGATCTCAGCATCCTCAAGAATCCTTTAAACGACACCGTTTTCTTCATCTCCAGCTCAATGGGCTTTCCCTCAGAGCCCATACCCACACTCTCGAATGGAAACGACAACGTTTTATATCCGTCTAAAAAGTAGCGACTCTCAGGAAATTTACAATACGGTATCGTTTCAGCGTTGAACCGAGCCATCACCGAGTCGAACTCGGGACTCACCACCATGTCAGTGTTGTAGCTCCACACGGCAATGATTCCTCCTGGTTTACGGAGAAGACGATTCGCGATTGCGTAGAATCTCGGAAGGTCGAACCAATGTACGGCGGTGGCTACAGTTATCAGATCCACAGAGTTCTCTCCACCTCCGATCAGATTCACCATCTCGTCTTCCGTCATCGACGGCGGTGTGTGGTGGTAAGTTACTTTAGGATGCGGCTTCCCTAGATTCAACATCGTCTCGCTCACATCCGTTGCTACGACTCTGTCGAAGTGCTCGGCGATCTAAGCCACAAATCGTACAAAATCAGAGATTGCATTTTGAAATTAGATCGGAAAATGTTAAAAGAAGAAGAAAGATAAAAGACGAAATACATACGCCGATTGCGGCTTGGCCGTTTCCGGTGCCGGCGTCCCAGGCGAGATGGTGACGGTGAGAGAGAGCGGCGAGCTTAGTGTACCAATCGGAGGGATAAGTAGGGCGTGCGTCTAAGTAGATATCAGCTTGATTTTCGTAAACTCCGGTCATTTTTGATATCGCGATTTGCTTCTCCGATTCAAATTTCTGATAATTTGTTTTCGAATTCTGTTGAAACTAATAGAGGAGGGAGACGACAGGTTGCGAAATCCGATTTTGCTATTTCCTCGTTTCAGAGTATTGACTTTTGACTGAATTTTTGGTTAGCTAATTGGTTTTCGATTTGGTTTCGGTTAAAATCTATTTCTGGTTGAGCATATGCGTGTATCTTCATGGGCTTAATATTTGATTTGGCGTAATCAAAAGATGAAAAGCAATATTGAAGGAGTATTTGCCTGGATTTATTTATTCCTCACATATTTAAAAAAAATTAAATTAATACAAATGGATCACAATGAACTTATCCAAATGTATGAACCAACCTACATTAATCTCAACTATTTAACGAGAGAGATTGAGAATGAAAGTGACAAGACTTTACAGTGACACTCTAAAGACTGAAAAGGAGGAGGAGGTATAGATTACGAAAGTATAACCAAAAGCCTATTTCTGATCTTTTCTTCTTTGCCTTCTTTCAAGCAGAGATCTGAAGCCTGAAAATAGCTGTTGATCCATGCTCGAGAGATGTTTCTGCTGTGTAAACAAACAACTCCAATGTGGTTCGGATGAAAATCTTCTCTTAAGCAGATTCCATGCAAGAAACGAAATAGTCAAATAAAAAATGGACAGATGATGTTTAGTTAGTACAATATTAATTTGGTAGGATGAGTTGTATTATATTACCTGGAATGGAATCAAAAAGTTTTTTTAAGCGGAATCCACTAGCTCTTCTGTGAACTCCCCGAAGATATTGGGGCAATCATCCCATTTCCCGTGTCCTCGTGCTTCCCAATAACCGCCCGTGTACTTGAATGTTTCGCTTTCACCTTCTCTTTCAAACCATCTCGGTCTCCACCCGCTTTCTTGAAGTTGCCGCGACTGTCGAGAAAACCAAGCAATATTAGTTCTTAAAACATAATAACTTCCACAGTAGTTCAAGGTAGAAGATCAAGCTAAAGATATCATTTTATGAAAAAACCAAAAATGGATGAACGAACATGCCATATATCATCAAATCATGCAAAAGTCTAAACAGAAGCTCGTTCTACTTTTTAGCCATTATGTTCTCTGAAATTATTTCCATTCAAGGATTCCAAATGAAAAATACCATTCTTTGCCTTCTTTCTAACCGTTGTTTCTCTAAGTTCGCCTTCTCATATTCACCATTCTCAAGATGCCGTTGATCTGGTCTGAGCCTAGAGTCTGTGGGAGGAAGTATCTCCTAAATCCATTATCAAAATTAACACAATATCAAACAAGGCTATAGCAAAAAACTAGGCACACCATGTCTAGAAGAAAAAGGAATCCAAGTAAATAATAAAACAAAGATTAGTCCATCTGAACATACCTGCAAACCAGGTGTTAGCTCGTTCAGGGTAATGGCAAATGAGGTTAAGTTGTATCTAGTGACATTAGGCGGTGGCTTGGTCCTTTTCCACAGTAACGAGGCATTTGATGCGGGATCACTGACTTTCGTCTTGCTGGTTCCATCACCGGCAACATAGTAAAGGCTATCATCCCATTTACCAAATACTGTTGCAGCTTTTTGTCCAGCCACGTCTTCTACAAAACCATTTACCTATATGTATATTTGATCATGTGTTATTTCAAGTATTTGGCTGCCACATACATTGGAATGTCTAAGATTCATTCTTTACATATACCGAGAATATCACTATGACTCACTTGATGGGGATTTCTCTCGAGAATGGATTGCTCTTTAAATTTGAGCGTACAAGAATATTGGCGATTCCCACGGATTTGCATCACCCCATGATGATCACAGTAGAGTTTACCTAGTATGATATTGTATATAGTTGATGTCACCTAAGAACAAAGATTAGTATAAAGTTACTTCAGGGCCAAAACCACAATCTGCAAAAAGACTCAAAAGTAGTAGTTTATAACTTATATACATATATACCTTACTCCACTGAAATATTTCTCCATCATCAAACTCTAGAGTCAAAACTCCAACAGGTTCGACTTGAATCGATCTCCCCCAAAACTTTGACCTGAGGTTAGTGTCACCCCAGAACTTCCACCCTTTACCTTCACAGTGGCAGGCGATAACAGTTGGATGGTGACTAACCTATTATAAAAGCACAATACCAAAAGAATGATATTCCATAGTCTTGACAAAGATTCTGACATTGATGTTCATCACATTTTAACTGAAAGTTAAAATTTATGGGAAAGAAATTACCTTCTCAGAGAAGAAACGAAGTCCCTTTTCAGGAAAGTCTGCTTCATAGGTCTCTCCAAGCAAAGGATTGAAGGGCTTACAGTGTCGGCCTTCGGTAGAAGCATATCCAGAGACAGCAAACGCAGCAACATTTAAGGCTCTTAAGAGACCATTCCCCTAATAAACCAATAGGCTTAAGTCAATATATGATCAAAAGAATGTAGTATACCAATAGAGGATACAAGTGTCACTTACAGATTTTCCATATTCATATGCTCGGTCTAGAAGATAAGAGTACTCCAAGTCTTCAAAACACTTTTGGAGGGATGATATTGGTTCATTGAAATACACAGGGAGGCAAACTCGAGTGAGATCTTTTCCAACGTTGTCTTTAATCATAGACCAAAGACTAACACCTTTCTCTTTTTCAGCTGGATCAGGAAGTTTTATTCTTCTCTTGATATCTGTGTATCCAGAATTAGATATATTTGATCCAGAACCAACATTAGGTTCATGAAAGTACTCCTTTGTGTCATGGAAGGAAGGCTCATCTTCCTCGGATACATCCTCAAACTCTTGTTTATCATCAGATGAAGCAGTTGTGCTGCATTCTAGAAACCAAATAATGTCAAGCAACACACACAAAAGAAGCCTATGCAATTGAACAAAATAATAGAATATCCTGATGGAAGAGAATCTTCAATCTTCATATACTTGCATAATTTAAGTTTATAACTCAAAGCAAAGCAAAACTGGAGCAGAGAAGGAAGAGAGATTAAGCGTTAGAGTATGTACCACTATATTTTCCACGTCCTAGGCTTGAAAATTCATGTTTTGTTAATTGGTAGACATTGTTATGGATCCCTGATGCTCCAGCTTCGAGATTAGCTGCCTGTACAAAAGAAAACTCTCATTCAATAGAACATTCAAGACATGGAAAAATGACACATGAACACGTTATAGACTTTTATTAAGATGTATCAAATTCGAAATTTATTAACACAATGGTCCACACATCCACATGAAAGCTGAACTTCAAGGGGACAAAAGGGACACCTACAAAATTCTTGAAGAATAATACAACAGAAACCAAACCTCAAGCAAGACTAAGTAAAATATTCACAAGCAAGACTAAGTAAAATATTCACAAGCAAGCTCTGGCCATATATATCACTTGCAGACTATGGAATATGCACAGGGGTTTCACAAGAAAGAACGAGCAGCATCGGGAGATCAAACAAACCGAAAAGGAAAAAAAGGTATATAGGATTAAAACTAAGTGTACCTCAAGTTGCCTCAATGCGTCAAGCAAATTTGTCCGTTCTTCATGTAGAAGTTTAACTTGTCCATGCATTTCAGAAAATTCTGAAAGCATGATCTGTTCGCACTCTTTTACGAGATTCTCGCTCATTCCTCCTTCCTGCAACCGTCTTTTTAGCCTCTCAGTTGATATGGACAAATCCTTTGGTGGCATAAAAGAGAAATCCCCGTTAAGTGACCGGAGAGGAAAGATGCATTTTGTAGATGCCAATGCTTGTAACCAAGCTGCTCTATCACTTATAGAATCAGTCCTCAGATGAAGAGTCTTGGTTGCTGTGAATATATAGAATTTTCTATCATCGGACTTGCTTTCTCTGAAAGACGAAACCTGCTGGAAACAAAACATACAAGGATATAATACACATCTAATTACAGCCTCAAGTTACTTAATCAAACAACTAAGGTGAAAAAAAAAAAAAAAAAAAAAAAAAAAAACCAGCAAGTTCCATTCTAACCACAAAAGAAGAAAAAGAAAGAAAAAAAAATATTGAGCCCACAAATTAGTCCAACTAGATCAAGAACTCACTTTGTGGATCAAAGATCTCAAGTTCCATCCTATATAAAGCAAAAATGGACCCTAAAAATTCAAAAGAATATGCTGAAACTTGGAAAAAATGTTTGGGAGAAGCAGATTTGAACTACGAACAAAATCAAACTGGGCCCATGAAGAATTACTTTAGACTGGATAAGGCACGTTAGATCTATAGGTTGAGAAAGACAAAAGTTTATTATCTGTAAGCAAAACAAAACAAAATATCTAAAGCTTACGTCTGGATCAACTTTGGAGTATTTTTGGATTAGGCAAATTGTAATTTTGAAAGTTCAACAAAGAATATTCCTGTAAATAAAAATTCAGAAACAATCCATCGTTTTCTCATTGTCAATCATGTCAAAACAAGTCTTTTTTATAATTGGCAAGACCCCACCCTCCATTATTTCCAACAAAACTAATTCTATTCACCAAACATGTCCAAAAATCCAAGAAAAACTATATATATAATTGAATCCATAGAATAATACTATATACACACAAGCACATTTCAGTGAAACAATACATATATAGATATAGATAAAGATTTAGTTAGCCTTCTTAGTCAAGGAGAATTCCAAAGTAAAAAGATGGCAATGAAAAGTTAAAAGTGTATATCTCTATTTACTTAGTAGCTTTGCCAACAAGACAAAAATCAAAGCAAGCACATGCAAGGCAAGGAAACCAAAGAACAAATTGTGAAAAAAAGTCGAAAATTCAAAAGACTTAATTTAGTTATGCAACTGACAAATTTCATAGTTCTAGTGACCAAAATTGACATATCTATAGACTTCTTGGCTTTTACTCCAAAAGAAAAAAACCAAAAAAAAATAAAGAGAGAACAGAATCTAAATTTTTTGACGGATGGCAAATAGATTAATCTTGAAACCAATAGGAAAACAAAAACTGAATACTGAAGAAACTAACTTGAAGAAACAAAGTGACCACTGAACAAAACCCTAAACCTGCAAAAACCAGATTGTAGCAACGAACAAGAAAAGTTTATTAAATTTTGAAAACAAACATAGCACCTGTTGATGTGACCCACTAGAGATTAACAGCAAGTTAAAAGCTGGAAAATAGCAGCGAGATTAATATTAATACTGGAAGACCAAAATCACATACAGGAAAAGAAAAAAAAAGTGGTCAAGAAGAAAAGTGATGATGATACTGATGAAATGTCACAAGTACAAGAGTAACTTCACATTTAGGGTTTATCTTTTTTGTTAAGAACACAACGAACAATTCTATAAACCACTGGTTTTTTCCTCTAACTATGAATGATAAAAGACGTTTCATTTCCCCAAAAAATCAGAATCTGAAGTAACAAAAAATAAAAATTAACTGATGAATAGATGAAGAACCGAAATCAATAAATCATGAAAACAAAAAAACTCAGGTGAAATTTTATTTTTTTCCCCAAAAAAAAATCAAAACCGATTTCAAAAAAAAAAAATCAAATTTGAGTTTTCTCATATACCTTGAGATGAACAATGCCGACGGTTTTTTGTTGTTTCCGGCGACCACTGCAACTATCCATCCTAGAGAGACGATCGGCGGAGATATCTCCGATTAATCTGACATCATCTGAAGGAGAGAGTAGATTCAAATTCTCCGGTCGCCGGATCTTAGAGTAAGAAAGGATTCCGTTACGGAGGAGGAACCATCTAGATCTCCATCCTTTACCAAAATTAGTCCACTTGTATAAGATCCCAGCCACTGTTTCAACCTCCGATCCCACCTTGGATCCACCGGTCAACGAACTCGCCGGAAGACTCCTTGACCTAGTCAAAGCCGTCATCGGCTCCGGCGAACTGTTATTAATCCCGTGTGGACTCTCTAATGTGATACAACAAAGTGGATGCAGCTCCTTCACCCGCATTTTTCACCACCGATCGATCTCACTTTCTCCGGCGTGAATTGATTATAATCAGTGAGCTCGATCATAAACTACGATGCACATTCACCATTTTGAATCTGTTTATAATAAAAAGAGATAATGATTCAGATTCGATCGAAGCATGCAGATTTGGGGATAAAAATGGGAGTTGAAGAAGAAGAATAAAGAACCTGAGCTCTGAAACTGAGATTTTTCAGAAAAGAGAATCAGAAAGAGAAACAGAAAGAGAAAGGGTTGCTTAAATGTGAGACTGCGTAAGCTTTAAACCCAATTATAAAGGCTTTATATGTAAAAGCTCAATATGTATATAATATATAGGTGTATATAGGTGTTTGGATATATGTATATGCAGAGCCGGTCTTAACAAATTTGGGACTCTAAATGAAAAAATATTTTTTTAACTACTTAATAGAAAAAACAAAAATTTTAGTCTCCACAAAAAAAAAACTACAATAATATCTTTAAAAAATAACAACAATTTAAAGCTTCTAAAAACAATACTTTTTCTATTTTTCTCTGCGAAATCATCTTCCAAACTTGTATAATCGAGATTTTTAACCATGATTTTTTCTCTTTTCTCTCAAGAAAATTCAAGTAGATTTTTGACTTAGAATAAATTAACGACTCAGATTTTTTTGAGAAAATATTGCCTCTCTAAAACCAAAAAAAGAGAAAAAAATGAGAAGTCACATAAAGAAGGAAGTTAACTTAAATTTTCTTTTTTTAATTAAATAATTTATAGTAATATTTAAATAATAATAATTTGAGATCCACACAATATTTTATCAAATATTTATACGAAAATTAATACATTACTCATCATTTTCATATATATATTTTTTCACTCTTTAACGTCAACTAAAATATATATATATATATATAATTTTTTGTGAAAACCCTCTAAAAATGGGATTCCATTCAAATGTTTCATAGAAATGTGTTCAACGCGGGGTATGTGTATATGATGATGTTGAATCAGAAAGAGGTTGGGAACGAAATTGGAAATTTAAGACGATGGTTTTAGATTGTAATTTCGATTTGTTTATGAGGATATAAAAGGAATTATGTGGTGAATTTTTTATCTTTGGTTTTAGGGATGATTTTTTTATCCTCTTTTAAAAAAAAAAATTAAAAAAGGTCCACGACATTAACGAGATTGTATAGTTTGATTTGGAGCTTATGGATAGTTACATTAGATGATTACAGTTCAACGAAATATGGTAAACTAGTTTTTAGTTGCTGTCGTTGTTAAAGTTTTGGTTAAGATTAATTATTGTTTTTTTTAATCCCACAATTCAACTGAAATTTTAAAAGTGAAAATGGAAAAGAATCATTAAGTAACGAAAAAGAATTAGCTGACATGTCATCCCAATTGTAATTTTACTAATTTAAGTGATAAAAACATAGTTTTCTAAATAAATGGTACTCTTTATAAAACTGATATTTTACAAGTTAGATAGTAAATTGTATGTCATGTCATATGATTGACTAATCAAATATATTACACATAAAATAATGACAATTGCACTACATGACCACGAATTTTTACTAAAATAGTTAACTAGCTATGAACTTTTTTATTTAAAAAAAAATGGTGTTATTTAAGATGTTTTTTTTTCTCTACTAAAAATATTTTAAACACTGTAATAAAAATATAACAGTTTTAAAATTACAATCATTGAGGACAAATCTGACTATCTCTGCCCATAGTTTAAACTCTTGTTGTTAATGTAAATCAGGTTATTGACACTTAAAAAAAAAAAGTTGTAGTAGCTTCTTATTTTCCGGGTTGTTACAAATTATAAGCCGATTCGATATAAGACGTGTTCATGTTAGATTGGGATGTGTTAGGCTGTCACACTTTGTGAAAAAATGGAAGTTGACTATAGCAATATAAATTTTTATGCTTATCTAATTATATCGACGTGTAGATCATTTTTATGTTACAAAGTATTCAGTAACTAATATGAGGTGATTTGGAAATTAAATGCAAATAGTTAAATCGCTTTTTGATATTTTAATTTTCCTACATAGCTCTTTCTTTATCTTTTCATTTATTTATTTTTTGGTTAATGGATCCGCTAGACATTTTCTCAATCCCTTGTAGGAAATAAGAGTCGTTCATCTCGTACTTAAAGAATTAGTAGAGATGGCAATGCTAAATGCTTTAACAGATCCAAGCTTTAGCGTAGTTTTACATCTGAGTTAAAAGAATTTATTCTATGTTACCATGGTTTAAATTCTGAGTTGACATAATTAGTGTATTTTTGTTAGCACTATTAGTTGAGCACTAACAATATCAGTAAAAACTATGCATTATGTTTTGATTAAATTATGGAATATTTTTCAAAATATGTCGGCAACTTTCACAAGCTTTTAAAATGTTTTATAAAATCATCAGAAGCTTTTTAAAAAATTTATAAAATTTTCATAAGTTTTTTGGAAACTTTCACACGGTATTTTCTTAACAAAATTTGGGAAAACTTTAGAAAATATTCTTTATCTTATTATCTTTTTTAATTTAATATATAATAAAATTTTGTAAATAGCCAAAATATTTATAGGAAATAAGCTCCAAAAGGAAATTGGTAGGTCCTTAGCTTCAGTGGAAACAGTTTTCTAAGAAAGAAAAAAAAAAAAAAAAAAGTAGAATCATTTTCTCGTATTTTGTTTGGCGAAAATGACTTATCAGTGAGGAAAAATAAATCATCAAGTTAAATACAAACCGTACATCAGGGAAAAGCCCACTTTTGTTTTCTGAATAAGATGCCACTATTCTAGTGGTAGACGAAAACAAATAAATATGTATAAGTTCTATCTTACGGATTTTTGAATAACAGAAAAAAAATATTAATAATTCATTAGATTTATGTTGTTTAGTTTACGGGGAAAACAAAAAAAAAGTCTGTCATACCCAATGAAATGAAATAAACAAATTATGTATCCTTCTGGTTTTACGTGGGGACTAAAACTCTGAGACATTTTTTTTTACTATTTTCGTATATTTGTAATTCTCCATTTGTTAGATGTCTATCTATACCCTTGTTGCATTCTCTTAGGTGACACTAAAAAAAATCCAATCGGGTGATAAATCTAGTTTAAAAATACCAAAGTTTGACATATGATTCGTAGTTAAACCTTAAAAAGAAAAAAAAATTACTTTCTATCAAATTGATATCATATCAAATATCAAACAATATCGTTTAAATGTACATAATAAAATATATTTCGTAATTATTTATAAGAAAAGAGTATCCATAGATTTTTCAAAAGATAAATAAAAGCTGTTGAGTCAAAAAGACAAGAAGGCAGTAAATTGTAAATTTGATGTCAGATGTATAATAGTATAATGTTTATTATTCTCATTTAATACAAAATTAGCATCGACCATGGGATGTTTGAGGCAGTGGACCGGCGTGGCTTGTTGTCCCATTCTCTCATACACGTCAGAGTTCAATATTTACTTTTTCTTTTCTCTAGTGGCTAATATAAATTAGATACCATTGTAATATTATAGTATCTTATACTACAAACATGGCAGAAAAAAATCTTACAAATTCGTTTTGTTTGGTACTATTAAAAAGTATTAATTAGATTTCTCATTTCATCTCTCTATATATATATAGTGAAATACCATAAATTAAATGATTTTCTATGAACTCATTTTTTGTTTGTCAACCTATTTTATGAATTTTTTTTTATTGCCGACTACACTATTTATTGAAGTTAATATTATAAATGTATAATCAGTGGCCGCTCCAAGAAAAATAATAAAATATTGAGACTTTTAACCATTTTAAACAAATTATGTTTCTAAAATCAGATTGCAAAACTAAATTATATAATTTATAGGAGTGCATATGACACCCCTTCTATACACGTGGATCCGCCATTGTGTATTATAAGTATGATAAAAAAAAAAATTCCAATTTAAGCATGTTTAATTCTAAAATTCTATTAAGATGAACAGCACATAAGCTAAGTTAACATAGTGTGGATATTTTTTGAAATTGGGATATTATAATCATCATCATCATTCTCTAACCGAAATATTTTCTAGTTGTAGATTAAAATTGTTTATCTTTTTACAATTTGAGTTTAGAGGTGATCCACAGTTAGATGAGTATGGTGTTTAATATCACTTTCTAGTGTTTTTACCGTTCTTATTTATGGGGTTTCACATCTATGAGCCCGTTTTTGTCTCATGGACCCATATTTATTCTACAACTAATTTTTTTTGTTTTTTTCTTTTTCGAGAAAATTGAAAGAGTTGTTAACTAGTTCTGAATATCTTGTTTTTCTCTTACTTATACGACACTATAAATCATTTTTCAGTTAATCACTTATCCTTAAATTGTTCAAAACATATCTAATTAACAAACTAACTCTGTAGTTCTCTCGTAATGTAAATATTTAAAAGTTAACTTCACTTTGTTTATATAGTTGGTTCTTCCAATATGCATATTCCTTTTCCAAAAGCATGGTACAAAAAAATCTTTCCAAAAATATGCCGCATACATAAGGTATTTTTCAAAAGCTTTTCGCGAAAAGTCCTTTCCTTTGGACTTCCATTGAAAGTTTTTCCCAAAAGCTTATTGTGGAAGATCGTCCCCGAATAGCATAAGTGCATAAACTCCTTCGCTATAAATCTTTCACCCAAAAAATTTCCCAAACGTCTCTTGCACAATGTCCTAAACGTCTCCAAAAATATATATTTCCAAACACCTACCTCTTAAATTTTTCCCAAAGCATGCCAACTATATAATTCCCAAACACTTACCGTAGAAGGTATTTTCCAACGACTTTTTTTTTTTTTTTTGGTTTAAAGGGACATGATTCGATTTTCCAACGACTTCAGTGGAAAATTTTTTTCCATACATTTATTACAGAAAATATTTCCAAAAATTCGTCCTCTAAAAATCCTTTTCGACCAGTCCCATTTTTTAAGTTCCTAGAGATTCTCATTAGTATTGAGCTTGTTCATCTCTAATGAACGAGCCACTGTTGATCTAAAGAAGCTATCACAGAATAACAAAACCCAAAAATTGTGCATGAAAACTTACAAATAAAATTAGAAAACAAAACAAAACAAAATGTCATCCTAATACGAAACCAATATATGGAATCAATTCGAACCCACTAGCTCCCAAAAATATAGAAATAATAATTGTAACACTTCTTGTCTTTGTGTCTGTGAGACCAAAATGATCTTCAGATAACATCATAAAAAGCCTATATGTCCCTTATAAATGGCATTGTTCCCAAATAGTCTCTGCCCTCTATATAAATTATTAAGATAGTTAGTCTCAGTCACATGTCTAATCTATGCAAATTAATAATATTAAAAGAATTCGTTTAAAAGTATAAAAACTACATAGATCCGTCGTTTAAATGCTAAAACTAAGATATGATAATCAGTTTTGAAATACGTGAGTTAAAAATGGGAAATAATTTTTTTTGTAGTTTTAAATTGGTTTTATAAATTCGTATTACTTTTTAGCTAACCGAATCTATGGAGTTTTACTATATTAACAATGATGTTTACTTTTAACCTTTTTAGAAATGAATTATATTTTGTGTTTGGGTATAATTCGTTTATATAGCACATTAACATGATTTTCCACAGTTTTGGGAAGGTGCTTAGGTGCACCAACTAATAACTAATTAATACTCATCGGACACTGGTAGAGTAAGAATACATACCGTTTAATATCTATGAGAGATTTCTAAAATGGATGGTTGGTAGATATATATATATATATATATCTAAAAATGTTTAGCCTACAAATATCTAAAAATCTTGGAAATACACGTTTTGAAAGCGTTTTTTGTCATTTTCATCTCTATTTTTATCAATTATCTTAGAAATACTGTCCTTCGTCGGTTAAACTTTTCACTCAAAATATCTTTAATCTCAATTTCTTTGCAAATAGTAAAACTTTAAAGTAAAATATCTGCATAAAATTTCATAACTTTTAAATTAGGATATTATATTTAATGAAACGTTTATCATCTCTGCACGAACTCTTCCGCCTCAAGTAAATGAGAAATAAATAAATTGTTCTTAGGCACTTCTAGCTTTCATTGATTTTGATATGCGGAAGTACAAATGAATGTAGAGTTTTACATTTGAATAAATGCATAATTGCAGGATGAAATTAATACTACTAATCTCTACAATTAACATCAGTTATATGTATAAATTTTCATAGTAACGAAAAACAATAATTTTAAAATCAGATTTTAAATTTAATTAGATATTTAATCCTTCAGTTCTTTTTATATGCGAATATAAAAGAAAATTAAATAGGAATCGACGTCAAAACTGAATAATTGATATGTATCTTCTTTTATTCTGGAGGTGCTTTTTCCATGGAAAGTGATGGACTCGATTTAAAGTGGGGATCCACATATATATGTTGCCATGTGCATTAGACTTTCCTTCGTGATGATATAATTCAGATGATGACATTTATTTATTTATTTTGGTGGTAAGTTGATGTGTTTGTATTCTTAATATTATCAGTACACTTTTTTCGTCAAAATAAGTTTTGTTCAAGATCTAATTATATTATAATGACAATGTGAGCATATGTTAAAAGGGTGTTAGAAAGGGAAAAACTACCTAAAAGGGAGTTTAAGACAATAAGAAACTTGCCAAATCCAGATAAAATATCATCCTCTTAACTTTTTTTGATGTGAAAATTAAGATATTTGTAATTAAGTACTATCCAACTTTTTATTAGAAGATAACTGTCTAATATCATTGCTTTCAATAATTGTATCAAAAAGGCCTTGACTAAATGTCCAACCATTTTTCCATCTAATTGGCTAATTGCCGAACAATGTTGGAAAATATAGCTTTACATCAGAAAAAACAGTCATCTATAAGAATTAGGACCCCATCTTATTGACTAAAATGAGATGAATAAAATATCCCCCTAAATAATATATATATATATATATATATATTTTAAGAAGAAAAAACTAAAGACAAAAAGCTTTTAGAAATTTTAACAACTCCCAACAAACACAGAAAACATTAAAAAGTATTCATGTTTCGATATCTTCAATTATAAAATTAAAATGTGAATAAAAATGACTGAATGGCTAGGGTTTGGAATTTGAAAAAAATAATAAAGGAATCCAATGAAGCGTATTCATGAATTAAAATGTGGAGATTTACAAGAAAATTTCAATGGGAGGAAGTATTTCTCATGAAAATATTATTGAGATAAATAATAAGCAAAAATGGGTCAAGAGAAGAAATGAAGAAACACATAAAAAGCTTGCATATCAAATCCATGTTTCATAAGTACTCAACATTACACACTCATCCACTCCCACTCAATTATGCATTAAAAATTCAATAACCTCCCAAGTTGTGAACAGCTTATTTTTTGCAATAATTTATTCATTTAGTTTTAGTAAAATAAATGCATTATTCTTTCTTTTTCTTAAAAAACATTTGATATGAGTTTGTTTCTCCAATGTGAAGTTCTACCATCGTATTTTCGTCTGTGTTACAACCTCCAAAATGTAATTTTATAATTTTATAGAGAGTCCAAAAGTAATAGACATGAGAAAATATAATCTTCAACTAGTAAAAAATAGTTCATAGGAAGAAAAAAAAATACTGTGAGAATTTTTTACGGTTGTGAAATTATTAAAGTTTGTGGCTAAAATATGGTTTTAAAGACTTTTAAAATCCTACAACTCTGAAAGTCTTCTTCTATCCAGTCAGCTCTTATATTTTCTTTATGTATATAGTAGTTCCATTTTTCTGTTACATTAAATGTATTTGGGGGTGTCTGTCTAATATATAATATCCTTCTCATATTTCAATCTCAATAGAAAACAATTTCCAACATGTCCAAATCAGTCCCTGCTAACTTCTCTTTCAACATTAAACCAAATTCGAATGGTTGATTTCTAAAATATTAAATTGGAGTTGAATATATATATATATATATATATATATATATATATAGTGTTATTGAGAAAAGAAAATTAAAGATTCTCATATTTATGGTTTATGTACGGATTGCCACTTGCGTGCCTGTGAAGAAGCAAATAAAACTGAGCCGTGAATAAGAAATTGTTTTGTAGTTAACCTTTTCTAAAAACTATGGATTAGGATTACTTTAAAAAATGATAACCTGTACTGTAAAGTTCTCCAGAGCACTTTTCTTAAGAAATACGTTACAAAATTAAAATATGAAATTATATAAGATGTACTTGAATATAAAATTGAAAGAATATGCCTTTGGATCCTAAAATTAATTACTACATTTTATGATCACACTTGTTGTAAGATTCATATTCATTCATAACTTGTAGAGCAAATAATGTTAAAAGGATATAGGGCAGTAATGGAGAATTTGATGTATTAGTTTGTTTTTATATTTAATCAGTCAAGATTTCTTCTTTCTTTTTTTCCTTTCATAAAACTAATAATTTGACAAAGAAATGAACGTAAGAAAATTAACAAATAAAAGTTAAAGAGAAATTATATGTCAGTAGTCCTTTTACTGTGCTTCAGGTTCTCTCTGCTATTGGTAAATCCAATCTCTCTCTGTGGTCCTAAAATTTTTATAAATACACAGTTTATGAGAAAACGAGTGCTATAGAAACTAGAAAGTGGAGGACAACCCACAATTACCTCAAAATATTAAAATAAATTGCAGTTTTATGGAACTATACTTGAATCCAATTCCTGTTGCTGACCTGCAATAATCATAAAAAAAAAATTCATCAAAGCTCCAACAATTAGATTCAAGTTTAAAAGGTAAATTACTTCTTAAGAAGCTTGTAAATATCAATTCAAAATAGTAAACTTTCACAAAAGAATATGAGACAAAGACCCAAAAGAAAAACACAAGAAGAAAGTAATTTCTTTAGGGGTGTGTGTGCGTGTTGTTGGTACTATCCTCTTTTCTTTCAGAGTTTATAAGAAAAAAGTAGTCACATGTCTGTAATCAAATTATCTTTTCAAACAAAATTCTTCCTTTTTTGGGATAATAGTGCAGAACATGATAATGATGAACTCAGACCTTTCTCTTTCTTTCTCTCTATAGCTTCAGGATCCTCTTTTTACCTGAGTTAGGTCACAGTCACAGTCACAGGAGAGCTTGACTTGCAAAATTTAGGGCAACAAGAAGAAACTCTAGTACAACAATAATTCACCTCAAATATAGTAACAAAGAGATGACCTGACCCCTTCAACACTCTGCCACTCAGATGTAAAGGACCTATGTTCCATCACCTCAAAATATTTAGTCCTTTTATTTTTAACCATGTAGGATTTGTGTTTCTAATCATTCTCTTTTGCTAATCATAAAACAGAGTTTTTCAGTCAAAAATCTACAACGCGCATGCTCCAATGGTGGTAGGGTCTGAGGTGAGGAGACACTAAAATATTAAAAGAGGGTTTGTTTTCTAGCCACAAAAACTAAGAGTGATCATTAAGGTTGAAACAAGGTATGTCCTTGTTTGATCTACAGGATGAACCATGTGAACTCATAATAAAAGTTTTCTAATGGTGGGCATTGTTCTTTGATGTACCATCCTACTTTGTGTGCCTCTACTTTTGCATCAAACATAACAACAACGAAAACAACACATACCAATCCCATTATTGACAACACCCCCTCATTAATGATCTATATAGTCTTTACCCACAACCAATTGGTTATGGTATTCGGGTTTATTCGGATTAACACTAAGAACCAATCCAAACTTCAATAGAGAGATTGTTACCGTGAAAAGGTCATGTCGGTTGAATTGTGAGATCAGGGCTTTACACATCCCTTTGCCATCTAAGCTTGACTCTGTTTTCTCAGTCTAATCAACTGAGTTTCCAGCAGGAAATGCTGTAGAAACAAACTGACACATAACAAATTCTGTCAGCGATAATTTAGCAAGTTTATGATGTCACAATCAATCAATCACTCACATTTGTAATACCCAGCTAAGCTTCTAAAATAGTATATTTTTAAAAAAATATATCTCCTCACCAAAGTTTGCTCCATCAAGTGTAGAAAACAGACTCTTACATATTCCAGAGGTGGGTCCGATTTCACACGCATCTCCTGCAACCTTAAACAGTCTAAAATACTACTGAATATCACTTTGATTTATTTAGTTTACCTGTAGCAGATGCATAACTTTCACCAACCTTAAACAAATGATGAGATTATCAAACCAAAGCCAGCCTGCAGAGTCAGAGATTTGATGCCGAGCTATGAGACGGTTGAACAAATCATATGATTCTGGCAAAGTTAGCAAACTGTTTTTTGGTTTCTGACGAAAACAAAAAGACTCTGTAACATAGTACAGACTATTTTGGCTATACTAAGAAAGAGAGCAAAACGAAAAAATAAACCTACTCACAAGTAGGAAATATAACCCAAACGCAAAGGAACCACAGATATTGGCAAGCATAACATGTTCACAGTAACGCAAAAAACATCTAATCAATTCAATCATGGTCACACTCCAAACATTCCACATGCCAGTGTTTTATTCCTCAATTAATCTTTTCAAATCTCGAAGAGAAGTTACCTAGAAAGAACATAGTAAAAGCTTCACAAGTAAGTAAGTTAAGAAGATTACATTCATCCACAAGTCCATTGTTTCAAACAATTTAGTATGGCTCACAGATTATGTAAAACCATATTCATGTAACAATACCATCAATGTGAAAGATTTAGCCTTTCATGAAGAAGAAGATCTCTCATCATTCACATCAAGGATTAAATAACACAAAATTTGATACAAGAGCCTGTAATGGAACAATAAAATTCTTCTCTTCTCAAAGCAATCAAAACAATTTCAATTCATTACATCAACAATTTATATAACCAATTTGTTGAATCAACAAAACAACAATTTCGAATATTTTTGTTTTACCTCCCAAAGATCAGTTCCAAATCCAATCTTAGAAACCTAAGAGCAAAGAGAGCTTCTAGAATCCCTAAGCAAGCACCAGCAGCTACATCGAGCACATAATGTCTTCCTAAGAGAATCCTTGAAATTGCAGTCACTGTTGCCCAGATCCATACAACTACCACAACTTCTCCCTTCACTTCTCCATCGCTACGATCTCTGATCCATCCATCTAAGAAAGAGTAGCTCGGATCTTCCAACGGAGCTGTTAAAGCAGCAGTAAAGAAATGAACCGATGCAGCAACGAAGAAGACGCGAGACGCGTGACCTGAGGGAAACGAGTAATGATCAGCTGATACAGCAACGGACATTGAGGGATGATTGTAAGCGGGACGAGCACGACGGATGATTAATTTCACGATTCCGACGGATATTAGATCGAGGAGGAGGCCGAGGAGGAATGGGATTAGGAAAGGACGTAATGGAGGGGAGAGGAGGAGGGAAAGTGATACGGGGAAGGAGAATCGGAAATCGGCGGAGATTTCTAGGAGGAGGAGGAGATATGGTGGAAGGAATGGTTTCGCCGCCGTGTGAATAGCGCGGGACACGGCGGCGTCTACCGCTAAGATTGGACCAACGAAAATCGCTGCCGTCGACGGAGACATAACTGTCGTTAACAGATCTGAGTCCAAATATGAAACGACGACGTTCTTAGGAAACTTAATCAAAGATTTAATTAGTTATGAAACGACGCTGCTTTCCTTGAAGAGAAGAAACGATCCATGAAAATGGACATTTATTTTGGGCTTCATCTATTAAAGCCCATATTGAGAAATATAGATTTAGCCCACAATTAATCACTACCTTATTAAACGACGACTTTCATTTTCATGGATATACAAGTTTATCTTCTAAGAAAAAAGCCACTCGATGTCCCTAATTCTTTTTTAATGCTACTAGTTAAAGTGTTACAATATGGTATCTTAATTTCCATCATTTAAATGTTTGACTACGATTTTTGTTTTTTTTTTTCTCTTCCTTTTTCATTTACAGTAATGGGGGTATTTTTTATTTTCAAGATACAGATATACAAAGATTCTAGAATCGGTCCCTACTGATTGCTTTACCTTATTGTTGAACTACAGTAAATTTACTTGAATTCCTATTTATTACTTGTCTTTACCATTATTGTCATATCTTAATAAATAACACCCGACAATAAACTTAAATCATTCAGTTCTTGATATGTTAAAAGGACACACTGCGTCAACTTGCTTTTCCTCATTAAATGAAAAGAAATGTTTGGTTCTTTCACCTAACTTCTCTTATCACCCATTCACTCTGCCTCGTTTAATCATAAATTCATTCTTGACTAACTTTTAAAGAAAATAAAAAACAAATCCTTATCATCGAACTGGTCAAATGTATACACACACACAAAGAAAAAAACAAATACTAATATAAATTTCGCAATCACAATATATTTTAGTTTTATAATCAATCTGTTATATGATTTTAGTCACCAAAATCGAACCACATTATCATACTTTCCTATTGAATATATGCAAAAACAAAAAAAAAAATTCAACCCACGTTAACATGGGCCAGGCCCAGGAGAAAGGGAAAAAAGGGTAAAATCGTGATTGTAGTAATCATATAAAATGCTCGCGGGTATTGTTCATAGATTATTATTCTCAAGAGAGAGGGAAAGAAAAAAAAAACGAAACTGGAGCGAAACAGGTCTGGATCCGGATCCTACACCCGAACATGCCAAATGGGTGGATGAAGTCATTACAATGCAAATCAAAGGCGTTCGATGATGTCTACAATTTTAACAGTAACAGTTGTAGTAGAAAGAGCTCGCATTGTGTCAAAGACGTCATCATCGAAACCCGATTTAGTAAGAAAAACCCAAAACCCGACCCGAATTTAAGGCGATTGAAGTCTTGTCGAATCGAATCAGAGCTTAACCCGCCAACCCGGACCCGACGGAGCAAATCTGCCCGAACATCAGACGCGTTGACCGAGCTGCCCGATGGACATCCGTCTAGGAACGTAGTGGAGATTATATTCCAGTCTAGTTGGAGCTCCGATGACTTTCCCGGTCGGATCGAGATGATTTTTAAAGTGGAAAACGGGTCGAGAACTGTGACCCGGTTCGAGGAGTACAGAGAGGTAGTGAAGTCACGTGCGTGTGTAAATGGGGAATGCGCAGGCAGCACGTGCGAAGAAGACGCACGGTGTTTGGCTGACGGTAACGAGATGATGAGGTTTTATCCTGTTCCGGACGGGATTAACGGCGGCGCGTGGAGTTTTTCCGGCGGGAAAGGTCAGGCGGTGTGTACGTTTTCTGGTAGCGGTGAAGCGCACGCGAGTTGTGGAAGTGGCGGAGGAAGGAGAGCGATGCTGATTTGTCGGGTAATAGCGGGTCGGGTTGCTAACAGAATCGGGTTCGGGTCGGATTCAGTAGCTAGTTGTGACGGTGAGTTGTTTGTCTTTGATACACGAGCGGTGTTGCCTTGTTTCCTAATCATTTTCAGATTGTAAAATAATATTATTTTTTTGTGCAATGTGAAATAATATATTTATTATTAGTTTTTTTTTTTATAAAGTCTGGAATTTCACAATACCAAATATATTTATCTATTTACTTTTAAATAATTGGAGTATTTTGTAGTATGTAGTAAAATTGTATGAAAAATAAAGCTAACATATATATTGTAGAAACATGCATTTTTCTTTTCATGGAATCAAATCAAATAACACATAAACTCAAATGAGAAATTATTTTATTTAAAGTAAGTGAAAATTACTTGAGTTTTTAAAATCATGTTTTCACAGTAACTCTAAAATAAAGAGGTTTACATAGTTGACTTATGGCCAAATAAATAAAGAAAAAAAACACTCATGGCTTAAGTTTTATTTTGTTAGTATAGTGCAAGTGTGCAACGTTAAGGTCTTTATGTATGCGTCGGGCCAATTTTTTGTTCTTTTTCTGTTTTTGTGGGGATTGGTATATGTTTTTAGTTTGACTTCAGAAAATGTGATCGGAAAAACATAATCATGGCAAGGACAATTTGGTGGAAGACTAAGTATGATGATATAATTACGATATCAAATGGAGATCCTAATCATAGTTCTTGTCTTCTTGACGACTTGACCTAATAAAATAATTTATTTGTCTCTTATAATTATGTTTATATATATATGTATATATAATTATGTTTCTATATACAGTATATGGAAATGTTAAATGTTCAAAGAAACTTAGGTACAAGAGAGTAATATCATAATAACAAAATTAAAGTTTGTTTTTCTTAACTCAAACATATATACTTTATATAATTGCTAACCAAGAACATTGTTTGTTTTTGATGAAAGGCTTAAGAACATTAGCATTTCCTCCTTCAATTCTTGGATGCAACCAACTAGGAGCTATTACAAGCCAAATCGGCATGATATATAACAAAATTTAACGTTTTAACTTCATATATCGGCTAAATGCTCTTTCTTTCTTTTTTCTTTTTTACAGTTGAATGATAAAACTAAAAAGTCTCATCAACTTTTTGTGAATGTTTGTTGGCATGTTTGCTAGTTCAAATAATGTGTTGATAATTAAAAGAAAACATCACTTCTACTCAAAATATATTTTGAAAATACTACATGTCAGTGTATATTTTCCACCAGCCCATAGACACTCGAACCCATAAACCATGATAGTGTAATGATGTGCATAATGTACATCACCAATTCACATTGATCCTACCAATTCTATGTTTAAAGTTACACCAAGTAAATACTATATTATTTTTTAACAACAAAGAACTTTGAATTATTTGTTCCAGCTAATCCGCTAGATATTAGAATTAAAATATTGTCTAATCCAATAATAAAGTCTTTGCATAATCCGAATTTTCGGTGCATAACGAAAATTAATTAACAGAATAAAATTATCCAAATTATAACGCAGCTACAAATCAGCAACGATACTCCACAAGCATACATAATGGCTTCCCCTTAAGTCTCTGCCGTCCCTGCAAAAAATTAATTTCCCACCTCAAAAGAATTAAATGTCACACCACCAATGTAAAAAGATCTCAATTTATTATTTCGAATATAACGTATTAAATTTCAAGACAACAACAAACCTTTAATTCGGGTAACTCGATCACGCATGCGCATTCCACAACTTCTGCTCCAACCCTCTCTGACACAAGCCAAAACCAATTCAAAGAGAATAAATGAATTTCTTGAATCGGTTAGGTTAGAAATTAAATAAATCATTTGAAATTTTTTCATATAGCTATAGGAATATACCGAGCAAGTTAATGGCGGCACAAAGAGTACCACCGGTAGCAATTAGATCATCAACGACCAAAGCTCGATCTCCGGCGTCGACGGCTCCTACGTGCATCTCTAGTCGATCATTCCCATACTCTAACTCGTATTCCTCAAATATTGTTTCGCCTAGTTACATTTTATAATGCCATGTAAACCATAAACTATTCGTTAGAAACTTTTATCATGGTAATATTTCTTTAATATAAGGTATATGAAAAAAGTATAAAAAGATTAAGAACCAGGCAATTTCTTGGGTTTCCGAAGAGGAACGAACTTTGCTCCAATGGCTAACGCGATTGGTGGACCGAATATGAAACCACGAGCCTCTATTCCTGAAATTATATATCAAACGTTACTAATCGCAAACACGATTTTTTACGTACCGTAAATCACAGTAACTTTTATAAACTTAACTATATTTGTTGCTATTAAGTTGTTACGAGAGAGACTTATTAAGAAAGAACATTGCCATTGAAGAAACGGTAAAGTTGAAATAATGACTCTTTGTCCCAACAACAAACCCAATGGACAGATTCTAGAGCACTTACACCAAAGATACGGTCCAATGGTAGCTAGAATCTCTAGATAAGTATCTATATATGTATGTGTATCAGGACCGGCATAATAATTATGGAGCCTATTATATATTTAAAAACTAACCAAAAACATATTGAATCATAAAATATGAACACTTCCTTTAACACGGTATAATGTTTTGGGTGATTATGTTACACCATGTGCTATGCACTATAAACACTTCCTTTAACACGGTCTTTATGACAAATACTAAAATAGAAACTCATAATTCAAATGTTAAAACATTCACAGTTTCATTGAGTTTACATTGTTACAACTTATGATGCTATTTTTTCCTTATAAATCTTTATAGGCAAAATTGTTTTGATTTGAAAAAGCAACTGAAAAAAGTATACGGATTAGTATACGGATTTAAAAAGTAAAAGAGAAATGATGTACTTCATCAAACTTTATATTCTTTACAACAGTAACAAAATAAAAGTTTTTGTACTTCATTACCCAGAAGAAGCGAGACACAAAGAAAAAGAAGCAAGAAAAGGATTGGCCAAAATAATGATTATAGAAAAAGAAGAAAACCCAAATCAAGTTTTTTTTTGGGGCCAACTCTTTTAAAAAGGTTACATCCATCCATCACTCAACAACCCATATATCCAAACAATACCCACCACACACACACATACACAAAACACTTTTTCACATAAGCAAGATCAACAATTATAAGCATTTTAAAAAGCAGAAGAATATATATACCAAAACAAACTTTTCTTAATATGATTTAAGGGGGGAAGAATGATTCAGGGAATCAATCTCATTCAATCAACTCAATCACACAGAAAGATTTAGATTTCAGAGATAAGAGAGAGTCTTGTCTCAAGTCTCAACCCAAAGTTTTATTATCGAATAAACGAAACGATTTGATTATCATTTTTTTTTACATGTACGTAGTACAAATAAATGCAAACGTCAAAACTCAGAAGGTATACTGTACTGTCTTTCCACTTGCATCTGATTTTCAAATTTTGATTTTGTTAAAATATTGTCTCTTTTCCATTTGTTATCAATATATCTTTTTCATTTATACATATATTTGTTCAATTAAGACAACGGATTTTAAGATAATCATATATAAATGCAAACACAACCACAAAAACAAAGACAATAATTTTTTAATTAAAACAGCCAATTGTAAAACAGCTAATTGAACACTAAGTAGAGCAACCACTTGGAATAACCAAGATGAGCTAATCTAATTGAGATGAAGTGTATATTCCAAATTTACAAGTATCCTCCATCTTTAAAAATAAAACAAATAAAAAGTATTCTCAATCAAAATACAATGCAAATAAAAAATTTGGAATACCAAAATCACGCGGTACATATACTCTTTAAAATTCCACTAATTACCATTTGTCCAAAAAAAAATCCACTAATTACCACGCACCCAAATAAACAACCATTTACGGTTCAAAAACACACTAAAATGAAAAAGAAAAGAAAATAAAATAATGGATTTCAGTAATGTTTTTTTTTTTCTATACGTCACTAAAATCATGACCTACCCACTTTCTTCCCCCGAAAATCTTCAAAGACAATAAAAAAATTTTAAAACCAAGTTCACTCATCGAAAATTACACTATATACAATGTTTAGAAAATTAATAAAACTATGAATCACAAAGAGAGAGGGATAGAGAGATAATACCTGCAACAACTGAGATGTTCTTGTCTCTGTATCTCTCAACAAAGAGGTCAATTGTGTCTTTGAAAGCCTTCGGATCCAACAACACCGTTGTTATGTCTTGAAACATTATTCCTGAAATTTCACACTTATTTTTATACTTTTATCTAACAATTCTTGTTTCTTCTCAAGAAAATCTTTGCGTCAAGAAACTACAACTTCAACGCAAACCAAAACTGATTCGAGACCAAGAAGACTACGTAAAACGAAAGATCCTCTAAAAATCAAATATTATTGTCGGCAAGAAAAAAAAACATATTAGAGAATTCAGACGAAGAAACCTACATTTTCTCGGGAAAACAACAAAAAAAAAAACATTTTCTACGCAACGAAATAGAGCATGTAAGAACAGAGCACTTCAATAACAAGAACAGAAGAAGAAGAGGAAGAAGAAGAAGAAGAAAATAAACCTTTCTTGGGAAAATCTGGAACGACACGGATCTTAGTTTTGATACCGTTGATACGAGGATCCTCTTCAACTTTGTTACCCGACATTGTCAACGAAGAACAAAAGATAATAAATTAATAATAATCAAAGCAAAACACTGAATGAAAATTCTATCTCCTTTTCTTTCTCTCTCTCTTGTTCAAGGAGTTTGGGAGAGAGAAGAAAGATTAAAAAGTGAAGCCGTCGTTCTCTTCTTGCCACTATTTATATCTATTTATAAATATATTAAATATAGTCAGATTCTCTGTGCCTAAAATGCAGTGTGCTTTAAAATGTGTTCAAAACTTCAAATCTCTATTTTTATCCCAAAAAAAAACTTTAAATCTCTATGTACAACTGTAAATGCCAACTGTAAAGCCCAATGAGATCACAAAGTAAATTATTTAAAATATTCTGTCTTAATTTAGTAAGAAATAGAAAAAATACAGTAAATAGTCTTCTGAAATTTTATTTTCCAAAATCTATAAAGTAAATATTTAAGGAGGTCATTAAAGTAAAGAGATTATATGGGTTTCATAGTTCTGACAATTTAAACATTTATTTATCATCTATAAAAACTGAGTATTGATTTAAGAAATAATCATTATGATTTTTTTTCTTGGGTGGGTTTCATAATTTTGGATGATAATTTAACATATAAAGATTTTTTATGTAATGCTTTAAATAGTTAATTGAAATAACATTGAATTTTAATATCTCATAAAATAATTTTAAAATATCAACTCCAGTAACATATAATATTAGTAACTAAATATAATATCAATTATTGGGTTTAGATTCTATTAATATTGATTATTGAACAAATGCCTCCAAGATAAAATACAATTTTCTTAAATTTTATGAATAGTACAAGACATATCTAATCTATGTCTCACTAATAGAAATGATGGAGGTATTAAACGTATCGTTCGAACATTGGACTGTCTCGATTGTTTTTATGTTTTAGCCTCAACAACACTCATGTTAATTTAAATAAATACAAAAAGCTTAAAAGACAAAGCCCTGTCCTCGATAAATCATGAGAGCTATTGCATTGCAGAGAGACAAGTGGTCTGTTTCATTATCTTATCTTCTAAGATTAGAAATTAAGAATTAACTTGAAGTCCTTTTTTCCTAATTGCTATTAAAAATAAATTTGTGGTTAGAGTTTCTCCGATTTTTTTTTTTGGAGGGAAAGAAATGGTCAGCAAAGTTGGGAAATGAATAAGTGCGAGTTGAGCTTTAGTATAGTTTAGATGACATTGACCTAGTAAATTTTAACTTATAATTGATTAAAAATTCTTGCAGGTCATGGTATAATGGATGTGAAAGCACTAAACAGTAACGCAAAAGAAAAAGAAAAACACAAATTGATATTAACAAAATGGTGGTTATGTCAACTGTCAAGGGAGGTAGATTTTATTATTGGAGGTAAATTGTTCAAAACAAACAAAAAATGTTCAAAATAATTGGACAATGTATATATATTGTATAACCTTAGGTCAGCTCTAATTTTTTTGGACCCGTAAATCTATATTCAAATTATAAATTTAAGCTGATAATTGCATTCCATTCAAAAATACCTTATACCAAGGAGTTGGGGAGGAAATATATAGTTTTATAACATAGCTAATAAATAAAAAATAACTATGAACGTAAATAGTTTTGAAATATATATTGACTTGAAATATATGGTTACATATTTATTATTATTTTTAATCTGGACATGTATTGCGATATTTTTACAAAGAGGTCAGAGGTGAGTCAACTATATATTAAAAAAAAAACTATAAAAGCAATAATACCCATGCTGCGACAAATTTACTCCGTGCAACATTTTTATCCAAGTTTAACTTTAACCCCAAAAATTAAATCATTTTTACTCATCATGATATTTTATAAATGGTAGAAAGAAAAAGACCTTGACTTACCTTGAACTAGTTTATTCACTATTGAAATGTACGCTGTAATGGTCGTTCAGAGAATTTAGTTCGATGATAGATACTTCAACACCAAACTCAAATTAGATTCCTATCACTCATTTGTTTAAAAGCATAAATTAGTATATCTACAGCTTAAATGATTGTCTTTTAGAAAATTAGATATTATGGTCAAACAGAAATCTAAACAAATAATCATCAACTAGTTCGAGCAAGTAAGACCCTATAGAGTATAGATTTGCCTAACTCCCGTATCTAAAACTCACTTTTACTGCACACAGTCCAAGTGGGATTTTGAGTGTGGCAAATCTCTAGTTATAGATTTTGTTTTGGGTACAATTTTATCTTCTGAAAAATATATTCAGAATATATGTAACGAAAACTCATAAAAAATGAAAGCGATGTTTCTTTCTTTTCTATTTTAGATTTTATTTTGTCTATTTTAAATATAGCTTATAATTAGGCCTGCCCATTGTCTAGATCTAGAATAAGATTAAAAAAAAAAAAAACTCACCACCTTTTGAATTTTGATAGGCCAAGTCTTCAATTCGAATTTGCATCTTACCAATTTACCCCTCCACCAGTCTTTTCGTTTCATATTCTGTCTATTTCCTCAATTATTGCACCAAATCTGAAGAAACATGCTCAAAATCTAACTTGGGACAAAGGTGTCCAATAACTTTGTGTGATTCGTCTACATTTAATGACATCTTCATAACCTAGAACCTCATAAATTTGTAAATTTCTAATACAATATTACAAATTACTATGTAACATCAATACTATCAACAGTTGTGTAAGAAAATCTACTCTATTAGATTATCAGCAACATCAACTATATAGTAGCTGCAAAAAGTAGGCGAATCTCTTCTCTTCCGTGTTTTTGGATGATGTCTAGAATTCATATGACCACTTTTGGTAAGCATATTGTGACTCCACTTTTACATTTGGACGAAAATGGTATATGTTTTTTATTTATTTATAAATCCATAATATATAAGAAAAGAAATACTGAAATTTTGAATATTTCTGATTGATTTTTGGCACTAAAGAAGGGAATCCTCATTCCTCGCAAAAATATTGCTTTAAACTCGGTATGAAATCCAAAAACACACTAATTTTAATATTCATTACTAAAAAATTTATTTTGGTAAAATAAAACTTTTTAACAACTAACATTTTAAAACAATTAAAATTAACAGTTTCATGGACAAAAGGCCAATATACCTTATATTATTGGTTGATAGTAATAGATGGTGGAGTGTACTATAATCGGTCGAATCAATTGGACTATCTCATAATTTTCGTGGACGTATGTTAGTTAGTTGTGCGCCATTACCCATTAGTCTTCCCACTAACTTTTTTTTTTTTCATTCTCTCCTTTTCACATCTTTAAAGTCGTTTTCCTTATTAAAAATTATGTTTCGTTTATATTTCTCCTGCCATATTATTATGTTCTGTCAAAATCTTGCAATACAACTTTATTTAGTTTAATGAAACTACTCAATTTCTCTGTAAAATTTATCAAAACCGCATATGTTTTTTTAACTAGTTAATACTTAATACTTAATATTGATTATTGGGCAGATACGTACTGTATTTGTTTTTAACGGAATCGTAATGATTTAAACTCGGGGTTATGACAATAATGTAAAATATATTATTAGCTAAAAAATATTTTCATTGTAGAATTGATATGTAACTTGAAATGTAAGTATTAAAACTTTAAACTAAAGAAAGTTGATCTTAGTTTAAAGTCTATAACTTTCACACGAAGGTACTTAAATAAAAATATCAAAAATGACATTAAATATCTTATTACATAATTGATATGTAGAAAGTTTCTTATACAAACTTGTATATGTTTGATATTAAAATACACAAGTCACACAACCAAAAGAAGAAGACAGACAACACAAACATAACAGGCCTAAATAGGTAAATGGGTTCATTATCGGAATAATGGCTTTAGCGTTCTCTAATAGTCTTTGGCCTACTTGGCTTTTACCCATAACCTATAGCTACGAATACTTTCCGCATATATCACATCATATGGTTAAAAAAGAATGAGTTTAAACATAAAGATGATTATGATTTGGGTCTCCACATTGATTATGTGTGTGTTGTGTGATCTTTTGTTTAAACTTTAAAGGAATCTATCTATAGTCTTTAGCATTTTAAGTAACTTTTTTTTTTGTTAATTCTAAACACAAACGGAACGTTTTATTTTGTGCACACAATAGTTCTATACCATGGGTTCTATACATAATTTATTGGAAAATGAAAATGTTTTACATTTTTACATAATATAAACATTTTGTGAATTTGTTTTAACATAAGTAATGTCTCAATGTGGATACAGAGAATACAATGATCCAAACCATAGTGTTATCACTTATCATTCATCACTCAAACGTAATCACTAATCACTACTCATTAATTGGACTTAAAAATGATCCAAAGAACCAAAATTATTGTGATTAATGTAACAACTATCTATTACTAACCAAAAAATCTCCTCATCTTGAACAATCAAAAACACATACAAACTATAATCAAACAACAACATAATTAATAAAGTGTAGTTAGTAGATAAATAAATCAAACTCTAGATTTAATCTTCTTCAAAACTCCATCAATGGCAATATCAACAGCATCTTTCTTATTCATCAACCCCAATGAAGCTCCATGTCTTCTATACATAACTCTCGGCATCATCTCTATAACTCTTTCTCTCATCCTCGCTACTTCTTCTTTAGGTATACTCATCAACACATCTGCGCTTCTCACTCCTTTGAACACAACATCTTCCTTCGGAATCGTCACTGAATATTCCGAGAATTCAGATTCCGGTAAATGCCAATTATACTGCATTTTCGCGGTTTGATCTTCGAAGAACACCGGGATACATCCGGCGATGATTCCGTCGAACGTTGCTTTCCGTGTCGGAGTATCTCCCGGAGGTTGTAAGCAAAACGAAGATTGTAACATCGGTTTCATGAATCGAATCGGATCGTGCTCGCAGATTCCGTTAGAGCAATCGACGAAATCGCAGATTTTGTTTTTCGGTTTCAGTTCAGATGAGAAATTCGATGAAATTTCCGGTTCGGTTTCGGTTATGTTTGTGTTTGTACATTCTAACCGGATGCTACGTCGGATGTTTGGTGTTGAAGACGTTCCTCCACCGCCGGCGAATAGCATAAGTGAAGTACGCCGTGAGCGACGGACACGTCGGATCCAAGATTCTAAAAACGGTAAGCTGTGAGGGTGAAACGACGTCGGATAAGGAACCGCCTGTTCTTGCCAGGGCCAAAAACGAGATTCGAGAGTTAACGCCGTTAGATTAAAAAACTCACGGCGTTCTAAAAACGAAGTTCCCCAAATCGGTGGGTCAACGGTCAACGGCTGTGAGAAATCCCAAGCGGGTCGAGCCATGACGAGGAAATGATCGTGACCTGAGCGGCGAGACCAAATCTCGGGTTGATCACGTGTCAGAAATTCGAGAAGATCCGACCCGTGATCAGCGCTTGAGTTTAAATCGGGTCCGTAGAGATAACGGAGAGAATCGATGCCGGCGTAGTAAGGGAGGTAAACAGCGGAAGCGAGATTCGGGTTGGGTGTAAGACATGGATATTCGACGATCCGACGGTGGAAAATGAGTTCGAGAAGAAGCGGGTCGGTTCTATACCAGCTTCGGGTACGGGTATGGGTTTTTGGGCCGAGTCCGTGATTGGCTAAGTAAGGGCAAAGATCGTCGGAGATTGGGTAACGATTGCAAGTTGAGAGAAGATCGAGATTGAATCGAGATGGGAGTGTACGGATATGGATCCAACGGTCGGTGCATTCTGAATCGACGGTTGAGATTTGCTGAGAAAGAACCTTAGGCTCGATGAAGGAGGAGGAGAAGAAGAAGAAGATGGTCAATGTGGTGACGGTGGATTTTGAAGCCATAGTTATGGAAGGCTGTCGTAGTGAGAGTGGTGGTTACTTTCTATTTTTCTCTTCTGTGTTTATTAATGGTTGGAAAAGGTTTTGGTAAATTGCAAAGAAGTTGTAAATTTTATATGAATTTCTTAAATAAGGCGCAATAGTTTTGAACTCAAAAATTGACCCCGTAAGAAAGAGTTGTAATATTGTAATTCTATCAATCTGGGGTTATATATGAATCTTAAATTTCTTTTGGTTAAAAACATAAAGTAGTTTGGTATCTAGAGAGGAGAATCCAACGGTGAATGTGCAATTTTGAACACAATAAAGTCGGTTTGTGTGAGTGTATCTCGCGGTCGCGGGGAAAATGGGTAATTTTGTGTGTTTAATAATTGATTTTTCCATTACTTCTAAAAATAAGAAAAACAAATAAAAAGGAGATTGGGTTTAAATTGGTATAGCTCTGTTGTTTTAACTGACCCGAATTGAATTTATGAAATTTGGTTTGGTTTCAGTTAAACAACTTAAAAAAAAAGAAAAAGAGAGACCTTTGTGATAAAAGATTATGAAGATTCATTTGAAGATTCATTTTTCAACTACCATTTTAGTACAGCTCAGAGCAATTGTCTCGGAAAATTGTGAAATGAAATTATGAAAAGAGAGTTAATTTAATACAGCTTAATTAACGGATAATATGGAAAAATGATAAATTAAGATATAAAAGTAGAAATTGTAAAGAAAGAAAAGAAAAACTAAGAGAAAAGAAAAATAGAAAACAGCGTTGAATAATGAAAGCTTCTGATATTTTCTCCTGCACAATCATCAAAACCGCGTAGAGTTTTTTTCCATCTTCCCCCATTTCACCAAAGTCTTAAGAAACTTCTTCACCTGCGACACAATTACCAAACTCACACATTAATTACATACATAACATAACATAACATAACAATAATGACAATTCAGACTATATTTTATACAAATTTATACCTCAGAGGGGTCTCTAAGAGAGTAGAACGCATTGCTTTCTTTTGGTACAGAAGATACCAATATTCCAAATCCTCGATTCCCTTTTCTAAGTACCTTAAATGCATCTTCATCAGTCTTGTCATCTCCAATAAAGATTGGGAGAAAATCATCATTTTTGCTTAAACCAAGAGAATCCGACAAAAACTCAACTGCTTTTCCTTTGTTCCACTCAATCACAGGACGAACTTCTAAAACCTGAATCATATTCCACAAAACCATGTTTAAGCTCTTTCGACCTAATGTGAAACCAGAGTTATATATCTTATTCCACAAGTAAGTTAAGTACCTTTCTCCCATGAGTTAAACGCAAACGAGGGTATTGTTTCAAATGGTCATGAACACGTTGAGCAACAATAGGCCAGTCTTTCTCATCAACGTTACGGTAATGTACAGAGGCACAGAACTTGTGGTTCTCTACTTTTGCACCTTTGATACATTTAGTTATCTCAACGAGGCTATTGTAAACCTCTTCGATGACCGGTATGAACTCTTTAGCAGGTTGAAATAAGTTTACTTCCTTACCCTATTCAGAAAAAAAAAAACAAAGGATTAGAATTTACAAGCATTGATGATTCATATATGTTTCTTTAAGGAAAATGATTTCACCTGTTGGTCAGTAGATTTTATACAGTTGAGGTCTTCAGAGGATCCATTTGGATTGACAGGAGTCATTATATCCATCCCATGACTTCCCGCGTAATAAAGTTCGGTTAGTCCTACCAATTCGAAGACCTGCATTAACAAAGCTTAAAACTGTATTAGTGTTTTAAACTCTTGGTTGAGTTATGTCTATACAATTTTAATATATGAGTTTCACCTTGTCACGGCTTCTACCACTAATTATTGCTGTTGGGAAGTACTTGGCGACATCTTTAACAGCAGCACGCATCTGAGAGAGAGAGATAGAGAGAGCCAAACTTAGCCTTTTGTGTTTTCATAACAGAGAGCATACTTAACTTGTTAAGGTTTGAGTTCTTACCGCATCAGAGATGGTGGCACGATCAGGGTCATCAACTATTGGAGAAAGTGTTCCATCATAATCTAGAAATATAGCTATCTTCTTGTTCTTTGCTTGAGCTGCAATATGACCAAATGAGGTAATTGCTGAAGGATACTCGAGCTGTTCAGATTAAAGAATGAAAGTGATGAGTACAGAGAGATTAAAAGATTTGTGAATAAAACTATTGAGAGATTTATTTACCATCCAGGCTCGTTGAGCAAAGTCATCTTCCGGAGCAATCTCAATGTTGAAATCTTTGACAAGTCTTTTACGCGGTGGAGACGAGGAAATCATTGCGTCTAACCAACCGTTAGATCTAACATCATCGAGTTTAGGAATCTTTTTTCTTGAATTCATCATGAATCTCCCTGAAGGGAAAGATGATCCAAGTCTTGATTTGTTGACTGGTGCAGGGTCAGTAAGAACAGGAGGAGTCTTGTTTATATTCAAATCCATCGAACACTCTTAACAAAAATGCTTCAAATAAGAAAATTCGATGGCGTCTTCTAAATCACTTTGTTTTACTATCCAACTCTTTTGTCAATGAAAAACCACCTCTTTAGTGTTTTCTTATCACTGCTTGTTGGTAAAATGTCCATTAAAAGTAGGCTTCCTGAAAACTGAAAATGACCACAAAACAGAATGTTGAATGTATATTTTCTGAAAAACTGAAAGTCACAACAAAACCGAAAGCTTTCTAGTAACTGTAAGAACAGAACAAAAAGAAAACAAAGATAGGTTTATAATCTTTATTTAACATTACCTTATCATCTCTAAATCTTCAAAATTACACTGGTTTTACCACTAAACACGCACTCAGGCTGATCTTGATAGCTTCAAACACAAACCTGTATAAGTTCATCAAACTATGAGTTACTCATTCTGCAAAAAAATCCTACTTTAGAGATATCATCATAGAGGATCTATAAAAAAAAGTAGAGTAGAGCAGAGGATTACAAAGTCAACAAGAAAGTCATGTGAAACCATCCTGTCGTTTTGAACGATTCCACTCAATAATTTATTAATAAGGAGCCACTGATTTTGACGAGTACCGAAATTTCAACTGCCTTCTTCTATAGGACAGCCTACTAATTATTAAAGTATCTACCGACAAAACATGTAACATAAATTTGACCAAATCAAGCGTTTACCATACAAATGAACAATTCTTAACATATCTAGTAAAAGTACCTTTTTTTTTAATCACAATAGAACTAATTGAATTAAAAAGGACATAGTTCATTCCCAATACAATATATTGCAGAAACCAATGCTGTGAGGTTACGAAAGAACAAAGTAGAATTCAGACAGAGTGTGAAAGCAATATTGAATGACGAAAACTACAAAACAAAGAATTATTTTTTCCAATGAACCAAACTAAAACGGGTTTTTTGAAGATCTAAACAAAAGAAACATCGCAGGAGATCTCAGAATTTCAACAACGGATCAATAAACCGAAAGCTATAAAAATTAAGGATTAAAAGAGTTATAAACCTGATTTCAAACGAGCTGTGTAACACACAAAGCAGCCACCTGAGAAATCTCGAGGAATGTAGATTTTTCTCCTTTCGGAAACCAAATCTCAAGGATCACGAAAGGAGATTTTGGTAGGGAAGAAAAGGAGCAAAGAGAGAGACGCGACACAGAGGTTTTTTAATTATGAAAACCCTAAAAATCTGAAAAGGATACGAAAAATCCGGAATTTAAGGGAAGAAGAAGGAAAGGAAGGGAGAAAATGAAGGAGAAGGGCTTTGGTATTTATAGAGTCCGTTTCTCATAGTATCAATTATTATTTAACTAAAAACAATTAATAAAATAATAATAAAAAAAGTCTGTTTCTCAATGAGACAGAGAGAGACGTGGTTAACAAGGATATTATTAAGCTGTTGTATTTTCTTGAAAGTCGAAAACACCCGTCATGTTTTGACTTATTTACAATTATGCCATCGGACGACCAAGACCAGTCACGTTATACGTTTCTTATTAGCTCCCCACTAATAAAATATGATTAATGAGTTTAGTTAGTCATATTCGTTTGTTTTTTTCTTAATTCAACTATTTTTTTGTGGAATGGAATCTTTGAACGAGTAGTAGTATTATTTTTGCATTTCATTTACGTTTCAAATCTTGGTGTATTCCCAATTTGTAGAAAATAATTTCTTACTTGAACGAATGGGTCGTTTAATTTGTGCTCTAGAAACGTATGAGTATATACTCATTAGCAAAAAAAAACATTTGGAGTGAGAAGCTATTAAACAAATTAAAACCTAAGAAAAAAACAAATTAAAAACCGTGTTCACCAAAAAAAGCTAATAAAACAAACCGCGGACGTTAGTTTTACCAAAAACGAGCTGGTTCCTCGAAAGACACGTGGCTACGAGTCAAGAGAGGTGAAAAAAGCGTAAGCGCCACGTGTTAAATTTGTAATGGTGACGTATTAACTTGTTAGTTGGGCCGTAATGGGCCCATAACCTCGCAAAAAAATAAAATGGAACTTGCTTTTCTAATTCCGATGTCACATTATTTGATTATCATTGCAACGTTCCCGAATTATATTTACATTCAACCAAATGTAGTTGGATACATATATATATATTTACAAGTACACAAGTAACACAACATACATATTTATATTATTGAACCGTATCAAGTAATGTGTAACTTCTGAAAATCTGAGGAAGAAAAATTGGGTTTAAAGTTAACGATTACTACTAACGGTGTTAGAAGATGAAGAGTTAACATCACGGGACCCATAATAATAAAATTAATTAAATGACAAATAGAAAGTTTGAGCTGTAAGTGGATCCGGATACTGAATAAACGGTTGTGATTTGCTCTCAGTGATCCTTTTGTAGCAGTGCCTGGTAGTTGCACATTGAATATTTCAATATATTATAATAAATTTTATTTGTATTTTTATAGTATTTATCCTAGCCATCTAGTCGCTCAATAGTAACATTTCGCCGCAATTTTGTCTAATCAGAATAACTAATCGCTAAATCAATTTTTCACCGATTAATTTTTGCATAGCCGATTAACTTCTGTCTAACCAATTTTTTTTTTTTTTTTAAAATACACAATTTAATAAAAATTTGGTCCAATTACAAAAAAAAATCAGTAACAAACCATTTATGTTTATTTGTTCTACATCTAATTCCTGATTTTGAACCCTAATCAAAACCAAAATACAAAAATAGACCATAACACAAATGAAATCGAAATCGAGAACAAATCAACTATATTATTAATTATATATTTATATTATAAGTTCATAACATTATTTTTTAATTAAAAAAACTAAAAATGATAAAAAAAAATTAATCCCTGATTAAACTCTGTATAATCCTCCATTTTTTGGTTATGGGCTAGGTCAATTTGGAACGCTTGATTAGTGTTAGTGATTTTTTAAATATGGGTATTTATATGCATCAATACTTTGAAAAAGAAAACAACAAAAAGGAGGAGTATTGACTATTGTCACTGATTGAGTGAAGAAGTTGAGGGTTTTGCATATACTTTTCTCATTAGTAATAAATAAATGAAAAAGGAAATGTCGAAATAATCGGGAAAAATAAAAAAGACAGCTGGATTTTGTTTTTGTCTTTACAACAGCTATGGAAGGTCTGCCACGTGTATCCTACGCTGCACCTATGACGATTGACGAGTCACAACTAATTGCTGACGCCATAATGACACAACTAAAATGTGACAAATTCATGGATTCGGACTTCATAAAGAAATGGAAAATATTTCCATTTTTATATGTTACAAGGAAGAACATTTGAGTAGTTGACAGATCGATGAATCTCATACCTTCTCGAGTCGTCATTTGAGTATTACTCCTATAATTTTTCCTCTTTTTTTTTTGGTTAAATTTTTTTTCTGACAACTGTCAAATATTTTTATTTTTCACGTTATTTCCTCACATTTAAATATGACCAATTAGAGGCAGGCAGTTGGTCATATTCATATTTTTCAAATTAATTTGAAACTCTATGCAAATTTGTAATCAAAAATAAATTAACGTTATAGGAATATATGGGAATTAGTTTATATACACATTCCAAATTTATTTTTAGAGTAAATTAAAATTGAAAGTTATGAACATCCAATTACTATTGTTGTCCAAAAAATATATACACCCAATTAACTATATTTTCAAAAAATCAATGTATTTGGATTGTCACATACTCGATCAATGTATTTGGATTGTCAAATGTAATAAACCTAAGACATACTAATGAAACAATATCAATGTATTTGGATTTTCAAATGTAATAAACCTAAGACATACTAATGCAACAAAACCTTAGGTTAAAAAGACAAATCAGAGTCACTTTTCTTTTCTCTTTATAGTCTTTGCAATATTGTTATTGTGCAGAAAAAAACAGCCTGTACTAATTAATCATTTTTCTGTTGGTTTTGCTGGTACTTAGCTTTGCAAACCATAATATATATAATATAGTACATAGACGGAAATGTTGATTCAATAATGCAAAAAAATCATGCGTGCCGACCACTTACTTATAATGCTCATTTTTGTTAAAGTCCACATGCTATCAGAGTGATAATGATAAGACAACATTATATGATAACATATAATGTTATAAGTCATCTGCATATGTGTCTCCACGTATCCTCTCCCACATACGTATACAGTCAAGTGTATATCGTATATATATGTCCCAATTTATTTGTCACTATGATATCCTGCATTGCAAGATCTGGCTACTAAGATACGCGACGAAATTCGCTACATGATCTAAAAATATATTGTCTATCTCAAACCATCATAAATCATATGAAATTTTTGTCTGAATATGATTGTTGCTATTTGCTAATGTAGTTATATGTCAAATGACCAAAATTGCGATTGATCATTGAAGTATTTAATAACAATTTCATGGTAAATTATGCCGAAATCCACCATAAAATATGTATGTAATATAATAATAACATATTAAAATATAAATGTCTGGTCTCTCGAAAATTAGTTTTTGATTGGAACAGTCACAACTCACAAGCATATATTGTATTCATAATAGTTATGATTTGCAACCACCATAAGATAATTAAGAGTCTACCAAATATAAATCATGTGACATATTACAATATCACATATGATGAAAGCATTACACAAAAAGTGACGAACTAGCTTGATTGTATGACCATGGACTTTAATTACATAATTCTGAATTTACGATCAATTATACTAGTTAATAATCGATAAAAACAACTCATATACAATTATACATATATCACATGCTACGTGACTTTTAATGAGTCCTAATCATATATAGAGTAAAACTTCTATAAATTAATATTCGATAAATTAATACATCACTAAATTAATAATTTTTTCACTTTCAAATTGATATTTTAAATTAAATATTACCTCTATAAATTAATAAAAATATCATAAAATATACCTGATTCAGAACATAAACAATAACTGATTAGAACCACCAAAATATTTTATATTTTTTTAGGCCACCAAAATTATATTTTAAGAGATATATATATATATATATATTAAATGTTAAAATTTTAGTTTTAACTAAATAATTGTTGTTTTATAAAATGTTTAATACAATTTTAAAGCTAATATTTGATAAATTTTTAAATAATAAATATATAAAGCCCATAATTTTTTTCTGTTTCGGACTACCATTTTCGTTAAACCGACCTTAAATATATTGATCCCAATATTATTAATTTATTGAGATTTTACTGTATAAGACTGATTATATAGTTATTAGCCTACCGAATAAATAATATTAGTTCATGTGAACAACATTTCTATATTATGTTGGATGTAACCATAAATAAATGAACAATGACCTTTATATACACATGTACAACATGCCAGCTAACAATAGAGGAATCATATGGCTCGTTAAAGAAATGGGAAACATGTACTAATAAGCACTTATATAATTCCACAACTCCTTGAGAATGAGTCGTGTATCTTATACGACCATTTGGCCAGGCCATGTATATTATTATAAATTGCATGAGTATTAATTTGATAATTTTCAAACGGTTGATATGTCTCTGTTACTCTTATATTCAACACCCAATTAAGTAACTCCCTCGTTTATTTATAGGGTTTACTTAGTTGTTCGACGGCGACGTCATTGCCAAAACTCAAAACCTTTCTATATTTCAGAAATAGTTGTTGGAGATTTTGAGTTGCCCGCATATTAATTTAGCGTTTGAAACCATGTAAACGACAAAATATCTCAAAATAATCACACTTTTTCAATGAGTTCTAAAAATAAAATAAAAAACAAATCTACCAAGTTTTATTTGTACGACACGTATAAAAAGAATAGTTCAAATCGACTTCAAACTCTACTTTTTACTTCTTATTTTTTACTTGGTTCTCTGACCATTCCAATATATTCTTTTATTTTTTATTTTAAAATAGAGTAAAGTTTTTCTTTAAGGTACTATATTTATTACTTTATTTTAAAATTACTCTATTTTGTAGGATAAAATATAGAGGAAAAAATAAATTTATTCTATATATAGAGTAATACTATTATTTACTCTATTTTAGAGTAAAATATAGAGTAAGATTAGAATAAATGTTACTTTATAATAGATTTTAGAAGAAAAAATAGAGTGTAATTAGAGATGCACTAAAAATTAGTTCTCTCACTCACTCTGTCTCTCTATCATTGTGTAAGCAAATTGGACACAAAAGAGTTCAATATAAGTCTATGGATATTCATGGCATATGGGCCTGATAAAGTCTCTCAGCTATGCCAAGAATGGGCCCTTAGATGGGTGCAGCTGCAATTACTCGAGATTAATTTCTGAAAAACCGAAAGTATATGTGTACCTAGTTATATTTGATTTCAATATTTTCAAATAAAATGAAAAACCTGAACCGAAACAGGATTGGATATATCCTAATTTCAATTTTAGGCGATAAAGAATTTGACATTAATAAAAATTCATTAGAATGTAACTCTTTTCTCTCTAAAAAGCAATCAAATGATTTGAGAGAAAAACTCAGAAAACTGAAAGTAGCTCATAGGCCTAACCAGTAACACTATTCATTTATCTGATAGCATGAATCTGAAAACACAACAAAACCATATCCTCTATAACAATCACAACCTTTGCACCCTTAACCGAATGAGAACCGGATTTGACCGTCTCTAGTATCACATAACCGAAAAAATCCACAGAAAATTTACATTTTTGTAAACAAATTCATCTTTATTTCCACAACTAACCAAATCATCTCACTGATTAAATCCCTAATCTGAGAAATCAATCATGACTCAACCATAGCAAAAGAAAGATTTTAATTGGGCAACGAAAGAAGCTCAAAATCTTGAAGAAGAACCTGATCTTTAAACCCAGCAAGAAATTGACATAAACCTTCAAGAAACAAAGCTGCTTGATGCTCACTCGTAGCTCCAACAATGTCCATGATCACACTCTTCCTCAAACGATTCGCATCAACAAAGATACTCACAAGCTCCTCCATCTCATCTTTCGCCGCTTCATCCACCGACGCTGAAGCTGAAGCTGCCGTCGCCGTGAGCTTTTTCTTCTTCCCAGATTGATACGAAGAGACCCAATTCTCAGTGACTCGAGCCACGAAACGTCTCTGTGTTTTCCTCATACGATCAAGTAAAACAGGAACCATAAGTCTCATCGTACACTCGATCTGATCGATTCTCTTCACCAGCTCATCAGATGGATCTTTCCACGCAGTCGCGATCTTCAAAGGTTGATTCAAAAGATCAAGAGAAACGTCTTCGTCTTCATCGGAATCTTGGTTCTCACGATCGATGAAAGATCGGAGGAGATTGGTTAGGAGGTATGGATGGATATCGCCGAGGAAAAGAAACGGCATCTCGAGAGAGTTACGCCATGACGACGGGAAGAGAAGGTAAGGGATGGTGTTGGAATCGGTGGCGAGATCTAAGGTTTCGTAGTACAAGACTAAATGGCGGAGGACGAGATCTACGTTGGTGGAGAGGACGGAAGCGGAAGCGGCGGAGGAAAGTGATTGGCGGAGGAGAGGGAGGCAGTTATCGGTTAGGGTTTTTGACCAGTCGTTGTAGAGATCATTGAATCGGCGAGAAGGTTTCTTGCGGGAGAAGAGAGAGAAAGGCATTTTTTCTCGACGAAGACGATGGAGATGATTTGTGAAGATTTTTGCTCTGTATATGGATATAGTCGCTCTGGTTTTTGGAGGGAAGGTAAACTACAATAACTGATGATATTACTAATATATATAGTGGGTTTAATTGAAACTAAACCGAAATCTCCTAAATTCAATTCCGGTTTAAACAAAAGATCATCAAGGTACAAAAATAGTCAATAGTCAATACAATGCGTAATGCAAAAACGGCGTCGTAGAACCCAACTTGAAAGAGATCCTAAAGGCCTTGGCCCTTGTGGAAGATGCTGAAATCCTAAAAAGATTTCAAAATCAACTAGAGGGAGTTCATTGAGACCATATGGATCCAGCTTCGGCATATTCCAAGATCTTGGCTTTTTTTTCCATTTAAATTGATTTTGAATCTATACAGGATTTGGAAATCTCTTTACCATTAACTAATTCTAAAATAGTGGAATTTAAATACTACTATTTATAATTAAGTTAGTCTTTGTATTTGTATTTTTGTATATTTAACTCGAAAAATGCTAGAAATAGTCTACTATTTTTATGTTGTCGGGACATAAAAGTTTTTGTTTTCCCTCATTGTCTTGTAATTGATAATATAAGAGATTAAGAGATAAATATTACCAAAACAAATGATAATATTTATCTCTTAATCTCTTATAGTATCAATTACAAGATAAATATTATCATTTGTTTTGGTAATAGGTTTACACTTTTCAGTATTATCATTTGTTTTGGTAATAGGTTTTCACTTTTCAGTATTATCATTTGTTTAAACAGGTGTATAGTTCGATGATACATAACTTACATATCATTCAACTAAAGCGAATCTTACTATACGAATAGTATTGATGAAGAAATAATTAACTAGTTTGGTGTTGGATTCTATTGGTTATAAAATTATATTCAGAAAAGGTCAAAAGGATAAGAAGATGATTAGAGATTTAGCAACAAAACATTGAGATCCGTGATTGGTGGATTAACAACAAGTTAACAAAATTAAATTGATCAGATTGTCTTTTTGTCCCCAAACATATCTGACGTTTTACTTACCTTAAGTCTTTTGCTGTTCGTATTTTTGTTCTGAGCATATTGTTCAACAGTTACACTGTTCATGCCACATGTCGATTCTTTTTCGAGTCTTCTGGCCCCGGCTCAAGCCAGCTTATCTTTGCATAGCACAACTATTTAGCTAAATGGTTAAAAGATTGTATTTTGTTTTCCATTTAAACCTTTTCACATAACTCAAAATAAATTAGGTTTTAAATTAACATCTCTTATTTTTATGTAGAACTGCTATAACTTCTTATTCTTGTAATGTTCCTTCTGTACAGAATTACATATAAAAATCTGTCGTTATTTGTATCCTTTCTCGGTCGGCTCGGAAGGATTTATGTGGTCTATTAGTTAAGTTATTAACGCGACTAATTAGCTGATATGATGTGAGATACTATTTGAACTCCAAATTATCATCAAAATTTGCATCTTGAGTTATTATTATATTGAAGACATACAATTATTATGACATATTGTGAAGCTTTTTCTAACTGGTTATCTAGATATTCCTTCTGGATTATTTGGCTATGTCCCAAGATCTTTATTCCTTTTGTCGGTGGATAAAATGCTAATTGTGATTATTTATGTAAATTCTTTGCAATTTGGGTGAGATTTTTTTTTTCTTTTTTGATAAACGGCTTTTGGGAAGAATTTTTTTGTCGCCTCGGTATTCATATATGATCGATTGCTGTATAAATTTCTTGGATTAAGAGTTAAGACTACGAGTAAGTTACTTTAGAAAGATATCAAAACCAATAAGCAGATGTAAATTCTTACATTAATAATTATGCAGTGTACGAAAATCTTTTCACAATTAATCGCATGCGTTAGTTCATACTCCCTCCATTTAAAGTTAGTTGTCGTTTAAGGTTGTTTCACACATATTAAGAAAACATTTAATTTTTCAGTTTTACCCCTAGTTAATGTTTATTTGATATTATTTCATTGGTCAAAACATTAAAAAAGAGAGACAAAATTAAAAATCTTATCAAAAATATGCATTGAAAACATAAAATGACAACTAATATAAAACGAGTTTTAAAGTCTAGAACGACAACTAATATAAAACTGAGGGAGTAGTATTCTGTAACAACAACTCAACTATTATCCATTAGAAGTAAATAAAAACTATCTTGCCCACGTTAGCTATATAGCCTATATATATGTACATTGTCGAAAATATATATTTTACAAAAATAGATTTAAAACTTGGAAGTTAAAGGAAAAAAAACATAAGATCAGAAGAATACATCCATCACGGATGTATTGTACCGAATGCTTCAAAATTAGGTACACAAAAGTACATAAATTTGTTCCTTTCAATCCTTCCCTTCGATAAAGCCTCCCAATTTCTTTCTTTTCATTTTTTTTTGTCAAACAAACTTTTTCTTTAAAATTATTTTGTAATGCATTGGATCTTCTGAAACAATGGCGGTAAATATTTTTTAAACACTTTTTATCCAGAATCAAAGCTACGGGAGTAACAAATTGACCATTGCATGACGATAGATCCACAAAACAATATTGGAAATAGATATGTGTGAGACTGTGAGATTTATGAGCACTTTTTTACACCCTGTATAAAATTTTCAATAAAAGAAATTACCCAATTTTTTTTTTTTTAATTGCCCAATAAGTTTGTTATATTGATCAAAATAAAAATAATCTGTTGATTCCCTTTCAGATATAAAGTTACCAACTGAAAAGTCTGTAACATAGTGGAATTTTCCGGCCAAGAAAATCTCAGAAAGATAACAAAAAGATGTCTTATTCATATATTGTTGAAATATTATGATATGAAGAGAAAAAAAGTAAAAAAAGAAAGAAGGCACTTTCTGTGTACCGGAACATGTTACGCAGATCGCACGCGCCGTGCCGACTGCCGACCAAATCCTCACTCAATGTCTCTCCAACACACATGCTTGGTTTTTGTCTTCTTCATTATCCGATTATTTTTTCATAATACTTAGGTTTATTTTGACCTGAAATAATTAGATATCTGTAGGCTCCATATCTGAGCTATATATTTAAACATGGCCGTTTATGTTATCCTTTATAATATAGACTGAGTTCTATCAAAACCCATAATATTAAATTTGGACTAAGACTTGATTAGTCTATGTACATAGACTGATAGACCCACCCATATGTGCATGTACACTAAACGACAGATTGAAGATATAAATGATTATATATATATACACACATACAATACACACAAAAATCGGATCCTCTAGATGCAATCACAACAAGAATCATAATTTTTACTCACTTGCATAATGAATTAATAATCATACCGTTTAACTAACTACTGTTTGATGTTAAAAAAACTCACTACTGTTTAATTATGTTTTGTTAAGGAATAGTGAAACACGTCTATATAACATGACAAATTCTTTCGATCGGAAGAAAAGAGATAAAAAAGAGAGAGAGTTTTCGACCTCTCATGTTTAATCAAAAGAGTAGAAGGAATATATAAACCAAATTAAAACATATAGAAGCTCTGCCACCATATTAGCTAGTAGCCTGCATAAAAATTCTGGGGTATACAACGAATTTGTGACCAAAAAAAGTATACTGCAACCTTGTAACGAAACTTTTGGGTCAACATTTAAATTGCATATTACCGTACCAATGTACAAATAGTTTTTCAACATTTAGATTGACTTTGAAAAACGCTTTGCTCATTAATTGAGTTTGACCTTGAAAACGCTAACAAGTTATGACTATTCACAAATGAAAGACACCACACAAAAAGGTCTGGTCACCAAAAACTTAAGCTAATTTATTAGGCCATAACCGGTTTATAGAAGAAAATTCTGGTTCAGAACATCTACCTTGTGTTTTTTATTTTATAACATCAGCGTGATGTCAAAATTTTGTTCTCAAATTCTGATAAAATCGTGAATAGCATGTTATTTTTATTCAACCATTTGACAAATATTCTTGAATTAAGTTTGGTCTTGACACAAAGTAGCCTCGTGTATAAAACAACAAACGAAGGAAGAATTAATAAACATAAATTTCTCGTGATACGAAGAACAAGTGAAATATTTTTTCTTATCTTTTTATTTTTGAAGTAGAAAATAAAATCTATTGTTGCTTAGATAATTCATTACAAATTTACAATGAAATAAAATCTTTCCGAAAAGGACAATGAACTAATAGAAAAATATATAATTTTTTAGTTATGAAAACAAAAATATTTTTGTATTATAATGACATGTTAAATTTGGAAAACTATACATCAATATGCACATGCATACACGCACGCACGCACATATTACCATTCAACGGTCACACCTCATAGGCTATAAAAGAGGTTGCTTTGCTCTATTCCCAGAATCAAATCAGTCTTCTTCTTCATCTTGAACTGTTTAATCAAATCAGTACACACAACACAGAGAGAGACAGATAGCAAACCAAAGTAATCTTCTTTTCCGGTTTAGTTAAACCCATTTCAGAATTTCTTCAAAAGCTTTCATTTTGTTTTCCAAGTCTCTGTTTTTTTTTTGAAATCTGTACAAGTATGAAGAGGCTCCGAGGTTTCAAGATCGGACATAGAATCGTCAAGATCTTCAAATGGATAATCCCAACAAGAAGAATCCAAACCGGGAAACGCCAATGCCTAACCGGAATTCTCAACCCGGTCGCAAAAATCTGCTCTTTAGCTCGGCGGTGTCTCCGTCGTGGAGCCAGTAGACTCTGTGGAGGAAAGAAAAAGGGTCAGACCCGGTTGGGTACCGAACCGAAGACGCCAGCAGTTCCAAAGGGGCATTTAGTGGTTCACGTCGGAGAATCCGGCGACGATACTCGGCGTATAGTGGTTCCGGTGATCTACTTTAACCATCCTCTGTTCGGAGAGTTGCTAGAACAGGCGGAGCAAGCTTACGGGTTTGATCAACCGGGTCGGATAACGATACCATGTCGGGTATCGGATTTTGAGAAGGTTCAGAAGAGGATCGCCGCATGGGATCATTGCCGAAAAAAACGAACTTTCAAGATTCTCTAATTTCACTTATTTTCAAATATATTTTGTTAACTTTTAGTTTTTTTTTTTTTTTAATTACCAGAGAAAAAGAGTTAATTGTTATTAGCAAGTTGAGAGAACTTTTCTCTACTTTGTGTGAATATCAGTTTATAGGTTATACACATTACCAATACATTTTCTATGTTTATTCAAAACACAGATTTGTAATGAGAAAATATTTAATTCATCAATTTATTTTATATATAATAATGTGGAGAATCTATATATTCTGGATATATAATCTTAGATTTATGTCTTTGTTGTTTTGTTTATCACACACAACACTAGTGATTTGGATGGTATCTATCACGTATCTTATATCTCATTTTCATACCAACATGAGTAGGTCAAGACTTTTTTTGTAACATGGCCCATGGGATTAGTAATGATATTTAAAGTTATTTAATATGTGGAACTAATTGAAGTTCAGGATAAAATGATACTCTATATCGTTCTCTCGCAATTCCTATAGGAACAATATTGTTGATGCAGATTTTTGGTACTTGAAGGTTCAAGGTCACTTCCAGAAGAAAAAAAAATGTGGTTCAGATCAAAATTCTAGCTGTATAAAAATTGAACAAAAATACAAAAAAAGATTTAACATTAAATCTTAGTGACTTTGTAGTTCTCAAAGTTTATTTGAATTACAGTAGACGGTCGGAGAAAAACAAATGAAACACCAATGAACTTCCAGGATTTGGTCAATAAATAGTAAATACAATATTATAATAATAATTTAGTAGTCAGTGATTCGTGAAGTTGAACGTTTAGCTGGAGTAGCTCAGTTGGTTAGAGCTTGAACGATTTTTCGTTTTGTTTGTTTGTTGTGCCAACTTTTTTTTCTCCGCACCTTTTAGGCAAACGATCCATCCTCTCTAAAAATCCTGTGAATGGACGGTGACTCTAAGTGACGACCTTGACAGCTTGAAAGACTAACCATGAGTTTTAGAGATCATAATTTTGAGTCTTTACTTGAAAGAATGGAATGGAGGCCGTACTCTTAGTTCTTGTGAATTATTATTATTTTCTTAAGTTCATCTGAATCTTTCTTGCATTTTTTTTTTTTGCTATCTTTTGTATTCCGATTTTTAATCAATTTAATGCAAGAATTTGTAACCTGCCATTGAAATTTTCAAAAAAGCTTTTACAGAGAAATGGGTAACGCAAGCAACTTCGAAGAAAGGGAATGATTCCGAGAAAGTCAAGAAAGAGGCTGAAACAACAGAACTAACTTTGATTAATTCGCCTGTATGGTAATATTGAGTTACTGTGAACAAAACCGTGTCTACTACTCCTTTAGAAAGAAGCAATAGCTTGAGACAACAAATTATACAATTAAAAACTGGAAAATTTTGAATTATCAAGTAATTATAATGACTAAATTAAGTATATAAGCTTAATATGGTTTATATATATATATATATATATAAACTGATCATGCTCAGCATTTAGGGTTTTATTCTTTTAGTTTTAAAGACTAAGAAATAAATGACTGCGGTATGTATTTTTTTTTTCGTTTTCTTCATCATTTCGTTATGTTTATATTCTCGAATTTTTAGTTTATGATTATAGAAAGTGCCATATGTTCTAAAGCGTCTAGTTCTAGAACACTCAAAAGTTTAGGCAAGACCATGATTAATTTCTACCTCTCTTGCTCATACACAATCTTCCAAAATTTAAAACCCACTAGCGTTGCGTCTCTCATAGAAGAACGTCTGAAGTGGATACTAACGAACTCACAAACATATGTTAAATTCTAATTGACTGATATAGAAAAAAGGACTTTGAAATTTTAATTGTTTCCACAAAACAGAATGGTATTTGTTGCTTCTTTTGCATCGGTTGTTCAAAAGTGGTTCTCACGTCTTACACCGAAATGCCCCACCCGAAATTTAGTTTCATTTCCTTGCTTTCTTATATTTATATATTCTCAGAACAATTCAACATATCAAATGCATATAGAAAGTCGTACAGGTTTTTTAAAAAAAAAGTCGTAGAGGTTTGGTCAAAAATGTAAAGCAAAATCCCTAAATTAAATAATGCAACTTTGTTATATTTATGATTAGTAATATCAAGACCGTACAATCCAAGACTCTATAAATATATGATAATGTACTTTTGAGAATTCCCATGCTAAAAAAAAATACAGCAAGCTAAATAGTCATTCAAAATAAAATAAAATAATACATTAAACCTTTGTTTTCGCCGGCGATCATGGTTTATACTAACAAAGTTGTGGCAGCGGCTTCGGTTGCAACAATGATGTTGTTTCTAGTGGTTATGATCACGGAGGCACAGCCAATTCCGCCAATGCCAAAGCTGGATCCCGTGTGCGCTTTTGCGAATCTCCCTGACATCATCCAAATTTGCTACTTAACGTTGAATTTGATACCATCCGAAGAATGCTGCAACGATCTCAAATCGGCGAACAATATGCAAGTGACTTGTCTCTGCGACAATTTCATTGCACATCCTTCTAACGCCAACATCACCCGAGCTCGTTACGATCAAGTCCACTTAGCATGTGGCGTTGTTGACAAATTCGCCTGTAAAGGTACCTAACTTCAATATAAGATACATTTATTTTTGTAGATTTAATCTTTATTTTGCATGGCTTGTGATCATTTAGTTCTAACTTTTGAGTAATACTTCTGTTACCGGTACACATGAGGTTTTTGGTTTCAGATAGATGATTTTTTTTAACAAGGTCTATGGTGTTATTATAGTATCTAACTGATTTTGGTTTTGTATGGAAATAGGAGGAGACGCCAACGGAGGATCAACGAACAAGATTGCTGCATCAATGGGTCTATTTGGTTTGGTTGCAAGTCTTTTTTTTTAATTCACTTCCAAGTTCTATGTAATTCTGAGATACCTTGGGCATATTAAAGAAAGATGTTATAAAAGCTAGTGTCCACATTAATAAAACAGAACAAGGCAATGTTCAAGCCATGATCATATCTTTTTTTTTTGTTTTGAGAAAATATCCGAAAATGAAACATTTCAGAAATTTATTTTCAAACAGAACTCTTTATAGTTGAAAAAATCATTTCTATAAAACTTTGTTTGGAAATAAATTTTTAAAAAGGTTTATTTTAGATAATGACCTTATATTTTTACACATGTATAACATGTCAGTAGTTAATTATTTATCTTATAACAAATATATAAATAACTAAAAATTTGAAAAATAATCATATATATATATATATACATCTTAGATGATTAGACTAAGTATATATACATCTACCTTGAGAAGACATATAAAAAATTAGCTAAATGGTGGTGGTCGAGTGGTTATGTATTTAGTATAGATAATGTCAATCATTTTTTGACACTTTTACGCGGTTTGTCACCATACCATTTATATACATCGTCGATATGACCATGCATACCGTAAATCATAGGAAAAGTACTAATTATTTTTCTTGAACACTTAATTTTGACTCCAAATGTGAAAATTTTACGAACAAGGTCACAGAAATGCTAAAGAATTTACAAATTTATTAGAATTCGTGATAAAAGGAAGGCGTGATTGTAAATCTATGGATTTTGTTGATTCTTAATGAAATTTGAAGCAAGAGTTGTTGTCATTTTTCATGTTTGAAAACAAACGAAAAAGGATTTTTCATGTTTGAAAACAAACGATATGGATTCTCTTCTTTGAAATTGTTCTTCTCTTCTCTTCATCATTGTTCAATAGTCGATTGTCCTTTTTTATATGCTTCTTAGTAGGGATGTTGCCATGGGTAATTTTACGATATCCTACTCTTACCGAAAAAAGCTTTGGCAGAAAATACCCTGTTCAAAAAAACTCTAATAAAATCTTGTACTGTTTCGGTAATCCAAACAAAACCCTATAGGCTTCAGAGTTACCCGTGAGTACCCATGGTACCTAACTATATTTCAAATGTTGATTTATTATTTTATGTTTAGTTTATCATTATATTATTATTAATTAAATAATCCTTAAACATTATTCACACTAACATTATTTAAAATACGAACTCAATCAATTCCATATAAATTCAAAATTAAAATATTTGAAAATAAAAATTAAACTAAACCATGGTTGGCGGGAAAACAAGATTTTACGTTTATGGCAGAAAAACGAAATTTTATATTTTTGGCGGAAAATCACAGAATTATGTGTTTTACATAAACCGAGACAAAATGCAGTTTACATTTTTGGTGGAAAACGAGATTTCACATTTTTGGTGGAAAAACGAGAGACGGGTAATCACGGAATCATGATTTTTACATAAAACGAGAAAATAATGCAATTTTACGTTTTTGGCGGGAAAACGAGATTTTACGTTTTTGGCGGGCAATCACGGAATCATGGTTTTTATATAAAAACGAGAAAAATACAATTTTATGTTGTTGGCTAGAAAATGAGATTTTACGTTTTTGACGGAAAATCATGGAATCATGATTTTTACATAAAACTGCATTTTTCTCAGGAAATCATGGTTTTTACATAAAAACGAGAAAAATATGGTTTTACGTTTTTTGCGGGAAAATGAAGTTTTATGTTTTTGGCGGGAAAACAAGATTTTACGTTTTTGGCAGAAAATCATGGAATCATGGTTTTGTCGAAAAACAAATTAGATTTTATATTTTTTGGCGAAAAAATGTAATCTTACCTTTTTTATATAAGTTAATAGAATGAAAATTTACTTTAATTATTTTTTAATTTAATTATTTTTTAATTATAAAGCAAAATCTGATAAATATTTCATTATAAAATAATTTTGAATATTTATTAATTTAATTAAAAAAATACCCTACGGAAACCCTAAACTCAATAAGGTGAACCCTATTTAAACCATGTGTGATGGGTACCCACCTATTTTAAACCCTCATCATTTTATCTAAAGAGAGTAGGATAATAGATTTGAATTTTTCTAAGAGTTTAGGATACCCATGGAGTAATTACTCATAGTTAACATCCCTACTTCTTAGTTAACAATTGTTGTTCTCTTATAGCTTTGCTCATAAAGTCCGGAGCGTTAAGTGAGTTATCTTAGATCTTGTTCACTTGATTTGGGTCCTACAATGTGATTCGCACGTCTTATTCATCACAAATGCATTACAAGAAGGTAATGAAACAGACCAACATTATACATACACGTCAACAACATTGAAACTGCATTAGTAGTCGACTTTATTCACAGATCATTAGAATGAAGAATCGATCCATCTCAAGTTAATTATGATATGTTTTAATTATAATGCTAATAAAAATTGCTGATTAGTTGTACGATCACTAAGATCTTGATTTAATATTAAAGCATATCTTTGAATTGTCAGCGCCGTCCAGTTTATAATGATTTTCGACATTCAACTTCTTCGCTAAACATTCCATTTTATTTATTTATAGTTTAATTTTAATTTTTTACCATATAGTATACATGAACATGTCATAACATTAAATATTTATCCACAAATAAAACAAAATACGAGGAACATGGGTAGAGCAATAAAGTCACAGCTTTTTAGTCAACTATATGTTAAATAAACGTAAAAACAAGGATTAAAAACTAGAAGAGAAGAATTATATATTTCTTGTTTTAATAATAATAATCAATAATGTACATGCCAATATATATACGTCTATGCAGTTTTTGACAAGTCACATACGAAAAACAAAGTAAGATAATAATCCAAAAACAAACAAATGGCTAATAGTAACAAAGTTTTAGCCGTTGCAGCGGTTTTGTTTCTAGCGGTTGCGATTACTCCGCTGTTAGCTGAGCCAAGGTCACCGATGTTCCCAAAGATGGATCCTGTGTGTGCCACGGTTATGCCTGACCTACTCGAAAAGTGTTTTGCAACCGTTAGAGCGATACCAACGGACGATTGCTGCAACGATCTCAAATCTGCGACCACAACGCAAGTCACTTGCCTTTGTGATAATTACATCGCAAACCCGGCGATTGTGAACATCACCGGACCTTACTCTGCCGGAATCACAACTAAATGTGGCGTTTTCGACAAATACTCATGCGACGGTACTAGTAAAGGTACGTACCTATTTTGTGTGTGTGTTTTAGACTTAATTTCAAGTTATAATCTTATATAGGATTGAATTATATATGCAAGTTGTTTAGTTATATAATTTCTTGAGCATAATATCATACTACAAAAAATGTCATTTTACATCATTTAAATAAATGATATTATTTTAAATCACTTATTTATAAATGAAGCAAAATATATATGATTTAGCATCAATTATATTAAATGATGTTATTATTAACTAGTTTTACATCAATCAAGTTAAATTGATTTCATTTATATTAATTTGTATCACTTACCAAAAAGTGATGTAAAATATAAAATTACATCATTTAGATAATTGATGTATCTATTGATTTTTGGTAGCATCATTTTTAAAATGATACAAAACTGAAAACATGACAAAACTTTCAATGTCCCACATCGGATGATGAGAAAAAAACTCTTGACAATTGCAGTTATAAATACTGCATGTTCTACTACCAATTATTAACTCAAAATTATGAAGGTTCATTCGATTTATTGAGCCTAAGTTTTATAATAAATCGGTATAAAACTGATATGAATATTTTAAATTAAATAAAATATGCTAAAAATTAGGTTAATATTTTAGAATCATTTATAAAACCTACATAAATATAACATCAATTATGTCTAAGTGATTATAATATTTTAAATCAGTTATTGTAAATGATGTAATTATTAAATCAGTTATTATAAATGATACAACTATTAACATCATTTTTTTGTAATCGATACAAATTAACATCACTTACAATAATTGATGCAAATATTATATATAATTGCATCAATTGTTAACAAAATGATATAAATTATTTGCATCACGCAAAAGTAAATTATTTATGTAAGTGATGCCAAAGTCTTTTACATCATTTATAACTAATACAAATATTAAAAATAAATGATGTAAAACAACTTTTTTTTTTGTAGTGCCACAAACTTATTAAAATACGTGATAAGAGGGAATGATTGGGATGAGATTGTAAACGCAGGCAATATCAAACAAGAATTAATGGGGTTCATGGTAAATTGGTAATGAATGGATTTTGATTTTGTTGTGGTAGATGGAAGCAGTAGCAACACCAGCACCAGCACCAGCAATGGCCCGAGTGAGGGCAATGGAGGAAGAGCCAACAAGGTTGCTGCATCAGTGGGTGTTTTTGGTTTTGTTGCAACTCTATTTTTCGTTATGTTTTAATTTTAATTTTAATTCATTTGATTTTCATATGTACTCATTGGGCTAAATTAGGCCAATTATACGTTATTATTTTCCTTCTTTTTTTTAAAAAAAATTCTTTTTTAATCTGAGAATTCTATATTATTACGTTTATTTGATTTCATTCTAATGATATGCTGAATAAAACCAATTTCTCTACGTTATTATTTTCCTATTTTTTTGTTCCCCTTTTTAAATCTGAGAATTCAAAATAATTACGTTTATTTGATCGATTACATGTGTACCCATTGTCTTTGAATTACTGTATTAAAGGTCCTCGTATATGGAGATTATTACTGTTCGACTCAGTTTCACTAGTAACAGAACAAAACTTATAATATTAGAATTACACATATCTCCACAAGGATACGTATCTGAGTATCTCTATCAGTTCATAGCAAACGAAAATTCGAATAAACTTAAGAAAATATGAATAACAAATATATATAGTAGACTTAGTAGTTGGCTTTCTTTGGAACGCACTGTCCATACATCTCAAATTATAATTAGTTTTATTGTGATGCTACTGAAAAATTGCTAATTAGCTGTATGATCATAAGAATCTTGATTAAAAATAAAACAAATCTTTGAATTGTCAGGCCGTCCTATTTATAATGATTTTCAACATTCTGGCCGTACAACTTCTTCACTAAACATTCATTTTTATATATAGTAGTAGATAAGCATATTATTAGTAGCATATGTGAATAGGTGATTACAAAAACTCGAAATTTTGCAACTTAACGGTTACGAATTACGCATGTACATTATATAATCTCGGTTAAACATACATATTCAATGAGCTCTTCGGTCCTTATTATGAGAAATAGAGCTTTACTGGGCTAAAAGACCTGATACTTTAAGTCGTGTACTTATATTGATTTGTCTTGTGAAGTTTTTGTACTCGTCGACGTGACCTATCCTCATGACTATATTGCAGCAAATGGCTTCGCAAGGCGAAATAACTTGCGAAGCCAGGTCTTGATGATATAATTAAGCTATAAATTATGTTTACCTTCTATAGATTTTGTAGACCATTATTTATAGGTTATATGTTTGTATTAGTTTAATTGTTGTGTCATCATCCATGTTCAAATTTGCATATTGCATGTTATTGACAAAAAAAGAAGTGTTGAGAACCTTTTTGGCTGAAGCACATGTATGAACATCCCCAGCAGACGGATCTTTCACTCTTATGTTTTTTGGTCGTTTCCAGCAAACGATGTTTTCCACCTACGAACAAATTCAATTCAACCGTCGTGAGGACATGAAATCTAAGTCGAAAAATAGTTTAGATCAAATGACCAAATTACCACAAATTTGTGTGCCTTGTAATCTTGTAGAAAGATCTCTAACCAAGTGAAGTTTACATAGTTAATCTTGTAGCTAGGCACCTTAATGACGTTTGGACAGCAAATAAAGGAAGGAACACGTAAATTAACACAACCCTACGATCTTAGGGTTATCTACACATTAATTTTCTTTGATGTAAAAAAAAGTTTTTTTGGATCAGTTTGACTCCAAAACACTTAGCATATTATTTTGTACACAGTTGCTAGTTTGATTTGTATCTTAAGTTCTTTTGTGTATACATAACTTTTTAACTAAAAAAAACTTTATAGCTGATGCTCTGTCTCATGACAACAACGTCTCCAATTAATAAAGTTAAGTGTTTTTTTTTTTTTTGATAATTCGGAGGTTCCTCCAAATCTTAGGCCCAGATTAATCCCCTTAGGTCCAGCTTCCTTTTTGCACAGCTTCGCTGTGGATTCGAACCCGGTCTCAAAGCAGACACATACCCAACCTCAAACCAGTGGAATACCACTTGTTAATAAAGTTAAATGTTAAAAAAAAACAATGTAACACGTTATCATCATTCATTAGCCAAAAACAAGATACAATATTATATTGAAGAAGAAAATTGAAATCATTATGTATGCGTGAAACTTGGAAAGAACCAACGAGAAGAGAGTTCATGCATGTAACGAAGAATCAAGATAAAATGTGAGCAGCTCCTTGGTCTGATCCGTGTCTCGAGATTGAAGAGATAGAGATGTTTTGAGTTATAAATAGGACTGAAATATATAGAATTTCTATTGATCCCCTCGACTTCATTTGCGAGCACAGTGATGCCTAGATCCCAAAACATTGCTTCTTCGCCCAAAGAATCAACCTGTTCATATTTTTCAACGGGCCCTGCCCCTGATGAATAAATCTTGTGGATGTCGAATGACTCGTTTAATATCAATCTTCCATCATTGACGAATCTACGCCATCTTTCAACAACGATGACATCTCCTGTTTTTGTGACTAAAAATTTTTTCATACCAAAACGAAAACGTTCCTCAAATACATTTCCAGATTGAAAGATTTCTCGCGGAATCTCTCCAGAAAAATTGAAGATTTTGAAAATACCAGAGTAGCTAAAGAAGTAAAGCTTATGATCCTTGTAAACCATGCCGTAACCATATGATGTATTATTTCCCGGAATTTGATTCCATAACTTATCTCCTTTCTTGGCGTTCGAACACCATAATCAAGACATCTATAGGAAGATCAGACCAAGAATGAGAGGTAACTAGTCTGAGACACTTATGAGAATTAGGGTTTTGATGCTTCTCCATAGCAATATTGAAGAGAGAGGAGAAGAAATCTAACGATTGAATGCATCTCGTGATTTTTAGTATGATTTTATTTTGTTACAAACGACACCGTTTTCGCGTTGTTAAAATCTTGGCTTTTCCGGCCCAGTCTTTACAGGCCCATTAATTAATCAGTGTATTTATTTTCTCTCACATTTTTCCTTTCCAAATGACGTCTTTCACCAGATTATAAACGCCGTCGTTTGGGTAAGAAAATATTGTAATGGATATAAGACTACTTCTGAGTTTTGTATTCGTAAATTCATATAAACGAACTATTTTGATTACATACTTGAATTAAATATTCAATTTTATAAAATTCTCAATACGAAATTGGAAGCATTTTTATAAATAGCAGATTTTATCCTTTCGACAAAAATTAATTGTTAAGTGTTTGAAACAAATAGTGCAGAACTCGTTTCTATAATACAATCTCCAAAAGAGTAATATGTTTTTTTCAATCAGCTTGATGATCTTGTTGTCTATGTTATTTTTACCTAAGTTTTCTATCTCATGCATCCCATAATTGATTAATAAGCAAACACATTGTTTAGCAATAATTTCAAAAGTTTTATTTTCTAAATTTATATTTGTAAACATTTTTCCTGTCTGAGTTTTTGGCAAAAAAAAAAAAAAAAAAAAAAACACTCAATAACACAAGTCTTTAAATTGATTTGATTCGGTTTGGTTTAAACCGGTCGAACATTCGGTATTCAATCTATACGTGTCGCTCGAGTCCCAAGCCCGGCGATGCTTATCCGTTTAACAAAGCAGAAGGTGCTAGAAGAAGTTTATAGAACAAAACCCTTTTGATTCTTTTCTTTTTCCCCAATTCTCCGAAATCGAAAAAACGACTTAAAAAGAAAAAGAGGAGACTTCATCAACTCAGACCTAAACAAAGCACACTCTTTTTTTGCTCTCTTCTCTCTGTGTCGCCGATCCGAAAGCTGAAACGATGGATTCAACGAAGCTGAGTGAGCTCAAGGTCTTCATCGATCAATGCAAGTCTGACCCTTCTCTTCTCTCTACACCTTCACTCTCCTTCTTCCGCGACTATCTCGAAAGGTACACTTTTTTAAATCTACTCTCTCTTCGTCTCCTTCGATCTAATCGTTTTTGGTGGTTGAGATTTTGTGCTCTTATGCTTTAGATTGTTTCTGCGATGGTTAAGATTCAGAAAGTATTGATCTTTGAGTCTATGTTTGTAGAACTTGTTATGAGCTCTTCACTCTTGTAGAAGAAAGTTCCAGTCTTTGGGTTTCATTTTTATGGATTTGGTGAAAAATGTTTACCTTTGATCTGTGTGAGGCTATTCTGTAGTTCTGGAGATTCTGGGTTTTATGATTTTTATTGTTCTGATAAATTTTTGGGGTTTTTTTTTTTTTTAATTTCAGTCTTGGTGCTAAGATACCTACTGGTGCTTATGAAGAAGGCAAAGACACCAAAGCGGTATATATTTGTTATAATGTTTGACTCAATAGAATTCGTTTGTGTTTTGAAAAAGAGTTTGATTTTTGATTTGGTTGTATTTGTTTAACAGAAGAGTTTCGTAGTGGAAGAGAGTGATGATGACATGGAGGAAGCTGAAGAACCTAAACCAAAAGTGGAGGAAGAAGAAGAGGATGATGAGATTGTTGAATCTGATGTAGAGCTTGAAGGAGACACTGTTGAACCTGATAATGATCCTCCTCAGAAGGTACAATAACCGAACAAAAAACCTAGGGTTTTGATTTACAAGTGTCTCTCTGATTATATCTCTCCTAACTGCCTTGGTTTTGGTATAGATGGGAGATTCATCAGTGGAGGTGACTGATGAGAATCGTGAAGCTGCTCAAGAAGCTAAGGGCAAAGCCATGGAGGCTCTTTCTGAAGGAAACTTTGATGAAGCAATTGAGCATTTAACTCAGGCAATTACATTGAATCCGACATCAGCTATTATGTATGGAAACAGAGGTGAGCTTACAACTTGATTTTGTTCTTTTAACTTCCATCAGATAGTGTTTTTGTTCTTAATTGTGTATATTTGTGTGTTTCAGCCAGTGTCTACATTAAGTTGATGAAGCCAAATGCTGCTATTCGTGATGCAAACGCTGCATTAGAGGTACGATCAACAGTGGTCTGTAATTCTTCCCAGGAATTGGTTTTATAGTGATGATATTGAATCGTTTTTTGTTCACCATTGCAGATTAATCCTGATTCTGCCAAGGGATACAAGTCACGAGGAATGGCTCGTGCCATGCTTGGAGAATGGGCAGAGGCTGCAAAAGACCTTCACCTTGCATCTACGATAGACTATGATGAGGAGATTAGTGCTGTCCTCAAAAAGGTATGTGCGGGTTTGTCTATCTGTTTAATCTCTTTTGATTCATAAACAATGCATTAGCATGATTTAGTTGCAAACTTTCTTTGAAATTTGTAGGTTGAACCTAATGCTCACAAGCTTGAGGAGCACCGTAGAAAGTATGACAGATTACGTAAGGAAAGAGAAGACAAAAAGGCTGAGCGTGATAGACTACGTCGCCGCGCTGAAGCACAGGTAGCTTTATAGATTATGAAGATCAATCAGAATAATCTTTTGATAACCTTGTCCTCAATTGTATTGACATTATCAGTTAGCTATATACGAAGTGGTTTTATTCTGTTGGGCTTATCCATGTCTCTCTTTCTTTTAGGCTGCCTATGAGAAAGCTAAGAAACAAGAACAGTCATCATCGAGCAGACCATCAGGAGGCGGTTTCCCAGGAGGTATGCCGGGTGGATTCCCGGGAGGTATGCCTGGTGGATTTCCAGGAGGAATGGGCGGTGGATTCCCTGGAGGTATGCCTGGTGGATTCCCAGGAGGAATGGGCGGTATGCCCGATGGATTTCCAGGAGGAATGCCCGGTGCAGGAGGTATGCCTGGTGGTGGCGGTATGCCTGGTGCAGGTGGTATGCCAGGCGGTGGCGGCATGCCCGGTGGTATGGACTTCAGCAAGATATTGAATGTAAGTGACTTATATGTGAATTACTAAAATCCAGATTTTATGAAGTTGTATTGCTTAAGGGATTGAAATTGTGAGAATGGTTTGATATTTGTGAGCAGGATCCTGAGCTAATGACGGCATTTAGTGACCCAGAAGTGATGGCTGCTCTTCAAGATGGTATGATTTCAATTTCAAGTTGTAGTCAATAATGTTTTGAGTAATTTTGAGTCTTGAATATTGTTTGAATGTTATAATAACAGTGATGAAGAACCCTGCGAATCTAGCCAAGCATCAGGCGAATCCGAAGGTGGCTCCAGTGATTGCAAAGATGATGGGCAAATTTGCAGGACCAAAGTAAACTAAATTACAAGTTTTTCTCATCTTTGCCATTTCTGTGTTTAATTGCGTGAGACAGAAGAGATATGTTGGATGCTTTTTTTTCTTTTATGTTTTCGTCGTCAGAGAAACTTGAACAGCATGAGAACATTTTCTTTCGTTAGTAATTTACTTTCTTTTTTTTTTCCCGTCTTTCACTTTCTGAGTTTTGAAATACTTTTTAGAGCTTCAAATGAGAATTGTCCAAAATTCCTATTAAGAAAAAGATGAATAGGAGGGCAGACTTGGTAAATTGATATTATCCAAAATTTTGTATGACAAAGTATATTATGATTATGACTATACAACTTAGCAATTCTTACCATATAATCCAAAAATTTGTTATGTTTTGTGAATAAAAAATCTTGAGTTGAAATATTGATTCAATGGCATTTATTGTGAAGAAGAAAAGGAACACTTGGTTTAGTTCGTTGACAAAAGATGTTGAGACCAAAAATATATACAAGTCCTGTGTTGATGGTGTTGCGACTTACATTCACATGTAGCATGATACATTTCAAATGATTTGACCTGGAAAAAAAAAACGCTTTGAAGTTGAATCTACAAACAATTAATATACTTTTTTTTTTACTTATTTATAGTAGTTTATTGGTTTTTACCAACTGCATCACTCTCTCATAATCTATGTTCAAATCCAAAAATGTGATTGACTGATGAAAAATGGTTATGCTCCCTATGAATAATAATACTGAACGGCGAGGAAAACGTAATAAATAGTTAAATACATTCGGAATATAAATCCAGACTCTTCTGATTTCACATAGCACTCACAGAAATTAAATCAGAGCTAGCAACTGACTACAATGCCTATTTTTTTATTCAGTCTATACCAAAGATTTTGCAAGTTCGAAATTTTACAAAAAATATTTGCAGTGGAAGAGGGAAGCAATGTCAAACAAGTGGATATTTTTCCGAATTGATTGATGATTACTTGAGAATAGAAGTCATGTGTGATCTCCACCACGAGAAATTGTTTCACTTTGAATTTAAATTAACTAAAAATTATTGCTTCTTTTTACCGAATAAAAATATAGATGCGACAACTGATTCCGCTCAGGAAGGATTGTGATGTGGATGTACATTTGGAAACTCCTCCAGATATACTCATTTTAATTGATTAAAATCACATCTTCTTTGAAAACCAATAATATTCCAAAAATATGAAAATAATAGAGCCATGGTCAATGTTGGGAGGAAAAAAAAGGGAGGCACATAAGTTAAAAAGATTCAAATGTTGATAGCGAATCTTAAATACTGAATCAGATTCAAAAGTGTCTTGGTTCGGTGTTGAAGAGAGAACTAATTAACCACTATAGTTTTTTTTTTTGGAGAGTAATCTATTTCAAATGATGTGATCAGCTTCATTAATTTGTATACTAATATTTCTCTTATGATTAGTTAATGATACAGATATATATTAAATAAATAGAAAAAATACAAAGTTATGCAGGAGAGAACATACTTTTTCTCTCCGATTTTTCGAAAGTTTTGGTCTGATTTTAAAACATACACGTTCACACTATTTTCATGGTAATACTTTTTTCTTGGGCTTTTGGAATATGTGAATATTATACAAAACAAAGGAAATAAAACTTATATTTTCTTGACTTTGACGAATCATATACACCATACCCTAGTTAATAATACTTGAAAACCATGGTGCACCCTTACTGCTTTACATGGATATCTTATGCTACTACATATATGTTTATGATTTGTATATATATCCTATATACATATAATTTAATAGATGCATATGTACGTATGCATCAAACATGACACTCAATGCTTGTGACTCATCTCCATAGAGTTGCCAATATGTCAATGATGAACAGTCGTCAAAACCCAAAATCATGAACACCAAAGTCTTGACAATAGTCCAGAAACATAGAGGTCCCGTTGATATCTTCCGGGGACCATATCGGAAAATCTGCACCGGCGCCGGAAATATTATTGTCATATAATGTTCCACCAACGCCATAGTTACTATCACTCCACGAGGCCTCAGCTTTATTAGTTTCGTCGGACCATAAGTAACTAAAAAATTCATCATCATTAATTTTATCAAGTAGATGATTTTCATTATCCAACGAACTTTGTTGATCAGTAACAGTGCTGCTGCTTTCGTCTTCTGTAGTTGTGCCACTTGTCTCTACGTTTTTGGTGTTGCTTGTCTTTGGTTCCATTGAGATATCATCTGGATTCGAGGAAATGATATTTGGATTATCGTTATTATTAGGTTCTTGGTTTAGAGGTTGATGTGTCACAGGGTCGATTCCCATCTTAAGAAGTTTTTTCTTGATATGAGTATTCCAATGATTTTTTATTTCGTTATCTGTTCTTCCGGGTAATCTTGAAGCTATCTTAGACCACCTATAATACATTGGTTAAAAAAATTATTAATGACAAGAATATATATATATATATAACATATTTTATTAAGTGTTGGTGGATATGTTCAAATCTTGAAATAGAAACACAAGAAGATTGACAAAATAAGTTAACATTATATCTTTGGAAGAGAAAGACGTTACTTTGTCTTGAAGTTTTATTTCAAAGAAAAAATTATATGCAAAACGAATAGGATTCTACGATTTTGACCTTCTTATTTGGAACTATCTAATTCATTATTTGGCATAATTCACACTACATAAATATACTAAACATGTTGGATAATATTATTGTACACATGCAATTGACTTTATAATTATATTGTATCAATAATATACACGATCCAAACCAATGTCTATCTTAAACTTAAACTTTGAATTTTAACATAATTTTTCAAAAAAAAAAAAATAAGCTTCCAATCATGTACATATGACGTAAATCATCAAGTAAGAAGATTTTTTTTTGTGTGGAACTAAGATATGATTAGTAATTTTAGCTTACTTGTTTCCGAGATGAGCATGAAGATCGATGACAAGCTGTTCTTCTTCGTGAGAGAGAAGGCCTCTCTTCAAGTCAGGCCGGAGATAGTTAGTCCATCGGAGGCGGCAGCTCTTCCCACAACGGAGGAGACCGGCCAGTTTTGGCAACGCACGCCAGCAACAATGGCCGTTGGTGAGTATGAAGTTTATGAGCTTCTTGTCTTCTTCCGCCGTCCATGGCCCTTTCTTCACCCCTAGCTTGTCACAGCATGGCTGCCTCCCCATTTTATTATTGTGTTATAATATGTGAAATTTTATATTATGTTGTATGGTAATGTGAGAGAGAGAGAGAATAGGAGAGGCGAAGATTAAAGTTATTGAGGATGAAATATTTCAAACAGCTAGCAAGTTATGTCAAAAGCCTACCAAAGCTCACCCACCTATATATAACCTTTCTCACACCTTTCCCCCACAATTTTTATCTTTAAAAAAAAAAAAACTTTCCTCGACAACTATTTTAGACATAAAATATGTATGTAAAGAGTTCTAATAATTCCTATAATTCTAACCAAAATTTTAGTGGCATGGCAAGATTGTGGTTAATAACAGTAAAATTGATTAATATTTTAAATTGTTTTTCTTAATCTATTAAAGAAATTTTTTAAGTAACTCTGTCTATATACCTAATTTTTTCCCCTTTACCATCCTTCACTACTTTATCATTATTGGAAAGAAAATAGTATATGATACAAACAAGAATTATACATTACTCGTATCTAGAAAGTATATATAGATCAGAATTATTTTAAGGTACGTAACTACGTATACTACAGATGTCAGGACGGGGAAGTTACAACAGTTTCCTAGAAGATATTTTGTATCTTACTCTATCCATGAAATACAAATGATATTTCCATTTTCTAAATTGAATGGTTCATTTAATATATACAATAGATTAATTAGGAGTAAGTCAGCTAAGAAAAGTAAAGTGTCTGATAAAAATAAGATTAATCTAATATATAATGATTAATGTTTTTTTTTTTGGTCAGAAATTATTAAGGTTAAGAAATATTGTTTGTCATACTTTGTCAAATCTGTCGCAAAGAGGCTCACAGAAAGGAGTGTTGGAGATCTCACATTTGGTTGGTGAAAATGACGTTGGAACTAATGTGAAAGGATAGGGTGCGTGCGAATGTACGCAATCACACGTGCGACTCCTACATTTTTAACCCAAATACTTGTTCAAGTATCAAATAAATAAATAAATATATTGTACCATGAATGCTAAGCTTATAGAAATATACTCTTTTTTTTTAGTTAAACCATTTCATATCAAAACCCACACTAAAATGTAAAGCTAATAAAATCCAAATTATTTTGCCACTTTAACACATCTATACCTAAACAAAACAATTCACCACTTTAGAGAATTCATCCCGTGGGCTTGACAAATCTTTAACTAGACAAAACGACTACTACTTGGTTGATATCAAATATTATAAAGAAGAAAGGTTAGTTTACATGACAGCATAATGTAATTATAATCCGTCAAATCTAGTTCCAACATGATCAAGTTTTAACAAAAATAATTTGATGTACGTAGATTTTACATAGGTCATATCAGGATTTGACCATATTATTTCAAAATCTCATATAATCGGCTATGCCTTATGGCAAAATTCGATAGGTTGCAGATACCCCATTACGATAAACCTATTTACGTATGTAAATCTCTCTATTTTTTGTTAAGATTTTTTTAATAATGTATAAGAAACTAAAAAGCTTCAGTAACATATTGCAAAAAAATGTATTTGGTGATCGCTGATGCGGGAAAATAAATATACACGAATTAACATTTGACACGAAGGTGTACACGTATAGTCTATATCAATTTAAATGTTTATAGACGGTTCTAATCTTTGCGATTTGTGGGTAACCATGAAACCTATTATTCAGATCCGGGATCTATATCTATCCACTTCGAAAAACAAGATATCCGGATGGACTGGATGCGAATCCGGATAATAGAATAACGGATCCAGCCGGATCCGGATACAAATGTGGATAATAGAAAAAAATCCGGCCTGACATCCGGATCTAGGATTATATATATTATAATAATATTTTATTATTATTTATATTAAATTAATATATATATATATTTCAGATTTTATATTATTATAAAATATAATAATTTATTTTTTATATAATATATATATATATATATATATTTTTAACTTGTTCAAATTTTATATAATAATAATATTTAAAAAGAAAAAAAAAACCAGATCCGAATATTCGGCGGATATCCGGGGTTACCGGATGCGGATACAAATATCCCCAAAAACCCCGAATATCCGCATCCGTCCCAGGGCTACTTGTGGGTGACTTGTAATTTTGGGTTTATGGTTTTAGGCATGAACACGGTTACTATTATTAAGATTATGGTTAATTAATCATTATTTATAATTTTTTTTAATTTTAATTTTAACCATTTAATATACTATTAAATTTAAACGGTTAAACTAATGAGTCTTTATTTCAATATTTAATTTAAAAATTCTTGGCCGTACCATAGTATATACAATTTTACAAGACGTGTCCGATCGAAAATGTTACAAAAACTCGTTCATAAAGGAATGCATGCATGCTAAGCTTGACCAAAAAAAATAAAAGAAAGAATGTATGCTAAATGTAATTATAATGCTGGTAAATGATATTGCCAAATGTAAGTTGCGAAGAGCTAAGGTCCTCTCCGATAGTTTAACACTCGCCAATCTTCTTTAGTCAGATGACTCTCACTACGATATATTCAGTACGTACTCAACAACTTCTACGATTTTAAAACACAGTTAGCTTCTTCTTTTTTCGGTTGAGTTTGTTTCCACGTTTAGATAGTGTTTTGGTACTTGACTCTCATGTTTGAGTTTCTTAAGGTTGAATAAAAGTTTCTTAACCAAAATAAGGTGATGCCAATAAGTTCAGTTTTTAACTTTGAAATTGGATTTTTCCTTTTTTTTTTTGTCAACAACTTGAAATTTGTTTTAATAACAAGTTTGTCGATAATTAGGATTTTTTGTAGCTTATACAAGTATGACCTAGTATTGTCGATGTATCACTATCCCAATTTAAATCTGTCTACTATATTGTTTAAGTTGTTCAACTTTAATTCGACAGGATTCGGATAACCAATATATATATATATATATATATATGTTCATATGGTATCAAATCAGAAGAGCATTATATGTTTGCTCAATGCCAAAGTTCAATTCAACGAAATGAGTTAGTAGTTAAAGCGTTAGCATTCTTTTTCTTGATTCCGATTTCTTTGACTTGTGTTTAGTAGTACTACATTACTGCTTAAAATAATACTATTTTACAAAACAATATTTTTTTATTACGATTTGTCCACGCCAAATACATATGTTCACACTTCTTGCCCATGAAAATTTTCGTTACCTGTGTGAGTCACTATTATCTTTTCTTTTCTCGTTGGATGAATCATTATTCACTAAGTAATACGCATGTATTTAGTGAATTACTATCTTTAGTAAAATATTTTTAAAATGATTAGAATGCGGTGGGTTAAATTATCATGTTTGAAAATATGTGATTCTTTGTCTCATGAATTCAAGTCTTAAGTCCCAGTTCGAACAAAATTTGACTCTTGTCTTCTTTGTTAATCATGGTCCCCAGACAAAATGTGATATACGCAAGTGTATGTTTGCGTGTGATTAAGACTAACCCTAATTGACAGGAAAAAAAAATCAAGAAGGAGAAAAATATTTAACAAATGGTCGTCAAAAATATGCCTCTCTAAAATAAATTTTAGTATTTGATGTAATAACAATTTTAAAAAGGATTACAATTTGTTCGTTTCTTTTTTTCTCACGAATCTTATGTTATTAGTTAAGAAAAATGGACTATGGGAGGTCAATTCATCGACACGAGATAGGTCTCGAAAATGAGAATATGTATGATTAAGTCTCTTAAACTCGATACATGAACACAAATTAAAAAAAAGTGACATTTCAACACCTTAGGAATCGAGACTTCCGCTCTAAACCCCACCACTTCCACTTTTCTACAACTCTCATTTGCTAATTATTTATTAATTATGATTCAAGACTCTTAATCATCGCTTGTTCCCTTAATCAAAAGTTTAAAATCAACTTCTTGCTTTAATCCCATTTTTAAGTCACCACTTACGTAACTTACGAGTAATGCCATCGTCATTATATTATGCATATATATATAACTTTATGTGTGTATGTAAATGCTAGTTTATCCGACGACACTTTGTTTAAAAAAATCACACAAGCTAAAACACATTAACACACCAAAACAATAATCCTTCCAACACAACTATATAGAATCTTACCCCATATATAAATTTCATTACTAATGAACTTAACGTATAATTTTCTCAATTTGAAACAGGGTTATAATGCTTGTCTGTTTAATATATTGATTTTTATCTTCAGATACAAAATTATATCTTAATTTTAGTTATGTTACATCTTAATGTTGAATCAATACATGATATAAATGATAAGACGCGATAGATAGCTAATTTATGGTCATTTGGTAATGGCGACTTGTAGATAAAATTCAAATGTTATTACATATTGAACAATTAATCTCTTTTATCAGCCATTCAAGATATTTAAAATTTAGTTTCTCTAAAAACTAGGAAAACGTGTAACAAAACAAAAAAAAAGGAAAACTAGTTTTTGGGTGTTTTAAACCAAATTTCAAAGAAAGACTAAAAACCATAATTTGTAGATTTCTTTTCCAAAAAAAAAAATCGACATATTTTCTGTGTTGTATTGTTTGATAAATAACATTACTATCTACAAAAATTTAAATCTATACCAAAAACCAAAAATTCAAAAAAAGAAAATATCTTGGATCTTCTTCTCCGCGATGATCAAATATTGTTTTGCTTTGGTCATATATTTTAAAGGCCCAAATTGTTTCTAAAAGTATATATGGGCTCATAATAGTTTCAATCATTAAACTAAGCCCATGACCCGTTTGGTCGATGACATATGAACCATCATCGTTGCTTGCTGCCTTCGTCGTACAAGATTTGAAAACTATTAAAAAGTACAAGAGTGTCAATTTCATAATTACGTATTTTCAACAATTTGACTTCACTTCAGTAGACCAAAATCCCTTAATTAGCTAATCTGATGAAAGCTCGTTGTAGCCGCCTTTACAGCACTTGCGTTTTACTCATGCATTCTTCTACCTAACCATACTAATTCAAGTAAGAAAAAACCAAGCTGACCTCTGACAAAACCGAACTAGAACCGAATTTTACGAAAACTGAAAGCGAACCAAACCAAAATAACCCAAACTAAATTTTTATGGAACCAAATTTTACGTAAACTCAAATTATTAGTAAGTGTGGTCTAACTCACACAAAAAAAATAGCTATCAAACCAAATTCAAACCATACTATTGAAAATAAGTTTAAATGATCACTTCTATCTATTTCATACCATACTGCTAAATTTGGTTGCAAAAAAAAAACAAAAGTTAGTTGCTTGCATAATGGTGTTTTTTGTCGTGCTTTATTTTTTTTTATCATGTCAATTATTAGAATTTTTTTTAATGAATTTCTCGTTTCAATTTTAAAAAGATTTTATGTTGGAATGAATTTTAGCTAAATTGGGTGGACTCGCAGGTCTTGACAAGTAGTAACAACAACAACAGACACAAATAAATAAAAATAATAATGTGGGTAAAGGAGTTCAAAATATTGAAAAGTCTTGTTTTTTCTTTTAACATATTAAAAAAAATATCTAAAACATGAAAAATCAGCGTACGTACAATAAAATAAGTCAAATTCAATTTATTACAGCTATTAACTAATGGAACATTGATAAGATTTGAATGATGATGTGTTAGTATCGAATACTCGCGGCAGCGGGATATATTAGTGTCTGCCTTTCAATAATTTTGAATGTGACTGACTAGTCTTCAACACTGGTGGCCACTTGGTCAAGACTGGCGTTGTATGCTATCTATTTTATAATTTGTTAACTTTCAACAATTCTATATCATAGATTCATTCAAATATAGCACAAAGAAAAAAAAGATAAGTTAAATTTTTGTTATCTTCAACAACCTTTTATGACGTAGTAGAATTTATCTTCATTCACTCATTTCACTTATTACTAATTAAAATATCTACTTTATGTGATGAAATGATGCTGTCTAGAGCTAATTTTTCTCTTACATTAAAAAAAAGAGCTATTTTTCTGCATGGTTAATTAAATGAATTAAAAAAATGAATATAGATTTTTGTTTAGTGAGAGGTAAACCTGCTTTTACATATTTTAAGTGTGCAAACTAATACCATTTTCAACGCCGACTCAATTATTTCACTTTTGCGTTTTGAATATGAAGGAACCTAAGAAATTTCATAGAAGTTGATCTTATAATATAATAATAATAATAATAAAATAATGTAATCATTCCCTCGGAGCATACAATATAAATTTCCACACTCTCTTGTTCCATCTTCACCACCACACAACAACATAACCTCCAAAGCAGATAACGTTGAGAAGTTTCTCTCTGAATATCAAAAATGGAAACGGCGTTGACTAAGTTCAGTCTCTCGCAGATCCTCAACATGGAGGAACCATACAGCTCCGTGATGCTCGGCGTCGCAGCTCTCTTGGCCGTTGTATGCTACTTCTGGATTCAGGGGAAGTCCAAATCCAAAAACGGAGCACCGTTGCCTCCAGGACCTTGGCCACTTCCGATCGTCGGAAACCTCCCGTTCCTAAACTCTGAAATCCTCCACACACAGTTCCAAGCCCTAACCCTAAAACATGGCCCTCTCATGAAAATCCACCTCGGATCAAAACTAGCAATCGTTGTCTCTTCCCCAGACATGGCTCGCGAGGTTCTTAAGACCCATGACATCACTTTCGCGAACCATGATCTCCCTGAAGTCGGGAAGATCAACACTTACGGTGGAGAAGACATCTTGTGGTCTCCTTACGGCACACATTGGAGGAGACTCCGTAAGCTCTGTGTCATGAAGATGTTCACTACTCCTACACTCGAAGCTTCTTACTCCACTCGCCGCGAAGAAACCAGACAAACCGTTGTTCACATGTCGGAAATGGCTAACAACGGATCTCCGGTCAACCTTGGAGAGCAAATCTTCCTTTCTATTTTCAACGTTGTGACTCGTATGATGTGGGGTGCGACTGTTGAAGGAGAAGAGAGAACAACCTTAGGAAACGAGCTCAAAACTCTAATCTCTGATATCTCTGACATCGAAGGGATTCAAAACTACTCAGACTTCTTCCCGTTGTTTTCAAGATTCGATTTCCAAGGTTTGGTTAAGCAGATGAAAGGCCATGTGAAGAAGCTTGATCTTTTGTTCGATAGAGTTATGGAGAGTCATGTAAAAATGGTGGGAAAGAAAAGCGAAGAAGAAGAAGATTTCTTGCAATACTTGCTTAGAGTTAAAGACGATGATGAGAAAGCTCCTCTCTCCATGACTCATGTCAAGTCTCTTCTCATGGATATGGTTCTTGGTGGTGTCGACACATCGGTGAACGCATCAGAATTCGCCATGGCTGAGATCATAAGCAGACCAGAAGTTTTGAACAAGATCAGACAAGAATTGGATCAAGTTGTTGGCAAAGACAACATCGTTGAAGAGTCACATTTACCTAAGCTTCCTTATCTACAAGCGGTTATGAAAGAGACTCTTAGACTTCACCCTACGCTTCCTCTTCTTGTTCCTCATAGAAACAGCGAAACCTCGGTGGTTGCGGGATACACTGTGCCTAAAGACTCCAAGATTTTCATCAACGTTTGGGCCATTCATAGAGATCCTAAGCATTGGGATGAACCAAACGAGTTTAAACCAGAGAGGTTTTTGGAGAACTCGCTTGATTTCAATGGTGGTGATTTCAAGTATTTGCCTTTTGGATCAGGGAGGAGGATTTGCGCGGCGATTAACATGGCCGAGAGGCTTGTTCTGTTCAATATTGCGTCGCTTCTTCACTCTTTTGATTGGAAAGCTCCTCAAGGACAGAAGTTTGAGGTTGAAGAGAAGTTTGGGCTTGTTCTTAAGTTGAAGTCTCCGCTTGTGGCTATTCCTGTTCCGAGGTTGTCTGATCCCAAACTCTACACAGCTTAAGTAAGTAAGATGGAAAGTTTGGTTCGAAGAAGTTGATTTTCATCTTTTTGTTTTTTTGGTTTGTTATTTACTTATTTTGTTTATTTTGTGATGGGAGTTTTAATGCTTTGTAAAATGGGATGTGTCAAGACATGCTTCTGCTAATATTTTATAAAATCTTCTTTATTATAATAATGTCTTATCTAAATATCCAAATAGTCGATCTCATAATTTATCAAGTGGTAGTATTGTCTTATATCACCTCCAATGGTGTTTTTTAAGGGGTTCTTAAGAAAGTTCTTAAGATTAAAACAATTAAAATTAAAACAAAACAACTAATTAAGCTAAACATCGGTTCTAATGTTAGAATTTGTAGGATTGTTAAGAGATCCATACGTGTCATAGTGTGATTGGTTCAGACATAAAAAAAAAATTATCAACCCGCTTTTTTTTCTTTCTTTTCTCTGACTCTCTCAAAATCCTCTTCGATTACCAACTCCGACCGTGAGAGACAGCGAGTTTCCAGTGCAAAGATGTCGGCGACGCTTACGGGATCAGGATCAGGAACTACTTTGGGGTTTTCGTGTTCCTCGAAGATCTCAAAGAGAGTTTCTTCTTCGCCGTCTTCTAACCGATGCTGCATCAAGATGTCTGTTTCTGTCGACGAGAAGAAGAAAAATTTCACTCTTCAGAAATCAGAGGAAGCTTTCCATATTGCTAAGGTTTAATTGATTTCGTCCTATCGATACTCTTTTTTTTTTTTTTTTTTTTGTTTCAAAATTCCGATTAGATTGATTGCATTTCGTTTGATTCTGGTTGAGATTTGTGAAGTTTCTCCAGAATTATCAAATTCTGGATAAGCTTAGTTTGGAATGCAAAGTTTGTCTCTTTTGGAATTTGTCCGAATCTAGATTTTGTAGGAATTTCAATTACTCAATTTCTTCGTTTTAAGAGTCCTGAAAACGCAGAAGCAAGAACATTTTTATTAGAGATGAATTCAATTGGATCAGATTTTGGTGCACTGGACTCTGTTTTTTACTAATAGATGGTATAATAGTTAAAAGTTTTTGATCTTCTTTTTGTCTCAATAGATTGAATAAGCCAAGAAAGTTTACATTCTAAAGACCTTGATTTAAGAAGATAAACCCAACTAACTACCCAAGCAATGATTAAACAAGATCCAAGAGAATCTGCAAAATTACAACAGAACAACACACAAATACTAATTTATCAGGAGAAAAGCTGCAAATTTCAGAATCACAACCAAAACAAAGAATAGTAAAGTTTTGATTTTGATACCATTTTTTTCACTTAGCAACCATCCTAACAATCAAATCCTCATACCGAAGCTTCCCATCAGATCCAACATCAACCTCACGAATCCACTCATCAAACTCATTACCCTCAAGCTTCTCACCAATACTAGTCAGAATATGCCTTAGATCCGCCACCGCAACGAACCCCGTACCTTCTTTATCGAGCACTTTAAACGCATCTCGAAGCTGGCGATCGAAAGGCTCCGTCTTCAAATGCTTAGCCATCAGATCGAGAAATCGATCGAAATCGAAAGGTGAAGAGAGATTCTCTTGAGCTGTGATTGATTTGAGCTGAGCTTGTGTTGGGTTTCCACCTAGAGAACGCATCAGGATCCCGAGCTCTGACGGCGCAATTTTGCCGTCTCCGTCGGTATCGAAGAGCGCGAAAGCTTCTTTCATGGAAGATACTTGATCGGAGCTTAGACCCATTTTTTTTTTTCCCGATCGTCAATTTTGAAATCTGAGCTCTAGGAGAGAAATGTGGTTAAAATTATCTTTATTTATTTATTTTGGTTTTATTTTCAAACTTTTTAAATTATGTAATAAAAATAAATAAAAAGAGGCGATTTTTTTTTCCTGCAACCCTAAAGAAGTGAACAGAGGAGAAAACGTCGTCGTCGAGAGAGAGAGAGAGCAGCAATAGTCGCCGGCGTCACTGTCTTCTTCTTCTTCTAGTTAGTCTTCACAATCAATCTCTCGTTTCCCGGATTTAAAAAACAGAGATTTCGGTTAAAGATCGTTCCTTTTTTTTTTTATTAGAGCTCTCTGTCTAATTTCGTTTTGCTTTTGAGTTACTCTGATTCCACCTATCACCGCAGCTCTAGGTTAGTTTTGATTTAAGTCAGACTAGAGTACTATAGTTGTTATGTTGTGTCTTAATTGGAATTGCTTTCTGGGTTTAGATTGATATTTTTAAGAATTTAGGGATCTTTCACCTGCAGAAACAGGGGACATACTTTGAACAGAGCTCAAACATTAAGCTGTAGATCACTGTATCACTTTTAAACCAAGGTTTTGAATTCGTTAAGTCATTTACTTCTTGATTCTATAACCTTATGTTTCATAACTTCAAGGGATCTAATTTTAATTTTCGTGTAAAGTTTGGATTTTCCTTCATCTATAATCCTCAATTTAATGTTTGCCTGCTTTGGTGTTGTTGTTCTGTGTACAGAGAGTTTCTGTTCTTAAATCAAGAAATGTAGAAAAAGATAGCCATTGGTTTTGAGGGTTCAGCTAACAAAATTGGGGTTGGAATTGTGACATTAGATGGTACAATCTTAGCGAATCCTCGGCATACATATATAACACCGCCTGGTCACGGTTTCCTTCCTAGAGAGACTGCACATCACCATCTTGACCATGTTCTTCCTTTAGTCAAATCAGCTTTAGAAACTTCCCAAGTAACTCCTGAAGAAATCGACTGCATATGTTACACGAAAGGGCCCGGGATGGGAGCGCCGTTGCAGGTCTCAGCTATAGTTGTTAGGGTATTGTCACAGCTTTGGAAAAAGCCAATTGTTGCGGTGAATCATTGCGTGGCTCACATTGAGATGGGGAGAGTAGTCACTGGAGCTGATGATCCTGTTGTTTTGTATGTGAGTGGTGGGAACACTCAGGTGATTGCTTATAGTGAAGGTAGATATCGGATATTCGGTGAGACTATTGATATTGCTGTTGGTAATTGCTTGGACCGGTTTGCTAGAGTCTTGAAGCTCTCTAATGATCCAAGCCCTGGTTATAACATTGAGCAGGTAAGTTTAATCTAAAACTAAAGTAAACTGAATCTATCAAGATTCAAGAACCATGTTAACACGGCTTTTATTCTTTACTAGCTTGCAAAGAAAGGAGAAAACTTTATCGATCTTCCGTATGCTGTGAAGGTATGGATGTATCATTCAGCGGAATCTTGAGTTATATCGAAACTACTGCAGAGGAGAAGCTCAAGAATAATGAATGCACACCAGCAGACTTGTGCTATTCCCTTCAAGTAAGTCTATCACTTGTTTCATAAATGATTAATCTTGCCACATGAATGCTAAGTTTTATGATTGTTAATCTTGCAGGAAACAGTGTTTGCCATGTTAGTTGAGATCACGGAAAGAGCGATGGCGCATTGTGACAAGAAAGATGTTTTGATAGTTGGTGGTGTTGGGTGTAACGAGCGTTTGCAGGACATGATGAGGACAATGTGCTCTGAACGTGATGGTAAGCTGTTTGCAACGGATGATCGTTACTGCATCGACAATGGAGCGATGATCGCTTACACGGGTCTACTCGCGTTTGTTAACGGTATTGAAACTCCGATCCAAGACTCTAAATTTACGCAGCGGTTTCGTACAGACGAGGTTCATGCGGTGTGGCGAGAGAAGGAAGATTTGGTGCTTGAGGGATAAGAACATTGCTACTAATTTGATTATGTGTCCATTTGTTTACTTTTCATCCTTTTGGTCATTTTGAGATTGAATCTCTCTACTCGATATATTTGTTTTTTGATTAGTAGTTAAGTTTAAATGTGTTTTATTAGTCAAATTATATATGATTATATCCTTTTGATTTGAATACTTTTTGATTGGTGTAACACTTTCAAATTTCAAAGTAAGTGCCGAAGTGGGTTAGTTTCTTTGTGAAAGTTCAAATGATTTGTGTTGCGTTTCAAAATTTGTATGCTTTTTTCGTTTCTTTATTAAATATGATTTGATATCTTAAAGTCGACAGTTCTACCGGTAATGGTGGAGAGATTATTGCATAATTGCATTAGTCTTCCTTAATTATACAAAAACAAATGTTTGAAGAAAACAGCAATAGTAAAACTGTAAAAGTAAAAGTAATAACTTTTTTTATTTTTTTATTTAGAACGTATGGGATGGTCCAATCAAAGGCTTTTTATACATATACATGTGTATATTATACTATAATACTTTGTTTGCCCAAAATAAAAAAATACACTCTATAATACTTTTAAAACTCCACAAACAATTCTATAAAGATTTCAAAAGTTCAAAAAGATAGATCATATAGATTTAAAAAAAGAGACATGCAAAGAAAGAGCTTAAGAAAATGACAAAAGTTACTATTAAAACAATCAAATAAATGTTAAAGTAATAGAAAAGATAAAGTATATCAAAACTTCAAAAGTCTTTCTTCCTCCATCTTCAAATTCCAAAAGGTAAAAAACAAATGATGTAAGTAAAAAAGTTATCTGGGTGTGTCCAGAGTTTTAGTTCCAAAAATAATATATATATATATATATATATATATTTAATAACTAAAAGGTAGATGCTCAAACTAATACCATGGGGAGGTGCAACCCATAAATATGCTTTTTCTCTGTATACTCAAATGGACCGTAAGCAAGAGTTTATATCCATATAGCCAAACCAATAGACTAATAGTTCTGCGCTTAGTGGAAATCGATCTCTGGCCTCGACCAGCGGGATGACTTCTCGCCAAACGAGAATCATTAGACCAAGAGAAATTGATTTCCAAAAATAATACTTGGCTAATATGGTATTCATCTGAATTAGAGCTTACATGGGTGAATAACAAACCTCGTGCTCGAGCTTTCTTTGACAGAAAATCGGCCCGAACATTTAAATTACGGAAAATAAAAAAATAGAAAAAACTGGTAGTAGAGGTTTTAGAGCCTTAAAATCAACCATCTCTGATGCAAACGTTGGCTAATTCTTCGGCACGTCCAACAAAGTAATAAGGTTCTTGCAATCAGTCTGGAAAATAGTCTCGAACGTGTTTAAATCTTTCAAGCATTTCATAGCCCAAAGCAGAGAATTAAGTTCACCATGAAGGGAGGACGTCTAACGTCGTTGACTCTTCAACCCAATATTCGTGATCTTACCATCTGACATCAGGATTCAGCCGTGTCGACTCTGCCTATCCAACTCTGCCCAAGATCCATCTGTTTGGCAGATAAATCTCTGGGGAATAAGAAAGACTTAAAAAACTATAGTGATCAACCTTTATATCCACCAAATATGGAAAAGGGTAAGTAGTAGTCTCCAATACGGCGATATCAAATAAGTTTATTAGCAATGCTAAATTAGTTATGTCACTCCTGATTCTTCGGTTCATAGGTTTTTAAGATCTGAAAATAGCCGTTAATAACTTTATATGATTTCACATTGCATTCATCGTCTTCTATAGTTTCATTTTCTATTTTCAACCTTTAATCTCTTCAAGAATTTATTTTTGCCATTATTTCCACCAGTTTCATCTATTGTTAATTTGTTACACAGTGGAGAATACTAGTGGACTAGTGGTCCATATAATGAGGTTCATGTAATACGTTTAGTACAAAATATAGAGCATAAACATATTTAAGTGTATATCAAATTAAATGAACGTTGGAGTGCACATTGGATTCTTCTAATAGTCAAACAATCATGTCCTAACCCCAAGTTAGGTCTTACTAATACTTGAACTAACAAATAACATTTCTAGAAGTCTTTTATCAATTTACTTTATAGTCCACATTTAATTAGAAAAACAAAAGCTAATGGAATGATTGTCCTCTCAATCTCGATATTATCATTGACTTTTATAAACCGCAACTTTACCTTTAATCTCTTCAATAATTTGTTTTATTGGTCTAAAGACTCTAAACAAAAGATTCTTTAAGCAACTATACTCATCCAAAAATCAACTCGTTTTTGGAGACAATATATGGATACACGTACTTGTGTGTATGTGTCTGAACTATGAACCAATAGACACGTGCACGTGGCATGTACAGAGAAATGAGATTGAGTGTTGACAAAGAAGAAAAGGTTTGATTCCAAAAGTTATGACTATAAGCCAAAATACCAATCGCCAAACATAAACTTCAACTACACTCATTCGATCGTTTTCTCTCATTAAAGCTGTTCTACACTTTTACCCATTTATAAACTACACATTCGTCTCTTAGATATTATTGATTTTACACGTAACTTAAGGTATGCCTATTTCTTTCAGTCTTAAAAAATGGTTATCAAACTCTTCACCAAAAAAACCAAAAAAAATGGTTACCAAAAAAGTGTATATTGTTTTAAATCATAATTAATGTTTATAGAAATATACCAAATATGTTGGAAAATCTGTATAAATCATAAACCAATGCAAGAAAGTGATAAAAACCAAGATTTCGATCTGCCCGCATAGTTTTGGTCCAGTGGCTGGCGAGACCTGGGAATGTGCTACCACACTCCCCCAGGGTTCGAATCTCTCTGGAAACAAAAATCAAAGCTATGTGGGAAGTCTGGGTTTGAACCAAAGGTCCAAACAGTTTACCTGGTAATTTGATAACAGGCGATTCGGCTACTCCTGACATTAGTCGGACAACATTCCAAATTTGGGATAGGCAGTGTGGTGGCCCTTCTGAGAGAAGTCCACTCTATAGCACCTCGGTGCATTCCTACCGGAGCTGTCCCAATCAGCCCATAGGATTTATCAAAAAAAAAAAAAAAAAAAACCAAGATCTCGAACAATAGACTTTAATAAACAAACACCTAATTACAACATCACATCCCCCACTTACAAATGTGAACAATACTGTTAAATTTCACCCAAAAAAGTCATCAAGATTTGGCCTTTCTTTTCAAAAGCAGTACACGTCTCTATCTTCCAGAGACAGTGTATTCAATGCGGTTGTGTTGTCTTCCCACTTTTCACCAGCTAAGCTCTGCTCTTCCTCTTCCTCTTCTCTCCAAAACAAGCAAAATTCTTCAGAAAAAAACTTCGATTCACGAGAGTAGAAGATAAGAGTTTACCAAATCCAAGAAACAGACACAAAATCTTAAGTTGGGTCCCATCTCTAAAAGTTTCTCTCTTTCTCCTCGTCTAAAGAAGAGAGAGCTTCAAATCCAGAGCAAAACAGAGTACTCTGTTCAATAAATTTCGTTCCTTTGCTACTTTTTTGTCGAAATTTGCTTCTTTATCAAGTCAACGAGGAGAAGAATTCTACAGAGAAATAGAGAGATACATGAGCTAAAGAGACAATACAATTCGAGAATGAGTACCGTAATTGCCACGTTACTTGTCCTTCTCTTAATCTTTCTTTCAACTCCACAAACTGTTCGAGGAAATGCAGAGCTGAAAGCTTTAATGGAGCTCAAGTCGTCGCTTGACCCTGAAAACAAGCTTCTGCGTTCATGGACGTTTAACGGAGATCCATGCGACGGATCTTTTGAAGGAATAGCTTGTAACCAACATCTGAAAGTCGCAAACATATCGTTACAAGGGAAACGTTTGACCGGAAAAATGTCTCCGGCGGTTGCAGAGCTCAAATGCTTATCAGGTCTTTACTTACATTATAATAGTCTCTCCGGAAAGATACCTCAAGAGATCACAAATCTTACTGAATTAACAGATCTTTATCTCAATGTTAATAACTTCTCCGGCGAGATTCCGGCAGAAATCGGCTCCATGGCTGGCTTGCAAGGTTAGTATCTTACAATGTTTTGCTATACCGGTAGATTCCACACCGGTTTGTATTAACCGGGGTTTATAGAAACAGAGCGGAATTACCCTTAAACAGCACTTTACAGATCTTTCATTTGATATGAATGGTTGTGTTGTCTTTTGCTACAGTTATGGATCTTTGCTGCAACAGCTTAACAGGAGAAATACCAAAGAACATTGGATCTTTGAAGAACCTAAATGTGTTGTCTCTGCAACACAACAAACTAACCGGAGAGGTTTCATGGAGTTTGGGAAACTTGAGTATGTTAAGTAGGCTTGATTTGAGCTTCAACAATCTTATAGGCTCAATCCCAAAAACCCTAGCCAACATTCCTCACTTGGATACTCTTGACTTGCGCAACAATACTCTCTCTGGCTTTGTTCCTCCTGGTTAGTTATAATGATTCTTGAAATATCTTTCTAAAGCTTATCTCTCTGTTTCTTGACTTGGCTTTTTTTTTTTTAAATATGTTTTAAAACTCGTGAAAGGTCTCAAGAAGTTGAATGGGAGATTCCAGTTTGAGAACAATACCGGTTTATGTGGTGTAGATTTTCCTTCTCTACGAGCTTGTTCTGCTTTCGATAATGAGAATATCGAACAACTCAAGGAACCTCCAGGTGAAATAGACACTGATAAATCACCTCTTCACAACATTTCCGAATCTGTATATCTCCAAAGGCATTGCAACCAAACACATTGCCATAAACCTTCATCAAAACTCCCACAAGTTGCGTTGATTTCAAGTGTGATTACCGTCACTATAACATTGATTGGTGCTGGTTTATTAACCTTCCTTCGCTATAGAAGAAGGAAGCAAAAGATCAGTAACACTCCTGAGCTTTCCGAGGGAAGACTGAGCACAGATCAGCAAAAAGATTTCCGCGCATCGCCTCTCGTGAGTCTTGCCTACACTAAAGAATGGGATCCACTTGGCGATAGCAGAAACGGAGCTGAGTTCTCACAAGAGCCTCATCTTTTTGTTGTTAATAGTAGCTTTAGGTTTAACTTAGAAGACATTGAATCTGCAACACAATGCTTCTCAGAAGCTAATCTAATGAGTAGAAACAGCTTCACCTCAGTATTCAAAGGAGTCCTTAGAGATGGTTCTTTGGTTGCTATCAGAAGCATCAACATTAGCAGTTGCAAGAACGAGGAAGCCGAATTCATGAACGGCTTAAAGCTTTTGTCCTCGCTATCACACGAAAACTTAGTGAAGCTACGCGGATTCTGCTGTTCTAGAGGCAGAGGAGAGTGTTTCCTCATTTATGATTTTGCCTCAAAAGGAAAGCTCTCGAGTTTTCTTGATTTGCAAGAACACGAAACCAATCAAGTTCTTGATTGGCCTGCAAGAGTCTCCATCATCAAAGGGATTGCAAAAGGTTAAAATCTTTGAAAACCACTTCACTAATTTGCAAGAAAAAATGTATATAAAGACAAATATTTTGCAGGTATTGCATACTTACATGGAAGTGATCAACAGAAGAAGCTTACAATTGTTCATCGAAACATCTCTGTCGAGAAAATCTTACTCGACGAGCAATTCAACCCACTAATCGCTGATTCGGGTCTTCACAACCTTCTAGCAGACGATTTGGTCTTCTCAGCACTCAAGACAAGTGCAGCCATGGGATATTTAGCTCCAGAGTATGTCACAACAGGGAAATTCACCGAGAAAACCGACATTTTTGCCTTTGGAGTCATCATTCTCCAGATACTTTCAGGTAAGCTTATGCTTACAAGCTCACTGAGAACTGCAGCTGAGAATGGAGAACATTGTGGATTCAACGATGAATATCTTCGCAAAGAGTTTGATGAAACAGAGGCAATTACAATGGCGAGGATTGGGATAAGCTGTACACAGGAGCTTCCAAACAATAGGCCTAATATAGAGACATTGCTTCAGGAGATAAGTTGTATGAAGAGTGAATGAGTCTACTTTTAGTTTAGTAACTTTCTTTGGAGAAAAGGTTTCAACTTTGAACTTTGTCACTTGTGCAACAAGTATGATTCTCCGGTTAAGCAGTATCACACCAATTGTTTTTTTTTTTTCTCCATCAAGCAAGAACCGGGTAATCCAACTGAGTAGTGAACCCTAAATTAGATTTTACATAGGTGATTTCACAATGGACATCAATTGAATAAAAAAATGATTATGGGTCTCATGGAGTTGATAGAAGAGGAAAGTCTAATGTAGACACAAGTAAACCTTTCAGCCCAACTATTTATTTTTATTACGGTTTGGAGAAAAAATATTTCAATTAAAAATTTTATAATTATAAAAAGAAACAGTATAATTTTCATAAAAGTATCGAAAATTTATGAGAAATGGTAATGGTCCCTCAACAAATTTTTTTTTGAGAAAATTGGTATAATTTTAATATATTATCTTTACTGTATTTATTAAATCTTATTGTTATATATATGCATTATACAGATGTATCAAAATAATTAGTGAAAATAAAATTTATTAAGAATCTGTTCGTTACAAGTGTAACCACTTTCTTGCATCATCTCGACACAACTAATTCCTATAAATAGAATTGGTCTATTAATTTAGAAACCTTCATTTATCAATTATGAAAAAATCCAATAAATCTTTAACAAAAAGAAATCGCACCACTAAATAATAGTAAATCCCTAACCACACTCAATTCATCACTTTATCAAACCTCTCTGCTATTAATATTGGCTTTAGAGATTATGGGAAATTGAAAATCTATGAAGTCATGACTATTCGATTTCACGTCACAATCAATATACGAGGAGCGGATAGGTCCCACTCGTAAAATATAATGAACTTTGTATATGGCTTATGATCCACATGATGGGAAAAAGTTTTCAATTTGCTAACGTTTTATTCTTTTTAATCGTCGTAACGTTATTTAATTCCAATTTTAAAAAAAATATTTTAGCAATCCTAAGTAAGAAATCAAATAAAGCAAAAATGATGCCACCATCTCAAAACCGAAACGTATTACATTATTTGAAACATAAGAGCCATAAGACATAGTGAATTGAGTACCATTAAGCAGGGTCCAAATTCCACGTCATGAGTTTGCAAAATACAATTCAAATTTTTATCCATTCATTAGCATTAAACGACAATAACACAGCCATGATGCACATAAATTACATATGGATTAATTTTGGCACTCGTTCATGCACTTCAATAACTGTATTAAAATAATTCTAACAAATCGATTTTCCCACGCGGTATTATATGGATAGCTACTGTGTGTTACCACTTTCTTACATCAAAAGTCAAAACATTTATATCGTTATCATCTTGATACAGCTATACTTCCTACAAATAGAAATGATCACTAAGCTTACAATTCTTTGAAAAATAAAGCACATAATTGTAGAGTTAAAGTAATATTGTAGTAAGAGAAAAAAAATAAGAATTGTCCGTACCAAGTAGTTTCATTATATATACACACACATATACCCAACAACTCCATTCATCTCTCGTAATATCTTCCTCGTATCCGAGCTAAAAAAAACATAGAGTTGGTAAATCATTCTCTCTACTAATATCCTCGCCTTTCATTTTTCGTTAAAATTAAGTGTCTACTCTGATCTACAAATTGCAATTTTATTACCGTTCTTATAATTAAGTTTGCTCTTACAATAAAAAAAAAATAGTATTGAATCTCATCTATAGATTCTTACAATTTCTTTCTTCATTCTTGAGTTTGATCTTATAATAAAAAAACGGTATTTGAATATCTCAGGAAAAACAATGTCAAAGAAAATAATGGCAAAGAAAGTGTTACCTCACGGAGATCGATTCGACGATGGCGTTTATGACAGTGTGTGTCGGAGAAGATGGTGGCCGTGTAAGCTTCATCGCATTTGAGTATGCTAAGGGAGATCAATCGATAACTGAATCTCACGGCAATAAGAACCCACAAGAACGTAAACAGGTGTATATATATATTCTTTCTTGATTTGTTTTTTTTTCCCTTTCTCTATATATTTAATGAATCTGCATTTGCAGTTTCTGTTGGACTATGAAAATGGTGAGTACATTAAATCCGTGGAGGGAACTTACGATGAAGATTGTGACGTCTCATCTTTAACGTTCATAACATCAGTGGAGAGAGACCGTGAGGAATTTGGGAAAAAGGGTTGTAACGCTTTCAAGCTCACGGAACTAGGGTTTGATAAGATTGTCGGGTTCCGAGGAAGGTCGTCCAATGATCGTATCAGTGCTCTTGAAGCACATTATGCGGTGGTGTTAGTTCCTCCGGTCAAGAAACTACAAGGAGAAGGAGGGGACTATGGATTAGAATACTGGGATGATGGAGTCCACGACAATGTTAGTAAGATAACTATAACATACGCAAACCTAAAAGTGAAATCTGTCGAGTTTGAGTACATCCACGGAAATTACTCACCTTTAGTCGGAGGTGTTCATGGGGAGTTCAATAAAGCTCATGAGAAAAAGAGGTATCGGCTCTATTATTCTCGAATTAATTACCAAACTATAACGTTTTATATGTATAATTGTTGTTGTTTTTTTTTTTATGTAGTTCGTGCTCAATGAAGATGAATGCATCACATCCGTTACAGGATTCTACGGTGAAAAGTATAACAATGGAAGCTATTATATGGCGATGCTTTCCTTCAATACAAACAAGGATACATATCAAGTGTTGGGATACGATGAAGAGTATAAGGGCTCAAGGTTCACGTTTGGTGGGGAGGAAGGTTACAAGATTGTTGGGTTCCATGGCATCTCTACAGCTAATCTTGAACAAATTGGTGCCTATGTCAAGCCAATTGATAGCTCTTAAGCTTCTTCTTATTTTTATCTTTGGCGACGATCCATAGAATACGAAAAAGCAAAATATATTTATGCTTAGACTCTCTCCTTAACTACTATCTTATGCTGTTTCTAGCTACTATGCTTCTAGTACTCTTCATCACTATGCCTTATGGCTCTTATGTTTCGAATAAAACTAGTACGTTTCAATTTATTCGATCTCTTGCTCTAGTTATACTTTTTTCTTCTATTCACTATTTCGTGGAAATTATAAATTTTGTTAAATTTGAAGGACCAGCAACAATTAGGGAATCTCCCATTAGAAGAATTTGAATAGCTATAGAAAATATGATATTAACAGTATACGAAGAATTTAACAAATTAAATGTAGTAATTAGTTGAAAACTTGTTTTCATCATTTGTACGTAAGCGTCATCAGGAGTCTACAAATTTTTAATCTTTTTGCCTATTTGTGTTATATACTTAATTAAATTCCAATTTCTATAAAATACAAAATGAAATAAATTATATATAAAAAAAGATTATATATAAGTTATAACGCCACTCCTTGAAAAGTCGACTTGGTAAAACAAAAAAAAGTTTTTTGTTTTTTGTTAATTTTTTTTTTAAATATAAATGAAAAAACAAAAAAAAGCTTGACAGTGGAATCCATCATATATATGACTAAGCTTGACATCATGAGTCGAATTTGCATGGACACAAGGTAAAACAATTATATACTCATTTTTTTAAGATCTCACTTTCTAAAATGTAATTTAATCATATATTTATAATGTGCAGTATTTTTACAAAAATAAATTCAAAATTTTCTGTGACATTCCTTTCTTCAACACATATAAATAAATTAATTTATATGATATTTAATATGACGATATCAAAGATATACTTGGTCAAAATAAAAATTAACTAATCCACTAAACTCATATATTACATTATGTTAAAAATCATAGTATTCAAATTCATTTTCAGCGTAAAAAAGAAAATGGAAGTCCAGTAAATACAATTTTTAGCTTTATAATAATAATTTATATTGTATGGGCATTTCATTTATCTAATATACATTACAGTATCGATCATATTTACATTTTTTAAGTTTAATGAGTGGAGTATTTTCTTAAAACGTTTTGTGGCACCGTTTGATTTGTCGAGGGCTTTGACCGCTTGAGGCAGTAGTTTTAATATTTTTTGCGGACCATCAAAATTTTATATAAATAACTATTATATTATTTTGTTAATTTAAAGAATCAACAAATTCTATGACGTGTCAGTAACTAATGTAACCGCTAAACTGCATCAAAAGTCAAAAAGAAAGAAAGAATATTGTAATTGTTTCGCTACAACGACTTTCTATAAATGGAAATGGTCTAGATGAGTTAGTTATTCTAACTCATGCTGTGGTAAGAAGAAATAGAAAATGGTCCATAGCAAAGAGTGTCAGTGTTGAGTCTTTAATCGAGAGGGAATAACAATTCACAAAGTTGAAATATTTTCTCCAAACCAATTACAAATTTTCTTGTAGTTGTGTAAAAAACATTTTTTTACTTCCTCAAAATGACCATAGTCCATAAGTTTATGATTCTACACCAAATACGAAAAATAAATAGCATATTAAAATCGTAAATAATTGGAATATTGTAACAAGAGAACAACTGAGTCAATTAAATGACAATGTGACGTATTTCTTTATAAATGATCACTTTTCTGTTTTTAATTTACTTTTCCATTAATCTCAAACATCAAAACAGATGATGGACATAATCAATAAATTAGGTACTTATTTTCTCTTCTTTTTCTACATATGGCTTGTAAATTGTAATGGACCTAATGGTAATTGATTTTGTTGAAAACTAAAATTAATTTTCCCATGCAAGAAAAATAAAAAATCATCAATCGTAGTTTTTTTTTCTAACCCAAAGAAATTAAAATTAATTTTCCCATGCAAGAAAAATAAAAATTCATCGCATCGTAGTTCTTCATCCTCACCCAAAGAATTTGTTTTTTTTTCTAAATAAACAGGCCTTGAATTTTTTTATGCTTGGGGTCACTCAAAAGTCAGGGTCGGCCCTGATTGTAGTGTAACCACTTTCATCTTGATACACCTACTTCTTCAAATATAAATGATTTCTAATATTACAAGTTGCAACTCTTTCACAAATGTAAAATAACAATTTACATAACTGTATAATAATAATAATAATAATATTGTAATAAGAGACCAAAAAAAAAAAAAAGTAATAGCAAAACATGACTACAAATGTAAAAGTATTTAACAAAATAATCTTAGTAACATGTCATAGAGGGTAGAGAAATTATCATCTCATCCTACATTCTTTCTTCTTTATTTTGTTTTGTCTCGATCTCTACTTCTCTCTCCGATTTCTTCCTCACCTTCTCGACAAATCATTCTCTCTAGAATCAGATTTTTATGTTTGTCACGATACTTTTTTCCTTTTTCATCTGTACATATATATTTTCTTTTTGCTTTTTATGGTTTAATTTTTTTATGTTTTTATTTTTGCCTCATCCAAAATTTTTCTCTAGATCCGCCCCTCAAAATCGTTGTCTCTCCAGATCTACATTCATCGCCACTATAACCACATTCCTCACGACGACCACCGCCACCAGATCTATAATCTCCATTATGTCTTTCGCATTCCACCAACGTCATATCTGTCTCGCCGGAAACTAGATCTAAAGCCAAAACTATGGTATCAATTCATGTTGGAATTTTAATCGGAAATTTTTTGTCGGTCATATTATCGTAAGTCTCATGCTATCTTAACAAATGGTTCAACTTGTAAAAACACCTAAAGAGAGGGATATTTTAGTATTAATCGCACTCCAAAAAAAAAAACGTTATTCACCCACAAAATCTGACATACGTTTATTTTCTTAATTCTTCTTTGGTCAAAGATTATCTAAGCAAATTGAGCCCAAAATGATAATAATAAAAGGTCCGTTACAAAATAGTTTCAGTATATATTACACCTAACAACTCATTCATCACTCTCATAATACCTTCATTGAATAAGAGCTAAGAATATCTTTAGGTCACAAAACACTTTCTCTCTAGTTTTTTTTGTCGCCTTTCATTTTTTTTTACTAAGTCTCTACTATCATTTACAGATCGTTGTAATTTTTTCGCCTCTCTGTTTTTGCAGGAAAAACAATGACAACGAGAAGATGACCTTATGGTGGTCACATAGAAAACAAATTCGACGATGGTGTTAACGACGATGTGCGTAAAGTGATAGTCGGAGAAGACTCTGACGGCGTCATTTCTATCAAGATCGAGTACGTGAGAGATGGAAATGTTGTGCGACGAGAACACGGAAGAAAAACCGGAACACAAATTACAGAGGTTTTTAAAATTATATATTTATAAATTCTCCTTCTCTATGCTTGTTTGCTCTGCTTTTTAATTGCTCTGTTTTGGTTTGTCATTAAGACCGATCTTGAAGTTGATTACCCAGACGAATACATCACATCGATTTGGGGAACATATAAAATAGGTCCCTGGTACAAGAATCCACACGGGAGTCCATTTCAGCAGGTGTTTAATTTCTCTGTTTTTTTTAATTGCTCTATTGTTATGTCCGATACTTTAATTGCTCTGTTTTCTGTTCTGTCTGTTTATTTTACTACGGAAATGATAATCATATATGGTATAATAGGTGATGGAGCTTCAGTTCAAGACATCATACGGGAGAACATCTCGGAAGTTTGGTAAGCCTGATTAATAGAAGTGAGTTTGTGTTGGAGGGAACAAGAGGAACGAAGCTTGACGTTTTATATATAGATATATAATTTTGTTTTAAATAAATCTTTTGTAGTTCTTTCTATGGTATGGAGACGAGTACATCACATCCGTTGAAGGACACTGTGGTAAGAAGTTGCCACTTTCTGGACCAGAGCGTGAATGGCGTGAACGTGAACGTGACTATATAACTATGCTTAGGTTTAAGACAAACTTGGGTGAAATATATCAAGTGTTAGGATTTGAAACACCCAATTATGAGTATGTGGGCACATCTTTTGTGTTTGAGGAGAGGGATCACAAAATTGTTGGGTTCCATGGCAAGTCTACATATTCTCCTGGGTACCGTGGCCAGTCTACTCTTGAACAAATTGGTGTTTATGTCAAGCCAATCGATAATGATTAAGCTTTTTTTTTTTTAATCTTCAACTTGGTAGAATAATAAAAAGCAAAATGCTATATGCGCTTAGACTCTCCTTAATTACTTTGTGATTGAACTCCTTAACTATGCCTTAGCTCTTATGATTAGAATAAAGTAGTACTCTTTTTGTGCATTCTGCTTTTATATTTACACTAGTTGTCAATTTTTTTTTTAAATGATTGTGTTATAGATATTGTAAAATAAAACTTAATATTTTATCAAAAAAACATAAAAATTATCCACTAGAATCATATTTTATGTTCAAAATATTTTACTATTTCCTAAAATACATACTTAAAGAGTTTTTGTTCACTTTTACTGTTCTTATATGGTTGCATTGTTCATCTAATATCTCAAAGCTTATTTTATTTTATCTCTTTTTAATCTAATCTCTTAAAATTAATCTGTAGTTCAAGCTTTCTTCAGATGAATACATCATATGCTTAGGTTCACGAGAAACAAATAAATATCTCGAGTGTTTACAATTGTTGGTCATTAATTACGAGTAATAAAAGTAACATATAAAATTAATTATCCACTAAAATATGCTAAAATTACCTAACAAAATAATGGGTGCAGTAGACAATCAATAGCTGAAAAAGATCCATTATTTGATTATTAGCAACTAAAAGCTGATAAATGTAGCAAAAGATGCATAAACCATATCATCATAATCATCATCAAGGAGAAGTGTTTAAAACCCTCAAATCCTGTCATCATACAGTTAACAGTAATGATGCAACCTAAGTAAAGTAATTAGTCTTTGGTTACATTCACTAAAGCTTTTAGAAACTGGACATGTAGTCCGAGATTAGTTTCTGCCATGTCCTCTTACATTCATAGCAGCTTTTGTTCTTCTTGATGATTCTGCTCGTGCGTGGGAAGGACTTGGATCATTCGAAGGAAGCAACATTGGTTGCTCTCGGTTTACAAGACCACCTGTAAGTATATCAAAAGATGGTTTATTTTTGTTCACAAAGGAACGTATAAAACGAATATCTACTGCGTAATTTGACTACGTACTTCCAAAGGAACCAGACCGACCAGGTAATTGCATCTGCCTTCTAGTATTTCCACTCCAAGACTGTTCAAAATCAGCCAATTCATCTGCAGAATTTTGCAATTAAAAGCAAGTAAAAGAAACAGTATACAATATAAGAATCTCTCATTCACAAATCACAATAAAATCTTTCAGAAGATTAATGAGAAAGGTATTACTTACCTTCATTTAAATTGTGTAAGGTCTGCGTTGTATCAACACGGCCATCTGAGTTTAGTTTACGCGCAACCGTGTGGCCCTGCAAGCATAAAAAACATTACTTATATTTGATCCAACAACAAAAGCTAAAGATTTTGTTATCCTCAATGTTATGTATGTATAAACTACCTTGTTATGAAGACCTCTTGAAATCCTGTGCGCTGCTTCCCGCGTTGCGGTATTGGCTTCTTTGCTTTCTTCAAGAGTTAACTGTTTACACAATAAGAGCGGTTTTAGTAGTACGCATAAACTAAACCTCTTCCACACAAACACACAAACTATTATAACTCACCCCATCACTTCCTGTCCTTCTGGTCTTTGATGAAGTATAGTAGTTGCCGTCTTGACCACCATATGTAACAGTTGAGCTCTGGAAACTATAGCTACGGGTTTGTGGCTGCCATTGTCCATTGTTCACCATAGCATTTACGTTCATGTTTTGCATTTGTCGGTTCCTTCGCTCTGCAGCAACATAAAACACAGTCAGTTCCAAAGAAACAAACGATTTCCTTGGGCTTCATAACTAACGTAGAAAAGAAAATAGGTATTCACCTTCTGCTCGAGCGTTTTCAGCTTCTGCCTCACTGCTTGACCTGCCATGTTTCCCTAGATTTCGTTTCTTCTCTCTATCTCCTTCTCCTTGTTTCTCATCATCTGATTTAATCTCTTCAATAACCGGTCCACGCGATCTACTCGGTCCTGGTGGCTGATTGTTCTCAATAAAACCCGGTGGACCACGCATTCCTGCAAAAGGATTCATGCTGGGACCAAAGAAGTTGGGCTGAAACATGCCACCACCAAAAGGCTGAGTGAAAAAAGGGTCACTGAACGGATCTCTTCCTCCGAAAAAATTAGACATGAGATTTGGAGAACCATTAGGGCCACCAAAAGAGCCACCAAAAGGACCACCATCAAAGTTGAAAGGATCTCTACCACCTCCTTGCATCTTCCTTGGCTACTACTACACTACAAAAACAACCTTATTATCAAACACAAGATAACATATTCATCAAAATTTCTAACAAGATTACATCAAGTGTGAATGAAACAAAAGGACTACAATTTAAGCCACAACTAGCTAAACCACAAAGCAGTATATTAGCAATTTCAAGAGTAAATCATAGTAGAGCTATGCAATTATGCAAAGGACCTAACTTTTAAACCGGTGAGCTAGAGAGCAGATTGATATCAAAAACCAATTACGTGAATCAACAACAATCAAGTCAGAAAGCAACTCAGGATTGTATAAATTCATGGAGAAAACCAGAGAGCAGAAGCAAACTAACCCTAAGAACGAAGAACCCTAACGAGAAACCCCCAAATTGAAATTCAATAACAAAATCAAAATCAAACAGCAAATTCTATCAAAGTTCATACCTGGAACAACGACGATCGGATTTCAAAAAAAAGTGAAAGACGAGAATCTAGAGCTTTTGTAAGAATTCCAAATTTCTTTGAACACTTTATGCAATTTTCATGGGTAGAAGAAGCATTTAAGAATGTGGACAAAACTATATTTTACAGAAGTCGATATTTGATTGGCTTATAGTTACACGTACACCATTCCTGACATAAGTCATAACACCATTTCTCTAAATTTTTCTGCTCATTCATTATCATGAATTTTCTTCTAAACATGGCATAATTAACTTTTTATTGTCTATAAAATTCATGTTTCTATTACCCATAATTTCTCGCATCATTTTGAAATCTTCGATTAATAAGGAAAAAAAACTAATATTAAGAATAAAATTTGTTAGTTTCATATATATCTAGTTTTAAAGACTATGCTAAATGGTAACTGAAGAATGGTGGAATTGTTAGAAAAATGTGGAGGAATTGAATAATATGTTACCAGTTGCATCTTTGGAAATTCCACAAAAAACCTGATGGAACAGAAGATAATAAGGGCTTGATTGGTTCACCCACAACCATCCGCAAACGTTATGTTTATTGGCGGTTGCGGTTGCAAACGTTTCATGCCAATCAAGTAAATCGCAACATACCGCTCTGAACCGTTTGAAATCCTTCTATTTTAAAAGCACCTTCTAGCTAGCGTTTGCAGCTGCGGACTGTTGCGGTTTGATTAAAAAATAATTATTTTTAAATTTTTAATTTATAATAATAATAAAATTTTATAAAAAAATCAAAACAATTTTTTTCGGAAAATATAAATTTATTATAATAAACTCTTAAATTCTTTATATATCTACTAACTAAACTAAAATATATTTACAAGTATAAAAATATTTTCTAAATAAAAAAAATTATTTCAAACCTCTTAAAATAAATAATTTTAATTAGTTATTATAAAATTTGTTTAAAACTTCACTTTTAAATTTTGATTATGGTAATACAAATTTTTTTTATAAAAATTATATATTTTAAATATGTTAAACAGCATCCGCAACCGCTGTCAACCAGTCAGTAATTTTCTGCGAACGCACTCGTTTCTATTTATTAAACCAGTCATACAAATCGCTTAATAACGTTTATAACCGCAACTGCCCGTTTTCGCAAACGCAACCGCCGTGTTTAAACCAGTCGAGCCCTAATTGCCAAAGGTCTGCGTTCATGAGGATTGTTGGAATTAAATTTTTTGAGAAAAAAATTCAATAACTACAAAAAATTAACAATAACAAATAAAATTGAAAGTTGAATTAAGTTTTCAGGTTTTCTTGCAAACTTACCAAACCGAATCAAACTAAATTTTAGGCTTGGACATTTAAATATATATCCGGTTTCCGATCAACTTTTTCCGAATTTTGGATATTTTGGTACTAGGGGTTGAAGATTTATTCGGGTATTTTCAAAATTCGGTTTGACTTCGGCTCGGTTCCATCCCAACCCGAAATATCTGAGTTTTTCAAAAGCTTAAATTTGAATAAAATTGGTTAATTTTCACATATATAACTGATTTTTTGGATATTTTGGTTAAATTTGGTACCCATTCAGTACTTAGTTTGGATCGGATTCGGTTCCAGTTCATCTGATTTATGAGTGCAGGATCTGTTTTTGTATTTTATTGGTTCCGCTTTGGTTCATTAGCCCCATTTTCAAGTTGGCTCCAGTTTGGTTTTTCTGTTTTGGATATTTTGTTAAAGTCAACTAAAATTCATCAAATCAAAACAAAACTGAATATAAAAATAATCCAAACGGTATAAAATTTTCTGTACCGAATTATCCGAACTCAAACTAAACCGAACTGTTTAACAAAAATCTACTAAAAATAATATAGTAAATTAAATATATAGAAAAATACAAAATATAATTATACTGATTAAAATTAATTAGTTATGTGTATTTTTGTAAGTTCATTGTTGTAGTTCTTAATTTTAGTTTTTTTTGCATTTCTATGTTGTTTAATACATTATTAATTCATATAAATAATTTTAAACAATTTTAATTATTAATATTTAATTTCTTGTAAAAAATTGTTAACTTTTATTTCATATTATTTTAACGATATATGTTATTCTACTAGACACAAATTTATTTATTTTGGTAATCATTTATTATATTCCGCTACATTCAGCCAGACTTTGTTACCATTTAAATCTTTAGTTATTCAGCCAAATTCCGGAAAAAATCACAAATAAATTCTACCAAATTTTATATTTTTAACAAGATTCAGCTGTTACCATTTATATCGTATATAACCAAAAAAATATAGTTATATGGTTTATTAGTTGAATCGAGATTTTACGTTATTTAAAATAAGATCTCTCAATATTTTTTGTGGGTTTAAATTTTAATATTAACAAGAAAATATCAGTTTTGAATATTTATTACTAGCTAAAAATAGCCATATGATATGATAGATTTTTTTTTTTGGTCAAGTCATATGATCTTTAGTTATAGAAATTAGAAAACATCACTTGCCATATTGCATGCGATCTTTAGTTACATATCAACGGGTTGAAATTTATTTAGTTAAAAAGAATTGAATTTCTGAGCAGAAATCCATCAAAGAAGAGAGAAAAATATGTGATAGTTGGGTTTCAATTGATTTTTTTAAATATAATACGGTCCGTAAAAATATAGATTGTTATAAATAATAGTGCAAATATAACAAGTGATCATATCAGACCAGAAAAACAAACGATAGTAAAGATGGCCCATTAATATTTTTGATTCACCAAGAAATTACACTTTGTCAGCTAACGTTGGACTTAAAAAAATACTATATTCCAATTCTAGATGATAATGACCAAAATTGTATCTGTTAGGTTCCGTATGGTTTACAAGTTTTGACCAATCAGAGACCAGAAAAACAAAAGAGAGTAAAGACGAAGAAAAAGCAAAGAGAGAGAAGAAGAAGAAGAAGAAGAAGAAGAAGAAGCTATAAGCGTTGAGGAAAAGGAAGGAGCCAATTTATCGATCAGATCTCTGACAAGTTTATCGGAGGCCCCTGTAAGCTGTTTTTATTTTGATCATTTCATGTTTTGAAATATTCTATGAATAATGGTTTATTACCATCTTTAGCTTACGAATTTGCCTCATGTTGTTTTTCTGCAATAACATAACTTTCGAGACCAAAGACGTTTACGATTTGATTAAGATCCTCCAAAAATCGGTTTTTGATTCAATATGGTTTTTATAATTTCAGGCATCAATCATGGGAGGTAGATTTGGAGTCATAGTTCTCGTCTTCTTGGGGTTGTTGACTTGGTCTTGTGCTGCTAGAAACCCGATTCTTCTTGAACCATTCGGTAAAGATTTATTCTTTCTAAAATAGATTGAATTTTTTAGCCTCTCTTTGCATTTGAGATCGACTAGTCTCTTGTTCAATTCGTTAAGCTGTGTATTTGCAGCTGTTGAATACGGTTTTAAGCATTCTTAATCTGATATGAGTTTTGTGAACAAATCATTGGCGAAAGATTAAAACTTGTATTGTATGTATGATTGTTTCTTGTGCAGAATCAGCTCATGAGAATCAAGTTTGTGAATTCTGTGACAAGTATGTTACTTTGGCCATTGATTACCTTCAAGAAGATGACAACCAGAATGCAATCGTTGAGGCACTTCATTTGAGCTGCTCTCAGATTCCTCCTTTGAAAAAACAGGTCTTTATTGGTTGCTTTTGTTTTCTCATTCTTTTTGGTTAGTGATTTTTCTGTTAACTTCTGCTTCCACCATATATGTGTTTTGATTGATGCAGTGTCTTTCAATGGTTGATCATTATACCCAACTTTTTTTCACACAAGTCTCAGAATTCAAATCAGACCAAATCTGCAAAAAGCTTAATCTCTGCCAAGCAATGACTGAATCTGCTCTTGCTTCACAAGTCCATCAAGGAAACTGTGACGCTTGCCGCCAGACTGTCTCAGAGGTTATCACCAAACTGAAGGATCCTGAGACTAAGGTTTGCATCTACGCTATGTCGAAAACTTTTAACTTAAGAGTTCTCAATTGAGATATTGCTGCTGAGTATAGACTTTTCCTTGTGAATCTTGCAGTTGAAGATAATTCGCTTCCTTCTAAAGGAATGCAAGACGCTCAACAATAACCAGGACAAGGTAACTAACCAAAGAATGCCACAAATCTCATTTCTCAGCTTTGCTGTAAAAATCAAGCAATGCTTGCATCTTTTGTGATACTTTTATGGACCATAGTATGATGTGGTTTGTTTTTGATGGTGAATAGTGCAAGAAGTTGGTTTTTGAATATGGGCCTCTGATGCTTGCGGATGTGGAGAAGTTTCTGGAAAAGAATGATGTCTGCTCTATCCTCCGCGTATGTCCAGCCACCCACCGTGACTACATTCCTGCACTGGAGGCAGTGGCTGATGTGTAAATTTGACCTCCTTGTTTATGTCATCCTCACAACATGCCATCATCATCAAAACATGCTAATTTGGTAACTGATGATCATGTAAATACTGATATAAACATAAGTGATACTTGTGTGCTTTGAGAAACATTGGTTTCTATCACGCTTTTGGTCCTTATTGAATGGTATTTGCTTCCTTCTGTTTCATAATGAACCTTCTTCTCAAAATGTTATGTTTCTATTCGCACCACTTTTAAAGAAAGAAAAAATCCTTAAACTTGCACAGAACAAGAAGTGAACAAATAAAAGGAACATGTTGGCTGTGCAGTAAAAGCTTGAGAAATTCCCCCAAAAGCACTACTCTTTAATACACAAGATACATTGATACATACACAAAGCAAGCCCAATTCCAAGGTTTGAAGTTTAAGGTCATACAGACTGCAGCGGTTCTGATTCTGACCTGCTCGTAAAGTCTAACCCTCGAATTGCTGGCAACTTCTTCATATCGTCTTCTGTGTACAATGGTACAAACCAATACATTTTATCCCTTCCAAAAACCTGATTCAAGTAAAGAAAGGAACAAAATTTTAAAAGCTTTGATTGTGTTTATGTTCACCATTTCTTCATTTAAGTAGCTAGGAACTACTTCTATTAACTCACGAATCGACCATAACAGCATGAGTTTTGAGTCAGAGAAAGAAAGAGAACCTGTTCAAAGTTTGCCTTCCGACCAAGGTCATAAGGCCAATTAGGAATTATGTGCTTCTCATATGCCTGAAATAAAATACCATTAGTTTGGTCAGTAAGTTTATAGCCATTCACTTTAGGCATAGAGATCCCTGAGAAACCCCAAGTCAGAGCAAACCCAAGTGAGAGTTGTTTTACCTCAATAGTTGTGGTGTTACGAGCGACCAGCATTATGTGCATAATTAGGAAGCCTAGGACACTTAGCGCAAATGCTATGTTCAATACTGGATACCAAGAGAAGGAAGATTTTGAGTAAGTTAACAGAATTGGTGACGTTAAGGTGTTCTGAAACAAACAAACAGAAAGAAATTGAGATACAAATCTTTGAACTCACCAAATGCAACAAAGGTGGCTGCTAGGCTTCCTGGTGATACAGTTATATCATCATCTCCATCTCTGAAGAATACGAGAAAAACTGGCAATAGTGATATTGCAACCACCGTTGTCTCAAGAAATGTGTAAAACTGCATTTTGACATATTGGGAATGAATTAAAATCATGGCAACACTAATGGACATATCAAGATGATACAGTATAAGAGAACAGTTCAAGAAAATTTGTGGTACACACAAGATACTATTTGCGTTTGCCTAGCTTCAACCATCATTATGTGACTAAAGTTCTAATCCTATCCATGAAACTATGCCCGTAGGCCAACACAAAACTTCATTTGCAGCAATGCTAAGATAAGTTACTAGACATACCAAGAATAGGAGAAAAGACTTGTAATTCATTGCCCCAACACAATTCACAACCCAAACACAATGATGGTCCATCTTTAGTATGCATCTTCCACCTGAAAGCCGAAGATGAAACCTTCTTCACAACTGAAAAATAAACAAGTACACCACTGGATTCGAAGAAAAGAATCACACAATGAAGAGACTTACAGACTGAACAATGGTGAGAACGAGGCGGTTTATATTGATTACACTTTCGGCAGTATCTTACACCATGAGACGAGGAATCTCCAACCGAAAGTGATGGGTTAGCTTCTCCAATCAAAGGTTGGTTTCCATCACTTTTCTCTATGTCTAATTCTGGCCTCCAACCAGGTGGAACACCACCAGGATCCGTCACAACAACAGAGAAATAACTCCACAGTAACATTATAAGCTGCACAACACAATCATCATCATCACATATGATTCCTTGCTTCCTTTTTTACTCTTTCTTCAGAGAGTTATAAAATGTGTGGTAGTTCAAATGTAGATAACAAGATACGAGAAACCAAAAGCTTCAAAACTAGAAGAAACACAGACACTATGCACTAAAACTAAACCAAAAAAAGATAAACTCACTCACTATCTTCCTGGTGTCATAATTCAATTGCAATCTCTATTACAAGAAGTGAAAGATACTCGAAATCCAACAGCAAGAAATCTAATTAACCTAATCTACACAGCCACTATGAAGTAATACCCAATTTTACATCCTAATCAGTGCAAAACAAACCAATGTTGATAAGGAAAAAAAAAAAGCAAACTTCAAACATATAAGCAATAAACACATATCATCAAAGCAACAAGCTTTGACTCGATATCATCAAAGCAAAGTCAAGTTGTAGCTGGTGTATATAAGAGAAACCAAAAGTCAAAAGATTCAATTGGTAAGTAAGGCAATAATCTGAACCAGTTTTAGTATCATGTAATTAGCATAGATCTAAGGTACTAAAATGAAAAATCTCAGAAGGGTCGCAAAAAGATTCAAAATTTAGATTGAGACCTAGAAGAAGAAATGAGTTTTACCAAAAAATGGAAGAGAGCTAAAGCGAGAAGAGCTACAAATGAATCGAAACCGCCGAGTAATAGAGAAGGTCCGTAATTATCCACGACAACGGCGTAGTATGTGAATCCGATGATCCCGATTACAACTAGGATCATGATCGAACCCAAGGCTCGAAGTGCTGTGCAGAACTTGAACATGTTCCACGCCATTGTCGGGGTTCTTCAAAAACCCGCGATTTTTTCTTTGGTCCTAAAACAAAAAATGAAGCTAATTTATAAATTTCCGAAATTTTGAGCTGAAAGAACAATTTATTTTCGCCATTTCTGGGTTTTTTTCATTTTCTTATAATAAGTCCTATTCTTGTCAGGATTTAAAAAAAAAAAAAGAAGAAGGATAATTGTGCCAATTTTTTTTTATGACAGGAATTGTGCTATCTTTAAAAAATACCAAAACTGAAATGATCTCGTATGTTAACTCAGTAATTACACGTATGGTTAAGTTAAAATTTTCAAGAGAAAAAAATAATCAATAAGTAAAATTTAACATAACCAATATAGGTGGGTGCATTTGAGATTAGATCATCTCAATTACCTAGACCAATCCGAATTATAATTATTTATAGTAAAACTTGATCAAAATTATTCGTTTGGAATATTAACAAAAAAAATATAAATATTCGTTTGGAATTGTACATATAATATATTTAAATGGATAAAAATACCCAAACTATGTGTTTTTGTAACATTTGAATTATTTATTTAAGTAATTAAATTTTTAGAATCACTTAACATTATTAAGATGATCTAAAACTTCCAAACTTAAATCTGTTTTTATCCAGTTTAGTTCAATCAGTGATTTTGACTATCTGAATTACGCGTACATTAATTTATTTAATATTCAACATATTTTCTGTATTTTAAAATTTTAAGTAGCCATATTTGACCGTATCTGCTATCTGCTATCACCGGAACCATGACAAAGTGGAGGTCAGTTTTAGCCGGGCATAAAGAAAATAGAAAACAAATTTTATAAACACGAAAACAAATTTACTTTGGCAAATTGCGTCAGGAGTACTCGCAGTTAATTCAGGTTTAAATCATCGGAGTGTTAGATGTGATACTATTTGTCAATGTTGTGGAATGACTGAGAAAACTATTAATCACGTCTTTTTTGAATGTCCCTTCGCTTTACAAACTTGGACGCTATCAAAGATTTCGTCGACACCTGGTTATTTCCCAACAGGGTCAGAATTTACGAATTTGGACTATTTATATTGGAGAATATCATCTCATATAAAGGAACATGGTAATTCCAATTGTTTTCCCTGGATATTATGGTTTTTGTGTAAAGCTAGGAATAAAAAGGTATTTCAAGGAATACAAACTGATTCCACTGACATATTTAATCGAGCAAACAGTGAACACTTGGCCTGGGTGGCGGCACATACATCTCTCCCTAAGGACTTTGAAAATAGAGAATTAATGGAGCATCCCTCTACATCGCTTAGATGTCGGATTGATGGTTCATGAAAATCTACAGACCCTAATACAGGTGTAGGTTGGATTTGCCTTCAGGGAGAAGATCAGGTCGTGTTGTTAGGTGCTAAGTGTTACCACAAAACATTATCACCTTTGCACACGGAGTTGGAAGCACTGATATGGTCTATGAAAACCATTCTATCGTCAAGGTTAATGTGCCAAGTATTCGAAACAGATTGTGCTGAACTTGTCTCAATGGTGAAATCTCCAGAAGAGTGGTCCGTTTTCTCTAATCAGCTAGATGACTTTGCCTCGCTTCGTACCTCTCTACCAGATTTTATGATCTCTCGTATTCCTCGTTCTTGTAATAGATATGCCGATTGCTTAGCACGGACCTCTAGAATGTTATCTTCAGAATTTTCTTTTGTAAATACTATTCCTCTAATTTGGACAACCAATTGTGGAGTGATTTTTTAATTTAATGTTTGGTTGAAAAAAAAAAACACTAGTAATAAATACTACAAGAAGAATAATACTATACTAATAAGTTTTCTTCGAATGATTTAAGTCGCATAATTATAGACTTATGTAATATTTATATAACCGCGTATATTTTTTTAATATGGAAATTAATTATTCCCACAATACAATCAACTTAGCATATGGATAATTGTTTCTCTTATTTTAATCAAATCATATAAGATTCTCTGAATTTATTACTAGTCGTATTTCGTTCCTCCCTTCTTCTCCTTAGCTTCTCCCTCCTCCTTAATCTACAACGTATAAGATACGCCCAACAACAACAAAAAAATAATATATGAAGCTAATAAGCTTACACTAAGAATCTAAATTTGAGAATATTAACCAACCTGCTGGTGAAGAAGCTTCTTATGGATTCGATAGCCCTAATGATATCAAACAACACTTATCATCAGTGCTTGATCCAGAATTAGGTTAAACGCTAACCGAAAATTTTAACGAACAAAAATTTATTTAATTGTTGAGTCCACACTTTTGTATCCATACTATGTATGAGCTCTACAAAATAACAGTTGAGTTCTTAAGGGCTTGTGTAACCTTTGAAACAAAACAAAAATTGATTAAATTGAAGTCAAGTCAACCCTCACTTTGTCAGTTCCATAGAGGTAGTCGCAGTAAGTGAAAACTGAAGCAAAGTTGCTTTGGCTTTGTCCTCCAACGTAGTGATGATAATCATGATACTCAGCTCCACCATAAAATGGAATCCATTTTGTCATAGTCCACGGAAAGTCATATCTGCAAAAACAAAACAAAAAATAATAAGTGCATTTTTTTTGTGTGATAAACCACATATTTTCAACAATGATTTTAGACTCCATTAATTAGTTCCAAATGTAAATATTTATAAATATTTTTGTTTGCATTTACGAAACTTATAAATATCTAACATAAGAATGTTTTTATATTTCGTGTTTCACTTTTTAGTTTTTTACCCGCTGTGAGTCTCAATAGCCTCCATTTGACGTAAAGTTATCCATAACCAAAAGGTCGTAATGTGGCCAGGAGCAATGGCCGGTCCAAGAAACGTCGGGATCCCAAGAATCAAGATCTCGGCCCAATGTGCGTACGGCGATGCATATCCGATGGGAGATGTATGCTCGTGATGGACTCTATGAATCTTTTCATAACCCCATTTGCAATGCAACAATCTATGGAACCAATAGTTAGTGTAATCTTCTATCAAGAAGTAAACCACTAGTTGCGATACTAGCTCCATTAACGATGGTAGTGGTAAACCACTTCGAATCCCAGCAATCTGTAAATTAACACACATACATCCTCTAAGTACATTTCAAGAATACCAGAAGTTAAATTTCAAAAAAAAATATATATATATATATATATATATATATATCACAAGTTTTTGCGTTTGAATTCACAATTTGCAAATAATATTTAATTAAAAAAGGAAATTACTTTAAATAAGTCAAAAAAATCAGCAAATTATACAACTGACACACACAAATTATGTTGCAAACCTAACACGTAAAATAGGGGAAACTTATATATATAACTAATGTTGTTTTTTTTTTTTTAATAAACTCAAATATAAATTATGTTGCAAACCTAATGTCATGGCATGTGTTAATTAACTTTGTTTTGTTGATGCTGCATTTGTAAACTCATAATCTTCAGCAATGGCAACCATTCGTGTGTGTTGTCTATTTTAATAAAAATGTGTGGTTGACAAGGGAAGAAAAAAACTCAAACGCAAATTGATTAATGATGACAAAAAGACAAAAATAAATAACCTTGGTTGAAGGGTAAGAAACGAGTTGCAATGTGCCGACGACGAGAAGGAACAACTTCATGACATCTTTATAACATCGGAACATATCAGATAACGAATACTTAATCTTTGGCTGAATCTTAAACCGCTCGAACCAATCGGACATTCCCACGATGACAAAAGGGAGAGGAGCAAGGGAAAAGACGAGGAAGAGTACCAAAATGGTGTGGCAATATACGTAGAAATCGGATCTGGTGGCTGTGTAATCGAACCAAACCGTCTCGAACCAAGTTAGGTTTCGTCCTAATGCCACGGACGCCTCTTCAACGGTTGGGTAAGGGATCATATTGTTAGATCGTGTCTGGATGATTTGTTTGGTTTATTTACAGCAATGTTTTGGAGTTAAGAATATATAATGATAGTGGGATCCCTTATAAATATATAGCACACAAAAAAACATGGCTTATGTTTCATATTTAAAAGTTAAAAGGGATTTAATAATTTAGATTTTTTAAAGAAAGAGGAAAACGAGAAAGTGACTTCCTCAAATAAATGATTTTTAAATTGTTGGAGCTAATAAGAATCATAACGTGCTTGTTGAGCGTTTACGAATGTATAAGCTTGAATACTAGGATTATTAAAATCAACTGTACAAATATTAAGTTTGTTTTAATTTTATGCGATTTCTTACTCTCTTTTTTTTTTTTGATAAAATATGCGATTTCTTACTTACATTTTCCTTTGAGAAAATTGTGTCCTCTTCTTTCTGTTTTTAGCAGAAACAATCTTATCTCTTCGTGCATTATTTTACTATCATGTTCCCATAACTTAACAGGTCACATTTTCATTTTAGAAAAGAAGACGTGTCTAAATAATAGGGAAATTCATACGTAAGAGTATTTTCAATTTTTGTTTCCAATTATATTAGGTAGGTAGGAAGATATCTTAAATGAAAGTTTTACGAACGATATATATCGTTATTGCAATTGATATCTTGAATATATGGTCGGTGACTGCTTTTGGAAAGCTAAAGCATTTTTCAATACTTTGAAATGTTTTGCCTAGAAATTTTTCTGCAGTTGTATTAATTTTGGGTTGCTGCTTGAAATTCCCCTACAATGCAGTTTCTGCCTAAATCCATCTAAATCCATAAGACACTCAAATTCTTCCTATTACCCCTAATCTATCTAATTTAATGATTTTTCCCCCAATCTTTTTTTTTCTGTCTAATTCCACTTACGAAATTAAACAACCTCAATTCTGATAAATTCATATAAATCGCGTTTAGAAATAGTGATTGCCCTTTAACCAATTAACCAGATCAAATTCGATTTAAACCCATTGAACCCTGTTTAAACCTCAAATCAAAAATTCTTAAACCCAATTACTAAATCCTTAAATTTTTCTTCAGAGAGGATCGATCAATCACACTTTTGGGTTTACTCCGCCATGGGTTTTGCTTTGTGTATATGCAGATCAGCTACTAAATTTGCTTTCATTTGATCTTTGTAAGCAAAAAGATATTTGTCTCTTGTATTCGACGTTTTATTGGGGTTTGGTTGGGAGGAGGATGAGGAGATGACTCCAGGAAGCTTTACTTTCATAATTGAAGACAATGCTGGACATCCGACTGTGATTCTTTGGAGGATCAAATGGCCAATGAAGGGCCTGATTTCGAGTAAGCTTTGTGAATCATAAATCTTCTTTAATAGTTGCAAGTGTAGGCAGAGAGGTTATAATGTTGTTTTGTGTTTCATTGCCTTTTGCAGAAGACGTTCTACAAGTATTTGGATATCAGAGGAGTGAAAGCAAGCACAACAAATTTCTTGCACGAGTACATGATGGGAAAAGTGAAGCAAAGTACTTGTTATGGTTGAAGAATGTTAAGAAGTTTATGGAAGAATGAAAGACAAGTTCGACATCTTAAGTTCCTATGAATGAGATACTGAAGTCTCTTGTGTTAGATAGCATTCAAAACTTGCACAATCTTTGAGTATTTATGGTATTGCCTTTCCAGTTTAGATGGGACTTTTAATTCCCAATGCTAATTGAAACTAAAAAATCCAAAGATATATAGACAAAGAAATGAAAAGTAGTAGAATCTTGATAAATATCAGAAAAAGTGTAGGTAGCTTACAACGACAAGAAGAGAAGCTAATAAAACATTCTTCATCTTACTTATGAGCAAGACCAAGTGGTGAATGGATCTTATTTTTGGTGCAATCCTAAACTCTAAATCAAAACCATTTGTTATCATCAACCCAAAGAATAGAAATCGGAACCCTAGCTCCCCATTTGTCCCAAAACCTCGTCATCCCACACTTTGACGGCTATGATCCCAGGCCTTCTCGAGCTTGGAGATAAGGATTTAACTAGATTTTGGGTGGTTTAAATTGATTTGGGGTTTAAACAGGGTTCAATGGGTTTAAATCGATTTTGGTCTGGTTAGTTGGTTAAAGGACAATCACTATTTCTAAACATGATTTATATGAATTGATCGGAATTTAGGTTATTTAATTTCGTAGATGAAATTGGACAAAAAAAAAGATTGGGGGAAAAAATCATTAAATTATATAGATTGGAGGAAAAAATCATTAAATTATATAGATTGGAGGGTAATAAAAAGAGTTTAGGTAGATTTAGGCAAAAGCTGCATTGTAGGAGGGTTTCAGCAGCCAACCCATTAATTTTTCTGTCGGTAAACGGATGGTCTAGGATGTACACAAAGTAGTGAATGGACCAACTTAAAATACGTCGACACTCGAAATAATACTGAATGGACCAACTGTAAAGCTACTAACACGTGTTTTTTTTTGTCTATTACATCGTGTCATCATCGGAGATATTTGATTTTTTTTAGTTATCTTCAACACATACAATTACGATGAATGACTTTACGTCGTGTATCCACAACATTCGGATTATTGTGTTTTGAACTTTCCTTCTAAGCCATGGAGTGTTAAAAAAAAAATAGAGGAAAATCGTATCAGGATGATGATGGTTTCGTCTCGTCGATGGTGAGATGAACGGAAAAATAAATGGCAGTAAGTGAATAAACAAAAAATATTAAAACTCCTAAACGCCCACCGTGGGGCTCGAACCCACGACCACAAGGTTAAGAGCCTTGCGCTCTACCAACTGAGCTAGACGGGCTTTGTTGATGGTAATGACGGTTTCTGATAGATTGAGTAATATCAGCCGCTCACTATTAAACGATTTAATATTTTTTTGGATGTTTAAAAATCTTATATATTTCATTCATGATTTAAGGCAAAAAAAATACTAGTAGCCCAAGTACTTTAATATAAATGTATGCAATTCTTCTAAATAATCAACATTTTTTATTCACACACATCTATTCCAAACTCTGGATTGACTGAATAGGAACCGCACAAAAAAAAACAGGTAAAAAACTCACCAACACAGTTTTGGATTTTGATGATTCCTTCTAATCTTCTTTCCTCTTACCATACAAAGTTATAATACCACAAAAGAATTAGAACACATGAAACCTTCAGATCGAAAAAAATGTCATAATGAGCATTTTTTATGTGACACAGGACAGACCGGAAAAGAGAAAACTAAACTACCCTTTTCTTTTGCAAGTCTTAAGACTACATTAGTAGATTGCTTATAACTTACGGTACGTAAGCTACGTCTGCTTCATCACCTTCTAGAAACTTCAACCCTCGTGAGGACTTTTAGCTTTTAGGTTTACTAATCGAATTTCTCTGCTCCTCCATTCTGCTTGTTGCTCTTCTTGGACTCCTCCTTCATCTGCAACTCATAAGATACAGCATTAAGCAGTGGAGTCTATGCAAGTAAGAGATCAAGAATCATATCATCAATACAACATAAAACTATGGACAGAGACCACAGATATACTAAGAGTCTCAGTTTTTGGGAGTATTTTATTTACCTGTTGAAGAAGTTTCTTTTGGAATCGGTAACCCTAATGAGAGTAAGATTAGATTACCACATTGTCAATGTTATATCCAAAAGTTGTAGAAAGGAACTAAAAGTATCAATACTCACTTTGTCAGTTCCATAGATGTAATCGCAGTAAGTGAAAACTGAAGCAAAGTTGCTCTGGCTTTTTCCTCCAACGTAGTGATGGTAATCATGATACTCAGCTCCACCATAGAACGGAATATATTTTGTCAGAGTCCATGGGAAATCATACCTGCAAAAGCAAAGAAAAACAAAAAAACAGTCAATTAATCTCCTGAGAAACAAGTTTAATGTACCAATCAAACATCAAATTCTCCAAAAATATTTCTTTGAACAAGTGAAGGTGCTTACTTATCATTTAAAGGATCAGCCAATGGGAATATACACTAAAAGGTTAGCTAAGCAGTCTCTAAACAATCCCAAGAGCTAGAAGGGTCTATAAAAAATATCAGTAAAGGCTAGTGCCTAGCTTAGCCCCACCAAAAAAAGTGAGCCACTATTGAAAGATCCCACATTGCCCCAACTCATTATAAATAAACAAAGGTGAGGTAAAAACTATTCAAAAGTTGACATGATGCAGACATAAACAAATAGAAGAATGACTAAAAGCTTGGGAAAAAAAGAAAAGAAAAGATCCTTTGTTTCAATTTTTTCTCTACAATTCCTTCTTCTTACCCGCTATGAGTTTCGATGGCCTCGATTTGGCGTAAAGCAATCCACAACCAAAACGTTATCATGTGTCCAGGAGCAATCGCTGGTCCTAGAAACGTAGGAATCCCAAGAAGCAAAACCTCAGCCCAATGTGCATATGGAGCAGCATATCCAATAGGAGCTGTGTACTCATGATGAATATGATGAATCTTCTCATAACCCCATTTACAATGGAAGAATCTATGAACCCAGTAATTAGTGTAATCCTCTACCAAGAAGTAAACCACTAACTGTGCTACAATCTCTAAACAAGATGGTAATGGCAATCCACTTCGAATCTCAATCATCTGTATAAACACACAAACAACAACAATACTAAATTCATATGATTCAGAGACATCCAAATTGATTTTACGATTTTGAAATTTGGATCATCAATTCCGAAATTAGAAACAATCTCCAGTCAAATTCGATTTCGAAAATTACCTGAATCGAAGGATAAGAAACGAGTTGCAATGGACCAACGACGAGAAGGAACATCTTCATGACGTCTTTGTAACATTGGAACATATCAGAGAACGAGTTTTTCACCTTAGGTTGAATCTTATACCGATCGAACCAATCTGAGGTAGATCGCGCCAATTCGATGAAGACTAGAGGGAGAGGAACGAGGGAGAAGACGAGAAAGAGGAAGAGAATGTTGTGGCAGTAGAGGTAGTAATCGGACTTGGTGGCGGAGTAATCGAACCAAACGGTTTCGCTCCACGTCAGGTTTCGGCCTAAGACCATTGAAGCTTCCTCGACCGTGGCGTAAGGGATCATCGTAGATAATAAAATCGTTCCTTCCGGTGACGGCGACGGCGACGGCTACGATCGTTGACGTGAAATTGATATTGAGATTGAGATTGAGAGAGAGAGCGAGAGCGTGGAGAGTGTCGTCGTTGTGGCTGTATTTTTGTCTGTTATTATAGATTGAGCTGGCGAATCTTTGGACTGATGACGTGGCATATTCTTCAGAGCAACAAGTGTGACACTTGACATGATGTATCTTCTCGTGAAGCTTTTTTCGGCCCTACTAAAGCCCATTTAAACAGTGGCCTATTCAAGTACTGTACATAGTAAATAGCCAAATAAAAATGAACTACATTTAAGGGTTTAACATTGAGGTATGGAAAAAATGTAGATGAACCTAATTAAGTGGAATTTAATAAAGATATGAATTCATTTTTTAGGTTCCGAAAATACGGTTTGTCAATTTTTCTTAACAAAATTATAATTATTGAAAAAAAAAAATTGAGTAAACTCTTAATTTTCTTAAATTCCCCTCTAAACAAACAACCATCTGAAACCTAAATGTGATGTTTCATCCTCTCTTTTTTGTAAGAGTTGTTTTTAGAAAGAGTTTTAACACGGTTACGACGTCCGGTATCAAACTAAGACATTGTTTTTATGACTTTATCAAATCAAGACCACATATCCTCTTATTATTTATATTGGATTGTATTTCTCTGATTCTTTCAAGGGTTCATACAATTTATTGTTGAAATACTTATATTTTCGGGAATATCCTATATTCTTATACTTAGGCTGTTAGCCAATCATATATATTAAAGTAGAATAATGGTATTTCTTTATCTATTGTAGAAATAAACTCTACTATATACTAACTAGCTCCCCTTAAAATCATCGTGCTTGGGACCAATTCAAGGATACATAACAACGACTGTTTGACATTTGTGTCTTTGAGTTTTTACGATAACATTAGTAGAACACTATTTCTATATATACATATATATAGAACCCCCGTTCTTAGCCAATCATCATACTAATAAAATGCTATTGCATCAAGAAAGGTGAGGTTACATGTTGACCCCCAAAAAAAGAAAAAACAAGGTGACGTTACATTTGAAAATTTAAAGTCTACCATTTTCGTCATACATAAAATATATTTAAATGTAATACAAAACGATTGTTGGTGAGCAACCAAGTGCCTTAGGCGTGAACGTGAGTGCGAATGGAATCGACCACACACCATTAAATGACTTTACAACAAGCCCAAAGAGTTTCTCTTTTTAACAGTGAAAACTGAAAACAAACCTCGGACCAATCTTACCACACAATTACACTTTTTAATTATTTTATGTTATGTTATTTTTTGACGTTAATGAATCTTATATTTGTTTCCTAAAAATAAAGGAATCGGTACTTGAGTCTCTCTGTGTTTGTTTAAGTTTTCCTTGTAACTCTAAATTTGTTTACGTGCTTTCTCACGTTAGATTTTATTTGGGTTTTACGAAATTAATTTGTTTGGGTTTCTCGTTTTCTTATTTAACGTGTCAAATTTTCTACAAATCCAATAGTTTTGTTTTCTCTAGACTTTTGGGATTGTCAAAAAATTAGAGACTGGATGTCTCTGTAAAAAAAAAACGGGGGTTTTCTATAAAATATTGCCTTTCTAATGCATTTTATGCATTAATAAAGTATATTTTAACAATTTAAATATATGGGCTCAATAGATATGACATGGCGGCATCAACAAGAAATATAATACAAGAACCACGCACGTCTATATTACTCATACCTTTAATCGGATAATTAAAGATAATTTTTTGGTCGGCTTGGATTTAAATGTTTTAAAATCAACTTATACTGTATTTAAAATAAAACTATTTGTCTGAGAAAAAATAAACAATTTGAAAAAGAAAAAAAAAGAGTAAAGCAGAGAATCCCTTAATTCGCTTCTTTGCCAAGCAAACCACCAAAACCTCTCAATTTCTTTCTTCTCCTTAAGCAAAGTCATTAACTTTTACTAAATGTCAGATTCGATTCACCGGAGAAAAGTCCCGAATCCCATCGGAAATAGTGGCCGGAGCTCCAGGACGAGACGGACGACTGCTCGATATGTTTCCGAAAACAATACTCGCTCAAACTCCATTAATCGTGTTTTCGAGAGAAGCTTCTCAGAGCCGAGCCTAAATCGCCGCCGCGATGGAGACAGTAATTACCAGCGGCAACCATCGCCGATGAGAGGTTTACAAAAGGAAGATTCCGACCCGATCGTTAACTTGACTAGGATTCGCTCTGAGGTTTTCGCTTCTTCTCCGTCGTTGTTGTCGGGCTTCTCTTCACCGTCATCTCCATCTCTGATCAATCAAGAGGTCAGACTCTGTTTTGTCTCACTAATTTAATTTCTGTCTTTACTAATTTTTCAAATCAAACTCATCATTTCTACATTTAGTCCACAAAGGTTTCCAAATTTATAGTTTTAAGCCTAATACTTTGAAAATATAGCAATATTTACCTATTATTTTGAACAGAAAGGTTAGGTAAGATGCAAATTTTAGAGTCAGTTCACGAAATCAGATCGTGAGAAAGATTCGAAATATTTGTCTTTTCTAGTAAATTCCATAATCATAGAATATCTTATTCGAAATAAAATCAGGGTAATAAAAGAGAAGCAGCAAAAGTAGTAATCAACGTAGCAGTAGAAGGAAGTCCAGGACCTGTAAGAGCAATGGTTAAATTGAGTTGTAACGTCGAAGAAACGATCAAAATCGTCGTGGAGAAGTATTGCAAAGAAGGAAGAACACCAAAACTCGATCAATATGCTGAATTTGAATTGCATCAGTCACATTTCAGCATCCAGTGTAAGTTTTTATTTTTTTTAGATATAGAAAAAAATATGTTAGGTTGGATTAAATATCTATATTATAGTATCTACTTTTGCTTTAATATCCAAGGATCATGAAAACTATTCGAAATAGTCTTGAATCATGTGATGGTTCTAACCTGTAATAAAAGAAAAGGGTGATTAAAACTGATGTATACCTCTTTTTGATAACATAATGGACTATTAGATAACATATATAATTTGAGGGTATTTTCAGGTTTGGAAACAAGAGAAATAATTGGAGAAATAGGAAGTCGAAACTTCTATTTGAGAAAGAGAGCTCATGAAACCGGAGTCTCGCTTGCCGGGATTCCTCCGGTGAAAACAAGTCTTATTCCTTCGTCGAATTTGATCTGCTCGTGCATTGCTCAGATTATTGGAAAAATCATGCGGAGAACGAGAAAGATATGGAACATATTGGTATGTATGCAATGAGATTAACCAAAGTACAAGTTTGAGAGTTGCACATAATATTTAGTCTGCGTTGCTAAGGAAATTTAACGTGATGAAACTGTACTATATAATAGCTTACAGATTTTTAGGTATTCATACATACATACTTGTGACAATATTAATTTGTATGTCAAACTCTATGCGACATGGTGAACAATAAAACAACCAGTAATTATGGATATGGTTCTAATAAAATATTGATTTATGAGACAAACTTGAATTCATTTTTTCAAACATTCTAATCTAACCCTTTGGATTTGAAAACCAAAGAAAAATTAAAAAAAAAAAAAAAAAAAACCAAAGGCAAATGAGATAATAACCTTCTAGCTAAGTCAGAGGCTTTAGAAAGCATCTTCTTCTTCTGCGAATTGCAATTTCCAAAACCCAAACAGTTTCTTTAAGCAGAGAAAAGTGACCGTCGCTATCGCCGACGCCTTACAGTCAGCGATCACACACTGTCTCTCTCAAACTCCTTTTTATTCTGTTCTCAATCTTCTCCCAAACAAGCTTCGTTCTTTTATCTTCGTCCTGTAATTTCGTTTTCTAAACGTAAGTTTTTCGTTTATGAAATTTCGAAAGGTGTGTCTCAATCTCCAATTAGACCAGAATGAGGTTAGAGATTACTCCCATTATATTATAGAAACCTAACCTAGATGATTCAGGATATAATCGTTGAGTTTTTAGAATGGAAATCAAATTTTCAATTTTGATGTTCAGGTAGCAAATTTTTGGGCGTACAGCTCAGAACAGAGCTGAAAATAGGAGCTGAACATTCTTTGGTAGATTGATTTCTTTGGTTATTGTGTTGGTTTGAAAATTTAAGTTGAATTTAGAAGTTGGTTCTCAAATGTTAGATTCTAAGCTGAGATTCTTCCTTCAAAAATGTCTAGTGCTTGAACAGGCTAAGCAAGTCCATGCACAGTTAGTTGTGAACCGTCATAAACATCTTGAATCCATATTAGTTCATCAAACTCTTCAGTTTACAAAAGAGTTCTCTAGAAATGTCGTCATCTATGTCAAAAGAATCCTCAAGGGGTTTAATATTGTGGATTCTTTCTCCTGGGGATGTCTTGTTCGGTTCTTGAGCCAGCATAGGAAGTTCAAAGAAACGGTTAGCTTGTACATTGAAATGCACAACTTTGGAATTCCTCCAAGTTCACATGCTATAACCTCGGCTTTGAGTGCTTGTAGTAAGATGGATAACATGGTTGATGGTAACTCGATTCATGCTCAGGCTCTTAAAAGTGGGTTATGTGGTTGTGTTTATGTTCAGACAGGTCTGGTTGGTTTGTATTCTAGACTTGGTTGCATTGAGATGGCGAAGAAGGTTTTTGATGATATTGCTAAGAAGAACACAGTTTCGTGGAACTCTCTTTTACACGGGTATCTGGAAAGCGGAGATCTAGATGAAGCTCGCAGAGTGTTTGACAAGATTCCAGAGAAAGATGTGGTGTCATGGAATCTAATTATCTCGAGCTATGCTAAAAAAGGTGACATGGGCAATGCATGCTCTTTGTTTCAGGCGATGCCTTTGAAAAGCCCGGCTTCTTGGAATATTTTGATTGGCGGGTATGTGAATTGCGGGAAAATGAAACTAGCTAGAACCTACTTTGATACAATGCCTCAGAAGAATAGTGTTTCTTGGACTACAATGATTTCAGGGTACACAAAATTGGGTGATGTTCACTCTGCCAAGGAGCTTTTCATACACATGTCCAAGAAAAACAAACTCGTCTATGATGCAATGATAGCTTGTTATGCTCAAAACGGCAAGCCAAAGGATGCTCTGAAGCTATTCTATCAGATGCTTGAAAGCAACTCAGATGTTCAGCCGGATGAAATCACGCTCTCAAGTGTTGTATCGGCTAGCTCACAGTTGGGTGATATAAGTTTTGGTACATGGGTAGAGTCATATATAAACCAACATGGAATCCAGATTGATGATCTTTTGATTACCTCTGTGATCGTTCTTTACATGAAAGGCGGAGACTTTGCCAAGGCTTTCAAATTGTTCAACGATCTAAACAAAAAGGACACAGTTTCTTACTCAGCTATGATCATGGGGTGCGGAATAAACGGCATGGCGACTGAAGCAAACAGTTTGTTTAGAGAAATGATCGAAAAGAAGATCCCTCCAAATCTAGTAACATTCACAGGACTATTATCAGCATGTAGCCATTCGGGTCTTGTTCAAGAAGGCTACAAATGCTTCAAAACCATGAAAGACTACAACCTGGAGCCCTCAGCTGATCATTATGGGATAATGGTGGATATGTTGGGACGAGCCGGGAGGCTAGAGGAAGCATATGAGTTGATCAAGAGTATGCCGATGCAGCCAAACGCTGGAGTTTGGGGAGCCTTGCTTTTAGCCAGTGGGTTACAGAACAATGTTGAGTTTGGGGAGATTGCTTGCAGCCACTGTGTTGAACTCGAGACAGATCCTTCGGGTTATCTTTCGCATCTTGCTAATATATATACGTCTGTTGGTAGATGGGAAGATGCAAGGAATGTTAGAGACGCTATGGAAGAAAAGAAACTGCGTAAGGCACTTGGGTGTAGCTGGGTTGAAGGTTCAAATCATTGAGATTTCTGGATACATCGGTGTGGTTGTGCTGCTTGGGTCTTTTATCTTAGTGGTTTGTTCTAGCTAAGAAACTTGCTATAACCATATGAAAAGGAGTGGCTGCAACCAGCAGGCCAGTGACACCACCACCTACTACACCTCCATCAGGGCTAGCCAATGACACACTCATCCCGCCTGCTCTGCTCCATGTCCCGTTCGAGTCACTAGGCATGAATGATCCGGACAGTGACAGTATCTCACAAACCGACCTTTTATTAAAATCAGCAGAAGCAATCGTCAAGATGAACAAAAGTTACATGAAAACGAAAAGCTAAGGATGGGGAAGCAGGTTTTATAGTTTGATTCAGGTTCAGTTTTTTTCAATTAATGGGTTTACGGTTATACAATGAAGCCCATTCTAGTTGCATGTTAAAGGCTCAAAAAAGAACCCATGTACCAAGCCCATACGAAGAAAAGATGATGTGGAAACAGATTTGGGAAAGTAATTTAAAGCCCTAAAGCCTAGCCCAAGTGTCTGCATGTTTCGGTTTAACCTCAATTATAAGTTTATAACTATTCAAAAAATAACTAAACATATACAAGTATCCCAGCTAATTTTGTATTTTGTATTAAAATAAGCAGACATGCCTTAACACAAGTATTGTACATTGTTCAGGTTCTTGAAATTTTGGCATTAATTTGTGATACACATTTTAACACAATTAAAATACTGCAAGTGCACAGAACAATCGTAGTAACATAAAAAGAATCGAATCCACAGAAACCAATGTTACACTATGATTTTATGAGATTTATAAATAAAGCTAAGACAAAATCAAAGAGTTTATGGTTTCTTAAACAATAAGCAAAGCAAATTAAATCGGTTTAAAAACAGTAAATAAAAGCGCTAGGTCAAGGGTAATTTCGTGGGGATCAAATCATCAAGAACCGAACAACTATTCAGGAATTAATTTAGCACCAATCTAGAACTCAAACATAAAAATAAGACTGATCCACTGTCGTGGCGCCAACAACTTTATCTAGCAACCTAGCATTCTAAACTGTCGTTTGAACCTAGAATCGAAGACAAGCATTACGGTCTGGTTCAATATGTTCACGATTTGCCTTAGCATCAACTATCGTTAGCTAAGGACAAATCGCCCACCTATGCCTTTTCTAGCAACATATAACACTTTTGGTGAATAGATTTAACCTAAGATCAGAGACTAAGTGATCAGATTAGTCTAGGCAATAAGATCAACTATAGGTGAAGACATCAAATAATAAATCCTATCTATGTTCAGTTCATTGAATCCTTAAATCCCCTTGAAAAACCCTTAACCTAACTGGATAACTACTCAGCTATAGAAACAAAAATCACAGCAATAAGAGATGAAATACTCATGAAATAAATCTGTAAAAATAAGGGTTTAGAGTTCTTCTCAATGTTGAAGTCGAGATCTCTTTTCCTTCAATCTTACAAGCAAAAACTCTTTCTCTATGTGATATGTTCTTAGCAACAGCGTCTCTTGAAGAAAATAGAAAGAAAAATGATATATGCAGGTCTGGAGGCAGCTGGGTGAAGATTAGGGCGTACTTGGCAAAAAAATTTAAGAAAGTTGGGATTTTCCCTTATTTGCTCCGTCGAATTAAATCGAAATGAGGTGCTCAACGGTGAATTTTTGACTTTTCTCCAATTTCTGCTAAGTTCCTCCCAGAAGCTTCAATCTTCATCCTTAGCCATCTTTTGACTTGTAATGACTCAAAATAAAACTAAAAGACTCGATAAAGACTCGAAAACAATTGTTAGAATGCGCCAAAAACGCAGCACATCAATTTGGTATGAATTAGCTAAGTATTGTACATTGTTTATGTTCTTGAAAACTTGGCATTAATTTGGTATGGATTAGCTAAATCATTTTGTCAACATGAAAGTTTCATTAGAAACACACAAATAGGTGTAAGCAAACTCCACTGATCACACAGTTTTCTTCCAATTTATTCCAATTTCTTCCCGTTTCTTTTCAAAATAACTATGAGCATTTACATTTTGTGGTCCATGTTGATGTTGTCTTTTCTTGGACAACATACAATTGCTCTTGTCAAAATCAAGCTAAAGAGATTTGACACAGTCAACAAGACCATGTTTGACGTGGCCAAAAATAAACTCGACCTTGTAATAGATGGTGACACACTATATTATACTGAAATCGGGGTTGGGACACCCCAGTACAAAGTTTTAAGGTAGCAGTGGATACTGGGAGTGCGGACCTGTGGCTGCCAAGCAAAGATTGGAGATTAGAAGATCCATTTCTGAGATACGATCCTACCAAATCGTTGACTCATGTAGACAACAACGGTATGGCTCATTTATCGTTTTAAATTTCTTCTCTCAGTAACAATATTTACAATCTATTTTATATTTGACAGAACCCGCACAACTCTTTTATGATCAATGTGGCCTTGATGGTTTCATAAGTACCGATGACGTAACAGTCGGTGAGGTCATTGTGAAAAAACAAGTAAGTTAATTTTTTTTTTCTATCTTAACTAATTAGTGAATATTTTATTTCATTTACCTGAACTAATTAGTGTTTTCTATCTACAGAATTTCGTTGAGGTTACGTGGGTAATAGAAGGTATTCTTAATATTGGAAGTGCCGATGGTATGCTCGGGTTGGCATTTCAAGACTCTTCTGCCAGGGATTAGTCCCCGTTTGGTAAATATTAACTAAGTAAATACTGAAAAGTAACATTAAATTTAACTTCTATTTATTATTTTTAAGTATTAAATGAATATCAATTTAACAAATGGAAAATACTTATAATATTTCTTTGCTTTTTTCTGATATAGAATTCTGAATATTACAATTTAATTGATTTTCTTCATTAATAAAACTGAAAATTTTAAATATCTTATTGTAAAACATATTACTATCTGGCGGAGGGAGATAGAGAACAAGGACAATTGACCCCTATGAATTTGTAAAAAAAAAAGGTATTTTAAGCAAAAAATATATATATGAATGTTGAAACTACATTTTGCCCCCTAAATTTAATGGCTAGCTCCGCCACTATGACAACGAAATATCTCTAATAATTAAAATTTTCAAATCAATTAAGTGTATCGGTCATTAGAATGTGTTAAAACTTAAAACACATGCAATATTTTGCAAAGTGGACGACTGTTCTCTTTAGTTTTGATTTCAAATCTCGATTAGTTTTTCCGTGTATTATACTTTATATGTGAAAATTGTTTCATTAATATCAACACTAATTAAGTTTTATGCTAATGCTACGCTACGTAGGTATAACATGATAGATCAAAAATGAATTGAAAAGAAAATGGTTTCAATTTGGATGAAATACCCTAATCAAGATGAGAAGGATGGGGGTGCCATCATTTTTGGCGGATCTGACCCGGCCCACTACGTAGGGGAACACACCTATGTTCCTATCACAAAACAGTATTATTGGGAGTTTGAAATGGGGGAGATACTCATTGGAGGAAGGAGAACTAAACATTGCATCAACGGTTGCTCTGCCATTACTGACTCCGGCTCTACTGATTTGAGGGGTCCAAGTGTAAGAATATATATACTTTATATTGCTTGTTATGCTTTTGAGAACTAACAAACTTTTTTTCTTTGATCGTAGTCTATAATTCATGAAATCAATGGAGATCTTGGGATTGCTCCATTCGCAGACGTGGATTGCAGTAAGGTTCATCTGATGCCCGCAGTTTCACTCACCATCGGTAACAGAATGTTCATACTCACCACGAGAGATGTAAAGATCAAATAAGTTTATTTGTGTAAATATTTTTATTACTTTATTTTATTATTTGGTTATGGTAGCGATTTTATAACTTATTTCAGTATATAAGGATGAATCAGCTTACCGGTACGTGCACAAGCAGATTCAGTCCCAATCCACCACCGGATAGTGATGATGATGATGATATTCATCGTACTCAAAATCTCTGGTACTCATTTTCATTCTCTTTCTAGTAATTTGTTAAATATAATCAAATATTGAGACGTTAATTGGTTTGAGCTAACACGAATTAATGCAGGATATTGGGGCTGGTCTTCATGAAACGTTACCATACCGAATTCGATTTCGAGAACGGGCAAATCGGGTTTGCGGATGCCGTTCAATCGGGACCCTAGTTTTTAAGTATTAAATTCAGCAATTATCGATTCTAATTTTTTTTTTATATAATAATAAACTCTTAAATTTATTTCTACGGTCTATATATCAAAATTCCATATGTAAGTGTAATACTTTAGAATTCCATTTAATTTTTATTTTGTATATTACAGGTTCACATAAATTGAAATATTAGACCAGGTTAGGAAAAATATAATTTCATGTGTTTAAGAAATTGGACCAGGTTAGGAATTCGGTTAAACAAAAGTGACAAGTCAATATAAAAAAAACTTAACAAAAAGCAAAAACTCCAATTCGATCAGAAGAAGTAGAAGAAGATGATGTTGCTTATCTTCAAACGGCTAGTTATCTTCAAACGGCTAGTTATCTTCAAACGGCTACAGAGCCGTGCCAAGGTGAAATGTTGCCATAGACGATAGTAAAAAAAAAAAGTTCCCAATTCATATTAAATAAAAATGTATATAATAATAAAATCAACAAGAAGAAAAGTGTCACGCATAAATCTTGTCGTGTGACATTAAAAAAACTAAAAAAGCAAACACAAAGATAGTTTAAAAGGTAATTCTTCTTCCTTTCTTTCCCACAAAATCATTGATCAACTTTTCAAAGTCAACTTCTCTAACCAAACCTCTTTCGATAGATAAAGTAGCCAAACCACTCAATCTTTCTTGTGACATACTTGATCGAAGGTAAGATTTGATCAACTTTAACTTTGAAAAACTCCTTTCAGCAGATGCAACTGAGACTGGAATCGTCAATAATATCTGATAAGTGATCCATGAGTGAGGATAAAAATCCTGAACATTCTTCAAAAAGTTTAACACTTCAATAGGCCTTGTAACTTCTTTCGGTAAAGATTCTCTTAAAAGCTTAAGTTCAGAAAAGAGATCATTCCCACTAACATCTGAATGTTCTCCGTGGGTTAGAGAATTTTCAAGGTTGGTGCAAGATGCCATCAAACTTTCATCACTCGCAGACTGCAGCTTCTTCAAATTGAACAAAAAGCCAAATATTTGCTCATACTTCTCTAACTGTTCAAATCTCGTCTTAAGTGAGGATAAAGCTTGATCCATGATTTGGATAAAGTAGTCAACTCTAAAGCTCTCCTCTGGTGATAATATCACACTTCCTTCAACGTTTTGTGATTCTTCACCATAATGTTTTTTTCTTTTAATGACCCGCTTTGCTTGTTGGGGAAATACAGGCTCAATTTCCATAGATTCTGCTATTTCCTTAGCTTCTAATTTTGCTTTCTCAAATCCCGAATCTCTGTACTTCTGGAAATACGAAACCAACCCTTTCAATTGAGAAATAGCTACATCAATGTCCATGTCTTCAGACTGCAAACTCTTACTAACAATGTTAACCGCAGAGAGGAGATTATACCAAATAACCATAGAAACCAAGAACTAAAAACATCTGATTCCATGTGTTTCACTTATTGCAAGACATTCAGCGTCACTCTGCTCTTGCGGGTCATCACTATTTTCAGCAATGTGAATCAAAGCGTTCATGATTTTAGGTGCCTGGAATCTTATTGCCTTAACACTTTCCATATGACTCTCCCAACGAGTATTTGACAAAGCCTTTAGTGTCAGACCACCCACATGATCTTCAAATATTTTCCATCGCTTAGTTGAAGATGAAAAAAAGCGATAAGTACGCTGAATGATCCCAAAAAACGAGATTGCCTTTGAAGAAGTGGTTGCCATATCACAAAGTGCAAGATTAAGACTGTGACAACTACATGGTGTATAAAACGCCCTTGGATTCACTTCCAGAAATCTTCTTTGTACTCCTTTATGCTTTCCCTTCATGTTAGCACCATTATCATAACCTTGTCCCATCACATCATCCATTTTCAAATTAAAAGCAGCCAACACATTTTGAAGTTCACGGAAAAGTCCTTCTCCAGATGTATCATCAACTTTCAAGAATGTCGGGAAAAATTCTTCGACCTTAGTTGAAGTTGTTGAAACATCTACAGCGAATAACAGTCATTTGTTCATGATGGCTGATATCCGGAGTGCAATCAAGAATGACAGAGAAAAATTTTGTGCTTTCAATTTTTGCAATAATCATCCTCTTTACCTCATTAGCTAACAGAGCTATCAACTCATTCTCGAATCTTGTTGCTTTGAGATAATGAGAACGAGATTCACCTTCTTTGTATCTTCTCAGATGTTCTATCATAACTAGATCAAAATCAGCAATCATCTCGATGAAACTTAAAAAAATTCCGCAACCTTCTTCACCAATATTCTCATTACTTCCACGAAACGCTAAATTTTGTTTAGCAAGAGTTTTTACCACAGAAATTATCCTAAGCAACACCTGCCTCCAATGAACTCTCTCTTTATTGATTTCATCCTGAGCATACTTATCAATAGTCTGATTTCTATGCAATCTGACTTCTAATTCAACCCACTTCTTCATGCACCCAATATGATCACGGTTAGATTCATGCTCTCTAAGCTTTTTCAAAATATTTTTCCAATCACTGAATCCTGTGGATGCCAATTGACTTTTGTCACTCTGGTTGAACAATTTACAGCAAAAACAAAAGATCTTGTTTGCCGCTTTCGAATATACTAGCCATCGACGATCTTGTTTCTGTCCATAACTCATCGTATAATACAAATGTGAGAAATGTCTCTTAATACCATCTTTTGGAAAATCATAATCAATTGGCAGTCTTTTTACAGGACCTTGCACAACCATAAAATCTCTCCATTCATTCCATCCTTTTCCTATGTTTTCCCAATTAGCATGATCATACATATCAGAAAATCCACAATGCTCTATGTGATCACTGCTTTTCTCAAATTCCTTCTCATTCCCATCATCTTTTTCATTCATATCCTCATCATTCATTGCATTAACATTCTCTGGTTCAAGAATTGCTTCTTCTCTTTGACATTCAACGATATTTTCATCCATTCCATCATCCTCAATAACAACTTGTTCATCATTATTTCTCACTGGTTCATCACAAATTCCAGGTTTTTTGAAATACCTGTGTATAGCATTAACTTGAGATTTTGTTGACTCTTCTTCTCTTCTTTTCCTCTTGTTCTTCTCTCCTCCGAACGGTTGAATCCTTGGAGGCATCTATGAAATCAAAACATAATTATATACAATTAGAGACAGACTGCAATAAGAATGATTAAGAACTAAGTAACAACAAAAAAATTGAATATAAACAAATAGCTACTTACTCTCTTGAACTGATCGTAGAATTAAGTAAATCGTAATATTTGGTAAATTCACCAAAGAAAATATAGAGAAGGAACGACAATAGAAAAGATAGTCAAAGCACCGTTTGCCCTAATTGTTCTAATTCTTTGATTGGTTTTGTTTTTCTTTTTTTCGTTTGTTTTCTTTTTTCTTAAGTTTTAGTTTTTCAATTTTTATATTAATTCAAATATGTCTAAAATAAGCCTAATTTATACTAGAAGGCCTCTTAACAAATTTTTTAAAAAAATTTGGGGCCGTAGGCCAATGTTTCTTGGGCCAAAAGAGAGGCACGGCTCTGAACGGCTAGATCTTCTTAACATCTTGGAATTTCGAAAAACCGAGGCCACCACTAGAAGTAGAATCGTATCGTTGAGACGAGTCTGGAGCTTCAATATCAGCCGCCGCCGCAGTCGCATGCGCTACCGGAAGTTGGGGCGAGTCGACTCGGCGTGGTTATAACGAGTTGACTTTGTGACTCGGACGCGTTGACTCAGTTGACTTAAGCGAGTTGACTGGTTTGATCGGGTTTACTAGTTTAACCGATTTGACTAGTTTGACGGGTTGATTGCTTTGACTTGTTTGTTGACTAGAGTTGATTAGAAATGATCGTTGACCAAAATTGACGGTTGATTGGTTCAATCCGGTTTAACCTGCTGAAAGCGGTTTTTCATACTTTAGACCGTTTTGACTAGTTTTTTTTATCACAATTAGCTAATAAATAAAAAGTTCAAAATTAGCATTTCAAAATATATCTTATGTAGAAATCCTAATAATCGGATTAATTAGGAAGTAAACAAAAAAATAACAACTATGACGATGAGAGAAAATGGCACGTGTGAAGAAAACTTTAGAGTAGACACGTGGTAGAGATGGGAAGATGCAAAGAATATTAGAGACGCTATGGAAGAAAAGAAACTGTGTAAGGCACTCGGGTGTAGCTGGGTTGATGAGATTTCTGGATATAGCCGTTTTTAGAGTTTTAGAAATTTAAGGCAAAAAAAAAAAAAGTTATATGTTTTTTATAATAAAATAAATATAACTAAAAATTTTCATGCTGTTTTAGATTAAATTAGAAAAAATTAATACTATTTCACAATTTATGAACAATTTTATACTATTTTCTTAACCTATAAAAATATAATTATAATCTTATACTATAAAAATACAATTGTATGAATAATTGTATACTATTTCATAATTTATGAATAATTGTATACTATTTTCTTAAACTATTTTTATAATCTATTTTCTTAGTTAACATTATTTTAATCTATAAAATACTAAATTTTAAAATACTTTTATAAAATATTATAAATATTTAATACTAATTTTTATGTGAAATATAATTTTAAATTAAAAATAACATTAAAATACATATTTTACTAATATATTAAACAAAAAAATAAAAATTTGAGGGCCCTAGGCAAATACCTTATTTTCCTACACATAGTCACGCCTCTGATCATCAATCAACATCGGTGTGAAAGAAACTTTCCCTGTTTCTACATTCAAGAGTGGAAGCAACGGAATAAAAATTTTGGAAATTCATGTTGGAACTCGTTTTTTTGACAAAATGGCTTTAGCCATTTTTCGGTGAATTTACCGGTGAAAACGTTCACTGAAATGACCGGTTTTGGGCACGATAGAGTCGTCGCCACAAGCACTAGATGGTAGGGTTTTTAAAAGGTCAAAAACGAAATTCGTTTGAATGAAAAATTAATATCCAAAGTGAAAAGCTTAGAAAAAATAACAAACTTTGAAATTTGACTAAGTATCAAATATTTCACTTTGGAAATTAGAGGAAAAATCCAACTACTTTGCGTCTGGATTTAAAGACATGAGATTTGAGAAATAGGCTTACAATCCATAATTTATTTTAAATTTCTTAAATTCATTTGATTTAAAATTGTTAACTAAATAAACAAATATCTTTATTTGAATTATTTATTTGTAACAATAAAAAGAATCTGTTGACATTTAAGATAATTAAAGGTTGATTTATATTTGACTTCGTCAATAAAAATCAATTATCATCAATTGTCATTATTGTCGTAACCTCCTCATTTTAATTTTGAGACGTTGCACTTTGTATTATTAAAAACACAAGGTCATTGTCTCCACATTCAGACATCGATCGGACACACACAACAACCTCCCTCTTCTCCTTCTTTCTTTAGTTTGAGTCTGAGAGGACACAACAATATTTGGCTCATAAGCTTCTATTTTTCGGTGTTGGGAAAAAGAAGATATCCACAATTGTATCCTGCGAGTCTTATCGCTACAAAACCATCACACTACGGGGCGTTTAAAGATTTAAAGAAAGAGTTTCATCTCGCTTCTGCAATTCCTTTTATCTTTAGAATCTGGTATTGTATTTTTTGTTTTATGTTCTTAATTTATCTTATACAATTATCAGTTGCCTTGGTGTAGTAATTAAGGGTCCTACAATTCAATCCCAAGTTACAGACCAAAATAACACCTAAACCTCGAGAGTCTGATGGAGATATGGGGGGGTGGGGTTTAACAAATATATCATTTCTCAGTGATCAAAGAAGAGTTTGACTACATGATGACACAAACAAATGTCACATACAGACGCAATATACTCATATCATTGTTCTTACTACAACGATCCCAACCACAATTCTTTTCAAAGAACATGTCGGTGCTACCATCGCAATTGCAATTCTCACGAACATAACTTTTTTTGAGATGATCATCATTGGTGCGCCTATCCACCACATGTCATCTTTAGTATTTTTCCGATGTTTTACAATCTCGTTAATCGTACGTACTTGACATCAGAGGTTTTCTTAAAGAAGACAAGAATTTGAAACCTTTTTTTAAAAAATCTTCGCCACCAAGACATATTAGGATCAACCCGTACACATATTGAGCTTCTTCAATTCCTTTCTCTACAGCTTTGGCTATATGTGGAAGATGATGCAAAACGAATGGATCATTGCAGAAACGTAGAAACGATTTCGAAACTAATTGAAGATTTTGAATATCAGACAAAGAAGAAGCTGCAACACGTGAAGAGACTTCGACAACAAGAAGATCTTCAGGTAGAGAATCAAGAGACACATAATTTGTCATCCTCTCTCAATTTGTTGATAAGAACGTTTGTAATCCTTTTCCTTATTTGAAAAAGGACGTAACGCAAAAGTACAATGTACAATGCTTAGACTTGTCATGTTTTGTAAGTGGCTTAGCTAATTCATACCAAATTTTTAGGATTATGAGCAATGTACAATGCTAGTGTTAGGCTCATGCAAAGCATTGACTGTGATAAACGTGTATTTCAAAATATATCTTATGTAAAAATCCTAGAAATTGGATTAATTATGAACGTAAAAAAAAATAACAACTATGACGATGAGAAAAAATGGCACGTGTGAACAAAACTCTAGAGTAGACATGTGGCTCAGCTCCGATTCAACTCCATAGAGTCGTAGATCATACATAAGCAATAAGGGATAGAGCAATTGTTGAATCCATAAGGGATGGTTCCAAATCTTAGTTATAGTTTTAAATTATAACACAAATATTGTAAAATCAGGTTCTACTTTATACGCAAAACAATCAATTAATAATGTAAGCCTACCAATGGCGATTGTGTATATATGATGAACGTGTAGTACTGCAAGTGCTATCAGACTATCTTATTGCAAGTCTCTCACCAAATCTCTTATAAATTATAAAATAATAAATATGGATAAAAAATTATGGATTTAAAAAAAAAAGGGAGAACTCTATGGATAATCTCTCAAATGTTTGTTGGACGCCTCAAAAAAAGAGAGAAAACAAAAAAAAACTAATCGGCACATCATGATCAGCCTATTATTGAAGAGGAAAACATACAAGAGCATCATGCATGCGTGAAACTTGGTAAGAACCATCGAGCTCTAGCGAATTGAAGTATAGAACCATCAAATGTATCACATGTGTGGAGCAGCTCCGTCTTCTGTGTCTTGAAGTTGAAGATAAAAAAATCATTTTTATAGTGATCTTTTGTTCCCCTCTTTTCATAATTACTAGCACTGAAATAGATGGAATTTCTAATGAATCCATTAGTGTCATTGGCAAGCACATTGATGCCTTGATCCAAAAGCATTGACTCGTCTCCCAAAGACTCAATCTCTGGTCGACGACATTCCCGATTCAAAACCCTGAAGGACCAGCTTTTATTCTTCCGTATCCACCATTTTTCAACCTTGAGGACTTGTCCTACTACTGTGACTACAAGTTTTGTGTCAGTAATTATCCATGATTTAGATCTATGTCCATATGTATCCAAACTTCGATGAAGACCCGTTTCCACCATAACAATACACTGAAAGGTTTTTCGTGGAGTCTCTCCAGAAACGGCCATGCAGTCATGTCTCAAAAGAGGAGTTAATAGAAGAAAGCAAAGAAGATTATAGAAATAGTGAGCTACATGATTACGAAGATATGGATAGTAATGATTTAATCTATGGAAAAGAAGACGAAGTTGAAGATGAAGAAGAAGACGAAGTTGAAGATGAAGATGAAGACGAAGTTGAAGATGAAGACGAAGTTGAAGATGAAGATGAAGAAGATGACGAAGATGATGAATGTGACAGCAGATTTGATATTTTTGATGACCCGGATGGTGCATCATCTGATGATGAAAACTTCAGCTTATTTGGGAAGCCTCGACAAGAAGATGAAGACTCACCAACTTTGCCTCCGAAGAAAAGGGCTGGGAATATTGCGATGAAAGAATCAAAAGGAATCATTACATTTGTTTAAATATTTTCACTAACTATCGATGTCGGACAGCGATAGGAGAGTAAAGACGAGTAGGAGAAAATTATGAAACTTCTTACGGTGAGAGATCGATTTGATTTTGATGTACCAATATCACGTCCCGATACCTACATTGTTAAGTGTTGGGTTAACGGATGTAGATGGAGAGTTTGTGCTTCTACAGAAGGGCAATCCCCCGAATTCTATATTCGTTTATACGATTAGAAACACACATGTTCTGTAACTGAGCATTCTAATCGATCCCGACAAGCAGCACCTGATGTTTTGGTACCAATATACCGAGATTTTATTGGTGACATTGATCCATCAGTTCGGCCTAGACATGTCAGAGTAGCTATTAATAAGCAATTTGGTATCAAGGTAATACAAAATATTGTGGTATTGCGGCTGATTTATTTATATTATTATGGCTGATTTATTTATCTTATTGCGGCTGATTTACAATAATATATATATTATTGCAGCTGATTTATTTATGTTATTGCGGCTGATTTATATTTTCAATGCACTAGTGCGGCTGATTTATTTACACTATTGCGGCTGATTTATTTAAATTATTGTGGCTGATTTACAACAACAATTATACTATAGCGGCTAATTTATTTATTTTATTGTGGCTGATTTATTTACTAAATTTAATAGATGGATTACTAGAAGGCCCATAGGACATTACTAATTGCAAAGGAGCTCGATATGGTAAGTCTTGAGAAGGGGTATGAAGACTTACCTTCTTATCTACACATGATAAGAAGGGAAAATCGTGGTACACTTACTCGTCTTGAAGTAGATGATTGACTCGATACAAAGTCCGACTCGTCGCAAATGGGAAATCTCAAGAAATTGATGTGGATTGTGATGAAACATTCAGCCACGATCCGGCTAGTCCTAGAGCTAGCTCTCTCTTGTCAATGGCCAATTCACCAGTTCGACGTTAAGAATGCCTTTCTTAATGGTATACTTGAAGAGACTGTCTACATGCACCAACCACCAGGTTTTCGTGACCCAACAAAACCCAACCACGTATGCTTACTCAAACGGTCTCTTTATAGCCTTAAGCAAGCACCTCGGGCATGGAACCAACGCTTCGCCAACTATGTCACAAGAATCGGATTTGTTCAAAGAAATGGCCTATCTCCTTCTATACGTCGACGATATCGAACTAACAGCATCCTCTCCAACTCTCCTACAAGGCTTAATATCATCACTCAACAAAGAATTTGAGATGTCCGATCTCGGCGAATTACATTATTTTCTCGGTATTTCCATCAAAAGGAACTCCTCCGGCCTGTTCCTTAACCAACGCAACTACGCCGCCGATATCATCCACCGCGCAGCTATGACCAACTGTAAGCCATGCACCACACCCGCAGACACAAAAGCCAAACTTGCGGCAGAAGATGGCCAACCCGTAGCTGACCCAACACTCTATCGTAGTCTTGCCGAGGCTCTCCACTATCTTACATTTACAAGGCCAGACATCTCCTTCGCAATTCAGCAAATCCATTTATTCATGCATGACCCTCGGGAAACTCACTTCAACGCACTCAAACGCATCATCCACTACATTAAAGGTACACTCGATTTCGGCTTACAACTTTACCCCACAGATAGCTCTGGTCTTGTAGCTTACATTGACGCTGATTGGGCTGGATGCCCATCCACACGGAGATCCACCTCCGGCTATTGCATTTTCCACGACAACAACCTCATCTCATGGTCGTCCAAACGCCAACACACCGTCTCGCGATCAAGTGCGGAAGCCGAATACCGCGGCGTCGCCAACGCAGTTGCCAAAACAACATGGATACCCTCTCCAAAGCAACTCTGGTCTATTGTGATAATATCAGCACCGTCTACCTCTCCACAAACCCGGTCCAACACCAACGCTCAAAACATGTCAAAATTGATCTCCACTTTGTTCGCGAACGCATTGCTCTTGGACAAGTACGAGTACTACACATCCTATCATTTTACCAATACACTGATATCTTCACCAAAGGCTTTCCATCTCTTCTCTTCACCGAGTTCCGATCCAGTCTTAGCATCATCAACCCGACGCTAAGCCTGAGGGAGAGTGATAGACAAGGGAATACGTAATATTCATTTACCATGTTTATATATATATTACTTGCACAGCAATCACGTAAGTTTGTATATAACTCATTCCAATAAATAGAAAACGACATCACAGATTTACCAAACGAAATATGGATTCCATATGTATCGTACACCAACTTGGTGGAGAGCGTTTGATTCTACCACAATTATAATCACTGTTAGTACATTAAAGCCCATAAATTTATTTTCTCCATTTTTTGTGGGGGTTTTTTTTTTGTGTTAAAAGATTTTCTGCTGTTTGTGAAGGGTTTGTCTGGTTAAGTATATATAGCGGAGGAGCATACAAGATTTTGGGTTAAGTTAAAAGATTTTGGGTTCCATACAACTACTCAACACATCTTTGAAGTAAACAAGACTAGCTACGAGGCATGAAGCTCGCCATTAATTAATGTACTTCCTCAACTTACGTCTCCCGCCTCTGCCTCTACTCTGAAGCACTCAACTGGCTTCGCCATTGTTGATATGGCCATTATCACTTTCACCTTTTAAGGCTTAATAATTTGACTAGGTGTTGGGTTTTTTCATTTCATGTCCTATCTTAGAGATTCAAAATTTAATAAGTTTGACTATGTTCATTCAGTTTGTCTCTCTATCTTTAAATATTATAATCAGAAAATTGTGATTTATTTATGGTTTTATTGATAATTTAGAAAGAAAAAATGTGATCGGAACCTTGTATCCAACGCAGAGAGTCTCATAAAGTATTTCTTCTCTTGTGCGAATTGCAAAACCCAAGCAAGTTTATAATTGTGGCCGTCGATATCATCGCCGACGCCTCACAGTCGGCGATCACCATAGTTCTCACACTGTCTCGGTCTCTCTCAAACTCCTCTATCTCCTTTCTCAAGTTTCTAAACGTAAGTTTTGGTTTATTCATTCTCCAAGCTCTCTCTCAATCTCCAATTAGATCGTAATGGGTAGATATTGCTCTGGATATATAGAAATCGAAACTTAAATTTAATGTTTAGGTAACAGAACCCAGTTATGGTAACGTTGCATCCAGTACAAACCCCCCCCCATTGCGGGGCCTTTATCTAGAACAGAGCTGAATATAGGAACTGAGCCATCAGTGAAGCACTCTAAAAAAGGAACGTTTTTGACGATTTCTTTGATTTTTGGTTCCTGTGTTGGTTCTTGTGAATTGTAGCACTTTGGGGAAATCTGTTGAATTTTAGAGTTAGTTCTCAAATGTAAGTTGAGTGCTTGTGGTAAGATGCTTGATAGTAACTGGATTCATGCGCACGCTCTTAAAAGTGGATTATGTGGTTGGGTTTATGTTCAGACTGGTCTGGTGGGTTTGTATTCTAGACTCAGTTACATTGACATGCCGAAGAAGGCTTTTGATGGCATTGGTAAAAAGAACACTGTTTCGTGGAACTCTCTTTTAGATGACATTGCTAAGAAGAACTCTCTTTTCGTGGAACTGTCTTTTTCCTCTCTGATCAATCTTTACATGAAAGGCAGAGACTTTGCCAAGGCATTCAAATTTTTCAATAATCTAAACAAAAATGATACAGTTTCTTACTCAGCTTTGCTTTTAGCCAGCGGGTTACACAACAATGTTGAGTTCGGGGAGATGGCGTGCAGCCACTGTGTTGAACTCGAGACCGATCCTTCGGGTTCTTTTTCACATCTTGCTAATATATATACGTCTGTTGGTAGATGGGAAGATGCAAGGAATGTTAGAGACGCTATGGAAGAAAAGAAACTGCGTAAGGCACTTGGGTGTAGCTGGGTTGAAGGTTCAAATGATTGAGATTTCTGGATCATCAATCAACATCGGTGTGGTTCTGCTGCTTCGGTATTTTATCTTAGTGGTTTGTTTTAGCTAAGAAACTTGCTATAACCATCTGAAAAGGAGTGGCTGCAATCAGCAGGCTAGCGACACCACCGCTTACTACACCTCCATCAGGGCTAGCCAATGACACACTCATCCCACCTGCTCTGCTCCATGACCCTAGGCATGAATGATCTGGACAGTGACAGTATCTCAAACCGAACTTTTATAATCGTCAAGATGAACAAAAATTACATGAAAACGAAAAGCTAAGGATGGGGAAGTCGGTTTTATAGTTTGATTCCAGTTCAGTTTTTTTCAATTAATGGTTTTACGGTTGGTTGTAAAAAAAACTGAAACTAAATACTAAATAGCTTCATTATACAATGAAGCCCATTCTAGTTGTATGTTAAAAGCCCAAAAAAAACCATATGAACAAGTAATGTAAAGCCCTAAAGCCTAGTCTAGAAGAAAATATCATGTGTAAAAATCATTCTAAAAAGAACAGACACATTTAACTCAACCATGTTTGACATGGAAAAAAACCGAGTCAATCTTAAAAGTGCGCAAATCAGAGTTGGGACACCAGCACAAAATTTTATGGTCATATTCGATACTTGAAGTGCTGACTTATGGGTGCCTAATAAAGTTTGGCATCCAGACACCCATAGTTCCGCATTTCCAGTATCGAATATGAGCATGAAATTTTGTGCTGGTGTACCAATAATAAAATCTTACGTCACCATCTATTTTAAAATCAATTCGATTTAGACTGATTTTTACAAGAGCATTGGTATGTTGTCCAAGAGATGACAACATCAACATGGACAACCACAAAGTGAAAATCTCATAGTTGATTTTGAAAAGATATTGTATGTATTAGAAATGGGAAGAAAACTGTGTGATCGGTTGAGTTTGCTTTCACCTATTTATGTGTTTCTAATGAAACTTTCATGTTTAGTAAATGACTTATCTAATTCATATCAAAATTTCAAGAACATGCACAATGTACAATACTAGTGTTGTTAAGGCTCATGCAAATCATGGGCTGTGGTAAATGTGTATTTACAGGTTTAGTTATTGTTTCAATAATTTATTAGTTTGGATCTGCTGAATTGTTGTATTTTTGGGAGATGTACACAATTGATTCACCAATTGATCTATCAGTGACTGCTTTGGACTTGATTTCAAGTTAAAGAAGGCACACTAATGCTTTTGAAGATAGAAAATTTCTTAATTCAGGGGAATTTAAGTTTTGTTTGCATGCAGTTATGTATACGGTTTCAAACAAATATTTTCATGCCGTCATATATATGAGGTTTAGCAACCAGAAAACGTGTTATATGTCTTTTGATCTACTCCTACAATGTTATTTATTCGAATTTAGTGTTAGAAAGGGATCATAGTATAGTAACTATGTACATGCTAGTGATGGGATCAAGTTGTGTCTTTTAGATACAAGGTCATGTAAAGGGTGTTGTCGATCGATTTATAAAATTGTACTATGTAGTTTACAGAATTTTATTATATAGTAAAGTTTTACACATTATTTTCGGTCACTTGTTAGCCACAACCGTTTTATTATCCATTTTGGTAAAAGAGTATATATACTTGTGACCAGTATTGATTTGAACTCTGTGCAATCTGGTGAACAGTAAAATCAAGTAGTAAATGATTCTACAGAAATATTTGTTAATGTGACAAATTTGAATTAATTAATACTGTACGTTCAAAACTTCAAATCATTGAGATTTCGGTTTAAGATCATCAATCAACATCGGTATGAAATAAGCTTTCTCTGTTTTGGGTAAACCAGAATGTAAAGCCGGTTAAGATATTTGAGAACATGGTTCAATTTCTACATCCAAGAGTTGAAGAAACCAAAATAAAATAAAAGTTGGAAAAACAATTCTAAGTTACAGACCAACATAACACTCTTTCAGAAAGAAATCACGTTAAAGTGATGTTAATGTCATGAGACGGCTTGTGTCGTTGATCAGAAGGAAAAGGCGGTGTCCATGTACCGATCGGGAAAGAAGCTGGCACGGGACGTATGGTTCGATGATCAGCTGCATTCGAAGATGTTGGTGGCATTGGAGACGACATGAAGTTGTGGTTCTGCTGCTTTGGTCTCTGATCTGGCTGGTTTGTTCCAGCTAAAAAACTTCCTACAACCACTTGAATAGGAGTGGCTGCAACCAGCAGACCAGCTACACTTCCACCTACTACACGTCCATCAGGGCTAGCCAATGACACGCTCATCCCGCCTGTTCTGCTCTGTGTCCCGTCCGAGTCACTAGGTATGAATGAACCAGACAGTGACAATATCTCAAACCGACCCTTCAACAACAGCAAAAGCAACCGTCAATATCAAGAAAAATTACATGAAAACAAACAAGGATGGGCAACCCGGTTTTACAATTTGATTCCGGTTTGGTTTGTTTCAATTATACAAAAACTGAAACTAAATCAAAGTAATTAAAATTCGGTTAAGTATTTGGTTTAGTTTTAGTCAAAGATAACGTTTTTGTTTGGTTGCTGTCTTAGTCAAAGTTGGGGTTGAGTGAGATTGAGTTACCTCATAGGTCAATGTACCACCAGATGAATCAGGCTGACGAAGTGTAACACTAGAAACGACACCGTTTGCGCAGAGAACACAAATAGCGAGAGAGCCTTGTTGAGCAAATGATATTATCTTCTTCGTTACGTCCTATGAAACAAAAATCCCCAACAAATCAATCAATTACTCTATTATATACAAAACACACATTCATATTATTCATATAAATATATATATATTCTCCTAACCTCGCCTGCGTTCACCGTAATAATATGCGGCGTGAATTTAGCAGAGGCTGAAGAAGAAGTAGCAGCCCATTCACCTTCACAACCACAACAACACCAAAATTCTCATCAAACATATGCATTTATAAATACCGTATTTATGTATATATTATGACCGTATATGTACGGACCAAAAGTTGTATTAAGCTAAAGAGGTCCCACTTGAGAAATAGATGCTTCTTTGCATGTTTTAAGTTAAAGATCCAGAAAGATCCCAAAAATTCTCTTTTTAACTTTTGAAGTCACGAGATATTATTATCAGATTCAAGTCTAAACCAACCATAGATTTAGTCAAACAAAATAAATAAAAATTTTATTACCAAGATTCTCGACTTGGTGGTACTTTGGTCTGATGAAGGAACTAGGAGTTGCTGATTTCATATGGCTACGTTTCTCAGATGCGGAGAAATCGATGACGTGAGAAGTCGTTGGTGCGGCTGATGATATTGGGTTCGGAGATAGAGTCATCCCCGCTCTGTCGTGTCCGTACTTCCTAGGACGTCCACGTTTCTTCTTCACCGGTCCGGTTGAGAAACCTTCCATCACCGGCGCTGAGGGAACGACGAAAAGGTATTGCGGTGGTGGAGGAAGAGGAGTGACGGAGGTGGTGGGAGGTGGATTTGATGTTTCTGAACTCGGAGCCATGTGGAAATCTGACGGCGCGTTGGATCTCACCACCGTAACGCCACCTTCGCTCCCGGTGGTTGTTTTAACAACTTCTCCGGTAGACTCCATACCTATAACGATTAAATATTATCTCTTCTTGTTTTTGACGAACCTATAATAGATTTGGGACAGAAGTGTATTTAATTTTCCAAATCCAAAAGCTTAAATGATTCAAGAAATTAAACAAGCAAGACCAGAATATGAACAAGCATATTATTATTAAAAAAGAAGGTGGAAAATAATATTTCTTAGAAATTATTAGGATGGAATTAGAAATTGTTTGAGAGGAAAGTGAGGAAAATTAGATTTATTTATGCTGTGTGGTTTAAGATGGAAAAATAAAATAAATATTTGATTTTTTTTATTTTATTTTGACTGCATTGAATATTTGATATTTGAATTTGGAAATATGAAGATTAAAAAGAGCGTTTCTTTTATATTTTAATATTTGTTTCAGGCCTTCAGTTTATTTCCTTCCTAACTTTTTCCTTGTCTGTCCGTTTTAATTTAATATTGAATAAATTAATATGAAAAGAATATGTATTTTTTTTATGGCAATGAATATTTGACTTTTGAATTTGGAAATATCAAGATTATAAAAAGCGTTTCTTTTATATTTTATTATTTGTTTCAGACTTTCAGTTCATTTGAATAAATTAACACGAAAAGAATATGTATTTTTTCGTGAAAAGGAAATGCATTCAATACGGCGTTATAATACAACTCATAATAATTTATATTTTAACGTCGAGAAAATATCTTTTTTTTGCCAAATATAGAAATTTGTGTTTTTAGCTTGAATCCGATGGAAGAAAATTACTCTCTCTCTTTACAAATAAGTGTCATTCTAGGTTTTTTCACACATATTAAGAAAATTATTAAATTTGTTATTTTATCTTTAATTAATATGGTATAGAATTTTTGTTATTGGTCAATATATTAAAACAATAGAGATAAAACTAGAAAATATATCAAACATTTGCATTAAAACTCGAAAACGACACTTAATCTTAAACAAAAATTTAATCCTAAAATGTCACTTATTTATAAATGGAGGGAGTAATAAATTAAACAGAGAGTAAATATTAAATAGTAAATAAAAAATTGAAAGTGGGTGATACTAATTTCTTTTGTTTTAAATTAATTTTTAAAAGACAAAGGTGGCCTGAAGATAAGAGTTGTTTTTTTTTTCTTTTCTTTGCCACTGCTTTTTTTTTGTCTCTATTGCCATTGTTTTATCATTTTAATTTATTTTTTCCTTAAGAAACAAAGTAATATACTTCTATGCAATCCAAAAATTAAAACACTCTCAAGGTAAAAGCACTAATGCACGTACAACTCTCTAACAGATTCTACATTTTGATGTATGTCAAATATAAAATCAGATGTATCGTTGATAATGTGACCACGGTCCAAAACACACAGCTTTTTTCTTTCTTTCTTTTTTTGATAATGACCAAAACACATTACACAAGTTGTTATCGTTATTTCAATTCTTCTTCTTTTTTTTTGGTTTGGATTCACCTTGTATTTCGTCATTTATCTCCTCAAAAAGTGCAGTGTTATATGAATGAAGATGTATAATTGTATACAGACAAAAAAATTCAAGTAGGTTTGTGTAAAAATAGACGATATTTGTTGAATGCTTGAAGCTATGCTATGGATTAATCCGTGAAATGCCTTCATCGTCAAATGATTACCATTTGTGATTTGACAAAGTGAAGCTATATATGCCACTGCCGGCCCACTGATTAACGAACATGGTGTAACTTCTACATTACATCATCTTGTCTTTGAATTTGGATGTTTAACGAACGAATCTTCATTAGGAAAAAAAAAACACAAATACATGTTGGTTTTAATAAAATAATTATCGTATTTGGTAAGACTACGTAGGCATTAGTTAAAACTCTTCCCAAATTAACTTAATAACTCTTAATATATTTCAGATACACATTTGAAATTAACAGTGTTTGCGAATGCTGCGGCCTGCGATTTAGGTCGAAACTAGCTGTTATAAGTTATAACATGCCCACGCCAGTTAAACTTAAAATGTGGCATTATTTGAAGGAGACACACACTATAGATTGTATATGGTCATGCGTCTCTTTCTCTTGATGTCTATCAAAAAAAAAAACACTTTTAACGGATATAGTACGGAGAACAAACTCATGGGTCATGGGCCTTATGGCAATTTACACAGGATTAAGGCGACAAATTTTATATATTTCAATATAACAAATTTTGTTTTGTTAATCCAAAAATAACAAATTGAACGTCGAGTGATAAAAGTCAATACCAAAAATATCAGAGATGTCGAGTAGTTGGAACGTATCATAAATCACACCAAAATTTGTTGAAATCTTTAACTCTGAATAATATAGCATATATATTAACTCTAAATAAACTTTTCAACTACCAACCTATATTATTTATATATGAAAATTTTTATTTTTCATAAATTTTCAAAATAGCACAAATTGGTATGAGGTATGTATATGTCTATTTTTGTTAAAAAGCTTAGGTATATATATGCCATAGAGCTCTTTTTCTAATGACCGGGTAATCACCATACTCTAAAGCCTAAACTCGGGTTTGTTAACTTTGTTCGTTTTTTTTTTTACTTTGTTAACTTTATAAAAAAAAACTAACTTTGTTTGTATTGAATAGTATTTTTTATGTTTTTGTGCGTGCAATGGTAGGTGTTATAAAGTAAAACTTTTATAAATTAATAATATTAGGATCAATGTATTTTTATGATATTTTATTAATTTATCGAGGTTATTAATTTATAGAGGTAATATTTGGATCAAAATAACAATTTAGAACCGAAAAAAATTATTAATTTATCGAGAAATTAATGAATCGAATATTAATTTATAGAGGTTTAACTGTATATATATATCAATAGTCTCCTTGTGATATCCCATTTTTCTCTACTTTAATGTTTTTTCAAGTTTAGCTTACGATGATATCTACCAAACTAATTAATGTCATCCATGGGTTTTAAAGCAATTTATTTTTTGTTCTTTTCTTTTTGAGAGATGATAGTAGTATATTGTATCATTTTCTTTGTCAACAATACTATTTTATCACTTTATGTGCTAATCTAAACATATATACATATATAATACAAAGGAATAAATATGTTTCCAAGGCTTGGTCTACTCTTTTGTTTGAATCATTTACAAAATGGAAGTAATCATGAATCATAATTATTTAGATATAATATTAATTGAGACCACAAAGCATTGACTCGTAGCGATTAACACATATAATTTTCAAAACAAGAAAATGAATTAAGAAAATAAAGATAAGATAAGAACGAGCTATTTAATTAGTAGTAATTTTATGTTATAAGAATAAATAATATGGTATCCAGTTAAAAACATAATATGTTAACCATAAATTGACATGTATCCAAACATTTATAAACAAAATATAGCTTCTCATAAGTGATGATGACAAAGTATCAAAACATTTGTAATCAGAATATACATTCAAAATTCAAATCTCTCTCCACTATTGTCTCAGTACTTTTGTAATTTTCTATTTGTGTGAGCATGAGCATCGATCTAAACGATTATAACATGCTATTACTATATAGTATATGTTTTGACTCCAAAAATATCAACATGATTAAAAATGGTATGTTACAATATGATAAATGATGATGATAGATAAATATGTTCTATAACATTAAGACTAAACAATAAATCATGTCTATCTGCAAATAAACCATAATTTTAAACTGAAAACATAAATCTTATAAACACAAGGAAGAAAATCCATCTATGATATTTGAATAGCATATAATGATATGTCGTATCTCATAGTCAAAATAACATTATGTCAAATGATTGCAACGTACTAATAATATCATGAGTTCGGTAGGAAAAAATGTGTTTAGGTAATTGTGGACCATGAGGTTGACAAAAATTAACAATAAGACCATGAACTAATGGAAACGGCCCAATGTAATTAACTAGAACCTCATAAGCCCTATATACATCATTTCTCTCATCGCCCTCACTTTCATTCTTTGAACCTATCAAGCGTTGCAACTTGCACAATAATGCGTCGTCGCTGACCAGAAGAACCCGAATTTAACCGGTGGTATATGTTAGCATGTCAGAAGAACCGGGTTGGTGCAAAGCCACGTGATTCACTTTTATTTGTCAATAATGCATAGCTGTTTGCAACTTTACTTTTAAAGCCCACAGTAAAGTTAGATTCTTGTTAGATTCTCTTAAATTCTTGTTGGATTGTTTTTCTAACTTTAGAAATTGTACACAGTATACAATACAAGTACAGAGCCTGAGTACGATTTCTTCAATTTTCAAATGTTTGCTTGAGTACTTCATTTAATTTTCATTTATGCTGCATTCTTTTATAGTAACAAATCATATTAATACGAAACATTTATATAAATTAATCCGACCTCAAAATTCAGTTCATCCTAAAAAAAAGTCAGTTTCATATGTTTTTTTTTTTGTTAATTTCAGTTTCATATGTTTCACATCAACTTTCTATATTTTGTCCACATGTAAATGATGCAATGGAGTAAGGAATTATGCATCATCATATTTGTCATGCACGTACGTGGATTTGACGTCATAGAGACGAAATGTCCATGGCCAAATTGGTTTTATGTAAAGTTTAGTATTTCTTAACCATAATTCTTATTTTATTTGTTTATGGGTCACATGAAAAGCTTATCTTCGTCTTGAAGAAATATAGTTGTCTTTTTATAAGCATGCTAAGACTAGATGAGATTATAAAACAAAAGAAATCAATAAGATTCACATGTAGGACCCGCTTGTCTCCTTGAGTAAAACTAATTATTATTTACATATCATCACACTGATTTACACTATTGACAAACTAATCTTCTAACAACGTTATATCTTAAATATTTACATATAAAAATAAACGTACCAAAGATCTACCTAACATCCTTCTACTACCCTATTGGTCCAGCACTAAGACCGACCACCAAGTTCTTAACTAATTCCCAACCTTTTATGTACAATAATAATACCCTCCACGAAAGCGTAAAATACCAAATCCATTACCAGTTCACTATCTGCTCCAAATACACCAATTCAACCGCGTGGGTTGTTAACAAACACGATTGAATTGGTCTATATGGACCGGTTAGTTACCCGGTTTAATGTTCTTAAAAATATGATTTGATCAAACCCAATTGGTATAGATTTCTCCTCACTAGACTCCCAAGTGACACTAACACTGTCCCTCCTCCATAGCCTCCTTGGTGATCTTGAGGTTCTTGATGTTGTTCTTTCTCAACCTCTTCGCGGCAAGTCGGGAATGGTTCTTTAACACTTAGATCATCGATTCCGATCTTTTCTCTAATCGATCTGATTATCTCGGGGTCTATAAGGTTTCCATTTGCATCTGTCACATGGAAAACATTCCTTGCTATACCATCTACAGTCGATATCTCGGCTCTAGCTATGTTTAACCCGTTCTCCCTCAATACTCGAGTTACTTCCGCTAACAATCCTGGTCTATCCGCGGTACATAGCTCCAATCTCACACCCTACACAAGAGTTAAAAAATCAGATACTAAACCAATAGGTTTAAATTCTATTAACCGAGTGAGAGTTTGTTCATAAGTTTCATACCTTAATCGTTCTTCTTTCAATAGCGGCTTGTAAACATTTCATCAAACGTTGCCTCTCCGGTTCAGAACTAACCGGGTTTCCATCAATATGTCTTACATAGAATTCCAAAAACGCCGTTTCTCCTACCGTTCGAATCGCGGCGTGGAACACAATGTAAGCCATATCCGTCAATGTACAAACAACATCGAACAAAAGCTTCATCCGATCTTTGCATTGCAAATTCACAACAGAGTAACCACGTTTTGGAAGATTTTGAACCGAAACGATAGGAGATTTCTCGGAATCAAACTTCTTCTCGTAGTCACGGTCCATAAACATCCTTTGATGCAACCTTCTCTCCATATGAGTATTGCCACCATACGAAACGCATGTTCTCGTGTCGTTTTGGTAACCTTCGTCTGCTTTAAGTAGATTACGTAACTGTCCTTCTATGCGTTGGACACGATCGGAGTCTCCGTCGATCGGAGTCCCGGAGTTACCGTCTTTAACATGGATCATAGATGCAATTCTACCGTTATGTGTCCATGCCTTAGCCTCAACAACATCACATTCAAGATCAGCTAGAACCGCGAAAACCTCTGAGAGTAAACCGACTCTGTCTGATCCGGTTAACTCTAAAGCGGTTAAACCGGTGTATCCTTCGGTTTTACAGTAATGAGACGTCTCGATCGACTGTGAAATATTTTAAAATGAGTGTTAAAAATTATTTGATAAATATTCAGAAAGTTAATTGTGTAGTTATATGTTAAAATTAAATTTACCTTTTCAATGTAACGGATTAGGTTCTCGTCGGTTATTTTGTTTCCATTAAGATCGCTCACATGAAAAACTGAAAGAAGCGAAAAAAGACAATTAATTATTAATACTTCCTTAATTAGAATAATTAGCGTAAAATTAGGGGGTAATTAGAGTAATTACTAATTACCGTCCATATTCCATTTTCCGTCAGAGGAAATGTAAGCTTTTCTGATCCAGAGATTCATATCGGTGAGAAGTTGTACAGATTCAAGCAATATTCCTGGGCTTCTTGCACTATCAATCTTTTTATAAAAAGGGAAAAAAAATATTAAATACAAATCAATTTCAATGAAAAGGAAGAGAAAATAGGAAAAAAGAGAGGAAAGGTTGCGTGAGGGTAAAAACCTTGACGACAGTGGAATTAGGGCAAACACCATTGTCAATCACGACCCTGCAAGTGACCAAAAAGACAGTGACCTTTTAAACTCACTGTTGTGTGTGAATCAAACAACCACACATTTATAAAATCTTTTGAAATTTTCAAAGAAATTGACTTATGATTTTACTGTTTATTATACTATTCGATGTCGGTAAAGCCAGGATATGACGAAGGCCTTCCTTCCATACAAATTGGAGGAATTTTTTTTTTTTTTTTAATTCAATCAATTCTTGAAAATCTTAATTGTTTCAGCAAACACATCAATATGATGATTACAATTTAAATTTCTTGAAATTAAATTGGTTAAATAGATTAAGGAATCGAGATTTCTTTGACAGGATTACAAGGAAAAACAAAAAAAGAGAAGAGATTAAAATCTGGGAACAAGTTTTTTTTTAAATTCATAGAAGATGATAATTTTCTATATCCAATTTTTGTAAGATAAAAAGAGTTTTAAGATAATAAAAAATACCTGGGCATGTTCATCCGTACAACGAGCTTCTCATATTCGTTAGAGCAATCAGATAACTCCATCTTTTTTATCTTCAATTCTTCTTCTTGCTCCTTGTTTGATACAATAATAATAATCCTTAAAACTCACGAAACACCCTTTTTAATCTTTCTTCTTCTTCTTCTTCTTCTTCAGATGTTAAGAGAAACGAGAACAATTCATGTGCTTCTTCAAAAGAGTCTTTCTCTTTTATCTCTATAACCACTCTCTATCTCTCTCTTCTCCTGGGGCAGAGTTACTTCCAAGTCTGTCTTAAGAATTTAATAGGATAAGAAATAAATGGTAATATCAAATATAAATAGAACTCTAGTATTTATAATTTTATAATCAAGTAGGCGTTAGGACCGGCTCTAGAAAGAAAAAATAAATAAAAACAGACGCTGACCTGTTCCTGCTTAGGAATACTCTGGGGGCTCGCTCCCATAGAAATAAAAAATCTAAACCATTCGAATTTTCAAAACTAATCTTTTCTTATTAGACTTTCCGCTCTTGTCTCCTTTTCACCCATCTCCTTTTTTTTTCTTTTTAATTTTCGCAATAATTAGAAGAAGAAGAAAAAAAAAATACAATGGTTCGGCCGCCGTACAACCGAGTAAGGGAACAGTTTGGTCGGGGATCCTACGTGGCATTTGAGAAGTTTGTAGATTTTTACGCGCGTTTTGCCAACGGTAAACTTAACGACGTTTTGAGGGTTAAAACAATTAATTAACGCCGTTATGATATATGCTGGATTCGCTTAACAACAAACAGCCGTTGATGACTCCGGTCCCCGCGGAAAATCTGTTGTATTCCCGCCAGATCTTATGTTCACATGCATCAGATTTTTTTTTTAAGTCGTATAGATTTTAGTTTCACTTGTAAGAATATTCTTTCCTTGTTTTTTCAACTTCATTCGTGAGATAATAAAATATTTATATGTCATCTGAAAATATAAGATTGTTTTAATTCTTTTTAATTAAAATTTGTAAAGAGAAGAACAAAATATTTTGATTTTTAACAACAAAAAATTGGTAACTTTTCTTTTGTTTGTATTATGATGGTAATATTTTCCAGAAACAAAAATTAGGGTTTGCGAAAATTAGAGGAGAAGATAAAAAAAAATCTTGGGTAATATTTACTTAATTTTAAAAACTCGTTGAAAAAATTAAGAAAATTGCTGGAAAAAATCTTGTGTTCACGGTAATTAAGAAGGAACATGACCTTTAAATGCGCGTCGAAGAAGTTGGTCCTACGTGTACACCATTAGACATGCGAGCGACTTTGGTCGGTGTGGCTGGTTTATTTATTTATTCTCAAATCTACACAACCTATTCATAAATCTCCACCGTCAATTTTAGTCATAAATGATAAATCGTAACCGTCGTTCTGTTTACATTAAATTCTTGTCACTACTATTATGAATTTGTAACGGGAAATGATTATTAGGCAATCAAAAAGAAGCTTATCTCTTAAAAGAAGGTGTGGAAACTTTAAAAGTATCATGCGAAATATAGTGAAGGTTCGAGACTTATTTAAAAGGAAAAAAACAAGAATCATGATTCGTGGCTTCTTTAGTGCTTGAAGCACCGATGTGTTTTCGTCTTTTTATGGAGTCACGCCTAATTTAATATTTTAATACATAATTATGCGTTTATCTAGTCTTAATCCAAGATATAGATGTATTTTAGCGCATGATTATTGTCACAAGAAAAATATGATATTTAGGTGACGGATTCATTGCTTGAGGCTGAGGCTTATATGCAAATGGATGTACTATTAGAGAAAAATAAATATGGATAATTTTTACTGGTTCCATTTGTTTGGAAGGTAATCAATTTTTTCTTTTAATATACGATGTAAAATTTACTTTTTAATAATTTGGCTTCTTGAGATAACAAAATTCCCCAATAGTCGCAGCAGCCGTAGTGGATCTGAGCCGTCGGTCTCGGTTAAGAGAACATAGTAGTAGAAATTTAAGGATTAGGATCTGGTCAAAGACAGAACATGTGGTCACTGCATACAAACAGTTCTCACTTCTCAATGGTCAGAATTACAGCTTTAAAAATAAAATAATATGATTCTATTTTTTCATATTTATTTAATTACATTCACATATGATACTAATGTAAGAAAAAGGTATGAAATAAAATAATAGTAATTGTCAAAGACATTTCAAATTGAAGAGTGTAGCGTGGGACTATATCGTGGCTTGTAAGTTCAGACTTTTGAACCGGCCAATTTCTTATGATCCACTTTTCATTATATTTGACTCACACATTTAGGGGATAGTGACATCTTCTAATTACTTTTACCAATATAATATGTATATATATCTCCTTCTTAAGACATTATATATTAATATTACAGCTGTAGCCAACAATTTGTTAAATATACAGAATATGTTTACAGATGTTTTCAGACAAGATGATTTTTTTCTTTTTTTTATAATGAACCTTAATTTTCGATGATTACATCGACAACTAAGTACTGCCTGATCACGATCATATACCAAAATTAGGAGTATAGTCGTTATATTTTTATTCAAGATGTTAAGAATTTTTCATAATTTAGATAGGTGCAACAACTACCTTTAAATGTCAATCTCTATATTTCATACGTTTATATAGTTTTCACTTTTGTAACTTGTTCATTTTGCGGAAAAAAAAAACCTATTACCTACTTATTCTTAAGATTTTAAAATCTTAAAGAGAAGCTCTTTTAACCAACACAAAAAAAAAAAAAGAGAAGCTCCAGAAAATTAACGGCATGTTTAACTCACGTTTTGATTAATGAGCATATATAGTTGTAGAAAAAAGATGTGATTTTTCCTATCACCTATATATTTAATTTTTTAAACTTGCAATTTTTATTATTTTATTGGTTGTTTCCTGTTTTTTGATTAAAACTTTAAAAGTATAGAAAAATGTTTCTTGATTTTTATGTATGTTAAAATTTCTCCTTAGAATTAATTTGTCATTTTAGTATGCAATTTTTTTTTTCACTTTTTACGGTTCCGCCATTCTATACTATATCACAAAAACTTTACTACTACAATAATAATGCAAGAGAACTAAAAATATCTGTTAAGCACATGAGCGGAGCTCATTCATGATGCATTCACGTGGGATGTTAAACACTTAAACCACTTTTTTTTTCTTTGGTAAAAACCATTTATCTTCTTGTCCGCATATACAACCAATATTAGTCTCTCATTTCCGAATGTATAAGCAAATAAATTATGTTACAAGATTTACATTAATACATACATAAAAAAGTTTATATGCTGTGTAACCATTTGTTTATAAATTTCTAGTAGCAAAAAAGTCAATTCGAATATAGAAAATGAAAATTATAACGGACAAAATACAAGTTTACACACGGATTAGACAAAAGCCTCCTGATCGACTTAGGGATGAATTGGAAACAATTATAACTCGGGAAATTATAACTAAAAGAATCGGCCGGTCTCCAATCAATGCGACAGATTCCACAAATTAGTATACAATGCCAGGCACCTAGATTCAAATAATATTTATATATCCCAAGAAAGAGTCTAACTTCAAAAATCAAAACCGGTTTTTTGACATATCGCATAACAATGGTAGTATATATATAATATACTCTTAACAAAAACTCAACGTTATTAATAATAATAAACGTTGACAAAAAATACATTTAACTCCGAACCACCCGAGTAGTGCGTGTCTATACATCGTCGATCTATAAAACGATAAACGTGGTCGTACAGTTAAGAGTTTAAGACTAAAAGTAACTTCACCAATATATATTAAACACAAAACAACCTTAATTAATGTTAAGATTTAACCCTAAGTTGAGATTTGATTGCCCCCCAGCCCCCACACCATCCCTCGGATATGTGTTTCTGATTCACATGGCACTCACAAGACACAATCAGTGTCTTCAGGTTCTTTGTCTACCAAAATACCAAAAAAAAAAAAAAAAAAAAAACCAAGAACCAAATGGTTGTACGTCAATAATTTTGCTGTGTTGGTGAAGATATTTATTTTGGTTTGGTAAATGTCATTCTTCTTTTTTATCCAAAAAAAAAAATGTCATTCTTTTGAAATACTCATGATATTGATGGAAGGTAGAAGTACTGCACTCTTTCGTTTGGTAAAGTAAAGATATTACAGTTTCTTTTGGTACACTCTTAATAATTGTAATACTTCATTAGTTCATTTATCCGAATCAACTGTTTTAAATGTGGAAACGTTTTTTTTTTTGTTAGCCATTTGGCAGGAGATTAAAGATTTATAAGTTCAAACTTCAAAAAATATATTATTTGAAAATCATGAGTTTATACTTTACTTATATGTGTTTGTCTTTCGAATAATGACATATCAAGTACATAGTAAACACTACAATGAATCTATGTTACATATACACGTCAAATAATATACAAAATTTCTTTACATCCATATAGATGTAGAGACTAATTTACACTTAGCTATGAACTTCATGTTGATTTCTTTTCACAGATCAACCAATCAAAACGTTATAAAAAAAACTACCCGGTGGAGGCCCGTTAAGGTTTTCTTACTTATCTGTTGAGATACTAAATGGGCCTTCACATATCAAGTAACTAAAAAGTCAAAGCGTATACGTATCTGAATTAAGAGTCAATTGATCAAAACGTGATCGTTTCATTGTTTTTCATCCCCAGAGTCAGAGACACGTGCAAATTCAATTGATCACACTCTGAATTTTATTTAGTCTCGAAATTGATGCTTGAAGAATCCATTGTTGAGCCTCAATTCCTTAGCCAGTTCTTGAAGGATCCGTTCCGCTATCGTGTCATGTGTCCAGCTCAATCGTCACGTATGTTTCCGTGATCTTTGTTGGTTTCGATCTACTTCTTCCTCTTTACCTCTGATAAATTCTAATTACGATGTCACGATATTACCCAATTAAATGTATCTGCTCTGATTGAAGTTAGAACTCGTGATTTTTTTTTTTTTTTTTTTTTTAAAATCTCTGATCAATGCACATTGTTTCTAGTATAGACAGTTAATTAAGATTGGTCAGTTAATTAAGAGTATTATACTTTACATGTGATTACAGTCAAAAGCCCGTCTAGCTCAGTTGGTAGAGCGCAAGGCTCTTAACCTTGTGGTCGTGGGTTCGAGCCCCACGGTGGGCGTTTCTTTTTTCTTTTTCCTCTTCCTAACTTACAAGATTTCAACCCTTTTTGGCATTATGTTCTTGAATATGCTAAACTCACCTTATTTAAGTTTCAGTTTTTGGCAATTTCCAAGAAAACTTAAACTATGATCAGCTTTTTATTTTAAATATAATATAAAGATATAGTTATTGACTCCGAAGCTCAACTTGAAAATCATCTGGAGTTTATAATGCCATGTTTTTTTTTTCTTTCATGCTGGATTTTGCATCAAGAAGAGAACTAAATTCAGAAGGTAAATTTTACTACATCTCGACCAATATGATACCTCTATGAGTGTCCTTGAACTTATATCTCTTAAACATACTTCTTCTGGTTTAATTTGAGATCCTATCTTGTCTTGAAACTTGTGAAGTTTCCACTTCTTCTGGTTTAATTTGAGATCCTATCTTGTCTTGAAACTTGTGAAGTTTCCTCTTCTTCTGTGCTACAAGTCAGTATCTGTGCTTTTGCAGCTTCTTTCTCCCAATCTATCCTTGCAATAAAGATGAGCAATATCGAAAAACAAACAAAGATTCCAACTAATAACCCTATCAAGAATCCTTCAAGCCCTAGTTTAGCCTTGAACGCCAAACTCGTCCCCAACGGCAAAGCCAATAGATAGAATCCACCGAGATTTGCATACATTCCAAGCGACGGTTTCGCTGTTCCGCGAACAATCTCTCCACAAACTACTAATGGGAAGTTTATGACTTCAAAAACTGCCATTATCAGCATCATCTTCTTAACACCGTCTAATATTACTTGGTCATGGTGAGTATACAGAGACCCCCAAACACCTCTAAAGGATATCATCGCTAAAGCTCCAATGCAGCCGAAGACAACACCTACAACGAGTGTAGTGCAAGCTGCTCTATAAGCTCCCTGGGGATTATTTGCACCGAGGTCATTGGACACTCTTGTTGCCACACACGTGCCTAATGAGAGCATCACAGCGTAAAGCAAGTAGTCAAAGTTCATTACTATGACAAAGATAGATACGGATTGCACAGCATTTGGTAACTTCCCGGTTAAAAGGACCAAGGTCTCGTAGCACCACCACTCGAGGCACACGGTGAGACAACAAGGTCCACTAAGCTTGATCAGTGTAAGCCAGTCTTGAACACTTTGTTCCAACCAGCCACCTTCTTTCCATTTATTCTCTTTCACTCGCTCTGCGGCTATCACATATCCCGTTAGAAGAATCACAACAATGGAATCGGTTAACCAAACAGCCATTGCAACTCCTTCGAGCCCTTTTGCTCTAGAGAGGAATATGTTGATGGGTATGTGAAGAGAAGTGGCTGCAACTGTTGTGTACATGATGGGGAGCGTAACGCCTTGTGAACTTAAATAAGCCTTAAGTGGACAAAGCAAAGATAAGATTGGTAAATCAGGAAGGAGGTAAAGAAGATACCTCTTGGCTATTAAGGAAATATCTTCTCTTTGACCAAAACATATGAGGATCTTGTCAATATTGAGCCACAAGAAAGAGATCGGTATCGAAATCAAGAATAGCAAAAGCACTGCCATGAGAAGGGTTTTGTGGAGAAGCTTAAAGTTCTTGGCTCCAAAAGCTTGACCACAAATAGGTTCCATTGCAGCAGAGATTCCATACAAAATAGCAAAGCCAGTAACGTTGGCAAAGGAATACCCTAATGAACCTCCGGCTAGGTTAAGCTCACCTTGACGGCCAAGAAACACAGATGTGGTAGTCATCTTACCGAACCACAATAAGTTCATAACCACTAATGGCAAACCAATTCTCATTTGCAGGTTCAGCTCATGAACAACGCTCTGCATCAAGGTCTTTGGACAAGACTTTGAAGAGACTTCTGGATCCAAAGACTTCACTGTCTCTGAAACTGCCCTAGAAGTTTCTGACATTGTTGATCGAAACAAAGAGGATAATTTGGATAAAGGGAACAAAAAAAATTAGAACTTTTAAGAAGTTTCAGCCATTTTTGCAGAGATGGTTTTTGTTTATTTGTTGATCAAGATCAAAACTTTTTTTTTTTGTTTTTTGTAGGTGGGCAATGGTTTTTGTTAGCGTGGAGGATTTTATAAAATGGAAAATTAAAAGCATGAGTTGCGTGAGAGAGTGAGATAAGCTTATCTAAATGGTGAAGTGATTTTCTCGATAAAACTTTTGGTAACGGCCAATAGAAGCAGAGGTGGAAATAACGTGGTGGTTTCATATACTTTTAAGGGCATCTCCACTCTAACTCTATTTTTTCCTTTAAATTTTATTATAAAATAAAATCATCTCTAATCTAATTTTATATCTCACTCTAAAATAGAGGAATAGATAGAATTACTCTATATTTAGAGTAACTCTATTTTTTACTCTATTTTAGAGTTAAACTTTTTTATTTATACTTTATGATCACAAATCCATTCAGTCCTATTTCCATTTTCCATTTTTTTTATTCCAAATGTATGCTATTATGTAAAAAACAAATATTCTAAACCTAATTCCAGATTATTTGGAGATTTTAAACTGCTATGTAAATTGTATGATGTTCAATGCATAATTATACTGTACGAATTAATCTCCGATACAAAACAAATCAAACTTAGTATTAATTATACAATTGTTTTTTTTCGCTTACAGAACACATATATATTGTTTTCAAAACCATGATTATTTATGTTAGTGTCGTAACTATTTCACCATCCAGATTCAAACATGCATATTGGTCTGAAACTAAATCCAGAATTTTTTTTGCTAAAGAATATGTATTGTCAACGCTTATTCTTGGGTATAATAATAGCAAATATGCAACTGGTAAATTTATATAATTAGAATTCTGTCTCATTCATACTGATAAAAACTATCAAAATTTTTGATATTAAAAATCTTCTAAAGTAAGAAATAATTGAAGCCAAAAGAAAAAATATGGTTGAAGGAAGAAATGTGACCATGGCTTTTTACTTTTCTTTCCGAAAAAAAAGCAATAAAATAATTGCACAAGGCACAACTTTTAAGGGAATATTATTCATTTAAAATACCATCTTTTTAAATGGATGATTGGATATTTCAACTTTTATTTTGTCGCTTCTGTCTAAGAGGAGCAAAGGAAGAGTAATTTTAGGTCGAAGATAGTTATGCATTTAAAGTACCATCTTTTTAAATGGATGATTGGATATTTCAACATCCGTTTTGTTGCTTTTGATTGGATATTTCAACGTTTATTTGTTGCCTCTGTCTTACCAAAGGAAGAATAATTCTATTGTAATTTTAGGTGGGACGATAATGATTTTCAATGTTTTATCGACTCATCGGGACCTCTACCTAAGAAAAGAGGCTTAGAGCATCTCTAACGGAGACCGCAACGAATCAAGTTACGACACATGACAATTTTTGGAAGATCCAGTGTCTTGTCCAAAACACTTAAAGACACGGGAAAACACAATATGGCGGATCCCATATGGGAAGACACTCAAAAAATTATCCGATGGACATGATCTTAGAGCACCGTTATTGATTATATTGTTATAGATGTCTTAAAAATAAATAAGTATTAAAATTTAAAAACATCCAATTTTTAAAAATTTAAAATGTTTTTTTATAGACACAATATTAACTATTCACAAATCTAAAAACATATTTTTTTTTCTTTTATTATTTTTATATTTAAAAACACTATCATATTATCACCAATGAAAATGGTTTTACGGTAGATCTATGGTTATAGAAGGTGGTGCATGTGTCCCACACTCTTTTTTCTGTAGCTATATGTAATTTTTATAAACTCATCAAAATTTCTTCAATTATATAAGGTGTGTCCCATGTAAAAATGAGCTCTAGATCAGCCACTAGGCCTTCATGTTGAAGTCTTTCTACCATATTTACTTTGCTATTATATCATTCGAGTTTGGCCAATGATACAATAACTACATTAAAGAACAAAAAGTATGTGAAATGGAATCTGGTACTAAAGATCTTCAGAATTGTGCATCCAACATATACTCTTACATTGAATTAAAAACCTCAAGATTGCAACTCTAATGGAAACTTTTTCTCAGAAGGATAATAAGAAATCATTATTGTCTCAGAAGGATATTTTTATGCAAGGAGTATTTGACAAACTATTCGGGTCCGAATCTCCATTTGGGCTACGAGGGGCCTTTTTCTTGTCGCGGTCCAACAAAGATTTTTCTTAGAATTTCAATGTCTATTAAAGAGTAGGCAACAAACATTTTAACTACGACACTATTGATATTTGATTCTAGGTATTTGAACTTTAAAGTCGTCATTTACCATACATTACGGCTATTACGGCTAGTACCGGCTGGATACGTATTTAAAGGTGATTAATTTGTTTTCTTCTCTTAGACTTTCGAGTCACTTCATCAGATAAAACACTTTCTAGCTAATAATGTATAAGTTATAACCTTGACCAGAACTTAATGTCAAATTGTCAATGTGTTTCCTGTGTTGGTTTATTGGTTAAGGCTAGACTACCTAGTCAATATTGTCATCTTACTAATTCGACTACAAAAAATAAAGTATGACCAAAACAGTAATTAATTAATGCAAACCATTTTTCTGCAGCAAGTAATGTAAATTATAGTATGAGATAAATTTACAAAACCAGGAGTTTTGCATATTTCTACCATATTGACTCAAGTTTTATATATATAACCAGAGATTCTATGCCAAATCCAAATTATAAGCCAATGATATATATTAGTAAAAAGATTTGAAACATGCTCTAAACTTATACTATAAACTATGGAGCTATTAGACGACCATGAATTGATTTATTTGACATAAGTTAATCTTTCCAATTTATTTACTAATTTGATGATATTCCTTGTTTACTAATTTGTTTACTATGGAGTTATATGAAACGAAATCTATGTTTTTGCTAGAAAAGTGTTTATCACATCATCTACTGCGAGAACGACAATGTTGAAAATTTCTTAATTCAAAATTTTCAAATTTGTTGGAGAGAGTTAGAAGGAAAATTTTGTTCAAATACCCTCAAAATAAGTTTTGATTTTTCGGCAGCCATCGAGAGTGAATAAAATAATTACATATATATCTTCGGACAACTCCTAAATCTGGGAAAGCAAAACCTATCTTATATTTTAGTTTAGCTTGCGTTTATTATAGTAAAATATTCTTAAGAAGAGATAATTAACCAAGAAATTGCTGTTTGGCAGAACTAAGACAAGTCAGGAAACATTCTGGTGAGCCAAGAACAAAAGAGAGATAGCTTTCAATATTTTTTTTTTATAAGAAATTTGACCCTTGACGAGCTCCTGAAAAGTTGGACGATTAAGTTATAATTATTGCACATACCAATATAAGTAACTTTGTTGTTTAATTTCAGAAGCCCATTACTGTTTATGCAAGATTACATTCAGACCATGTTCAACATTTGTTTGCAATGAGTGTTTTTTTTCCTTCTATATCCTAAAAAGGGGATTAAATCTTATATAAAAAATCAAAATAATAATTGTTTCGAGATTAATGACATATATATAAGATCAAAAACTGAACCCAAACCCAAATAGTATAAAATTTTATATGTTTTCTTAAACAGTTTTTTTTTGTGATAAAAATGCTATATGTTTTCTTAACGTATAATAACCAATATTTTTTTAACTATGCTTTAAGAAAAAAAAAACTGGTATATGTTACAGTATATATATTTAGTTTCACTTCGATAAGTGTTATTCCTAAATAAAAAAAGTTCAAAATTCCAGACCAAAATCTAGATTAAGCACGACTAGATATAATCACCTCAAAATACATACTTTCTTTTACAACAAATCAGACCTAAACTAATCAAAATTCAAAACAAACATATTTTCTTTCTAGTCTCTGTGTTTTTTGTTGGTATATTATAAGCACTTGATCAATTTTTAAAGGTATAATACGATTTCACTATTAGCCCATATATGGAGTAGTATCCAAATCCAATTTCAGATCACAGTTATAGATTTCATATATTAGTAGTTGAAGGCATGTTTCAAATCTGAGTGTGATTATATCAATGAATGTGTTGTATAATAATGAGATTCCTCATGGCAAGAACCCTTAAATCATGTGAGGTTTTCTTTGAGCTTTAGTTTGTCGTTAGCTTAATTTGTCTCTAATTATGCCGTCTTAATGGCCTTATCAAAGCACCCACTTAAATTATTTATATCATTAACTAACCCACATGCCCCCACCCAAGTTTGACATTATTCTTCACCTCTCTTTGTATCTAATCTAAGTACACAATTATAAAAAATAAAATGGGAAGAAACATATTCCTTCTCTTTAAAAAAACGAGGTAGCTTAGTTATTTACACGGCTTATAGATTATAGATTATATTACTTAGAAATCAAATCATAAAACGTTCACTTGATGAAGGTTATAGAGTTAGGAAAATCACTTCTCACATCTTTTTCTTTTTGTCAATATATATATGTATACAATTCTCAGCATCTATATCTATATGTATACATTTATTTATTTATATACGGTGTGGGGACTGGGGAGGGGACCATTAATTGGGTTCGTGAGAAAAAGCAGAAGCACGACAAGGTTTGACGCAAATTAGGTGTCTTCCACGTGGGACTTACATTTAAATTTAATTAATTAGCCTTAATTTACCAACTTTAACTCAATTTGTTTATCAAGTACTAGCTAGTGTTACTTGGAGATCATAAATAATTAACTTAGGCAATACATTCGTACACCTATATGATTTCATACAATCATACAAAGAAGCGCCAACAAATTCATATAAGGGTATTATTTTTACTTTTTTCTTCTCTTTTTGAAACTCTAATTTTTTATGCAGTTAAATATATATCGTAGCATATTATTACTAGTCAACTGAAGTATTGGATAATGGTAACTGGTAAGGTAGGAAAACATACAATAATACCAAAGGCATCTATACAGAGTATGACGTCAAAATGTTTAATAATGTTCATGCCTCGGTTACTTACATTATAAAGTAATGAGAAACCCCAAATAATTTAATTAACCAATCAATTAATCATCCGTAGAATTCGGGATTGAAAGCAAGCTGTCCTTTGCTCTTTTTGAGAGCTCGTGAACTCACACTTTCGTTTGATAAGTTTCATGCCTTTTGAATTTAAAATAAAATAAGCCAAGTGACCTCATTTCCCAATAATTTTATTGAGTTATTAGATCAATAATCATTAACAAACCAACCAACTAATTATTGGAAAATAATTAGAAAATGAAGAAATAAGCACCAAAATGATAATTTAATTGTTTAATTTAGAAATTTAATTACATACCATTTATTACAAAGACTTTGTTTTAACATTAATATCAGTTGACAAAAAAAAAGATTTGTTTTAACATTAGGATTTATTAATACCCTACTTATAAGACTAGCTAGAAAAGTTATAAAAAAGCATCTGTTTATTTTTTTCCATGATTTGGTACACGTTCACATTTGTTTAGCATAATCCGCAATAGAACGTAAGGTTCCATGTTTTTCGTTTTAAATGAATCAATTGAAAGTCAACGATAAGTAAGTGTATCGAACAGTTATAGTTTAGACTTTAGACTAGATTTTGTTTTTGTACGTCAATAGTTTAGGAGTAATATGTATTGGTGAAAACGCTTAAATCTCAACGTGATACACCCACCATTGTTTACTTTCATTTATAAATGTGCATATATAAATGTTTCCGTTCATTTGTATCCGAATGCAAATACTACAATACATATGTTTGAGGAACTATTGATTTTTGAACCGAGATTAGGATATATAGAAGCGGCCTAAACCTATGAATCCCTAAGAACAACAGGTTTTCAGAGCGTTTTTTATTTTAAAATTTAGTATCCGGTGTCCAAAATTTGGCGAAAGCGCTTGACTAGTTTTAGAGGTGATTAAAAAAGAAATCTCTTTGATAAAATTGTTTTCCACAAACCTACGAATAAAGGCATCCCAAGTCCCAACTGAAGTAAAAATTATCAAGTAACGAATTTACATTTGAACATATGTATCAAATCTGCATTGAGACTATAACGAATTTACAGATATATATATATATATATATCTTTGTAGTTTTAGATCAAATACTATTAATATTGTGTCATGGCACACCGGTTAAAACCAGGCTTATTATTTTCTCGATGTAAAGAAAAGAAAGGAATGGGAGGAGAAAAGGGCACGTGGAGAGAGGGGGTAAAGAGCATGAGAGAGCCGACAAAGAGCATCTCTTTAACACATTGAAGTTTGTGTTTATCTCTCCCAACACTTCATGCGATGCCTCTCCGATCCTCTCGTATCTTCTTCTTCTTTTCTTTTACTCTCTCTCTCGTGTTTTTGGAATTGTCAGCGACTTCTTCGCGCCTTCCTGTTATTTCACTCTCTCCAATGCTTATTATCTCTCTTCTCAATATATACATATATTTTACAAACAAACACCTTTAGATCTAGAGATGATATTGACAAATGGATTGTTTGACTATCAACTACGTAAAAGCTACTGGAGTATAATTTATACATATAGACCAGTTTCTACTCAACGCACATCACTAGATCTTGATTGTAACAGTGATGACAAGTATAAGATAACATTAATATTGATGAGGTTATTTTATTTAAGACACATTCATCATCGTATTAACAATATAAATTAAATCAATCATATGCTTCCAACATTGTACATATACCCATAACTTTACTATATTAAAAAAACATATAACCATAACTGATTGGTATTTCTTGTAGTTATCATTGAATGAGTTGTATGTTTGTTTGTTTGATACTAATTAATCAGATAACCATAATATATTCTATAGCTATACATGCTAAAGTATGTATGTTTTATAAAAATTATCATTTAGATTAGATTAGATTAACTATTGATACCAACTTTGTTTTTTTGTCCGGATATAATTTAAAAGTTCGAATCCGTTAGACTTTTTTATACAACATGCGTCATGTTAATTACAATGGCTAATAAAGATTCCAATTCAGATGTGTTTCTTATTATAAAAAAAAACAATTCAGATATTTGTTGATGTTCTACTATCGAATAACTGGTTGAAATATACAATCACTACCTACCAGCTTAACTTTATGATCTAATGGTTCTAACTAACTCGTCGAATGATCACTAGGTCTACAATTAATGTATCATTTTTGTTATCAATTTTGATGAATGGATAAGGACTTACTAAGTGATCGAATGTGTATTAAGGTTTAATTAGAACAAAAGAACCGAGGAGGTGGGGGCCAAAACACCAGCCATACAATATATAAGAAAGGAAGTCATATATAGTCAAGATTCATAAGCACAGTAACAAAACAACCATATATTTTATTTAACCCTTGTTTACCAATCACAAACCAAAGCTAGACCCACACAGACATTTCAATTAGTTTAAATAAAGACCATCTTTATTCACTATCCGAATTTCACTTCCTCCAACTCAAAAAAGAGAGAGGCTAGCTATAGCTAAAACAAAAGTATAGGTAGACAGAAGAGAGAGAAACCCTAGAAAATCAAAATCAAAAGCAAGAAGAGACGAAGATGAAGAAGATCCAGCTTGGATTTAGTTGTTCATCATTACTACTACTCTCTTGCTTTTTCTAATTTCAACAACAAAACAAGAAGAGTAAAAAAAAAGGTCAACTTAATTAAAGATCGGTTTCTCAGATCGATAAGTTTGTTCTATCTTTGATCCAATTCCACCATCAAATCATAAGATCATGGATCCATTACAATCTCATGGATCACAAAGCTCTCTACCTCCTCCTTTCCACGCAAGAGACTTTCAATTACATCTCCAACAACAACAACAACAAGAGTTCTTCCTCCACCATCACCAACAACAAAGAAACCAAACCGAAGATGATCAACAAGGAGGAGGATCAGGAGTAAACCGAAAAATCAAGATGGATCGTGAAGAGACAAGCGACAACATAGACAACATGGCTAACAACAGCAGTAGCGAAGGTAAAGACATAGATTTACACGGCGGTTCCGGAGAAGGAGGCTCTGGAGGAGACCATCAGATGACAAGAAGACCAAGAGGAAGACCAGCTGGATCCAAGAACAAACCTAAACCACCTATTATCATCACACGTGACAGCGCAAACGCCCTTCGAACTCACGTCATGGAGATCGGAGACGGCTGCGATTTAGTCGAAAGCGTTGCGACTTTTGCACGTAGACGCCAACGCGGCGTTTGCGTTATGAGCGGTACTGGAAACGTTACGAATGTCACCATACGTCAGCCTGGATCTCATCCTTCTCCTGGCTCTGTCGTTAGTCTTCATGGAAGGTTTGAGATTCTTTCTCTTTCTGGCTCTTTTCTCCCTCCTCCGGCTCCTCCTACAGCCACCGGATTGAGTGTTTACCTCGCCGGAGGTCAAGGACAGGTGGTTGGAGGAAGCGTGGTGGGTCCCTTGCTGTGTGCTGGTCCTGTTGTTGTGATGGCAGCGTCTTTTAGCAATGCGGCGTATGAGAGGTTGCCGTTAGAAGAAGATGAGATGCAAACGTCGATTCACGGAGGAGGAAGAGGATCGATGGAGTCGCCGCCTATGATGGGACAACAACTGCCACATCAGCAACAAGCTATGGTGGCTCATCAAGGGTTACCACCTAATCTTCTTGGTTCGGTTCAGTTGCAGCAGCAGCATGATAATCAATACTGGTCAACGGGACGGCCACCGTATTGATCAAATATATTTATATACACACACTCATCATCTTAGCTAGCTAGTTTATATGTAGCTAGCTAAAGAAGAATCATGAGTTTAGTGGATATATATGATTAAAAGGGGTTAGCTTATGAACAATAAGACTACAAAGTTTACTCGACGATGATCAAGAATGTGGTGGATAAAGATTCGATCAAGCTTCACTATATTTGGATCAACATTCATAAGATGAATCAGGTTCTTTTTCTTAATTTTGTTTCTGGTGCGTTTTAGTTCGTAGATCTTTTTATGTTGGTTTGAGTAACATTTTTCTTTCTGTCATGGTTTTTATTTGCTAGTTTGCATTTGATTTGTGTGTGTCATTGGCTTTAAGTATTGTTTATCTTATCAACACATTTGATGGTGTTTTTTTCCGACAATTCTTATAGGTCGTATAACACATGATTAATATGAAACTATTTGGATACAATATAACTAATTTATATGACATGCTTAAGTCGTTCCCAATAGAGGCTTTCACATATTTATTATTAATTTAGCTTCTTAGCTTATTTACAGTATCTACATATGATGATTAATGACTGTTGTCTATGTCAACGGATATATGATATACATGCTTGATTCATTGCTTCTGTTGAAGTGACTAAAAAGTTACTTTCCAAAATTAGAAAGGAACTTGTGTTGGTAAATTATTATTGAGATGAAAGCATTAACCTTTTGTATAAGTAAAATCATTATATAACTAGAGGTTTTCATCTTGTCCTTAATTACAACCAAGACAAAAGTTCAATCAATAAGCCTATATGGACAATGATTACCCTAATAATTAGTTTTTTTTTATAATAATAATGAGTTATTACATGATAATGAATGGATGTGTTATACAAATGTCGTTTGCTCGGAGTGTATACATATGGTTTATGGTTATTGAAAATTACACATGTATGTAAATAATTAAAGACGATATATACTATACATCATAAACATTTATCAATCGGATGTATAAATAAATACACATGATACACACAAACAAACTACTAGTATGCATATAAGAAAAGCTGCAATAGTACCGGCGGCTTAAACGGGAAGGTTAACAATTTACGAGAAAAATAAAGAGGTATAAAAATAAAGATTTATATGTGCATGTTCTCTCTACATACACAATTTATGTACGTAAATCTGAGTAGAGATGTGGATAAGGAGACAATACACTTGTTGCAACTGCTGCGGTGCGGTTGCTCGTGAATACCATGCTCCTTTGGGACTACCTGCTACTTAAACTCATGTTGTCCATGCATATTAAGTTACTTATTTGGTGTATATGTCTAATAAATAAAACTAGAAACAGACTATAGACCAGAAAAAGAAAAGAAATTTACATTCAATGTATATGTCTGTTGTCAACTTTTCTATTCAATATCTTATCCTTTTTATTTAGTACTTAGTAGCACAATTTAAGCATGGAATAAAGCAATACGTAATATTCAAGTTAGAGGTTGCTGTTTGCACAGACTCGGTTTGGCTACTACAACTTTCTCTAACTGGTCCTCCTTGCTTCGCTGGGCAAAGGTTAGCACCCATTCTTCCCCATCAACACTTAGACTGCTCATTACTCATTCAGTAGTCTACAATGTTTGGAGACAAAGAAACAATCTCATCCATAACCAAGTTGTCATTCCGCCGCTCAACATCTTTAAAGTTGTTGACCGTCAGATTATCAACTCTATCACAGCTAGGAGGAAAAAGAAGAAGTTCCGAAACCTCATGGCTTTGTGGCTTCACTAAAGGATCTGCTTCCCGTTTATCTCAGAATGCATACGTATCATGTTCTTTGTTTTTTTCTTCTATTTTTTGGTCTTCCTCTATTTGTAACACCTTAACTTTTCATTTATATGATATTTACCTTCTTAGCAAAAAAAATAAAAATATTCAAGTTAGAGTTATGTCTGTTTTTCGCCAATGCGATTTAAAAGAATAGAAGTTTGGAAACTACAACTTTTTCTTTCATTTTTGCTCTCTTGCCCAAAAAAAAAAATGGCGACAATTATTTAAATGATGAGAACAAACCCTTAAAAGAACTAAATACTTTGAATAGCTTTAATGAAACTTCTGTAACGAGAGCACTCATGCTTCGGATTACACATTGCGAATATAAGAGATTAAACTCCACAAACTCAACCAAGTTGGTAAAATGAGTCCATCTCCTCAATCTACATTTGGGCTTTCAGACTAAATCAAGTCACATATTTTTCAGCCCCGTATAGGCCCAATATGCTGCCATCTTGATCATATATTGTAAGAACCGTCTTTCTTTGCAATAACGACTTTTGAATGATCAATACGATCGTTGGTCGTTGGACGGAGTTGGTATTTAAATGTTTAAATTATAACCTAACAGCTTATGCAGCTCTCTGAATTGCAGCTTGCTTTGAAAGAGAAGTGTTAAGACAAATTGTTGGAGGAAGACATTATCTCGGGTATCTACAATTTATCTTTTCCACTAAATATTCTTAGGAATCGGAGATTCCTTCAAAAGCTCACTCACTTATGCACAGCTTAACAACCTGATACCAACAAAAAATAAGAAATTAGCTTTATATACTCTGAGATATGTTTACCATATCCATAAATAATATATACCAGACCATAATTTGGAAAAGGATAGAACTCCAAAAAGTTATGAAATTAGATAGAAACTAGATAGTAACCCGCGCTGGAAAATATATACTTTATACTTCGTTAGTTTATATAGTCATAGATTATTATTAGTGTTTTAAATTAGATTTATTTTATCTTTTTAGAATCTTTTTTAAGTTATTTATTATTATTATATATTACTTGTGTTGTGTTAATTAAAATTATGTACGGTGTTATATTTGCAGAAATTTTTATTTAATAAATTAGATTATAATTTTTTTTTTCTAAAAATTAAGTAATGTTATGTATATATTTTCACATTACTCAAAAAATCTATAATTGTTTGATTTACTCTAATATATCAATTATTACCAGTGATTAGAAATTTGATCCGAGATCCGTCATGATCTTTAACTGCTATGATCTGTCTTTACCCGTTCTGACCCATTGTAAAAATTAAAATATTTGAATATCTGAATGATTTAAAGTTGGATGGTAAATAAATTAATTTTAATTTTAGTCCATAATTAATAAGAGAGAGAAAGTGAGTTTAATTTTTTTGTGGAAGGTAATAATTATTTAAAATTTTATTTACAAAATTTTATTTAAGTATATTAATTTTGTGATTATTATTATATTCTTAATGAATTTATTTTAAAAAATTAAATACAATATTGTTTGAATACTTTAATTAAACAAATTCATATTTATTTAGGAGATACTAAATAAAAATAAACATATTTAAATTTAAATATTAAGAATTAAAATTTGAAATATTTATATACTATTTTGTGTGCTATTTATTAGGGAATAAATTTACTAAATACTGTAAAAAATTATTATGATTATTAGTAAGTTTGAAAAAATTAAAAAATTGTTCAATGATATCTGCTGAAATATCATACGTAAATGCAATGTTATTTTGTTTTTAATATTGTTCAAATAATTATATAGAGATGATCCACTATATATGTTACTGCAGGCAACAATACCCAAACTTAAAAGACAGAGCTATACAGTCTTGGGATATACAAGATTGTATTAAGTTAAACATCTACCGAAACATAAACTAAGAAAAACAAACAAGTCAGCAACATAAATTGAGGAAACTGATTTGTAGATTATGCCAAATACTTATGATCGGTAATCAGAAAGACCTAAGAAATAACTTCGATATCACTATGGATAATATCCAGAACCAGTAATCCGTCAAGCCTTTACTGATCAAATCCATAACTATTTTCACCTATATACTAAAATCAGACTAGTAATATTCAAATATCTCTAAAGAATTAGATAACTACAAATGTACAGACACTAAGTACCCTTAATATATACACAGCCGACAATATAATGGAAATTCTACTTCTTCCCCTGCTTGAATCCTAGGACCTAAGATGCTTAAGGCTCATAATCTCCATATGTTATTTATGAGATAGTTACGTCATAAAGATGGTTGAAGGCGCTAAGAAATTACTAAAACGACCAAGCTTCCTAAGCCAACTCCAAAAACCTGTATGTTTACTGGTGCTGATGTTTTCATCTTGAGACAACTTAAATCCTGCTGCTTCATAGTCTTCATCTCCATCTCCATCTCCATCTCCATCTGTGTGGTGGAGGTTGTTGCCTCCACTTTCGTAGTAGTCCACTTCGCCGTTGCTACTCCCACTTTCATAGTAGTCCACATCACTGCTGCTACTCCCACTTTCGTAGTAGTCCAGTTCGCTGCTGCTACTCTTAGTTTCAAAGTTGTCCACTTGGCTGCTACTGCTACCCTCAGCTTCCTCCGTCATGATCTGTACACCACACTCCATAATCTTGTCATCATTGTCCCGGCAGCTGAACTCAAATATAATCTCGCTCATAGTCACTTCCCCTTCATAACACAAGTCACCACTAAAGATAAACAGATGTTCCGACCGAGGAAACAGATCTGATAGCCGTGCAGAATTGTAAATTCTGTTAATTGTAACACCTCCTTTGCTTCTTAGACGACAACTTATACCAAGATATCGATAGTCCTTAATTGGCGAGAGTAGAACGCAAGCCTTAAATCTTGAGATAGCATAGAAAGTAGCCTCACCACCTGGAGCCAGAGGGATGGCCATGGACTTCCCTGTAGCTTTGTGAGTGAACTCTGCAGGGATTTCTTTACCAGGTAAGCATATATAATCGTGAATTGATTGTTGTATGATTCCTCTTCTTGCTTCTTCATCCAGTTTCAAACAGTTGTAGAATGAGAGTATCTTGGTTTGGTTGTGGAAAGACCAACAAACTCTCTTTAGTGATACACATTCATTTGCATTTAGGAACTCGAGCGAAGGGGAAAGAGCCGGAATTGACACGAGTTTTGGGCACTTTTCGATGATAAGATCTACTAGATGCAGGAGACCTATGACGCAATCTGGAATCATCTCTATATCACTTTTGCTAAGGTCTAGCTTCCTTACACTTAGCGGGACATGTGTTAATGTCTTGAGGCTTCTGCTGCCTATCTCAAGGCACTCAAGACGATACCATCTAGCCATTGATGGAGGGACGTATTTTATCTTTGTGAGTTTTACACTGAGCTTCATGACGTTGCTCGAGATATCTGGAAAACTTCTCAATTGTGAGCAATAACTCATGTTGACTTCTTCAAGAGATGCTAAGTTGATGTTGGTGGGAATAACACGTAGCTTTTTGCAGGAACCCATCTTCAACTTTTTCAGTTTGTGTAGATTCCTAATAGAGGATGGAACTTCTTCTATCTTTGTGTGTCCTACATCAAGATGCCTGATGTTCATAGAAATATCAGGAAAACTTCTCAGTCGTAAGCAATGACTCATGTCAACTTCCTCAAGAGATGCTAAGTTGATGTTGGTGGGGATGACTCGTAGCTTTTTGCAGCATCCCATTATCAACTTTTCTAGTTTATGTAGATTTCTAACTGAAGAGGGAAGCTCCACCAAACTTGAGCAATAGGTAAGTGTCAATGTCTCGAGATTAGTAGCATTTAAAAGATTTGGGATTTCTTTCAACCTATAGGAACGGCTCAGATCTATGCTCTTGAGACTATGAAGGGGCTGTATGTCAAACACAACAAATGAGAAATATCTTATTTACATTGAATCATCAGAAACATATGAAATAATATCAAATACCAACCTCGATTCCTCCCCAAAGCTTCTCGAGATTGCTTGATGACATATGAAGCTCGACCAGACATTCTGGCTGAAATGTTGGAGGTAGACTTTTTCTCGGGTATGAATCCCAATGTAGTAACCTAAGACGTGGTAAATACTTCATATCTTCTGGTATTTGCAACATAACTTCTCCACCAAACCAACTCTTATATATTCTTAGGAATCGGAGATTACGCATTCCTTCAAAAGCTTTCTTACCTACAGAGAACTTGCAGTTGTTTTCGATCTTCGACGTGTCAAATGACATACCTATGACCGATCCAGTACCCTACCAAATATTGCAAAAGAAGACTGATGAAATTGTTATCATAAACAATATGCAACCTTTAGATAATATATAATATATGTAAGAACTTACTGTTTCATTTTCGAGTACATCACGAATCTCTTCCACTTCTACTAGAAACTGACGTCTCCCTGGCTCATTAGACTGCTCAAGAACTATCTGTCTGCCCAACTGTTGCAGTAGATAGTGCATCACAATTCGTCCATTGGTAGATATATGCAAGAGGGATTTAGAGGCTAGTGTATCCAATCCATTTGTGACATCCAAGTTACTTCCACTGAGCATGGTAGTCACATGATCAACGATTTCATTGTTGAATAAGAATGCAATGTGAAGGAAGAGAGATTGATCATTCTTCAACAATTTGTCGTATCCCACTCTTAATACTTGTTCAATTTTTCTATCAAGACATGTTTCTAGCCTAGATAATTGATTTTCCCACTCTTGCTTGCTTTCCCCATGCAAAGATGCACCCACAACACAAAGGCCTAATGGAAGATCACTGCAAAGATTTGCTACTTTATTTGCAAGCTCATCGAAACCATCTGGTACATAACTTTGTTTGAAAGCAGATAAACATAAAATCTCAAGAGCTTCTTTCTTCGATGGGAAATCCACTTGGTAGATATCATTAATCCCATGAGCCTTCAAAATCTTTTTATCTTTTGTTGTAACAATGATCCGACTTCCAGAACCGAACCAAGAAAGTTCTTTAGCCAAAACCATTAGTTGCTCTACATCATCCACATCATCAAGAACGATAAGCACTCTTTGATCTTGTAACCATTCTTTGATTGCACCTAAATGATGTACCCTCATATCCTTTTGGTTCAAAATCTTGGACAGAAGTTTGTTTTGCAAAGACAACTTCAAATCATAATCATCCATTATGCTCTTATAAATTCCAACTCCCCTGAGGTTCCCCATAAAACAGATGAACTGATAACTGCTGGAGAGTTGGTTGTATAGAGCTCTAGCAATGGTAGTCTTACCAATCCCCGCAGGACCCCAAATACCAATCATCTTCACTTCATCACACTCAAGGCATAACAAAGATTCCAGTTTCCTTAAGTGAACTTCAAGTCCCACAATTCCCTCAAAATCCCTCGAGGGTGTCACATTGAGTTTCTTTGAAACATCTGTAGCAACTTGTTGGATCATCTCTGCTTCATTAGCCCTAAACAAAAGCAAAAACAAAATCGAGTTGGTGAATGTAAATTTACAAAATTTTCAACCATTGAAGCATTGTTTACATACCAATTAAGAGAGTGTTCTCCAGCTATGTTTGCAACATAAATCAGAGCTTTACTCCATCGCTGCTTCACTTTCTCACTTTTCCCTTGACAAGTTTTCTCAAAAGCCTTGCCGAAATCACCCATCTGTTTCCGAACATCTGATGGATCGATTTCGTAAAAAATAGTCATCACTATTTGCTCCAAATGTTCTTTACACTTGAAAATTTCAACCAATTCGTCTAAACACCAGCTTGAAGAAGCATACTTCTTCGAGAGCACCACAATCGAGACTCTTGATTCTCTAATTGCTTGTACGAGTTCAGGTCCGATCGTGTGGCCTCTCTCGATGGATTGATCTTTGAACGTGGTGATGCCTTTGATTGCAAAGTGAGTGTGTAAATGACTGAGAAATCCTCGGCGGACATCTGGACCGTGGAAACTTGGAAAGACATGGTATCTTCTGATCTGAGTCACAGTAGAAGAAAAAGAAGCCATGAGATGAGAGGTCACAAAGGTTTTGGATAAGCTATCGATGGAGAAGTAAAACGCGTAAAGAGAAGAGAAATTTGTATGAAATTTGTATTAACCGTGTTTTGCCTATAGTCGTCGTCGAGTAACCGTGTTTTGGATAAGCTTTTTTTTTTTTTGATATAATACGAAGTAATTTGGCTTTTAAGGAATTATATATCTCTAGAGGTCATATATGTTAGTAGAATTGGAATTTGATATTATACGAAGTAATGTGGCTTTTAAGGAAGTGATTCATGGTAAAGATAGTTCTTGAAGTTCTCCATAATTTAATTGCTAAGTATTCGAATACAGAATTGAGAAACACAACAATGAAATTTCTACGACCTCAAGTCCATGATTAAACCCATTTAACATGCATATACACACCCACAATGAACTCTTCTTCCCCTCAAGATCATAGTCGTAAAGGAATCAGTCTAATTTCATCAAAAAATAATCAAACGTTAAGAAGGATCATTGAGACAAGAGAAACATCAAGAACCAACGTCATCGATTCACTTTATTATGGAACCAAATTCGATCCTCTTTCCCTTGGATACAATCCATTAAAACCCATCCATCCATCCAAACCCACAAATCGATTCAAATACAAATTGAGTTTTAAGAAAAAAAAACACCCAAATACTTAGCAACTTCAAATTTCAGAACCTTTGAAGTTTATCAGCCTTGATCACAGGATTAGCTTTCGCAATCGCTCCACGTCCCATTTCTTTGAAATCAAAGCTACAATCATGACTCTCCGGGTACCGATGATCTCCACAGTAAGTGCTCCCACATTTGCACTTAAACCCCATGATCCCAACCTTCTTGTTACAGCATAGACACCGGTTCGGTCGTGCTGGTCTTGATGGCCCGCTCTCTTCAGGAACTGCTCCTTCGACTGCGGTTGATGGCTCAGCCACCACCACTATGGCCTTTTCAGGTTCGGATTTCAAAGCCGGTTCTGCTATGAAGAGACTACGAGGAGGAGGAGATGGCTTGAAAGATTTTTCAACTGCAGCTTTAACAACAGCTGTTTGAGCTTCCTCTGCACATATGCTTCTGTAACATTTTGAACAGAGATCCATGTTTGATGCTGATCCGAAGAAACCACATCCTTTTACACATAGCTTTGGCTCTGAAGACTGCGACTGCGTAAAGCTTGTGCTATCGTTTTGCTCAGACCCCATTTGCTCTTTGTTTTTGTTCTGTATATATAAAATTTAAAATATCAAAATTCAAAATCTTCATATTACGATTTCAATGAATTTTTCACAGATCTAAGGTTAAAAAAAAAAAAAAAACCATTCAGATTCGAATGTCAGAAGATCTTTTTAAGGTTGTCGGGTTTACGAGGATGTTCCAATCAAAGTACAACATTGACTTGATTTGTTTCATAACCCAAAACAACAACGACGAGAATAAATCAATTCTACGAGTCTGTATCAGCTTCGATTATTTACAAAATTCACACAAAACCCAACAAAAAAAAAAACGGAAAAATTCATCAATCAGAAATAGATCTGACTTTTCCATACAAAAAAACACTAAGATAACACAGATCGGACAAGAAAAAATTCAAACAAGCCATCAATCAAATCAAATAAACAAGAGAAACATAAGATCGCCGATGAATTTACCTGTTGAGAAGCGTTTTTTAAAGAATTTATAAGCAAATTCACGGGATTTTTTTCTGATCTTCGTCAAATGCAATAGATTTGTTCTAAATCTAAAAGAATTCAGACGTAAGCCCTTTCGTTTTCGAGGAAAGAGATGAAGATAAACACGTAACTATGGAGGATCATACATCTGTTATTATATATGCTATGAGTCACGCACGGTTTTACTTTTTAGTTTATCCTGGTGTAATATTCTTCTACATATTTTCCCCTACACCTTAGTAAATCTTAGCCGTCCGATTCTTCAGCCTACCTAATTTGACGCTGCTAATTTATCATCGGGCGGCTAATTGTAATTATGGTACTGTTCGTAATATTTAAAGACTTACGATATTTTCAAATTTAAATTCCCTTTATTTCTGACTCTTCCATTTCTAACATATACATTTAATCAAATACAAATTTTCCATTACTCTTATTAATTGACAAAATTATACGGACTAAAAAGAAAATTGACAAAAACTACAGTAGGGGATAAAATGGGGGTTTTTCCATAATAACTAGAAATTTATGTATTGGTTATTAAGAGAAAACTAAATTAATATGGCTTTTGGGTTGTTTAAGCAATGATTAAGATGACATTATTGGTGGAACTCTTTGGAGGAAGATAAAGATAAGATATGCCTTCGTCGTCACGCTTTGGCTAGGTCTTGGTCTAAACACGATTAAAGATTTTTCTAATAAAAAGGCCAAGTAAAGAAATTTTATTTTATTTAAACTCATGTCCTTGAGTTCAAAAGAAAAACTTATACTATATCCCTTACCAGAAATAGCTCAACACCCCGCTTTTTTGCTCATACTTTTAAAACTTTTTTTTTCTAAATTCTTTTGGGTACCTTCACGTAATCTTATCCAACAAATAACATATTTTGTATCTAAAATGATCGTATTATGCGACGACAAAACAAAAAAATGATCGTATTAATATGCTCCACTCAAAAAGCATCCGTCACTGCATATAAGCAAAAGATGCTTTGGTCTACCTCATCAGGAAAATATAATATACACACATTATACACACACACACAAGAAATATGTTTGATGCAATCTCTACAAATATTAAGCAACATCTTTCCACTAAACAATTCTCGAAGATCTTCTTACCACCAAGAATGACCAAGAAGGCTTACACAGATTCCTGCAATAGTCAAATAGCAAAAAAATCATAAAACATTATGAACTCCATTCTCATATTTAATATCACTTGTTCCATATCAAGCAAAAATATGCTTTACCCGTCTGAAGAAATGGGAAAACAGATGATCCTTGTACGCTCTTTCTAACACCAGAGATGTGTTTTAGCCCTCACGGTTTTTCAGAGATTTCCAGTTTGGATGACGACTTGTTGATTCGATAGGCAGCGATGCATATAGTTATATTACCGATCACAGTTAGCGCTGCCTGAAGCGCAACCAACACCTAATAAAGCAGTCCACCATTACAAACATTAAGTGGGAGTAAAGAAGCAAAAACAATGTAACAGTTAAGCAAAAAGATAGACCAAATGATCTGATTACCAAAGAGAAACAGACTTATTAGCTAAGTAAGGAAGTAAAGAAGTTTATTGACCTCAAGAGATTCATCATTGTAAAAGAAATGCCATGTGCATGCGCAGAGAGCTCCACCAAGCAAAGGTACCTGATTTACAACAACCCAATAGAGCTCAGCAAAATGAAACCATGTAATCTTGAGAATCTACATAAACAGCTTAAGAGCTCGCTCTCACCATTCCCCATGAGAGACCTTTCCATGACTCGTAACCTTTTCTTTCTCCATATTTCCATACCAACGCCATCGCCGTAATCCTTTAACAAGTATATTGAGTATCAATCAATATAAACAGCACCAGACTTAGGAAGAAACTACATCTCTCGATCTTTTGTAATCATAAATTCAATTTCTTAATGCAAAGTCTCGATATTTGAGACCAGTTCTTAAAACACAAATGAAGATGAAGCTTCTCACTATCGTTTGATTTGAGCACAAGATCAAAAATTTCGTTAATCCCCAACACTCAGATAATCTCTAGTGTAACTATAGATCAAATGCCAATGTATTCAAAAATGAAATTTCAATCATTTGAGCAAAGGAAGGAGGAGACAACCATTCAACAACGCTGGAAACATGAATGGCCCAAGTGGGTAAAGATAACGCATTAGCTGGTTCGCTTAGCTGAAGAGAATCCACCGCCGCCAAAGCAGTAGTATCTGGTCCTGCCGCGATGAACGTGGCCGTAACCAAACCGGTTCCGATAAGACCCGACAGCAAAATCGGGTCATAGAATAAGCTGCGGCTCCGGATCCGACTTACAGGTTCGTTTAAGCTGGCGAGAGGAGATAATGAGTGGCTCCGGGATGAAATTCGCCGGATTTCGGGTTTCACGCTGCAGAGAAGAACGGTGGCTGTTGAAGCAATCGCCATGGCTAAGATTTTTTTCCCCAATTTCAAGTTCTGGTTTGATTTAAACCGGGTTTGCTTGTTGAACCGCCTTTAATAGTTTTCACAAAAAAAAAACAAGAAAAAATATACAGTAGAAATCAAAGAATTAAATTCCAAATTCTTCTCGGTGCATTTTGAAATATTATGCTTACAAGTTCCTATTATTTCTTTTAAAATCGTGTATACAATACAACTATACATTAGATCAATAAAAGATCAAGTAAAAGTCTAAATTATACATTGTTAAATATTGTTCTCTTTCTCGTTGGACCAGATCATAACGAGTGTGAACCCCATCAATGACATTACCACCGTCTGCCACACAAAAAAAAAACACGCACACACTTTATAATCAAAACAAAAAATCATATAATGTCAAAAACTCAAAATGATGACGTTTTGAAACTTACAGAGATAGCAGGAGGAATCCCCACAAGAGGATCTTGAAAGAACTTAGTCGCAAGGGCTAAAGCCAAAAGGCTACTCTGCATTCCTGAGATATTCACATATACATTTCTCTTTTCAAATCTTTAAACCAAATCCTAATTTTCTTCAAGAGCTTAAGAACCAAAGAGTTTAGTTACCAGTTTCATAGGACAATGTTCTTTGCAAGGCTTTAGAGTCTGGAGCGTTTCTAAAGACGGAACCTGTAAGGAAGTACCCAGCGAGGAAAGCTGAGAGATGAAACATTGTTACTAGTAACAATATGGTGGCTCCAAACGGAGACATAACCGAGTTTATATTCAATGCGAGCGGTGCTCCAACACAGCAAGCCGTGTCAAGAACCGATAGAATTGGGAGAAACGGTCTGATTGCATTGGATACTTTCGGGAACAACCTGCAAAAGAAGAAACAAAAATATGAGAAAACATGTTTTCTAAAACTTAATAATTCCCTTTATAGTTGTTAGCTGGTATCTCTCACTTGTTTAGTAGCAATCCTGCAGCGATTGGTGCGATTACGACCTGAAGAATGCTGGATATCATTCCTTTTACATCAACGGGTAGTTTCTTCCCGATAAGCAAGAGTGATAGCATTGGTGTGATAAGAACTGCAGTAGCGGTTGATAGAGATGTCATAACTATGCTAAGAGGTGCTAATGCTGGATCAGTTAGGAAAGTGGCGTAGTTTGATAACTGAGCTCCACTAACACATGAAACCAACATGATTCCAGCACCTGAGATTGAGAAACATTATTAGTCAAAATACGATTTGTTAATAGTCTTGAATGATGCGAAAGAAACAGTGAGAGCTTTACCTACCTATTGGAGTTGGGAGTTGGAAAAGAGAAACAGCAGCTAGGCCAAATATGAAACCTAAGAGAGGCTTAATGAGATATTGTCCAATATAACCCAGTAGAATAGCTTTTGGTCTTTTGAAGGCTTCAAGAAAGTCTTTCTCGTTTGAATTGATACCAACCGCAAACATCAAGAACCCTAAAGCGGGCACGAAGTACCTAAAAGAAATAGGAGAGTAAAAGAAGAGCATTTTAGAAAACCTGATGTTCTACTACTTAAAGTCTTAATACTAATTAGACCTTGTTCCAATTCCATGAATTATGGGGCAAGAACCTCGAGGTAAACCATGTGAAAGAAGGTGGATAGAGAAGAGCTAATATTGTACTCGCCAACACTACATGAGGAAGGATTGAATTTGCTTTCTTCAATGTATCCACTAAAGTAGCCTTCTCACTAAACATCTGAGACAAAAACCTAACATGTCAATATAACCTTTCAAGCCCCTTCTAGATTCATATTGGTTATTCGAAATAACATAAAGTTCTTAACAACTGAGATTATCAGCAAACGAATAACAAAGTAGCAGAACTGTGATTTCGCAGAACTGTCACATTTTGACTATAAAGATGACACACATCTGAGAAGAGCTAAAAATAAGAATCAGGTAACGATCAAACGCAACAGAGAAAAGTAAAGGTCTCAAAAGCGCACCTTGTCTGAATCAGCTCCAAGATCCAAATCCATATCAGAGAACTTATCGGATACATAGCTACGCCACAAATTCCTCGATCCGCCACCTATAGATTGGTCGCAGAACATGGTTTAGTTCCATTGGTTTAGAAATTAGATCCCAAAACTAGCTCAAGTCTTCTGATTCCTTATTTATTATCTATAAGCTCATAACAAATATCTACAAAAATGATAGGTCCCTCTTCTTGTCGTATCAAAAAACAGAGTTGATGAAAGTCTAAACGAGAAACGAATAAAGAAGCAAACTTTTCAGGTACCCAGAAACCAAATAAGCCCTAGATCGATGAATAAGGTGAAAGAACCTTGAGAAACAGGGTCAATACGAAGTGGAGAACTCAAAGAAGAAGTCGACAAGGTGTTGCGCGGGAAAGCATGAATCCGTTGGCTGCGATGAACAACAGGGAAAGCTCGTGATAGACGACCACGTGTTGACTTTAGGTATAGCGTTTCTATGGGAGTTGTGATCTCGCTCATTTTTTCTTCGTTCGACTAAGTGTTCTCGTCAGATTTTCACGAGTTTAGCAGAAGAATCGAGAGTGATGGAAGATCAGAGAGAAGTTGGATCAAACCAGAAATAAAATAAACCCGGCCCAATCTGGCCCGTTTTACGGATTGGGCTTTAAATAAATATATAAATGATTTTTTCTTTCTTCTTGGCAATTTTATTTTCCAACTCCGTTGTTCCTCCGTTCCTGAATTGTTGAACGAAAACGAAGCAATGGTGAGAATATTGTGCAGCAGAATTCTCAAATCTTCAAAACCCTACTTTAGGTTGGGGATGCAGAGTTCAAGCCGTTGCTTCAATTCACGAGCCCAGTCTCATAATCTCATCATCACAAAGATGATTACTGCTTTATCTCCTCGAGAACATACGCAGCAGATTCAAAGCATAAGAGAGCTTTCTTCCCATGCTCATATGGCTAATAATTATTATAACCAATCTGTGACGATTGAGACATTTGATGCTTTGTGTGAAGGAGGGTATGTAAAAGAAGCAGTACAAGTTTTGGATATCTTGGAGGATAAGGGCTATGTTGTGGATTTTTCCAGGCTTCTAGGGTTAGCGAAACTATGTGGTGATACTTCTTCTTTGGAAGAAGCTAGGGTTGTTCATGACTACATCACTCCTTCAGATGTCCCGAGATCTTACCACACGTTAATCAGAATCTATTTTGGTTGTGGATCAACTGATGATGCACTGAATGTGTTCGACGAAATGCCTGAGAAGAATTCAGAGACTTGGTGTATTGTGATGAAGGGATTAGCGAAGAACGGAGAAGGTGAACTCGCTATGGATATGTTTACTCGCTTGAAAGCGGAAGGAAACAAACTTGACAAGGAGATATTCAAAGCTGTCTTCTTTGTGTGTGGTTCTCTAGGGGATATTAACGAGGGATTGTTGCATTTTGAAGCTATGTACAGAGACTATGGTATAGTCCCTTCCATGGAAGACTATGTGAGCGTTACTGAGATGTTGGCAGCTTGTGGTCATTTGGATGAGGCATTGCAGTTTGTTGAGAGAATGATGGTGGAACCGAGCGTTGAAGTATGGGAAACACTGATGAATCTTTGTTGGGTTCATGGAGATTTAGAGCTTGGTGATAGGCTTGCCGAGTTAGTTTAGAAACTAGATGCGACAAGAATGAACAAAGAGTCAAATGCAGCTCTTGTTGTTGCAAAGGAGAAAGTAGTAAAGAAAAGGCAGACGATCAGAGACATGCGAAAAAGCCCTTCCATTAGCTTTACATCAGGAGATACTTCACACCCAGAGAGTGATAAAACCTTTGCTGCATTGAGGAGTTTGAAAATGCAAATGTTAGATATGGGATTTGTCCCTGCGACTCAGGTTTGTTCACAAGACACAGTGGAAGAAGAAGAAAAAGAGGAACAGCTTCTTTTTAGAAGCAACAAGCTCGCGTTTGCTCACAAGATGCTTAACTCAACCGCTCGTTCTTCCATAACTGTTGTACAAAATCTGCGTACCTGTATTGATGGATATAATGCGTTGAAGATGATCTCAGTCATAACTGGCAGAGAACTGATACAGCGAGATGTGAAAAGATTCCACCATATCAAAAACGGTGTCTGCTCCTGTAGAGATTACTGGTGAGCTATCAAGACCTATCATATCTTCAACTTCAATCCTCAAATGGTGATTTTACTCTCATTGTTAGAATATGACAATGTTTCTTTCCCAGACTTTGGTATATATATCGGCTGGAAAATTAGTTCAGCATTAACGTTCCAATGCTCGAATACTCCACAAAACATATTGTCATTGTAATAGCCACTTGCATTAAAAAGCTAACAAAGGGCTATAGTGATTCCACTATATAAAGGAAAGTACAAACCCACAAGAGATAAGAGAGTCATAATACATAATCCATATATGGTTTAAACTTTTTTTTTTTCATGGCATAGTAAACCAATTCAAGATATGTTTGCAGAAAACGCACCTTATTGAAATATCTCCTCCGGAAAATATGACTGAGAACGCGTAACGTAACCATAGACACACAAAAAAAAAAAGAAAAAAAAAGAAAAAAAAGAGCTACACTACATTGCAATTATTAATTAAACAGAGCAAAAGCAAAGAAAATTCAAATCTTAAAATTATGAAACAGATCATAAGCAAGAAATTAATGTATTAAACTTATCAGAAGTTAAAAAAAGTTATATTATATGCTAACACAATGTAAATTTCAAATTATAAAAAGATTAAAAAAGAAATAAAAGATTCTGGTGTATAATTTATTTTTGGGACGAAATCTAGAATGACTCATAACTTAGCATAAATAACTAGAATAACTCTCAGTTTTTAAGGATTTTTAAGGTGTTTAAACCCAAAAGTACCCCTGAACCTTTTGTTAGGAAAAAAATAGTTTTCGAAAATGCCATTAAATTTTTTTTTCCAGTGTGCTAAAGTTGTTGGTATTTACAAAAATACCACCGCGTTTTTTACAAAAATCCGCAGACCATGTTGCTGCACACTTATTTTTTTGCACATTTGTTTTAGTTATCGCGGATTTATTTCGCACATTTGTTTTTCATGTTGTCGCACATTTATTTCCAATGTTGTCACATATTTATTATTCCGCACATTTATTTTATCTTATGGTGGAGTTACTTAGAACCGCAGGTTTGTTTTGCACATTTATTTCATCACATTATAGCGGACTTATTTTTTTTGTTTAGCCGCACAGATATTCAAAATAGTCGCCGCTGATTTATTTTTACAGTTGTCGCGCATTTATTTTGTCTTGTTGTGGCAGACTTATTTGTATATGTAACTGCACACTTATTTCTGACGTTGCTGCACACTTATTGAAATCATGTTATCGCACAGTTATTCCCTCTTGTTGTGGCGGATTTAATGTATATGTGAATGCACACTTTTTTTTATTGTTGCCGGCACAGTTTTTGGGTTTGTTACTGCAGACTTATTTGTAACGTTGCTGCACATATATTTGTAATGATACTGCACATTTATTTCCTCTTGCTGTGGCAGACTTATTTGTAATGTTACTGCACACTTTTTCTTATAGTTGTTGCACATATATTTGTAATGTTACTGCACATTTATTTCCTCTTGCTGTGGCGGACTTATTTGTAATGTTACTGCACACTTTTTCTTATAGTTGCCACACACTTTTTTTAATAGTTACCGCACACTTTTTTTAACATTACCGCATACTTTTTTAATAGTTACTGCACACTTATTCGTAACATTTATTTTTTTGGCTGCAGATTTATTTTTTCTGAAGTTGCAGATTTGTTTTACTTTGGTACCGGATATAGTTTTCTTTGGCTGCAGATTTGTTTTACGTTGGCTGCAGACTTGTTCTTATCAGTTACTGCAGATTTGTATAATAAAATCTGGACCACAAGATTTAGAGTTTTCCCTTGGTGTCATCTTCTCCTTCACCTCGTTCCCCTTAGTATTTTTTTTGGGCAGCCCAGCCATCTACATCTTCCTCTTTCTTCATCATTTCTCTCTGATTTTGACCTTGTCTTCTTAATTTTCTTTCCTTTGGCGTAAGTTTTGTCCTTTTTTCATCTTCATCTACACTTTTTTTCCTCTTTCTAGTTTTTCTTTGAAAGGAATGGAATAAATTGTACTTGTATGTGGAAAATGGAGCTTTGAAAAGTGTAGATGGTTGTTTGTTGTTGATGCTAAACGAGGATCTAGAATCCTAGGAGCTGATGATAGGATGATTTATGAGAATTTCATTAGAATGGTGTTTGAAGATTTTGGGTTGGATAATAGAGTATATGATGTGAAACTGAGCTACATGTTTCATAAGAAGATTATGCAGAAATTGCCCTAAGATACACCTCCCGTATATGTTGAGAATTGTAGGCAATTCAAAACTTTTTTGGGCCAATCCAAAGTAGATATGCTTCGGCTTTGTGTGGAAGTGAAGGATAAGACTGATATCAAGAAGACATTAGACGTTGAGGGTCCAAAAAGTCAAGAAGAATGATGAAGATGGTAACGATGATGATGAAGATGATGATGAATCGAGATTCGATTATTGTGACGACTCTGATGGAACAGATTCAGGTGATGAGAATTTTTCAGCTTATGGGATATTGCCTGAAAAAAGAAGAAGAAGAAAAAGAAGAAGAACAAGAAGAGGAAGAGAAACCAATATTACCAATAAAGAAGAGAGATTCAACGTTTTGTGTAAGTGAAGGCTGAATATACGAATTTTCAATTGAGTTCTTTAGATTTAGCTGTTGGACAATGTTATGAGTCGAAAGAGGAGCTGGAGAGAAGAATGAAAATTCTTACTGTTGTCCAGAAATTTGATTTCAATGTCGTTAAATCGACACCTGAATTATTGACTATTAAGTGTTGGGTGAATGGATGTTCTTGGAGAGTACGAGCTACACCAATAGTAGATTATCCATGTTCGACAGTATATTCCCAATCATACATGTTCAGTTACAGAGCGTTCTGCAAGATCCCGACAAGCAACTCCTGAGATACTTGGATTATTGTACAACGATTTTGTTGGTGGAGTTGGACCAACGGTATTGGCAATGCATGTTACCGATGCTCTTAATAAACTATTCCAAATTAAGGTATGTTGCACATCTATTTTTGACTCGTAGATTATATGGTCACGGATTTATTTACTATCACTAATTATATGGTCACGGATTTATTTACTATAACTAATTATATGGTCGCGGATTTGTTTACGTTTCCCATAGTTTTTTGTTTTATGTAGCTTAATAATTGGAAGGCATATCGGCACTAAGACATGGTCGGGATTTGGTTAGGGAAACTCAAGAGAGTGGATATGAATTACTACCTGTTTACTTATACATGATTAAAAGAGAAAATTCCAGATCACACACACGGCTTGAAGTTGATGAGAATCAAAGATTTAAGTACTTGTTTCTAGCATTTAGTGCAAGCATCAACGGATTTCCTTATATGCGGAAAGTGGTGGTTGTTGATGGTACTTTTTTGTAAGGAAAATACAAAGGGACACTCCTTACCGCAACATCTCAAGACGGTAATTTTCAGATATTTCCTATTGCTTATGCCGTAGTTGATACTGAAAATGATGAGTCATAGGTATGGTTCTTCGAGCAACTGAGCGCTGTTATTCCCGATGATGAAAATCTTGCCATTATTTCTGATAGGCACAAGTCTATTGAGAAAAATATTAGAACGGTATACCCAAAGTGTAGTCATGAAATATGTACATACCATTTGTACAAGAATATATTGGCCCGTTATAGAGGTCGTGAAACGTTTGGTTTGGTGAAAAAAGTGGCCAATACTTTCAGACTTGTTGATTTTCAAACCACGTTTAACCAGATTCAAGTGTTGAATCCTGCACTTCATAGTTATCTCCAAAGAGCTGATGTTCGACTCTTGACACGTGTTCATTTCCCTGGCAATAGGTACAATCTTCTTACCAGCAACATTGCTGAGTCAATGAATAACGTTCTATCACAATCTAGGAAATTGCCTATTGTACAACTACTAGAGGTTGTGAGATCGATGATGACAAGATGGTTTGATTCTCGAAGGAAAGATGCATTGAAATTGCAAACAACTCTAACCCGTGGAGTAGAAAATTTGTTAGAGGTAAATTTCTTATCTCCTTTGGTCGTAAGTTTTTTATGTTGTTTAATGGTATATGGCCGCTGATTAATTTTGTCTCAGACTATATGACCGCAGATTAATTTTTTAATTTTTTTTCAGAGTTGTGTCGAATATTCTAAGCTTTTAAATGTTCAAGATATTGATGCTAATCAAGTTCAAGTGCTAGGCGGAGGATCTGTACATGTTGTTAATTTGAGAGATAGAAAGTGTTCATGCCGTAGGTTTGACTTGGAGAAGTTGCCATGTATACATGCAATAGCAGCGGCGGAGAGCAGAAAGATTTCCCGTATTTCACTTTGTCATCATTACTATCATAGGTCGTACTTGTACATTTCATATTCTACCGCCATCATGCCTAGGGATTTTTCTTTGCCAATACCAGAAGATGTGGCGACAAAGGTTTGTTCACCACCTGTACCTCGACAATAACCAGGTTGACCCAAAAAATCAAGAATCAAATCAATCCTCGAAATTACCATGCAGAAGAAAAGGCGTAGGAAGCAACACGCATGCGGTAATTGTAATGAAGTTGGACATAATCGTAAAACATGTAAAATTGCATAAACTATGGATTTTAAACTCCAATGTTGTTCTTTGGAATATAAACTCTTATGTTCTACTGTGGATTGTAAACTCTTATGTTGTACTTTGGATTGATAATTCATATACAGATCCGCGATAACTCATATACAAATCAAATAAATCCACGATAACTCATATACAAGTCTAATAACACACTTCATAAATCCTACAAGTAAACCAAAGTTTAAAGAGAAAAAAACTCAGACTGAGGTATCACTGAGATGAGGTACTAAGCTCTCTCGATGACGAGGTAATGGGTTACTCATACGTGGTCGTCTCGTCTCTCAAATTTCATCATACAACTCAGCGGCTAATCTTTCCCGAATAGCCTGAATGTTATCATCGTTAAGCCCCTCGAAACTCCATCGTAAAGCAAGGCACTCAATGTATTTTAAAGCGTAGACGCCGCAATCTCTTGGATTCTTATTGAGTGGAACGTTGGCTCTGACTCTTCGCACCCTATACATATTAGAGTTATACGGGCGTCAAATTTTTTCTCCAAGCTACCAAGTTGCCCATCAAATTTTTCCCCATGTTGTTAAGTTGCCCAGCAAAGGTTTCCAACACCTTCATCATTCCAGCAATGGAACCCCTAGTCTCCTCATCATCCTGTATATTTTTAAACAAGAGTTATAATATTATAAACAAAAACAACCAACAAGAGTAATCACAAAGAAAAAGTGTACTAACCTTTGAGTGTTCCTTTCCTTTCTTCTTCTTTTTCTTAGAAGTTTCAGCTCCATCAGACGGAACATCGAACCTCAAAGTCTTTAAATCCTCAACTTTTACACGCTTTTTCAATACTGGTTCCTCCACAGGCCAAGCATTTGCAACCAATTCACCTCCAATGATATCTTCAATCAACTTGTCAAGTTTCGGATCGAAGTTTTGATCGTTGTCACTCCATTGAGGATACTTACCTTCTAATGCAACCGGAAGCATATGCCTCACACGAACCTAAATAGAAGACAATGACAATATTAATCTCAAAATAATAACATTTAAAAACCATTATCAAAACTAAAACAAATCCGCACCAACATTAAAAAACCCTTATCAAAACTAAAACAAATCCGCATCAACATTAATATCGCATCAAAAACAAAAATTAAATCCGCAGCAACATAAAGAAGAAGACCATATCATACCTGTCCATGTTTAGCTTTCTCATCAGCTATTAAGTCTTCAAATCTGAAACGTTGACAACATCCTTTCCAGTTAAGAAGTGGTGGGACATCAATCCAATTCCGCCTAAACCCATACAACTCTCCTAGCGCTGGAACAGATTCAAATATCTATATTAGCAGAGCATGAACACATCCGTTTAATTGGTAAGTGGCTCTTTTGTAATGTCCAACTTTAACCGAATTTACTAAACTAGTAAATCCGGCTCTACCCCAAGGATATTTTTCAAACCTCTCTCTATCAAAGACTCTTATTGCACTACTCAAACAAATTCTTGATCCGTGATTGATACCATATACTCCAACATGCAAAATGCATAACCGTCCTAACATCTTCCTCTTCTCCTTATCCCAACCCTGACAAGTTTTTAAAACTTTCACCAACTTCTCCCAAGTAGGTCCTTCTCCTAATGGAACTTTCATTTCTTTCCACAAAGCTTTATAATCAACGTTACACAACTCTGATTCATCTGATGGAAATGCGTCACAATTTAGACAGGTGATATTCTTGAACTCGTGTAGTGAAAACCTGAGTGGTTGACCATCAATTAAAGACCAAAACTCATGAATATTGTCGACAGCCAGCTTATGTGAGAGGAAGAAATCCACAATCGAGGAAGCTCATATGTACTTGTGCGTCACATCTATGTCAGTAAGCTTAAGAAAAACTCCAACAAATGACTCCTTTAACTCAGTCCACGTATCTTCATCAAGATATTCTTTCATGATCTTGAATTTGGAAAAAAAAACAATAGTGGTTCATGCTCTTAATTTGAATATGAGGTTTCCCATCTTTGTAAAGTCTTGGAGGGTAAGAAGAAGCCATGTATCTGCAATACATACGACAAACGAAATCTGTTATCAAAAGCACTAAATAAAAAATGTGTAGCAACTGCAAAAAAAAATGTGCAGTCAAAGCCAAACCCAAAGCAAAACAAAGAAGTAAACAAATGTGCAGCCAAAGCCAAAGCCAAGAACTAAACAAATGTGCAGCGAAAGCCAAAGCCAAAAATAAAGAACTAAAAAAATGTGCAGCCTAAGAAAAACAAGTGTGCAGCCAAAACAAAACAAAGAACTAAACAAATGTGCAGCCAAAGCAAAACAAGTGTGCAGCCAAAGCAAAACAAAGAACTAAACAACTGTGCGGTCAAAGCAAAACAAAGTGATGAACAAATGTGCGGCAAAGCAAACCAAAGAACTAAACAAATGTGCAGTGAAAGCAAAACAAAAGAACTAAACAAGTGTGCAGCCAAAGCAATACCAAGGAACTAAACAAATGTGCAGCTAAAGCAGAAAACAAATAACTAAACAAATGTGCAGCTAAAGCAAAACCAATGTGCGGCCAAAGCATAACAAAGTGAACATTTGTGCGACAAAGATCAAACAAATATGCGCCCAATTATCAAACAAATATGCGGCCAAAGATCGAACAAATGTGCGGCAAAGAACGAACAAATGTGCAGCCAAAGATCAAACAAATGTGCGGTAAAGAACAAACAAATGTGCAGCCAAAGATCAAACAAATATGTGGCCAAAGTTTAAACAAATGTGCGGATACTTATCGAACAAATGTGCGGCAAAGAACGAACAAATGTGCAGCTAAATAACTAAGCAAAACAAACAAATGTGCGGCTAAAGATGAAACAACTCAAACAAATGTGCGGTTAAGCAAAATAACATGTAAAGATTCCGGTGACTTATCACAAAATCGGAAAGTGAAAACAGTGGTGAGGAAGATGAAACTCAGCGGAAGTGGAAGATGAAACCTACCCTAAGCGGCGGCGGCAAGGAGAAGACGAGAATGCGGCGTTGGCAAGGAGAAGACGAAATGGCAAAGAGAAGAAGAAATGACGGCGAGGAGAAGAAGAAGAGAGAGGAGAAGGCGGTGAAACGACGGCGGCGAAGAGAAGAAGAAGAGTGAGGCAAAACGAGGAGAACGGCGGCGGCACGGCGGAGTTTAGGTCACGGCGACGAAGAAGAGGAAGTCGCGAAGGAGAAACAGAAAACGAGAAACGACGAAGAAGGAAGTCGCTAAGGAGGAAGACGGAAGGAGGAAGACGATGGAAAGAGGAAGACGACGCCGGCGAAAAAGGAGACAACGGCGGCGGCGATGGCGATTAGGTCACGAAAGAGAAAAAAATTTTCAGATTTTGAAACTTTTTATTTTTGTTAAAATTTTAGTTAGTTTTTGGGTTTTTGATTTTCTGGTGTAAATGTTTTTTTTAATAATGATAATTTTGTTATTATGTTATGTTAGTTTGGTTTTCTAATCTTTTAACCAAAAATATTGATCTATCTTTTTATCTTGAGTCATTCTAATTATTTCTGCTAAAATCTGCATCATTTCAACTAATTCTCTCTATAGTTTTTTCTCAATTTTAACTAAGTTCTGAAATAAGAAGTGTCGTGAGAAAGTAAAGGACACACAGTTAGGGTAATAAACTAATAATCAGTACAAGCAAAGGCATCAATCAATCAGGAGAAAACTTGCTAAGTGCAAATTGCTACAAATTAGCTCTCTTCTTCTCTCTCACACCAATTTCTTTTGTTCGATTGCATTCATCTTTTTCGAATTTTCCGATTGCTCCACTGGATTAGCTTTTCGTCGAGTGTATCTCTTTCTGTTTCTTGATTGCATTCTCGAAGACGACTTGTCCGTAGGACGAAAAAGAGGTTCTTGAGCTGCGGGTGAGAGTCGAAGAAGACGAAAAGAAAGGGCCTTATGTGAAACTGAGCGAGGGTTTAGAGAAAGGGCAAGAATCAGAGCAGGACAATGCAGAAGAAGACGAAAGGACTGTTTCGTCGCCGTTTTGGTTTTGGGTCAAGCTTTCTCTTCTATTCGTCTTTCTTGCTGCATTAGCTGTCGTGGGTTATATATGGATCGGTCCATTAATTATGGATAAGGTTTGATTTGATTATCTTCCATAAAGTTTCAATTTTTAGCTTTATTCGACTGTTGCATTGGTGTTTCTTGTGTTATCTTAATTCAAAAAGTGTAACTCTTTTAGCGAATTGAGTCTGATTTAAGTCATGATCATTCACACTTGTGTGAAATTTTAAGTATTGACCATAAATTGGATTAGTTTTCTCTAGTCTTGAGGAAGATTCTAAATTAAGTTAGTTTAGTGTTTAGTCTTGATGAGAATTGGATATATTTAATCGCCTTTTTTCAATGAGGCATTGCAGTTTCATTGTGTATTCCCTTAATGCTTATAGTCTGAAAGTTAGTTTTCTGTTGATTTAACAATGTCCATTATATTGATGCTTCATGTCTCTATTCATATACAATGTTCTTATGTCTCTGTAAAGTCTTTTGCTTTGTTCCTAACAAAAGGGGTATTATCCACGTGCCTGGTTCTGCAGGAGCTTATCCCGATTATACAATGGGAGATAAGAACTTTTACACACCCCGTATGCGGTCTTCTTGTCTTTGCATCTGTAGCAATATTCCCAACGATACTTGTTCCATCTACACCATCAATGTGGATTGCTGGGGTGACATTTGGTTATGGCTATGGGTTTCTACTGATTATTTCAGCTGCTGCTGTTGGTGTATCACTTCCTTACTTCATTGGACATCTCTTCTGCCACAAAATTCAAGTATGTCTTAACCCGCAAAAGCTGCTTTCTTTTTCGCTTGAATCAAAGCATTGTCATGTTCTTGAATAAGTTTTTGTCTTTGTTTGGGATTGTACAGGGATGGCTTGCAAGATATCCTGATCAAGCAGTCGTATTAAGAGCTGCTGGAGAAGGGAATTGGTTTCACCAGTTTCGATTAGTAACCTTAATTCGGATTTCTCCATTCCCTTACATTGTTTATAACTACTGTGCTTTAGCTACTGGTTTTAAGTACGGTCCTTACATCACAGGCTCTCTCGTAGGCATGGTGCCTGAGATTTTTGTTGTAATTTATACGTAAGTCAGATTTCTATCTCCTCTTTTCAATTCATAGAACAGTTTTATCTTTTAGCTTTCTAGAAGCCTAAGTAAAATACCTTTTCGCTGATGAGTCAAATCTATGGTTACTGTGTTGCAGAGGGATACTTGTAAGAACAATAGCAGAAGCATCTTCTGCAGAAGAAAAAGGACTCTCGGTTACACAGATTATTCTCAACATTCTAGGCTTTTTAGCAACTGTTGCTACAACGATTCTCATCACTAAGTATGCGAAAAGACAGCTGGAGACAATGAAGAAAGATGAGGAAGCATTGTTGCAGTAAACCCCACGTGACAAACTCTGGTCTGTCTGAAGCACCTCTTGTCTCCTCCTTACACAGTAGAGGTCTGTTCCAAAGATGTGAAAGAGCTCTGGTTTTTTTGTCTCTTTTATTAAACAGCCTTGAAAAAAGAAGAAGGTTAACAAATATGAACAGAGGAAAAAACTAACACAATGCTTAGCTTTTTATTTTATTTTTTTGTAATTATTGTAGTCAATTTTTATGTTTTACTCATTTAATTTCCAAAAATATTTTACATTTTGCCGTAAAAAAAAAAAAAACATTGTGACGTCTTTTATCTTTCTCCACAATTTGGAAACCCTAATCTTTTGACTTTCCAATGGAAACACCAACCAAGACTTGCACACGTCTTCCAGAGGCGATTTTGACGGAGATTCAAGCTAGGTTACCACTGAGAAGCATCTCCAGATTCAAATCGGTGAGTAAAACATGGAAATCGACACTTGAATCTTTGTATTTTCGTAGGCTCTTTGTGTCTGTGCACCAAAACATCTCTTCCTCTTGGTCACTACTCCTCCAACGAAAAGAACTCATAGACTTGCATGGATGCAAGATATGGGGTCTTCCAAAGTCTATAGCTTCTTATATTCCTAATAGTGAAACAACGGGTAAATTCGATTATGTGACTTCTTCTAACGGATTGGTTTTGATAGATACATGTGGTTGTACTTTTGCGGGTAATCCAGTATTACAACAGTGGGTGGAAATCCCTCCCATTCCAAATCTATATGTAGACAGTATGCTTGGTTTGGTAACGCACGTGGACGAGGACGGTGTTGTTTTGGGTTTCAAAGTGTTTAAGATTGATTCACTAGAATACAATACAGACTCGAGTACTTGTTTGTATTTTTTTGTGTATTCGTCTGAGACAGGCGTTTGGACTTCCAAGAAACTTCATTGTCCTCGTTACTTCTATCACATATCTGCTCCTATGTCTCTTAATGGGACCTTTTATTTATCATCAGGTGATGGTGATTTTACTGTATCAAATGCACTTGTAGCTCATGATTTCTATAGTGAATCCAATCTATGTCGATGTATACCTCTCCCGGATCATAACACGGACTTCAGAAGAGCCTTGACTACATCCATGGGATTTGTCATGTATGTTGAAACATTACCTCACAATTTTTTAAAAGTTTGGAAGTTGTTGAACAATGATGATGATACTTATTTAGCTTGGCAACTTGAGTGGGAGATTCGCCTCCCGTTTGATGATATCAGCTATTATGCACCCTTGGTAATGCATCCGTTTGATCGCAATATTGTCTATTTATGGAGTAAACATAAGCGTTATTTGGTGTCATGTAACTTGCATACACAAGACTACAAAATCTTTGGAGAAGACCAATTAAAAAGGTATATTGATGATGATGATCTTCAAAATGGTTTCTTGAACCAGCTAGTTAGGGGGTATGGAACTCCCATTGTCATTTCCCAATTCGTGCTCCCACGGTGGATGGAATCGATGCCTTGTCCTCCCAAACTTGAGATGATTGATACAACTTCACTACTTTCTTACATTTCTTCAATGCAGAAAGACAAGAAGAAATAGATGCAAATAAGGTTTTATTTCGGCATGGTTTTCAAGGGGTGCTTTGCACAAGGTTTTTCTAATTTCATGTGAAAGTTTTTAATCAATCTTGTGATTTGATATAGATTTGGTTGTTATTAGTCCTTGTCGGAAAATATTATGTGGTCAATGAAGTTTTTCTCCCTAAGGCATGTATGTATGCCTCAACTCTTGCGGGTCGAGAAGCATATATCTCCATTTCATATAATATTTTGATTAAACCGATGATGTTTAAGATTTTCAAAATTAAAACAAAACACAATAACAAATTTGATTGTAAAACAATCCCATATCAACAAATTTGAAAAAAAAACAATAGTTCTATATTTTAATTTTATACAAATTTTATGCTCCTTCATCCCTGACTTGCATGGTGCCTGAATTTTAATCTTTACGTAAGGTTAAGGTCATCTCCAACCCATACACCAAATTTGGTGTGATTTTCACACCAAATTTGGTGTTTTGGTGTTTTTCATCTCCAACCCATAACATCAAATCTCACACCAAAAAAAATATTTTTTAATATTATATTATTAAATATAAGATTCTCTTTACTATTTTTAATTTATAATTAATCATTTTCAGTTTAATTTCGGTTTAATGTATAATTAATCCTTACGTATTATCCAACTCTGTGTAATCTCTGTTAATATATAATTAATCATTTTCAGTATTTATTATCCAACTCGGTTAAATCTCAAACCATTCTTAACCGGTTTTAATTATTCTCGGTTTAATCTCAAACCATTCTTAACCGGTTTAATTATTCTCAAATTAAATCTCGGTTTAATCTTTAATCTCTTAACCGGTTTAATCTTTAATCATTAATCTTTAATCTCGGTTTAACTCTAAACCGGTTTTAAAAAAAAAAAATTTCAACCGACTTCATCTTCTCCGATGAGATCGGTCCCTCCGGCCGTCGATTTTTCCGATCAAACTTATTTGATTTCTCTGTATTTCTCTTCCTCTTCTTCTCTCCGATCACACATCTTTTTCTTTTCTTCTCTCCGATCAAACATCCGTTTCTCTTCTTCTCTCCGACCAAACATTTTTCCGGCGAAAACAGTTTCAATTTCATCCATTGTTTTCACCGATCCGTCCACAAGTAGTTCTGAATCGCCGGAATTCTTCAACTCGTCTCCGGATCTGCAAAAGAAAACAAAAAAAATAATAATTGAAAACATCAGATTTGGCGTTTCGCTTTGCCGTCTCCGGTTGGAGAAGTCGCCGACGCCAAATTTAGCGTTTGGCGTGGTGAACAGTGGCACGCCAAATATGGTGTTGTCCTGTTCATGAATCTTCAAATTTGCCGTTTGTCGTCCCGTTTTGCCGTCCGGTTGGAGCAGGTCCGACTCCATTTTTGCCGTTATACAGTCCGATTGGAGATGCCCTAACAAGTATGAACGGAAAAGTTGTTAGATTTTTCTTATGTTGTTAGATGTGTGACATTGTGACATGAGCGGAAAAGATTGTTGTTATTTGCAGGTGTTATTGGAAAAGATGAAAAAATTGAGAGAACTTTTCTAGATTTACTTTTCTTGTGTTGATGCTAATACTTTCTCATGTATATATGTCAAATCAAATCAAACTTATTTAAAGCTTGTAAGAGTAAAGTTAATTATCTTGAATACGTTTTGAATGTAACTTAAATTCTTTTTGAACATAATAAATTAATAACTGATGGATAGAGACGCTGCCAACAAGAAAAATAAAAAAAATAATTGATGGATAGACGAAGATGAGAACTTATTATTATGGAAAGAATTGTCATCGAGATCATGTGAGCGCAATTAAATGAACATAGACACCAAAAAAATACAGTAGTATGAAGATATTGCATATATATATATATGATATATGCAAGTACATAGATATAGTAGCATCTCTATGATTATACATACGCATATTTATATGTATTAAGTTTTACTTTTTCCATTTTTAGTTAAATTTTCTTTTACTACCTCTGAAAATGTTCAACTAACCACTCCCCAAATAAATGTATCTTTGTACTCCCAAAAGTAGCTTTGGTCCAAAACCCAAAACCCTTTGAACAAAACTTTTGCCTAAAAAACATATACAGATTTTAATTTTTGGCCTACCCCAAGAACATAAAAATTGATAATTTGTCCTTATCTTTTACACAAACTTGGGTCTTTGTGTACGTACCCCCATAGAAACCTATTAAATGTCAAAATTTTCTTTTAAAAACTGATAGGATATTAAATTCACAGTCAACGTCATCTGTGTGTCCATTTCTCATTTACATATGAACTGATTTCAAAATATTTAAATACTGTATTAATCTACTTATATCAATGTTACTTAAAAAAGGAAATTTCTACGGTCCCCATAGCAAATGCAATAAATTATTACTATCAAGATGGTAATCTTATTGCAATACACATACCTACAATAAAAGGGAAAACTGGAATTTACAATTTTTATATTAATATTTCTAATTTCTAGAATCTCCAAATTAAAAGATTGACGTCTTAAAGCTATTTTATAATTGTTTATCCTAACTTCATACAAGTTTTTGTCTTATAATTGCACTAGTCAGAAATGAATACACCTTTGAATATTTAAATCTCCAAACTTATCAAAAAAAAAATTTGCTTATATGTTATGTCATAGATATTAAAATTTTTGACTGAGAAAGTGCATTTGCCAGGTCACACAAGACAAAGGAATACAACCGTTAGTGGTAGATTCGTAAATAAACAGAAATATAAAGGATAATTTTTGACCCCGCCGGAATTTCAGTCTCGTCAAAGCCAACAAAGCTCGCAGTCCCAGACGCGCCTCGAAGCCAACCCACGTAGGAAAAAAAAAAGACTCTCCTGAATTTACGAAAACACCCTCACGCTCTCTCACTCGTAAGGGTATTATCGTCTTTTCAGAATCTAATTAAAATTCAAAATTTCGAGTCGTTACAAAAACTGGAGCGTCCATGCTTTTGTGCTTCGAGTACGTTTTGAAAACGGTGTCGTTTTTAGCGTTTATTCTGGAAATTAAATAAATAATTTATTTTTCCGTTTTGTCGCTAAACCAAAATCTCTAAAACAGCGAAATTTGTGCCGTTTTTTTTCCTTTTCCTGCTTCTGTTGCTTCTTCTTCATCAGACCCAATGAATCAGATTATCAGAGATTCCTGAGAAAATTAGGGTTTTTATCTGGTCAATTCCACGTGCTCAACTTCAGTTTTTTGCAGACGCGATCAGTGATTTTTTCTGCTGCGTTAGAGTTGCATTTTCCCCAACGAAGGAAGAGAGAGAGAGAAAGTGATTGTGGAGGTTTTTAGAGAGTGTGAAAATGGAGATGGATGAAGATATGGAAATCGAGCCAACGGTGTTTGAGGTTAAAGAGATCGATCTGGAATACGAGTTTGATGCGGCTCGGTGGTACGATTTCACTCGAGTTGAGTTACCGGCGGAGTCTCAAACCGCCGAGTTCTGGTTTCATTCTGCTCCGTCGTACCCAGCGTCTCGTGAGTATCATCTATAGACCTCTCAACTCTTCATTTTTCGCTGCCATTTCGTTGATTTCTTTCTGTTCTAACAGAAGATTGTAGCTTAATGAGATTGGAGGCTTGGGCTAAATTTCTTAATTTCTTAAAATTTTGAGATTCTACATTTGCCATTTTTTCCTTGATGTCGTCGAATCATACTCCTTTTTTGGTGGATTGCTATATTGTTAATTGTTTTGTGTGTGTGTGTTTCAGCTTTTGTAACAAAACTGTTACTTAGAGAAGAGGTTTCTGATGATAAGACCGAGGCATCCACGAGATCAGAGGATGAAGAAGTTGTAGCAGATGTTTGTGATAAGGATAGAGAAATCTTTCAGCATCCAAAGTCTTTAGCCACAGATTGGAATAAGACAGGTTAATGAATATATGATGTTTTCAGATTATGTAACCTTGAATCTCTTAGGTAGTTTACCATGGTGTGGGATTGGATAATTGAGGGAGAAATGGACCACAAGATTTACGCTTGTACTACACTACAGCTCTTTAATTATGTTGAAAATCAATTAACGTATTTCATCGGTTCCATTTTTATTAGTACCTTTAGATGTGGTCCATCTTACTTTTGCAACCATCTTTGGTATGACAATACCTGCATACCGTGTTCTTAATTGTTAATGGTCTCACTCTCTCTACTTCTACCAGGTCCAACGGTTAGCAATCACAAACACACTGATAAACCAAAATTCCGAGCTAAATCCAGCCTCAGGCCAACTCCAAGGAGCTCAACGTTAATGAGACCTACTGCTAGCCAGTTAGCGAAACAAAATAATGCCAGGTGGCTTTTGGAGCTTGTAAATCTTGGTACTAAACTCTTGTCAGCTTAATTTTATTCACCTAATACGTAGCTTCTTTTTTTTTGGTATAGTAAATTCCATATGCAAGTGGATCAAATTCATGATAAAGGCGTTTGTGGGACATCTGGGACCGAAGTTCAAGCAGCTAAAAGGCAGAAGCTTGATGGAGGTCTTCTTCGTAAGGTAGAGTCAGTATTTAGCAGTTATTGGTTTCTTTTATTTTCTTACAGGGTGATTGTCATAGTACTCCGAGTTGAACAGTGTACAGTTCCTTGTAACAATGTACTAGGTATATATGAATTTAGTTGCTGAAACTAGAGACAATAAAGTTTATTTGTTCTCTGTTCCAGGTTGCTGATACAAAGCAGGAAATGAGTTTTGTCCATAAGATACCCAAAAAGGTTTGCTTTATATTTCTTGAATACTCTTGATCTTGCCTATAGAATCTTAAAAATGTTTGTATATGGAAGATCGAAACTTTCTAGTAAAAGGTAGGTCTTACTGAGATGTAAATCATTTAATTATATACTGAATGGTTTTGCAGGATACAACTCTTGATAAAAACTTACAACATGCCAGGACAAAGATTACTATCCCACAGGAGCCTGATTTTGCAACATCACAGAGGGCTCACAGGATACGGTTAGAGCCTAAAAGTTTGCTGAAACTGAATTGTTACAGGAAAGGTCACACATCTCACCGAATGTTTTGCTAATGATTATATCAGGCCCAAGAATGATGAGAAGTTAGAACATGACTCAACAACTGTATATAGATTCAAAGCACGTCCATTTAACCGAAAGGTTTGTAACCTTGCATCTACTACTAAGAAATGTGTTATGGAAATGATTTCATTGTCGTGGCCAAGCTCAAGTTCATGTTTGTGATATGTAGATATTTGATGCTCCCTCATTGCCTATCCGGAAAAAGAGCACTCCGAAACTACCCGAATTCCAAGTAAGCATTACAAATGAGTTCGTCTCAGCTGCTATAGTGATTCCCCATATTCTGGTGTAAGGCTGTAGATTAAATATTGCCATTTCCTATCAGGAATTCCATTTGAAGACTTCAGAAAGGGCTATGCAACATTCGTCAGCAGTAACATCAATGTCTCATCAGGGGAATGATGCATATAAGGTAGCAACAACAATATTGCTTAATATTGGTTTATCATGTGATCTTGCCAAGGTCGTTCGTCTAAACAACTTGATCCTTCTCAAAGCGCTGGCTCTAAAATGATCAGAATTTATTTTTGCCAGGGGTTAGACAAATCTAACATAACTGATGTGTTTGGCGGTTTTAACAAAGAAAGTAGGAGGTATGAAATCACATAGAAACTAAAAAAGTATTGCTTGATTTTCTCACTTTATCCTGTTTTTGAGGTGAATGTAAACTTATTTGATTTTTTCTTGCAGGCCGACAAGCGCTATGGATATGTCTAAGCATGATGTCTCGGAGGGAAAACACGTTTTTAAAGCTCGTCCTCTGAACAAGAAGGTATTATCCTTTCTCAAGTTTCATTCGCTTGCATTATAATTTTCACACTTAAATGTATTGGTTTCACTCCTGCAAAACAGATACTTTCAAGCAGAGGAGACATGGGCATTTTCAAAAATAGCAAGCGAGAAACAACAGTACCTTTGGTATTGTAGTCTTGCCAATTATTCTGTTTACTTGATCTTTTGGTGAGTTTATAAATGTAGTCCTTATGAGTACATAAACTGTTTTTGGGAAATGCAACACAGGAGTTTAGCTTTCATTCGGAAAAGAGAGTTCAACCAGATTTACCAACAGACCTTTTCAGCAAGGTACAGCTCACGGTTTGATGTAAACACAATTTAATTATCTAATTAGTCTCCTGGATTTGGTAACCTACAGCTCTCCATCAAACCTGAGCTCCAGCCAAACGATGGATCTCGCATAAGATTTCCTCAACCAAAGGTGCAGCTTGTAATCTCAATCTCAATTTCACTTGACTTTTATTTTTGTTTACATTTTCGAAGTCTAATCGTTGAGGTGCAATATTTTTCTTTTTCTTGGTCCAAGGTTTCAAAAGAAAATAGAGTGAACTCTCTCCAAGCAAGGAATGAGGTAAGCTCTATACATTTGAAAAAAATAAATAGGAGCGTGCAACCACTTACGACAGAGGTTTTTTAATTCCTTATATCAATACCCGATCCATTACAGGTAACAAGAACGACAGCGGTAAAACCAGTCTCTTCAGCTGGACAACAGATGCAATTTGGTAATAGAGGAACAGGAACCATTCCTGAAACAAACCAACAATGGACTCCTAGGAGGTAAGCTATTATAGTCGATCATACAACCACTACCTTTTGAATATGCATCTGATCAAATCTGGAACAGCTAATACTTATATCTTTTGATGTCATTGTTATTTTCAGGAGCTTAGGCATTCGTTGATGGTACAGAAAAGACATTTGTAATATCTGGAATCATCTCCTTTTGTACATTGAGATTTGGTTCTCTTCTCAGTCTGATCCAACGCAAAGCTAACAGTTTGAAATCCAAAGAAGTAGACCAATTTGTGTTGGAAGATAAAGGAAGAAAGGAGAAAGCAAAGCAAACCGCATTCTTCAGTTTCTCATAATAAGGCATCATCTCCTTTTTACATTCAGTAGCATAAAAAAAGGGAAAACAGAATATGTAAATCAGAAATACTTTCAAAGCTCTTAATACAACATGTGGTTCTCAGTTACTACTAGTCCTTACTTTTCTTAATCCTTCTTACCAATCTTATCATATCACACAAATTGAAAACAATTTAGAATATGAAAATGAAGATGACCTTTTACTTATAGCAATATCAGAATGACACAATCCGTATAAAGATGTCGTCACATCTTCAATAAGACACACACATCAAATACAGGATAAAGACACAAATACAAAATAAAAAACACTCGAACATAGAGTTTTAGATATAAGACTAGACACAAACTTGATCCTTTTTCTCAGTCACCAATACCTCTTGTTCCTTTTTCTCAGTCACCAATTCCTCTTGTTCCTTTTTCTCGGACACCAACTCCTCTTGCTCCTTCCTAAACAACTTATGCGCAAGGTGTTGAGCAAATGTCCTTGGAGGAAACTTAGCCGGAGACTCAACACTCACCATCTCCGGCAACGGCTTAAGAACAATCTTCTCCTTTGGTGGCTCACAAAACACAGCCCAAGAAATCCTAACTTTCTCCTTATTCACCAACCCACGATGAAGTATACTCTTATACTTCCCATTACTTAGAATCTCTAACGTATCTCCAATGTGCATCACAATGGAATCAGGAACACATTTTGCAGTGATCCATTTGCCTCCGTAGAAAAGCTGCAAACCAGGAACCATGTTGTGTAGAATGAAGGTTAAAGCACTTACATCAGTGTGAGCTTCCACGCCAAGTGCTAGCTCAGGCTGAGGACATTTTGGGTAATAATTAATCTTCATTTGTAGAAGAAGCTCTTCTAAACCACCAACTTCTTTCTCTAGACGATCAGGTTCTAAGCCTAGACCTATAGAGAGAGCCTTGAAGACTTTTGTTGCTAGCAAACGAAGACACTTTGCATACTCACTCGTTGCTTCTCTACAATCATCCAAAAACGTTTAGTAAAAGATTATATAACCAAAACAAGATTTGTTTTAATAGAAACAATCAAAGCTTACATGTAATCAGTTGGTGTTTTAGGCCAAAGTGATAGATCTCTCTTGTCTTCAGGATAAACAAGATGAAAGAAGTAATCTTCCCATTCCAATTGTCCACTGGCGTTGTTAGCTAATTTACTTCCATACCCTTGAATTTTCCCGGTGGCTTGATCGTTTGCATACTTCTCCTTCTCTTCCACATCCAAACCGAAAAACTCTTCTCCGGTTTTCTTAACCCGCTCCATTAGCTCAACCGGTATTCCATGGTTGATCAAATGCATCACTCCCCAATCCAAAGCTGCCTTTTTGAGCTCTTGTATGCATTTCTCACGAATGATTTGATCTTCTGACTCGATGTCTTGTAGATCAATGGTGGGAACTTGAGGACCATCTTCTTTCTTCTCTTCTAGGAAAACGTCGTTGATGCTCTCAAGCTCTTCTTTAGGACGAATGTACTCTTTTGGTATCGATATGATTCCGCTATTTGCTAGACTCTCAACTCTTTCTACTGCAACCATCTTCTTTTAAAGCTAAAACAGAGTAAGTAAAGAAACTTAAAACAGGGAAAAAAACAGAGTAATTGCTTTGTTTGTTTTTTTGCTTACTCTCTCTTTTTCGATTTGTTGCAAGTAAATGAGAGTGTTAAAAGGCTCTTTTATAGCAAAGATTATATTAGTTAGAAGAAAAAAAACGAGTTAGTTACGGAACTAAGAAATGTAGAGCTACCGGTGGTTAGTAATAATATTTTGTGAGGAAGTATAGATAAGTGAGTGTAACACCCCACGGTCAACAAGAGAGGATGGTGTTTAGTTGACTGATGGGTTTCTTCTTATAAATAAAGATCCAACGGTAGAAAAGTTTTCTACTATATGGGCTTTTCGTACTGAGAAATTCTATAAGCCCAGAAAAAGGCCCATTTTAATAAACCAATGGAGTTGGTGTTCTTCTTCGTCAGTGTGCACGTGCCTAAATCGTGTATCCACGTGTCCACCTCTACTAGTTCAGTTCTTTTACCAATAGATGTGTGTGTGTAACACAACCTACATTGGTAACCACATTTTTTTTTTTTGTAATTTGGACATCAATTACTGAACCAATTTGACTGGTTTAAATTTCAAATAGACCTCTCTACTAATGGATCAGTCTTTATTTTGAATTTTTGATAATAAATAAATCATATCATATTGTTTCTCTTTTAAATCTTGGAACCCATATTTCTGAATAATATTTACCTAATTCACCAATTTTTTTTTTAATTTTAGTATCGTAATTGCTATTGTGTTACTACTTAGAATTTTAAAATCTTTTTCTTTTGTGCAATCAAACCAAAAAAATTAAGTCTATAGTATATAAGTTTTGTAATAAAAAGTGGATATTTAATGCTGACGTGGAGATTCTCTTTCTCATCCTATGAGAGAGATCTGCCTAGGAATTCATCCTCCACACCTCTCTTATCTCTTAATTTCTTCCCTCCAAATTTTTATTCCTATCAAATAAAAACAATAACAAAAAAAATAAAGCTCATAGTTTCCTTCTTCCTGAATTATTTTCCGGACTCACAGGGAAATGGGTAGCAAGATGTTGTTCAGTTTGACAAGCCCTCGACTTTTCTCGGCCGTTTCTCGCAAACCCACCTCTTCTTTCTCTCCTTCGTCTTCCAGGACTCACTGGGCTCAGCTCACCCCTGCTAAATCGATTTCCTTGAGAAGAAGATTCTTCTTATTGCCTCCTAAAGCCACCACTGATCAATCAGGTCTCTATTTCGATCTCTCCGCCTTAGTTTTCTGTTTACAAAACCACTGGCTTCAAATTTTTTCAGATTGATTTTCCAAAGTTGCTGCCTTTTTAGAATTTAGTTGTTCTTCTGGCATCAAATTTAGTGAGAAACTTTGAATCTAACGTCACTGGCTCTTAAAGTACTGTGTAATCGAAGTTTATGTCTGTTCTAAATTTCTGTTAATGTCAAAACTTGTTAAACTAATAGGTTGCAGTAATAAAGAATCAACTTTTGCATTTGCCGAGTTCTCAATTACAGTCATTTTCTTCCTTAAGGTCAAGTAGGAGGAGGAGAAGACGTTGATAGCAAGATTTTGCAATACTGTAGCATCAACAAGGCTGAAAAGAAAACTATTGGTGAAATGGAACAAGAGTTTCTCCAAGCCTTGCAAGTAACGCTACATAAACCCATCAACCATCTTTTTATAGGTGCCAAAACACATGATACATATCAAATTTTTCAAGAGCTTGAGAATTGTATTTGCTTCTTTTCTTGCAGTCTTTCTATTACGATGGCAAAGCGATTATGTCTAATGAAGAGTTTGATAACCTTAAAGAAGAGTTGATGTGGGAAGGAAGCAGTGTTGTCATGCTAAGTAATCAACTATGATATTTAAATGTCATATCTTTGTTTTGGTTTGTTTGGTGTAAATAAAAGTCCTCATCTTTGGATTGGTTTTACGAAAATGTAGGTTCTGATGAACAAAGGTTCTTGGAAGCTTCAATGGCTTATGTTTCTGGAAATCCAATCTTGAATGATGAAGAATATGATCAGCTGAAACTCAAACTAAAGGTTCCATTCCCTTTTTTTTTTATACTTCGATCAAAATAGAAATCTCCTTTTAAGCTTTCAATTTTATAATCCTTTCTGCTTCTATAGATTGATGGTAGTGAAATTGTGTGCGAAGGTCCAAGATGCAGTCTCCGTAGTAAAAAGGTAGATATAACATAAGCTACATTGTTCAAATTTAGATCTTAGAAAGACATATAATTTAATGTCTTGTTGAACTTTATCAAATTCAGGTGTATAGTGATCTCGCTGTAGATTATTTCAAAATGCTCTTGTTGAATGTTCCAGCAACTGTTGTTGCTCTTGGACTGTGAGTCTCTCTATAACCAATTCTCTTCCTCTCTTTAAAATATTCAAATCAAGATTTTGTCTTTGCTTACATGTTTTTTTTTTTCAATTGTTGTTACTTCCAGATTCTTCTTCCTGGACGACATTACAGGTTTTGAGATCACATACGTTTTGGAGCTTCCGGAACCATTCAGTTTCATATTCACTTGGTTCGCTGCTGTGCCTTTGATTGTATACTTGGCTTTATCAATCACCAAACTCATCATCAAAGACTTCTTGATCTTGAAGGTAACTAAAAAACCATTACTAAGATTGCAAATATGAAAAGAAAAGCAACAAAGAGTTGTTTAATGAATGTGCTTGTTTCTTAGGGTCCTTGTCCGAATTGTGGAACGGAGAATGTATCCTTCTTTGGAACAATTCTATCAATCTCTAGTGGTGGCAAAACCAATGCTGTCAAATGCTCCAAGTAAGATTTACAACTTTATATCTAATGGTCTCAAAATCAGTATCTGAATCTTTGATTAACTCTGTTTTTGTTGTGGTTTTAGCTGTGGAACCGCGATGGAATATGACTCGCGTTCTCGGTTGATCACATTGCCAGAAGGAAGCCAAGCTTGAACCCTAAGAGGTAGTAGTAACACATTTCATATGTAGTAAAAGTCTTATTATTTACTCTCTTTGGTTCAAATTGAAAATATGAGATAGTAAAATTTGATTATTATTTTTTTGTTTGGCAAAGAAGATGAAGATGGAAAAAGAAGAATGGGTTTTGTCAGAAGCAAAGTTAGATTTGATGTTTGTATATTTAAGATGTTCCATGTTAGCTCTCTCTCCTTCACATGTTTTCTGATTTGTAAGTATTTTGTGTAAGCAATAAAAGAGATATTATATATGAGAATACTTCTTCATCAAACTTATTTTAGTTTGGTTTGATATATTGTCAAATGATGACCATTAATATATTGTCAAACCCGAAACAGAACTACTATATTTTAGTTTGGTTTACCAAATCAGAAAACAAATAAAACCGAATCAAAATTTAGTTTTTAACGTTTTTATATCGATAATTAAACTTTAAGAAAACCATAAGCATTACAAATTCAAATTATATAGTTGAATTCAGTTTCAGTTTGGTTTTATTTTCTTACTTTTGAATAATACAATCTGAAAATAAAAGAATTGGACTGAATCCACTTTAGAAAATGATTAGAAAAAATAAAATAAAAAGCACATGATTTATTGGTTCATTATGCATTTACTTTTCGTCGCTATAATTGTTATTATGATCAAAATTCGGGAGTTTACATCTATTATCTCTCTACTAGTTCAACAACAAACAAGAACAGTGATGACAATAAATAATGAGAATAAACATATTCGAACTATTTTTAGTTATAACCTGTAATTTATAATTTTCGGCATGTAAGCTCTACTCGCTGTAACCCCTACATTAACTCAACCGCTAAGATCAATTAGTACAAGTCTCATCGTTGATTTTTTTTTCATGTTTAACGAGAAATGATGCTCTACAACTCAACAACACTTTTATGAGTAAATGCATAGTGTGAATTTTTGAGTGTCAAAATGGTGTGTAACATAAAGAGATGTGATTGATGAGAGTAGGGAACTAAAGTCAAGAACATATATAATGAAAGGACAGACAAAGGTATAAACGTTGCACAAAAGAGGAAAAGTCACACAAACATTGGCACGCCAATGTCTCTCTTTTTTTGGTATGAATTAAATTACTATTTGTTTTTCTTATTTTGATTGACAATTAACACATGAGTAATCATGATCATCATCTTCCCATGCCTCTTTCATCATTCATCCAATTTTCTCATCCACTAGACTTATCACTTGCTTTTATCTTGATACGAAAAGAAAAAGCATATTATAAACATCTACGTTAGAACGGTCATATGCATATTAAATAATTATCATATAGTTATATGATTTCTTCTAAAAAAGCTAAAAGAGAAATTTCTGACAAATGAAGTGTAATAGTGTTTATAATGTCCGTCCACAAAACACATCCCCACAAAGTAAAAAACACAATCAAAACTTTCGTTTCTCTTTCTTTCTTTCCTCTTCTTCACTTCTTCTTCAAACCCTAGAATCTCTTGATTCCGCTCATGGACTCATTCTCTTTTTGTACATCAAAGATCTCTATCATCATCATATTTCTCTTATCATTTCACCAATCTGAGTCACAATTTATTCAATCTACACATCTTCTTGATCTCATGATAAGAGATTACACCATTAGAAACTTTAAGCTAAATCTCAACACAGGCATCACTCAGAAAATCTATCTCCCTTCTAATTTCTCCGGTATTGACATTGAAACGGTCAAGTTAAGGTGTGGGAGTTTGAGAAGATACAATGCAACAATTGGAGAGTTTCACATCAGTTCAGGCGTGACGGTGGAGCCATGCTCGGAGAGAGTCATGCTGGTTAGACAAAACCTTGGTTCGAATTGGTCTTCAATCTACTCTAAGGGTTATAACTTAACCGGTTACAATTACCAGCTCGTATCACCGGTTCTTGGTTTATTGGCTTACAACGCTAACCCTGACGGTGTGGCCACGAATCCTTACGAGGTTAACGTTGTGGGAACTGATCAAAACCCAATCTTGATCGATTTCTTGAGCAACAAGTCAAGTTAACCCTTATCAAAGTAAAACCTCCACTACAGCAAGAGTCTTCGCAACAGATCAATATAAAGTCATCAGCACAGCAAAACGGCAAAGTTTCAGAGACAGGTCAAATGGGCTTCGATGGAATTAAGCCCATTCAATCAAAGAAGCCTCCTGAGTCTTCTCTGCAACAATCAGAGTCTGCTCTGCAAAAACCAGAGTCTTTTCTGCAACGGCTAGCTTATGAAAAAGACAAACGAGAAGGAAAGAAAAAGATGAGCGCATGCAGTACGGAATACAAGGTAAAAACCAGAAACAAATTTGATTCCCTGCAAGCTCTAACCTGGTGAAAAAGTAAAGACAGCTGGAGAAATGATCTGCAGATCTTATCCTTTCACGTGCCTGTAATAAATCTCTATAAAAGCAAAACATAATGTGTGTGTAAAAAGAAAAGTGGAAATGAATCAATAAAAGAGAAATTCATCATTTTCTTCATCTGTTCTAAAATTTCTTCATGGTATCAAAGCCATGGCTCTTGAACCTTATTTTCAACCCTTTTTAAACATTGTTAACTGTGTCACTATCAAGCTTACCGAAAGAAACTATATTCTGTGGAAATCCCAGTTTGAGACGTTTCTTTCCGGTCAGGGCTTGCTCGACTTCATCAATGGAGCTACACCGATGCCGCAGTCAAGACTTCCAGTCCCAACAATCGATGGAAGGGTTGAAGATACAGCAAATCCAGATTACCAACTCTGGAATCGCACAGATCAAATCGTCAAATCATGGCTGTTAGGTTCTTTTTCTGAGGATATCTTGAGTGTGGTAGTTGAATGTCCGACTTCAAAGGATGTGTGGCTTGCTTTGGCCAACCATTTCAACAGAGTCTCATCATCCAGACTTTTTGAACTTCAAAGGAAGTTGCAGACAATCTCCAAGAACGATAAGACTATGGCTGCATATCTGAAGGAAATCAAGGATGTCTGTGACCAACTTTTTTCCATTGGAAGTCCAGCAGCTGAGAAAATGAAGATATTTGCTGCTTTACATGGTCTAGGACGAGATTATGAGCCAATAAAAACAAGCATTGAAGGTTTAATGGATGCTGCTCCAAGCCCTACATTTGAAGATGTGGTACCGAGACTCACAAACTTTGACAACAGACTTCAAGGGTATGAGACAGGTCTCACTGTGTCTCCTCATTTGGCCTTCAGTGTGACCAGAACATCCAACCCTCCTAGCTACAACTACAACAACAACAGAGGACGTGGAAACTCATATGGCAGAGGAAACCGTGGACGAGGATCTTTTTCAACTCGTGGAAGAGGTTTTCACCAATAGATATCTCCTTCAAACGGGTCACACAGCAATGAAGATAGGCCAATATGTCAAATATGTGGGAAAATAGGTCATCATGCCTTGAAGTGTTGGCATAGGTTTGATAACAATTATCAAAGTGAAGAACTTCCCTCTGCTATAGCTGCTATGCATTTCACTGAGGTCACAGACTCGGGAAATGAGTGGTACCCGGATTCTGGAGCAACTGCTCATATCAGAGCATCTGCAAGTTCTGAAGTGTGGCATAGGAGGCTAGGACATCCTAATGATCAAGTTCTTCAAACCTTAAGTCAAAATAAAGCTATCTGCATCAATAAGCTTCCACCTCAACTGTGTGAAGCATGTCAGCTAGGCAAAAGTAGTCGGTTACCATTTTCTGCTTCTAATTTTTCTGCATCAAAACCTTTAGAAAGGATACACTGCGATTTATGGGGTCCTGCACCAGTGTTATCTTCTCAAAGATTTCGTTTCTATGTAATCTTTGTTGATAATTACTCCAGATTCAGTTGGTTGTACCCTCTAAAGATGAAATCAGATTTCTTTGCCACCTTTCTTATGTTTCAAAAACTGGTTGAAAACCAATTCAATACGAAAATTGGAATCTTTCAATCAGATGGTGATGGTGAATTTATGAGTAACAAGTTTATGATGCTTACAAAATTATGGTATCAGACATTACATTTCCTGCCCTCACACGTCGTAGCAAAATGGTTTAGCAGAAAGAAAACATCGACAATTTACAGAGTTGAGAATGTCTATGTTATTTCAGAGCAAGTCTCCACCAAAGTTTGAGTTGAGTCGTTTGCTACAACAAATTTTTTGATTAATCTCTTACCTTCAACCGTGACAGAAGATCAGAAAAGTCCTTATGAGGTACTACATGGTAACAAGCCAGAATATTCAGCCCTTAGAGTGTTTGGGTGTGCATGCTTCCCCACGTTGAGAGACTACACTGAAAACAAGTTTGATCCAAAATCTCTTAAATGTGTGTTTCTTGGATATAATGACAAGTATAAAGGGTATAGATGCTTGCATCCTCCAACAGGGCGTGTGTATATTAGTAGACACGTTGTTTTTGATGAATCACACTTCCCATTCAGTGATACTTATCAAAATCAACCCGCCGTAGCTCTCACTACTCTAGTCAAAACATTGCAGAAACAGTGTCCTGTGCAGACTTCAACTCAAGATAGTCAGTCCGATTCACCACAAGTTTCTGTAGAAGCAGAGGAGTCTATAGTCTCAGTAAATCGTCTTCCCAACATCACAGTACAAGATCAGTTTACAAAACCATCAGCCAATGTTGATATTCAAGGCTCAGCAGCAGAACAAGTCACTCAAGTTATTCAGCCATCAGATAGCTCTACGAGTCAGGCAACAACAATCTCAACAAATGAAGTATCAATCATAGATGGGGGAGAGCGTTCTGAGTGTACGGCAAGCTTAGATCTTGATCCAATTGGCAACAGCGCTTCCCCTTCATTTACTAGACATGACATCAATACTGTAATCACAACATCAAGGTCTTCGCATCTAATGGTTACAAGGTCTAAGGCTGGAATCATAAAACCAAATCCGCGATATGCATTGCTAGCTCACAAAGTGGCATATCCAGAACCTAAAACTGTGGCACAAGCTCTAAAAGATCCAGGATGGACTAATGCAATGGAAGAGGAAATTGACAACTGTGCTGAAACAAGAATGTGGTCTCTAGTCTCATATACTCTGAATATGCATGTTCTAGGCAGCAAGTGGATTTTTAGAACTAAGTTAAATGCTGATGAATCGTTAGACAAGCTCAAGGCCAGACTAGTCGCACAAGGTTTTGATCAAGAAGAAGGTATTGACTACCTAGAAACCTACAGCCCTGTTGTTCGATCAGCTACAGTAAGGTTAGTACTACATCTCTCAACAATAATGAAGTGGGAAGTGAAGCAAATGGATGTTAAGAATGCGTTTTGCATGGATATTTAACAGAAACTGTGTACATGAAGCAACCAGCAGGATTTATTGACAAAGCATGACCAGACTATGTATATTATATACATAAATCATTGTACGGCTTAAAGCAGTCTCCCAGGGCCTGGTTCAACAAATTCAGTAACTTTCTCCTAGAATTCGGGTTCATATGCAGCATTCCAGATCCTTCCTTGTTCATTTACATCAAAGGTAAGGACATTATTCTGCTTCTGCTATATGTGGACGACATGGCTATAACCGAAAATGACTCTGAATCTATGAAAAGCTTGTTGACTGAACTAAATAAAAAGTTTCGAATGAAAGATTTGGGCCAACTACACTACTTCCTTGGGATTTAGGCTCATTTTCATCAAGGAGGATTGTTTCTCTCGCAACAAAAATATGCAGAAGATCTGATTACAGTTGCAGCAATGGACAACTGCACTACAATGCCGACGCCTTTGCCTTTACAACTGCATAAAGTCTCAGGCCAAGTAAACTATTCGAAAATCCAACATACTTCAGGAGTTTAGCAGGTAAACTTCAGTACTTATCGTTGACAAGGCCTGATATTCAGTTCGCTGTTAACTATGTATGTCAGAAAATGCAAGCTCTTACGCTTGCAGACTACAAGCTTCTTAAAAGAATTCTGAGATATGTCAAAGGTACTATCACTATGGGAATAAGTTTCAGCAACAACACGGATTGCACAGTCAGTGCGTATAGCGATAGTGATTTTGCTGGATGCACAGAGACAAGAAGATCAACAGGTGGGTTATGCATTTATCTAGGAAATAACTTGATATCCTGGTCATGCAAGAAGCAACCTACAATGTCTAAAAGTTCAACGGAGGCTGAGTACAGATCACTCTCAGAAACTGCATCAGAAATGACGTGGATTGCATCAGCCTTGAAAGAGCTTGGAGTTCCTCTCCTTGATACACCAATTGTGTACTGTGACAACCTCTCAGCCATCTATCTTACTGCAAACCCGACATTCCACTCTCGGACCAAACATTTTGAAAGAGATCATCACTACATCAGGGAAAGGGTTGCATTGGGAGTTTTTGTTGTCAAACATATTCCTTCCAGATATCAGATAGCTGACATCTTCACGAAGTCACTCCCATTTGAGTCGTTCCGAAGACTACGGTTCAAACTTGGTGTTGCAGAGCCACCCACACCAAGTTTGAGAGGGGCTATCAAAGTAAAACCTCCACTACAGCAAGAGTCTTCGCAACATATCAATATAAAGTCATCAGCACAGCAAAACGGCAAAGTTTCAGAGACAGGTCAAATGGGCTTCGATGGAATTAAGCTCATTCAATCAAAGAAGCCTCCTGAGTCTTCTCTGCAACAATCAGAGTCCTCTCTGCAACGGCTAGCTTATGAAAAAGATAAACGAGAAGGAAAGAAAAAGATGAGCGCGTGCAGTACGGAATACAAGGTAAAAATCAGAAACAAATTTGATTACCTGCAAGCTCTAACCTGGTGAAAAAGTAAAGATAGCTGGAGAAATGATCTGCAGATCTTATCCTTTCACGTGCCTGTAATAAATCTCTATAAAAGCAAAACATAATGTGTGTGTAAAAAGAAAAGTGGAAATGAATCAATAAAAGAGAAATTCATCATTTTCTTCATCTGTTCTAAAATTTCTTCAACCCTAACCTTGACCCTAAGTCGACGAAGAAGAACTCGTCAGTCTTGTGTACTTGTTTAACAAGCAACGGTAATAAGACAACGTTTAGTGAGCAAGTTTCGCCGTATGTGTGTAAAGGGACAAGACAAGGACATTATGCTCTTGTGACGACGTTAGAACCTCGAAAAGAAGATAACGGTGGTGGTGGTGGTGGTGGAGGGATGGTGACGTCATCAACGGAGGTGAGTGGTGGCGGAGGAGGAAAGTTGAGCCGGTGGAAAGTGGCGATAGGGAGTGTGATTGGGTCGGGAATTGCAGCAATTCTGCTAGGGATGTTGGTGGTGGCGATGTTAGTGAAAGTGAAGAAGAAAGCAATGAGAGAAGAAATGGAGAGAAGAGCATATGAAGAAGAAGCTCTTCAGGTTTCAATGGTGGGTCATGTTAGAGCTCCTACTGCTTCTAGAACTAGAATTCTTCCTATTATTGCCGATGATAGGTATACAAACACTCATTTGAATCAATATCCATAATTATATAATTCGTTTTCTGATTTTCTTTGTGTTAATTAATCTTTTTAGCATAAATAGGCTTCAACTAATTTTTTAAAAGTTTTGTTTAAACGGCTATAATCTTTTGTTTTCTTTTTACCCTCTGCAAAAGTAAAGACTTTTACAGAATAGAGCATTTTCTCTTCTTTTTTGTTTATGGTATATGTTTACATATCATAAAGCCAGTGATATTATGCATTTTTTAAAAAAATATCAGATAGTCACAACTTTAACACTGTAAGATTTTTTTTTTTTTTTTATAAACTATATATTTTTAATAAATACTTCTGATTTCTTGAACAAAAAGATAAAATTTATAGTATATGAAAAGTTTGTAGAATTTCCACCTACACATCAACAAGCATTTTCTCCTTTGCTAACGTGAAGTACTGAAATAAACAAATCACCACCTACATTGCAACTTGCAATCAATATTTACTCATTTTAGTAAGATTTTACTTTTTTTTTTTAATTGTTTTAGTTTAGTAAGGAAATAAAATTTAAATATATGAAAATTAATTATTAATTATTTATAAAACTGTACAAGTGTACCTTTTATTTCATATAAAAATTAATTGTAGTATATCTTTAAGATTTAAGTCTTGGTTTGGTTTGTACTTTATATCTCAATTTTCTAGATATGAAATTAAAAATCAATATAATCAAACTCAGATCTATTTTTAAAATAATAAAAAAATTAGCATGTTTTAGCTTGATTTTTTGTCATAGATCTATGAGATTGATCATAAATATTAATTATATCTATTGTCAACGCCTGCCATGTAAGATACGAAGATGAGTACTAGCTTTAACTTCCTTTTAAGGAAAGAGGTAAAAATCCAAGAGTAGTTACCATTTGGGCCCATCTATAAAGCCCATTAAAACATAAATGATCTTAAAATCTAACGATTAAGATTGAATGAGAAAGTAATGAGAAGCTTAAACCTCACGGTCCTCTCACCTGATCACCTCTTAAAAAGCTAAAACCGCATAGCTTCACATGTCGTTTTCTGTTTCCCTTAGATTTCCCGGGAAAGGAAAAAAAAAAAAAAAAAGGAAAAAGGTAAAAAAAAAAATCAAAATAAAATAAAAAAATCAATATAAGGACAAAGAGGTTGAGTTGTGTCTTTGTTAAATCTGAAGAAGAGAAGAAGAGAAGAAGAAAAAAAAGAGAGAGGAAAAATAGTCAAAAACAAGGATGGAAGAAGATCCTAACGCAAGCAATGTGACGACGATGATGAATTCATCATCTGAGTTAAATCTATCGCCGTCGATGAATACTCCGATGGTATCACGTGAGTCAAGAATCAATCGATTAATCAATGCTAATCAATCTCAAACACCATCAAGGTCTATATACTCTGATAGATTTATACCCAGTAGATCCGGATCCAATTTCGCACTTTTCGATCTATCTCCATCGCCGAGTAAAGATGGTAAAGAAGATGGAGCTGGCTCTTACGCGACTCTATTGCGTGCTGCCATGTTTGGACCTGAGACGCCGGAGAAAACAGATATTACTGGCTTCTCTTCTTCTCGCAATATTTTCAGGTTTAAGACTGAGACTCATCGCTCTTTGAATTCTTTTTCTCCTTTTGGTGTTGATGAAGCTCCTGGTGTTAGTCATTCTCCGGTTAAATCTCCCAGGAAAGTGCCGCGATCGCCCTATAAGGTTTGTGATTTTGATTTTTCAGGTTTCAATTAATGCATTGTTGATTTTGAGTGATAGGGTTTTTGTGGATTTTTTGAAGATTGAATCTGGATCATTTTTTTTTTTTTTTTAAGTGGATCAGCAAGCATTGTGCGAAATTGAATAGATTTTTGTGTATGTCTGCAGATTTGGGTTTAGAGATTTTAGATTCTTGATCTCGTTGAATTTTGATCCTTGATTTCGTCTATGCATGAATTATTCTTTGATTTTGGTGATGTTTTGTTCTGTGATGGTCTAGAATTCGAGTCTTGAGGTTATGTTGTCTTTACTAGTTTAAAGTAATTTAGATGAAACAATTATTGAACAATGGTTGTTTTTAACTGTTGTTAGTGTGGTTGTTGAAGTGTGTAGCTTGTTATGTGTTTGTGGGTAGTGTTGTTACAGATGATATAACAGAGGCTTCTTTGTGTGTTTTGTTAGGTATTGGATGCACCAGCCTTGCAAGATGATTTTTATTTAAATCTTGTGGATTGGTCTGCACAAAATGTCCTTGCCGTGGGACTAGGGAACTGTGTGTATTTGTGGAATGCTTGTAGCAGCAAGGTGAGTTTTCTTTTGTCACTTACAAATTTCTAGTAATCCTTTTTTAGTTTCGAATTGTTTCTGATGCTGATATCTTCCTTGAAATTCAACAGGTAACTAAGTTATGTGATCTTGGGACTGATGATAGCATTTGCTCTGTGGGTTGGGCGGTACGTGGAACTCATCTGGCTGTTGGAACTAGTACCGGGAAAGTTCAGGTTAGATCTCATTTACTTTTTTTGCTCTTAGGCTTATGTGTTACTAAGAATTTACGTTACTTTGCAACTTTCTGAATCTGGAAGAAATAAGTAACTACAACATTATTAAACCTTAACATATGGACTGTAGAAGTTGGTTATTACAATGATATTTTTCTTTATTGAGAAGATATGCATTGCCCTGAGTGAAGTTAAATCCTCTGTAGTTTAGATTGGAAATATCTGCGTTTATGATGTTCTTTTTATGGAATATTCACTTTAGTTGTGTTTTTTGGTAGATATGGGATGCATCACGCTGCAAGAGAACAAGAACAATGGAAGGTCATCGTCTAAGAGTTGGAGCCCTGGCATGGGGTTCATCGGTTCTGTCATCTGGTAGTAGAGACAAGAGTATTCTTCAAAGAGACATAAGGTGTCAAGAAGATCATGTCAGTAAACTGACAGGTCACAAATCTGAGGTATGCGGACTCAAGTGGTCTTATGACAACAGAGAGTTAGCATCTGGTGGAAACGACAATCGGGTATGTACTATTATCTTCTTCATTTCCGGTTTACATTAGTCTTCTTCTTCATTTTTTCCCGCTAAAATGGTTGTAAATGTTTGCAGCTATTTGTATGGAACCAACATTCAACACAACCGGTTTTGAAATATAGCGAACACACTGCAGCGGTTAAAGCCATTGCTTGGTCTCCTCATGTTCATGGGCTTCTTGCTTCTGGTGGTGGGACTGCTGATAGATGCATACGTTTTTGGAATACAACAACAAATACTCATTTAAGTTCTATAGATACTTGCAGTCAGGTAAATTTCTAACTTGACATGACTTCACAAAACATAACCAACATTTCATGGTTAACAACTGTCTCTGTTCTTGCATATTACAGGTATGCAATCTGGCTTGGTCTAAGAACGTAAACGAACTAGTTAGCACACACGGTTACTCTCAGAACCAAATCATTGTCTGGAAATACCCAACCATGTCCAAAGTATGAAATTTCTCTTGACTTCATATCACCCTTCATGATCATTAAGGATTTATGGTTAACCATGTTTCTTCCTTTGTGTTCAGATTGCAACTTTAACCGGTCACACATACCGAGTTCTGTATCTTGCTGTTTCACCCGATGGACAGACGATTGTAACTGGAGCAGGAGATGAAACCTTAAGGTTCTGGAATGTGTTCCCTTCCCCTAAATCTCAGGTAAAAAAACAACTTAATTTACTTGTATAACTTAATGATCCCAAAATGCTATTTTCAGAGGAACTGATTCGATGTTTTTGGTTGTATGCAGAACACAGATAATGAAATCGGGTCATCTTTCTTTGGTAGAACAACAATTCGGTGAAAAAATTTCTTCATTTATTCAGCAGCCAGCTTGAGTTGGTCTTCTCAACCAACATTTCACACGTAAGAGTCATTAAATTCTTTTTCCAACGCGGATGCAAAAGATCTAACCCTTTTTGATATAATTTCGATATCTGGGTTCGTCAAGATGCACAACATTTTCTCTAAAAATTTTCAAAAGTGTAAATCTTTATTCAATTTTGCTTCATATATGTTATAGTTTTATTGTATTTACTTACAAACACAACATTTTATAATGAGCCATAATAAATCAAAGCAATGCAATTATTCGTTGCCATTCTCTTATATTACTTGTTCTCTCTTTTCTGTATTTGGTCATAAATTAGATAAACTAAAGGGGTCAGAGAAAAAAGTCATCTTTATTTGGGTTTTAAAATGAATTTTTAATGAAGAAATTAGAAAGAGACCAAATAAATCCAAGAAAATAATTTGGAATCATTAGAAGCAAGAAGAAGTGGCTGATACGCTTTGCAAACCTTTTGTCATCTCTTTACCTTGACGTTTCTCTCACGTGTTGGACCTAACCTCAAATACATACGTCTATTACTTTACTTGGGTGAAGATCCTCATGAACGTTTCCCATATTTTTTAAATACTTTTTCTAACTTTCTTCGAATATTATACTCCTACTTTACATTGGTGATGAATCTCACGACTGTTTTCATATTTTTAAATATATAATTTCACTAGTTTTTTATTGTTCACAATATTATAATCTAAGAAAACTTATATTTTATATTCATCTTTAACATTTTCCACTATTTTATTATTCAGTTGATTAGCAGTCAATGCTAAATTCCATAGCAATATAACATTATTGATAGTGACAAACCATAATCATGGTCATAGACTCAAGAGCAAACACAAAATATCAAACATTTAACTTAATTTTTTTTATACTATTTCACCTACAAACAAAGACTACGAATAATCATCATTATCTTCCTATACCACATTATGTACACCAAACCAATATTAAGGAAAGATCTTTTACATTTCCTTTTCACTTTACAAGCTACCACAAACCAAAAGAAGAAAAAAAACTTGTAATTCGATATCAAGTCACTAGAGTTTCTCCGGGTTAGGAGTAGCAATTCCATCAGTCTGAGTCCCAGAGTAGCCATTTACACCGTCATTACTAAGACTATGAGACCATGGAATCGAGCTAACCGCTGGAAAACAACAACTGCAATCGTCCTTGCACTGAGCCTGGGGAAGAGTTTCAATCCTGTGACCATCAGGTGAAATAGCTTCCCAAAGCGGACCCCAACACTCAACTTTGTTGAACTCATCAACATTAGAATGGAAATAAACCAAAACCTGAGCTTCTTGTAATTCAGGATAATTGTTTAACAAGTCCCCATCTCCATGCATAAAAGCGTTCAACACCTTAAATATAATCAAAACACAATCATAGTAAATCAACATTTGTTTTACATGAAACCAATCAAAAAAGTTTATTTTTTACTTTGGGAAACTTACCACTGGTAGTTCTTTGCTAAAGATGTAATATCGAAACTTTGCAAAGATATCTAAGAGTAAATGGCCACCGCTTATGTGACAGTGAACGTGAAGCGACATTTTCCCTTTCACTTTCTTCCATTCTGCTACCACTGCATCTCGATATATCTTATTTGCCCATCCTTGCAACTATACACAACATTTATATACATTATCAGCCTCCTAAATTGCTAAAACCATGAAAGCCTAAAACTAAACTTTTATAAAGATCATTAAATGTGTAAAAGGGTAACACAACACAGAGATTTACACATATGCACAGATAGAAATACACATATAGGCTAAAACCATAGAGCCTAATTATATATATCATCCTCTACTCTTAGCTCAAATGCTCAATTACATATAACCACATCACAGAGAAGTAAACCTATAAACAGAGGTATTACTATGTGTTTACAGATATGTTAAGAGCAGAGAGAGGTATTTTTACCTGAGAATTGTTTATGGAGTGAGAAATAGCTAAAGTAAGTTTAGCTGTAATGTCACTGTGAGTGAGTGTGTAAGTTCTTGGGAGCGTTGATGGATGCTTTTTCTCATCAACCCCTAAAAACAATACTTTCAATTTCGATGATTCGAAAATGGCTGGTCCAAACAACCTTGCAACCTGAAACAAATCCAACAAATTTCAAGTTCCTTCAATACAGACAAGAGGCATAGATATATCCATAATTGAGCACATAAAACTAAGGTTTTGAAAATTTAGGATTATCAAGACATAGAATCAGATGTTCATATCCAACAAGAACCGTAATAATCACGAAAATTAATGAAGGGAAACGCTGTGAAGACTATAGCTGAAATTAGACAAAAAAACAAAACTCTGTCAAAATGAATAAAAAATAAATCCTTACGGGAACAATTGATAGATTCTTCCTCTTGGATCTTCTATTGGCGACAAAGAGTGAGCTGCTACTGTTACTCCGTTTGTCTGAAAAAGCTGGTTTCAGCTTTGTTGGTAGCAACAGATTTGCTGATAAACTACACATATCTGCTCTGTTCTCTTGAAACCAAATCAAGCTTCAATTTTTCAGAAATTAGGACAGAACAAAACAGCCCTAAATACAGAGAGATCCTTTTGCGAGGGCTTGGAACCAAAATTTCACGCGATTATCTTGCGTGTTCGTACACTGAAACCACAAATCAAAAGCGTGTACCTTTATGAAAGAAAGAAAAGAAAAAACCCAATTTTGAGGTCTTCCTTGGCTTGAAGGTTTAGATTGAATTTCACTTTTCTTCCTGGAATTTAGGGTTCTTTGTGATGCGTATTGGGTTTGTTCTTCTGTTTAAAAGGGGTTGCTTCACGTTTCACACTTCCGTGACCAAATCTTTGGTACTCTTTGGAATTTTTATGAGCAGCCGAGAGTGCCACGTGTTTCTCTAAAAAGTCATTTGCATGAGTTTCGCATGTGTCGTCATGGTGGGGCTAACAAGTGGCTTTAACAGCCTTTTGGATAACTAACTTAGCCATCTTGTTCCGACAAAGAGACACCGATTCGGATCGTACCGAACCTTCTTTACTCATCTAGCTGTCGAACCCAAGCTGATCAGGTTTATTTCCGGTTTAATTTAATTTCATTGGTCTACTTTGTTTAGAAAATTAGATTACAATTCTAGCTTTTGATTTCTTTTTTATGATTTATCTACAAGCTGACAACATGTCATAACAGATATTAGATTAATGGGCCATTAAAAAAGCCCATGAAATCACTCCTATGCTAAACCAAAAATAGATTTAAAACTGAAACCAAATCAAAAACCAATTAGCTAACAAAAAAAAATCCATCTGAAACGAGGAAATAGCAAAAGTTGCGCCACTCCATGGTGAAACAAATCTGCTCTTCAAGTGGTCGTTTTTAATCTGCAATACACTAAGGAAGCTGGTCGGCGTCAAAGGAGGGGCGAATCTGTTCTGACTCGATTCGTCAAGTCAGTGTTAACCTTTTTCAAATATCTGGTATGTTGCATCGTTGCCGTTTTCTCTGCTTTGTTTCTACTATTTGAGCTTCGGTCGCATCTTAATTTATGGCTTTTTCCAAGAAAACTCGTAACTTTTTTGCAATCAATGCTTTGTTCACTTGTTGAACAGGTGATGATAAACACTTTGGTTTCTCTTTCTCCTTATACTGTATGTACTGTGTCTCCTCCACTCCTCAGTCTTATCTTGTTTACCCCAATTTTTATTTAATCCACGTGACCCTATTGATATATGTTTATTTAATCCAGCAGCGACATCGTTGTTCATATGTGTCTGTAAAAGTCTACTATTTATTCCTGTATTTAGGAGGGATTTGGATCTCATAAACTCAAGTTTGATAGATCTTGTAAGAAAGTGAAGCTGAGAGCAGTAAGAATGGAACTCACTATCACTCAACCTGATGATTGGCATCTTCATCTCCGTGACGGCGATCTTCTTCATGCTGTTGTGCCCCACAGGTCATATAACTTTATGCAATTCTTGTTGTTTGTTCTGTATAAATTCCTCAATTACAATCTTATATTTTTGTTGATGCTTGTGATGTACATAATGGTTTTATGGTGGTGTGTGTAAATGTGTGTAGTGCGAGTAATTTTAAGAGAGCCATTGTGATGCCGAATCTGAAGCCGCCTGTTACAACTACTGCAGCTGCTATTACTTATCGGGAATCTATTATGAAAGCTTTGCCTAATGGGAGCAGCTTTGATCCACTTATGACACTTTATTTGACAGACAAAACTCAACCTGATGAGATCAAGCTTGCCAGTAAGTTGTACTTGTGCCATTATTTGTCCATTTTCATCTTTCAAATTGAGATTTTACTTGTGAATGTTCAGTTTATGCTTATACATTAGCTCATTTTTAGGGGAAAGTGGTTTGGTTCATGCTGTGAAGCTGTACCCTGCCGGAGCAACAACCAACTCTCAAGATGGTGTCACGGACCTTTTTGGAAAATGCTTACCAGTATTAGAAGAGATGGTCAAACAAAACATGCCTTTGCTAGTAAGTAAATCACACCAGCACATTAGACTTGTATTTTTGTCTTTTAGACTCTTGTCTGAGGAATGTTTTGGTTAGGTTCATGGAGAGGTCACAGATCCGAGTATTGATGTCTTTGACCGCGAGAGAATCTTCATTGAGACAATTCTGCAGCCTCTAATCCAACGCCTTCCTCAGCTGAAAGTAGTGATGGAACACATCACTACCATGGATGCTGTGAAGTTTGTTGAATCTTGCAAAGAAGGTTTTTTTTTAACTATCTTATCTTTCATTTCTTGTCTTTTTTTTTTTTTTTTTTAAATCTGTTGTTGGTTCTAGGGTTTGTGGGTGCAACAGTCACACCACAACATCTCCTTCTCAACAGGAACGCTCTTTTCCAAGGTGGATTACAACCGCACAACTACTGCCTTCCCGTTCTCAAAAGAGAGATACACCGTATGTTCTTCACTACTGCCTTTGGAACTTTAAGATTTCATTTCTTTCAGTTGATGTCTGAAGATCAAAACTTTTGCTCCATTGTACAGGAGAAGCCATTGTTAAAGCTGTAACTAGTGGAAGCAAGAAATTCTTCCTCGGCACAGATAGTGCCCCACATGAAAGGACTAAAAAAGAAGCATCCTGCGGATGTGCTGGTATTTACAGTGCTCCCGTTGCCTTGTCTTTATACGCCAAGGTCTTTGACGAGGTAAACTTTGTAAATTCAAACAATTCACATTCCCGGTTATGGGTTTCCTTGTGTACATAGCTTTTACTTCCTTAACATTCAGGCCGGTGCAATTGACAAGTTGGAAGCTTTCACAAGCTTCAATGGACCTGATTTCTATGGCCTCCCGAGAAACTCATCAAAGATCACACTGAAGAAATCTCCTTGGAAGGTTCCAGACGCTTTTAACTTCACCTTCGGAGAGATTGTTCCTATGTTTGCTGGAGAAACCCTTCAGTGGAAACCATCGAAATAATGTGGTGGTTTCGAGCTGTCAAATTATTTTTTCACCAAAATTATTGTATTGTTTGGATTGGATTTTCTTATGACTGAGTTATGCTCTACATTTTTTGAGAAATAAAAGCAAGATACTGACCAAGAATGTTTTATTTGTGTTTGAATCTGTTTTTTTTTCTCCATTGAATCTAAACGACAGTATAATTATCAACCAGACTGTGTCTAATGCCTACTCCCCCTGAGGAAGATGTCCCATACTCATAAAGGCTAGGCAGAATTGATGTTGAGTTAACTCTAGTTGGACTCATTGGCCAAGGTATGTGTTCCTCCATATTCATTGATCCACCTAGATTCTGGTCTTCTGTAGATGAGTCCGTGTAAGAGACTTCCGCTCCAGTTTCATCCTCAGTTATCAGGTCCTTGGTTGTTTGCATTTGTCTAGCAGAATGATCCGATAAACTGGAAGTCTCGTCTTCCTTGTAAGACTTTGTAAATGAACTGTCTCTGCTCTTCGAATCTGAGAACTTTCTCTGCATATATATATCATCTTTATTTTGATTTCTGCCAAAACACTCAACAAACCAAGAAAACCTGAGATTAGAGATACCTGCACCGTCTTTGTTAGAGAAGAATCTGCTAGAATTGGCTTGACAGGTTGAGGTTCATCAGTTCTTCTAATTTGTGAAGCTTGGTTTTTAGTTTTATCGCGCATTTTAATGTCCATTTCTTTACTGGGAGGGTATTTTGGTAGAGAAGATGGATCACAAGGCAGTGGCTCAGTTTTAAAGTACTGTTTCATAGTGGAAGAAGTTAATCATAACAGCAAACCAATATTTTACAGAGGAACATGTAAAGGTCCAAATCCAAGTACCTCACTCTTGAGAGCACTTGCTGCAGTGCCTCGAAAATCTGGATCTACTGAGAGCAAAGTCTCTAGAAGCATAATAACAGGATCTGGAAACTCTTTGAATGTCTCTGCTATATGTGATCCATATGGAAACATGGGTCTCAATGGAGTTGAAAGCTGTAGCTTTAGTTTTGTCCAATAATCCTCTGAAGGCGATCCACACAACTCAAAAATCTTGTGCAGTTGGTCTGTCTTAACATAAGAATGTAGAGAAAAAGTGTGAGACTTTGCTTATCTGGTAAGAACAAGACTGATTGGAATGTAATGGTTTACCTCATTTTTTCCAGGAAGAATAGGCTTTCCGGCGTATAATTCAGCTATCACACAGCCGGTGCTCCACAGGTCGATCCCAACACTGTAATGAGAGGCTCCAAGCAAAAGCTCAGGTGGTCGATACCATAGAGTTGCAACATGAGTAGTCAAAGGAACATTGTTATGAGGATCGAAGAATGTAGCTAACCCAAAATCTGCAATCTTGAGGACTCCATTACCGTTGATGAGAAGGTTCGAGCTTTTTATATCTCGATGGAGTACATGATTAGTGTGACAATGATCAAGCCCTCTTAAGAGCTGCCTCAAGTAGCATTTAACCTGAAAGAGAAGGAGAAGAGAGTACCTGAGAATATTGACTCAAAGTAATGAAGAGACTTGATAAAAAATACCTGAGGTTCTGAGAATTGAACACCGAGTAATGAAGAGAGTCCCAAGAGATCATGTTCCATGTATTCAAAGATCAAGTAGAGGCTAGAGCAATCATGGTCTACAAGCATCAAGCCTTCCAATTTAATGATATTGGGATGATCCAACTTACGTAGGATTATGATCTCTCTGGCTATACACTTGATGCTTTCTGAATTGTTGAGATCAAACCGGATTCTCTTCAAAGCTACTGTCTTGTTTCGAATAAGATCTCTAGCTTTGAACACCTTACTGAATGTTCCTCCCCCAATCTGTTGCAGATACAGAAGAAGTCAATTTATCAAAATGAGAATCAACAAGGATAAGCGAGAGAAAGAGAGAGGGGGAGACAGACTTGTTCTTGCTTCTCGAAATGAGATTCACGGCCAGGGATCCAACCGACAAGGGCTTCACCAGCTACGGAGATAAGCCACTGTGGCCAACCGGAGGCAGCTAATTCCGATGAGCGAGGATGAGTATTAAAAACAAGAACGCTTTCTTCTCTCTTCAGCTCCTTGGAACCTAATTTATCACTCATCTTCAACAATTGTGATACCTTTTGAGCTTGATCATCATCATCATCATCATCAGCTATTCTTGTTTCCGATGGAGGAATGTGGAAGAGAGGACGATTTTCCGGTAAACCTTTTGGTGTCGGTTTCTTCCTCCAAGAAGAAATAATGCAACCCATATTGGGAAAAAGCTTGAAACCCACGGCACTGAATGTGTTACAAAGAGACACATTGTGAATATGATGAATTAGAGAGAATATCGAAAGTGCAATGAACAAACGCAAACTAAACAATAAAAGTGAGAACAAAACAAAAGAGGAAATGTCTGCTGTCTGAAACAGAACCAAATTCGCCGGAAAGCGACACTACGCAATCCAACTTATTCTTTGGCGTGGACCCTACTCCAAAAGGCTAAGTTGTGTTAATAATCATTTTTATTCTCTTTAGATTACGTAACTAATGGGTTAACCAATTCGGTTTAGTTCGGTCTATTCATTAGAATTGCACATTTGTAGTTCGAAATGATAACATGCTTGAGTAGGTAGGTATATGATTGAATAACCAAAAATTAGAATGACCAAACCAATTTTTATGATATTTAGTTGCTATTTAATTTATCTTTACGTATATAAGTTAGATTATTGTTCTTTTTATTGAAATGCATGTAGACAATTTTCTTAAAATAATATATAAACAAAATATTTCAACTAATAAACGAAATATTTCAACAAAGAGAGTAGAAATGTATTTTTTACAGGTAGATTTTTAAGCTTAACTCCTTGATTAAGAACATACTAATACATTATATGTGTTTGGAATTTATTGACATCTCAGATTCTTGGACGAAAATATATAAAAACCAAAAAGTTCATACATCACGATAAGCATTCTTTTAGAAGTTGTGAGATTAATTTTGAGGAGGGATTTTCTTGGGTTGTCTTGTCTCAGGAGGTCCGATGAACAAACCAGTCTCCACTTCCATATTATCATTGTCATCTATGTTCACTTCTGATGATGATAATGTGGACAATGATGTTACTACTATTGCTCCCATTCCACGACACTTTTATTTACACAATCAACAAAATCTCTTCATCAGAAAACATTTACATTTTCATAATAACAATCATTATTAATTAGCTAGAAACCAAATGTGTACCTTCTCCTTCAGTTCTTTGTTTTCCTTGATGAGATTCCTCTCCTAAGATTTTGACAAGGAACAGAGATTTTAAGTTACGAAATTGAGAAAGAAAACGATTATGTACACACATTTAGAAGAAGAAGTAAAGCTAAATAAGCTTGAATTCTCTTTTACCTCTTCCTTCAACTTCTCAATTTCTTCACGGAGTAATTGGTACTGAAAATAATAGAATATATAAATAGATGTAAGAAAAACTTCCACATTAAAAACATTTTTACGAATGGACCTTTTCATGTATATATTCCAAGAAATTCTAAACCATAAATTTTACGTACACTGTCCATCAGCACACACACATGTATATATGCCTATAGTACTATAGTTGAATTGTTGATACTCATTATTAAAATGTTATCTTGAGGATGATAATTTGATAAGTGACGCCATGTAAACCATGAACAAAGACATCAATTATAAACTCGTGCATGGAACGCCTCAAACCGTTACTTAACTCTATTTTAAACATGTGTAGCTCACTAGATTGTATAGGCAGATCATTTTTTTGAAAACGCAAAAACATGAATAAGTAATTAACTTCCATCATATTGAGTTTATCAAAAAAAAAAAAATTCCATCATATTGAGTAAACATAAAATATAGTATGTCATCTACACTTAATATTCTTAATCGCATAAAAGGAAGAGTACCCTTGATTAATCCTAGTTTCATTATCATTGGAGATTAATTTTTTTATGAATGAACATTTATATGATGCAGTCTATTTTTTTTTTTTTTGTAAATAATACCTTCTTGGCTCTTATCCTGGTCAAGCTTCGGTCCAACTGATTCTCTAACTGTTGCAGCTCCTCGATAGAACATGCATCAATGCCTTCTCCAAGCAATTTTCTGCAATTATTGTACAATAAAAATATCATACAGTTTCTAATTCATATCCCTAAATAATGTTCTCATAAAGATGTTATGAGTAGTTCCAAACCGTTTAGATATCTCTAGCTGTTCAATCTTTTTTGTCAAGCCAAATGTTTCGTCTCTCGCTCGCTGTCAAGTAAAAGTAATATAGCAGGTGAAATATTTGAACACACAGAAAACACAATCTTATAAGGAAAATATTCATCCACAATATGTAAACCGAAATATTTGAATGAGAATTTAACCATAATTTAAATCAAAGATTATTGGAAAAGAGTTCAATTAGTTTACCTGAGAATTATCATCTCTCTTATGGGTAATCCCAATTTCCTTTACTCGTCTCTGATATCGTTCTATTGTTTTTGCTATACTGAAAAGAATCAAATAAAATCAAAGAAACGAAAATGTGGAGTCAAACCTAAGCCTTTTCACTTCAAATTTCAAGCAAACCCCAAAAAATATATTATATAAATGTGTGTGTATGTGTGAAAAAGTACGTACATATCTATGTGAGTTTATGTAAATCTGATCTCATTTCTTTAGAGGCATTTAAAATATCAAATCATCATGACCCTTATTATTGAAGAGAAACAAAGAGAATCATGCAGATATGTCTTAATTGCATTGTTCCCAAAAGTTAGGATACGATATCAAATTTCGAGGATCATATCTTAAAACACATTATTAAAATAAACTTTAACCCTTTTAAACTCCCATACCCAAAAATTTAGAAACAAAACGTTTGTATTTGAATAAATGAAAACAAAAGATTGTTATTCTTTACATCAAAATACAGAAAATAGTAAATAGAATAGCAATATTGTAACTACTATTTATAATTCAAAACCATGCACCAATATTTTACATGGATACCACCAATATATATACTGGACAAGTGTAAATAGATGCACATGGACACACTCAGATCGATATTGAAATTAATAAGCTTTACTCTTTAGAATATCATTAAGCAGTGTGATAACAACTAACTACGATTCTATGGTTAAGAATACCTAGTTAATTGTGATTAACCTCTCTTGACTTTGCTCAAAAGACACTTAAGCACACGTATATATATAGTTAATTAAGTGCTTCAAATCCATTAACTCTATGATTAATCGGCATAATTTATAACCCAAAAATAAAATAAGAGAAAACATCGAAAGAATGAATAGTAATTAATGTGATCTACACATGGGCTGACTCATTCAGTGTCATTGCTTAAGTAAAGTGTGGTGTGTGTATGTGAAAAGTGAAGCAAAATGCTTCTTTGTTGCTACATTTTACATACATTCATGCATATATACATTCCCATACATACATCTATACATATGCAAAAGAAACATGTAGACTCACATATGTACCAGAATATATATGAATGTGTTATATATCATGAAACTCACCATGCCTGGTTCAAACATTTGCAAACAAATTATTGGTGTGATACATATGTATATACAAGTTCTATAAGATATTTACGAAACCATAATAAAACTTATAGTTAACATTAATGTTTATCTGAATATATGTAGTCTAAATCTTACTTAGCGAGATAAATATTGTCATTTACAAGTACATTTATTAGATATCAGTCATACATCATATATACCTACTGACACACATACGGGTATTACAGCACAGTAACCAAGTGAGATACATGTGGACATATATATCTAAATAAGGAAATTTATTGTTAATTCCGAGTATGGCTATTTTGCCTGATTCATGAGCAGACTGATAATATATATGCCTAATTTGAGTAATTAAGGACACTATAATCAAAAGTTATATACACATGCACTGTACATATAAGTAGTACATAAATAGATAAACATCAAGGATCAGTAAATTAAGGTTGTTTCCATATCAAAAAGATCTTAGTAGAGTAGATAAGAGTCAGAAAGATCAAGTCAACTACAGCGAGGTGACGCCTTAAAGAAGCTATACATATATATATATACATATACAAAAACATACATGTATATATATATATATACATCATAGTTTGCAGTGCCATGTGAACTGGTAACTAAATACAACTTACAAAATACTTTTAAAGTAGTCCATGTTCTTTCTCCGATCTACTTTTTCTAGAATGAAATCACCAATAAATTCACAGACTCTCTATCAAGATTTTGATCATCATAAAATCTACTTATCACGGTGAAAACTTGACCGGATTAGCCCCAAATCGAATCGAATCAGTAAATATATGAATATAAATCATTGAAAAGAGAATAAACAGACATACCTAGAGCTAGAGAACTCATAGAGTTTGGATCTTGGAGAGAAGATGACCAAAGCAACTTCAGCATCACAAAGAACAGATAATTCGAAAGCTTTCTTCAAAAGTCCATTTCTTCTCTTAGAAAACGTCACTTGCCTGCTCGTTGCGTTCTCGATCCTCTTCATCTGCGTTTTCCCCCTCACCATCTTTTGCTTCTTATTTAATCCTAAAAAAAATCACACAAGAAACAAATATTTATACATGTAACTATATAAAACGAAGAGTATCCAAAAACTAAAACTAAATTATATAGATTGACACATACTTAAATTACAAAGTGACCAAGAACATCAACAAGCAACAATATAAGTAGAAGTTGAAAGGAATAAAAAACTTTAATTTGACCTTTTTTAGAAGGAAATCTTATTTTCTATAAATAGAATATGGATCAACCAAAAAACTCAAGACGGGTTTCGAGATTTACCCTCTTTGTATGTGTGTGTATGCGCTTGGATTGATGTGTCTTCTCTATGTGTATGTATATTTCAGTGGAGAGAGAAACATAGCTAAATTTTGGGAAGAGGGTGTGATACAGATTCTTGAAACCCTAGATTTATGAGGGAGGGAGAGAAAAAAAAAATTGATAAATATAGGAACACCAAAATGTTCTCTTCTTTATGCTTGATGTTTTATAAATATCTTTATTTTTATTTTGCTTTCTTTTTTTAATATATTAAATTTGCCATTTTCTCTAATGCCTATAGTGGTCTATAAATCTCTAGACCTGGCCTAGCTACCACCAGTACATTGCACTTTTAGTTTTAGAAACAGCATTACGTAATTTCTTTCTTCTTTTGGTAAAAAAACTTGTTTGAATGCCATTATATGATAATAATAAAATAAGTAGAGTATATGGTTAAGAATAAATTCCTATTAATGGGATGACAATACGAATATACTTTTGGAATTTAAATTGCGTAATTAGTGGTGGTTAAATTATACATATTCGTATCACATTTTCTCATTATACAAATGGATACGTTTTTTAATGGGCAAATTTATGTTTATATTGTTGTTGGTGTGATTAATTTTGCAGAACGTATAGATCCGGTGATTACTAAAAAGGTAGTGGAGGAGATCTTAACACGTGTCCATGTTAACCGACAACCTATAGATCCGGTGTCCGTCAAAGTGGGTTTAACCAGTTCATCCGTAGATGATACTGAATTTCAGTGCGAAAAAAAAAAAAAAAAAAAAATAGAAGAGAAGAACTTCAAATCGTGTGATACATAATTCGTCCGTACAACTATGTTATTATAACAGCGACCATAGTCTCTCGCCGTAGTAGTTCGTTAATGACAGACCAATTAAATAGTACCACGTGTATAGGTATTCACGTGGCAGCTCCGCCGTTGTTTAGTGGGTTCTTAAACCACTGTTTCAAAAAAAGAACCCTTTTACTTTATTCGTTTCCCGTTTAAATAATTTTTTAATAATTAATTAATGTAATCTGCATATAAGGGAGTGCTTTTCCACTATTTGATGCTTTTTGTATAGAATAAAATAAAATTTGTTTTTATTCATCTTTTTATATCTCGGTACAGGTGTCGCACGCTAGGAGGACCACATCCTTTTCACCAAGTTGAGCGTACTAATAATGCTTGTTAAAATGCATTTCAAGTTTTTTTTTTGGTGATAATCAATGTAATGATTTATAATGGTTTGCCCATAGTACATGAAAGCAAGTGTGGTTTGCTAAGAATAGTAGTACTAATTACTAATTACATCCAATTATCTAATCACCAAAAATCTTCAAAATATTGCCATTTTTCTTCCTAAGTTCCTACATGTCATTTGGAAAATTCAAAAAACAAATCTTCTCTTGGTTGAGTAATGTGTTTCCTAAGCTGGTTCGATTAGACTATTTAAAAGGTCAGTACCCAATACAAAATCAACTCTCACGCGTGAAACAATTGGATATGGACTAATTAAAAAATAATAATTTCAACTCTTGGTGATCATAGCATAACATACGAGCTAAATTTTTATTATCTGTGGTTCAATTTAATATATTAATTAGGGGTGTTTACCTCATAAAAGTGTTTTCCCGTCATGTCATATATAGCCTCTGACAAAATTACTGATTGGTCTTTAAAGTTTCTATTCTTTAAGCTATTATAATGCTCGCCAAAATCAAATTATATCCTTAATGTTGTGTGTAAAAACGAGCGGGAATATTGACTATACTAATTAGGCTAACTAGTTACACCACGAACAGGAATACTACAAAACTTGTATTAATACATTTGAATTTGAATTATATACACTTGACAAAAAAATAAAAATAAAATACACTTGATAGATTAGAGCCAATATAGTGTACACGGGCCAGCCTTTTCGGTGACAACGATTCCGGTTGAGTAAAACCATACAAATTACGGTTTGGTTAGTTCCGGTTTTGTTTAGTAACCAATTCACTTCAAATTCAACTTTTTTCGACGCCAATTTCCTTATATAAACTCCCATGTTGCTCACTTTCTTTCTTCCTGGATTAATTTTCTTGAGAAAATTTTAGCAATTTTCTTCTTCGACTCAGTAAGAGACGATTCATCAACAAATCACTTCTCAGATTCGAGTGATCTTCGAGAACCGTCAATGGCGACCGATTACTCTAATCCTTCTCCGACTTTAGATTTTCCCGCCGAAGAGACGAAGACGAATCAGGAATCGCAAAAGCAGGAAGCGGCGAAGGAGAATGAAACTCAGAAGGATGAATTTTACAAGACGAAGAAGATTAATTTTCGAGGACGAAAGAAGCGTATCATTCTCCAGCACAAAAATGGACCATGTCCTCTCATAGCAATTTGTACGTTCTTCTTGCTTTTTTCTCCCTTTCTCGTCTCTGATTTCACCCTCGCTAGGGTTTCCGAACTTCCTTTAGACGATCGATTAGGGAATGAAATTGAAATGTTGGTGTTACGATCTTCAATCTTTTAGGTTTCCGTTGTTGATACTCGTAAAATTGATTGAACAACTGTGGATTAGAGCGGTTCGTGTTCATCGTGTCTTGCGTAGTGTTTGTGTTTACAGATTGAAGTTCAGATGAATATTTTCTGCAATTCTTATGCATAGTTGAGATGCTGATGTTAAAATTGATAATGTTTATGCATCAGACTCTTAAGTTCGTTTGTTATCGATTGTTTTGATGCTACACAGGTAATGTTCTTCTCTTGAGAGACGTCATGATTCTATTCACTGACACTTTTGAAGTATCTCAAGAGGAATTGCTGATTCTTGTGGCCAGCGCACTGAGTTATGATGATGTAATAAGCTGACTTTTTCTTTCCCGTTAAGTTCATTATCTTATTTCTTAAATCGATGAGGATTGCCTTCTAATTTTTGTTTCTCATGGCTGAAGAGCGTTTTTGATGCCATGGATCTCGTCCAATGCTTTGCAAATGGAATTGATGTCGATGTAAAATTCACCAGGTTGATCCTTTGTTAATCTGTTTCTCCTTTCAGTACATACATTGAAAAAATTAACTATCATCATAACTGATACTGTTTACTTGTTTGCAGCATTGATGGTTTTGAGTTTACACCTGAGCTAGCTGCATTTGATTTACTTGAGATACCATTGTATCATGGATGGATAGTTGATCCCGAGGTATGCATCATGCTGATTGTTTCTTTTTTCAATGGCATCCTCTATTTGTAAATTTGAAATTTGTAGTAAGAGCAAAGTCTCAATATTGATTGCTTTTCCTCTGCCTACCCTCCAGGATGTGAAAACTGCTACTGCAATTGGATCCAAATCTTATAATGCTTTGACGACTGAGCCTTTTGTCTTGAAGACTCCAAGCAGTCAAAGTTCTGGAAAATGCTCTGTTGATTTTGCTGTGTTGAGTACTGCAACTCTAGGGGTTCCTTCACCACGTTGCTCTAATACAAGATCTTTTGCTCACTCTCCACCTGCGTCTGCAAAGCATCGTGGATTTCCAAAGGGAGATATGGAAGAAGAAATGGCGTTGTTACGAGCCTTGACATTATCTGAAATGGAAGCGCACTCACGCAATGAAGGAAAGTATGTGTCTGGATTCTCAGATGAAAATCAAATGTCTAAGGATGATATATTGGTAACTTCTGTGGACGCTGCAGCTGGTTGTGCAGCTGGTTGTACTAGAATCACCCTTGGAAATTTCAATACCTGTCAGCAGTTGAAATTTGATGATCAATTTTCTTCTACGGGATCAGGAGATGAGACGGACAATGATGTTGAAGAGGTGAGTTTGACAACACCAATTACAAAGAGCAGTGAAGCTCATGATCATGATCAGTTACCTTCAGCGGAATTGGAAGATGAGACAGTTTGTGATGTTGAAACTGAGAATAGCATAAAAATGACTGTTGTGCATGTGACTTCTTCTGAGGCTAATCTGGAGTCAACCAAAAATGATGACAGCATTTCTGAGGTTTCACTCAAGTCTGAAGCTGTAACTTTTGTTAATCCAGGTAGCCTAATAATTATCTCTGTATGAACTGGCTTCAAAATGCATCTGGAGGTATGTTACATTTAAAGTTTCGTACTCAAAAACTGCTCATTGCATTTCCAGATCTTAGTGGCAGATCCCAGGATGATGATGTAGCCCTATCTGAAGCTAAGAAATGTGTAAGCTTGGATTCTCCAGTTTATGATGGCAAGTCACTTGTTGGACAAAGCTCTTCGGGAAAGAAGGATACAAATGAGCTCACGCCAGAAGAGGGTAAGTTCGTACATATGCATTATATCTATTGTGCATAGAGGCAACTCCTTACATTTCCTATGTGCTTTAAGAAAACTTCACCATGGTTGAAATTTCAGGTGAACTGATCAGAAAATTCTTGAAGGATAATGCCAGTCAATTAACTTGGTCCGGGTGCGTGATCATATTGTTTGCTTAGGAAGGTTTTTTTCTGTAATTGGCTACAGTGGTTTTATCTTTATAATGATTGATTATCATTTCCTCCAGGCTCTTTGAATTGCAACGAGGCGTTGGAGAAGGTGTACTTTGTGTCTTGTTCCGCAACAATCACTTCTATACCATGCTGAAGGTTATTTACATATATGAAAATTTGTAATGTATAGGAAGGGTTATTTCTAATTTCGAAATCTTCTTTTGCTCTCATGTTGCAGCATGAAAATGAACTCTATACTTTGGTTACCGATGAAGGCTATCAGGTGCAGGAAGATATGGTTTGGGAAAAATTAAACGAGGTTATTGCAAATTATGTATTTAGTTATCCTTGTAAGGATGGGGAAGATGAGTTTTGTTATATTCAAAGTCTCTTGATTGCTATGGTTTGGTTTCAAACCTTTCAGGTTAATGGCGATTCTGTTTTCTTTACTGGTGACTTCGAGGTCTTCAAGAGTGACAGTGGCAAAAGTCGAAAATGGGATCAACAGGACGCAATGAATGAAACTGCGGTATTGAACAACTATAGGTTTTTATTATTATTCTCATGTAGAAGTTACCTGGCTTGGCTTATACTTATATAATTTGAATACTTTGATCTTTATCAGGAGTTTATTTCCGGCATCAACAGTATATCAAACGAAGGCATGGAGATTGAGTAAGAAATACTCCTATTCTTACTTGCTGATCTCTGAGAAGTTAAAATTCAATCTGCTTAAGATTCTTTGTTGTAAATACGCAGTCCCAATCTTCAAGCGGCGATGGAGTTGCAGCATCAATACTGGGCTGAGGACATTGATTCAGAGGTACTTTAAAAGTCCATCAGAATATAAAGCTGTCGTAAAAATTGTAGAGATGGGATATAGAAACAGACATCTCATTTTCATATATACACTCTGTTAGTTCTTCTTAGTACATTGACAGACATTTTCATGTCTCTCCACAAACATATATGAGAAAACAGAAACCTTTATGCCATTTTATCTTCCTTGTGTTTTTCCCCGCTTTCTGATTTTCCTTTGTTATGTTTGTAATGAACATGACCGAGGACCTCTTCTAGCTGTATGTTCTTGTACCGAGAGTAGCTATACCTTTCAAAACCTAACAAATATCGAATAAAAAAAAATACCAAAACTACAGAAGATTAGCCAAAAAGTATCCAAAGCAAAAGATACCAAACAAAGTACAATGTTAACATTAACAAACAAAAGGAATAACGTTTATGTGCATTTTTACTGGGTAAATTCCAGGAGTGATGATCCACATAAACATTAACCACAGGTGACAAAAATTTAACCTAAAAAGAGTGAAAACAGCAATTGTTTTTAGTAACCACCTATACCATTAACTCCTCTGAGTAGATTTACGGTGATACCGTGATCTGAAAACTGGCAAGTTCAAAAGTTTAGACAACCACCCAAATGTTATTTATCACAATTGAAACTATGTCTAATTAAGGGACTGTTTGAGGGATAAGAATGTTAATCAAGGGGATGTGTTAAAACTTAAAAATGTGTGTGTGATATCTCTCTTCAGGTACCAATAATAAGAAGCAACAACGACATGCCTTCTTCATTACCAGAAGTGAAAGCAACCCTAAGATGGCAAAACGTACAACCATGTCTATAAATACTCCTCATGAGTCATGTCCCCCCTTACCACTTCTGTATGTATCTTTTTTTTTTTTTTTTCTCTTCTTTTCTTTTTGAAGTTATTGATTTTGTTGGTTTTACAAAAAGATTGTAGATTAACCAGCAATCAGAGCTTTTTGATGCTTACTTGGTTTCAGTTGAGTATTGTATGTATATTTCATTATGTTGAGAATACTTTTTACAGTAGAAAATCACAAGTGAAGCGGACTCAGTTCCGTTAACAGTTTAAAATTTCCTCTTTCCCTTGTGTAGAGAGATATAAATCAAAATTCTATTTCTGTAAATATGATAAAACCTGAATTTATATTACCTGAAGTACACACAGCAAACGACGGATCGTAATTACTAACACTTTTATAACATAAATTGAGGAAAATAAACCATGAAATATACTGATATTTATTTTTACAGTTTGATATTAAAAAAAGGATGCATCTCTTATATACCTCTCTAGAGTCCAGAGCTTTTTCTCTTCTCTTCTCGTGTTGTCTTAAGATATGTATGTTCTATATAAGTCCTAACTCCTAAACCCCCTCAAATTGTTATAAAACCAAACAACGAGGATCCCAAGCTGAGAATGGACTATTAATAGATGCTTTAACAAAAACTAAAAACTAAAAAGATTAAGAAAGAAGATTAATTTGTATTACCATATGTTGCTATCAGTTCTAATATATACCATCAGAGGAAAAAAAAAACTATTATGAATTTTCATAAACCATCTTTCTAAAATCTTATTAGTTATTAAAGTTATATATATCACATTTAAATTTAAACATTCAATTGTAATTATATTTTAAGCATTTTCTAAAATATACCTACATTAAGCTTAAATCTATAATAAATCAAAAGTGAGCAAATTGTTTTTTTTTTTTACTAAAAGTACAATATAGTTTATCGCTTTAGGCACCCGATTGGTAAGGCCGGCCATCACAGAGTTGTTGTTTACAACAAGGACCAGTCTTGATATCTTTGATTCAATAATGACTGAATAACAAGGAACTGAGTGTTTGCCTCAGACCTTGTCTCCGTACCTCTCAAACGTAGAGATGATGTTTGCAATCTCCAAATCGAATAAAACTGTGATGGGAGATCTTAAAAACTAGGCTGAATGCATTATGTTCCCTGGTTACTATTTTTTCAAACTACATGTTCCAAATTGAGTTTTTACACTATGAAGAGTTAAATCTTGATATCAACCTTGATGGGTCAAATTTATTGACTGAATCATTTGAACAAATAACTGATGCAAGTCCCACTTGTGCTTCGGGAATGGCTTTGTTTGGTATGCCAAGATTTTTTTAGGCCGGAAAGAAAGTTTTTTGTTTAATTCCTGGTGACTTTCTAGCTAAATAAGCTCGTTTATAGACGTGGACCATGGTTTTGAAGATAAAAACAATGTTCAAGTAGGCCCATCCAGGGGCGGATCCTGAAGTACTTTTTTTTTTTTTGTCTAGGGTACATATAATTTTTAAAAACTTAAATATATTAATTAAAAATGTAATACTATAAAATTTACTTAAAATAATAATTGTATAATATATTTTAATTTTTAGGGTTAAAAGAAAACATTAAACAAAACTATTTCCATTTATTTTAAGGATTTTTACCTATATATATATATGACATTTGAAATAAGGACTATACATATATTTAAAAGTATTAGATTCTACAATATTTATATATTGAAACTAATTCACATAATGTACTAGATTGATTAAATATTGTACTCCTATTAACGTACACATAGATAATATAATAATGAATTTAGTTAGTGATGTTGAATTAATTGTTACAGATATTCGGGGGAGTCACGGGCCTCACCTTCTTTGTCTGTGGGTTCGCCCCTGGACCCAACTGTTTATTAATAATGTAGCCTCATTGAGCTATTTTTTTTTTCATTGGATCAAATTGGTTACTGTTGGGTTTTTAATGGTTTTAATTCTGGATTTTTGGATTTTGTAAATGTGCTACTTTTGTTCACTTTTTTATACTCTCTCCATGTTTCTAATTAATCATATTTCTAACATTTTCAAACATATTAAAAATTGATATAAATTTATCATTTTGTGTGACTAACAATTTTCTATAACTATAAACTAATAGTATTCAAATATTTTTCTTGAACTTTACAATATATCATCAATAACTAATAAAAACTACATAGAAAACTTAAAAATTATATCTTTTTGACACAATTTTTTTTTTGAAAATAGGATTAATAAGGAACATAATAAATAGTTTATAATCTATTTAATTTAAGTAATACATGTAAAACTGCTTTTATTAAAAAGACATTATACTTAATCTAAAATACATATAAACTGCAACTTGTCACGCCATTAATCCAAAATTTTAATACTTATTAGGAAAAAATTATTATGCCATAGATGTTTTGACAAAAGATTTGCTTTGTTTATTATTATTTTTAATACTCAATGTATGAATTTTATTCTATTTCGTGAGGAGTTTGATGAAGCTGATTTAGAGTTAAGTTTTTCTATAAGGATTAAAAATAGGATCCAAACAAAAAGAATTGAAGTTCATGTATGCTCGAATGGTCAAGATATATTTGTTACTTTGGAAAACAAAGAGACTTACATACATCTAAGAACATAGATTATGTATGTAACACTGGTGAAAGGACCAATGTTACACTTTGCAAAAGGCTTTGAAGATTTGATTGTTGTTTCACATGCCGATTTTTTTAATACTCTAGATCTTGAAGATTTGGATGGTTTCTTGAGAGGTATAGATCAAAATGTTATTTCCATACAGAGAACTTTGAATGGATTATGGGATTTTTGAAGAAACTTATGTTGAAATCACCTAGGTGCAAGTCTAAATAAGCTCTTTAATTTGTGCAGCATCCTTTGCGACATGGAGCGTCTCGAATACTTCCGTTTTGCGGGTCGTGTCCTTGCATTGTCGAGAAGAAACCATTTGCAAGTTGGTGTGCTCTTCGACAACATTTTTTAATAAAACAGTGACGTTAGAAGATGTCAAAAGCACTGATTTTGCCAAGTATAACAATTGTGTGAGAGTGTTACAAATGAGCTGGGAGACGTTTAAGGAATATCATTTAAGCTTCTATATAGATGTTGAAGAGGATGCAAACAAGAGAGTTGAAATAGCTTTAATCCCCAATGGTCAAGATCTGTTAGTTCCTTTCGACGACAAAGAGAGCTATATACAACTCAAAACAGTGGTAGAGCCAGAAAATTATTTTACTCGGGTTAAAACATAATCAAATGGAAGTATTAAATATAAATTTTAAAATTTAGCGGTGTCATTATCAACTAGCCCTGGGTTATAGTCGACGGGATGGATCAAACAAGGAGACACAATTTTCTATGTTTGTGGACTGTAGTGAGGTTTTTGCAGATGGACGGCTTTGAGGATCTCCCTATGATGACGATTGTTAGAGGGGTTTTTGAAGAGGGTGATCAAGATAAGTTCCCGGTCTCGTACCTGTTCTTTTCAGCTACAGATTCAAAAATATGAGGACTTCGAGAAAATGGAAAAACACCTGCTGTATGTGAGTGAAAGCGAAAACATTACTAGTAGGTTTTGGCAACGATGGAGTGGCAGCAAAAATACTGGGCTGGAGACACTGATTCAGAGGTACTTTAAAGTCCTTGAAACAGACATCTCATTTTCATATATACTCTGCTAGTTCTTCTTAGTACATAGATATTTTCATGTCTTTCCACAAACATAAGAAAATAGAAACCTTATGCCATTTTATCTTCCTTTTGTTTCCCTCTTTGTGATTGTCTTTTGTTATGTTTGCAATGAACATGACCGAGTACCTCTTCTAGCTGTATATATTGTTGTCTTAAGATCTCTGTTTTAAGTCCTAACTCCTAAACTCCCTCAAAATTGTTATAAGACCAAACAACGAGGATCCCAAGTTGAGAATGGACTAGTAAGAGATGCTCTAAAAAAAAAAAAAAAAAAAAAAAAAGAAGAAAAAAAATATTGTTTTTTTTTTTCCTCGTGATACCAGTTGGTACACCATAACAGACGGAAGCCCCAATATGCAACACATCTCGAGCAGCTGCTATGAATGAACCGATTTTACGTCTGTGATTGCACTCAATCTTCTCTGACGTACCAGCATTTGATTGAGCTGGCTTGTTACGCGAAGACGGTTTCCTCAACTTCTTGGTGGTGTTGTTGTTGCCTTTTAGATTCATGGCTGCAAGTTCATTAGCTAATGAATCACACTGGCTGCAACCACCCTCTGAAGAAGAATCTGACCTTTCTTGCAACCATGCTTCTAACAAGGCTTTCCCAAACCGATCAATGTCTCGGTCTGTTACGTCCCATAGAGTCGCCACAATGGCTGGAGATCCAGCTAGGAGATAAGAGAGTGGTATGCCTTCTGGGATGTAGCAGCCTTTTAGCCATAGTGAACCACTGCTGCATCCCATTAGGAAAGTTGCAGAACATTTATCTAGCTTCTCTATTTCATGCCTCGACATATACTGTGCTCCTGCGGGTATCATATACAGTAGAAGATCTCTTAGAAATCAATCTCAAGTAAACAAAGATTCCACCAAAGACGGTTAACAAATGACTAAACGGTTAAGAATCCAAAGTGTTAGAGGAACCATACCACTTCCATGACCAAAGTATAGAAAGAGATCATGAGTTCTTAACGCTTCTGTCAACTCTTTAGCATTTGGTTCTGATCCAGCTTTCCCCTGAAAGCATACGCAATCATGGAAGTCTCAAAACAAAGCATCAAAACAAGGTTTACTATAAGTATGCTTTTGTTATATGGTACCTCAAAGTTTTGATCTCTGAACCAACTCTCAAACTTGACTTGTGTATCAGTGAGATCACCACCGGGATTCAACAAATAAAATGAATCTAGCGGATCAATAAGAGGGAAGGAAGGAGCATGAGATCTTGCTGGCTCTCCTTGGAGACTGCGCTTCTTTAGCACAGCAGATATACTACCTACAGAAGGCATGCGGTACACCTCCTGTTTCCTTAGTATTGGAATATTCTCCCAAGGAAGCATCTAATCAAAATCAGCAAGTTAGTTAACCTTACATCAACAGTTTTAAACATCAGATCAACCTGAAAACCAATAACTTTTTACTGCATCCAATCCAATTAGAAAAGACAAACCATCAGGTTCAACTCGTAAGAAACAGATAACATAGAAACCAATACACTTAAAACTAACCGTGCCACAAATTCATATTCATCAAACCCAATGACTGATTTCATGCAAGAATTAACAGCAGTGTTTACGGGCAAGATCTATGTTGTTTAGCCAAGAATTGCAACATATAAACCAAGCAGAACTTCTCAATGACAGTCAAACATTGTAATACACGTGGAGGAAATGGATAAGGATATAATTAACAAACCTGAACCTCGGGATCTAACACAAGAATGATAGGTTCTCTATTTTCAAGTTCGTCCTCTTGCCCTAGTTTGGATGCTGCTTCATGTATCAGTTGTAAGGCCAAACCATGCCTATTCTCAGATGTATTAGACTCAGCAGTAGGAGTTTTACAGCTATCTTCTTCATAAAGATATCCCCCTCTACCTACATAGCAACCATTTCTTAAGGAAAGCTGAGCAACGCATGCTTCTCCTTTAAAGTTTTCCGTCCCACCTCCAAGAATAACCTTCAAAAGCATCTCATTTACTTCCATTTTGCACTTGGACCAGAGATCTTTTAACAGCTTTTTTTGAACTGAGTCGGGAAATTTGTAGTTTGACCATTCTCCAAGAAGCAGTGACCTCCAGGGACCCAGCCAGGAAACTTCTAGATCCCTATAACAAAAGAATGGTTATCCAATGTTGTTAACAAACATGCAGACTCAAACTCAGTTGTCGATTCAGAAGATGAATAAAAAAAGTCCTGTAAATGTAAAATAGACAGACAAGTGCACGTGTCATAGAAAGAGAGCCACATACCTTACGAATTTTCCCAAGCGTTGATCAAGTTTCTTTCTGTTTTTCCACCACAACTGTCTACTCCTTATTGTGTCTTCTTCAGGAACAGAAGAAGATGTGTAGCTCTCTTCCAATATTGATTTAAATGCTGGAGCTACCTCATCAACCACGGTGGCACCCCATGGACAAAGCCAGGGCCCCTTCAAACTCTTGACTTGAGCTGGTTCCGGAGAGCTAAGATTTGCACTGTCATCTGACAGGTCTAGTGAATAAATGAGATCATGAATACAAAGACGAAACATTCTTAATTAACCAGTATGCAGTTAATATTTACCTTCTAGAACCGAATCTACAGGCAGAAGTGTGGCAACCGGTTGACTTTTTGGGTTTAGGCGTGATATGAGCACCCAGGCACAAACAGGGGAACGTATATGTATTAGATCTTGTAACAATTGGTTTAAAGTACCTCCAAGCAAACTAATGCAGATGACTGTTGAGCTTGGAAGATTGTTGAAAAAATCTTTAACAAATTGTACAAGATCTTGAGTACGCTCAGGAGCAAGCCTACAATGGCGAGTAAGAACATAGAGAGTCAGCCAACAGAAAATTATAAAGCATGTTTGGTTGCTTTAGTTAAATTATATCATACCTGGGTAAGTCCAACACCTCAGGAACCATGCAACTCGAGCAAGTAGCCTCTGTGCACTGAAAATAAAGCTGTCAGATAGGAAATGAAACACCTACTTTGAAAAAGCAAATATATAATTACGTCAAAAATATCATCAATAACACGAGGTTAATCCACAAATTGAGAAGCTGAACAAACCTAACCAACCTATTACGGTTACCTTTTTATCTGAGAGGCACCGTGATTTGTGTCTTTGGCTCAAATTTGAAATGAAATGGTAACTGATATGGGTACCAATTGAGGCTTGATGGTAATATGAGACCCAATGACTTGTTGACAGCTCATTTCCATCACATTCGAATGAGAACTCAGCACTTGAGGAAGAAAGCAGATATAAAGAAGCAAGCAATCTTGACACCTATGGGGAATACAAAACAGTTTTGTACTGAACAATAATTAAGATCGAAACAAAACAGGCGAGAACAGGTTACCGTTGAAACCCAAGCTTTTACCTTTTGAAATAGTATTGGAACCTCTCTGCTGAGTACAAATGCTAACATTAACCATGACACCAGTTTTGTGAAAGGAATATGAAACAGATCACAGCAAATAGACCTGTTGAAGGTAACAATCAAGAGGGCTAATAAGGAATGATAGGTACACACTTTCTTAAGAGCATACTTGATCCATTTAGCATATGATGTTACATGGCATAAATTTTGGATCAGGGAGGACAAAAGCTCGAGCATGGCAAAACTGACAAGTGTTAAACAACCAATATAAGTCTCACATACCTGCTCTCCCTGCAGTGGTAATTCCGCAAATTCAACCAGCACAAGGTGTACAGTATTATTGCACGATCAACGGCAAATACATCTCTTGTAACTTCTTTCCCGATAAACTCCAGCAACTGACTGACAGAAGGCTGGTTGTGGCTGGACCAGTTGCTTTTAAATAAAACAGAGATACTATGCAGTAAGGCCTCATGAGCTAGATGATCTCTACCAGAGTCTGCCAAACATTTTCCTGAATTGGAAAACTAAACTATAAGCAGATATACACATCTTCAGGAAAGGTTTTGTAACTGAGACGTGCATAAACCATGTGTGTTTTTTTAGAGAATAAACAAATGAATAGCTGGCACAATTGTCATGAAAATACATGAGAATGGTCAGAATACAAAGCAAAAGCATGGAACTGGAGAATCAGATCACACCTCATTTGGATTTTGGCCTTAAAACTAACTCAAGGTTTTCAATACCATTTACTTTTTTTATCAACAACAGATGGCTATAATGGTTACTGGATCTCAGTTCCCATCTAAACTATTAAGCAATTAGATTGTTTCAACAGGAAATGACAAAAGGCCAACTTCATATGCATGCAGAAGGTATTAGAACATACCGAGGCTAACAAGTATTGAGGACGCAAGCTTCCTATGGCAGAGTTCCCATTTCAAACTAACTAAATTGTTGAGAGACCCAGATTCTGTTACTTCTTTGGAATGGCACTGCTGATATTTTTCTTTGTAGCAAATGCAAAAGCCAGCGACTGCATTTTTTGTGTCCAATAACACACTTTCACCCCCAGAACCATCAGATCTATCACAGAAATTAGGCTTCTTTGAAACAACTTCATGCACATCAGAACGGTTTTGGCATTGCTCTTTAAGTGAGTGACGCATAGATCGAGTCAACCTTGAAGTTGGCTCAGATATCAAATCATGGTCCTTTGACAAACAAGTTTGGGAACTTTTAGCACTTCGACCCCTCCTGGTTCCTCTGTTTCCTGTTGGCTCCTTTATACTGAGTTTTGTTTTACTTAACTTATGTCCTGAAACTTCCGCTCCATTTCTTTCAATCACTATTTCCTCAGCAATTTCTTCCCCATGAGATCTAATGCAGCTTTTCCAGGCTGAGCAACAGACTTTTCCGAGGGCGGCACTAAACAAGCTTTCAGCATGCAAGAATCCATCTGTCTGGATAACTCTATCAATTTTTTTCCGAGATATGTCTCCAAGTTGCTTATCCAATGTAACTTCGAACTTCAGTTTGCACAATACACAAGAAAAATCTCGCTGATTAGCAATTAATATCTCTTTTGCATTTTGGAGTTCTTTTTCTGCCAGATCCAGACACTGCTTTTTGTGGTAAAGATTACCTTGTGAAATTAAAGAAGAAAGAAAAAAATCAAGTAGCTTATTAACAAAAGGAACAAGGAAACCTACAGGGAAAGAGAACGCTGTTGAAAAAGGAGTAGTTTCATACCTAAGGCGGAGGAAAATGCAACTACAAAAGGGAATAGACTTTGCGAGCATGAAATGGCTTTCCCCCATGATAGAAGGGTTTCTGCCTCCATTCCATTCCCAGTTAACTCATTAAGAATTCCAACCTGCACATTTGACACCAAAATAAGAAACAGAGAAATGATGGACCTCATCTATACTAGAATGTCTGAGCAGAAACAGAACCTGAAGGGTGCTTTCCAAATAACATTGGAGTACGCTCCAAGGACTTAAGTAGTAGCGATTGATGTCCCAGAGAAAATTTCCACAAGGCCAAAAATCAGTTGCTAAAGATTTGAACACTTGGAAATTTTTTATGCCAAAAGCCCGTATCTCTGATATTTTCCCTGTGTCATTGTGTTTTTCAAACTGCTTCTCAGCTGTATACTTAAATTTTTCTTGAAACATAAGAGTCCGTATCCTATAGGCTTCTTTTGCATATGAAAGAGCCTGTAACAGAAACAGCTTACCATTTAACAGACTGTAACAATGAAATTGGCAGTAATTCACAACAACAAAATTGTGGAAATAGATGTAATACATGTATTACAATTTTACCTCAGGAAGTTTTCCAAATGACATGAGCCTTTCACAGAGATCATAATAGAGATATGCAGCTACAAAAGATGAATGACCAGAGAGTGAAGCCTGAAATGACACTCATTAGCAAAAGTTGATATCACTTTAGATATTGTTTTGCGAGAAAAAATATATATAAAGATGAGTTAAATTTCTTACACTTGAAATGAGTTCTGAGGCTGCATCTTTAATATCATCTATTGTGATGTCTGAATTAAAGAGACCTTCATTATTATTGGTAATATGTAAGAAATTGTTATGTAAATCATGGAAGTGCTGCTGGAACCCAATTAACTTTGCTTTTGAATCTTTCAGGCAATCTATCCAGAAATCAATGCACGTAGATTTGTCACCACAATTCTCTGATAAGGTTTGGATAAAGGCATCACTTATGGGGGAAGGGCATAAGGCATGACTAAGCCTTCTACATTCCCACAGCATTGCAAGGCAGACCTCTAATTTGACATTCTTCCATTTAAATAATCTGAAAATCAGCTGGTATATATGATGATGGAGCTCTGTACATCCCTAGACATGGAAAAAAGTATCAAGAGCCAAATAGATATGAAGCACGCACTTTAAAGTATGGCACTAAAAAAACATAGTCCAGCAAGATAATAGGAAAAGATACCTTCAACGACATCAAATCAATCATATTATAAAGTAACGGAATTATGTTCTCTGTAGGTAGACGGTCCCCACTATCATCTAGGCTAGGAATCCTCAGCCAGAGATTAAGCGAAGTGCTAATATCTTGTAAGACTTTCTGCACAAAAGAGAGGAGGCAAAATGTTTCAAGAAAGATAAATTGAAAACTGAACCACATGTCACCAACTTAAAGATAAACTGTCAGGAATTAGAAGCTATGTTTTACGCATTTGCACCTTTGAATTTGGCTCAGCTTCATGGATACAAAAAGCTCTCAAACAATACGCAATAGGTAACTCGTGAGAAAATGGAGTACCCTTTTTATTTGGCCCTTGATGTACTTCACCCTGCTTTCATACATACGAGAACTTGGTCACAAAATATTTCAAGCAATTATTGAGCTATTAATTCTGAATGTACTAAGACATATACCAATATAGAGATTGCTTCTGACAGAAAACGAATGCACTCAGTTAGATGTTCAATTCCAGATGTCCTTGTCATTCTTGCTTTCCATATTAAGATTCTTGCTCTCTCTATATACATTTCCTCAGTGACGTAAACATCCTTCAAAAGGATATCTGCTATTTCAATTCGCGTTTGTTGGCCTAGATTTGAGCTTGAAGGGAACATTTTGTCATAAGCAAGAAGTTCCTGGAAGCATTTATAGAAAAAGAGAAAGTGCAGATTAAAAAACAAACCAGTATCAGTTTCACCAATTTGTAAAAGTACATCCACCACTAAAAAAGTAAAAGGGAATTTCTAGTAGTATGCCCCTTCAATTTAGGATCTGCACACACTTAATTCAAACAATAATTGAAAGGTTGTTAGGACCCAACCTGCTCTAGGATTTTTCCAATACCCCGCTTTGACTTTTTTTGAGAAGATGATAGCAATGAGTACAAAGTTGTACAAGAATCAGCCGCATCCAGATTTGAGTGACATCCCCGTTCTATCTGTTGATAGCACACTCAGATACTAGAAGTTCAAAATAAATAAATAAATAAAGGTAGTTCATCAAAAATTTACCTTAACCCACTGTTTTACAATTGCCGCAGGGCCTGATAACCTTCTAATCAGATGTTCAGCTGACAACCAATTTTCTAGAATATGAACAATAGTGTCTCGAATCTTAGATCTGCTACATTGCTGGAGTACATCCAGGTAGAATGCACACCTATTACATGCTTCGCCCACAAAATCCATAATGGCATCTTCTGACAGGTCATTGTCAGATGGATTAGATTTATTTACAAACATCTGACAATCTAGTTCAACACATCTCCATGATGCCTTGGAGCACAGCCTGAGCACCTCACAAGCCCGCAAAGTTGAACATTTATATTCTATAAAATTTACTATGAGGAAAAGAAGAAGAAGAATATATCATATAGATGCATGGGTCCACACAAGTAAAGCAGGAGTAGATTTTTATCCAGCCTTCATACTTGTTTGCATAGAAAATCTATCAGACACCAAAAAGCATGTACTCCACCTTTTTTAGCTCTTTATTTCTGTACAAAACGATACCAATATTGTAAAGTGACGCAAATAGATACTTGAGTTCTTGAGCTCCGATCCATGGACTGGCAATTACATCCTCAACTAGACGTGCACTAATCTGGAAAGGAAGATGATGAATCACTAAGTTAGATTTATGGTGACATGTTCAGGAACTTGAACAATATATTTTTCATTGATTTGTAGCACTGCACATAAATACCAAACCTCCAATTTAAGCTGGGTTCTCAATGAGACAATGAAAGCTGCCCTAGCCACGTTTAACAAAGCTTTGTTATTGTCAGTTTCTCTACCTCCCTTGTCAGACGTGCATCTAAGAAGCGGGGACAAGAAAGGTGAGAAATGCATTCAAGCCACAGAAGAAGATTTCACAAAAGAATTAATATAGTTCCCAATTTCTAAGTGCATTGAAGATCTAGACGTCATCTCACCTGCCAATGATTTGCATATTACCATGATTAAAAAAAATGAAAAAAAAACTGGTAGCCAAATGATGCATTTATCTTCTAAAATCCACTCAAATATTTTCATCATGTGACAAACAAACAAAATTCCGATGAAGAGCACGACTCGGACCAAACGCTTAGAGACAGATAATGATCACCTTACCTCTGAAGGAAGAGACAACCATCACAAAACTGGAGAAAGGTATCGTGAATAGTAGATAGATGAGCAGAAGTGCTGGACATTTCTGTCTCTAACACAATCGTTCTTTTCACTGAATATATCAAGTCTGCAAGCGGTTGGCATAAGAATTTTAAGGCATCTAAGTATTGTAGGCAACAAGTCTTCTCCTTTCTGTCTGGACAGCTAGCATTTGTTCTATAGTTGTGGTTCTTATGTCTACCAACCAATGATAAATCAGTCTGATTGCCCACATCACGTGAGTAACTATCAACCATGTCGAGTAAAGAAACTAAGCTTTGCCATCTAGCCTCATCATCAAGCAAAGCTTGAATCTTCCAATCATCTGTTGCATCTTTAACCTTACTTTCTCCAAACTTGGAATCGCAAACCGTGATGGACAGCCCGGTCGAATAAAGTCTAAGAATCAGATTAAGTTGTGGTATTGCCTGCCAAGCAGTCAATTTATAAATTAACTCATACATCAGGACACTTCCTGAATAAGTTGAGGCAGGTTTACATGCCAAGGAGAGTAAAAATACCTCGGAGAAAATAGCTGCCATCTCATTTAATTTTTTTGAAACTTTTGCACAGTACGTGTCTCCTGCTGCTCGATATTTGTGAGCACAATAAGAGACTATGTCAACAAACTCCACTAAATTCTCATTACTCTCAACCTGAAAAAGGAGCAGTGCTATTAGGCATTACAAGTGTAAAGTAGAGCTTCAAAGAGAAGCTAGCAGAAACCTAGAGTCACCCAGTCCAGCAACAAATAAAGGAGCATTTGGCACCAGAATATACAGAAATTTTGTCGTGTAAAATAGTTACCCAAATGTAGACGATAGATAATTATGATGTAAGGCATTTGAACAAACCATGAATTGGGAAGTCAAGCTGCGCAACACAGACATTGAAATGTCAATGGTCACTGACATTCTTCTATCCTTCAATCCAAACAGAACAGAAAGCACCTCGCGAGCAAACTGGAAATGGGTTTAATTATCTATTAGATGACAGTATGTAAAAAGAAAAGAAGCAGCAAGAAGGGAAGACATCAAATCAAAGGACAAAAGTCACCTTATAAATTCGATCTTTTAACAATGCAGATTTATAATATTCCTTCACAGTTGAGTCGCAGAAAGAATTCACTAAATCCCCATTGAAATGCTCAGCTTCTCTCACCAGAGAAAGAGCACATTTACCCAGATTTGTCACAAGCACTCTATGCAACTTCTCATACGCCTTGGCATCTAAGACCCTGCATAATAAACTAAATTTCAGGCGAATTGAATTTTTGAAAGCAGCATTAATCTATAAATCAAAGAAGAAAGTTAATCAATCCTACACTGACCTGAACCAGGCTCTGACCTCCTCAAGCAAAAGAAGGGCTTTCCTATACCGTTTATTATCTGTTTGCTTGACCATTGCAGCAGCCTTAAAGATAGCCGCTACAACCTCTACTAAAACCGTTGCCAGCTCCGCCTCTCCGTCCTGAACCTCCGGCAACAACCGGCACTTCCGGGAGCTAATTTCGGAGCCTCTTAGCTTCTCCAGAACCTTGAACGCTTGGGTATATACATTCTCATACAAACCCCAAGCATCAAGACAGTAAATCATTCGTAGCCTCTGAAGCTGCACGGTATGAGGCTTACAGGATAACTGAGCAGAGACCAATTCTAAGCAATCCAAGCAGAGTTCATAAGTACGGAACAGATCTCCGGCTAATTCACGATCTTCCTTGTCAGAATTCGCGACGGAGAGGCGTTTCGGTAAGAGCGAGATTGATTTATTGAGGAAAGGAAGAAATTGCTTAGCTAGGGATCTAACGGTGACGGCTCGGTCTTGTTTCCGGGAAGTGGATAGAGTAGAGAAAGGTTGAAGGTAATCGGAGAAGGAAGAGAAGACATCGCCGGCGTGGGAGGAGTCGATGAGAGAGAGAAGACGGAGGTCATCAGCGGACGCCATTGATTTCGAATTCTGAGAAAATTTTGGAATTCCCGCTAATTGAAATTGCACATTTTCTAGGTCTCCTCCATTGTGCTCTCTCTCTCCACACTTTATTTAGTCTTTAATATTTTTAGTTGTTTTGTAGTTACCATATTGCAGAATCGTAGTGAAAGTTACAGTTGATGATTGATCTGAAAAGAAAAATAAATAAAAAAATATAAGAATTTTAAACCATTTGGTGTTTTTCGAATAAAATTTTTTTAAATATTTGGTTTTTAAAATGGTTATTTAGTTGCCATTTTGCATAATCGTGAACAAATCGAGGGTATAAAGTTCGACTGAATAGATGTGGTTCTGTATTGATCAAAATCCGAAATGAATCATCAAGAACATGATCACGGTGAACTCTTATCCGCAAAAACCTTCCTAAATGTTAGGCTGGAAACATAAGACTGCAAAAGTGTTTACGAAATTTGTATGTAGTGAAGTCTTTTAGTTCCCAGAATCAATCAGTGTCATCTACGGTTGCAAATTTTTTCAAAATAGCATTGAACTCTTCATTCCACGATCTCAAAATCACTGCCATATCATTCATAGCTTATGATTCTTCTATGGAAGCAAGGATTTTGAGGCGTAAAAGACATGATGAATTATAAAAGAGGTCAAGTGGTTGATCCATTCTTGTATGGAAAAGTTCCATCCATTGTTTTGTTTGATACAAAACTGGGAAATATTCATCATCCGAGTGACAAACTGCAGAAGAACAAAAAATTGAAAATTTTTTTAGAAGTTCTACAATTTTTAGAAAAAGTTCTAAAAAATCTTTAAAAAATGATCAAGCATACCACCCATATGTACAATGTTTGTCTCTTCCTAACCGCATGCTTATCAGATACACAGCAACAAAAATATTTATATTTGAACATAAAATGCGCTGATGGATATGGTTTTTTTTTTTTAGTAAAATGCCACATTATTTTAGATATTTAACTGCATGCAGCCTATTGACCAATAAAAGTATATAAAAATATATATGCATATAGAGATTAATTAAAAATATATATACATATAGAGTAAATACATAAAAGAAAATACATTTTTAGTCATTTCTCTCTTTTCCATATAAGAAAATGACTTTGGAAAACATGTAATATGTTTATGAACAAAAAAAAATTTACTATAGAGATTAATTTGAAGACAAGTCATTTACATAAAAATTTGATAAGTTACTCTTTTTTTTAATTCTTAGCTCTGTTTTTCACTACTTCCACTACGAATTTTGTAATTACCATTCAATAATTCAATAAATTTTACATCTAAACCACACAAAAAAATTACTAGAAAACAAACCCCGTTTCCTTGACATTGTTGGACACGTCACCTAATATTGTTTATGAGTATGTTGTTTGCACATATTTGTTAAATTTTGGCAAATTCATTTTTGAAAACAATTAATCTGGTCACATTCATGTATTTAACTAGAAGTCTAGAAGTATATACGTACGTTTGACTTCGTTTTTTCTCAAACCAAACCGAATTCAAAATGAATGTATTTACCCACCAAAATAAAATAAAATAAAGCAACCACAAATAAAATTTAGCCAGTTCCTCCTAATCGCACTATAATTTTTTTTTTATTCTCTTGTTCCACATTTACTCATAAATAAAGATGATATGTTATAAAAAAAATAAAATGTATCGACTTAAGTCCTCAATATATATCATCAAAAATCGAAATATCAACAGCCAACACGATTGAGAGAAATTGGTGTGAAATGAAAAAATGTGTATTTTTAGGTGATACATAAATAGTTGGTATAATTTTATGAAATTGTACCCGTAGAATATTTGAATCAACTTAATAGCATAGATAAATATCCCCATAAATAATGAACTTTCACCCAATTCTATTAAACTCGAGATGAGAAAAAAATAAACATAAAGACATAACTCTATTTGCCTCTATTCTCTTCCACGGCTTTGAAGCAATGTAAGAAAGTAGCAACGTGGATAGCAATTTTTCAATATTAAACTCGCTATAAGAGATTTCGTTTAAACCAGTGAATAATACCAAACCCTATATGCCTATATTCTTGTACGGCTTTGAAGCAATAATGGAAGAAAGTAGTGAAGTTGTGGATATTTCCGAAGGAGAAAGTTGAAAACGTTTGGAACGATCTCTCTGAAGGAGAAGTTGAAAACGTTTGGAACCTTCAAAGGAGATTTGTAACAGGAGCGCTGTAAATGCCAGCACAGCCACATGATGCTTCTTTTTTAGTCCTTTCATGTGGATGTGCCGAGGAAAATTTTCTTGCTTCCACTAGTTACAGCTTTAACAATGGCTTCTCCTGTACAATGAAGTAAAAGCAATGATCTTCAGAAAGCAGCTGAAAAAAATGAAATCTTAATAATCCAGAGACAGTAGTGAAGAACATACGGTGTATCTCTCTTTTGAGAACGGTAAGGTAGTAGTTTTGTGGTTGTAATCCACCTTGGAAAAGAGCGTTCCTGTTAAGAAGGAGATGTTGTGGTGTGACTGTTGCTCCTACAAACCCTATAACCAACAAAATGGTATGAGCTACCCAGACTAACAAAAAACAAAAGACAAGAAATGAAAGATAAGATAGTCACAAGACCTTCTTTGCAAGATTCAACAAATTTCACAGCATCCTTGGTAGTGATGCTGTGGAAGGCGTTGGATTAGAGGCTGAAGAACTGTCTCAATGAAGATTCTCTCGCGGTCAAAGACATCAATACTCGGATCTGTGACCTCCCCATGAACCTAACCAAAACATTCCTTAGACAAGACAGTCTAAAATACAAACATACAAAGTCTAAATGTGCTGGTGTAATTTACTTACCAGCAAAGGCATGTTTTGTTTGACCATCTCTTCTAGTACTGGTAAGCATTTTCCAAAAAGGTCAGTGACACCATCTTGAGAGTTGGTTGTTGCTCCGGTAGGGTACAGCTTCACAGCATAAACCAAACCACTTTCCCCCTAAAAATGAGCTTATGTATATGCATAAACTGAACATTCACGAGTAAAATCTCAATTTGAAAGATGAAAATCCATCTAACTATTACAACATGATGGACAGATAATGGCCTAAGTACTACTTACTGGCAAGCTTGATCTCATCAGGTTGAGTTTTGTCTGTCAAGTAAAGTGTCATAAGTGGATCAAAGCTACTCCCATATGGCAAAGCTTTCAAGATAGATTCCCGATAAGAAAACAGCAGCTGCAGAGGTTGTAACAGGCGGCTTCAGATTCAGCATCACAATCGCTCTCTTAAAATTGCTCACATTTGCACACCATTAACCAGCATTTACAGCACAAACAGGAAACAAAATATAAGATAGTAATTGAGGAATTCATACAGAACAAACAACAATGGTTCCATAGGAAACACCAAAGCAGTAATATGAAAAGACACACAGCACACTTTCTGAATAGCTTGAGGCGGGTTTCTGAATAACCTCTCCTTGGAGACTGAGCCTCTTTAGCACAGCAGATATACTACCTACAGAAGGCATGCGGTACACCTCCTGTTTCCTTAGTATTGGAATATTCTCCCAAGGAAGCATCTAATCAAAATCATCAAGTTAGTTAACCTTACATCAAAAGTTTAATGCATCAGATCAACCAGAAAACAATAGCTTTTATGCAACCAATCCGACTAGAAACGACAAACCATCAGGTGCAACTCGTTATAAAAAAGATACCATAGAAACCAATACACGTAAAATTAACTCTGCCACAAATTCATATGCATCAAACCCAATGATTGATCCCATGCAAGAACTAACAACAGTCTTTACAGGAAAGATATATGTTATTCAGCCAAGAATTCCAACAAATAAACCAAGCAGAACTTCTTGGTGACAGTCAAACATTGTAATACATGTGCAGGAAAGTGATAAGGACATAATTGACGAACCTGAACCTCGGGATCTAACACAAGAATGATAGGTTCTCTACTTTCAAGTTCGTCCTGTTGCCCTAGTTTGGATGCTGCTTCATGTAAGGCCAAACCATGCCTACTCTCAGATGTATTAGACGCAGCAGTAGAAGTTTTACAGCTATCTTCTTCATAAGGATATCCCCCTCTACCTACATAGCAACCATTTCTTAAAGAAAGCTGAGCAACGCATGCTTCTCCTTTAAATTTTTCCGACCCACCTCCAAGAATAACCTTCAAAATCGAAACAAAACAGCCAAGGACAACTCATCTCGTTTCTGTCTGTACAGCTATCATTTGTTTTATTGTTGTAGTTCTTGTGTCCACCAATCAATGATAGATCAGTCTGATTGCTCACATCACGTGAGTAACTATCAACCATGCCGAGTAAAGAAACTAAGCTTTGCCATCTAGCCTCATCATCAAGCAAAGCTTGAATCTTCCAATCATCTGTTGCATCTTTAACCTTACTTTCTCCAAACTTGGAATCACAAACCGTGATGGACAGCCCAGTTGAATAAAGTCTGAGAATCAGATTAAGTTGTGGTATACCCTGCCAAACCGTCAATTTATAAATTAACACATACACCAGTAAACTTCCTGAATAAATGGAGGCAGGTTTACATGCCAAGGAGGCAGGTTTACATGCCAGGTTTACATGCCAAGGAGAAAATTGCTGCCATCTCATTTAACTTTTCTGAAACTTTTGCACAATACATGTCTCCTGCTGCTCGAAACTTGTGAGCACAATAAGAGACGAGGTCAACAAACTCCACTAAATTCTCATTACTTTCAACCTGAAAAAGGAGCAGGACTATAAGGCATTACAAATTTACAATAGAGCTTCAACTGAGAAGCTAGCAGAAACCTAGAGTCACCCAGTCCAGCAACAAATAAAGGAGCAATTGGCACCAGAATATACAGGAATTTTGTCGTGTAAATAGTTACTCAGGACGATAGATAATTATGATGTAAGGCATTTGTACAAACCATGAATTCGGAAGTCAAGCTGCGCAACACAGACATTGAAATGTCAATGGTCACTGACATTCTTCTATCCTTCAATCCAAACAAAACAGAAAGCACCTCGCGAGCAAACTGGAAATGGGTTTAATTATCTATTAGATAACAGCATGTAAAAAGAACAGAAGCAGCATGAAGGAAAGACATCAAATCAAAGGCCAAAAGTCACCTTATAAGTTCGATCTTTTAACAATGCAGATTTATAGTATTCCTTCACAGTTGAGTCGCAGAAAGAATTCACTAAACCCCCATTAAAATGCTCAGCTTCTCTCACCAGAGAAAGAGCACATTTACCCAGATTTCTCACAAGCACTCTATGCAACTTCTCATACGCCTTGGCATCTAATACCCTGCACAGTAACTACATTTCAGGCAAATTGAATTCTTGAAAGCAGCATTGATCTATAAATCAAAGAAGAAAGTTAATCAATTCTACACTGACCTGACCCAGACTCTGACCTCCTCAAGCAAAAGAAGGGCTTTCCTATACTGCTTATCATCTGTCTGCTTGACCATTGCAACAGCCTTATAGATAGCCTCTACTAAAACCGTTGCCAGCTCCGCCTCTCCGTCCTGAACCTCAGGCAAAACCCGGCACTTCCGGGAGCTAATATCGGAGCCTCTCAGCTTCTCCAGAAGCATAAAAGCTTGGGTATATACATTCTCATACAAACCCCAAGCATCAAGACAGTAAATCATTCGTAGCCTCTGAAGCAATCTAAGCAGAGTTCATAAGCACGAAACAGATCTCCGGCTAATTCACGATCTTCCTTGTCAGAATTCGTGACGGAGAGACGTTTCGGTAAGAGCGAGATCGATTTGTTGAGTAAAGGGAGGAATTGCTTAGCTAGGGATCTAACGGTGACGGCTCGGTCTTGTTTCCGGGAAGTGGATAGAGTAGAGAAAGATTGAAGGTAATCGGAGAAGGAAGAGAAGACATCGCCGGCGTGGGAGGAGTCGATGGGAGAGAGAAGACGGAGGTCATCAGCGGACGCCATTGATTTCGAATTTTGTGAAAATTTTGGAATTCCCGCTAATTGAAATTGCACATTTTCTAGGTCTCCATTGTGCTCTCTCTCTTCACACTTAATTTAGTCTCTTTATCGTTGGTTTGTAGTTACTATTTTGCAGACTCCTGAACCGTTTGGTGTTTTTCGAATAATTTTTTTAAGACAAATATTTGTTTCTCAATTTAGAATCCTAAATGGCTAAGATCATCTCCAATCATGCTTTATTTTTAGAGATTTCTCTATTTTTAGAGCAAAATCTTCTCCAATGGTACTTTATATCTTTTTCTAAAAATAGAAAAATGAACAGTATTTCTCTAAATTTAGATAAACACTATTCATTTCTCTATTTTTAAAGAAATTTTTTTTATTTACAATATGATCCTTTAATTTTATATATGTATTTATTTTATACCTAAATAATATTATATGTTCATTTGTGTATTTATATACAACTATATTTAAATTTTTGTTATCTCATTATTATAACATGCAACAAAAATTTATATTAAATTAAAAATACAAATTATATGAGAGATGATAAATTAAAAAAAAGGCGTGAGTGTGTCAAATTTTATGGAATTACATGAGAGATGATAAATCCAATGAATATGCTTAAAAATGTAATAATTATCTTTTTATATAATACAATGTTTAATTTTATATAAATATTTATTGAATTATTGTTATAAAATAGATTTTTATTGAACTATGTTTTTATTGAACATTTTAGTAAAAAAACTTTTTTATATACAATGTTTTTATATAATATAATGTTTAATTTTAGTAAAATCAGATTTTTATTGAACTATTGTTATAAAACAAAATAAATGGGTCAAATTTGTGAAATTAGAAAGTAAAGGAGTTTGGTATAAATTAGTTAATAGAATAAAAATATTATATTTTTAAATACTATTTAAAAAATAAAAATAGAGGCAACCATTGGAGCAAACCCTTCTTCTATTTTTTAAGACCTCTATTTATAGAGGAAAAAATAGAGCCAACCATTGGAGATGGTCTAAGCCCTTTAGTTGCCATTTTGCATAATCATAGTAAAAAATATAGTTGATTAATCGATAAAATTATCATAATCCTAGTAAAAAATATATTTTTTTTGAATAATTTTTCTTTTAAATGTTTGTTTTTCAATAAACATTTAGAACCGTCAATAATTTGAATTATTAATTATTTTATTTTTATGATAAACATCTATGTTTTTCTTAAAGTTAAACCGTAAAACCTGCAAACCAATAAATAATATGCATTGCATTGACCACATTGCATACTAACAAAGAAAATAATTTTGAAACTTAACCAAAAATCTAAAAGTTTTCATAATCAAATCATTCCAATAGAAATTAAGTTAAATTTACAAATCATTCCAAACCAAACAAACTTCTTCGGCTTCTAGGTATGTAAGAGATTGAAAAGTTAAATGCACCAAGAACTAACCAAGAGACCCACTCATAATCATCTTTTGTTGCAAATCCTTTGAATAGGTAGTAAACGTTTGGTATTTTCGAATATTTTTTTCAAATGTTTTATTTTTCAATTTACACTATCATAATGATTTTTTGATTCACCATTTATTTTATATTCTTATTTTCTTTTATGTTTTTGTTTTTGTGATTACATTTTAATAAAATTATCGATTGAAATAGTTAAGCGAAAATTTGGTGCATTTGTTGGAAGATTAATTTTGAATTGATAATTGTTAAGATTTGATTGCAAACATTTTCAATATAATACTGAATTCAGCCGGCCAGGATTTGTAAACCCTCAAAACCATTCCTCGGCAAATATTTCAGCGTTGTCCAAAAGTATAACAAACCTTTCCTTGCGTCATTATCCATGTCGTTAACAACCCTCCAAAACCATTCAATTACATCTTCTGTGTCTTCAAATCCATCATACACGGTAACCTTTTTCTATTGTTGTACCCTAATGATATCACTTTCAAACTCTCAGAGTTTATCGTCAGTGTCTTTGAACTCCAACACCGTGAAAAAAAAAGAAGTGTTTGAGCTTTCTAAAAGCATTTCTCTGAAACCCTGTGAAAAACGTGTTACTTCATTTTCTATACAAGTAACATAGAGCAGTTGAAATAGTGAGTTGATATATTTTTTTCTCTCTGTTTTCATATGTGACAGCAACATCTCCACTGTCAAACGTGAAGCCTAACCCCTCAACTTCACTTGGAGGAAGATCCAAAATTATTTTCAGGCTGTTGTACATTGTTGTATCCCTCTTCTTCAAATCTTCAAAGTGAATTAGAATTTTGGCAAGATGGAGGAAAAATATAGGCTCAAGGCATATTCCAATGGCTATCTCATGTCTTAATACCAACGCAACAAACCTTCTAGCAAAACAGAACAAGTACAAAACATTTGCATCTGACTGTTGAGTTGGAAAGTAGCGTCTGCTGTTATCGGGAGAACTAAAAAACATTTTTCTTTTTTTTATAAAGAAAAAATGATTAGTAGAATTTTGGATCTTAAAAAATTTATTGTTGGATCCATTTCATGTTTAGAGCTATAAACAAAAGTTTAATATAGCTAATAGAAAATTTATTATAATATAACAAAAAAATTATGTATCAAAATCAAATGAAATATTTTTAAAATTTATTAATATGAAATAATTTACTCCAAATAATTAAGATGAGATAAACATATCAAATAATTTATGCATCTAATAACAGCACGACACATGGCATTGGTTGTCCCCTCCATTTTCTTATTCCACAATATTTCCATTTAATCCAAATGGATTCAACATCCTATTCAACACCTCTATAAAATCAATTCAACTATTTAATATGTTTTTCAACACCTTCATTATAATTACTCTTAAAATCCTAAATGGTTTTGTCTCGAGGAGATTATTTTCCTTTTTATTTTGGGTTTGTATATATTATATTGAAAACCCAATCCATTAATTGACCTTTGAAAAAACCTCTCATTCATGTTTCTTACTAAATTTTGAATTATAAAATTTTGTATTTTTTGTTTATGAGAAAATATGTTTTTCTTAAAGTTAAACTGTAAAAACTGCAAACCAATATACATTGCATTAAGAAAAAATTATTGGTATCCACATAAATTTAACAGTTAAAAGAAATTTTGGCAAACCAAGATATTTATGCATTTGGTGTCATTTTGTCACCATTTAAATTCAATTCCGCATGATCTATTTGTTTGTTGACAAAAACAATATTTTCTACATCCAAATTGGTCTGTGACAGACTGACAGTGTTGGATACATCTCTGATATTTTAGCTAAGTGTTTTTTTTAGCTAAGTTTAGTATGAGTATGATGTTTGCATATATTTGTTAAATTTTGGTTAATTCATTTTTGAAAACAATTGATCTGGTCACATATATTACTGCATTTATGTACTTGTTTATTAGAGTAGAAATATATACGTACGTTTGATTTCGTTTTTTCTCAAACCAAATTGAATGTATCTACCCACCAAAATGAAATAAACTAAACCAACCATAACCGAACCACAATTTAAGCTATAACCGAAACCAAAACCGTAAAGGTTCCCAAAAATCACGCAATTATTTGATTTTTCTCAAGAGCTTTCTTTCTCCACTTCTCTTTCTCGACAAAATCTACATCTAAGAACTTGGACACAAACTCCCAAACCCTAAAAACATCCTCAAAATTCGTCATAAACCCTAACCTAACACTCACCACTGCCAATCTCAAACTCATAGCTTCATCGCTTCTTCTCTTGTCTCGAATCCTAATCTTGTGCAAATAAGCACATCTCAAACCAATCTTCTCCTTCTCCGCTAGCCTCTCCACCATCAAAGGATCCACTTTTTCTCCTTGCCAGTCGAAAATGTTGAACGAAATCGACGGTCCTCGACTTCGTTTCGTCTTTGGTCCGTAGATTTTAACCAGAGGCATCTCTGTTTGATGACACCCTGGATGTTGCAGACTCGTTAAAGCTCGAACCAACCATAAAGTCAACGACTTTGACCTTCTACTGATTAATACTAATCCCAGAGAATCTGCATGATCTAATCCTCGAAACTCAACCATTGCTTTGTCTTGTTTAACCGACGATTCGATTTCAACTATCTCATAGCAGCCAGAGGTAGAAGCAGCCTTGTGGTCCACATGGTCCAAAGAATCGTTTTCAAGGGTAATTTCGTCATTTTTTGATATCCAGGCTGGTTCAGCTTTTATGACCGTGAGATTCGCCGGATTTGTGATGAGTTCTGGTTTTTCTTCAGACAAAGCGAGAGAGCTAGATTTCTTTACGAACAAGCAACCAAAACCAGAAGAATCATATTTACCTAAGACCTCTGTAAAAGAACAGATGAGAAAATCTGGTTGGAACAGAGAAAGCCCTAAAGTCTCCATATCTTTAGAACCTAAAGCAGAGGTGTCAAGCAACACATGCCATTCGTTTTCGTGAGCTAAACTCATCCATAAGTAAGAATACGAAGCTCCTGTAACTAAGGATTGAAGAGGAAACACAAAGAGTCCTCTTTTATCTTCTTTCTTCCCTCTTCTCTTACCCCTCACGATTCTCCTCTTCAGTTTCTCCGAGACAATCTCAGTGTTGGGCCATGAAAACTCGGCAGATTCAGGCTTTATACCCTTTTTCTCTGAGATTCTGATCATTTCTTCTACTGCTTCGTCTTCGTAGTTGTACACTGTGAGAAGATTCGGATTTTTTTTGAAAGAGTAGAGCTCTGCTACAATCTTGAAAGCAGAGGAACGGTCTTGAGTTAGAATCATGTGATATTCGGATTCTTCAAGATTCATAAAACCCATGATTCTTCTCCTCATCCGAGATTGAAACCTAGATTCTTCATTCGCCAATGATAAGAGTTCTTTACCGGAGCTCACTTGCTTGTAAGACAAGGTAAAGAGAGAAGGATTCAATTCTGATTCAGATTCCGAGATTTCTCGAAATTGGGAGTAGGAGAACAAAGGTTGTAGTTGACCGGTGTGGTTTAACGACACGTGGCCAGAGGATGAGAGGTTTTGGTACTCTGTAGATCGGAGATGATCGGCTTGATTTGTTTGCAAGTAATCTGGAAAAGCTGTGATGAAATCGTAGAAAGATGTACGGAGATGAGGGAGAGAGTCTTGGCTCGTGAATTTGGATTTTTGGGTAAGAAACAAAGCTCCTGATGTGATTACTGAGAACTCGAGCTCTTCTTCTTGTTTCTGAGACATGGAATGAGATGAGAATGGTGATGAACAACAGCCATTGAAGCAAGCTTCTGAAGCTTCTTGAATGAACTGTGAATTCATCTCTTTCTCTCTCTCTTTCTCCTATTCCTCTGCTTTTTTTGTCTGGAGATAAAGAGGGTGTGACTTGGGTTGTGAGATTGTTCAAGTCAATGGGATTAAAAAAAGAGTGAAAGTCTATAGAAAATTATAATGTCGTAATCTAATTGCATGGTCAACAAAAATGAAAAGTTGATGTTTTGTGGAGGAAAGGGAACTTATACCTAAATTTTGCCTCTCTTCAAAATTTATTTGTTAAATACTAAAAAATAATAAGCCAATTATTAAAAAAAATATTAGAAAGAAGAATAATGTTAGAAAGAATAGTAATACTATAGCACGTTTACGTTTGAACAGAGTTGACTTCTCGTTGGCTTTATTGGCTTATTTATCATTTCGATATATTTTTCGTCATTATTTCACTTTGATTAGTACTAGACTACTAGTTATGAGAATTGTAAAATACTAAGTATGTTGGTATAATTCAAAAAGAGAAAACCCCAAATTATTGCCGTAAACAAAAAATCAGACAAACAATCAAGAGATTAATTATTTTATGAATTAAAAGATAAGCCAGATGTTTATTGACCAATGACCACTAAAATTATATCCGGGAAATGGGGTCCACCGGAAAAGAAGATATAATTTCCTTGTCCCAATTGGTTGTCTTTGTGATACAAATTTAGTTGCAACATACAGTTAAAATTTGTCCTCGTTTACGAGTATTGATTGAGCTTTGGAAACGATAATGGAGTTACGATATCATAACAGAAAATTCTATTTATTTATATATCTATGGGACTACGTTCTTTAAAGTTTACTAAACCACTTAATGCAAAAAATAAGAGCTAGCCTGCTTGGAATAAGAGACTAAGATTGGTATGTAATGTATATATGTTCTTCCTCAATGCTAATTAAGTTTAAAATATCTTGTAAAGAGATGAGAAAGTGGATGGCAACTTCATGCACGTAGAACTAGAACCTCGAGGGTGACGCGTTTTGGACTTGGTCAAAATCTTCCTTTTATCTCGTGTTTACATTACACTTTAATCATTTAATGTCTTTACACTTATCAGTTATCACGATCAAATTACATCTAATATATGTATGTGCGTTTCTGCATAATATACGTGTCCCCATATATATCATCCACTCCTGACTCCACTATCATGGTGGGTTTGTCGATGTTGGGTCGTACAAGAAATTATACTATTCCTTTTTATATATTTGGTTGTTTGATTAACTTTTGGAAGAATATATCTTAGGATTGTTAACAAATCTATCACATCTACAAAGTAGTGTTTGTCAAGTAAATTATGTATGAAGATTTTGAATTATGTATGATGAGACAAAATTATGTGGACATTATAAAGTACTACATCTTTAGAAAAAAATATAATTAAAAATAACAAAAAGTGAAAAGGAAAAAAAAAAAAAAAACAATTGCTAGTGGCTACTTTCATTTTCGCCGAACCAAATCACAAGTTTATAATGATTTATATACTTTTGGCGTTATTATAATCCGTGTAGCATCCACTATGATCACAACAAAATAAACAGAAAAAACAAGTAAAAGTAGAAAACGAAGATTTTTCTGAAAAACCAGTTTTGTTACATTTGATCAGAGTGAAAATTTTCTGATTATACAAACAAAAAAGATTATCAAAACCTTGTAAATTTCTTATTATGACCGATTTAAAGGTACGGGGAAAGTAGTAGCTGAGGTCTCCATTAGGCAATAATGGCATGTCACGTGACCGATTCGTAATAGTTTGCCTAAAGCGCAGGCAATTTGGTCCTTATTTGATGTGTGTCACTAAAGTTTTAGTTTTAGTCAAAGACCTATTTATTTTACAATTGACATCTACCTTTCGATTCTAATTTTATTTATCATGCTTATTATATGAATATGATAGCTCAAATCTTACTTAATGATGACGACAAGAAAAAAATTATATTAAAAAAAAAAGTAGTTTCGTTCCCCCCCCTTTTTGTAATCGTTTTGCTGCAAACTTTTGCTCAATTCTGTAGCTTTATTTTTATCAACCAGTTGGGCTTAGATTTTATCTGTGGAAAAAGTTATCAAATTTCAGTGAAGAAATTAGATTGTGTTGAATTTGTGAACTATTTTTTGGTGAACTTGTTAGTTTTGTTTTGTTTTTATCCTGGATTTCCTCTAGCAAACAAGAAATATCATTATATACACAGAAATGTACTACATATTGAAAATATCATGTTATATATAACAAGAAATCTCATATATATATATATATATATCCAAATATATACACAATAGTTCGCTAGCTATTGATTATATATTACACAACATAAACATAATTCTTATCATGTTTCCAAAATTTCATAGATTTTTGTATCAGCTATCATGTAGACATGTACACACTAACACACATGTAGAGCAAAAAGAAAAAAAAATGGATGTGAGAGCGATCCCAAAAACCTAGAGAGATCACGAGGAAGAAACCATAAGTTTGATCTCTTCACTTCCTTCAAACATAGATTTACATGGCCAAGAACTGTTCTAGTACCAAGGATGTTGGTACAACGTGAAAGACGTGTTTGTGTCGTTTTGGTATTTCATGTGCGCAATTCTAAAGATAGAAAAAGAAACGAAGTGTGATGGAGTCAATGTTCGAGTCGGTTTGCAGAGGAGATAACTATTACGGACCAAACTGGGAGCATATCTTTGAGCTATTGGAGAGGAAGCTTGGAAGACTCGGAGAATGTGGTTTTCTTGAGGTACGAGGAGTTGAAAACAAAACCTCGTGTGCAGCTAAATAGACTTGCCGAGTTCTTGGATTGTACCTTTCACGGTGTAAGAATAAGAGAGCGGATCTGTGGAAGAGATCTTGGACCTTTGCTCATTTGAGAATTGTCTTAAACTTAAAAGGTTAGAATTCACATATAAGAAATTATTATTTTAATTAAATTTATGAGGGGTATCTAATTTTAACCATTTGGTTTCTAAAGGGTAAAATTTATAAAAAGAGTACTAATACAAGGAGTTATAAGTAAAACAAGTAGCTATGATGGACAAAACACAAATGACTAGAGACGGAAGCAGAGTGATATTCAAAAGCATATTCCGTCCAAAGTAACCGGCGACGGTAATCGTCGCGTCAGCAATCACACGTGCGATAGTACCAGCCTCCGTTGAAAGCAAACCTCCGTTATAAGTCCCTCTCGATAGCCTTGACGACATAACCCTTGAGAGTAACGATAAATTAACACCTGCAAAAATAAAATAAAATAAAGTTTCTACTTTTGGGTTAAATTGAGCTAAATAGAAGTTTAGGCCAATTTAGGTAGAGTATCAATTTTTTTTACCTTCAAGAACTTCTGCAGAAACAAACATGATGAGTCCTGAGCAAACGTATTGTGGCACAGTGTATGGTATACCGACATGGAAACTCAGAAGTATTCCGACACAAACCATAATCTCCGACACCAACAGAATTAACCTGTGGCAACAAAAAGTTTATGACTTTAGGGTAACTTGGAGGAGAAGAAATCAACCAACATAAGAAGAAACTTACCGATCTTCGAACATGTTGCTTATATAGCTTCCAACGACGAGGTTAACAGGAAGAACCGTGAGACCAAGACAAAACAAGAAGATCGCAACAGAGCTCGTGGACCAACCAAAGTAGTAAGTAGTAATAACACTAGATTCAGAGAGAAGAATCTCCATTGCATACTTAAGCATAAAGTATATCAATAGTTGAACCTGAATAAAACCAATCATCAAAATTACATTTTCAATTTCTCAGTAAGTAAAGTTTTGGTATTCAGTTTTTTACCTTTACTGAAGGTGTAAGTAATCTATAAGCAGCTACAATGGAGTTTGCAGGTATACGAGAATTATCTTCAGAAGCTTCTTCACTTCCATCACATTCATCTTCACCTTGTTCCTCTATTTCTTCTGATGTAATCAGCAATGGCTGTTTCATACCTTTCTCCAGATTCACATCTTGAACAGTTTCTATCAAGAAACACTACAATCAAGATATCAATAACTTCTATCAATCTAAGAAAGAGAAAAATTAAGTATTTAGACAAACCAGAGTTATTAGACTCTTCTGAAGTATTAGGAACCTTCTCAGGTTCATGTTTAGGCTCCCGGAATGAAATAGCTAACCAGACTAAGTACATAAGCCAAGCTACAGCCATAACCCAACCAGGCAATGTATCTTGGTTAAATGTAAGGCTATAGATCTTGAATCTGGTTTGCAATAGACCAGCAAGTGCAGGACCACACGCCATTCCTAGAGCACTTGCACTGACAAAACCTGCTGAAGCTTGCATCCTGATCTTTAACGGTACACAGTCACTTATATATCTCCGGTTCACTGCTCTTGCTGATCCCAACCCACAGAAAAGCCGGCCAATCAAGAGAACCACTATAGAATTGAGATCAAAAGCTAATGCATATAACAAGTTCCCAATGAAGAGAACAACGCTACTGAAAACGAGAGGTTTGAAGTAAGATCTATTAGACCAAGCACTGAAGTAAACCGAAGAGAAGAGCTGAGCTACAGCCATAGCACCAATCACAACACCGCAAACCGTTGCTGCTGCACCAAGGCTCATTGAATAGTCATCAGCTGTAGGGACAATGATATATGTATTGACCATATAGAGAAATGTGTTAACCAAATTCAACAAGAGAGACATGAAGTGATATCTCCCATCTTCTTCTTCTTCTTCCCTTTCTTCGTCTTGCGGACTCGGTAACTCTTCTTGCATTATAAGCGCGTGCTGAGCCATGAAGTGTAGAAAGTTTGTTGACCGCGTTAGTCTATCCACTGCTGATCTAATTGAGTCCACTACAGGATCTTGAAGAGGAAGAACAGGCTGATCATAAATCGATAAGTAGCTTCTTTCTTGATTGTTTTGAAGCTCATGAAGGTTGCGAGATACAGCTCCAACAACAGCTCCAAGACCCTAATAAAAAAAATCAACATTAAGCTTGGAAACAGAATTAGGCTACATTTGTTTCATTCATCTAAGACTTATAACTTACCACATGTTTAAAGACTTGCTGAAGTTCAGAATAAGGATGGTTAGCTCTAGTCTTGACATAATAGTTTGTGAATCTATAACCAAACCGTTTATCGAATTTCTTCAATATCTTACGTATACCAATAGCATTCATCTCTATGAAATACAGAAGCTTGAGAAGATCTTGTCCAACAGCTCTATAACTCTCCTTAAGATGAGATATGTGAGATAAGCCAGGCTCTTCTCGGAGAGCATCGTGTGATTCCCTTAGCTTCTGTAGCCTACTTGCAAGCAATCCTTGTTGCTCCAACATGAAAAGAGCGATTTTCTCGATCTGTTTCGAATCAGCATTTTTAGAAAAGCTACACAATTATTTTTTCTTGAAGCAACACTAAAATTTTCTTGAAAGAAATCAAGAACCAACCTGATTATCTAGCATTCTTGAGAAATCTTTAAGAACATGGCGGCGGTCTAGATTTCCTCCTTCTAATTGACGACTATATTGCTTCACTTTCTTCTTCATCAGTTTATAATCGATGTAATATCTACAATGATCATGCATGATTCACATTAGGACACCAAACTCAAAACGTTTTTATTTATTTATAAATATATCATTGAAAAATTTACCCTTGCCATTCTTGAAAGCTTCGTTCCTTGAGCCTTTTCCCGAAAGTAACCATCTTCTATAATGAAAGAAAGTAACAGAGAAGAATCAGAAGATAAATCCACAAACCAAATGGAAATGAATGAGATCACATACACAAAACTTGTTGTAAAAAGGATTGCTAGAAAAACTATGCGGTGACACTAAATTAGTCACTGAGACATGTTGCTACAGTAAAAAGATTCGAGTTTGATTGATATGTGGAGAAATAACAGTAAGTATGATTTGTTATGTATTGATTTGGTCAACCAGATTCTCTGTTTCTGCTAAAGAGTCAATTTTCACTCATGAAAGAAATGTGTTGATTTAGTTCTTGATGAACTCAGGTTCTGAGAAATCCAACGAACAGGAACAGAGAATCTCAATGAACAAAGAAAAGAAACTTTTGAATACAAAACTCTGTGAACGAGAAACAAGAAATCTTGTAAACAAACGAGAAGTAAACAGAGAAAGATAAGAGTAATATTACCTCAAAAGTTGAAACAGAGAAAGATAAGAGAGTCCAGATATTTTCGGTCGCAAAATTGAGAATTTTCTTGGGGATTTTCCTATTAACCCTATATTAGCTAGAGACCGAATTAGGAATCGGTGAGAAAAGAAACAAAGAAATGAGAATAAACCAAAAAAGGAAAAAAACGAGAGTGGCTCTGAGTTGCAGTGTGAAGTCATGTTTTACATTTTTATACGGTTCAGAAGATGAAGAGGGGTAAGAGATAGCTACGTCACTGCTTTTGTGGGCTCCATCTTCATTTTGTCGGACCCTCTTTCTTTCTTTATTTTTGGTTAGTAAGAAGATAGTAATGGAATTTATCTCGGTAACAGATATTTGCCGTTTGAAAAATCATTACTATTTATGACGGCATAACATATTTTTCTCATTCTTTCTTCTCGTGCCAACGGATAATGGTGTTGTTTTCTTAAACTCGTGCTTAAGTTTTCTTAAATTCTTATCAATACCAATAATTGATTGATATTTGGGATTTTTAGCAAACTACCATATTTATGTTTTTTATTTGAAAATACCATTTTTATTTATTTATTTTAAATCAATATTTTATATATATAATATGACAATTTTACCCATATTTAATTTACCAGTCATTTGCTTTTAATAAATAAAAACGAATTTTCTAAATAATAAAAAATTATTATTATTATTTTGAAAAAGTTTTGAGATAAAGATGTTTTATTAATTTTATATAATAAAATACACTTACAGATAAGTCTCTAGAAATTAATCATAAAAATAAATAAATAAAAGATAAATATAAATATATTATAAAGTTTATAAATATATTAAATATATTAAAAGATAAGTCTCTCGTATTTTGAATTCCATTTGATAAAAAAAATCATTATTTCTCACCTGAAAAGAAAATTGTTTAGAAGCTTATTGAGGTTAAAAAAAATTGGTCCAGAATATTGTTTCGTTGAATATGGAGATGTTGTGATTTTTCAGAAATTTTGTATTTTAGCCGATTATTGAGAGATATTTAAAGGATTTAAAAGAGATTTTTTATGTTTTTCCCATATAAAATCTTTATTTTTGTGTAAAATAAAAGATATATTTGATTTTTTAATTGATTTTTTCTAAAAATTATATTCACTTTTAAAAGGGTATTTTAGTAACACAATAACAAAATTTTCTTTTAAAAATATGCTAAATAAATAGAAGATATTTTTCAAATAAAAAAACTAAAACATAATATTTTTCCAAATATTCTCTTGATATTTTATATTTATAGTCGATACTCAAGCTAAAATTTAGGAAAGTTTCATCCTCTACAAGATATATTTTCATTTGTACACATTGAATAATTATACCATTCTATTCTCAACTAATATTGTCATCCATTCATGACCATGGTCCATGAGTTTCTTATTGTCGAATGTTGTCATTCTTAAACATCTCTTGCTATTTTTTTTTTGTTATTGTTATTATACTCTTATTAAAAATATATATATCATGTTTTTAATTATGATTTATTTTTGTGCCATTAGTTTTCATGTGGTATATAGATCTTGTATTGTATCTACCAAGGGGTCAGGCCGCAGGAGCGGACCCATCTTAGAAGGTGTGGGTGCACGTGCACCCATGAGTTTATACCAAATTAAATTTTTGCATTCGACATATTAGTAATTGTGGCAGTTTGTGCATTCATGTCATCTTAGAGTTTGGGGGTTCGAATCCTCCTAATAACATATGTGCACCCATTGATTTTTTATGCTAGATCCGCCCCTAGCCCAGGGTGAATGGGAAACGTGGTCCCATGCCTCCAATATATTTAGGGAAGTCCATATACATAGCAATAGCAAAATATGAATGAACTTATTAAAGAACGTAAAATGAAATGTCTTTGTTAGGAATATAGGAACGATAAATATTTAAGTTTGATAACTAAATATGACCAAGAAACCCCCAAAATAAAGTTCCCATGTGCCTGCAACTGCGAGAAGTGTATATATGTGATCTTCACACAGACAACAAGCAAATTTTGTTGTCCATATAAAATAGAATAGTACAAAGCAAAATTAAAGAGCAAAACTATATATAGAGAAAGCTCATAAAAGACGTGGTGGGTGGCATTGAAGTGCACTGCCCAAAAGACATGTGTATGTATGTTTCAGTAGATTTACATTTTTCTCAATAATTCACAAATATATTGGATTTAAATTCGAATATATGATATTACCAGTACAACTATAAACCATTAACTAAGTTACAAATCTGGTTGAATTAATGTCCAAGTGGTGGATTAATGTGATCAAACGCTTTTTACAAAATAAAATGTGATACAAATGCCTTACTTCTTTTTTTTTCTTTTCGCCAAACTTACTTCTCTATTTTTAATGCAAACTTTTCATAAAACACCGGGTCCAATGTAGTAACTACTTACTACTAGCGACGAAGTGCATAAATAAATCATATTTGTGGGAAAAAGAACGATTGTAAGATTTAGTGGGTCCTCGATTATAAAGTTTAGTTTAGGGTCATTGCTTTTAAAATGATGAGGCAGCAGTTTTAGTAAATCTCCATGCACTTATCGCACACCAGAGCCCCTATATGAACACGTGGACAATTACTCAATGCGACCAGTGAATACAAAATTCAGTCTAGCAATAGGAATATTCGTTTTTTTTTGTTAATTCCAATAAGTCAAGCGATACTATTAAATTACTCGAAGTCATTTATTTTGAACAAAAAAATAACTATACTTTCGTCAATAACAATCGGATTTTTTTCATGCAGTTTGCAACTTTGCATCATCGAGGTGTTCTTGTTTTTCTTATTAACTTAAAATGTATCTTCGTTTTTAGTCTTGCTTTTGCATCTGTCTTCACTCTGTAATTTTTTTTTCCCATCCTTTATCTTCTTTGTTGAAAGTGGATAGCAACAAAGGATATATCGGTAATAATTATACAAAGTTAGTAGATTTTCGAAATTAAAATAAGATTCTGAGAATAACAGGTTTGGGGTTTGGGATACAAATTTGATGGCAAATGCCGAGACGTGATAGTAGATGTCGAGACAAGTCGAGGTTGACAGATCGACCGAGGTTCGGAGACCAAGGTTGAGCTTTCCACCGAGGCTTGGTCTTCCGGAAGTTTTGTAGATGTCGGAACATATGATTTCACTTAAATGATATGTTCCAATCCCTCTCTCAAATTTTTCACCACCTCATTTATGACGATCTTCTCTCTTATTTATAGTAATGACTCCTGTCTAAACGTCATTATTAGCAGGTAATCCGAAGTCGTCCTAATTCGGCGGATTGTCTTTGTTCGGCGATAGAATACTGTTATTATATATATATATATTATTTCCTTATTTTTATTAAAAAATTATAGTTTGCAGGCCGATCCACCAATCAACGGACAAAACTCGATAAATCTGCAGTCTACTATGGGCTTGTTTATAATATTTGCGTTTGAATGGGCATAACATTTTATGGTCATACCTAACCCATGGCGGATTTACTTGTACATATCCCGTGGATCACCCATCCGATTCCAAAAATGAATTATAAATCCTTTTGTATAATTTTTCTTATTTGTTAGCTGAAAATGAAAATTAAAAACTAAAACTAAAAATTTTGCCTTGATGGTATGGATTTTGATTGTTCCCATTGATTACGAATGCTTCTTATTGATGGGTAAGTGTAAATGTATTTCCTTTATTGAATTTTAAGATTATCTAATAATATAAGGTTTCCTCAAAACTAAATACAGTCAAAAGAAAACTAACTATTGTTTGATTTGAATAAAGAAATATAAAAAAGTTTGATTTGTTGACAGTTGACAAAGTTTGGTAGGTAGGGGATTAAGATACCCCACTGGTTGTGTTAGATTCCTTTGAATGATCCAAGTACATTTTTTGGCATTTCATATTTGTAAATGTGAAACAACAACAAGAGATCTTCCTGAAATTTTCTTTTTATTTGCAGCTCAATGTCATCAAAAACTTCAATAGTGTTTTACTTACTAGTAGACAACAACATTGTGCTGAATGTATTCCTTTTTCCTTATTTTGTTCTTTCCCTAGGCAATAAGGTAATTTCTGCTGCTGACTTTGAGATTTGGATTCTGTTAGTTCTTTCAAGATTTGGACTGTTATCAAGAATTTTAAGGACCTCAAAACCATGGGCTCTGATAAGCATGTTGAATTTATGAATTCTTTTCCACAAGATTATGTATTTGTATTATTTTAATTATCTTAAGCTATTTTGTCATACATAACCCATGGCGGATTTACTTGTACATATCCCGTGGATCACCCATCCGATTCCAAAAATAAATTATAAATCCCTTTGTATAATTTTTCTTATTTGTTAGCTGAAAATGAAAATTAAAAACTAAAACCAAAACTCTAATCTTTTGACTGAGTGTTATTTTTGCCCATATCGAATCAAACCGGAACTATATTTGAGATTACATTTGTTTTAAGAGTAAAAAAAAAAAAAAAAAAAAAAAAACTAGATCAAGCATTAGCAACTTAGCATCCTATAAAAAAATGTTTCAACTTTTGGAAGTTCCTAGATTTTGTATTTACATATTTTATTTGATTCTTCGTAAAATTAAAAGATACATTGTTACATTTTCAACTTTCAAAATACACAAATAATTTGTAATGGAGTCCAGCATAAAAAGATTCTGGGGAATCAGGAGATTCCTCTGTCTCTCTTTAGTTTTTAGAAAATGTTGATTATTTTCTCACATTCGTACCTCATCTCTCTCCGAAAATTTTGCTTCTTTTCATTTAAAAACCACAACTTTCGTCTGAATTCGTTATCCGCTTTGACTCACCAGATCAATGATTACATTTTCCCTAATCTAATCCTTAAAATGTGGCGATGATCATCACCATTTCCGACTGAATTCGATCGGAGAATTCGATTCCATAAAATTCCTCGAAAACGGGTTTTCCTTTGATTCGAAGGTCCGATTTTACGCATCTGAAGCCTTGATGGTATGGATTTTGATTGTTCCCATTGATTACGAATGCTTCTTATTGATGGGTAAGTGTAAATGTATGTCCTTTATTGAATTTTAAGATTACCTAATAATGTAAGGTTTCCTCAAACTAAATACAGTCAAAAAGGAAACCAATTTAGGATGATAGATGATAGATATGCTTTAACTATTGTTTGATTTAGAATAAAGAAATATAAAAAAGTTTGATTTATTGACAGTTGACAAAGTTTGGTAGATACCCCACTGCTTGTGTTAGATTCCTTTGAAAGATCCAAGTAGATTTTTTTGGCATTTCATATTTTTAATGTGAAACAACAAGAGATCTTCCTGAAATTTTGTTTTTTTTTGTTTTCCACTATTTGCAACTCAATGGCATCAAAAACTTCAATAGTGTTTTACTTACTATTAGACCACATTGTGCTGAATGTATTCTTTACTTGTTTTGTTCTTTCCCTAGGCAATAAGGTTATGTCTGCTGCTGACTTTGAGATCTGGATGTTGAAGTTATTCTGTTAACCATTCTTTAGTTCTTTCAACATTTTGGACTGTTGTCAAGAATTTTAAGGACTATAGGAACCTCAAACTATGGGCTCTGATAAGCATGCTGCTCGTTTTCTACATAATCTCAAGATGGGGAAAGTCAGAACAATGCTAACCCATACTTATCCTTATCCGCATGAGCATTCACGTCATGCTATGATTGCTGTGATTTTCGGTTGCTTATTCTTTATTTCGTCGGATAACATGCACAGCCTCATAGAAAAGTTGGACAACAATTTCAAATGGTGGTCCATGTATGCTTGCTTGCTTGGATTTTTCTATTTCTTTTCATCTCCATTCATAGGAAAGACTATTCGACCAAGCTACTCAACTTTCAGTCGGTGGTGTGTGAATCCTTTTTTCTGTCTTCCATAAAGTGTATAATCAACAATTTTTCACACTATGAATATTTTTTAATTCTTTGTGTTGTTGTATAGGTACATTGCTTGGATTTTAGTTGCAGCTTTGTACCATCTCCCAAGTTTTCAGTCAATGGGTTTGGATTTGAGGATGAATTTGTCTTTGTTTCTAACAATTTACATATCATCCATAGTCTTTCTTTTTGTCTTCCACATCATTTTTTTTTGGGCTTGGGTATATTGGTATTGTTTCTCGTGTGGCTGGAAGACGCCCAGAGATCTTAGCCATTCTTCAAAGTTGTGCTGTAAGTACACGCTATCCCCAATCTTGTATATCATGGTAACATTACTTTAAAAATAAAATTCAAATCTACCTTCTGCAGGTTCTTAGCATATCATGCTGTATTTTCTACAGCCATTGCGTAATCGTGCTATTATGAGGCAAACACCCCTTGAAAGAAGGCATTCTAGCTGGTTTTCGAAAGGAGGAAATGGCAACAGTACTTGGCTTGCGAAATTCATTCACATTGATGAGCTTAAAGAACAAGTCTGCTCATCATGGTTTGCTCCTGTTGGATCTGCTACGGATTATCCACTGTTATCCAAATGGGTCATTTATGGGGAGGTCTGGCTTCTTTTATATTAGGGCTTCTAACTTTTAGTGTAGCGCTTATTTGACCATTCTCTGTTATATTCCTGCCTTTTTTAATCTGCAGTTGGCATGCAATGGGTCTTGTCCTGATTCATCTGATGAAATTTCTCCTATATACTCACTGTGGGCAACATTTATTGGTCTTTATATTGCTAATTATGTAGTGGAGAGATCAACAGGGTAAGTGGCAGCTTTGGCATAGTACTTGTTAAGTGAATATTGCGACTAAAAATGTCAACAACACATGCAGAATAGTTACTGTTCTTATGTTAATTTTTGCTTATGGTTAGGTGGGCTCTGGCACACCCTCTTTCTGTCGAAAATTATGAGAAGTTGAAGAGGCAACAAATGAAACCTAATTTCTTAGATATGGTTCCTTGGTATTCAGGGTATGTCTATGTCAACTAAACTTTTCCTTTTCAATACATATATTAGCATCTACCAATGTTTTCTTTGAAGCAATACACACTTGAAGCAGGATACTTGTGCATGGTCTGATCTGTCTGTTTATCTATTTTTCAGAACTTCAGCTGATTTGTTTAAAACTGTGTTTGACCTACTCGTATCAGTGACTGTGTTTCTTGGCCGTTTTGACATGCGAATGATGCAGGTATACTTTTGTTTTAGTGATATGATAGGATCAGATCCTTTCATCTTTCTTATTATATTGCATACTTTAAATGTGTAGGCTGCAATGACCAAAGATTGTGATGGAAACAAGAGCAAGGAACTTTTATACGATCATTTAACTGATAAGAATGATTTCTGGTTTGACTTCATGGCCGATACTGGTGATGGTGGGAATTCATCATATTCTGTCGCGAAACTTCTAGCTCAGCCTTTTATCAAAGTCCCGCTAGATGATGATTTTATATCTCTACAAAGGGGTAATGTACTGCTCATTGGGGGAGATCTTGCGTAAGATTTCCGTATTCTACATGTGATCCTTCCATATTCTCTGTTTTTTCTGCCAGGTCTGAATGTAATCGAATCGATGGATGTCTTTCTCTGATATATTGCAGATACCCCAATCCATCAGCCTTTACATATGAAAAACGTCTGTTTTGTCCATTTGAGTATGCGCTCCAACCTCCTCATTGGTATAAAAAGGACTCAATTTCTGTTGACAAGCCTGAATTACCTGATGGGGTGTCTGATCTGAAGCATTATGATGGTCCTCAATGTTTTCTTATCCCCGGAAACCATGGTGGGTTTCAGCTCTCAACTTCATTGCTCTCTCTAGTAATATGTTTCACATAATTGCTTTGCATAGTTGGTGTTTGTTGGTATTGCTTCTAATTGTAATGTTATTATTTAACTTTTTAGACTGGTTCGATGGACTTAATACTTTCATGAGGTATGTATGCCATAAAAGTTGGTTGGGTGGCTGGTTTATGCCCCAAAAGAAAAGCTATTTTGCCTTGCAGCTACCTAAAGGATGGTGGGTGTTTGGTTTGGATCTCGCGCTTCATGGCGACATTGATGTGTATCAGTTCGACTTCTTTTCTGAATTAGTGAAGAAGAAGGTAGATTCAGCATCATTCTTCTTTCTCATGCTAAATAGATTCTGCAGATGCTATACAAAATATACTACTTCACATCTACTTGAGCTCTTTTGTTTTTTTGTTCACAACTTATAATGTTCTACCATATTGGTTTCGGTTTTCTTTTGTTTGTGAAATGACCATGGTTTGGGCATATTAGAGTTGTGTCTTCTGTTTGATACAATTAAGTTTGTAATTTGTTGCTTTGATGAAGGTTTTTATCTTTTCATTTAGGTTGGGGAGAATGATGCAGTGATTATTATCACGCATGAGCCAAACTGGCTTCTTGATTGGTATTGGAAAGACGATACTGGAAAGAACATGAGACACCTGATATGCGACTTTTTGAAAGACAGGTGTAAACTTAGAATGGCAGGAGATTTGCATCATTATATGCGTCATTCATGTACTCAATCAGATGAACCTACTCATGTTCAACATCTCCTTGTTAATGGTTGTGGAGGGGCCTTTTTGCATCCCACCCATGTGTTCAGAAGCTTTTCAAAGTTTTATGGTGCTTCTTATGAAAGTAAATCTGCCTATCCTTCATTTCATGATTCAAGCAGGGTAAACGTTTTTCTTATTTTGTTCTTGGGTCCTCTTATCCATGATCAGTGATTTGCTTGTCTTCTTTCCGTTCAGATATGTTATGTTGTTTGCTGTTGTGTGCAGATTGCTTTGGGAAATATTTTGAAGTTCAGAAAAAAGAACTGGCAATTTGATTTCATTGGTGGCATCATATACTTTCTCTTGGTCTTTTCTTTGTTCCCTCAGGTTTGCGGTTTTACACAGCTTTTGACTTTTCTCAAACTCTTTTTAATTTCTATGAACTCTTTCTTGTTTTCCCATTATATTTCCTCTGCCAGTAATGCAGCCTGAATTGGTTATTAAGATTTGTATACTAAAACGGTACACATTATCAGAATCCACTACTAAATGGTGAAACCGAGACAGGCCTTCCATATCTGTAGTAGTGTTTTCCTGCCCAGATCATCTTTTATGCTCACTTAGACTCATAAAAAGTCTTTCATTTCTCGTTGGTTTCAGTGTAAGCTAGGCCATATCTTACGAGCTGATTCATTTTCTGGCCACTTGGGGAGTTTCTTTGGCACAGTTTGGAACGCCTTTGTGTATGTAACAGAGCAGTCATGTGTGTCTTTCACTGGTGTTCTTACGTTGCTAATAACTGCAATTATGTTCGTTCCCTCAAAAATATCTCGGAAGAAACGACTCTTAATTGGAATTCTTCATGTTACTGCACACCTGATGGCTGCTTTGATTCTTATGTTGTTGTTGGAACTCGGCATAGAAATCTGTATTCAGCATAAACTCCTTGCAACCTCTGGTCAGTTTTCTTTCCATATAATATAATGATGTTTGGCTTTCCTCATACATTGACGCTAATGGATTAAAAAAGTGATCCTTCCTAATTGATTTTTAGCTTCTGTGATGAAACCTTAATGGATTTTGGAACTCTCGGTTACACAGGGTATCATACATTGTATCAATGGTACAAATCAGTAGAAAATGAACACTTTCCGGACCCCACTGGCCTTCGAGCTCGTATCGAACAATGGACGTTTGGATTTTACCCCGCCTGCATCAAGTATCTTATGTCAGCATTTGATATTCCTGAGGTAACGTACTTTTTCAACTTAGCCTTCGTTTTAAGTTACAATAGAAATCTATTTTGCAGCCGAAGTAAAAGTACTTAACATCAGGTGATGGCGGTTACACGGACTAACATTTGTCGAGAAGGAATGGAGTCACTCTCTCGAAGCGGAGCAGCCATATATTATGCATCTGTCTTCCTCTACTTTTGGGTCTTCTCAACTCCTGTTGTATCTTTGGTTTTTGGAAGTTACCTATATATCTCCATCAACTGGCTTCACATACACTTTGATGAAGCATTCTCTTCACTTCGGATCGCCAATTACAAATCATTCACCCGTTTGCACATCAAACCTGATGGAGACCTTGAAATCTTCACTCTCGGAGTAGATAAGGTGAGAAAACAACTTTTGAGTTTGTGATTAAGACATTGGCTTTTGTTTGTGATTTGGTCTCTAAGCTGAGGAGTGTATGTGATGAATGAGTCCAGGTGCCAAAGGAATGGAAGCTGGACAAGAACTGGGATTTAGAACCAAAACCGACAGTGAAAATGAGTCATCACAGAATGTTTCCAAGCAAATGGTGCGCAACAACATCGCAGCAGGATCCTGTGAACACCGTAAAGATCGTTGATCGTTTTGTTATTCATAGATCAGATAAAGAACTTGAAGGATCTTAGATAGAATAAGGTTCTTCACTGATCCTTTTCTCTTTTAGAATGTAGTCTGTAGCGTTTCCAGCTTTAGTGAGAGGGCTGTGAGATGAATAATAAGGCTTGCTTTTTATACGTTTACAGATTTTTTGGTTATATGATTATGGATTAGATAAATGAGTCTCAAGCTTTACTTCAGTAACTTCTGTGGAGCAAAAGAGTTGGAACAAACATATCAAACCATAATTAACAACTTAACAGTCGAATCTTACATGATTCAACTTTAGAATCTAACTAATAACAAGTCTCTGAAACAAATTTAACTCTATTTGCTTTTTCTCTCTTTTCTGTAATCCTTCATTCAACATTATTCTATAAACCCTTTGAATTTGTGAGATAAAATATTTATAAATAGATAGATATATGTCACATTCTCAAACCAACGACTTCTTTTCTTCTTCCTCTTCTCTATCACTCTCACCTCCAGCGATCCTAGCCGCTGGTCTCGCCTGAGTCTTGATTGGAGATTTACTATCCATTGGAACCATCTTCAGTACGATCCCCATTGCTATCAATAGCAAACCCGATCCGTGCTGTTCGGTTAGCGGCTTTGTGAATATCAAATACGATAGCAACAATGTAACACCTTTCCTTGCCGTTGTTATCTACACAAATGACAAACCGTAACGTGACTTAAGAATACAAGAATCGATTAAACCGCAAGCGAGTGTCTGCATAGAAGATTAGGGAATTACCAAGGCGGTTGTTGCAGCTCCAAAGAGGGCAATGAGCGATAGAACAGAGACTTGACCGATGAATGTGGCCATGGCTTCGAATACAAGCACTCCGTACACATAAGGATGCTGCAAATATAAACAAAGAACAATTGATTTTAAATATACCAAACTAACGAATCATTAAACCGTTAGATTAAAATATTCCACGTTGGTACTTTAGTTATGGAATCAATGAATTATGAATTGAATTTCATTTTTATAAAAGTCAAATTGGCTTATAAAAAGTTTGGCAGATTCAGGCACGTCGGTCAATTGTCCATTTTTCCCGGTACCATGAATCATACAAAGTTTGACTTTTTTTTAAATGTCTAAACCAAGTCTGACTCTGGTTTAAACCATGAACCGAGTCAAACCTAATCCAAGAACTTTCAAAGCCAATACAAGGTCCACACTCTTTGTCACTTTCACTTGAAATAGACTATTGTCATAGTGGTGCATATAAACCGAATACCAAAGAGACTTAATTTGGTTTTGGTTAAGATTTACAAAAACTCAAACCGAAAAAAAAAACAAGAACAGAGGTTGTTTACTTACTTGTGCGCACGCAGTCCACGCACGAAAAACCTCTCCGGTTAAGACCATGGGAACGAACAAGAACGGTAATCCAACAACCGTTGAGCAGAAAAGCATCTCCATCTGCACAACACACATTACATGAATCTCAGACACAAACGGTAAAGAAAAACCGAAAAGAACCAGTTTATTTTCATGTTTCTTACCTGAGTTGTCTCAGGATTCATTGTAAAGATCGCTTCTTGTAAATTACCCAAGAAAGCATCCATGATCAATGCACCAGTTATCATCAAAATCCCAATCATACTGAAATTTGGAGACATTTGGGCATCGGCTAAAGTGAATAGAATCAAACCAAGAACCAGCAAGAACGCTGAAATGTATTCATGGATTGGGTATTTTCTTCTCAGACCAGGTATGAATGCTCCCATTATCATCACCGGCAATACCTAAAACTCCAAAAAGATCCGTCATTTCGATCATTCTCTTAGCCTAGTTTAAACTCATTGAGATTGTGGATTTTTTTACCTTGGTGGATTTGAACATGATTTGAGCTGGATAATTAAGATAAGCCAAAGATCCTTTAGTTAAACCATGTGATCCCATGAGAACAGCAGAGAGTTTAACATAAGTTCTCATAGGATTAACAATATGCTTTCTGGTAAATCCTTGAAGGTAGATGAGGAACAAGTAGACAAATCCTTGTATAAACGTGAAATACCAACCAAAGCTGTAACACAACAACAACACAAGAATGAGAAAATCCCATTTTTAATTTGTTTTCTTAAAATCTAAGTAATCAAAAAGTTGACTTTTACCTAAATTGAAGGCGATTATAAACATATTCCTGCAAATCAAAAGAGATTTAAACACACACAAAAAGTCAAGTCAATGATCAAATATAAGTAGTTTAATAACAATTGTAGATCCAATACATTTTCCAAACTCGTTTTAACAAGATCACAACTTTTTTTGTGATCTGAAAAGTCTTTTGACTTGAAACAGAGATCAAAATGTTTATGTTTGGAGAGAGTTAAGTTGGTCATGCAATTTTGCATCTTCCTCTGTATTTTTTTTTCCCCTCAGAAACATAACATCAAACACTTAGCATGCAAATGATTTTCGAATGGAAAAAAAAATCAAAATTTCCAGCTAGAATCTTGAGCTGAGTATGGGAAATATACGTAATTGATTCGAAATTTGTGAAATCAAGAGAGAAAAAAAATGAAAAAAACGAACCTCGCAGACTCCGTTAACGAGATAACCAAAAAAGAAACCAGAAGTACAAATGAGAAACTGTTGCCACGTTGGTCGATCAGAAAGAGATATTCCAAACAGAGATCTTGATTGTTCCTCCTTCATTTTTCTCTTCTCAAAGAAAAATTCAAACTTTTGGGAGAGAAAATGTTGAAAAAGAAAATTAGAACAAATCCCAGGAATTATTGATCAAAACACATGGAGAATCACTAATAAACGGTATCACTCCTCGAGAATAACCAAAAAAATGGGTAATCGCAGAATAAATAAACAAAACTCTTGCCTAATTCACTCTCCTCGAAGTCTCTGTCGAAAACTTCAAGTAGAGAGAGAGAGTAAATGATGGAGGTATTGGTAAAAAGAGGAGGAAGAAGAGAGGCTTTTAAGAAGGTAGGAGAAAACGTATGAAGACTCGTCGCGTGATTCGCCACTCTGTTACACGTTTTTTTTTTTTTTCCCATAAGCGTTCTTCTTCTTCTTATACTTCTTTTTTCTTTTTATGTTTAACTATCACCTTTTTCAAAAACATTAAAAAAACCGTCATCTTTTTATGGGTTTTTAAACCCTCACCTTTTAATATATGGTGAAATAAACCCTAACTATTACAAAAAAATAAATACATCATTATATTAAATTAGAAATAAATAAATAAAATTTGGGTTATTAACAAATTTTCTAAATTTGATTTTGTGATTTATTTTTCTCAAAATTGAGTTTTTTTAACAAAAATATTATTATAGATTAGCACATTCCGTGTTTTGATTTGAATTTGTTCAAATTTTTTTTTTGAATAACTAACTAAAAGTAGTTAATATTAGTCGCTTTTTAAAATATTTAAGTTATATTTTAAATATATCTTAATTTTGTAGAAGTTAAAAATATGTTAATCATATTAAAAAATACAAATTTGAAAAAATAAAATCATATGAATATGTTAATAAATGTTGAACCGAATATGAATTTATGTTAATAAATGTTTATTTGGTTTTGTCACACAAACTTATTAACATGAAAACAAACAAAATTATTTTTATTATTATAAAAGTACATAAACTTCTACACCAAACTATTTTTTTAATTTAAATCTATTTACATAGGTAAGATTTTCTCTGAATCTATGTCGTTTGCTTGGTTCTTAAAATTTACAAATAGCAAATACAATAAATATTTTTAATTTTTATTTGTTTTCAAACTTTTTAAACTTTTCTTGATTTTTATTTTCTTTTTATTTTTTTAGTTTTCAACTGCGAATAGATATGTACATAATATATTTTATTATTTCTTTTGTCGGTCATGGTTTTTTTTAAAAACAGCAGTTATTTCTCTTAACATTTATATCACTCTTTTTTTATTTATAAATGACCATTCCGATAATTTTCTGTTCATACTTTTTGTAATTTTTATTTGTTTTAAAATAATTGTCATTTACTTTTTCTTTTCTATTTTTTAAATAAAAATATACATGTACATAAAATATGTTAATATTGCTTTTGTCTTCAAAATAAATCACAAACTCAAATTTAGAAAAGTTTTTAATAACCCAAATTTTATTTATTTATTTTTAATTTAATATAATGATGTATTTATTTTTTTTGTAATAACTAGGGTTTATTTCACCATTTATTAAAAGGTGAGGGTTTAAAAAACCACAAAAAAAGATGAGGGTTTTTTTAATATTTTTGAAAAAAGTGAGGGTTTTTTTACCTATTTTTCCGTTTTCCTAACTAAATCTCTTTTTTTTTTTTTTACCGGTAAAACTCCACTTTGCAAATAAGCCCCCAAACTTTGTTATAGTTTTCTCTCATGTCTGAAATGTTTGCTTATTTACACACCACGACGAATTTTACATTATCCGCGTGGCACCTGTTTTTGTGGTAAGTCTTTTATTGCATGATGATCTCACATTTTCAGGTATGCCAATTTAGTAATTAAGACCGGATCCAATTATGAATTATCGGCTTGGTCCGGTTTTGAATGACAGTTTTTGTTGCGTCTGTGTGTGTAGATTGAAAAACGAATCTATAATATTTACTTTGTTTACATTTTTCAACAAAAGCAAGAAATAATAAATGCTATCATTAAAAATATATATATATATAATTGTCTAAAAAGTAAAGAAAATAACATATCAATATTAGTCAACACTTAAAAATATATATATATATATATATATATATATACATTATTACATTGAAACAAATTATTTCGATTATGTAGATACTTAAAGAGGGTATATTGGACTAAATATTTAGAGAGATTTGAGTTTAAATGACAAATCATATGTTATTAAAACATGAATTTTAAAATATCTTTTAAAATTCAGTGTTATTGGATTAATAATTTTAAATTATACATTTAAATCCACTATTATTGGAAACATGATTAGAATTTGATTTAAAAGTTATATGTGAGAGATTCGAGAGAATTTCTTAGTTAAAAAAGTCAGATGATATTTCATAGAATTTAATAATATAATTGTTAATTCACCAAAATTTCACCAAATTATCTCAAAACTCATTAAAACTCAAATATTGACTCCAATACACTCCCTTAAATCATTACATTCATCCTTAAGTTAGTCAACTTTCCGGTTCATGAGAGAAATAATTTTAATCTTTTTTCTTTATTTTAGCATGCAAATGATTTTGAATGCACCAAAATCACAAATTTGTGATTTTGATTCGAAATTGATTCGAAAGGTTACGTAATTGATTCGAAATTTGTGAAATAAAATTCGAGCTGAAAACAAAACAAAGGAGAGATAATTAGAGACGAACCTCGCAAACTCCACTAACGAGAAAACAAAAAAAATAAACCAGAAGTGCAAATGAGAAACTGTTGCCAAGTTGGTCGATCAGACAGAGATATTCCAAACAGATATCTTGATTGTTTCTTCATTTTTTTCTCTTTTCAAAGAAAAAATCAAACTTTTGGGAGAGAAAATGATGAAAACAGAAAATTAGAATAAATTATCCCAAGGATTATTGATCAAACACACATGGAGAATCCCTAATAACGGTATCACTAACAAGCAAAAGAATACGTAATTGATTATTTACACACCACGACAAAATTTACATTAGTTTTTGTGGTAAGTCTTTTATTGCATGATGATGATCTTCTCATGTATGCCAATTTGGCAATTAAGACCGGATCCAATTATGAATTATCGGTTTGGCTCGGTTACATTAAAAAAAAATAGGGATTTTGAATGGCAGTTTTTGTTGTGTCTGTGTGTGGATTGAAAAACGAATTATTTCGAATCTGTAGATACTTAAATTCCTTTTTTTTTTAACAACGACTTAAATCCCTTTTAAAATATATATATTTTTAGTGAAAATAACAGATACCCCGACGTCAAAAAAAAAAAAAAAACAGATACCCCTTTTAAAATATATATTTTTAGTGAAAATAACAGATACAAGAGATAGTGTGAGACATTAATTTACAATAACCTTCTAGGAATCATGCATGATTTTATCGAATCTTCATATAAATTATAATAAAGTAAAATAAAGTGTGGCTATGTTTAAACATTATAAAAATAAAGGCGATATGAAGAAAAATATCTTAAACTTAAGGACCCATTTTCGTATTTCCTTTATGCAGATGAAAGGTAGTCAACTTTCCGGTTTAAGACAAGTTAAAGTATTTTATTTCGACAAACGCCATTACAACCTGTTTTTTACATTCCTGATTTTTGTTTTGTTTGTTTGTGTGAAGTAATTGTTAATTGCATTATAGTTGCTCTGGTTATGGCAGTCACATTTAACAGACACTATGACACGTTTCGGTAAGGAAATAATTTTAACCTTCTTTTTTTTTGTCACCTTCTATATTCATATCAAACAATAAATCACACACAGAAATATCTTGACCATAGTTGTTTTAAATAATTCAAAACTAGTGAAATCATATATCACAAATTGATAAAACTGGGGGAACGAAAACAAATTGAGTCAACAAAAACAAATTAGTGACGATGTTTAGTCAATGAAGTTAATGTTTTGGAATAATTAGGTGACGGTGTATGGTGAACAGTCCGAAATATACATTTTTATTGGTAACTAATTCTAATTGGTGAAATCAAAAATAAAATGATTCGACTATAATCCAATAAGTATGAAATAGCATATAGACAAAATAGTTTTGTCTGAAAAGGAAACGTTCAGTAATTACTTTTATTGGTGACAAATGAAAATCAGTTGAATAGAAATTTAGATATGTTAACTTTGATTAGTGACAAATGTCACAATATGTAAACTTTTTCCTGAAATGTTAAAAATAAACTTGACAACGAATCAGAAAAATCAAGAAAACTCATGTCACCTCAACTAATCAATAGCCTCGTCACGACTTCTCCAAATCATCATCAAATAAGACCTTTGATAATTAGCCTCCTTCAAACCACTGTCACCACATTTGGTGCCAATAAATTTAATAAACAACGACAAAATATATAGCAATTAATAATATATATACATATATATTGGGTAATTGATGTGTCGTATATCCAAATGCAATTTTTTTTCCAACAATATCCAAATACAAACTCGTATATTCAATATTGTATGTTGTTAAAAAAAATTTGCAATTAGTATTAGAAAGAGACATTTTTTTATATAATAAATATCTAAGTGATAATCTCAACACATAACAAATTGGTCTTCACTTAGCTAGATATTTGTCTTGCTTAAAATCGTTCGTGTGGTTAATAATAACCAGAAGATTTCGATCGAGACTTTTGCATTTGGAAGCAACCGATCACAGATTCACACATTTCTCAATAATATCGCGAGAAAATTAAATATAAATATTCAAACCCGGTCGAGTTAAGTGATCAAAGTCGTTATTAGAGAAACAAACCAGTGGCGTACGGTCAAATAGTGTGGGACCAGCTTCGGCCATTTTGTACCGGCCACCGGAACCTTACCAAACCGAAGACAGGTCTTAAAACACGTCTGCTTCTTTCCAGTTTCCAGAGATGAATTTACTTCAGTTTTTTTCTTTTAAATTAAATTCATCAAATCAAATACGAATTTGAAATTTTCTATCAGATTTTAATTCTAACATTAATTATGGGCACTGTTATTGCCGTCTTATCATGCGTAAAATAGGGTTGGTAAACTAGAATAGGTGATAGTACTTTTAGAATTTATATGCCTATAAATTTAAATTCAAATACTTGTGTGTACATTATAGTCTGGATGTATGATGATATTTTTATTTCACTAATAGTAACTTTTAAGATAATTTGGCTGAATGCACACATACTAAAGTTTATTTTGCTTTTTGTACTCTCAATAAAAATTCATGATTTTGTCTAAGTAATTAATTATAGAAAAAAAAAGAAAAACAATTTAAAAAATAAAGTGATTTTAAAAGTAAAACTTTTTGTCTTGGTTTTGAAAAACAACTTATATTTTGAAACAAAAAAAACCTCTAAAACAACTTATAATTTGAAACAGAGGGAGTATCATTTATCCAACTTCCTAAAATTCTGTAACTAATTCTGTCTTTAGTCTTATTAATACCAAACACTATTTAAATTTATATTATAAAATGAGCAAGTCTATCTCGAAAATTTTAAATATGTGTAATTCATTAGCGTATATATCCAAAATTATAACATATATATGTCATACGTGTTATTTAAAATGCAATGATAGGTAATATGTCGCAATATTTGGTTAGCTCGACAAATGCAAATGATTAAAATCTTATAGAATACTAGTAAAAAGTTTTTAAATATCGAAATTGACTTCATCCGCTCAAGTGTCTCTCTCTAACAAAATTATACATATATACCGTTAAACCTCTATAAATTAACATTCGATTCATTAATATCTCGTTAAATTAATAATTTTTTCGGATTCCAAATTGTTATTTTGACCCAAATATCACCTTTATAAATTAATAACTTCTATAAATTAACAAAATATCATAAAAAATACATTGATCTTAATATTATTAATTTATAAAAATTTAACTGTATATATATATATATATTATTTTTTGTCGTCAACAAAATAATATTTTAGTACCTATTTTATGACATTTGGTGTATATCATAACTATGGTTTTCGTATCAAAACAATCATTCAGATGTGACTTTGCTACAATTTTAATTAAGATTTAAAATATATGAGGATCTCGAATATGATTAAAGTTATCGTAAAGTAATCCATGCTCAGACATCATCTTTAAGTTCTCATTCGACTGTTGATGACACTATAGCTAATATGATAAACAAAACTGAACTTCAAGTTTTGTATGATTTGACCCAGAAAATGTTGTCTTATATGTATTGTTTTTATACTAATTTAATATGAATGCTTTTATATAATCTAAAGGGTTATTTCATTTTCTTTTTTATGAAAATATTTACAAGTAATATGATTTTTTATATATAATATCTATCCAAACTAGTCTTCAATTAGAATATGAACTTAATTGTTTCAAATGCAACTTATGCGTTTGCATTGTATACAAGTAGAACTAGTCATTTTCAAACTATTTAATTAGTGGGAAGCTCGTAAACTACTGAACTACATGGATCTAAATTTAGATTTTCTTTACCACAAGGTCCACAACTATTGATTGACATGAGAAATATAGATATAAGTCCGACGGGCCACAACATCCATTTTACCAACTGAGACTGAGACCATCTAAAAAACTGCTGCTCACAAGTTACAACAATCACTTGCTTACCATCCGTATCATATACCAAAAGCAAAGTTGTAAAAGCCCAAAATAATGTAATAGGCCTACTATTTAATGGGTCTATATTACTTGTTCTTAATTATTGTTGTCTTTTTTCCGCGTACTCTTTTCTAACTTTTGTTGATACATACGATGTTATGCCATTTACCAAGACAACACAACAATATATCATAAATCAATTATACAAATAGTATCTACGTAGTAACGATGAACAATAACGAACATGTGACAACAAAAAATAGTTTCACAACGATAAATCAAGAATGAGTTCGTCGATCAAGGAAGTCACGAAACCATTTCCCAATTCTTCAACCACATACTCTCTATGATCATCTCCTTTGATACAACCCCATTTCATTTCCTTCACATAAATCACTCTCTTCTCTTTCACTTCCCAACTCATAAACATACATTCTTCTTCTTGTCTCCTCATCACCCATTCTTCAACTATCTTCACCAACTTATCCTCGTCTCTTGTCTTATTTCCGTCTTCTTTAAAAAAATCTAGCAACACATTGTCTACGACGTGAGATACCAGTAAATGGTTCGGTTCCTCGATTATTCTAGACTTCACTAGAGCAAACAAACGGTTTGCTCGGTTTTCGGATTGGTCTTCTTCGGTTTCTATTATGTGAGAGAAGTACTCTTGTTTTTCCACACATTGCTTTATACGTTTCTCTAAATCTACAGGCTCAAGTCGTACCAAACTCTCAAATCTTCTGCTCTTTCTCGTGAGCCTCTTCTCGTTTGTTTCTGTAAATACCAATATATAAAAAGATCATGATTAGCTTCTTCTTTTTTTGATAAAAGGCTTAAAGATCATGATTAACTCATCGGAATATGAACTTGATTGTTTAAAATGCAAGATATATAATCAGTGAATTACCCTTTTGATGCGAAGGAGGAGAGATTGCATCATCTTCGAATGGACATTCTAAGATCGATATTGGACTGAGTTGTTCTTTTTCTTCGTTCACGCATTCCTACAATTTACACGAGTTTAGAAATAAAATTTCTAAAGTGTTTGTTACCAAAAAAAGAAAGAAAAAAGAAGAGAAAGTGAGTTGGCTAAGTCAACCCATTTCATGACAAGTTGGCAACAACATTTTACATCTCTGCACACCTTCTCATAGCATATCACTAATTCCAAAACTTAATGTATAATTAGTGTTAGGGATTAACATATTTAGGAATAGAAATGGACGAAACCGACGTTGGGAAGTGATGAGTGATATCATCCGTAGAATCCGCTTTCGAAGCCACCAAGAAAAATCGCAGCCCTCGATGTTAGAGTACCGAAATGATTTTGGATTGCATAGAATCAAACCGCAACATCTCCTACCTTGTTTGATAAAATTACTTTTAACATATTAAAAGTAAAAGAAAAGTAATATACTCCAATAAACAAATCATGCAACGTTATATTATATACTAGTACTCCACTAAAGATCATAAGAAGTATTAATTCTGAGGTGATTCGCTTCGCTTCGTATGGTAGCGTTGAAAACGACAAAAAATGAGCAAGTTTGTAGTTTTTCTACAATTAAAAAAAAAAAGAAACTAATAACAAGTGGAACTAAATCCCATAATTAACGAACAAACTATTAAGTTTCAAATTCTTAATTAAAAATATATGTATAAAAAAAACTATTAAGTTTCAAACTCGGTTGACGATGTTGGATCCTTGTTCCACGTCGTCGTCACTGATCTCATCGTCGGTTCTGAGAATTAATAGTATATGAGGGCTTATCAAAGGATAGCCATTGACGAAAATAACAAAATACATAGATTCCCAAAAGGACAAGCCAAAGGAATATGCCTCCGACCACCTCATACATTAACACTAATTTATCTTTTGGGGAGAATTCATCATCATCCATGGTCAAGCGATCGACAAAGTAAGTGTCCAACACAAACAAGTTTAATTGTGATCAGATATTTAACTAAAAGGTTTTCAGTTTTTCCTATAAATAGTGAAGCACTTGAAGTCCTAGCTATTTTTTGTTGTAATCAGATTAGAAGAATAATATTGGGTTTGATTAACTGTTTATAAATATTATGGATATGCATAGGTATAGAATAATACTTTCTAAAGATAAGCACAACAATTTTTTTGGGTAAAAAAGGGATAAATCTCATAGGTCTTAAAAGACTAATAAAACATATTCCAAATGAAGAAGAAGAAGAAGAAACAGTGATAAAAACGCTAAATCGACATAATAATAATTATTAAAAACAAATATATATATATATATATATATGTATATAATGCATTAGAGTAAGTATAAATATATACCTTACATATTTTCATATAATTTTATATTTAACCACTCTCTTTATTTATGTCCTTTACCGCTACTGTTCTACTTACAATTTACCAAATATTAATCAATATTTCACGGCTTTAAAATAAAACTATATATATATATATAAACGTGTTAAAAACTGTAGCTAGACAAATATTATTTTATTCATCAACTTAAAAATTAGATTTCAATCATTTTATAATTAATCATTCTATGCAAACATATTCATTTATAGCTTTAGCTACTCCACCAGTCTCATAAATGCGGCTATTGTATTTTTGACATTTATAAATTGTAATAGTAAGTTCGTAACAATAAAAAACTTAAAGAAAGCACTTACATGATGAGTTTGGTTGGAAGACGACTCAAGTTTATAGGTATTGCTCCATGAACTCCGCGGATTAGAATGATAGCCACCAAATGATTTCAATCTCAATAAATCATTTTTGGTGACTCGAAGTATAGGGACCGTACCAGTAGGACAACCTACACCATTCTTCCATAAATGACCAAATGTTTTTTTATTAAGTAACTCCTTTTTCATTTTTGATCCTTCGGAGTATGACATCAGATGCATCTGTACATCAAAATCCAAGATAAATTGATATATAGTCTATCTAAAATAGATAGCTTACAAGCAAAACACTTATTTAGAATCAAAAATTCTAACCTCCATTTAACAAATTAGACACATACATAAAAATAACATATTACCACACAAAAAAATACTTATCTCGTAAACAGCTAATTGAATGGTTAAATAAATCGTCCAAAATATTCAAGTCACTTCATTTCAAATTTCTTAGTTACCATATAAATGTAGAGTACAAATACTCTATAGAATTACCAAGAAAATTCATATTATTAGGTCAATATACCTTATAGTGAAATGTGTGGTTTTCATGGATGGATGGTCAAATCCTGGTTGTTTGTAGAAATCTACGCATCCATACCGTTCACCATAGATAGACTGTTGTTTCAGAAAAAAAAAAAGTAAATATAAGTTTCATAATATTTAGTAACTGTTTTGCGAATGATTTCAAAAAATTTGATTGTGTCAATATTTTTAATTGTGTTCATATATTGTATAAACTATATTGTAGGATATTTAGCATAGTGATTCTAGTGTTATATATAATAAGTACAATCAATTATTCTACATATGTGGTGGAAGGTGAACCTTTATGATTTTGACAGCGGGTTTGTTGATAATCTTAAGTTTCTGCTCTATTTCGAAATCTTCAAAACTTTTTAATGTCTCAGCTGGTTCTACGATGCCATGGCAATGACTCATCATAAGGCTACAACATAACATAGAGCACAACAAAATCATGCACATCACTGGATACCCCAATTCCATTTTCATCAACATGCGAACTAGAAAAATGAGATAATTAGTTGTTGAGATAGTTAGTTTTTTATATATAGATGTACTTACTGAAATATGTTATAAAATTGAGAAATATTTGCAGAAGACATTTTGCATAATCACTTTATCCCTTATTTGTCATCAAGATCATGTATTTAATTAATTTATCCAAATAACCTAAAAGCATTAGTAAATGTATATATAATACTATAAGTGTATTGAATTAGAGATTTGGGGTGATTTTTATTAAAATGATAAATCATGCGTTGTTCAAACATAAATTTTAAAATATCTTTTTACATCAAGAGTTATTGAATTAAGAATTTTGAAATCTACAATCAAATCTAGTGTTATTGAAAATATTTTAAGAATTAGATTTAAAAGTTTTATGTGAGATTTCAGAGAATTTCCTAATTAACAATACAATGATCAAAATCCTATTGTTTTAGGAGAGAATTCAAAGAATTTAATAACAAATTTCTTAATTCACCAAAATTCAACCAGATCCTATCAAAATTTATTAAAACTCAAATCACCCCAAATATCTAATTAATACAGCCCCTAAAAGGATACTATTTAAAAAACATTCTTTTGTATTTTATTATAATTTAGTACATGTTTATTACTAAAACTTATGAGAGATCATGTTCATAAAATTCCTAATCAATTCAGACAAATCACAGTTTCCATTTGTTTCTTATTTTTGTATATATTTTTAAATTTAGAATATAGGTATCTAAATAATATTCAGAAAATTAAATAAAACCATGAAAAGAATAATATCAGTAAAAACAATCAGTACTGAATCTCACTATTTTACATACTGTTTTATTGAATGTAAAAAAAAAGGTATAATTATAGTAAACGTGTGAAATATATAATTGTAAGTGTTAGTCTATGTTGATATTACATTTTTCTAAATATTATGCTCATGTTTTATTTTCGTAAACATTACTAAAACCATGAAATATTTGGCTGAGTTTTGTTCTGTATTCCTTTTAGTAAATGAAGTAAATAAAAGTAAAAAGCATAATTTCTTATTTTTCATGTTTTACACGGCATAACGGTTGGTATTGTAGTCAAACAATACCAAATTTTCCTAAAAATAACAATTCTCAGTTACCAGAGAGAGACCGAAACCAAGTCATCTAAATCCTTAACTGAATTTTATAAATTATGGTGAATTATTATCTTACCACTTTTATTTATGGCATATATATAATTCTGAAAGCGACCAACTTAACCTGCACGAAATTGGAAACGTGTAATTTATTTTAAAATAAAAGTATAAGAAACCATAAATAATGATATATAATTTTTAGTCAAACATAAATACATTGACTGCTAATTGTTTTTAAAATAAAAGTTTTAAAATACATTTTAAAATACATTTTAAAATAAAAGTTTTTCTTACAAGTATTAAGTAGTTTCCATCAATACATTTAAAAGATTTACTGCTAATTGTTAACGTTGACTGGAAAAAGAGGACTAATACATCATTAACATACCTATAGAGCACTTTTCTCCAAAATTAAAGACGATACTCTATATATATTTATCATAAACAAGTGCATTATATTCCTATCATTATTCTATCACAATCCCATCATTTCTTCCTCTTTCCCCATTGCAAATCTTGAACTACTTTCATTATTGGTTGCTTCTAACGAGCTACAAGATGGTGCGTGTTAGTCTCTGAGTACTTTTCTTCTAATTAATTGAAACTTTTTTTGTAAAAATAAATTTTTTACCTCTTCTTTCCTAATTTCTCATTATCTAAAATTTTAGATTTTATAAATGTTTTAGTCAGACGGACCCTGCAGACGGATCTCCAAACCATCCAAAAGGTATGAATATGATCAACAGAACACAATTAAATTCCATGGATTTATTCCATTGTAAATATATTTTGGGTCAAAACTATAAATTTTCCTTTTCATAGTTGATCCATGACTTAATTGGTCCATCGGGTTGCGGGTTAAGAAAATTTTTTAAAATATTTTAAATTTTTGATTTTAGAATTCTTTTGATTCAAATAAAATATTTGATTTTGAGAATAAAATAGTGTTTTACATTTATTTTTTATAATTTTGTAGTTATTAAAGCACGTACATATAATTGATTGTTTTGATGTTTAATTATTTTATTTTTACCATTGGCGGTTTTCTACTATTTCAGTGGTTTCTTCACTTTTAGTTTAAATTTGATTGAATTACTTTAATATTACTGTTAGATCTTTTTTGTTTTAATTAAACATAGTATTACCGTTTCACTATTTTCATACTTTTATTCTTTTAATTGTAATTTCATATAACAATATATAGAAATATTGATGAATATATAATGATATATAAATTGTTCCTTATTCTATTGATCTGGCGGTCGATCCGGTTTGACCGATAATCCGGTGACCCGGAAGGTCATTTGGTTCGGTGTCCGGATCAGATATAAAAATATTGATATTAATATATGTTTCTTATCATCACGAGTTCGAATCCGCCCACATGCATATTATTTGTTTACAAGGTTTTTTTTATCCTAATAAACTAAAAGCAACCCCTTTTTTAATTTTAGCTTGCTGTCTTCTTAAACTCAGGACTGACATTGAAGGTCATACAAGCATATGGGTTCAAAATGAAATTCGGGGTAATCATACTTTCTGCAATAGGAGCTGTACGTAATGTTGTGTTGCCTCTGAAAACTAAGAAAAATATGACGAGGTATGAATATTGTTAGACATAATAAAGTTTAAGCCCCCAAAAAATTTCTTGATATGAAAAGTTATTACCTCTACACTAATGTAACATTAATATTAATGTTTTAAGTCCCCAAGAAATAATTTTTTTGGGGACTTAAACCTTATTATGTCTAACATTCATGGTGCATGGTTGGTGGAGTAGTGGAAAGTTTTGTTGCTGACATTACTGTAGAGGTAATAACTTTTCATATCAAGATATATATATGTTATGTGGTTAAATCATATGTTTGTTCACGAATCTTAATTTTGTCGTGATTACATGTGACTATGTGTCCGTTTTATCATGATTCGTGTAAGTCTCGTCGATCTCGTCGATTTGATATGGATCCTCCAAGACTATGTGGGAATCGTTTTCTTCCAAGCCCTAGCAAACCAAATCCTTCTGGCGAATCATGTTCTTCTGGCGAACCCTGTCCTTGAAATTGGTTTGGTGCAAGGACTAATATCATAATATATGTTACCTTATGAATAAAATTAATGGTGTTTATGTAATGCCGTCGCAACTACTATTTTTGTTAAACAACATCTTATGTTGGAACTTATTTAATTATAATTTATGGTTATGAATATTAAAGATCTTTTATCTTCTTAATAAGTTTAAAATTCTGTTGGCATGTTGTATAAAAGTTTAAAACTTTCTTCGGTTTGGAAGTTTGACAAGCCATTATAAACTCGCCAAAAATTCGTAAGTATCAATAGTTGGTTCGATATGAAATTTTTTAAATGCGCCAAAACTCGTAAATATCAAGAGTCTATTGGAAATCGTTATGAAACAATTTCTTTCAAAATTTTAAATTTTGTTAGTATATTGCTTTACAATTATTTAATTTTGTTGGTATGATTACATGTTTCTAGTTTAATTATTATAATTTATACACGTCAAAATTCATACAAATAAAAAACTGTTGGAGACAATTATGTTTTCCAGAAATAAAAGCAATTGAGATTTAGAGATGCCACGTTTTTGTCTTGTGGCAAATCTCTTTCTTTGCTTACGTCATATATAGTGACGCAGCGTTAAGACTTGAGCGTCACTGATATTTAGGACCTGCCTACTTTTGGCTTCTTCAATCACAGATTGGTGCCAAAATTTGTTACGTGTTTTTAATTTAAATAAACGAAAGAAAATTAGTATTTGCATTCATGGATTGTAAATGCATAGAGAGACGACAAAAAATAGAAGATAAGTCCGTAGAAAATTAAAATGCGATGGCCACCTCGTGGCAAATAAAAGTCATACAAAGGACCTAGCCAAAACATCGACTTACGTAGTACAATTTAATGAAATAGGACACTTAGACTATGTAGATGAGTAGATGAGTAGATGAATCATGCTGAAATAAGGTTTAGGGAAAAGTAAGCATTTCAAGTCCAATCCAAAATTTCTGTAATTACGTTTGAAAACTACCGATGGGAGTAGATAAATGTATGTACGTTTGAACTATCCAAAATGCGAGATCTTAATTATTAATAAGCTCTTAATTTTCTTATAATAATAAGCCAGATGAAAATATTCTTCGATTTTATTCAGAGCAACTAATTATTTATCACCATGTTGATTATTATTGGGTTTTGTTTGCTCCTAGATATTATTACATGTAGCATGTTGACAATTATTTTCATTCATGGACAGAAAATGACATTGTAGTTGGTTCCGGCAGGGCAAGTGAAAAGGCTGGTGGGATCATCTTTAGGGTAACTATAGGCATCTGGACAACGTTGCTTGAAAAACCTAGAGAGTGGGGTCGATACACAATTACCAGAGTTGCAACAATGTTCCTCTGTCTTCAACACCGGACACGGTCCGTTGCAAGCACCGTCCATTCTTAGTTGGGCAGGGCATTGTGCTATAATATCTCCAGTACACCTGAAAAATATATATGAAAACGGTTATTTCACAAAATATATATGTAGTTTGTATGGTTAGTAAATATTTTATGTGTTAAACTTTGATTTACTTAATAACGCGACTGCATTGAGCAGATGCAGAACTAAACTGCATTGGTATATTGAATCCATCGATCACCGAAATATCGATGAAATCTTGGTTTGCAAATTGTGCGAGCGCATATTCTGCCAAGGTATTTGGTGCTCATCCATAAGATTTGCACTCAAGGAGACCATTACAGTCTCCGGTCTGGCATCTACCTCTTCCAGAGGCATCGAAGTTGCAGTTGGTGCGGCCCCAAATCCGAGCCTGGATGGTACCTGGATCAGCAGGAACGGTCCATGTTTCGTCTCGGTTGAGTCGTCTCCAGGGGCGGACCCAGCATTTTTTTTTCTGGGGTCATAATGGGATGGGTTGGAGCCCAATTGAAAAATGAAAGAATAAATAATTGATGAGAAATGGTGGAATCGAACATGAGACAAGAGGGCCAAAATACCTATTACTAACCAATTGAACTATAAACACATATCAATTAGTTGGGAAAAATATCAAATTTATATATTTATGGGGTGTCAGATCACCCCCTATTTTCAACATGGGTCCGCCCCTAGTCGTCTCCCACCGCCAGGTTTTCCCGGAGCATATGTGGCAGCCCAAACAACATATGGACAATTGTTTCTCACTGTGATCGTAGCTGCATCTGCTGAGATCACAAAGTATATGGTTACAAATGCAAAGAAGAAGACTATGGGGATGGTTTTATGATAAGCCATTTTTTCTAAGTACTCTATGGGGCTAGCCCTTTGCTAGATGGTGTTCTGGTGTTATATAGAAATGCCAATCAAGGGTTATTGTTGTAATTTAGTAGATAATAATTATATGGTGAGAGCAAAGAATCTATACTATTAATCGAGAGAGGAATGCAAAAAAAATTACAAGTGGTTTTAGCTAAATTTACTTATTTACGAAGTATGCCATTATTTTTTAGTTTTGGAAAAAATAAAATAAAATAAAAGTTTGGGCATTTACGGAAATCACGTACAGATCCAAGCCGACCCGAGCCGAAAACTTTTACCGACCCAGATTTAAGGGATGCGGATCTGTTTTTGGCTAAAATGTCGATCCGTTTTCTCTAATTTTGCACCGTTAATCCCTGTCAATTAGATCCAAATATGAGAACCGAATATTTATTCGGCCCTGAAAATGAAACAAAAATTATTAGAGTATAATTTATAAATATCTCATTCAGATAGTTAATCTATATAATAGATTAACTATCTGAATGAGATATTTATAAATTAGACTCTAATAATTTTTTGGAATAACATATATATATATATATATATGTAACAAAAGGTTGAGATATAACTTAGATCATGTGTGTAGAGACTATGAGAGTCTCTCAAATATATTATTTTAAGATTTTTAATATAATTTAATTATTTATTTAAATTTTAAATAATAAAATAAAATTTAGAACCAATCAGATGATATGTGTGAAGAAAGGTTCTCAAGGTTTCTCAAAATTTCTCATTTTAGAATCGATTATATTCTGTCTCCCGTACTTTTTATTATTTTAATTTTTATATTATTGAGAATTCTTCTGGAAAACTACTAATGCACATGCACTAAGAGCATTCACAATCTGAGAAACCCACAAGAATCTCTAAGAAATAAACAAAATAGTTTTTTAAAATAAAATTTAATTAAATAATTAAAATTTATATAAAAAAGAGTAAACCAATGAAAAATGTACAAGTCGACAATTGATTTTGAGAGACCTTTCTCATTTGATAAACGTGAACTCCGATGAAGGTGTTGTAAGTGTTCATAAAATATTTTTAAATCTCTAAAATCAGATAGATATTTTTTTCACAAAATTAAAGAAGTGTTAAAAACCATCTGTTTGTAACCATGTGTTTTACTCTGAAACCAATTCCAGACCTAGTTTGTATATTTATTCATAAAAACTGAATAAGAAGAAATAGCGATGTATGTTTGCACTAATTAAACCAAATAAATTTTAAAAAAATAACGAGGTACATCATCAAGGCTAACTGAAATTTATCTTTTGATAATTATTTCCTCTCGCTTTTTTATTTGACAAAGATATGTTTTGAAACAAAATCCCGTGATTAAATATATATATATATATTAGTAGTTAGATAGTTATAGAATAAATGAATAATATATATATATATAATTCCAAAAAAATTATAAGATTTTAGTAATTGGATAATTAGGGAAAATATAAGAATCCTAATCTTGATAGGAATTATAGAACTTTTACTCATCATGATCCAATCAAAGACTATATATAATCGATGGGATAGGGCTGATCATAATATATAAAATCGATTGCATAATTATTTGACGCCGATGGAGAATCCATCAAAAGAATTTCTGGAATGGATCGACATACAATTGATAATTGTGTTTTCGGTAATGATCTTTTTCCTCCTACTTCAACATTCGAAGACTTATAATAAAAACAAAGACGACTTATTAGCGACATATCATCGAAGATCAGAGATACAATCAACTACGGCCTAGATGGTCTTATTGACGACAAAGAAAAAAGAAAACAAAAACAAAAAAATGAGATGGACTTATCTTCCTTAGCTATATATAATAAACATCTTTTTAATTCTTAATTTTTTTGGTGTTTAACTTAAACGAGTTTTACTTCTTTTTCATTTTTAAATAATATTATACTGAGGTTTTGACAATTGTAATTTATTCATCTTACCTTCTTTCTTTATGATTAAAACGTTACTCTAATATAAGCCTTTTATTTTTGGGCTTTGCGTACGTAGTTTCTTCAATTCTTTAATTTGCTCTTGCAATCACCGATTGATCATTGAGATTAATCGTGTCAGTTAACAATTTACTCTTTACAAACGATTAGAAGAGCGTTTAAACGTGTACATGCTTCACCCCTCCACGCATTTATTCTCCGGATTTTTTTTATATTTTTTACCAATGGAATCATGTACATATATATATGTCTGCTGTAACAAGATTCTTTTTTGTAAAAACAAATGTTCTCAGCTAGAATACATAATTCCCATTGATATCAAAGAAAACAAAAAAAAAACCGAAACATAACTGTGGAATTGGTTCCACTGAACGATAACTAGAATTTTCTTGTAGATTTTTCTACAATTAAAAAAAAAGAAACTAATAACAAGTGGAACTAAATCCCATAATTAACGAACAAACTATTAAGTTTCAAATTCTTAATTAAAAATATATGTATAAAAAAAACTATTAAGTTTCAAACTCGGTTGACGATGTTGGATCCTTGTTCCACGTCGTCGTCACTGATCTCATCGTCGGTTCTGAGAATTAATAGTATATGAGGGCTTATCAAGGGATAGCCATTGACGAAAATAACAAAATACATAGATTCCCAAAAGGACAAGCCAAAGGAATATGCCTCCGACCACCTCATACATTAACACTAATTTATCTTTTGGGGAGAATTCATCATCATCCATGGTCAAGCAATCGACAAAGTAAGTGTCCAACACAAACAAGTTTAATTGTGATCAGATATTTAACTAAAAGGTTTTCAGTTTTTCCTATAAATAGTGAAGCACTTGAAGTCCTAGCTATTTTTTGTTGTAATCAGATTAGAAGAATAATATTGGGTTTGATTAACTGTTTATAAATATTATGGATATGCATAGGTATAGAATAATACTTTCTAAAGATAAGCACAACAATTTTTTTGGGTAAAAAAGGGATAAATCTCATAGGTCTTAAAAGACTAATAAAACATATTCCAAATGAAGAAGAAGAAGAAGAAACAGTGATAAAAACGCTAAATCGACATAATAATTATTATTAAAAACAAATTCTCTTATTTGTTAATGTTCCAGATAATCTCTGATTGAGTAACAAACCAACAACAACGAATATCCAATACCAGTTGGATACAAAATCCATAGGGATCATTGTAATAAAATAAAATAAAAGTTTTATTTTGTCACCTGATTTCATTAGTAATACCATAGTGGAATCTTTGGTGAAATACAAACACAAGCTGGCGGGAAAATAAGGTTAAAGTCTAAAGCCGTATGAAAGGGAAGCAAACGACCAACCAAAAAAACCAGAACTACAGAGATCCTTTATTAGAAACGCTTTTGACAAAATAAAATGTGATACAAATGCCTTACTTGTCTGTTTTAATGAAAACTTTGCATATAACACCGGGTCTAATGTAGTTACTACTTACTACTAGCTACGAAGGGCATAAATAAATCATACTATTTGTGAAAAAGAACGATTGTAAGATTTAGTGGGTCCTCGATTCGATTATAAAGTTTAGTTTAGGGTCATTGCTATTAAAATGATGGCGACAGTTTTAGTAAATACTCCATGCACTTCTCGCACCCCAGAGCCCTTATATGGTGTCACGTGGACAATTACTAATGCGACCAGTGGCAGCGAATACAAAATTCAGTCTAGCAATAGGAATATTCGCTTTTGTTTTTTTTTTAATTCCAATAATTAGTCAAGCGGTACTATTAAATTACTCGAAATCATTCGTTTTTAGTCTTGCTTTTGCATCGGTAATCTTTTTTTCATCATTTATCTTCTTCTTAACAGTTTTCGAATTATCCAAACCCCTTACCTAACTCTTAGTTAATTCTTACTCAATATTTATTTAGAAATATATTGGATAGTAAATATTGTTTCTTGAACCTCCTATACCGAATTTTAATATCTGAAATACTCATCCTATTATTTTGATCAATGTGTCTATCATTCTATGTTCCCCTTTTTATCCGTAATTTTTCATTATTATCTGAAATGGAAATACGGTATGTCTTGATTCCCGAAAAATTAAAAATTTGGCCGGTTTGATTCCAATATATAGTGAATTATAAATCCCTTTATATAGGTTTATTATTTGTTAGCTGAAAATGAAAATTTTAAAAACTAAACCAAAGCTCTAATCTTTTGGCTGAGTGATATTTTCGCCCATACAAAAATAAAATCGAATCAAACAGAACTATATTTATTTGAGATTACATTTGTTTTAACTTTTAAGAGTAACAACAAAAAAACAAACTTAAAACTAAATCAAGCATTAACATTCTATAAAAATGTTTAAACTTTCGAAGTTCCTAGATTTTTATATTTACATCTTTTATTTGATTCTTCATAAAATTAAAGATACTACATTGTTACATTTTCAACTTTGAAAACACACAAATAATTTGTAAAAAGATTCTGGGGGAATCAGTCCCTCTTTAGTTTTTCCGAAAAATTTGCTTATTTTCATTTAAAAATCTACAAATTTCGTAAGCTTCCCATTGATTACGAATGCTTCTTATTGATGGGTAAGTGTAAATGTATGTCCTTTATTGAATTTTAAGATTACCTAATAATGTAAGGTTTCCTCAAACTAAATACAGTCAAAAAGGAAACCAATTTAGGATGATAGATGATAGATATGCTTTAACTATTGTTTGATTTAGAATAAAGAAATATAAAAAAGTTTGATTTATTGACAGTTGACAAAGTTTGGTAGATACCCCACTGCTTGTGTTAGATTCCTTTGAAAGATCCAAGTAGATTTTTTTGGCATTTCATATTTTTAATGTGAAACAACAAGAGATCTTCCTGAAATTTTGTTTTTTTTTTGTTTTCCACTATTTGCAACTCAATGGCATCAAAAACTTCAATAGTGTTTTACTTACTATTAGACCACATTGTGCTGAATGTATTCTTTACTTGTTTTGTTCTTTCCCTAGGCAATAAGGTTATGTCTGCTGCTGACTTTGAGATCTGGATGTTGAAGTTATTCTGTTAACCATTCTTTAGTTCTTTCAACATTTTGGACTGTTGTCAAGAATTTTAAGGACTATAGGAACCTCAAACTATGGGCTCTGATAAGCATGCTGCTCGTTTTCTACATAATCTCAAGATGGGGAAAGTCAGAACAATGCTAACCCATACTTATCCTTATCCGCATGAGCATTCACGTCATGCTATGATTGCTGTGATTTTCGGTTGCTTATTCTTTATTTCGTCGGATAACATGCACAGCCTCATAGAAAAGTTGGACAACAATTTCAAATGGTGGTCCATGTATGCTTGCTTGCTTGGATTTTTCTATTTCTTTTCATCTCCATTCATAGGAAAGACTATTCGACCAAGCTACTCAACTTTCAGTCGGTGGTGTGTGAATCCTTTTTTCTGTCTTCCATAAAGTGTATAATCAACAATTTTTCACACTATGAATATTTTTTAATTCTTTGTGTTGTTGTATAGGTACATTGCTTGGATTTTAGTTGCAGCTTTGTACCATCTCCCAAGTTTTCAGTCAATGGGTTTGGATTTGAGGATGAATTTGTCTTTGTTTCTAACAATTTACATATCATCCATAGTCTTTCTTTTTGTCTTCCACATCATTTTTTTTGGGCTTTGGTATATTGGTATTGTTTCTCGTGTGGCTGGAAGACGCCCAGAGATCTTAGCCATTCTTCAAAGTTGTGCTGTAAGTACACGCTATCCCCAATCTTGTATATCATGGTAACATTACTTTAAAAATAAAATTCAAATCTACCTTCTGCAGGTTCTTAGCATATCATGCTGTATTTTCTACAGCCATTGCGGTAATCGTGCTATTATGAGGCAAACACCCCTTGAAAGAAGGCATTCTAGCTGGTTTTCGAAAGGAGGAAATGGCAACAGTACTTGGCTTGCGAAATTCATTCACATTGATGAGCTTAAAGAACAAGTCTGCTCATCATGGTTTGCTCCTGTTGGATCTGCTACGGATTATCCACTGTTATCCAAATGGGTCATTTATGGGGAGGTCTGGCTTCTTTTATATTAGGGCTTCTAACTTTTAGTGTACGCGCTTATTTGACCATTCTCTGTTATATTCCTGCCTTTTTTAATCTGCAGTTGGCATGCAATGGGTCTTGTCCTGATTCATCTGATGAAATTTCTCCTATATACTCACTGTGGGCAACATTTATTGGTCTTTATATTGCTAATTATGTAGTGGAGAGATCAACAGGGTAAGTGGCAGCTTTGGCATAGTACTTGTTAAGTGAATATTGCGACTAAAAATGTCAACAACACATGCAGAATAGTTACTGTTCTTATGTTAATTTTTGCTTATGGTTAGGTGGGCTCTGGCACACCCTCTTTCTGTCGAAAATTATGAGAAGTTGAAGAGGCAACAAATGAAACCTAATTTCTTAGATATGGTTCCTTGGTATTCAGGGTATGTCTATGTCAACTAAACTTTTCCTTTTCAATACATATATTAGCATCTACCAATGTTTTCTTTGAAGCAATACACACTTGAAGCAGGATACTTGTGCATGGTCTGATCTGTCTGTTTATCTATTTTTCAGAACTTCAGCTGATTTGTTTAAAACTGTGTTTGACCTACTCGTATCAGTGACTGTGTTTCTTGGCCGTTTTGACATGCGAATGATGCAGGTATACTTTTGTTTTAGTGATATGATAGGATCAGATCCTTTCATCTTTCTTATTATATTGCATACTTTAAATGTGTAGGCTGCAATGACCAAAGATTGTGATGGAAACAAGAGCAAGGAACTTTTATACGATCATTTAACTGATAAGAATGATTTCTGGTTTGACTTCATGGCCGATACTGGTGATGGTGGGAATTCATCATATTCTGTCGCGAAACTTCTAGCTCAGCCTTTTATCAAAGTCCCGCTAGATGATGATTTTATATCTCTACAAAGGGGTAATGTACTGCTCATTGGGGGAGATCTTGCGTAAGATTTCCGTATTCTACATGTGATCCTTCCATATTCTCTGTTTTTTCTGCCAGGTCTGAATGTAATCGAATCGATGGATGTCTTTCTCTGATATATTGCAGATACCCCAATCCATCAGCCTTTACATATGAAAAACGTCTGTTTTGTCCATTTGAGTATGCGCTCCAACCTCCTCATTGCTATAAAAAGGACTCAATTTCTGTTGACAAGCCTGAATTACCTGATGGGGTGTCTGATCTGAAGCATTATGATGGTCCTCAATGTTTTCTTATCCCCGGAAACCATGGTGGGTTTCAGCTCTCAACTCCACTAAAGATCATAACAAGTATTAATTCTGAGGTCATTCGCTTCGCTTTGTATGGTAGCGTTAAAAACGACAAAAAGGAGCAAGTTTGTAGTTTTTCTTCTCCTGAATGAATATGTGAAATCATTTTTTGTTCGTTCTGGTTAAAGCGATTTTCTTTATCTTTTTCAGCATCCTACTTCCTGTATTGTCCAATACAAAATTTAAATTTTAACATATTCAAATGTGATATCTTATTAATCGAACATATTGCCGTCAAAGAAATAAAAAAATTAATGTAACATATTACTGACTGACAGTAATATATATTTTTCAAAAATACTCATTATACGGATTTGAACCGGTTGTGACATAATGATAACCTTAAAACAAACTATGAAACTACTAGCTACAAATCTTGGTCTATCTTTTTATATAACAATAAATTTTGAACAAACATTTTTGAAAAAATCATTTGAAAATTTCCAAAAATCATTTTTTGTATGTTTTAATTATATAAACTTGGGTTGCACTCACCATAAACCGACATATTTCAAAATTCTAACTCACGAAATCTTGACACATGTCATTAATCATTCAGATATTGCCACATGTCAAATTATAAAAACAAAGATATAAAAAATAACAAAAAGGAAATTCAGTAATTGTTAATAAATCAAATCATCAATTAAAATTCATAAATCCAAAAAAAAACGTAAAAAGTGAAAAAAATTTTAAAAAGAAAAAAAGGGAATCACAAAAATGTTAAATTATCTAATCAATAACTGAATTTAAAAAATACATTTAAAACAAATACAAAGAATAAAAAGTGTAGTTTTTTAAAAAGGAAAAAAAGAAATCACAAAATTGTTATTTTAACGAATCAATAATTAAAATTAAGAAATATATTTAACAAATACTAAAACAAAAATGTTAACCTAAATGTAGTTTATTTGCAATGTTAGTTTTCCAAGTTTCATGGTTTTCTACTAAATTACTAATATTACTGTTATTTATTTTTAATTATTTTATAATATTAATTATATATGGATATTTGTATGATATAATGCATATTATTTTGATATAAAAGTTCTGACTTCTATTAATTTATATGGAGTATACATGAGGTTAGATTAAGATTTTAATATGATCGAAAATTGAGTTAAATTATATAGCAAAATCAAGTGTGTATGAAGTAAAGCTGATTTAACAAAGAGTTAACAACCTAGAACTTTAAGATATTTTGGTAAATTTTAGGTCTTTTAGTTATTTGATATAAAAATAATTGATATTTTCGGGTTTATAATTGTTGGATAATTGAATTATATCAAGTCAAAATATTATTAATATTTTTAGGTATATAATTGTATTTCGAATATTTTGGGTATCTATTCGGTTCTCGGTTCGGTTCAGTTCATGTTTGGTCTCTCGGATATAGGCGTCTAGGATCCCTTTGGTTTTTTGGGTTAATGCCCTTTTCGGATTAAAAAACGAAACAACAAATGAGAACCAAAAGCTTTTAGACATTATATAAATTTTAAATATTTTTATAAGAAAATTTTAGTATACAAAGTAAATTTATTCATGTAGAAAACTAAAATTTTGTAATTGACTATTTTCTCTAACAAAACATGATTTCTATTTCTTTTCCTATAACAATTTAAGATATATTATTAATAACAAATATTTAATTGCATAATAATAATTTATTTTAAAATTTAAAACTCGTCCATCGAACGGATCCTAATCTAGTATATAATGAAAGAAGGGAGACTCTTCAAACTTGAGATATCAGCTTTATAAGAGAGGCTTTCTAAAAGAGGCTCTCTAGCTTGACACATCAACTTTTTTTTTTTTCATGTTAGTTTTTTTTCCTTTAATCCACATCAGCATTTATTTAAGATTTTATTCTCTTCCTAAGCTACATCTTCCTCTAAAGCTCTCCATAAATAGATCTTTCACTTTTCTTTTCAACAGTTTATACTCATGAGTCTTTCTCTTCTACATTTACGGATAGGATGTCTTTCCTTATTATGAGATAAGAAGTTACACTCAATTCGATTTATAATAACTACTTATCCAATGATGTTTACTCTTCCTCTTTCGTTGTTTCAGGCTCTGTTCTAAAAATCCCTGCCTAGCTCCGATTACTCCCCGTTTAGTCTCTAGGCCCACCCTCGCCGCCCCGACTAGCGCCTAATCGCTAGGCCCATTTTTACCGCAAGATTATTTTTTTTGTTATTCAGACATTTAGATTGAGATTTTATGATATTTTACAATAACTTATGTTCAAAATTTTAATAAAAATCATAATTTGTTTTTAAAAAATATGTTTTTATGTCTTTAATGCAATTTAAAAAAAATATTATAGAAAAATTTAATTATAATGGATTAATATATTTTAAAAACATTAAAATAGTCTTAAAACTCTAAAACTAATCCCCGATTAATCCCCGTTTAATCTCCGATTTATTGGTTAGGCACTAGGTCCACCCTTGCCGCCCGACTAGCGCCTAGCAATTTTGAGAACATTGGTTTCAGGCAACATATTGGTGTACGATTCAATTGTAGGCTTCGTAGCTGCTTTTGATATTCTGACATGCATGTTTTGTCAGGTATATGTTACACAAGCGATTTGAGCAATCTCATCTAAATCTTCCTCAAGGCTGATGATAAAATATAGCCTTGGGAGTAATATTTTTTGTTGCAGATTGATAGAAAATTTGTCAAATTGCTACAAAATTAGGTATTTAGGTTAGTGATGGATTTGGGAAGTGGTTTTATTGGGAATATAGGTTAAAACCTTAATGATTTTTGTCAACTTGATGACGGCTATTTCTTTGTGACGGGTTGCGATTTTAGGCAGCCATTATCCGTCAGACAATCACCAGCCTCCTCCTCCAATGTCTATATGGCTTCCTAGAAAAAGGTAATTCTCTTACTAAACTATTTTTATCTTGCTTCTCTTTTACCCTACATGTTTTAAGCTCTACATGAATCACTGTCAAAGCTTGACAAAGTATGAACCTTTTATGGGTTTGAAGATAGAGTTTATATTTATCCCAACTTGGAGAAAATTAGAAGCATGAAATTTATTGAATACTTTGGTTAAGTCAGAGATTACGTAGACCTCTATTGCTCGAAACATAGAGTCCGCATGTGTACGTGTACATATACACAAGAATCAATATAAGTTAATACCAAATTTTTTAAAAATATAATTACCATAAAAGAAGATAATGATCAAGAGGTTATGCAAATAAGTTTATACAAATATACGTAAATAAAATGTGTAAGTATAAATTCCTGGCATGCGCGGGTTCTCACCTAGTATACTAATAAACCGAAACAAAAAAAAAAACAAAAAATCTACATCAGGAGGGTTACATTCATCATCACTAGACCATTACTCATCATTCATTCACCCATCAAAAGTATTTTAAATTAAATGAAATTGGCCATTGACTCGTTTCAGTTAATACCAAAAGCAAACAAAAAAAAAGAGTCGTCTTCTTTTTTTTTTTCCCCGGTAAAATACTAAAATCAAAAACCTCGAGTCTTGACAGCAAATATCTATCTGTTCGCAGTTACATGTCTGATGCGATTTGGCAGTTATTATTAAAATAAAATAAAACTTAACAATTTGAATGTTTCTTTTCAAAAAAAAAACAAGCAAAATTCTTACGAAATTCATAGAGATTTTTGATTTCATATTATAGCTAGTAAGAAAGAAATGATTTCCACGGAAGGAGGAGGAAGAGACGCTAATAATGGCGGCGAGGAGACAACAACTCCAGACGTCCGATGGAAGTCGTGGCTAATTCCAATGGTAGTGATCGCAAACGTCGTCGTTTTCATTGTTGTAATGTACGTCAACGATTGTCCTCACAATAGCCATCGATGTCTCGTAAAGCTCCTCGGACGTTTCTCCTTTGAGTCTTTCAAAGCCAATCCTCTTCTTGGTCCTTCTTCTTCTACGTGAGTCTGATCCTCTCCTTCACAACATTGTTAGCAAAATTGATTTCGTTTTTTCTGATCTGGGTTTTGAAATTTTAGGATCGTAATTTAAGTCAAACATTCCAATTTCAGATTTTTTAATCTGAATTTATGAATATTTGGTGTAGGTTGGAAAAAATGGGAGCTTTGGCATGGGGGAAAATAGTAAACAAGAGACAAGGTTGGAGACTTTTAACATGTATGTGGTTAAATGCTGGTGTGATTCATTTGGTAGCAAACATGTGTTGTGTTGCTTTCATTGGAATTCGTCTTGAACAGCAGTTTGGTTTTGTTAGAGTTGGAACAATCTATCTTGTTTCAGGCTTCTGTGGTAGTATTTTATCTTGTTTGTTTGTTCAGAATGCTATATCTGTTGGTGCTTCAAGTGCTTTGTTTGGACTCTTAGGAGCTATGTTATCTGAACTTCTTATCAATTGGACTACTTATGACAACAAGGTATGATTCTGAATCCAAAATCATTTAACTCTGGTAAATGAATTGTTTGGTTGGTTGATTCTGTTTTTTTTTTCTTTACTTTTTGTAGGGTGTGGCTTTGATAATGCTTTTGGTGATTGTTGGTGTTAACTTAGCATTAGGAACACTTCCTCCTGTTGATAATTTTGCTCATATTGGAGGTTTTTTAGGTGGGTTTCTACTGGGTTTTCTTCTCTTGATTCATCTGCAGTTCGAATGGGAGGAAAACAGAGTTTCTCTTATCCCTGGTTCCATTGTTAAACCAAAGTACAACATTTGTCAGCTTGTGCTTTGTGTAATTGCATTCATGGTCTTTGTCGCCGGGTAAGCTTCAGAACTTTCTTAGTTCCTTCATGATACCAATTACCATATCTTTCTTAGTTGATTGGGTTTGGATGGATGTTATATGATCAATGTGCAGGTTTGCTTCTGGATTGGTGATACTATTCAGAGGAGATAGCTTGAACAGATACTGTAAGTGGTGTCATAAACTTAGCTACTCCTCTAAATCCCAATGGACATGACAACATTTTTCTTTTTGTGTTCTTAGTGTTAGATTAGTTTCTTATTCTTATTTGTAAGTATACCAATTTTTTCTATTGTAGCTATGGTTTACTTATCAAGTTTATAAAATTTTTGAAAAAAAATAGCTACAATGTAGCCAAATAATACAGCTTTGTAGATGTTAACATTATGATTAAGCAAGTCCTATTTGCATTTAGATTTGATCCATTTAACTCCAAACTACAAACCAAGAAAATTAACAGCAGAGCTTTCAATCCACTGATCTACAATAAAACCGGGTGAAACCGGTAATCTACTTCTACATTCGATTACGATCACAACCCAAACCAAATAGAACAAACCGGTTCTAGTGTTTCTCAGTACCTATACCCAATTGGCATCCCGAGCCGGTCCAATCGACCTGAACCGGGATAAGCCTTATTCATAAAACTAGTATGCAGAACAGAACTTTTCTGCGGACCTGACTTCGTATCACCATAGTACAGCACATCGACAAATGCAAACCGTTTTGATGAAGACCACTCGTAATACAACTGTGGTCGCGACTTCGGGGCACTAGCAGACCGGGACTTAGCCCTAGAGGACTCTGTACAAGCCATGTAGCTTGGATGATCCCCGTAGCAGCAGCTTTTGGTGTAATCACTCGGTGCAATAGAAGAACTAGTTGTGAAAGCAATGCGTTTGGTTCTAGAAGTAGCTGAGTATAACTGAGGACTACTCTCTGCAGTGCAATACTGGCTTCTGATCTCTTCATGGGACGAGGATGGGCTAAAAGGCATGGCGAGAACTGGTTCAGACAGGCCTGCTTTGTCTAGGACCATGTGGGATGAGTAGAACATGTCAGGTCTGCTGCGTCTTGTGTAAGAACTAATGTGTTTCCTGTCGATTTGAAGGATCTTTTCTTCTTCGTCCGTGGTTGAGAATGTTTCTCTGTGAGCAGTGTAAAGTCTGTTGTTGTCGCTTGCCTTAGAACCGTTCCTCTGCAAATTTTAATCCAATATTTTAGTTAAATGGTTATAGGAGTCGCAAATAAAGACATCAAAATGTGAAATGGATTTGTTTTGAGAAACATATAAACCAATTCTTGAGATCGGATTTGTTTTGAACATATGCAATGCAAGTAACTTACACAGTCCAATAACCCGAAATTTCAAACCAATGGGACCACAAGCAACAAAAACAAAGGGAGAATCAAACGGGAATTGAAATCTTAATACCTTAAAAAGATGAGAATGAGCTAGCTTGGAGCTGCGAGAAGAGATCGAATGCTGGAGTTTTTCCGGCGTTGGTGGACCCTTAAGGATAAATAGAGTTGTTAAGATGGAGTCTTGAACTAAAAGACATGTTTTAGGTTTAAAAAAGGAACAACCTTAAGGGATTTAACCAGGCTTACCGGGTTTTGAAAATGAAAAGATTTGATATTGTTGGAATGAGAAGAAGAAGATTCAGGCGTGACAATAACCCTAGTGGCACGGACACGAGCCTGAGCTCGAACCAAAGCGTGCATCCTTCGCAGATGGACTGACATCCTCTTTCGTTCAATATGGCCTCTAACTATGGCTTGAAGCCTAACCAAACCCTTGAGTGCCCTTAACGCTCTTCTTGCCTACATTAAAAGTAAGCAAACAATCACAAGTTGCTTTAAATTAAATCCCATGATCACTAGAGCAGATTCTAAGTATCATCAATTCTTTTTAAAAAACTAGAGCCTTGGGCCCTTGAGCTCAAGGTCTCCTCATAATGGACAGGATCACTAAAGCATATTGAAAATTTTAAAACATTACTTTTGATAAAGGTTGGCGCCAAAAGGAAGGAAAAGTAAACCAAGTTGACCTTTAAGGAAATTGACCTTTTCAGATATTCACGAGGAATTCAACAAAATTAAGAAGAGGGACACAAATAAATATGATGAAGACATTTACATGTAAAGTCACTCTCTACGAGAAGAAATATGAAACCGACTATTAATGAACAATGCGACTTTTATTCTGATGAGAACACACATTTGGGTGTGAATTATCTTGCACACTATACATTACTATTTTAAGCCCTCCAATATATAAGATTCGCCATAAACAATAAAGCATAAAGTTCAATAGGCATGCATCGAACATTAATAGACATGTATACTAACTACGTATAGGCTATAAAATATAGAGAATGAACTCAAATATAGACTATAATTTTAGCAGCCAGCATTCACCATGTAATTAAAAAGTGGTCTAGTGAAAGATATTCACTAATCATTAGAACAAAACTTTTCACACCTTTGTATTGGTTGATGTTAAACTATTATTATTCGACTGGGTATTTCAACTAGGTACTTTTATACAAATCTTTCATTTGCTCAGATTTCTTAAAATAATTGGAAGTGGCTAAATCTCTAACGGATATATAAGATAATTAGAATCTTCTACATTTTTGGGACTGGATCGATTTTAAGAGTTAGTTAAATTGCAAACAACCCCTAAGGAAAATGCAAATACAATTTTTTTTTTTTGGGTATCCACAAATTACTTTATACAAAGAATATTCAAGTGCTCTAGCATATTATAAAAATAAATGGGAATATAGAAGGTTAATATCTAATCATCCTTCTAGGGAAGTGGAAGAAGCAGAAGGCTTACGACATCGAAAACTGTTACCTCGACGATAATCCCCGTGAATGTTTTCGAAATCTATTACCATTTTTATACTTTTCTCTTCCAAAATAAAAATATAATTATACAAATTAATCAGTTCATTTAAGCTGCCCGCAAAAACAAAAACAAAATTATTTACCTTCTTTCAAAAACTTCAAAACGTTATGTATTCATATTTTTTAGCTTCGTGATAAATTTAAAAATAAGTAAAATATTATTCAGTAAAAAAAACATATTTAATAAAGAAAAAGAAAAATTACCAAATAGCCGCGAAACGTAGATTGTATCTTAATCGCCGCAAGATCTTCACGACTGCCACGGCCGTGTCCCTCAAACCTGCTAACATGCGCCACCACATCTTCGAATCCGTTGCTATAACGCGCCGCAACTGGACTACGCGTTGACCTCCCGCTCGTGCTCGTGAGTCTGACGACCGCAGCAGCGACGGCGGCTTCAGCAACAGCAGCAGTAGCAGCTGCCACCGCAATCGCGTGTTTGTCCGAATCTTCACCTCCCTCGTCCTCCCACCTCGGCTTCTGTTTCCGGCGTCGTCTTGGAGACGAATGGTGCGACGGCGGCGGAGGAGGTGACTGACTCGGCGGTGCTGTTTCTTTTTCGCGTTTGGATTTGACGAAGCTCCATCGGCGTTTTGGATTAGAGGAATTTGACCGAGAAGGTTTTTCACCGGATGGATCCGGATAACCCGAGTCGGGTTTCTTAAGTCCGAATAGATTCTTAAACCACCGTGAAGCTTTCCCCATTACAGAAGCAGCGAGGGAGATAAAATCTGAAAAGCTTGTAATAAGAGAGTTAAGTAGTCACAGCAGTCGAAAACAGTGTTGTTGTTAGTACCACGCTCCTCACTCGCGCGTGTTTCTCACTCACACCCTTTTCCCGGGAAATTTCGTTGATCTCCATATATTCTTTATTTTAATATAGAGTGCGTCGTGTAATTTACGTCTATAACATGTCCCATAAAAATCCATTAAATGAAGGAAACACATTATGGAACAATCCAAGTCCTATGTATCTAAAAATTCTATAATGTAAGTTATTATTTGAAAACTTTGGTATAGTATTTGTTCATGTGAATTTGATAAATAACGTGAAGAGTTCCTAAAGAACAGAGAGATGACAAAAAGCGTCTATACTTTTTAGAGATGGGCAGAGGACCACACTACAGGGCCCATAACGGATGACGTCACTTTTTGTGGGTCCTTCTCCGTAAATCCAATGGCTGTTAAATAAACCTTTTCCCCCTCTCGTCATCACGTTTTGGTGGTCCCTACTCCGTTTTTCGTTTCGTAACGGAATCGCGCCGTACGCGTCGTTTTGCTCCCATGGCAATCGAAGTCATGAATACAATTCTTATACTACTATTTGTTTTTTTCTTTGTTCTTTTGCTACTACTGTATTTTGTCTATTTGTCTTTCAAACATAAATGTGATATAATCTTATCAGATTTATATAGAGGTTAAAGTTTTCGGACTGTAGTGATAGTTATTTTCGCTACATTCTATTGGTCGTAGTTGTACGAATAATGAAATTATATTAAAACTTTATAGCCATCTACATATATGTTAAAACATCTATCCATAAGATCGGAAATTGTCATCATGTTAAAATGTTCGTAAACATTGGAAATTGTCCTAAGTACCTAAATTATAATAGATATTATTAAATTTTCCGAGAAGAGATGGTACTACTAAACTAGTGCTATATACTGAATTTTAGTACGTAGTATTTGTCAGGATTGTACCTATATTTGAATATAAAATTTTCAATCTATGTCAAATTTGAATATAAATGTTTACGAACAACAATATATTGGACTCGCAGTTCATTAGTTCTTTGTATTTAGGTGTAAGTTATATCGCGATAGTCAGATTAAATACAAGCTTACGGCTTAGTGACGACCTGGGTGGGCTGACTACTGGAAACGAGATTTCCTCTGAGACCACGAGAACCGTCCCTTGATTATTCACCCGTCCGGCTACGAGTTTCGGCTTTGCAACCATCCACTTGTATCCGTCCGTTGCGTAGATCCGGACAAAATCTATTATCAGCTATTAAAACTTCCCTGAAATTACAAAAAAAAAAAAGAAATCACTTTCATTTTAGTACTTAGTATAATTCTTCAAACCGATAGAAAATACGTATATATATTTAGGATCCTATTTTTAAAATACGTATCTTAAACCATAACCAAATCAAATGCAAGTCTTATTGATTTAGGGATTTTATAAAAAAATGCCTCGTGTTATTGGAAATGTTTTAGATTTTAATGATTTTAAGGTGGTTTGGAGGATGATCTTAGTTAAAATTTTATTATTTAAAGTGGAATTAGAGAGGATGTTACAACACATTAGACCAACTTCCCTAAATTTATCTTAAATCATACAAGTTCACTAATATTTAAATTATTCAAAATATAAAGTTGAATTCACCCTCCTAAGATAGTAAGATCTAAGGCTACCAGCAAATATGGTTAATCGTAAGTTGGTAATATAGTAAATGGTTACTACTTGGTCCTTACATAGTAAGATCTAATAATCCTACCAAGCAAAGCTCGTCTAAGTGGTAAGAGTACCTAACCAAAGTTTTAATCCACTTTTACCAAAATATTATCCGACTAATTTAAAAATAGAAAATAGATTTAATTTGATAAGATTTATAAAAGAATTTGTAAACTAACCGGATATTATTTCAACTACGAAAATATCCTGAACCAAAAAAAAAGATAAATGAAAATCAAAACCAAAGAAAAAAGTAAAAAAGAAAAAGAAAAAAAAGTTAGAAAAAGACCCTAAAAGGCTAAAACTGTGGGTGGCCGATCCAATTGCCTTTCTTCTTCCACTGCAATTTTGCTAAACATCATACATTGCCCCCTCCTTCACTCCAGCTTCTAAGAGGACCAAACTCCTCTCTGTAATGGCGACACTTACTCAGGAAGCTATTGACACCTTCGTGAGCATCACCAGTGCTTCCAATTCCGTCGTCGTTCGGATTCTCCAGGTAATTCGATTACACTCCTCTTTGATCCTTGTCTTCCTTCTATTTTTAGATGTTATTATGTTTTTCTGGAGCTATTTTAGAAGTTTCTCGAATCGTTGAAGTACTGGTTCGTTGGACGATCGTTTGATCATCGAATTTCTAATATACATTCTTTTAAAATTCATCATGATGTTGCAATTGAAATCAATAGTGTTGAATTTTAAGCTGTTTCGATTATCGGAAATGAGTTTTTAGGGATGGCTTATGCTCTTGCATTGCTGTGTATTTTTTGAGTTAGTTGAATTCTCACGCTTATCAATTTTGGTATTTGTTCATTGATATCAATATTTGTTTGTTGGTTGCAGGCATATTATGGGAATCTCAATGTAGCTGTGAATAAATACTTCACTGAGGGAGGAGATCAAAATTCGTATGCCTTCCCGTTGTTTTTATTTGCTACTTAGTTAACTTGCGTGTAATTTAGATATGTATGTGAAACGTTCATATCATCTTTGTGCAGACTACAAGAAGCTCCAGCTAATATCCCTCAGGATAATGCAATGGATATAGATGTTGATTATGATGCGGCTTCAGCTTTACAAGGGGAATCCCATCTTTCTCGTCTTTCGGAAGCTAGACCAACGGTCCCTTTCCTGTATCGTGATCCAAACTTTCCGAGAAGTTTATTTGATAGTGATCCAAGGGAGGTTAGGCAGATACCTATAGAAGTTAAAGACAGCAGTGGGCCATCAGGTCCGTCTAATGATGCTTCTTCTATTGAGGATCCAGATGCCCAAGGTGAAGAAATTGATGATGATAGTCATTCTGCTCCAACAGGACAAAACAGGCATCACAATTACAATGACATAGATGAAGAAATGATTCGAGCTGCTATTGCTGTCTCAAAAATGGAGAATGGGGTAAGATTTGCTTAGATAATGGGAAATTGGGTTTGTTTCCTTGTTTATTTTGGCTTCAGATTTTGGCACAGCCTGTTCTTGTTTAACTTGAAGTAACAAGATTTATTCGATGGTTTCTATCATATAGGTTGCAGGGAATCATTTACCTGAAAATCATCAGTCTCACATGGAAAATGATGATGACGTAACAAAAGCTGCCAAGGTTTGTTGATGTTTCTACTTTTTCTTTTTCTTTTTCTTTTTCTTTGTTGACCTCCTCCTGTATACTCTGTTAACAAAATGAGGTGCAGTCATCGGAGGAAGAAGTGTTGCACAGTCGAGGCTGGAAGGCTTCAACCTCAGAAACAGAAGCTTCTGAAGTGGTTTCTATTCCAGGACAGCAGGGTACACAAGCCTCGAATGGAAGGTTACTTTGTTCTGTTTAGTAACACCTCTTGTAGTCAATCAGTTGGTCTTCTGGTTTCGTAAAAAATTAATTTTTTATGTGTAGATTCGCAGCACCTAGCTTACTTTCTGAGGGTGAGGGTGAGGATGAGGATGAGGATGGGGATGAGGATGATGACTCTGACTCTGACTCTGATTATGTTGAGGAGGAGCAAGAGCAACCCCTTGTTAGGCGCATACCAAGACCTGCTGTGTCTGGATCTCGGGCCCCAGCTAACGAGGATCTTTCCGGGAGCCCTGTAGCAGAAGGTGCAGCTATTCATTCACCGGATGCTGACTATGGTTTTACTTCTGAGGTAGCAAAATATATATATGATTTTTTCCTAGAGTAGTTAGTTCATGCCTGAGCTAATACTCTTATTACATGTTTGGTTTAAGTGGGGAGGCATTTCTTCTGTGGAACATGATGAAGCTGTCATGCTCGAGGCTGCGATGTTTGGTGGTATTCCTGACACTGAATATAAGTTTCCTTATGCACCTCATCTGCAAAGATGCAGCGTCCACCCTCACCGTCATTGACAGCTCAGAGGTTGATTCGAGAACAACAGGTTAGAAATATTTTTCATTTAATTCCTCCCTAAGTTTGTATAAGTGCTCTGCAAATCTCCTTGTTGATACCTGGCAGAAGCAAGCCCTTTCTGCTTGAGGATGTCATCAACTTTACCGTGATTTTGTTGTCACTCTTGATTGGAGAATACAGTTTAGTTAATATATCATTGTGACAAGAAGAACATAAGTATTGGGCAAAGGGTTTCACCTTTTTAGGTTACCAAATAATACTGATGATGATGATAAGTTTTTTATGTTTGTTGTAATGTTAACTCGTGCAGGATGATGAGTATCTTGCCTCGCTGGAAGCTGACCGGGTAAAAGCTGAGGCTCGTCAATTAGAGGAAGAAGCTGCTAGAGTGAAAGCTCTTAAAGAGGCAAAGAGAATGGAGGAAGAAGCTCGCAGGAAGGTCGAAGAGGAACAAGTACGCTTCTTATTTCACATGAGTCTCTAATCTCATGTGTGAACAAGTCACCTCGAGTGTTTTGTTTGGAATTGTAATCTGATTCTTTTGTTTGTTTTTTTCCTATCAGGAGCTGGAGAGGCAATTAGTTTCCAAGGAAGCATCTCTGCCTCAGGAGCCACCAGCAGGCGAAGAGAACACCATCACACTTCTAGTCAGATTGCCAGATGGCACTCGACATGGCCGCCGATTCCTTAAATCCGACAAACTCCAAGTGAGTTTCTCCAAACCAGCTTTAATTACCCTCAAATACATAAACCTTAATAATTAACCACAAATCATGTCTTCTTTCTCAATTGCAGTCACTTTTAGACTTCGTAGACATCTGTAGAGTTGTGAAGCCCAACACTTACAGGCTGGTATGTGATTTTTACCATAAAAGACTTTTTACAACTTTTCACTGGAGAAGTGTTTTAGTTGGTAATGGTATATTTGTGTGATCAAAACAGGTAAGGGCCATATCCTAGGCATGCTTTTGGCGATGGAGAAAGCTCGTCGACTCTAAATGAGATCGGTTTAACGAGCAAACAAGAAGCATTGTTCTTGGAGCTGATCTAAAATGGGGTTCCATAGCTTATTCTTAAGTGTTTTTTTTTCTTTTTCTTTTTTTTCGTAGAAGTTACATTATTACTCTTTAAATAATTATTGTTTTATTTAATCCGAGGCTGGCTTTAAAAGGAACGATTTTTTTTTTTGTTTCTCCCATGTACATCTTCGAATCAGAAGTACAGTCTCTATTCGTTGGTTTTGTTGGATATGATATCCTCTCTTTTCATCTCTTATATAATAGCTTTGGGATTCTGGATATCAAATTTACCAAATTAGCAAAAAGATATGATATTCAAAGCTTTAGTGTGGGAATAAAGTTTCTATCTTACCGTAAAAGATTGGCTGGTTTAATTGGTTTTTAAAATCATTGTAGCTGGATAGAATTTTAGTTCTGTTAATAAAATTTATAAGATCCAAAAGATTATGTAAGTTTCTTAGAAGATCAATTCAATTGTTTCTCATTGGAAATATTTTGTGTTGACAATAATTGAAGGGGAAACAAAAAATAAGAAAAGAAGAAGTGAGGTGATGGAGAATGAAAGACATGAGAAGCTACGGTTATATAAAAGCAAGTTGGGACAGTTGAGGAAAATATATTTGATTTTTAGTGGCAAATTCACAACTAATTTTGCCTTTCTTCTTGTTTCACCGTATGGGCCTTTTTTGTTCTTTACACCACACCAATAGTTTGTTACATTTTTAGTCTATCATGGAAAATATTATATTCCTAGAAGTTATAACCAAGTGGTCGGTTCTTAAATTTGTAACCATGTGGATTTTACAACAAACTAAATATAATTTAAAAGTAGACTAAACCGGGTCAAGTCGGTAAACGAAGAAGGAGACAAAGAGGCCGGGTCTTTCACGGCGTCGGCTGTCACATACGAAGATCTTGACGGAGACGTTAGATTTCTCGCCGTCGTCAAAGTTCCACAACTCCATCCGTTACATACACGCGCCTTAGAGCGTAAACATCACGCTTGCATGGAGGACCACTAAACACGGTGGTTAATATTATTATATCATTATTATAAGTCTCCTTTTATTTTTTGGTCTTGCACAAGAAATTCCCGGCAACGAAACCAACTTCTTTCTTGTCCTTTAATTGCTTAACCAGATTCATCTATACATACACACTTACATATAGACACTCAAACCACTTGAAAACGAGAGTTTAGGTTTAGATTAAATTTAAAATGTCATTCTCATGATAGCATGTCACTCTCTTTGATATTTTGTAATGACAAGAGATTCATTAATTTCAAAAGTAATTGATAAATTGTTTACATCAAATCAACAAGAAAAACAAAATTCCAATATATCTCACAAAAATCATATATAAGATAATTTCAAAATCCAACAATCAAATTTCAAATGTATGAAATGTTTTCTCCTAAAATAATCAATTAGAAAGTGTGTACAATATAACCAATTTGGTTAGTGCCAATTAAATCAAACAAGGAGAAAAGAATTTAAACACACATTCAAATGTCTATGATTCCCACTTTCTTCTATATCCAAAGAATCCAACAAAAATGGCGTCGTAGTACCATCATCTTCACCTTCACCATCACCATCACATGATCTAGTCATGAGTTCTTTTGCCCTATGAACCTCAACTTCCCAATCAGTCTTAGCTAACACAACCAACATCGAAACCAGGCACGAGCCTTGCGCTGCAAACAGACCGAGCCACAGTCCCTTGAAGTCAAACCCACTAAAGAAACTTAACCATATAGCCACAGGCATTCCCACGAAGTAGAAACAACACAAATTGATGTTTGCTCCTAACTTAGGTCTCGCACTTCCTCTCAAAACTCCACACATTGTAGTCTGAGGACAGTTTCCTAGCTCGCAAAGCCCGATGATTGGTAAAACCATTGAAGTCAACTTCACAATCTCTTCCTCATTCGTGAACAATCTAGCCCAACAATTCCTCACCATCACAGCGAAAAACATAGCGCATAAACCTAAACCTAGACTTAAACAGAGTCCAGTTCTCGCAGCTATCCTCGCTTTACCGGGCTGATTCGCGCCTAGTTCGTTTCCGACTCGCGTAGAAACGCTGATACTCAAAGAGGAAGGGAAAATGTAGATCAAAGCGGTGGTTTGAATCAAGATTCCAATTGATGCGACGGTTGCTTGTGGGTTAAGTAACAATCCACAAAGAAGAATCATGATTTCGTACCACCACCATTCTAAACAAACCGAGACGCAACTAGGGATTGCTAATCTCATTAGAGATCTCCATCCTTTAAAGCAATCCATTGAGAATCCTCCCCAAGTCTTCTCGTAAACACCTGAAAACACTATGTAGATGATCAGAAACCCTAGGAGATTAACATTAGTCCAGATTGCTCCCAAGGCGACTCCTTTAAGGCCGAGACCGAGGGAAGAAACGAGAAGGTAGTTGATCGGAATGTGTAGTATTACGGCGAAGAAAGCAGAGTAAGTAAGAGGAAGAGTGATGGATTGAGATCGGAGGTAAATACGAAGAGGATGTAAGAAAGATTGGAGAATCAGATCAGGAAGAGAGAAGAGGATAAAGATCTCAGCTTGGTTAGAGATCTCTTCGTCTTGTCCGAAGAATATAAGGATCTTCTTGATGTTGAACCAGAGGATAGAGATGGGGAGAGAACAGAGGAGGAGCAAAAGTGTGGTTCTTTGCAAAGCAAGGCCTAAAAGTTTGAATCTTTTGGCGCCAAAGGCTTGAACACAAATAGGTTCCATACCAATGGAGAGACCAGAGAGGAGAGAGTAGCCAGTGATATTAGCGAAGCCGAGGGCAAGTGAGCCACCGGAGAGAGCAGAGAGATCGTTGAGACGTCCGAGGAAGAGCATTGAGATCATTGACCTAGAATAGAGAAGTAAACCGGTTAAGATCATTGGGAGAGATATTTTGGCGATTGATTTGGCTTCTTGTATCGAAGAGGAGAGATGGGTCGGGTTCAGATTCGGATCTTGTCGGTGATCTGTTTGGTTCTTGAGGATCAAAGGAGCAGCCATAATTACAGGTTTGAGAAAAAAGAGAGAGGGATGATGAAGAAGAAGAAGGTGTTGTTGATGAGTGAAAGATGTGATATAAGTTTCAAATTAAATTACTAATTAAGATTAGAAAAAGTGATTAAGGAAACGAGAGGAGTTATTTTGACTGAGATATTATAACAGAACAATTTTGGCGGTTTTTTGACCAACCATTATGTCATCATTGTTATGACTCGTCTTCCTCCTATTAGTGAGATAGTATTTTTATTTTTATTTTCATCTATTGAAATTATTATTTTTTTACATTTGAAGATTGAGACTTGAGAGGATCAGCTTTGGGCTAAAATACATTCTCGGATTGAGGAGGAAGCTCGAGCTTAATAAGATCAGTTCGATCCTCTGTATTCGTCTTCTTTCACATGCTCTGTTTTGTCTTGTAATTGGTTCTTTATTCCTGATAAATCTTGTTTTGTTGAAATTCCAATAAGAAAGAAGAAGCAGAGAGTTTCCAAGTAAATATGAAAATCTTGGCTGTTTATTTGGAATGTTTATTTATTCTCGTATAATTTATTGTTTTTAAGATACAACTATAAATAGAGAATTAGAGATAGAGAGTTAAGAGACGTTTTCTGGATTTAAAAAAAAAAAAAAAATTCCTAGTGTAACAAATTGACTCGTGTCATTTCTTCCTCACTTTTAATAGTACTGAATTTGACCAATAAAGAGATTTTCTAAATAAAGAAAGGGACTATTTACAAAATCAATTAAATAATGCTCGAATTGGTAAGAATGGACACGGATTAGATAGTTTAAAATTTCGAATTATATATATATGTGAGCAAAAAAATTATGATACTCACAAGTACTTGATTTGGATGGATCTGTAGTAACTAGCTTAAAATAAGTTTTAAATATTAAATATATAAAATCAGATAACTAAAAATGTCATATAAAGTGTTTCAAATTTTGTTTCATAAATTTTCCTAACATACTTATTAAAGAAATTTGCAAAAATAAATCTTACTCAAAAAAGTTTAAAATATATCATACTTATTCTATTTGTTATATAATATTGTACATACTTTAATATATATATATATATATATATATATATATATATATATATCTAAAAGGGAATCCAGAGAAACCAAATATTCTAGATATAAAATTCTAAATATCTGATTTTCCTACGAGATCTAGAATCTCATATATTGAATATTTTGTCAACTAATAGTGTAATACTAATATAGAGTACGCTAATATTAGATTATTAGTAAATCTATGTAATTATAAAATTAATTAGTTATTGAGAAATTTGTAAAGATGGCCACATCTTCGTCAGAGTTGAATTGGTTGGACGATGTGATATAAAATGTGTGATAGTGATATTATTAATGATTTTCCTTCTGTTCGAGTTTTCTACCAATAATGCTAGAGAATTTTCCTTATTTTTCTATATGATACAATTTCTTCCTATTATTTTTTGGTCAATTCAAATCTTAAATAAATTAAGTAGCTGTAGAGGTTGATGTCAAGTTGTTACGAAATACTAAGATTTAAAATTTCTAGACACTTTTCTATAAAACTTCGGACGATGTTGATGCTTGCAATAAAGTGATCATATTTTTAGAAGAATATAATTTATATGGAATATACACCTATTTAATACATATTTCAAATAATTTATTGGACCACCCTATTCATATAGTCGAGGGGAACATTATTGTTTGGCAAGAAAGAAAAGTTGGCTTTCATAATTAGTTTTAAATTACTTTTTTATAAGTTTTTAAATATATATTTGGAATAAGAATTTATTGTTTGTGCGTAGATATAATATAATGTCACATGCTTCACCTCTATAGAATGTGGACCATTAATATAGCTTAAGTTAGGATGACGGGGAACAAAAATAACATTATCTTATCACGAGTTATGTCGATCGTTTATTATATAATATAATACTCGAGTGCACAACTGTAAATAGAAAGTATATGACGAAAAATAAACATTATATGATCAATAGAATATACGTATTTTTAAAATATATACATATTCTAAGTCATTTTCCGATCAATTTTGTAGGACACTGTCACGATTTAATCTTCAAGTGACCGAGTATATGATAATATGAACCAAAGAGAACTGATTTTTCTGTTCGAATAAATTTTGTCTAATATGTGCACCTATATAAGTTAACAGTTAAGGAAATTAAACTATGAAGATTGATTATGCTTATTGATAAGAGAATCTTATATGTATCTGTGTATATATACACCAATTTACTTGTTTTTCCAAAATTTTAAGACTGTATTTTGTAGAAGTGTTTAGATAATATATATCATCATAAACTATATACACTGTGAATATTTTCTCTTTTTTTCTTGCGTATACTTAAACTTATCTTTAAGCCTATGCTAAGGTAGCCTAGGAATCTAATAGAATATTTACTACTATAGTATTTAAACAAATTAAAATTCTTAACACAATTAACAGTTGTGTTCCTAATTCTCATCACGCTGTCAATGTTTTGATTGTTTTTTTTTTTTTTGTCGAACGATATACACTATAATCCTATAACAAACAAAATTATATACACTATAATCAGTCTACCGCATATATATAATATTTAATGGTTGTTCATCCATATACATTCTAGAAACGATATCTTCATATGATCAAGGTCATAAAAACAACAATATCTTTTGAGAAGGAAGGTGTCATATAGTCAAAAAATGTTCAGAAAGATATAATATCTTTGGCATAAAATAATACAAGACCATAAAGATCCTAGGTAATAGGATGAGCCCTAGTAGCCTATTTATGCATTCTCATGTCATGCATGCTTTAACTAAACAAGCCTTTGTGTCCTCCTGTTAGGGCTGGGCATAAGTATCAGTTATCCACCCTATCCATCCGGTTTGTCCCGTATCTACCCCATTTGGCCAAGTATTCGCCCCGTTCAAATTAAGTATTAAGCCTTCACGATCCATTACCCGCCAAGCCAAGCCAAATATCAAGCTGGAAATTTTTTTCCGCTAACCGCCCCGTTACTCGTCTTTTACCCGTTACCCGCTACCCGTACCCGTTACCCACCCAATTACCCATCCATTACCCGTTACCCGTCCCATTACCCGTTTCATACCCGCAAAAATATCTGTTACCTGTAAAAAAAATATCCGTAACCCGTAAAAAATATCCTTAACCCGTTACTAAAAAAAAATCAAGTAATTATCCGCGGGTACCCGTTACCCGTGGCGGGGCAAGTAACCTGCAAGCTTCGGGATTTTGGGCGGGTACTTATTTCGCCGAATATCCGTTTTCGGCGGGGCAAATACCAAACCGACAAACTCAATTATCCGGCGGAGCAAACCGGATACCAAGGCGGGCAAAAAAACCGGATACCCAGCCCGTACCCACCCCTACCTCCTGTCGCTTGGTGACTTCGGTTCATGAGATAAACCATTATCCGATAAGCATAGAGTAAATAAAGTACTTTATATGATTTAATAGTTACAGTATTAATAGAACTTGTCGTGGGATTTAAGAGATCAATTATACTGTTATCTTATAAAATTGTTTAAAATGCTCGTGCTGTATATGATATATCGTCTAATTACGTCTTAAGTCTAATCCTTTTTAAACCCAAAAACAAATATTCTCACTTTAATACTGTTGAATCTAAAGTAACTTGATAATCTTCTAAAGAAAATCATTAGAATCCTATCAAATGACGTGGAAGGGCACAAATATAAAGGACTTGGTCAGGCTTATTCGTACTATGGAAAGCGGTATGGTGCGGAGAAATTGGAAAGCACCTAAGGTCAAAAAACTTTAACGTCAAAAAGTTCGTTTATTTTACCGTATTCTGTATCGTTATATTAGCTAGATTTGAATTCGCAATACACAGCATATCAATTGTTTTATTTTAAATTAAATTAAATGAAAAATTATCGACATTATTTATTAATACCAAAACAATAAATATAAATTTGAAAAGAATAGGATTTTAATCATAATTATTATTTACGATAGGACTGGGCATTAGAACTGTATATAGAAGTTTTGGATATAGAAGTTTTAGAACTGTATAGATACCTACAAAAATTTGGATCGGATTCGGGTCGGTTCTATTCGGATTCAGATTGGTTCGTGTCCAAAAAAATTTTACCTGTAAAAATCCAAAATTTTCCGGTACAAATCGGTTAGGATATTTTAGATATATTATAACCAAATTCGATAAATTTTATCCAAAATATCTGAAAATACAAAAAATACTCCAGAATACTCTAACACTTAAATTATTTTAATGAAAAATACCTAAAAATATGCTAAAATATCCAAAAATACCAAAGCATCTATGTGTGTTAATGTATTATATTTCGAGTATTCGGATACCCAGAACCAAACCGATACCCATGGATATATGAGTTTAGGATCCGATGGGTAAATTGAGCATACATGAACCCGAACCGAACCATATTTTTTTGTTGGTTTCAGTTCGGGTAATAGGATCTGGTTAGTCTATAATATTTTATATTTTAAACTTTTTCTAAAGTTTAAAATTTTTATTGGGTTTATACTTTTTATAAAGTGTAAAGATTATAATATTTTAAACATTTTATAGAGTTTAAATATATACTTATAATATTTAAACTTTTAAATAATTTAAATATTTATAATATTTTGAAAAATAATTATTTTTAAATTTATTCAACTAAAGAACCGAATAAAACTTTTAATTTTGGACGCTTAGTAAGTCAAACTTCCATCTTAATGGTATTTGGAGTTATTTTGGTCCTTTTAAAAATATGACACAAAACTATTGCAAACAAATTTTAGCCGATGTGGGATATTAAACTAACACAATTTGTTTTTATTGATAGAATAATATATGTTCTTTTTAAAATTTGAATCACAATATCAAATAAAAGTGAAAGGAGAATCATAAATATTTTTTCAATATACAGGTTTAAATTAGGTAGAGAGATTTTAAAATATTTAAAATTAGTGTTAGTTTTCATACTATTAAAATGTATTAGATAATTATTTAAAAAATTATTTTTTATTTTTAATAGTATAGATATTTTTAATAAAAAATAAATAAAAAGATGTTTGGATACAATGAATACTCATGTGTACTTCTCTTTTAATAGTAGTATATAGAGATTTGTAGTTTTTTGTTTGTTTCTTTATTTTTTATAAATACTTTTTATTTTGTTCTTTTAATAAATATTATAGTTTTTTTTGTTTCTTTACTAGTTATTTACTGTTTATATTATATTTAATGTGATTTCAACAATAAATGAGAAACCACATGTTGTGGCAAATGTAGTTCTACTTCGGTCAGAGATTGTCTTGAACTCTTGTTGATGGTCATCGTAAAGGCCAGAGATACCGGAAATTCTATGCGATGTATTCTAAATAGGAGTTTGGCGTTAGATAGTAATATGAGAATCATAGAAATCAGAACTTTGTCTCCATTTTTATCTCATGTGATGAATATTATCTCTAAAATATGATCAGTCATTCGTGTAATCTGCAATCTAGTTTTATTGCATAACCCACCTTTAGGATCTAAGTTCTACAACAACATACTAGGAGCACTGATTTTTAAACGTAAATTATGCATTGACAAATCCAAGATTTGATAGAGCTTAAGGAATCCAAATTTCTTAATCGATGATGGATATTGAACAAACACATTATTTTCTTCATCGATTGAGTTATTTATGTCCGTTTTTTAAATTTTGAATCACAACATATGTAGAAAAAATCTAAAATTTTATTAATTACATGTATTATATAATAATTTAAAAAGAAAATCAAATAAAGGCATAAGGAGATTCATATTTTTCAAGTATATTGGTTTAAATTGGGTAGAGATATTTTAAGAAATTTGAAATTAATGTTAGTTGCCATACTATTTAAATCTTTTAATATTTATTTTTATTAGATATAAAAACTGTTTAGATGTAGAAATATGTGAAGAGTGTTTGGAAATAATGATAACTCAAATATATTTCACTTAATAGTATAGAGATGAAAGAATAGAGTTAAATAAGAGCTCCAAGAACCAAGTGGTGGTATCCCAGTGGCTTGAGGTTGGGTATGTGCCTGCCTTGAGACTCGGGTTTAAATCCACTTGGCCACCCAACTCACAGAGAAGCTGTGCAAAAAGGAAGCTGGGCCTAAGGAGGATTAATTTGGATCTAAGACCCGGAGGAACCTCTGGATTATCAAAAAAAAAAAAAAAAAAAAAAAAAAAAAAAAAAAAAGAGCTCCAAAATATTCGAAATAAGAATCTTATAAGCTCCTATGGTCGTTCCTTTTTCTATGTGTTGGTGTTCTATATGACCGACATAAGACTTGACTTGTTAGATATTACAGAGGTTTAGTGAGCACCCCTAACCATTGTTGAGAGCAAAGAGAGCTTACCCTTTGTTGTGACTTTTCCCCTAGAAAACCGAAAGAAGTAAGAGCAAACTTCATTGGAGAGGTTTTCCATGAGTATCTCTAATTATATATTATATTAATATATTTTTATGATATAATTAAATATTAAATAAAAGTAAAATTCAACCTTTCATATTATGACACTTGTCATAAGAGTTTCTGTTTTTTTTAAAAGTCTTTTATTGAATATAAAGAGTTTACAACAGACAACAAGTACATAAAACAACTCTTTGAATACATAGGAGGACCATTATAATTTTGAGAAGAAACATGTTTTAGATGAATTTGACAACGAATCAGCAACTTTGTTGCATTCTCGCGACACCACTGCATAATAAGTGGAGTGAAGCGATTCGCCTGACTGCGAACATCAACGAGAAGGTCTTAAATTTTTGTAAGACCAGTATAAGCCCTTATAAAATCATATAAGATTATAAGGTCTCATAAAAACTTTATAAAACCATATAAGAAAGTTTTTATACAGTTTACTAAGGTTATATAAGATTTTATAAACACTTAAAAGGGTTTTACAAGGTAATATAAGGGGTTTAAAAGGATTAATAAGATAATATATTTGAACTTCAGATGGTACAATATTATGTTTAATTAATTAATTAAATGAAATTAAATAATAAAAGAGAAAACTTTGTTGAAATCCGTTTCATTGTAGTCGAACTCCAGATGGTACAATATTATGTTTAATTAATTAATTAAATAAAATTAAATAGTAAAAGAAATTTTTTTGTTGAACTCCGTCTGGTTTTAGTTAAACTCTAAATGGTACAATATTATGTTTAATTAATTAATTGAATGAAATTAAATAATAAAAGAGAAAGCTTTGTTGAACTCCGTCTGGTTATAGTTGAACTCCAGATGGTACAATATTATGTTTAATTAATTAATTAAATTAAATTAAATAATAAAAGAGAAAACTTTGTTGAACTCTGTCTGGTTATAGTTGAACTCCAGATGGTACAATATATGTTTAATTAATTAAATAAATGAAATTAAATAATAAAAGATAAAACTTTGTTGAACTCCGTCTGGTTTTAGTTGAACTCCAGATGGTTCAATAATTATGTTTAATTAATTAATCCCACAATTTTATCTGCCAAAACTTTTATCCCACAATTATTCAGCCAAAAAAAGATTCATAATTTTCGTGACAAAAAATTGTTCTATAGTTTCCTAATATAAAATAATTATGTAATTAATTATGTAGTTTTATCAAAATAATTAATTATTATTTTTATTAAGGATATTTATTTTGTCAAATGACATGCCTCATAGTGACATTTTTGAAAATGGCCAAAAAAAGTTATATTTGTAGAAAATGGTATGCAATAAGGGTATTCATGATAATTTCTCTAAAATTTTAACGATCAAAATTTGAAGTACTGTTCACGTTTTAAATGTATTTAACTATCAAAAATACAGTAAATAATATAAAAAATTTCATAGTAAGTTCAAAAAAATATCCTCTCTAAAAATCTCTAAACTTACACTCTTCTTATAATATCAAATTATTCCATTCAAGAATACATACTTTTTTTTTAAAGCTTTCATATTTATATTTTTGTTTTATTTTAACTAACTTATCTCCTTAATTTGATGTTCTTTTATATTTATGTTCTTTATAATTTGTGCAACTTTATATTCGATGTTGCTTCAATTATGTGTTTTTGTTTATAAATTTTGTGGGAATGATTTTGCATATCTGAGATATTAATGGAGATTCATATGAGGAGATATTTGAATATGTATTGTAGAGCAGTGGTGGACATTCCAGTTTACAGTTCGGTTTCTTCGATTTTTTGGTACCATAGAAAATAAAACCATTTAAAAACCGATTGAAATACGGTTTGGTTCGGTTTGTTTTTTTTTGGTTTGTGGTTTTATTTTTTTTAACCATAATTAATTCGGTTTGGATTGGTTTTGTTTCGGTTTCATTTTTTATAGATTATTTAATAAAACAAAATGAATCTTAGGTATGAAGTTCAAAAAAATTGAATCCAAATCAAATAAAATAACCCAAATTGCAAATCTAAAATCAAACCTATAAAACTAGAAGAAGAACGAGAAAAACTTTGAGAACTTTCATCATCATCATCAGCTATGGTTCCTCACCTATTCACGTTGTTTCATAAATCTCTACTCAAAATAAAATAAAATAAAATAACAATGAGAATTAGCGTAAGATCAAAATACTTAACAAACTAGCTTAAGATAATTAAAATAATACAAATACATAATCTTGTGGAAAAGAATTCATAAATTCAGTTTCTTCTAACATTTTCTGAATTTTAAGGTTTTCATCTGTATAAGATGACATCTTAAACCATTTTTGTGTTAAAATCATAGTTTCGACCATAAAAAGAGTTAATATACTTTGATATGGGTCTAACATGTGATCTCATGTGCTAAAAAAAGATTCTAATGAAACATTAGAAACAGAAATAGCAAGCACATCTCTTGCAATTTCTATCTAGGATATTTTTTTCTAAGAAAAAAGTTTAATTTCATTAAAGCAAGCACATCTCTTGCAATTTCTCTTGCACTTTCACCTTGATTCTTCTCACTGCTCTGTGACCCAACAACATTGGCAGCTTGATTCTTCTCACTGCTCTTTGACCCAACAACATTGGCATCTTGCTTCTCATCACACGCATTACTAACCTCATTCTCCGCTTGAACACTGTCATTATAAACTTCAGTATCATCTTGCTCTTCTTCAGCACGGTTTTTATTATTCGACACATCTTCTTGCTTAACACATTGCCAACTGAAACCATCAAAATCATATCCACTTCTAATCAAAACTTTCAAATTTTCCACTTCAACATCTTTGATTTCATCAGGCCTGAAAAACTCTGCAGTGTCACATACGTAAAAAATTTCAATCTTTGAAATATATGGATACACAATCTCCTGTATTTAAAAGATTAAAATATTTACTATGTCAATTTAGAAACTATATGATAGTTACAGTATTTAACATATGAGCAAAAGATAAATGATTTTATATAAACTAACATTTGGTACAAATGATTTCTCGATGGTAATAACACCATCAAAATTAGGTCTCATATTGCCTTTCCAATTAGAGCACCGAGGATATTGGAATTCATCACTAATCTTGACTCCAGTCAATTCTCCAAGTAGAGGTATTGCTTCCATAGCCCATATTTGAAGTACATAGGAGAAAACTTCAAGAGAATAGTTGCGGTGGTTCTTCAATTCACGTTTCCTTTTTCTGAGATACTTGAGTAGATAGTCATAAGCTACAAGACCCCAATGATACTTGTGAACCTATTGTAATAATTCAAAAGAGTACGACAGTGAGAACTATAAGGAGAGTAAGAAATGTAAAATATGTGTGAAGTGACAAGACCAAACCTTATGTATATCCATCACTAACTGGATGTATTCGTTTGGGATAACTTTCAAATCACTGAAACCAAATAGTACCGCAGCAATCAAACCAACATACACCAGTATAACTTTGTCAGCTGGATCCCAACGGTGAGAGTATGGTATATACTCTTTCTTAATCTTTTGTACCCAAACCTTTTCCTTATTCCTCAACATGTCACTCAGAACCCCTTATCATCTGTCCACTCCTCTAAATCGGAATTGAAATCATATGTGTACTTTAGACCAGTGACTGCATGAAACTCTTGTAGCGAAAAACGGAGTGGCTTATTCCTAAAAACAAACCACATCTCATGTATTCTCTTTGTCACCAACTGCCTAGTCAACATGCTATGTACCAACCGACCTGAATACCGAAGATTGTTGTCATGTAGCGCTAATATGGGTCTAAAGACTTCCTCTTTCTAAACTGTAGCATACTCTAGAGGCACTGCATCCTTGATAAGATCGAGGAAATTCATTTTGCATGCATTGTTTATCTATTTCGTTTTTGGCTCATGTCCTCTCGTAAAAAGACGTTGTTGATACTTCTTCTCCATGCCTACACAAATAATCTGGTTTTCGTGTGTAATAATCAAAAAGCTAATATAAGTGTCACAAATTGAGCTAAACATACAAGACATATTGATCATATAAACAAGATAAACATTTTGAAACACATCAAATACTCTACATCCACGTATCCTAAATATTTATATGTCAAGTTGGTGTCTTGGTTTCAAAGATTTATCTACCGATCGATCACTTTATCTGATCGACGGATCAGACAGGCTGTGATTGTATACGCCTTTGTCTTAGCCAACTGATCGATGAATTTATTAAACCAATACATGAACTATAACAATAGATTCTACACAAGCAACCATAGCAACCATGATTCGTATAGAACTCTTAGCATAGTTTTAATGTCCATCCTCTAATTTTAACCATTATTTATACACTCTTGATTAATGTAAACAATGTAACATAGAAAATTACCTTATGTAACAATGGCGACAACTTCAACAACAAGAGACAATTCCAGGAAAACCAAACGGACACGATTCCTGACATGCAAAAAGATATTTATAAATTATCAACCAAAATCCCTAAATTCATATATTATAAACCCTAGAAATTGAATCAAAGAAAATGAAGCAGAAATGAGATTGAATCAGAGAAGAGATTGAATAAGAGAAGTAATTGAATCAAATAATAGATTAAATCAGTGAATAGATTGGTGGACCAAAGAAGATTGAGGCATTGAAGATTAAACTCTTACAAATAGAGTGATATCGAGTGATGCTTGAAGTCATTGGAGGAGCCGAAAAAAATATATCGCCAGAAGAGTTGCAGAACGCCTGTGAAAGAGGGCGAAAGAGACGACGAGAAAGGATGTTCCGATTTCTCTTACAATCGCCGGCGAAGGGTTGGGATAATTGAATCCCGATGTGGTTAAAAAAATGAATTAGGATATTTTATTTTTATCTCATTAGATAAATATATTTTACTTAAAAAGGAAATGGTGAAGACTATATGAATTAGAGTGTTTTGATATTAGATTTTGTTCAAAAATAAATGGATTTAAAGGGTAAATTGGAATTTCATATTTTAAAAATATTACATCACCAAAAATATAAAATAAAGGTGTAGATGGACAAAAATTATTTTAAAGTTCCTTTATATCCAAATCTCCCTTATTTTATTGATAATTTCAGTTTATTTTATTTGTTTAATTAAATTATTTTTAAATCAATTACATTGAGACAAGTCTTTATGGAGTCTCTCATTTTTTTTGTAGAGTTTCTTTCTAGAGAAACCCATCCGATTCTCTTTCTTCTTTTGATATTATTTTTTGTTTTTTTGAAGATAAAAAACTCATGTAAATACTCACATAGAAACTCTAATGAGAATGTTCTTAGTTTTGAACTAGAAGACAAGCAGATCAACTCGCTAAAAACCGTCACTAAGTTCATTCCACCGTGGGTAAAAACCACAACTAAATTCAATCCACCGTGGCATGAGTTAAATAGAGCAAATTAATCCGTTTTGACACTCTTTAGTCCTTACACTTACGATTAATATTCCTAACATAAACTATACTCATCCAAACGCTATATCGCTACATCAATTTATTCATTTATAGATCAAAGCTCAATGAAATACCCAACAAACTGTTGCTATTAACATTATAACCAAACAAATATACACATATATGATATCAAATCTTCAAGTTTTTTAACCCGTTCGGTACACTTCTAGTATCAGTTAATTTACATCACTTGATAAATAAATTCAGCTGCATAAAAGAAACAAAGATTATCAAAAAGATAAAATTATTTAAATATTTATATGTTGTTTTATATAAGTGTCTCCACTATGGTTATCGAAACGAGTAATAGTGGGTAATATTGGAACATGTATTCAGAATATTTAAAAGTATTATTTGAAATATATTTAAAAGTATTATTTGAAATATATGATAAGTCCAAGAAGATTGAGTATATGTTCAAATTTTATTTATCAATTTTTCCTATAAAACAATGTTCCTATAAAATAAATATTCAAACCCTAACTAATTTTTAAATTTATCTCTTAGGATTTATAAAATATTTAATATTAATTAAAAATAGAAAAAGATAAATATCAGATATTCCCTTTTAAAATTTTATAAAATATTATTCTATACCTATGCATATCCATAATATTTATAAACAGTTAATCAAACCCAATATTATTCTTCTAATCTGATTACAACAAGAAATAGCTAGGACTTCAAGTGCTTCAGTATTTATAGGAAAAACTGAAAACCTTTTAGTTAAATATCTGATCACAATTAAACTTGTTTGTGTTGGACACTTACTTTGTCGATCGCTTGACCATGGATGATGATGAATTCTCCCCAAAAGATAAATTAGTGTTAATGTATGAGGTGGTCGGAGGCATATTCCTTTGGCTTGTCCTTTTGGGAATCTATGTATTTTGTTATTTTCGTCAATGGCTATCCCTTGATAAGCCCTCATATACTATTAATTCTCAGAACCGACGATGAGATCAGTGACGACGACGTGGAACAAGGATCCAACATCGTCAATCGAGTTTGAAACTTAATAGTTTGTTCGTTAATTATGGGATTTAGTTCCACTTGTTATTAGTTTCTTTTTTTTTAATTGTAGAAAAATCTACAAGAAAATTCTAGTTATCATTCAGTGGAACCAATTCCACAGTTATGTTTCGGTTTTTTTTTTGTTTTCTTTGATATCAATGGGAATTATGTATTCTAGCTGAGAACATTTGTTTTTACAAAAAAGAATCTTGTTACAGCAGACATATATATATGTACATGATTCCATTGGTAAAAAATATATAAAAAATCCGGAGAATAAATGCGTGGAGGGGTGAAGCATGTACACGTTTATACGCTCTTCTAATCGTTTGTAAAGAGTAAATTGTTAACTGACAGGATTAATCTCAATGATCAATCGGTGATTGCAAGAGCAAATTAAAGAATTGAAGAAACTACGTACGCAAAGCCCGAAAATAAAAGGCTTATATTAGAGTAACGTTTAAATCATAAAGACAGAAGGTAAGATGAATAAATTACAATTGTCAAAACCTCAGTATAATATTATTTAAAAATGAAAAAGAAGTAAAACTCGTTTAAGTTAAACACCAAAAAAATTAAGAATTAAAAAGATGTTTATTATATATAGCTAAGGAAGATAAGTCCATCTCATTTTTTTTGTTTTTGTTTTCTTTTTTCTTTGTCGTCAATAAGTCCATCTAGGCCGTAGTTGATTGTATCTCTGATCTTCGATGAAATGTCGCTAATATGTCGTCTTCGTTTTTATTATAAGTCTTCGCATGTTGAAGTAAGAAGAGGCAGCCGCAGAGAGATAGAAAGATAAGTAGGAGGAAGAAGATCATTACCGAAAACACAATTATCAATTGTATGTCGATCCATTCCAGAAATTCTTTTGATGGATTCTCCATCGGCGTCAAATAATTATGCAATCGATTTTATATATTATGATCAGCCCTATCCCATCGATTATATATAGTCTTTGATTGGATCATGATGAGTAAAAGTTCTATAATTCCTATCAAGATTAGGATTCTTATATTTTCCCTAATTATCCAATTACTAAAATCTTATAATTTTTTTGGAATAACATATATATATATATATATATATTATTCATTTATTCTATAACTATCTAACTACTAATATATATATATATATATTTAATCACGGGATTTTGTTTCAAAACATATCTTTGTCAAATAAAAAAGCGAGCGGAAATAATTATCAAAAGATAAATTTCAGTTAGCCTTGATGATGTACATCGTTATTTTTTAAAAATTTATTTGGTTTAATTAGTGCAAACATACATCGCTATTTCTTCTTATTCAGTTTTTATGAATAAATATACAAACTAGGTCTGGAATTGGTTTCAGAGTAAAACTCATGGTTACAAACAGATGGTTTTTAACACTTCTTTAATTTTGTGAAAAAATATCTATCTGATTTTAGTGATTTAAAAATATTTTATGAACACTTACAACACCTTCATCGGAGTTCACGTTTATCAAATGAGAAAGGTCTCTCAAAATCAATTGTCCACTTGTACATTTTTCATTGGTTTACTCTTTTTTTATTTAAATTTTAATTATTTAATTAAATTATATTTTAAAAAACTATTTTTTTATTTCTTAGAGATTCTTGTGGGTTTCTGAGATTGTGAATGCTCTTAGTGCATGTGCATTCATAGTTTTCCAGAAGAATTCTCAATAATATAAAAAATAAAATAATAAAAAATATGGGAGAAAGAATATAATCGATTCTAAAATGAGAAATTTTGAAAAACCTTGAGAACCTTTCTTCACACATATCATCTGATTGGTTCTAAATTTTATTTTATTATTTAAAATTTAAATAAATAATTAAATTATATCAAAAATCTTAAATAATATATTTGAGAGACTCTCATAGACACACATGATCTAAGTTATATCTCAACCTTTTGTTACATATATATATATGTTATTCCAAAAAATTATTAGAGCCTAATTTATAAATATCTCATTCAGATAGTTAATCTTGTTATATATATAGTTAATCTTGTTATAAATATCTCATTCATATAACAAGATTAACTATATGAATGAGATATTTATAACAAGATTAACTATATATATATAACAAGATTAACTATATGAATTAATGAGATATTTATAAATTGGATTCTAATAATTTTTGTTTCATTTTCAGGGCCGAATAAATATTAGGTTCTCATATTTGGATCTAATTGACAGGGATTAACGGTGCAAAATTAGAGAAAATGGATCGACATTTTAGCCAAAAACAGATCCATGTCCCTTAAATCTGGGTCGGTAAAAGTTTTTGGTTCGGGTCGGCTTGGATCTGTACGTGATTTCCGTAAGTGCCCAAACTTTTATTTTATTTTAATTTTTCCAAAACTAAAAAATAATGGCATACTTCGTAAATAAGTAAATTTGGCTTAAACGACTTGTAATTTTTTTTGCATTCCTCTCTCGATTAATAGTATAGATTCTTTGCTCTCACCATATAATTATTATCTACTAAATTACAACAATAACCCTTGATTGGCATTTCTATATAACACCAGAACACCATCTAGCAAAGGGCTAGCCCCATGGAGTACTTGGAAAAAATGGCTTATCATAAAACCATCCCCATAGTCTTCTTCTTTGCATTTATAACCATATACTTTGTGATCTCAGCAGATGCAGCTACGATCACAGTGAGAAACAATTGTCCATATGTTGTTTGGGCTGCCACATATGCTTCAGGAAAACCTGGCGGTGGGAGACGACTCAACCGAGACGAAACATGGACCGTTCCTGCTGATCCAGGTACCATCCAGGCTCGGATTTGGGGCCGCACCAACTGCAACTTCGATGCCTCTGGAAGAGGTAGATGCCAGACCGGAGACTGTAATGGTCTCCTTGAGTGCAAATCTTATGGACGAGCACCAAATACCTTGGCAGAATATGCGCTCGCACAATTTGCAAACCAAGATTTCATCGATATTTCGGTGATCGATGGATTCAATATACCAATGCAGTTTAGTTCTGCATCTGCTCAATGCAGTCGCGTTATTAAGTAAATCAAAGTTTAACACATAAAATATTTACTAACCATACAAACTACATATATATTTTGTGAAATAACCGTTTTCATATATATTTTTCAGGTGTACTGGAGATATTATAGCACAATGCCCTGCCCAACTAAGAATGGACGGTGCTTGCAACGGACCGTGTCCGGTGTTGAAGACAGAGGAACATTGTTGCAACTCTGGTAATTGTGTATCGACCCCACTCTCTAGGTTTTTCAAGCAACGTTGTCCAGATGCCTATAGTTACCCTAAAGATGATCCCACCAGCCTTTTCACTTGCCCCGCCGGAACCAACTACAATGTCATTTTCTGTCCATGAATGAAAATAATTGTCAACATGCTACATGTAATAATATCTAGGAGCAAACAAAACCCAATAATAATCAACATGGTGATAAATAATTAGTTGCTCTGAATAAAATCGAAGAATATTTTCATCTGGCTTATTATTATAAGAAAATTAAGAGCTTATTAATAATTAAGATCTCGCATTTTGGATAGTTCAAACGTACATACATTTATCTACTCCCATCGGTAGTTTTCAAACGTAATTACAGAAATTTTGGATTGGACTTGAAATGCTTACTTTTCCCTAAACCTTATTTCAGCATGATTCATCTACTCATCTACTCATCTACATAGTCTAAGTGTCCTATTTCATTAAATTGTACTACGTAAGTCGATGTTTTGGCTAGGTCCTTTGTATGACTTTTATTTGCCACGAGGTGGCCATCGCATTTTAATTTTCTACGGACTTATCTTCTATTTTTTGTCGTCTCTCTATGCATTTACAATCCATGAATGCAAATACTAATTTTCTTTCGTTTATTTAAATTAAAAACACGTAACAAATTTTGGCACCAATCTGTGATTGAAGAAGCCAAAAGTAGGCAGGTCCTAAATATCAGTGACGCTCAAGTCTTAACGCCGCGTCACTATATATGATGTAAGCAAAGAAAGAGATTTGCCACAAGACAAAAACGTGGCATCTCTAAATCTCAATTGCTTTTATTTCTGGAAAACATAATTGTCTCCAACAGTTTTTTATTTGTATGAATTTTGACGCGTATAAATTATAATACATTAAACTAGAAACATATGATCATACCAACAAAATTAAATAATTGTAAAGCAATATACTAACAAAATTTAAATTTTTGAAAGAAATTGTTTCATAACGATTTCCAATAGACTCTTGATATTTACAAGTTTTGGCGCATTTAAAAAATTTCATATCGAACAAACTATTGATACTTACGAATTTTTGGCGAGTTTATAATGGCTTGTCAAACTTCCAAACCGAAGAAAGTTTTAAACTTTTATACAATATGCCAACATAATTTAAAACTTATTAAGAAGATAAAAGATTTTTAATATTCATAACCATAAATTATAATTAAATAAGTTCCAACATAAGAGATTGTTTAACAAAAATAGTAGTTGCGACGGCATTACATAAACACCATTAATTTTATTCATAAGGTAACATATATTATGATATTAGTCCTTGCACCAAACCAATTTCAAGGACTGGGTTCGCCAGAAGAACATGATTCGCCAGAAAGACTTTGTTCGCCAGAAGGATTTGGTTTGCTAGGGCTTAGAAGAAAAGGATTCCCACATAGTCTTGGAGGATCCATATCAAATCGACGAGACTTACACGAATCATGATAAAACGGACACATAGTCACATGTAATCACGACAAAATTAAGATTCGTGAACAAACATATGATTTAACCACATAACATATATATACACTACAAGAAATCTACCGCGTAACTGGTGGCTAATTCCGTCGGAAATCCGTCGGTTTCGGCAAAATCCGTCGGTTTTTTCCGTCGCTTCTATCTCGTCAGAAATAAAAATATCGTCAGAAATCCGTCGGAATTTCTGACGGATTTCTGACGGACTCCGGAAATCAGAAATCCGTCGGTTTTAAAGACGTCGGTTTTCCGTCGGTTAAAAACCGATGGAACACCGACGGAAATCTGATTCTTACAAACCGACGGATTTCCGACGGATCTATAACCGACAGAATTCCGACGGATCTATAACCGACGGATTTCCGACGGATTTCTGATATTTAACTACCGACGGATTTCCGACGGATATATAACCGACGGCATACCGACGGATATATAACCCACGGCATACCGACGGATATATAACCGACGGCATACCGACGGATCGATAACCGATGGATTTCCGACGGATACAAACCGACGGATATCCGACGGAATTATTGAAATATTTTTAATTATAAAATCGAATATTTAAAAATAAATTTATTAATTTGTAAAATTTGTTTTATAATATAAATTAAATAATTAAAATCTAATATAAATTAAAATTAAAGAAATAATAATAATGCAATAATTAAAAATGAAATTCAATATTTCTAAAATAATTCAAATAAAAAAGGAAAAAATTTAAAACTACGAGGGCGGGAAGCGGGATAAGAATTCCGCCATTTGTTGCTGCAATAGCCGGTTATCCGCCTCCAATTTGCGGAATCTCTCGCGTTCCGCTTCTTGTTGGAGGCGATCCGCTTTTCAATAGAGGCGATCCGCTTCTCGTTGGAGGCGATTCGCTTCTTGTTCTTCTGCGAACTGTTGCAGCTGCATCTTCATGGCTTCCATCTCAGCATCTCGTTGTGCGAGCTGTGCGCTAATATCTGGAGAACAGCCGTAGAAACACGAAGTTGCAGAAAAAGAGTCGTCGTCCGGAAGACCAAATACATGACCTTTTGTCTTCGGAGTACACTGCGGTAAGAAACGAAAATTTTGTTAAAAATTAGAAATTACAAAAAAACGATATAAATATATATTTTACTTACCTCGTAGACGAATTCGTTAATCTTCTCGATTGGAAGATCGGTCATTGGAGGCGTTCCTTCGATGATTGGCTGAGAAAGGAGGAAGTCTTCCTTCATCTTCTCATAATTGTCAATGATCTCCCGAGCTAGCGGATCTTGGATTTCATGGTTTTTCCTGTTGGTATGCACATCCTTGAGCAATGTGATAGCGGAAGGTGGGACACCGTCTTGCCGAAACTACAAAAATGAAAATTTAGTAAACTATAAAATTATAAAACTTAAATAACAAAATTTTAATTAAATAAAAAACTTACCAGTTGTTTGGCCCGTGTGACCAAACTAACGCCTCCTAGATTATCGTCGCCTTGCCTTTTCCTTTTGCGATCGCTGTTTCGCACGCAGAATGAGTTGTGGAGCTTGTCTTGGGTTCTTCACTCCAATAAGTGCATAACCCGCTCCATAGGCCCGGGTTGAAAGCAGCTCCTTGGGACATCATTCTTGTGCCACTTCTCCTTCCACTCGTTCAGCTTCCACGAATACATTCTCGCTGCTTTTTTATCGAAGCATCGTCTAACCGAGGCGGTCATGTGGCTGTCCCAAGTAAATTCTTGCTGCAAATCAAAAATTCAAATAAAATAAATAATATTAAATAAAAGTAAAAAAATTTAAAATATGAAGTACTTACATAAATTGGCGAAACCACAATTCCTGATCCGCCATCGGCATTTGGTTGTAAGTCGGGTATGGATGACGAAGCATTCCATTGAGCATCCGGTTAATGGACTTGGAAATCCCATTTCCGGAATCTCCAAACCTACAAAAGAAATTAGTGCAAATAATTTGAATTGTAACTAAAGTAATAATAGTAAATAAATATTAAAAATCTTAAAATTAACAAAAACTAACCATGTGTCTGCCTCATAATCCGGATAGAGACAAGGCAATCTATCTCGTCCTGGTTGAGCGACAAAGTCCTCGACGCTCATCTGCGACGGTGCAGTAGGTGAAGGCGTCGGCATAGGCGCTGTCTCCGGGATCTGTGTCTCCGGGATATGTGTCTCCGGTATAAGAGAACTCCTTGAAGTGGCAGTACCTCCCCGGCGACTACTACGTCCGCCATGTCCTGAACGGACAAACCTACCGTAATCCCTAGAAAAATTAAAAAAATATCAAACATTATATGAAAAAATTAATAATAATGAAAAAAAAAAAAAAAATTTTAAAAAAAATATTTTACATTCATTATTATTCCAAAACAATTATAAATTTATAAAATAATGTATAATTGATGGAAGTACTTATAAACTACTAAAATCAACATTAATTTTTATTTATAAGTATTAATTCCAAAAAAAATTAAAATTTGTAAATCCTTGATTTATAAAAGAATGAATAATTCATGAATATAATTATAAATTACTATCATGATTAAAAATTATCAAAAAAATTGTCAACGATAGTTTTCTAAAAATTATAATAACATACCAAAATTAAGAAAATATTAATGCATGAAAAAAATTATAAATATTTCAATTAATAAATAAATTAAGAAAACAAATAATTTCAATAAACATAACAATCCTAAATCTAACAATTACAAACCTAAATCTAACATTATAAACCAAAATGTAACAATTACAAACCTAAATCTAACAATTACAAACCTAAATCTAACATTACAAACCTAAATCTAACAATTCTAATTTTCTAAACAATCAATCTAAAAACTTAAGAATCCATAATATAAACTTCAAAACTTACAAGTTTGAGGGATTGTTAGACATTTGGATGATATATCGACGGAAATCCGGAAGCTTGGAAGAGTTTTGGCGATTTTAGGAAATTTTTTTCAACTCTGCGAAAGTGAGGAGGAAGAAGACGAAGTCTGTATATATTACGATATTTCCAACGGATATATCCGTCGGAAATCCGTCAGTTTTAAAAAAATTAAATTAGACACGTTTTCGATAAGGTTTCGGAAAGGTTACCGCCTAATTTTTCGCGTATCCGTCGGAAATCCGTCGGAAATTTCTGATGGATTTCTGACGGATTCGCGAAAATTTAGGCATCACGGGAAACGAAAAGAGTTTCGCGGTTACATTTTCATTATCCGTCGGAAATCCATCGGAAATTTCCGACGGATAGTCAAAATATGCATGTCCTCTGATTGGCCAGTCAATCCTTAAATGGGGACACGTGTTACCACAAACCTGTCGGAAATCTCCGACGGATTTCTGACGGGTTTGTGGTTTTAGTGGTTATTTACGCACCGTTTCAGTAAACATATGTTTATAGTATTATAAATTCATGTTTGCAAACACAAATAACTTATAGAAATCTTTCATTTGACAAATTTCAAAAGTTTAGATGATTATTTCGTATTTGGTAAACTTGTACGTTAACTATATGTTTATCTATGAAACACTTTCGATCGAACCATGTCTAAAAACAAAATCTTTCAAAATATGTTATATATCACATAATTTAGTTTATTTTGTCAAAGTTTGTTCTTAACATTGTTAAAATGTACAAGAAATTACTATTTAACCATGTAAACCCCAAACCCGTCGGAATTCCGACGGTTTTAGGGTTACACGTGTCTATAAAAATTAAATTTAAAATAACCCCGAAACCATCGGATATCCGTCGGTTTTTCTGACGGATTTCTGACGGTTTTTTTTTTAACGAAAACATGTGTCCGTTTTTAAGGTTTTAAATTATATTACCTTAAAAACGGACACGTGTTTTCGTTAAAAAAAAATACCCGTCGGAAATCCATCAGAAAAACCGACGGATTTCCGACGGTTTCGGGGTTATTTTAAATTTAATTTTTATAGACACGTGTAACCCTAAAACCGTCAGAAATCCGTCGATTTCCGACGAGATTCTGGCCGGGTTTGGGGTTTACATGGTTAAATAGTAATTTCTTGTACATTTTAAATTTTAAATTTTTTGAGTGGTTTAATGAGTTGTCTGGGTTTGTTAATGTGTTTGTTTAGGGAATTTTTAATTTCTGGCAAAATCTTATTTTATTAAAATTTGTTAAAATATAAAAAGCTGAAGTTGAGCTTATAAAATGCTCGGCAGCTGCGGTCTTCGAGGACCTATGGTTTACACCGTAATGTCAAAATTAATTAAAATACAAAATAACAAATTTACACCTTTCTGTAATGCGGGAAATTAATACAAACCACGTGTATAACTAATCTTCATTAGATGATGATGAAGATCCCTCAGATGGAATTGAGTCTGAATCCTCATAAAATTCACCTTGTTCTTCTTCTGAGTCGGAAAAAACTAAACCAAATTGTGTGAAATCAACAACAAGATCCAGAGCACAAGAAGGCTCAACTGGATCCATTGGAACAACTTCTGCTGGCTGTAAAGGATCGTGTTCTACAACTCCATAAATTCTTCCTCGTGGGGTCACTTTAGTAACTGTAAGGATCCGTCCGTGCGTGTAATTCGAGGGTAACGAATATAGCACACCTAAAAAAAAACATATTAGTTTTGTAAGTATTATACCTAAATAAGGAATTGAGTATTAATTACACTAATATTAGTACCCTACCTGCTACGTGATCCTAGAATGAATGGGTCATACGTTTCTAGTCTCCGACTTGAATTAACAGACGTAACACCAAATTGGTCTACATGAAGCCCACGACCGAGTGTTGAATCATACCAATCACACTTGAAAACAATGCACCTCAAGTCTAACATTCCTGGGTACCGCACTTCCAATATTTCTTGAAGAACGCCGTAGTAAACATCATTACCAGATTTCACTGAAATACCAGAATCTGAAGTTTGCGTTGTCCTTCTCTCGTCATGAACCCTAAACCCATATCCACGACTGCAGTATCTAGGATAAGAAGTTGCAATGTAGTTTGGACCATTAACAAATTCCAATAACCATGTGAGAAATGTCTGTCTGCTTATTACTCCTTCAGAAACCTACAAAAATAAGTTGACAAATTAGTATTTCAAAATAATTTATTAAATGATTTATGGTTTTTAAACACTTACGTAAAATTGCAACCAAGGCATAAATTCCTCCTCCTTATGGACTTGAAGCTCGTCTCTGTCTTATCCATATAGTACCCGCGTATTAATGCCATGTAAATCCTGTATTAATGCCATGTAAATTAGTATTTCAAAATAATTTATTAAATGATTTATGGTTTTTAAACACTTACGTAAAATTGCAACCAAGGCATAAATTCCTCCTCCTTATGGACTTGAAGCTCGTCTTCTGTCTTATCCATATAGTACCCGCGTATTAATACCATGTAAATCCTGTACGAAAACCAAAATAGTTGACAAGTTAATAATAACATATAAAATAATCAATTATACATTAAATGACACAAAAGAATTTTTGTTTACCTTTCGTATTCCGTAATTTCTTCACAATTGGTTAGGATATACGTATGCAAGTGTTTAAACTCCTCTTGAGATAATTTACGCCTTTTACCTTTTGCACTTACTTGCCTAACTTGGGAAAATAACTCTGGAACAACGACGGGTAAATCGCTCTCTCACCACGATCATCAAGGGACTAGGGCGTCCTCTTCTTATTTCGAACTTCGACGGGAAGTAATATTCAGCAAACTGTGAGGCCTCTTCGTTGATGCTCTGGCGATAATAGATCCCTCTACTCTACTCAAATTCTTAACCTTTTTCTTCAGATGAAACATATACCGCTCAAATGGATACATCCAACGGTATTGAACCGGGCATCCTAGTTCAGCTTCTCGTGGGAGGTGAATCGAAGATGTTCCATCACATCAAAGAAAGATGGGGAAATATCTTCTCCAAATTACAAAGGATCACCGGATATTGGCCTGTAAATTTTGGATTCCCTCAACAAAGAAGTGTTTTTGTGCATAAATCGCGAAGAAAGCACCTACTCCTCGCAATTGCTTGGTGGACGTCTTTATGGAGAAGATGAAAAAGCGAATGGAAGAAGCCTCTGCATCACAACGTGACAATCATGACTCTTCATTCCAAAAACTTTCCTTTTCCATAATCGATGCGATTCAGATTAGATGCGTATCCATCGATGAATTTAACATCGTCGTGAATCCAATCAAAAATTCAGTTTTCTTTGCTACTTCTAACCGGTATAATGGAAATGGACATTGACCATTTGGGGAGCACTTCAAGAAAACCTCGATCGCAATATGCTGGCAAGTCTAATCTAGATTTCATATTGCCTTTCGTCTTCCTTGGACGTTTAAGACTATGTTCATGATGTTCTCAAAGAAGTTCTTCTCAACGTGCATGACATCAAGATTATGCCGCAATAAATGGTTCTTCCAAAGAAGGCAAATCCCAAAATATGCTCTTCTTGTACCAGCTATGAAATTCACCGACACCATAAATAGGTTCATGTCCATTACCCCCACAATAAGGAGTCGTCTCAGCACCAAAATCTCTCAACTGCTCCAATAAAGTTTCACCGTCTATCTCAGGCGGTGGACCATCAAAAACTTGCCTACCCTTCGTAAACATTGTTCTCGAACGACGATACGGATAATCACTCGGTAAAAATCTCCTATGACAATCAAACCAACAACTTTTTCTACCGTGCTTTAGTTGGAATGCATATGTGTTGTCTTGGCAATACGGACACGATAATCTCCCATGTGTTGTCCATCCAGATAACATACCATATGCTGGGAAATCGCTTATGGTCCACATAAGCACCGCACACATCTTAAAGTTTTGCTGGGTCGAAATATTGTACGCTTCCACACCATGCTCCCATAGCATTTGTAACTCATAGATCAATGGCTGGAGGAATATATCAAGTGATCTCTACGGATGCTCTGGGCCAGGAACAATAATTGATAGATATAAAAATTCTCTACGCATGCACAGAGATGGAGGCAAATTGTAAGGGGTTACAATTACGGGCCATAACGAATACTTCCTTCCATGCTTCCCAAATGGGTTAAAACCATCTGTACATAACCCGAGGTACACATTCATTCACTCATACGCAAACTCCGGATACAATGATTGAAAATGTTTCCAAGCTTCTGCGTCTAAAGGATGTGTAATATCTCCATCTTGACGATGTTCTGCATGCCATCTCATTTGCTCTGCTGTGCGCTGAGAAGTATATAACCTCTTCAACCTCTCTGTTATTGGTAAATACCACATACGTTTATATGGAATTTGAATTCTGCCACTACTTTCTTGATACCGTGGTTTACGACAAAATCTACATCTTTTGCGGTTTCATCTTCTCTCCAATATAGCATCCAGTTGTCCATGCACACATCTATTACCTTATACAAGAACCCAAGACAAGATACAAGTTTTGTACCTCGTAGTATGATCCGGGTAAAAGATTATCTTCGGCAATAAATCTTTCGCCCAATCATTGTTCATCGCATCAACTCCTCTGCTAAATTGTAATCCGTCTTAATCGTCATCAATCTACTTGCAGCTGATAAAGGCGAATGACCTTCGTTACACCCTTTATATAGTGGCTGCTTTGCAGCATCTAACATATCAAAAAATCTTCTTGCTTTTACATTAGGTTCTTCGAACCTATATCTTTCTTCACCGCTAAACTCGACATTCTTTCTAAACGCATCATTCACCATCTTCACGCTCCCTACACCTACATCTACTTCCGTGCTACCTCCTAAACAATCTGAGACAGTTGGTTCACTAGTACTACCATACTCAACATTTGTTTCTCCATGTAAATACCATATCTTGTAACCCGGCGTAAACCCATTACTATACAAATGATGCCAAACTATCTCTATCGCAACATTACGAGAATTGCTACAAATTGAACATGGACATTTTAACTTACCTGATTTTTGAACACGCGGTTTCTTTCCCGCCACTTCCATGAACTCGTATATGCCTCGTGCATACTCCTCGTTCAAGTTGTTCATCTCCGGATCCATTAATGGTTCGTCCATCCATGATCGAAAATATCTAGACATATTTTTCACTTTTTTATAGAATTCGTATTAAGTAAACAAGAAATGAGAGAGATGAAATTAAGATTGTTGTGTAATGGGATGGAGGAAGGAGAAACATATATATAAACTTCGTTTCCGTCGAAATCCATCGATTACGGTAAATTCAACGGATACATTAACGTTCATATTATCCGACATTTTTCCATAGGCCGTCAGAAATCCGTCGGAATATAACGGCATGGATATCCGTCAGATTTCCGTCGGAATAAAACGGCACGGATATCCGTTGGAAATCCATCGGAATTTAAATTTCCGTCGGAAATTCCGTCAGAAATCCGTCGGAATATAACGGCTCCGATTTCCAACGGAATTTCCGTCGGAAATCCGTCGGAATTTTCCGACGAAAATATTTCCGTCGGAAAATTCCGACAGATTCCCAAAATTTTATAATCTCGGGAATCCGTCGGTAAGCCGTCAGAAATTTTCGACAGAAAATATTTCCGTCGGAAAATCCATCGGTTTTGCGGTAGATTTCTTGTAGTGATATATCTTGATATGAAAAGTTATTACCTCTACAGTAATGTCAGCAACAAAACTTTCCACTACTCTACCAACCATGCACCATGAATGTTAGACATAATAAGGTTTAAGTCCCCAAAAAAATTATTTCTTGGGGACTTAAACCTTATTATGTCTAACATTCATGGTGCAATGATTGGTGAAGTAGTGGAAAGTTTTGTTGCTTACATTAGTGTAGAGGTAATAACTTTTCATATCAAGAAATTTTTTGGGGGCTTAAACTTTATTATGTCTAACAATATTCATACCTCGTCATATTTTTCTTAGTTTTCAGAGGCAACACAACATTACGTACAGCTCCTATTGCAGAAAGTATGATTACCCCGAATTTCATTTTGAACCCATACGCTTGTATGCCCTTCAATGTCAGCCCTGAGTTTAAGAAGACAGCAAGCTAAAAGAAAAAAAAGGGTTGCTTTTAGTTTATTAGGATAAAAAAAACCTTGTAAACAAATAATATGCATGTGGGCGGATTCGAACTCGTGATGATAAGAAACATATATTAATATCAATATTTTTATATCTGATCCGGACACCAAACCAGATGACCTTCCTGGTTACCAGATTATCGGTTGAACCGGATCGACCGCCAGATCAATAGAATAAGGAACAATTTATATATCATTATATATTCATCAATATTTCTATATATTGTTATATGAAATTAAGATTAAAATAATAAAAGTATTAAAATAGTGAAACAGTAATACTATGTTTAATAAAAACAAAAAAAAAGATCTAACAGTAATATTAAAGTAATTCAATCAAATTTAAACCAAAAGTGAAGAAACCACCGAAATAGTAGAAAACCGCCAATGATAAAAATAAAATAATTAAACATCAAAACAATCAATTATATGTACGTGCTTTAATAACTACAAAATTATAAAAAATAAATGTAAAACACTATTTTATTCTCAAAATCAAATATTTTATTTGAATCAAAAGAATTCTAAAATCAAAAATTTAAAATATTTTGAAATTTTTTCTTAACCCGCAACCCAATGGACCAATTAAGTCATGGATCAACTATGAAAAGGAAAATTTATAGTTTTGACCCAAAATATATTTACAACGGAATAAATCCATGGAATTTAATTGTGTTCTGTTGATCATATTCATACCTTTTGGATGGTTTGGAGATCCGTCTGCAGGGTCCGTCTGACTAAAACATTTATAAAATCTAAAATTTTAGATAATGAGAAATTAGAAAAGAAGAGGTAAACAATTTATTTTTACAAAAAAAGTTTCAATTAATCAGAAGAAAAGTACTCAGAAACTAACACGCCATCTTGTAGCTCGTTAGAAGCAACCAATAATGAAAGTAGTTCAAGATTTGCAATGGGGAAAGAGGAAGAAATGATGGGATTGTGATAGAATAATGATAGGAATATAATGCACTTGTTTATGATAAATATAGATAGAGTATCGTCTTTAATTTTGGAGAAAAGTGCTCTATAGGTATGTTAATGATGTATTAGTCCTCTTTTTCCAGTCAACGTTAACAATTAGCAGTAAATCTTTTAAATGTATTGATGGAAACTACTTAATACTTGTAAGAAAAACTTTTATTTTAAAATGTATTTTAAAATGTATTTTAAAACTTTTATTTTAAAAACAATTAGCAGTCAATGTATTTATGTTTGACTAAAAATTATATATCATTATTTATGGTTTCTTATACTTTTATTTTAAAATAAATTACACGTTTCCAATTTCGTGCAGGTTAAGTTGGTCGCTTTCAGAATTATATATATGCCATAAATAAAAGTGGTAAGATAATAATTCACCATAATTTATAAAATTCAGTTAAGGATTTAGATGACTTGGTTTCGGTCTCTCTCTGGTAACTGAGAATTGTTATTTTAGGAAAATTTGGTATTGTTTGACTACAATACCAACCGTTATGCCGTGTAAAACATGAAAAATAAGAAATTATGCTTTTTACTTTTATTTACTTCATTTACTAAAAGGAATACAGAACAAAACTCAGCCAAATATTTCATGGTTTTAGTAATGTTTACGAAAATAAAACATGAGCATAATATTTAGAAAAATGTAATATCAACATAGACTAACACTTACAATTATATATTTCACACGTTTACTATAATTATACCTTTTTTTTACATTCAATAAAACAGTATGTAAAATAGTGAGATTCAGTACTGATTGTTTTTACTGATATTATTCTTTTCATGGTTTTATTTAATTTTCTGAATATTATTTAGATACCTATATTCTAAATTTAAAAATATATACAAAAATAAGAAACAAATGGAAACTGTGATTTGTCTGAATTGATTAGGAATTTTATGAACATGATCTCTCATAAGTTTTAGTAATAAACATGTACTAAATTATAATAAAATACAAAAGAATGTTTTTTAAATAGTATCCTTTTAGGGGGCTGTATTAATTAGATATTTGGGGTGATTTGAGTTTTAATAAATTTTGATAGGATCTGGTTGAATTTTGGTGAATTAAGAAATTTGTTATTAAATTCTTTGAATTCTCTCCTAAAACAATAGGATTTTGATCATTGTATTGTTAATTAGGAAATTCTCTGAAATCTCACATAAAACTTTTAAATCTAATTCTTAAAATATTTTCAATAACACTAGATTTGATTGTAGATTTCAAAATTCTTAATTCAATAACTCTTGATGTAAAAAGATATTTTAAAATTTATGTTTGAACAACGCATGATTTATCATTTTAATAAAAATCACCCCAAATCTCTAATTCAATACACTTATAGTATTATATATACATTTACTAATGCTTTTAGGTTATTTGGATAAATTAATTAAATACATGATCTTGATGACAAATAAGGGATAAAGTGATTATGCAAAATGTCTTCTGCAAATATTTCTCAATTTTATAACATATTTCAGTAAGTACATCTATATATAAAAAAACTAACTATCTCAAAAACTAATTATCTCATTTTTCTAGTTCGCATGTTGATGAAAATGGAATTGGGGTATCCAGTGATGTGCATGATTTTGTTGTGCTCTATGTTATGTTGTAGCCTTATGATGAGTCATTGCCATGGCATCGTAGAACCAGCTGAGACATTAAAAAGTTTTGAAGATTTCGAAATAGAGCAGAAACTTAAGATTATCAACAAACCCGCTGTCAAAATCATAAAGGTTCACCTTCCACCACATATGTAGAATAATTGATTGTACTTATTATATATAACACTAGAATCACTATGCTAAATATCCTACAATATAGTTTATACAATATATGAACACAATTAAAAATATTGACACAATCAAATTTTTTGAAATCATTCGCAAAACAGTTACTAAATATTATGAAACTTATATTTACTTCTTTTTTTTTCTGAAACAACAGTCTATCTATGGTGAACGGTATGGATGCGTAGATTTCTACAAACAACCAGGATTTGACCATCCATCCATGAAAACCACACATTTCACTATAAGGTATATTGACCTAATAATATGAATTTTCTTGGTAATTCTATAGAGTATTTGTACTCTACATTTATATGGTAACTAAGAAATTTGAAATGAAGTGACTTGAATATTTTGGACGATTTATTTAACCATTCAATTAGCTGTTTACGAGATAAGTATTTTTTTGTGTGGTAATATGTTATTTTTATGTATGTGTCTAATTTGTTAAATGGAGGTTAGAATTTTTGATTCTAAATAAGTGTTTTGCTTGTAAGCTATCTATTTTAGATAGACTATATATCAATTTATCTTGGATTTTGATGTACAGATGCATCTGATGTCATACTCCGAAGGATCAAAAATGAAAAAGGAGTTACTTAATAAAAAAACATTTGGTCATTTATGGAAGAATGGTGTAGGTTGTCCTACTGGTACGGTCCCTATACTTCGAGTCACCAAAAATGATTTATTGAGATTGAAATCATTTGGTGGCTATCATTCTAATCCGCGGAGTTCATGGAGCAATACCTATAAACTTGAGTCGTCTTCCAACCAAACTCATCATGTAAGAGCATGATTATCAATAGGTAATATAGTGAGTAAATATAAATTAAATCAATTTAATTAAATCAAAATCTATATTTACTATCACCAAAAGTTCTAAAAATAACATCTATATTACCAGTAAATATAACATTCTATCTCTATCTCTCTCCAACCTATATTACCTCCAACATATATTACCTCTAACCTATTTACTATCAATAATCATGCTCTAAGTGCTTTCTTTAAGTTTTTTATTGTTACGAACTTACTATTACAATTTATAAATGTCAAAAATACAATAGCCGCATTTATGAGACTGGTGGAGTAGCTAAAGCTATAAATGAATATGTTTGCATAGAATGATTAATTATAAAATGATTAAAATCTAATTTTTAAGTTGATGAATAAAATAATATTTGTCTAGCTACAGTTTTTAACACGTTTATATATATATATAGTTTTATTTTAAAGCCGTGAAATATTGATTAATATTTGGTAAATTGTAAGTAGAACAGTAGCGGTAAAGGACATAAATAAAGAGAGTGGTTAAATATAAAATTATATGAAAATATTACTACAAGAAAACAACGTTTTAGCGACTACATCTAGTGACTATATATTTAGTTCGCTAAATTTTGCGACTAATTAGCCACTATAATGCGACTGTTTTGCGACCACAAAATCTTAGTCGTACATCAGTCGCTTAAATGCGACCAATGATAGTAGTCGGTAAAATAGTCATAAATTAACGACTAATTTATGACTATATTAGAGACAGGAGATGTTAGTCGCCAAGTAGTCGCTAATTTGGCGACTAATATGCGACTACTTCGGTTTTCAGCTTAACTAGTTAGGTTAGTCGCAAAGTAGTTGCTAATTTGACGACTATTATGCGATTACTTCGGTTTTCAGCTTAAATAGTTAGGTTAGTTACCAAGTAGTCACTAATTTGGCGACTAATAAGCAACTACATTCAAAAAAAATTTCCAAAGAGAGTAACCTAATTTTTTTTTTTGTATCAAAATGATAATAAATAATTATTTTTTTTGCAATAAATATATATAAATATTAAAAAAAAAATTAAACCATAAAATAAATACATAAAAATTTATTAAAAAATTAATTGTTTGATCAAATTGGTGATCGAAAAGACAAAAAAAAACACACACACACACTCCTATAATATATGCCGTTTTCTCAATTCATGCGTTACACGCGCTCACATTTTATTCACGCGCTTAAAGAAGAGACAAAACCTCGTGGATCTATTTCCTCCTATCATTTATATTTTCCATTTTCTCTCTCTCTCTCTCTCAACATCTTCCATGCATTTATCATCTTCTCCAAATTATCAGATTCTGATTCTGAATCCGAAACCCTAATAATAATTTCCCCCTAATCGTAAGATCCAAATCCCAATTCCCCTCCTTTAATGGCCGTTATTATTCCCCGTTCAGATCCACCTTCACGGATCCATCCCGAACCATCACAAACCCTAGAAGAAATCGACCATTTCGATCGTCTTCCAGATTCAATCCTCCTCCTAGTTTTCAACAAAATCGGTGACGTTAAAGCTCTTGGACGATGCTGTGTCGTGTCCCGGAGATTTTATTCTCTAATTCCTCAAGTCGAAAAACGTCGTCGTTCGTTCGTGTCGATTGCGTTATCTCCGATGACGATTCATCATCTCTATCTTCTATTAAATCACGATCCGCAGGATCTGGATCTTTCTCTTCCATATTTCTTCTTGTTGTTGGTGGCATTGTAAAGCCGTTACAAGCTTTAGGTCAATTCCTTGGTACGAAGAGATCATCATGTGGTTCTGGATCATCATCATCGTCTTTTATGTGATATGTATCTCTATTATGTTTCTTGGTAGGCTTTATTTCACAAAGGTCAAACTGGGTTCTCCTCCTACAGAATTCAATGTTCAGATTGATACTGTAAGTGATATCTTGTGGGTTGCTTGTGGTTCTTGCAGTAATTGCCCTCACTCCAGTGGACTTGGAGTAAGTAGTTTTCTCTTAGTTTTTACTTTATACAGTTTGGCGTGGGATCAGCATTAAAGAAGAGTGTGAAGCGCTTATTCTCCTTTATCTTTTCCAAATTCATTTCAGATCGAGCTCTTGTGTTTGCATGAGAGTGTATGGCTGATTACAGATTTTAAACTTTGTGAATGAATTTGTTGCATTTCCAACAGCTGTAGTACCTTCCAGTCTGGGGACTTGACAAAGTCAGAAAAAGCAGTGGATGGAATATTTGGTTTTGGCAAGGGAAAGTTGTCAGTTGTTTCTCAGTTGTCGTCACGAGGAATAACACCGTCAGTGTTTTCTCATTGCTTGAAAGGAGATGGTAGTGGAGGAGGTGTCTTTGTCCTTAGCGAGATATTGGTCCCAGGAATCGTTTACAGTCCCCTTGTCCCATCACAGTAACCTCACTAACCTATTCTTTAATTTTCCACTCTTGGATTGTTTCTTTAATTGTATTATGCTGTCACAACCTGAAATTATGATAAGTCTCTGTGTTAGTCTAATGCATGAACATTATATTTAGCAAAGGTGATTTGTCTAGGGTCTGAGATTAGGAATTAGACCGAGAGTATAGATTTTCTCGTTAAACAAGTCTCTCTATGATGTGTAGTTCTTTGGTGAATTGAATAAAGGAGTTTATTGATTTGGGTTCTAACAAGCGCAATTGAATCAATCTTTTGCTGCCTCCCTGCCTCTCAACTGGTTCTGAAATTGTTGAGTGGCATGTGATACAGATTTAAAATCTGTTTTATCTATTGACAATGTACTACAGGCCTCACTATAACTTAAATCTGTTGAGCATTGACGTAAACAGACAAATGCTACCCATCGATGCAGTTGCGTTGGAAACATCAAATACCCGTGGAACTATTGTTGACTTCAGACTGACAGAGGAATTATTGTTATGAAATTTTCTTCGCTGGTGGTTTATCTTTGTTGTACCTTTTGCAGGTTTCATCTTCCACTAGTGGAGCTGAGCAGGTTAATCAAGCACATAAATATGCACATCCTCCTCTTACACCTCGCGAACCCCACACCAAGAATCATTGTTGCGAGAAGAGATTCGAATATTGAAAGAACGTGAAATGGAGAAGGACACCAAGATTCAATATCTCATGCAATGCAACAAGCTATTTCTCCAAAAGTTTCTAGACATTTGTCCACCATGTTCTCCTGTTGACAACGAGACACAAGAGTAGTTCGAATTTATTTTGAAAAAGATTTTAGACAATTATTTTGTGGTTTTTTTTGTAAAATAATTACCTTTTCTATAAAATATTTGAATTGATATTTTATGATTATTGCATAATTTCAATATAATTTTCGTAATTATTGTAATTATTGATACCAATTTAATTAATTATTTTCAATTTAGTCGCCAAATAGTCACTTAATAGTCACTTAGTAGTCGCCAAATTTGTATATGATCGAATCTTCATGTCTCTATTAGTCGCCAAATGGTCATAACATAAGTCACATAATAGTCGGAAAATAGTCACTAAAACTTACGACTTCATAGCGACTACTACTATCCGACTGCACTATATAGTCGCCAATTAGTCACCAATTGGCGACTATTTTAGCGACTAAACATTTTAGCGACTATCGATTTTCGACTACATGGTTTAGTCGCTATTTAATCGTAACTCACCATTTAGCGACTATGCTGCGACTACTAGTGTAGTCGCTAAAACGCTGTTTTCTTGTAGTGTATGTAAGGTATATATTTATACTTACTCTAATGCATTATATACATATATATATATATATTGCAGTTGTATCATAATTTTTCTTCTAATTTTCATATTTAAATATTATTTATTAAATTATAATTTTATTAGCATATAAATTTAAAGTAATATAACACATAAAATAACGATAAATATTAATTATTTTTTTAATAAATTGAAAATTTTAAATAAATAATTGTTTTATGTTATCTAACCAAATAAATTAATTATATAAAATTATTTTAAAATATTTAAAATTTAATGCTCTGGAAAACTTCCATTTGAAAGCATAGAAAAAAAAAACATTAGCAGATTATTTACACTTTTTAACGCTCTTTCATATATAATATACTCTATTAACAAAAGTTGATTACCTAATAAAAAAAATAATGATCTTCTAAAAATTATGCCAATCAAGCTTTAAATGGCACATGATATATTAAAAACGTAAGTAAATAGTATCATATTCTTAACCTATCTATTACCTGATACAGTTATATTTGAATACAGAAAAATAGTGGTTTCTAATAATAACTCTAGTTAAGGTATTGATATTAATTTCTGAGCACATTATATATTCAGTTTGCTGTGGTGAGGACTAAAGGAAAGCCAAGTATTTACAATGGAGCGTCTATGAATGTTCGTGTACTCACACCTTCGGTTGCAGCAGCTAACCAATTCAGCTCTGCTCGGTTGCACTTTCAAATCGGAAATGATTACATCCAAGCCGGTTGGACCGTAAGTCAATTAATTTAGATCCACTATTTTTTGATACTATATGGTGTATCCTTTTAATTTTTTTTTTTTTAATATTAATGTATATGAATCACATTATCTATTTATTTAGGTATATCCACAATTGTACCCTGGACCCGCTGGAACTCGGTTATTCGTATGTACAAACGTGAGCGGGCTGATCTTGTTTTTATTTATTTTATTTACATACTATAGATACATATTATTATTATGCATGATTTTTTTGTTCATAAATCAATAATTAATAGTTAGGTTTTACTTTCATAAATCTTATTTCCGTAAAATATAGTATAAGATTTATGCATAATGAATTGTGTTGATAAATCAATTAATCGTCACATTGTGTTGATATGGCTTAATACAGGCGGGAGGACGTTCGTGTTATCATAACTTATGTCCAGACGGAATTATAATGGTCAGAAAAGATTTTATTTTTGATCGAGTTCTCACGGAAATGAATGTTACCATAGCTATACTCAAGGTTACTTCTTTCGTACTCACTTTTTAATTTTTACAGTCATTATTAAATCCAATCATGACAACTCCGTATGTTTCGGACTTTCCGGTATTCCGTTTCAAGAGATGCTATATATAAAATGGATATGGATAGTGGAATTTAGGAGGATCTAGCCAACTAAGGATTTGGTGGGATTTATATTAAAATAAAAAATTGCATGTCATGATTGTCATCCAAACATAAATTCTAAAAAAAAAAACCTTGTAAAATTTAGTAGTATTAGATTAATGATTTAAAAATGCATAATCAAATTCGCTATATATTATTAGAAAGATCTTAAGTAGTACATGAGATTATATAGATTTATAAAAAGAAATAATACCTTAGCAGCCTTAAAAACACAACGTGGCATACTCGCAATTTGAGTACCCCAAAAATTCAATTCTAGGTAACTACATGTTTGAGTAGGAGTTGGCAAAGATAGCCATGAAAAAGAAATTTTGTTTTATAAAAAATAAGAGTTTCTTAGAAGTTTGGATATTTTATTGAATACAGGACAAAAACGATGGGAATTGGTGGCTGTTGTTGGGTCCCTCCGAAATAAAAGTTGGATTCTGGCCAGCGAACAGGTTTAAAGAGAGTTCTGGAACGAAGGTAGAATGGGGAGGTGAAGTATACAGCTCTTCATTGCCAAGTCCTCCGATGGGAAATGGCCATTTTCCAGTTGGAAACCCTAAAATGGATTCTTATATCCGTTTGATAATTATAAAACGGATGACGTTGTGAAGAATACGGAGACGTTTTCAGACAACAATGATTGTTATAAAGTAAGAGACACAACAGAATCGTTTTGGGAACCTGCAGGTCATATACTTGTTTATGGAGGTCCTGGGTGCAAATAGGTTGTTTAGCAATAGTCTAAAACCTTATTGTATGAAAAAATCGAAGGACAACAATAGAATAAACATTTGAAAAAAATATATGGAAAACATTTTAAAAAGTTTAGAGAACTTAATTAAAATATATATATATTATTTGAATTGATTGTTTATTTAACTTTGTTAATTAAAAATGGGAGAGAAAAGAGTTATTTATAGGCAGTTATATTTACCATATCATTCATTTGGTAAGACGACAACCTCTTATATCTTATTGATTATATCATTACCAAGATCTGTGGCTATCTTTTGAACATTTTCATAATTATTAAAAATCAAATATAATGAACTTATTAGATCACGTTTTAAAAAAATCATAAATCTAGACTTTCATTCAATTTAGTTTTCTAACAATTTCCAAAATTATATAAAAGTATAAATAGTTTTATCACCAAAAAAAAAAGATAAACTGAAATTATTCCATTATCGCTTTTAACCAGTTTACAATATTGTTTTTTACTTTTAGAAAATTTGGTGCATACAAAAAAGTTTTATTAAACTATAGTTTAACAAATCCAATATTTGTAATGTTTTGACACTTGTAATAACATGCCAACACAATTTAATTAGTTTTTAAGAAGATGAAAGATCTATAAATATTCATAACTTTAAATTATAATTAAACAAGTTCCATATCATAAGAAATTGTTTAACAAAAATAGTCCATACATAAACGCCATTATTATTTTTTATTCATAAAATTTATATTTTATGATATTAGTCCTTACACCAAACCTATTTCAAGGACATGGTTTGGAAGAAGAACATGATTCAGTAAAAATATTTGATTCAGCAGAAGAACTTGGTTCGTCAGAAGAACTTGGCAGAGAGGGATAACGTCCATACAGCCTGGGAGGATCCATATCAAAACGAAGAGAAGCAGCCGGTTGATGATGAAACGGTAACATAGTCACCTATAATCAAGAAAACAAATTAAGATATATACGTAAACAAAATTATGATATAATATATATATGTATTGATATGAAAGTTGACCAAAACAAATATGCATTGTTATGAAATGTTATCACCTCAACAGTAGTGTAAGCAACAAAACTATCTACGGCTCCACCCACCATTGAACCGTGAATATTAGACATTATAAGGTTGATGCCACCAAGAAATCCTCCATTGCAAGGTACAACTCTACCCGATAACGATATTATTGGGTAGACTCCCTTCGATACAAACAAAAACATTAAAGAATTTAATTTGACAAACAAAATACGAGTATGTGACAAAAAGAATTCATACCTCGTTAAAAAATTTCTTAGTGGTCTTGGGCAACACAACATTACCCACATCTCCTATTGCTGACAGTATGATTAACCCTAGTTGCATGTTCATAGCGTATGCTTTGATCACCTTCATCACATCCTGAAAATGGAATACGTTGAAATAAGATTCGATTTATAGTGATTCCAATATATATTTGTTATAATAGAAAAAAAAAAGAATCACCATTGGGCTTTTGACTTTCAGGAAGATAGGTGCCATAAACGCGGATTTCACATCCACGTCGAACTCGTACGCTATAGAAGAAAGAAGAACAAATCGTATGTGCATGAAGTCATCATGAGTCAAAATATGAAAAAGAAAATTTTATAATTTTGACACAATTTTCAATGGAACTAAAAATCCAGGGACCTTAATTGTACTGTATTGATCATATTCATACGTACCTTTTGGGTTTGGATTCTTTGGAGATCCGTTGGCCTAAAATATTTATAAAAGAAGCAACCAACAAATTGTATCATTAGAAATTGGAAAAGAAGAGGTCAAGGAAAACTTAAAAAAAAAAGTTTTAATTAATCAGAAGAATACGCACCATCTTGTTGCTGGTGAAGACTGAAGAGACAACCAATAACTGGAGGTAAGTTTAAGATTTGCGATGTGGAAAAAGGAGCAAGTGACGGGTTTTTATAAGGACAAGGAGTCAAGGAAATTTAGTCTCTGGTTGAAATAAGTCTATCTATTACGGTCTTCTTTTTTGGTTTTGGTAATATATCTATTACGGCGTTGATTGTTTTAACCACAAAAACATGCGTTTGCGTTTACATGTTTACATAATATATTACATCCACATTTAAATGAAAATACATAAATTTTAATCTTTCTTTTTCATGTAATGTACAATTAAGAGAGACCGAAGTTAATGTTTTAGTAACTAAATTAAATATAATGCACTACTTTACGATAACAAATGGTTAATTATATCGTGTTTTTTTTTTGTTGTTGTTAAAGTAACAAGTGGTATCGTTTATTTTTGTTTAAGGGTTTTCATTGTTGTTGTTGTTTTTTTGTTAAAGATATGGTATCGTTATTTTGGAGAAAAGTAGCGTTTCGTTAAACATCATTAAGTTCAACAAATTGTAAAGGAAACTTATTAATGATGTTTGACAAAATAAAATAAAAATAAAAGGAAACTTAATGATGTACTATTACTCATATTTCGTTGTTCAAATTTTTTTTTTCAGTCAACGTCAAGAATTAACAGTAAATCTTTTAAATGTATTGATGGAAACTACTTAATTTAAGAAATACTTTTTTTGTTGACTTGGGTATGGTTCAACATATTGTATAATGTATATTAATATTTTGCCATGTTTGATTTGACTATAAAACCACGCTGTTTTAGGTTTATAAAGTGACCGCCACAACAAAGTCCTTTTGGAAACATGTAGCTCATATTCTTAGTTATGGAGGCCCTGGGTGTAAAGAAAACTCGATAGAGAGAAGCATTAATCCATAAATGCAACATCCAAAGTATCTAAAAGAAAACAAAAAGAATAAACTTTCCAACTACAAATTTATCATTTTCAAGCGACAGGAGAATTTATTTATATACCTTTTTATTGGGTTAAAATTATTTATATACTTTATCAACTCCAAATAAGATTTCGAACGTTCTTCATCTCTATCGTGATCGTATTTCATCTTTTTAGTACCGCAGTCACTGGAACACAGGATCTATGCTTTGTCGCCATTCTCCATTGTACAACTCCAAGAGTTTCTCTGCAGGTGAAACCCCTGTTCTAGCCACATCGGCGACAACGTTCAAGAAACCGGTTTCATTGTACCCTCTACGATCCAAACCATCCTGAGCAATAAAAAAATAGCTTCAATATGTATATTTTACATAATAAGGAGAGAGCATGCATGCACATACCTTAGCTAGCTTTAAGACATCTTTTGCGACATGTTTCAAAGGAAAACCTCTAAACACTGTCTTTAGGCCAGTGATATGAACCTGTTGAAACCCAATGAGAATTGTTTCAAAGGAGAATATTTCGTTAATTTGAACATAAAAGAAAGTATTTGTTCTCTGTTATAATTTATTTGTGTCCTAAGCATCTCTCTTTCTTCGGGAGTCCAATCAAGAATCATGTCAAAAACAGTTTGGAGAGACTCAGCTCATCGTATAACAAACCCACCTGAGATTCAAATACATATCCTAAATAAACCTGTAAAACAATAAAAGAGTGTTTATGTCTTAATGAAAGATAAATGTAATTAATTACCCAAAAAGCTGGTAGGGCACATAACATCCTCCAGGGACCTCCATCAGCACCTCTCATCTCCAAGTATCCCTTTAACCTAACCTAATAGTGTTATAAAAAATTGAATTATAAGAAAAATGTCTCTGAATCACAATACGAAATAGGGATGTTGAATGGTACTGTTGTTGAAACTGAGTGACCAACCTCTGGCCATATTATTCCTATATGGTTTTCCCAGTCTTTAATGGTTGGTTGTTCATTAGAGAGATAAGAAATTTTAACGGACAAGAAATATGTTCAGATCATAATAACCTGGTTCAAGAATATTTTTAAACTTAAATGAATTTTTCTTATGATGAAGAAGTAGACCCGAAATGTCATTCCTCTACAGTTGAGATAGCTTTTGTTTCGATTTAAGAACAACATTGGAAGATCAAGTGCGTATTCGACATACTGCTCAAACCTATATATCTCAACACATTGAAGATTAAGTAACCATACTGTTTAGGGCTAAGATCGATCACAGAGTTAGAAAAACAAAAATTATACTTACCCGAATGAGTCATTGAAAACAAAAGGTAGCATTCCTGTGCGGTTCTTATCGGTATTTTCCCATAAATGACTGTCAAAGCGTGTCAATAGATGAGAAACTTATGCCAAGAAAGGGAACACGAAAGTGAAAGTAACACGACAAGAAAACAAGGCATTTTCCGACAAGAATATTCATCGTTATATGAGAGACGGAAATGAGATTTTCGTCGGAAATTAGTCAAAACTTTCTTACCAATTTCCGACCAATTTCTGACTATATATAATTTTTTATATATATCTATATATTTTTTTTAATTTGGTCGAAAATTGCTCAGAAAGTTTTACAATTTGGTCGGAAATTTGTGTGTTTAAAAAAAAAATTTTAATACGAAAAATTATCTTTAAAATTTTTAAAAACGGAAATAAATTTGAAATATTTTAAAAGTAATATTATATAAAAAGGAAAATAAATTTGAAAACAAAATTATATTTTAGAGATATTTTAGAAATTTAAAATTTTTAAGAGTAATGTAGAAACAAATTCTCACGCTTAGAAACCCTTTTGGTTTTCCATTACTAAAAGGAGAATTTGCGAACAGAGCAGTCGCAATCTGTTCGACTAGAATATAACAGAAGATTGATACAAATGATTTTTTTTTATAGATAAAAAACTATTAAAATTAGAGCATCAAACATATCTCACAGGTTGCAAAGCTAAACTAGGGCGAAACTTCCTGATCATATCAGTTTCTGAACTACAGTCTAGATTGACCTGAACAGTACATGTTCTGAGCATCGTGTCACGTCCTGAGCCAGCTCTCACTAAGTGGTCTCTTATAAAGTCATACCTTTTCTACACATAGAAAATACTTTGAATAATCAGACAAAATAGCAAGTGTAAGCCACATTAAGTAATATTAGAACTTATAAGCTTATATATAGAGGAAGGAACCTTGGGAACAGTGGTTACATCCTCGAGACTCGATTTAGATTCATAGCCAATTCCTAAGAAACCAATTCCCAGTTCCTCAGCAACAGTTTTCACCTGGTAAAGATGTGAACGAAGCTCATCACAAGTTTGGTGCAAAGTCTCTAGAGGTGCTCCACTTAGCTCTAGTTGGCCTCCTGGTTCTAATGATACGCTTTGCATTCCCTGAAATAAAATAATCAAATCCCAAAAAAAAAACATATGAATTTTTGTCATCATCGTTGAATATTTAATTTAAAGAGAAGAGAATATAGTATTAATTTTACCTGTTTCAGACCAATGATTCTTTCATTCTCCATCACCTTATCCCAATCAAATCTTTCTGCAATACCGTTAAGCAGTGCAGTTATTTGTTCATATTTCAAAGTCTTGACGTCGAAACCAAATTTCTCATGTTCTGTACCTATTCTGAATACCCAATCCAAGAGATAAAACAATACAAAAATGAGTTTGAACAAATAAGTACTAGTTTGATAGAGTAAGAGATGAGATGATGATCAGACTAGTACCTCCACATTTTCTTTGGTTTGCATTCAGAAGCAAAATAGGCAATGAGATCTTCTTTAGTCACTGGCTCGCTTGTGACAATAGTAGAAGCGCTTGCAGTTGCCTTAGTCCCTTGATTGCATGCAACTATCTTGCTTATTTTAGAAGTAAGAGACTGCTTGGGTGAGAAGTTAACACAGGTTTTCAAAGCACCCGAGTTTATCACAGCACCAATCCCAGAAGAAGATAGAAAGAGCGCCATATATATGCCTTAGTTACTGCAGCTAATTTTATAAGTTTCTAACCCATACATTAATTAGTCATATATCACTTCAAATGAATTAACCATTTAGAGACGAAATTTGGCTGACTGTATATTTTTAGTCGCATTCGCATAGTTTGTGAGATTTTGAGATAATGTGATACATATGAGAAATTGGAGATAAATCTTTCACTTGTAGCAAAATAGTCCGTAAGAAATCTGTCTCATAGTAGATAAATACTTTGAAATTTAAGAAATTAGCAACGGATCTTTGTATGATATATATATGTTGCATCTATAACCAACTTTTTTCCAATGTAAATGGAAAACATCCTTAAAATCTATATTATTATGACAACAACAGCAAACAATAATAAAGAAAAACTATGTCTCCAATAATGATTAAAGAAAACAAAAATGAAGAGGTAAGAATTAAGGCGAGGAAGAATCACCTGAAGTTGTCTAATTTAGGGCTGAAGAAGAAGAAGAGCTAAAGTAAGAAGGCTTGGCAAGTATTTAATCTGTCTTCGCATCTTTATGACAACTCGATCGTGTATTAATTATGAGTATATATGCAATCGGTCCGGTATGTATTCGTATCTTTATTACAATGTATTATTGGTAAATTACAACTAGCTAGTGGAGTATTAATTATGAGTATACATGTGTCTATATAGTTGTTGATAAGATATATTATTACTCATATATATGCTTCTTCTTCTTTTCTTTTTTTCTTTCGATCAAGACTGATTAGTTATGTTTTTCTTAACTTTTGAAAACGCACACTATTTAAGAGTCAAATGAATGTAGACACTTTACACACATATGGTTAATTGTTACACTAACTATGATTACTTAACCAGTTAACAAAGTAATGAAATTAAACAGATGGGTTTGCCGAAACCACGTGACAAAATTATTTTTATTAATGATGAACAAGAGAAAAGAATTTGCATTAATATTCCTTAATATTCTACAGCACCAAAAATTATGAAAATTAAGAAAATCACAATGGATTATTTTGTCCAAGTAAAAATGCTATACTTTATATCCAAAATTTTATCAATATCATTTTATTATTTTTTATTTGCTAATAGCAGCTTAACAAATAAACACCGACAATTAAACTTATGGGTAATTCAAACTTGATAATTTTGTGTTAGTCATTCTTCACTTGACCAAATTACACATTCTCGGTCAGTTAGCCAACCAAATGTCAAAATTTAGCTTGAACCAAACAAAAAAAAAATGGAAAAAAGGAAAGGGGAAATTTTGAGTTGATACTTCCCAATTTTGCCAAATCGAAAAACAAAAAAAAAAATATGACCTTCTTCGATAACCGAATAATCCCAAAGATACGGAAAAGCTGGCGACTCGATTATCATTATGAATTTACGGTCTTGAACAAGGAGAATTCTAGAGTGTGTTTACGGACGTGTAAACGTTGATTGAAGTGAAGTAAGTGAATAAGGAGAGAAAAAGTGGGTTATATTCATTAGGTAGGGCCAATCTATTACGTTCTCGATAATTGCTTCTCAGTGTCTAGGGACCTAGTCTATCAATACTTGTCGGAACGTACGTGTCACTATCTTCGAGTTCCACGTGATTACCGACATCCATCATTGCAGTCAGTTTGGTTTATGCGGAGTCTGGTAGATTCAATATAACATTTCGTAAACCTAAACCTACTAATAAATTACTTTCCTTGCGAAGTTGCGATTTTTGGTAATTGACTAATTGGTACTTTTCGATGTCTGTGTCTAGTGCAAGTTCGATGTAGACATGTGAGACCTTTTCCTGTAATTTGTAATTAAACCTAACCTCATACTCGACGCCAAAAATAAATATATTAACGTCATACTCATAATCAGTAAAAGAGTACTAACCATCATCAATTAGAATTCGTCAATCAATTATTGTTTTCACTTTCAGCAATATTAACGTAAGACATCATCCTGTGTGTTTTTTTGTTTGTTATGATAATACTTCTAATTGTCATGTATATCAACGAACATTGATGCGAATCAAAAACTTTTAAATGATAACTAAAAGAAGATGTTCTGACTCTTGACCACTACCACTAACATACTAGTTCTTCCTATCCGTTGCCTTTCATTCAATATTACGCCTTAGAATCAATACTCCGAATGAAAGTAGAAAAAAATGGATAATTTATTCAAAGATCCAAACACCCTCCCAAACGATTTCTACACACCGAAATCGTTTAGTACATGCAATTTTTCTACTGATTTTCAATGCTTCGAATTTCTAAAAGAAGAAAATCATTTTTCAAATCCAATTACAACCAAACAACAACAACAACAAAAAAAAAACCTTATTCCTGAGACTTTAGTTCTTCAGTTTTTCAGAAACGAGCCATTTCATTCTTAGTACAGAAGTTCCTCGAACACGGGGTCTACACTTTGTCCCCACTCTCCATTGTACAATTCCAAGAGCTTCTCCGCCGGTGTAACTCCTGTCATTTTCGATACCAAAATTTCACCATCAAGTTTTGCTTAACCAATTTCTAAGCCCGATTCGATAATACATTGGGAAGAGTCATTTACCTGTTCTGACCACTTCATCGACTGCGTTCAAGAAACCAGCTTCCTTGTAGCCTCTACGCTCTAAACCACCCTGAGGAAGAAGGAAAAAAAAAAAGAAGCCCAATATATATTTTATTAGTTAGGCACTGGACAAGTCCATATAGAAAGCTGGCTTGAGGTTTCTAAGAGAGTGCAACATGAACACACCTTTGCGAGTTTCAGAACATCCTCAGCGACATGCTTTAACAAACCATCTCTAAATGGCGTCTTTAAGCCAGTTACTGGAACCTGTTGGAAATTCAAGTGTTGGTTTAACCCAGGATGTTTTCTAACAGTGCAAAAATAAGAGGATGTAAAATGCGGTGTGTCTTGTAGTTACTTTGTTCCTTAGCATCTCTCTTTCTGCTGGAGTCCAGTCAGCAGTCAGATCCAGGATGGCTTGGAGTGTATCCTCATCATATAATAAACCCACCTGGAAAAATTTGCAGATAAGATCAAATTAACAGGTAATATTTCTTGAAATCAGAACTCATGAAGCAAGATATAGCATGTAGTTACCCAGAAAGCTGGCAGGGCACACAACCTCCTCCAAGGACCTCCATCAGCACCTCTCATTTCCAAGTATCTCTTCAACCGAACCTATTCAACGTTATGAAATTTCGTCAGGTTTCAAGATAAGACAGGGAACTGAAAGTCATTGGCTAATTAGTGGATTCTTGAGGCAGATTATAAACCTCTGGGAATATTGTTGTCAGATGATTTTCCCAATCATTGTATGAAGGCAGTTCACCTGGGAGACAAGGAAGTTTTCCAGCCAAAAATTGCTGCAGCATGAAGAAAATGATGAGATTAGAAATGATTCAAGAAGATCCCCATGGTTTGCAATTTGTTATTCCCATGCCTGGAAAGAGTTAAAGAAGCTAACAGAAAAGATTAAGGATAGATTTTTACCCTAAATGTCATTCCAGTACAGTCAACGTATTTCTTGTTTCGGTAAGCAAAGTACATAGGGACATCGAGTGCGTAGTCAACATACTGCTCAAACCTATAACAGAAAAGAACAAAAGAGAGAGTAGTACATTGAGATTAGCCACACTGCTTCATGAAAAGGAAAAAGATCCACACATCTTTATGACTTTAACACATATATATGTAAGAAGTTCCGCAGAATAGCACATTAACTTTTCAATAACTCATCAAGAAAGCCAAACAGAGTCATTTTTTACAAGTTTTTCATATCAAACTAACTGATGTAATGTGATTGTTGTTCTTGGATAAAAAATTTTATACTCACCCAAAAGAGTCATCAAAAACAAATGGTAGCATTCCTGTGCGGTCCTTGTCAGTGTCTGTCCATATATGGCTGTCAAAAAGAATCAAAGTTATAACGTGGGAGGGAAACAATAATTAAAATGAATTTGTGGATGATAATAAATGGATCTAGAAACCTTCTCATGCTCAGAAACCCATTTGGCTTTCCTTCGGTAAAGGGGGAATTCGCAAATAGAGCCGTTGCTATCTGTTTAATTTGGATAATATTGAGGCAATGGTTAGTCATAATAGTTAATCATAAAATTTCTGGTTATGCTACAAAGAGCTCGAGCTTCTCACAGGTTGCAAAGCAAGACCAGCGCGGAACTTCCTGATCATATCAGCTTCTGAGCTAAAATCCAGATTAACCTGTCAAGAATGCATGTAATGCAGCTTCTATAAGTTTCAAGATAAGATATAGTTGAAGGAAATTCTAAAGGCATGCAAAGTCAGAGTATTCATCTAACCTGAACAGTACATGTTCGAAGCATCATATCAAGTCCAAGGGTACCCACTTTCGGCATGTAATTTCTCATTATATCGTATCTCCCCTGCACAGAACACATTATGTCAAATCTTACTGCCAGACCGTCATAACTAGAAACATGATACTAATAAAACAGCAATAAAATGAAACATCAGCCATGTAGAACCAGATAATCATATCAGAATTAGCAACAACAAGATAGGAACTTTTTCCACTTTTAAGAATAGAGAAAGCCTCGTACCTTTGGCATGATGGGTATTTCCTCCCGACGCCATTTGGGCTGGAAGCCGATTCCTAAGAAGCCAATTCCCATTTCCTCAGCGACAGCTTTTACCTGTCAACATCCATAGAGAGTTGGCTGTATGTCGTTTTAGGGTAAGAGTATTGGCAATAATTATCTTATGAGTTACCTGATAAAGGTGTGAATTGACTTCAGCACAAGTTTGGTGCAAAGTCTCAAGAGGTGCACCACTAAGCTCGAATTGACCCCCAGGTTCCAGCGAAATGCTTTGCTTTCCCTGATCAACAAAAGGACAGATCAAATTATCTACAGAAACCCCAAAAAGAGGAAAATAAACCTTTTAATATCTAGCATCACTTTTCTGTATATCAAGCCAACATGTCCTACAGGTATTTAAAAAAAAGAACAGCTCAAAAGATGAAACACAGAGGAATGTTTACCTGCTTCAGACCAATAATCTTGTCATCTTCCATTACTTTTTCCCATTCAAATCTTTCAGCGATACTGTTAAGTAGCTCGGCTATTTGATCATACTTCATAGGGCGCAAAGAATTGACCTCAAAACCAAATTTCTCATGTTCTGTACCTATTCTGCAAACACAGAAAAGTTAAGTTAGCGAAATGGAATATCTTTCCAATAGACAAATGAACTGGATGAGTTCAAACAACTCCAATGCTGCAGTAGATTAAACAGAATATATAAGAATCAAACCACACCTCCATTTTTCCTTTGATTTACATCCAGAGGCAAGATAGGCAATGAGATCCTCTCTCGTAAGCGGCTCAGTTGCAACTACAGCCTCTTCTGTTGGAGGACTTGCCGCAACAATCAATTGATCCCCTCTCTTGCTCCTCTTAACAGAACGGAGGAGCATTGATTTGGTAGATAGACTCCTAGAGTACGAGCTAACATAAGCATCTTTCATCTTCAACACATCCAAATTTCTCACACCACCAGAAACTGCTTTAGTTCCATTCTTTGAGCATACAGGTCCAGAAGGGACAGTGTATGATCCTCCCGCCTGAGACAAGAGCGCCATCGTATATAGTTCCTGCAACTATTACGATTCATCATCATCACAAACAGATCATTCTTAGTAGGCCAAATCAGTGGCATTTATTAGACAAAGTTATATAATTTATCTATTCGTTTCATCATCTGTTCATGTCATCACATTTCACATTTTTCACCATTTCAATAAAATATATCTCTTGTCAAATTTTGTACTATGGAACTCAAGAGCCCTAGCATGTCACCTCATTGGAATCACAAGCTTCCACACAATCGAAATTTTCACCATAATGATCTGAGTATAAATTACTCCAGAACAGTTCAAAATTCGTGGATCATCAAACCAAAAACAACAACAACAACCAAATCAGAGCAAAAAAAATCTGGATATATTCGACTCCAATCAAACTATCCAGAACGAAATGAAAACAATAATCAAATCCAAAATTATATGAAAAATGATCTCAGATTCAACAAAAAACAGACAAATCATAAACAGACCGAGAAAATTCAGTGAAAAATATCATCCAGAAGTTTAGAAAACGAAGATTCAATAAACAAGAGACGCCTAAGAGACGAGAAGAAGAAGATGAAGAATCGAATCACACCTGAATCCGTCAACCTCAGCGGAAATTGAAAGAGCTAATGCAAAAAGAAAGCCTTCAGTAAGAACGCATCGTCGACTCCATTTTATATCCGACTGAGAAATGAGAAAGAAGATGATGATGGAGAAATTAAATAAAATAAAAGTTGAAACAGTTACTGTGAGCAAGAGCCGATCAGTGGAGCTGAGCTGTCGCGATAAATTAAAATAATCATTCTATAAAGATTCTTTCGCATTTTGCTTCTTTCTTTTCCATTATTCACATAATTTACCCATTAGTTTTTAAATTACAATAATCCGCCTATGTTAGTTTATAGATTTCATGATTAAACTCAATGAGGTTAACTGTATGTAGTCATGATATTCCTACTAAACTTTATAAACTTCGCACCTCTTTCCAATATTTAAGGGTTTAACTAGAACACCAAAATAATGAAAAAAAATATGGCACTAACAACATGTTCTCAGATAAAATACTCCAAAATCAATAACTATAACAAAGGAAAGTACTTAAAAACAGTATTGTTAATCATAGCTATTACTATTAGGTGTGATTGTGTCGACAAAAAATCTTGGTTTGATGAACGAAAATTAGCATAGTATTTTTTTTATTATCTCCTAGAATTTCTTAGTAGGTGGGATCGAACGCTACTTTATAAACAACAAATGAATGAAAGAAAACATGTGAATGGTAGATAATGAATCACCCTCAGAAGTCACAATTTTGTAATAATTAATAAATACGGAATGAATTTGAAAATATCACAACTATACATAGAAGGAGTTTTTTTGCTATAATTGTTTAGATTGTTCAAAATATTACACCTATAGAAGGAATTCATTTTTTAAAAAAATTAATTAAAAACGGCCATTTTATTTAGTGTGCATGAAAATATCATAGTAAGTTTTTTCGAAAATTTGTGTTTTATTGAATCCCAAAATGTGGGGTTCGGAATTTATTTATTTGATATCAATTATGGCTGCCATTGAAACGCAAATAACGGCAGAACTGCTTGCGTGTGCATATACGTAAGTAAAAAACTCTTGTTGCGATCAAAAAAAAAAATCAAACAAAAATTCGTGTAAATGTGTACTTCTGTGTAATGTATTTTAAATTAATATTCACTCGAAATAATATTTTATGAAACATGAATGATATGTTATAAGGAGGTAAAGTAGGTGGACACGTGACTCAAATGTGGCGGCCATGACTTCTACTCTCCACACACCAAAGACGTAAACGGAACCCACCTTCACAGTTTCTTCCTATTCCTATCGCTTTCGTCACATCGTTTCACGAAACTTATCTTATAATTTTAAATAATTAACATTTGACATAATCGAAATCTCAGTATTTATATAGCCGTCAAAAGAAGAAAGAACATTGACGTAGCCGTCAAAAAGTGAAAAGAAATTCTAAAATGATGCGAAGTAAGGCCGAGTGTGTTTTAATATTTTAATGTCTATTTACACCTTTTTTCTCTCATTTATAGTCGTAAACTTTTGATTTTACATTAAACCCCCATTTTCAGCACAATGTAATTAGATGATCACACATACATATTCATTTTAATTGGTGCTCTATATCTAGCGAGATATGATTGATTATATTGAAGAGATTTTAAACGATTTGTGATCTCTTGAAGTCTATTGGTATTTGTTTTTTGAACCAATGCAAAAATTTCATTCAAGGACTAGGGGGAAAAGTTTGCATCATTTTCCATCATGATTCAAACCTTTGTGCACAAAACCTCATTTTCCTTCTTACACTATTTATCTTTTCATGTTAAATGGTTTGATTTTCATCTACCCTCTATCTATTATGCTTCGCCTCGCTCTCGGCTCTCGAGCTCTTACAACAAAAGTTGAAACTTGTACCAAATCCAATCAACCCAACTTGTCCTAAATCCTTCTTAATATAGCCATTTAGGTGATTTTTGGTTTGGATTTCATTGTCATTCAAGGCCGTAACGAAAGTTTATGAAGGAAACATCACTCCATCAGTCCACGTCACTTCAGTATAGTTCAAACTTCAAAGTGGTCAATTTAGTTTGAACAAATCAAAATAAAACGGGCGTATCTCCAGTTATAGAGATGGGGGCGTTATAATTTGCACGCATTGACAAGGAACACGACTATAACGAGGAAGTCGTGAAGAGTAAATGAGACTTCTTGCTAGAAAACAAGCTAGACAATAGACAAAGAGATTTTTCATTTCTCTCGTTTGTAATTTAATATCAATAAAATTTTGAATTTAATTGTAGTCTAACATATATACTCAATTAAATGGATGTGCCAAGAGCTTTCTCATCGACATCCACGTTTACTAAAAATAGGGATATGTTTTTTTTTTTTTTTTTTTTCTGGTGGGAGAAAGAAAAATGCCTTTAGTGACAAGAGAGTATGACATTTTCTTAGACTAGCACCAGTCCGTCTCATTTGGCATAAAACTGCTTCGCACCATGTTACTAGCACAAAGCATATGTTAACCGATTTCTCTGTTCTATTTGGTTGACCGATTTCTTTGTTCTATTTGTTAACGGACTACCACCAGTCCGTCTCATGGTTCTATAGTAACTGCACCATGTTACTAGCACAAACCATTACGAAGCAGTTTTATGCCAAATAAGACGGACATTTCTTTGTTCTATTTGATTGACCGATTTCTTTAGGAACCAAAAAACCCGTACTAGGAAGTAGCCTTCTATAATTGTGGTTTCACATGTCCTACCCACCTCATCAAGCTCATACGTCAACATCACATTAATCAAGAAAATTATGTTTTCAACTTGCTTTGTTCACTTGAGTTTTAATCGTAATGTTTTTTTTTTCTAATTTAATTTTGATTGTTACAAGAAATGTTGTCATTCTTTTGCATTATTCAATAAAACATAATCGTTATCAAGAATATAAAAAAATTGTCGACCACCATTTTCTAGCTAAATTAACACATCATCAGTAAAGTACATGGTATTATATGATAAGAACTCTTATCAAACCGAGAAATGTAGATTAAATTAAAAAAATGTATAACTAAAATAGTTCAGGTTAAATCTAGAAAATCATGATTTCATGAATATCCAATTTTTGAATATTAATTTTTCACAGATCACATAAGGCCATATACATTGCATTTGTACAAAAAATGGCTAATGACAGTTCATGCTTTGAATTGTTGTAGTTGTAGTTAACAAAATCAGAAAATGAGTGGTAGACAGCGTATTATTAAAAGGAAATATTGAAATTTTATATTTGTTTCTAATTGCTGTCAAAAGAAAATAGTAAAAATATATATAGATTTTTTATTTTTTTATTAAAGGAAATAATTATAATTTTATATAGATATTATTGATTTGTTTAAAAAAAAAAGATTTTCCATTTATTTTATGAACTAATTCTGTATATGTCTTTTACTTTGTAGATTATTTTGTTGATACAGTCTAACTAGTATATAATGCTGCAGAGCCAGAGACATGATTATTAAAAACCAGTTTATAAGAAAAAAGGTTGAGAAAAGCTCTACAGAAAAAGAAAATAAAAACACCCCAAACGTTTTGGCTATCTAGTTATAAAACGTAGCTGAGATACATCCAAACATCGGTGTGGTGCGATAAGAATTTCGTAAGTTTTTCTGTAACTAATGTAAATAATCTAAGCAATCTCTTTTACATAGTTTAAGTAGCTTCTGTTAGTAAATTTTCGAATTTTTGTGTATTTTGTTGAAGATAGATATATTTGTGGATTGCTTGTCTCATCCTCTTACCTGGTAAAATAATTTATTTATGATTTATTACCTCATTCAAATAACTTTTTCTTGATAAATTCTCCATTTTTATTGGTAATTTGAAAATCCATTTTTTAATAAGTAAGCTTAATTGAATATTAGTGAATTTTTTCTTGGTGATGCAAGGTTAAGGGATTTGAAGTTTAACACCAAAGAAATGGAGATGAAGCAAATAAATTGGGAGAAAGATAATGAGGAAATGTCATTGAAAAAGAAAACAAAGTTAGAGTGGAGACCGGAGGATTGTGATGGTAGATGGAATAAGTTTTCTGGTGAAGGAGTAAATAAGAAATTTCATTATGAGACATTTGAGTTTCATGGTCAAGAGTATGGATTGGTGAGTTTTGTTTTGCTTTCCAAATTTTGTTGATTTAAAGCTGTAGTTATTATTGTGTTACAATTAACAATATATATGTTTTTTTTTTGCATAGGAGGACACGGTTGTATGCCATCCTGAGAAGGCAACCCAAAGGCCTTACATCGCTATTATAAAGGTTAGAAAAGAAGAAGAACAAAAATTGATAAAATTTTCAGATTTAACCTTATCATAATAATCAAGTTGTTTGTTGGACAGGATATATATAAACAAGGGAAAGAGCGATACGTAAAACTTGAAGTGAACTGGTTTTACCGTCCGGAAGACTTAGAAAAAAAATATGTTAGAAACTGGGAATCCAAAGACTCAGGAGACCTCGTCTACAGTTTTCATCGCGATGAAGTTTCTGCTGAATCTGTGATGCATAAATGCCTTGTGTATTTTATGCCAGAGAATAAGGAACTCCCAAACCCTAGAGCGTCTCCGGATTTCATCGTTCGAAAGTTTTATGACCATATCAAAAAAAAGCTCCTGAATTTTAGTCATAGAGGTTTTAACATGAAGCAAAAGGATGAGATTAATCTCCTTGTGGAAAAGACGATTTCAAGAGTTGGTGATCTGTTTACCACTGAGAAAGTGGAAATGAGTATGATTTCGAGGCGTAAGAAATCTGTTCCAAAAAGGCATATCTTAACAGCTGAGAGAACGATGCATGAAAGGAGTACTAGTAATGGGTTCTATGATGAGTCGATCTGCAATAATTTTGAGGATGGAGAAGCTTCTAGAGCATTATATATACAATGAGTCGATCCAGAAGAATTTTGAAATTGGAGGAGCTTCAATAACAATATCTAGTGATTTAGATAGGGAAAAGAGAGTAGAGGAGCTTATGGAAGCAGTGAAGCAAGCTGGTGATTATGATGTTTTTCCAATAGTGCAAGCTCTCGAGCATGCATTATATGATTATTTGGCAGAAGATATACCAATGTATAATTACAAGGTGGAGTATCTGGTTGATAAATTTAAGGTTAGTTTCATTTCTTTTCTCTCCTCTTTTTTTTTTTTTCTTGATTTTTTTCCTTTAATGCATGTCTTTGACAAATATTTCGATCTAAGCTGTGAAATGTTGCTCTTGAGTCTCTTGACAATTAATGATGAAATATTGTTCATCAAAAACAAAATCTACAGTTGTGAAATGTTGGTCTTGACGATATGTCATCACACAACATATAGACGTACACGTGATCGTTTATACAAATACTATAGGATACATTTTTCTATAAAAAGAATCACAACATCGATTACATGATCCAAGTAAAATCTACACTAATATTCTTGACTATATTGGAGAACAATAAAAATCGTGTAAATGTGTTTTCAGTCTGTTGCAAATACCATTTTGAGTTAGCTTTTATTTTATTGATTTATTTCACCTTTCATATTTGATTGTTTAATTGTTATTATATGCAGAACTCACAAGTGTTTTCTAGACGACTTCTCAATGGCGAATTAAAGCCTGAACAAGCTATAAAGATGACGCGCTATGAACTAATGGTAATTTCTTTCATTCACATATTTTTGTTCACATTTCTTCTGAATCCTTAATTTTGTTTGTTTTGTTATGAATCCTTAAGCTGAATATCTATTAGCTCATAAACATATTTATTATTAATTAATCAAACCTTGAGTAATTTTGACATGTTAAAGTGACAGAGGTTTTTTTTTTTTCCGTGGGATCAGCGCGGTTTCTCTTTTGATGAAATAAAAGCTGGCAGCTTTGAAGAACCGAAACTGGAGGAAAGTGTTGCATCCACCTCCACAATTGTTGAACCCAAGATTCTTTCGAAGGCTAAAAAAAGATAATAATAATAATATCTTGCATGCTCTTCTTCTTTTTTTATCTTAATCTCTAAAAAGATATTTTCCTCGAATTTCCTTTCAAGGTATGATGCAGATGATTCTATTTTCCTTGTTTTTATGACGTATTATCTAAAACATCAGTTATTAAAGTTTAGATATCTTTAGAGTGCCATACTGGTTACATTTGTTGGCATGTATGAATTATATATTATAAATCAAAAATATTGTCTATCGTTGGTTTTATTTCTGGATAATTTGCTTCAAATATATCATAGAAATAAAGATTTTATCAACTAAAATAGGGTGCCAGCCTTAAGTGACTCGCAACCACGGCTCACCTTAAAACTCTTTCAATCGCTACTCAACATTTATCAAGCTTCAACTTCATCAAAGAAGATCATTGAATACCGTTTTGTACCTTAGACCGATTAACTCCTTTCCCCATTTGTTCTAAAATTGATTTGGTTCACTCAGACGTGTGTATTTAGGCTACTAATTAGCAAACTGGACCTTATTGTTTTTTTTGTGTGTGTGTGTGTAGGGGCGGATCCACAATATGTAATTTGTAATTTGTAATTTGTAATTTGTAATTTGTAATTTGTAATTTGTAATTTGTAATTGGTTTGATTTTATTTAAAAATAATATAATAATTTGTAATTGCACGGTCCGTGTCATCCCTTACTTTATTCTAATAGGACCCCTTAACATTACATTTTATTTTAAGTTATTAGACATAACAATAATATGTAAACGAAAGCATCATTTTTTTACTTGCCGAGGACATGAAGAAAATGAACAGTGGAAAAAGTTAACTTAGATAAATCTTTGTTCATTGTCAATGCTCGATAGTCTACAGTCTATCATGTTCATTTACAATATCATTGGAGTGAATGCTCGAAGAAGACTATTGTATTCCTCTCATTAGAATACATCTTAGAGATATTTCATGTCTGTTGTGTACATTTTTTCTAAACTATATGGATACAATCTCTATAATATTAACAACAAATGTCTACAATATCTTTATGAATATATTCAATAAGGAAGTCTCTATCTTAATAAACACAACATTCACAGCTTTCTTTATAATCATATAATAGACCGTGACCTCAAAGCAAGTAAAATTTTCCTAAATTATAATATCAACACACAAATTGCAAATTTTAGAACTGCAATTATTTTTGGTATATGAAACGAGTTTTTCAATCAACGAGGAGCTACTCTAGTAATCGATGCATCATCAATGGAACCGAGAGCAGACTTATCCATTGATGAACCTGCTTGTTCATGCTTATTCCGGAAGAAGAATCCTGGCGGTCGAGGTACAGCGAGGGTGATCGAGCTAGTAGTAAGCATTTGAACGATCGCTGACATGGTTGGACGATCTTCAGTATCTTCTTGGACACATAATAAGGCGATATGGATGCATCTAATTATTTCATTTCTTTCACAATTCTCTCCAAATGATGAATCCACGACCTCCAATGACGACCCATTATTCCATAGCCTCCAAGCCTATTCATCATTTTAAGACTCAAAATCTTTGCGACGGTTAAACAGAGAAGAAAAATTTGCAAATTTAAAGTGTTTGTACTCACATTTGTAACCAAGTTTCCGAAACTACCATCCATCTGATAGAGGCTGCTGTTCTTCCTCCCGCTTATTATCTCAAGAAGTAAGACCCCGAAGCTATAGACATCAGATTTCATTGAGAACTGACCGTACATCGCATACTCGGGAGACATGTAACCACTGCCACAATATATAATGGTTTGAGCTAATAAGGAAACTTTGTTTTTCATCAAACCAAATTACCACATTAGACCATTGGAACTAGATCTCCAGTTGTGATACGATTAAACAAAATCAATGTCTTAATCGACCCAAATATCCATTCAGGACATTCCGAACAGCTTCTCCATCTTATTGAAATCCATTCGATTGAAATCTATTCGATTGAAATCCAAAACAAAATCGCCCAAATAACATACCCCTTAGATTGATTAGAACTAAACCACCATTTTATAATTAACTAACCTGAGTTTGGCTGAATCACTTCAACAGTGGTCACCGGCAAGATGAGACTACGATGCAAAGAAGGAGACATAGACGATGAAGAGCGTGCAAACCAGTCCGACAGCAAAATCAGAATCAAGAGGAGGGAAGAATTATGATTGGTCCCGCATTTAACAAAAAAAATTATAAATACGAAAATACACTCGTAAAATAGGCAAAATATAGAGAGAGTACTTGAGGGGCTCACATATAAAAGAAGAGTATGAAAGAATAAAAGATACTATGGATGTATAAATTTTGACTAAGAAAAGCATTTTAGATTATTCCTCCTTGTAATTGTTATCTAATAATCAGCTATTATAAATCTAGGTGCATAAGGGGAAATCAGAGAAAAATAAAGTTATCATTTTTTTTTTACGTCAATCAATCAATTTCCGAGAATAGATAAACATGTTGGAGTTGAATATTATTCTGCTTGGTGCGGAGACTTTGGGTGAATAAGACAGCACTGTTTTACTTTCTTACCAGACAAGTCACAAATGAACAGTTATTAGTTAAAACAGTTTTTTTTTTTTGATAAAAATGTTAATATTAGTGAAAACGGTTGTATTTCATAACCTTAGTTGAATCAGTATTTTCTTAATTAATTACGCCGTTTATTCGCTGCACACTTTTGTCTCCTGCAGTAAATAAAACTATAAAGAAGAAGAGTACCTTACACTTACTTGCTGGGCACTTAAAGAAAATGAACAATAATGGAAACAGTTTCACTATACAAATCTTGCTTAATTGTCGATGCTGATTAGTCTTTGTGAAACGTTTCGTCTTCAACGAGGACTCGAGAAGCTACATGACTAGTGAAAGCATTGTCAATAGAACAGAGCAGAAGAATCCATCACTGGACCAGCTTGTTCATCATGCTTTACTCTACAAATTGGCAGAAGTGACAGCCTTGTAGTCCAAAGGTTGTATATTTATGATCTTTAACCATTTTTTCCAACTTTTAAAACCAAACTCCCACAATCTCTCGTTACTTTAAAGCCCCATTAAAATTTTGTATCAAACTTTGAATTGGGCCCAATAAATGATATCATTGATCCAATAATTTTGATCCAAAATCAAGTTCATTTCAACATGACATTTTCTCAATTTATTTTTGCGGTTTAATAAAAATGACACCAAAAAAGGAAAAAAAAAAAAAGAAGGATCGTTTACTTTGACTTTGATTGACTTACCGTCGTCACAAGAAAAATAAATTCATTTTATGGGTGGGAGCTCCATTATGTGAAACCCTGCGTCTGTTGAACCATGTCTTCCTGCTTCTCCTTCATCTTCTTTTTCCTTTTCTCCTTCCTCACTAGCTTCAGAGCTTCAGCGAAAAATCCCTATTACCTAAATGGGAGCTGTACAAGTACGACAACTTACACAAGAAACAGTACTTACTTCACCAATCTCAAAACCCTTTTGTCCTCTCTGTCTTCCCGGAACCCCTCTTACTCCACCGGATTCCAAAACGCCACTGCCGGACAAGCCCCCGACAGTTTGCCGTGGAGACTGTGATTAAACCTCTTACTTTTCCTTTGCCGCGGAGACTCCTCGCCGGAAGTTTGCCGTGACTGCGTCTCCTTCTCCGTCAACGAATCCTTATTTCGGTGTCCGAATAAGACCGAAGCCGTGTTCTATTACGAGGAGTGCATACTCAGATACTCTGACAAGAATATTCTATCGACCGTTACATACGATGGAGGTTTAATCATGAAGAACATCAATAATATTTCTACTAACCAAAATCAAACAGATCGGTTCATGAATATGGTGTCGAACATGATGTACAAAGCTGCCGTCGAAGCAACCAACAGTTCTAGAAAATTCAATACGATAAAGCCCGAGTTTACCACATTCCAGATTTTTTACGGGTTGCTTCAATGTACTCCTGATCTTACAACACAAGACTGCTTAAGCTGTCTGCGAAGTTCCATCAATCTAATGCCTCTTTACTTGTTTGAAGCAAGAGTTGTTTATCCGAGTTGTAATGCAAGGTACGAGCTTTATCCCTTCTACAACGAAACCACCATTAGAACACCATCACCACCACCATCACCATCACCATCAACGCTGCAGTCGCCGGTGGATGATCCTACATCTGCTCCAGAACCATCATCACCACCATTACCATCACCACCACTGCTGCAGTCGCCGGTGTTTACTCCTCCGATTCACAACCTGGTGAACTCTTTCTTGTTCCTGATTTCTTGAAATTAGCAATACCCCATAGGGAAAAAAGTTTTTTCCTTTTGATTGATTTATGAGTTGTTTTACTTTTGCCTGCGGATATCTGATCTTAAACCAATGATCTTTGAAAAGCAAGGAAAGGTGGGAAGTCAAACGTGTTAGTGGTAGCCATTGTTGTGTCTATTGTAGTGGCTGTTCTGCTTTTCATAGCTGGTTATTGTTTCCTTGCGAAAAGGGAAAAGAAGACTAATCACACAGAAGCAGAACCTATATCTGAGGGTAAATATTCAAGTGATTAACAATCTTAAATGGGTTTAGTTAATGTCTCTTTTCTGTTTATTAAGACTTTTTTATTGTGAATCAGGAGATGATATATCAACCACAGAAGCGCTACAACTTGATTATAGAACAATTCAAACTGCAACAAATGATTATTCAGAAAATAATAAGATCGGTCAAGGTGGATTTGGTGAGGTTTACAAGGTATACTATATATTATTATTAATTCTTTAAGGTTGTCTACTTTTTTATTGATATTTTGTGTGAACACATTGGATAACAAGATGATGCTGATAAAAACGGATAGGGTACATTATCAAATGGGAAACAAATTACGGTGAAGAGATTGTCAAAAAATTCAAGACAAGGTGAAGCAGAGTTCAAGACCGAGGTTGTTGTTGTTGCAAAGCTTCAGCACATAAACCTTGTTAGGCTTCTTGGGTTTTTGCTAGAAGGAGAAGAAATGATATTGGTTTACGAGTATATGCCCAACAAAAGCCTTGATTACTTCCTTTTTGGTCAGTTGCATTTATTACTTTGTTCTAATGGTTCTTGACACTTAGGGTTGCAAATCTTTAGAGCTAACTGTAATTTGTGGATGTGCACAGACCCTGAAATGCAAGTTCAGATGAACTGGACTCGACGATATAATATCATTGAAGGAATTGGTCGGGGAATTCTATATCTTCATCAAGATTCACAGCTCAAAGTCATACACCGTGACTTCAAAGCGAGTAACATTCTCTTGGATGCGGATATGAATCCTAAAATTGCAGATTTTGGAATGGCTAGGATCTTCGGATTGGACCAAACCCAAGAGAACACAAGCAGAATAGCTGGTACCTTGTAAGTCTTCCACTTAACTTCTCATAAGTTGAATTTTGTTTAACATTATTTTGCCAACATATTAAAGTTTTGGTTGTGGATTTCAGCGGTTGCATGTCTCCCGAATATGCGATGAAAGGCCAGTTCTCAATGAAATCTGATGTATATAGCTTCGGAGTATTAGTTCTTGAGATTATAAGTGGTAGGAAGAATAGCAGCTTCAACGAGACAGACAGCGCACAAGACTTGGTCACATATGTACGTAAGATTTAAGGCAAACAATATTTACTTCTCCCCTACAATAAGCTAGAACTAATTAATTGATTGATATTCTAGGCTTGGAGGCTATGGAGTAATGGAACATCATTAGACCTTGTGGATCCAGTTATAATAGATAATTGCCAAAAGGGCGAAGTGGTTCGATGCATCCATATCGGTCTTTTATGTGTTCAAGAAGATCCTGTAAAGCGTCTGACTATGTCTACTATTTTTGTGATGCTCACTAGTAATACTGTGACTTTACCAATGCCTCGGAAACCAGGGTTTTTCGTTCAGAGTAGACCAAAAAAAGACCCGCTTGATTCAAATCAACCTACGACAACCATCTCTGTTCCAACGTCTGTTGACTATTCATCGATCACTGATTTATACCCTCGTTGACATTGAATATGGTGTAACCTTCATGCTTGAATTAATTGGTATTCTTGAAATCAAGTTTAGGCATATTATTCCTATGTTTCTAGTTCTAGAGATATCTTGTTTATCCTGTAGTTTTGATTTGGGTTTGTTAAAATGATTTGTAATTTTGTTTAGTTTGATTTTAGTTAAAAAGTAATATAAAATAAAAATATATAGTTGCATGTAAGTGCTTTTTGCTTCTCTACTTTTTGCTTCTCTATCTTTTGTTTGTTTGTTCCAATTGTGAATTTCTGCCTACGAGATTCTCTAGTCTGTTCTTTTGGCTGACATATAATAATTGTAACAATCAACGATTGATTTCACAAAAAAAAATCTGTAGACGAGTCAACCCAAGAGACATTCATGGGACCAGTTGTAAATTATTTATACATTTATACATACAATACCATTGAATTAGAAAATTGAGGGGCCACATGGATTAGAAAAATATATAAATGTAGAAATAATCCATCTGGTCATCTGATCAATCAAAACGAGGGCAGATGGACTAGAAAATATACAATATCATTGGATTGAATGCTCGAAGAAGACTATTGTATTGCTCTCATTAGAATATATATCTTTGATCTTTTCTAAACTACAGTATATGGATACAGATCTCTATAATATTATTAACAAATATCTAAGATATATCTTAATTAACATTCACGGCTTTATTTTATAATCACCGTGACCTCAAAGATATAAAATTCTCCTAATTATAATATCAACACAAAAATTGCAAATTTTGGAACTGCAAATATTTTTGGTATATGAAACAAGTTTTTAAATCAACGAGGAGATACTCTAGTAATCGATGCATCATCAATGGAACAGAGAGCAGACTTATCCATTAATGAACCTGTTTGTTCATGCTTATTCCGGAAGAAGAATCCTGGTGGTCGAGGTACAGCGAGGGTGATCGAGCTAGTAGTAAGCATTTGAATGATCACAGACATTGTTGGACGATCTTCAGTATCTTCTTGGACACATAATAAGGCGATATGGATGCATCTAATTATTTCATTTCTTTTACAATTCTCTCCAAAGGATGAATCCACGACCTCTAATGGCGACCCATTATTCCATAGCCTCCAAGCCTATTCATCATTTTAAGACTTAAAATCTTTGTGACTGTTAAACAGAGAAGAAAAAGTTGCAAATTTAAAGTGTTTGTACTCACATTTGTAACCAAGTTTCCGAAACTACCATCCATCTGATAGAGGCTGCTGTTCTTACTCCCGCTTATTATCTCAAGAACTAAGACCCCGAAGCTATAGACATCAGATTTCATTGAGAATTGGCCGTACATTGCATACTCGGGAGACATGTAACCACTGCCACAATATATAACGGTTTGAGTTAATAAGGAAACTTTTTTTACAGAGAGTAGATGGCAAAAGCAAGACTTACTAGGTTCCAACTACTCTTCTCGTATTTGCTTCGGTTTGATCAATTTCGAAAATCCTTGCCATTCCAAAATCTGCAACTTTTGGGTTCATATCAGCGTCTAAGAGGATGTTACCCGCTTTGAGATCGCGATGTATGATTGTGAGTCGTGAATCTTGATGAAGATAAAGAATTCCTCTAGCAATTCCCCCAATGATCTTGTACCGTGTAGTCCAATCCAGCTGGCTCTGCTTCATAGCGTCTGCAAATCCTCATATAGTTATTATATAAAAAACATGGGTTTAAAAATGATATATATTTTCTAAGCATTGGTTTAACTTACCAAAGAGAAAGTAGTCAAGACTTTTGTTAGGCACAAACTCATAAACAAGTATTTTCTCTTCCCTCTCCAAACAAAATCCTAGAAGCTTTACAAGATTTCTGTGCTGAAGCTTTGCCACAACAACAACTTCGTTCTTGAACTCTTTTTCACCTTGTCCTGATGTTTTTGATAGTCTCTTCACGGCAACTTGTAATCCATCAGGAAGTATGCCCTTAAAATATTGTGAATTAAACAGTATCACCTTATTTGAACTCTTTTATGCAACTAACTAAGAAGTACCATAAACTAGTAATACCTTGTAAACTTGTCCGAATCCACCTTGACCGAGTTTGTTACATATTGAAAACTTATCTGTTGCAGCTTCAATAACCTTAAATTCAAACTGCAGTGAGCCTGCAGTTGTAATATCATTCCCATCTACAAAACCCAAAATTTTTAATTATTAAGCTCCATAAACCAAATCAGTAGCAAACAACTAATGTATTTTGGAATCTTTACCATCATCTGCAGCTGCTGTACCATAAGTCTTCTTCACTCTCTTTATTACACAGAAGCTAAAAACAGCCACAAAAATAAGAACAGAGACAGCTACCGGCACAGAAATTGCTAAGATTATCACGGTGGTATTTCCTCCTTTTCCTGCCAAAGTATTAGATCAGATATGCACATGATTTTCCACATCTTGTATATCTCAGCCCAAAAGAATCTCTAGTAAATGAAAGAAAAAGAAAGAGAGAGAGGTTTTACCGGGCGGCAAAGGAGGACCTGGAACGAGGGAAGGAGTCTTCATCGGTAATGGAGGTGCTAAAACTGGCGGCAATGGAGAGAGAGTTGTCACAGGGGCTTCATCGTAGAAAGGGTAAATCTCGTACCTTGAGTTACAACTTGGGAGAAGAACTCTTCCTCCAACTTTGTTGAAATAAAATTCCTTGATGGATTGTTGCAGACAGTTTAAGCACTCTTCAGTATCCAGATCAAGAATACACTGAACCGATGCATAAAGCGTCAGGGACGAAGTGAAATTAGACTTTTCAACTGCAAATTTATTTGGTTTGTTATTAGCCGCTTTCACTGCAGACTTGTTAAAGAGAGAAAACACTGCATCTTTGAACTGGTCCGATAGGCCCGCCGTAATATTCTCAGTGTTCCAAGTGATTATTGTAGGTCTGGACCTTGTGGTTTCAGTATCCAAGAAAATATTCCGATCCGAGTATCCAAGCATGCACTCGTCATACTGAATCAAGAACTCTTTCCCTCGTCGACAACGACTGTGAGCGTTTATAGACGCAAATTCGACACACCTATGGCAAACTTCTTGCAAGATATTTCCTTTGCAGAGATAAACTCCGAATACCACGTCAGGTTCGTGACCCTTTGCGAGATAGTGAGATCCGAAGGAGAAATTATTAGCAGCATTAGAAGAAAGAGAGGTCAAAAGGATTTTGATATTTGATAAGTAAGTAGTGTTTGTTGATTGTCTGTTACTGCAGTTATGGCCGACGTAAGTGTAAGTCTGGTTTTGTAATTCTGCAGAAGCTCTTAAGCTTACAATGAAGAAGGTGAGAAGGAAGAGAGAAATTAATAAGGCAGAAGCAGACATAATCCAATTTATTCTCCTTTCTTCTCTGTTTTTTTTTTCTTTTTTCTTTTTCAATATTAATTTATGAGTTGCATGCTAATGAATGAATGCGGAAGCAGCCCTGTCAGTTTATGGTTTTTTTTTGTTTGGGCAAAATAATACAATTTCTTGCAAGTCAAAGTCAACTAGAGAAAATAAAGCTATCGATCAGTCTATTTACGAGAAAATATAGACATAATTAAATGGAGTTGAATAGTATAACCTGGTTGGCGCGGAGACTTTGGGTCAATTAGACAGCACCGTTAAACTACCGTACCGGACAAGTAACAAATGAGCAGTTATAAGTTAAAACAATCTCAGTAAGGTTGACTTCCTATTATAGTAAAAGCCTTCATTGCTTCAGAACCAATCAACACTCTCAGTAGAAAGTTGACTTCCTATTATAGTACTTAACCTTGTTAATCTAGTAAACGGTAATGTTGACAACTGTGTATTAGATTTTCAGAGTCATTTTGGAAAACAAGGAACTGAAAATGCCTAATTACATGATTTCCTCTCTCCTTTGCTCACAACTCCATATATACATACAGACATACGCATCCTCTAGGTTTACCTTTCATTCTTTCCGATGAGAAGTCTCCTTTGCAAAGAAAACGTCGGAATACTTTGTTAGTCTTTTGACCCTCTGCAAGACTATGTGATCCATTGAAGAATAATGAAGTGCTGCTAGAAAGATAAATCATAATGGTTGCGACCTCGGTGGTGTTTTTTAATACCAAGTTAGTGCAAACATGGCCAACGTAAGTAGGGTCTTGTAATAGGGCAAGCTCTCAAGCTTGCAAGGAAGATGTGACAAGGAAGATAGATAAGCAGACATTATCCAATTTCTTCTCCTTTCTCCTCTGTTTTTTTTTTTCTTTTCTTTTTATCTTTACTGTTTTATGAGTACTACTAACGAATGAATCTGAAACCAGCCAGCCAGTAAAAAATTTAAAATAAATAATAATAATACAATTTCTTGCAAGTCAAGGTCAACTCTTTAACAAACAAAAAAAGCAAATTAAGATCAACTACACCAGTAACATCAACTTTTATTGCTAGTTTGAAGAACAATGAATCAACTATTTATAAATGTTAGACTAAACATGTGAAAGCGAAAACCAGAGAATTTTCTTGCAAGTCAAGGTCAACTCTTTAACAAACAAAAAAAGCAAATTAAGATCAACTACACCAGTAACATCAACTTTTATTGCTAGTTTGAAGAACAATGAATCAACTATTTATAAATGTTAGACTAAACATGTGAAAGCGAAAACTAGAGAAAACATAATTATCAAAATTTAACTTTCGATGTCTAATTGTCTATCAATCTATTTCTTGAATTAGATGAACATATTGGAGTTGAATATTTTATAAGTTGGAGATTATTTTGCACGGCGCGGAGACTTTGGGTTATAAGTTCCTTTGTTTTTACTTCCTTACCGGACAAGTAACAAACGAACAGTTATAAGTTAAAACCGTAATTTCATAACCTTTGTTTTTCTTTTTGGGTTAATTTATAACCTTAGTTAATTAGTTTCTAGCCTTTATTGCTTCCGAACCAAATAAAAACACTCTCAGTCGACGGTTTACTTCTTAAAATATTCGTTGAGTTCCTAATATAGTACTTTGTTAACTTTGCAAATGTGTATTAGATTTTCAGTCATATGCATGGGACTTGCCAAACTCAGTTGAGAAGGCCTCGTCCAAGGCCTAAGAAGAGTTACAAGGCCCATATATTTAAGATATCGTTTATGTAAAGTAGGTTAAATCAAGTTGTGTATAAATACATGTCTAATGTGAATAATAAGATCAGACAGTTTTCCCTAGACTTTCTCTCGACTAACATGGTATCAGAGCTTCTCTAAGCAAAAAAAACATAGCAAAAAATTGAGTGAAAGATCTGAGTTAAAGGGAATAAAAAAACATGAAACCAGAAGATGTTGTCACAGAGAAAGAGAAAACAGAGTGTTCGAAGTCAAGTGAAAAGGCGTTGGTTATGCCATCACCATACCTTCTTCATCCTTTTGATAATCCTGGTTCCTGCATATCACGGGTGGTGTTGACAGGAGAAAACTATGGAGAGTGGGCAAGAGAGATGGAGAATTCACTTCGTGCAAAGCGAAAGTTTGGCTTTGTCAATGGAGTCATCAAGCAGCCTACAGAGGTCTCCGAAGAGCTGGAACAATGGAGTACTGTGAACTCTATGATAGTGGGTTGGATCAGAGCGTCGGTGGCACTAAAGATCCGATCTATGGTGACTTTCACAAACGATGCAAGCAAGCTCTGGAACGATATTCAGCGGCGCTTCTCGATCGGGAATACGGTGCATATGCATCAATTGAAAGCAGAGTTGGCTTCGTGTCGACAAAATGGGCTTAGCGTGATGGATTACTTCGGTAAACTTTCAGCTAAGTGGGAAGAGTTTCTTAATCACAAGCCTATCCCTACTTGTTCCTGCGACGCGAGAGAGATGATTCTCAAAGAACGAGAAGAAGAACAAGTTCATCAGTTCCTCATGGGACTTGATGAATCGAGGTTTGGAAACGTCTGTACAAACATCATCGGTATGGAGCAACTTCCTGACCTCAACAGTATATACCAAAGATTAGTACGAGAGGAGAGACGTTTGGGCACTTCTGGCACCGAACATAGCAGAACAGAGGCTGTTGGTTTCTCTGTTAAAACAGAGCAGTCTCAAGGTGGTCATGCTCTGAGCATTAATGGTGGGCGAAGTGGGCACAAGAAAGAAGAATGTTGGCAGTTGATTGGATTTCCGGATTTGTTGAATGAGAAAAGTCAAGGCAGAGGTAGAGGAGATGGAGCTGCTCACGGAAGGGGTGCTTTCTCAAATGCTAGAGGCAGAGTAAGAGGACAAGGACAGTATTTCAGGTCCAACATCGCACAAGCTTCTGTGTCAAGCTCCGGTGTACCAAACTTCACTGCTGAACAATGAGCGTCTTTTTCAAAGCTTTTGAAGCAACAAAAGCCAACGTCTATTCCAGAGAAGTTAAGTGGTAAGGAATAGACAGGTGAGGTCATACTTGACACCGGTGCATCACACCATATGACTGGTGACAAGTCTATTCTCACAAGTCTTTGAGATATTGTCTCGAGTCCCGTTAATTTTGCAGATGGTAGCCAAGTTCTAGCGACTAAATGTGATTCTTTGGTTTTATCATCACGTATTACCTTAGAAAATGTTTTGTTTGTGCCCAATCTTAACTGCACATTGCTCTCGGTTGCGAAGTTGTTGAAGCAAACTGGTTGTTTTGCTATATTCACTGATATATTGTGTGTTTTGCAGGACCGCTTTACGAGGACCCTGATTGGTGTGAGTGAAGAACGGGGTGGTGTGTATCTCTATCGGGATGTTACAGCTGCGAGGGCAAACAAGGGCACAATCTCTGTGGATTCGTCGTTGTGGCATCGTAGATTAGGATATTACCAGTGCCTCACCAACCAGGGTTTTTCGTTCAGAAAAAAGACCAGGCTGAATTAGATAAATGTACCCCGAGAAAGTTTGTTCCAGTATATGTTAACGATGCATCGATCACTGATTTATATCCTCGTTGAATGTTTTGTTAACCTTCACATTTAAATCACTTACTACTAATGAATCATTTTTTTTTGGTTGAGCTGTATGTATATATTTCTTGAGGTGGTCAACCCTGATTATTATTTAGTAGTGATTTGATTGCTTAAACCATTTGTTGACGTAAAATTATTTTGTTTTGTACCATATTAGGCCATGTAATTGTTTATCGACGCAGTCATTTATGACTTGAAACAACATCATAAGGGTGGGCATTCCGGTTTACGGTTCGGTTCCGGTTCAGTTTTTTTGGTTTTTTGGTTTTACGGTTTTATAGAAAATAAAACCATTTAGAAACCGATTGAAATACGTTTTGGTTCGGTTTATTTTTTTTTCTGTTTACGGTTTTAACCATAATTAATTCGGTCTGGGTTGGTTTGGTTTCGGTTTCGGTTTTTGTAGATTATTTCATGATTTTATAACAAATAATAACTAAAAACTCAAAATCAAAACATTAAATTTTTAATTGTATTTGTATTTGTAAAAAATCAAACAATTAGAAAGTTAAAACTCAAAATTGATTCTATTAGAAAACTTAGAAAATAATGGAAGTTAAACTTAGTGATGCAGTTTGCAAAAATAATTTGATGAAACTCTAATAAAAAATAAACAAATGATCCAGAACCTTAAATTCTACTCTTTCAGTTTCATTATAAGTATAGTTTAAAGTTTTTACACACAAATTAAGAAAACATTGAAATTCTCTCTTTTATCATTCATTAATACACTAAACAAGTTTTTTTCACTGATTATCTCATTAAAAAAATAGGGGGTAACAATATAAATCTTATTAAAAATCTGCATTGGAAACCCAAAATAATATTTATTTTAGAATAAAAAAAATTCCTAAAACTACAAATAAAGTGAAACAGAAGGAGTATATAAAATGCTTATATATCTAGAGTTTTTGTATATATTTTTATTAATTGTTTTTGTGCAACTGTTGTTAAATTTTTTTAAACTCATGATACAATTATCTATTTAAACATATATAATAAGTAAATTTATAATTTTTTTAAAAACCGCGGTTTATGGTTTTAAACCGAACCAAACCAAAACCGAAGTAAATTTTATAATGGTAACCGAACATGTTTTTAAACAAAACTGAATCGAAATACAAAGTTACGGTTTGGTTTGGTATTTTCGGTTTCGGTTATTTTGCCCACCCCTGAACATCGTGAGTTCTCTTCACTAATCTTTGGCTGAAATTAGACGAATTTGATATGAATGTTAACCCAAACCGGTTAAATAAATAAACCGGAAATTTAAGCTATTAACTTGTGTTACCTTTAATATTAGGTTTTAATTTGTCCGTGTAAGCTCCTTTGATTATGCGTTTGACGCTCAGGATAGTGGAGTTACTGGGTTAGATTGCTCTGAATAAATAAATTTGTTTCATCGAAGTAAATTACTCAATTTGCTACAGTAATGTTCCTCCTTTCCGTCATTTTCATATATATATAATTTGGAGGCATGTGATAATTAAAAAAGAGAACGTTATACTACGAAAGAGATCAGAATTGTTAAGCAGCTAATGAGTCTTTGTATTTTGTCTTGGTCTTCTCGTCTTTGATAGTGTTGCTCTGTTTTATCCAATCAATTGATGAACTTTCCATTTTGTTTCCATTTTCTTTTCACTTTCTTTATGTTACCATCTCTGCGTCTGAGATGCTATAACTTGTTCTAGTAGGTGCCACATGATTCATTCATATTATTGCAAGTTGCAACAATCTTTGTACAAGTTCCACTTTATTTATGACGCTTGACTCAACATAAATGACACATATGAGTCAACCCAAATAGAGATTGATTGAGAAACAGGGACCAACTGAATCAAGGACCACATGCAATACAGATTTAATCGACCCAGCGGTGTTCATGGACATAAATATGTATTGCTATCCTAACCCAAACAACATAATAATCTTTTGCCAATCTTCTTGTGTTTCCTTGTATGCTTTTCCAATCTTTTGCCAACATCTTCGTCTCCTGTAATATCAACTTTTTAACAATAAGAACAACATTCAAGCGGGATATGTAGCAAGTGCTTGGTAAAAGCGATAGTAATACATTTTCGATATACTAATCAAAAACACTTTTTTTCTTTATCTTTATTTATAATCCAACGTTAAATATTCCTATGTCAGATTTTCAATTTATTTTCTTTGTATGTTTGGGTAGGAGTTTTAGATTACGCATTCACGCCGATGACCAAACAAACAAAACAACAAAAATTACGCTAACCGAACATTGACCTAGTCCTCTTTTAACTTTCCAGTCTTTTAGGCAGGCCCATAACCACTATTGTCTATATGAGACTTGTCTACATAAAGGCCAATTGTTTTTCCTTGTCGGCTACGGAAAAAAACTAGGGCTTTGGCATCATCCACCGCCTCATACAATACAAGTCACGTGTATATATAATATTAATATACACATATACACACAGCCTCTAGGTTTACGTTACATTCTTTATAGATCTCTTAACTTAGTTTCTTCCATTATATATTTTTGTGCCTAAAATTGTTTGGGGTTTCTTAAGTTTTTAGACTAGTCTTTTCAATAGTTCCGATTAATCTCCTCGTTTTTTCTTGTTCTTCTTCCTTATGTATTTGTGAACAGTTTTTTTTTCTTCTTAACGATGCGAAAAGTGAGGAATACTTGAGAAAGGGGCAATCGATCTAAAAGGATCTGGTGATTGTAAAACCCTAAAGTATATGTCACAGATTAACAAAGCTGTGGCTTCTTCTCGGAGAAGTCACGGTGGAGATTTCATATACCATGCAAGTCGTCTTGCAGAGCAGCGTCGCTGCCTTTACCGTTTGGGCTTTGGCCATGAGACATCAATCATAAAATATTTTCCAACTTTTAATTTTTTTGGTCAAAATTGTTTTTGGTTAATTTTCAAGTATTCAACTTCTCCCGTATGAGACAATTATGAAAATAACAATATTTTAAAAAAATAAAAGAACTAAACGATATTAAACAACGGAATACAAATAAATAGCCTATATCAATTATAGTTTTGTGCTTCATAACCATACTAAACTACTTGCCATATACTTTTTTAACATAGGTTTACAAGATAAAGCCATCAAAAAAAGAAAAAAAGAAAAAATAAAGGGAAAAAATAATTATCACCCAAGAACTTTTCCATATCGGTTGGCAACAATTTCCGTTTCTTCGAGTCAACAAAGATTCCAAATTTCAATAATTCTTCTATAGAAAAAGTTACTATACGACAGTGTAGAGGTATCAATTGAGAGAGTTTAGGGTTTAGGGTTTAGGGGCTATCCAACACCTATTTGGGGTGATAATGGATGCATTATGGACAATAGTTTGTAATGGACAATGCCCCAATAAAACCCATGTCCATATGGGGTGCCATGGACAGTCCAACTTCAGATTTTGTCAATTATTCCATAGTTTGACCAATAATAATTTTTTTATAACTTATTTATATTTATATATGGGTTGGCTGCCTTATACCTTCTCTAAAGTGCTGATTTTGCATCATTCCTCCCAAACTCTCAAACTCCTTATTTTTCTATCCATACTATTACATTGCTTCATTTTAATCCCCATACTTTTTTTCTCTGACTAATTACCTCTGCGAATCTAAAAATCCTAAATTGCGATTAAATCCACTAAATTGTGTTTAAAAATAACGATTGCCTGATTTAATGATTTAACCTGAACTCATAACCCGATTGAACCTAAATCAAATAATTTGAGATTTTAGGGTTTGTTATTCTTCCTCTAGGTAGCGATACAAAGAGAAATTGCAGAGAGAGAGACAGAGAGAGCTTCAGAGAGATTGAGAGCTTGAGAGAGAGAAATCGATTTGAGATTTACTCTGACTTATCAAAGATGTATAAATATAGCAAAGATTTTAATTACACAACATAGAAAAGCTTATTTTTCTTGATTCTTATCCTAAATGGAAAGGAGCTGATTCATAGGTTGATGGGATTTGTCTGCGGGGTTTTGTAGAATGATTCAGAATTCAAGCTAGATTCATAGGTTGATGTAATTTACTCAGTTTAATACGAAGAAGATTATGTAATACTCTTGTGTAGAATTAAAGCTATGATCAAATCTTATCCCTCAACTGTTGTGATCACTCTTGTATACATGAGTTTTGTCTTGCAAAGCCTTGGCATAACTCAATTTTTATCAGTTTAAATTTAGGTTTCTGCATCTTGGGTTTGTGAATTATTAGAACTAGTCTGGTTATATTGTTACATTATCATTGGAGGCAGCACATATGATTGCTGTTAATGATGCTTTACTCAAGTTTGGAACATATGATTGTGTTCAATGAACTTGAAACTAGGTTTTGTTTATCTTTGTGTTTTCAGGTGAGACTCATGGATGAGGCATGATATGAAATAGGAAACCTAGACGCTACATTGATTCTCCAGAGACCAAAAGTAAATCCTCACAAGGAGACTATCCGATCCAATCTGTCCAAGCTTCTTGGAGCTGATCCTTCTGTTGCGAACTTAAAAGCTAAAACACATGAGAAAGTTGATAGCCTCGGAGAAAACAGAAGCATTGCAGATCACACTATTATTCTCCTCATGAAGAATTACACTCAAAATTAGCTCTTTATCATCTTCCTTGAAGTCTTATCTTAATACAAACACATATGTTTGATTGTAGATTTACACTAAGAAGTGTAATCACCCTTTAGAGGCATATTAGTCCTTTGTCGAAACAGTGAATATGGAACCATATTTTGATGGTGGTATTGATGATGATAATTCATTGTGATTATTGGTTTCTTCGTCAGATTTGAATAAAATTTCGAAAGTGTGTCTTTGACTGCATAATATTTCAATCTGCAACATGTTTTGAAGTCAAGATCAATAATTTTGGTAAGAACTTAAGGATGTAAATTCAAAAAATCCCTCTTCCGAGTCCTCAAGCCTTGGATTGGCTATGATTTGAACAGACTCATGCGTCTGAGCAAGTTCAAAAATTTCTAGATGCAACCTCGTGCTCGAGTCAGCTTTGATCTCTTCTTCTTGCAGCCTCGCCACTCGTTTTCTAAGCGACAATATCTGCTCTACGTGTTTCTGGATCTTGATGTTCAGTTTCTTCTTGCGTTTGAAGTTTCTCAAGATCGAGTTAGATATAGATCTCATGTTTGTGCTGTTTTCCATTGTTCACATGAATTTCTCAGATCTGCTGATTTAGATTTCTTATTTGGGTAAATGTTGATGTTGGATCTATCTCTCGGTTGCATAATCCATAAATCGGATGCTGGAATCTGAACCAACCTTTGAATCCAAAGTGGAACGACGAAGTTTAGAAGTTGCTGGGTCAGGTGAAACTGTAGAATGCTAACGGAGAAGACGATGGATTTTTTTTTCTTGTTTTTGTCAGAAAAAAGAGAATAGGTTTTTTTTAGATGTAATTGGATTATAATCGTGTTTTAATCCGGTTTACAATTGGGTAAATGGGTTTAAATCGAATTTTGGATAGGGTTAAAAGATAATCGGGCAATCGCTATTTTGTAAACGCAATTTAGTGGATTTTATCGTAATTTAGGATTTTTAGATTCGTAGGTGTATATAGGCAGAGAAAAAAAGTATGGGGAGTAAGACGAAGCAATGTGATAGTATGGGTGGAAAAATCAAGAGTTTGAGAGATTATGTGGAATGATACAGAAGCAGCATTATAGAGGGGGTATTAGTCAGTCAACCCTTTATATATTCCTCTTGCAAATTTTAATAAGGCCCTGATTGGTAAAGCTTATAGTAAATCATAAGCTGTAAGGAGCATAAGCTTTCACGATCAAAAGCAGCAAGCTCATTTATATTAAATTAATGATATGTGATTGGTATAGCAGTGAGCAGTTACACATAAAATTACAATTATAAACATCATTATGTAAAACAAAAATATATATCAAAATTTGCTAACATGGTAATAATTCTAATATATAGATAGATAAATGAATATATATTTTTTTCAATTTTTTTTTAAATATGTAACTATGTTTTCGTATTTTATAAGCATAAAAACTATATCATTTGTTTTCAAAGAAGTTAAACATGCATGTTTGTTGATTTTTTTTTGCATATCATATGTATTACGTAATTATGTATTATATACAAGTATAAAGACTTTGAAAGAAAAGTCAAAGAAAGTATAGATTTGAAAACAACTCCCTTTAAAATTTTCCAATGGACGTTATTGTTGTCTCATATTCTCGTGCTCCGTAGGTTTTTAGGTTTTTTTTGTGATTAGGTTAAATTTTATAATCATAAATTTACAGTTAATTTTCAATGACATATACAGAAAATTAATCAAATTATTAAGAGTAAAAATGTACTTTTACAATTTTTAAACCTCTATGCTTAGGAAAAGCTCCATTGATTAGCAGTGGACTATGTAGCATTTAAAAGACATTATGCTCTCTTTTATGCTCAATTAATAAAACATGATTGGATCTTAAAAAATATTAAGCCCACTTATATGCTCTACCAAGGCCTCAATAACCCATTAATATAATCTGATTGAAATGAATCCATAATTTTTCTGCAAAAAACGGATCCGTAATTTTTCCGTCAAAACTTGATTTCATATTTTCTCACAAAAATAAAAAATCCGTAATTTTCCCGCAAAAAATGGATCCATAATTTTCTCACAAAAGCCAGATCCACAATATTCCCACAAAAAATAGATTCGTAATTTTTTTGCTAAAAAAATGGATCTTTAATTTTCCCACGAAAAAAGGATCTGAATTTTCCCATCAAAAACGGATTCGTAATTCCACAGCCAAAAAATGGATCCATAATTTTCCGCAAAAAATAGATCCACAATTAACTTGATTTCATATTTTCACATAAAAATAAGATATCCACAATTTTTCCCCAAAAAAATAGATCCATAATTTTTCCTCGAAAAACGAATCCACAATTTTCCCGCAAAAAATGGATTCGTAATTTTCCTGCAAAAAAATGGATCCTTAATTTTTCCGCTAAAATGGATCTGTAATTTTTTCGCCAAAAACAGATTCGTAATTTTCCCGCCAAAAAACATATCTGTAATTTTCTCGCCAAAAACGGATCCGTAATTTTACTACAAACAAAAAAATAGATCTGTCATTTCACCAAAACTTAATTCCGTATTTTTCCACCAAAATATAAATCCATAATTTTTTTGTCAAATTAGAAATCCATAATTTAAATTCGTATTTAAAAAATGAAATGATAATATCAAACATCTTACTCACTTTGTCCATGGGCGGACCTAGGCCTGTCCATACGGGTTTCAGATCGGATTCGGTCCAAATTTTTTTGGATTCGGATAATTTGGGTAAGAGAGTTTAGTATCCGTTTGGGTTTTATGACTATACGATTTGGTTTTGGTTCGGTTTTAGGTCGAATTCGGATAGGATTTCATGTTTCAAAAAAATCCAAAAATGTTAATTTCGATAAAATTTGGTTAAATTTTTCATAAATTTGCAAAACTACAACTAATAAATATATTTTGGGTTTTCGGTTATTCTGTTCAGATTAGATTTGGTTCGGGTAATTTGGGTAGACACATTTAGAATCCGTTCGCGTTTTATGACTGTTCGGTTCGGTTTTGGAACCTAATTTTTCGGTTCGGTTTTGGATTGGTTTTCAGAATTTTTGCCCAGGCCTAGGTGGACCATTGTTCATGTGGTCTTGCCTAGGCCTGTCAATTTGAGTCATAACCCACAGGTTCCGCCCCGTTAGACCCGCCGCAGGGTGGGTACGGATTAATTTATTTTTTCAAATCGCGGGTGCGGATTGAAACATTTTTTGGCAGAGCGGATGCGGATTTTCATATTTTGTAAAGTGCGTTTGCGGGTACCCGCATTTAAAAAAAAAAAAAAGTTAGTATTTTCTAAATTTTAGTAGTTAAATTTTAAAAATATAATATATATATATATTTATCCAAATTTGTTTTAATTTTTAAAAAATTAGGAATTTATGATTTTTAATACTAAAATTTTATTAATAATTATTATTTTACTAAAATTATTTATTTTATTATTATTTAAATTTTTGCGGGTTACCCGCGAGTACCCGTAAATTTAAACGGGGCGGATGCGGGTCAATTATTTTTATTTGAAAATTTATGGGTTGCAGGTTGATACAAGTCAAAAATTAGTATAACCCGCTGTGGGGTGGGTCACAGGTTTGACCCGCTTGACAGGGCTATTTTGGGTAGACACATTTAGAATCCGTTTGGGTTTTATGACTATTCAGTTCGGTTTCAGAACTAAAATTTTTGGTTTAGTTTTGGATCGATTTTTGGATTTTGGATTTTTTGCTCAAGCCTAGATGGACAATTGTCCATGTGGTCTTTCCTAGTTTGTCCATAGGCGAAATGAGTATTTTGTCCACTAAAACCATTTTATTTTGAGCTTGTCCATGGATGGTCTATAATAGTTTGGACTGGCCTTTGCCCATTTGACGCGTATAGGACAGTGTGTGAAGAAAGTATACTACTATAGATTCCGTTATATTTATCAAATTTTTACTAGAAGTAAGATCTTTCCATCTTTTAAATCATGCCAACTGCTACATTTATTGTCTCCTGAAAATTCTAACTATCTATAATAGTCTATTTCTCTACAAATCAATCTTGACTAAATGGTTTAGATAATTTAGAAATCAAATATATTTTTTAATTGAGATATAAAATCTAAAATTTTCATCTTAATTTCTTATAGTTATATAATTCAATTTCACAATTATTTACCAATTTCCATTTTCTATACCATCTATTAAAAAAATAGTAATGGATTAGTAGCTGAACACAAGTCGCAACAAGATAGATGAATACAAGACGCGTTTACTTTGACCTTGACTTGTCGTCGTTACATGTCACAAAACCACCATCGTATGGATCACGCTATGTATTATGTATAGTAGTAGAGAACAAAAAAAAACAATTTTATTTCATATAACAGAGTCTCCCACAGCTTCTTCACGAGAAACACAAATCGAGAAAGCCCAATTATGTCTTCTTCCGCCTCTTTCATCTTCCTTTTCTTTTTTGCCTTTCTCACTAGTTTCAGAGCTTCTGCTCAAGATCCCACTTACATATACCATACTTGTCCCAACACGACAACTTTCTCTACAAACAGCACTTACTTAACCAATCTCAGAACCCTTTTCTCTTCACTCACTTCCCGCAACACTTCCTACTCAACCGGATTCCAGAACGCCACCGCCGGGCAAGCTCCCGACAGGGTCACCGGACTTTTCCTCTGCCGTGGAGATGTCTCACCCGAAGTTTGCCGTAGCTGCGTCGAATTTTCCGTCATCGATACCTTAACTCGGTGTCCGAATCAGAGTGAGGTCACACTCTATTACGATCAGTGTATGCTCAGATACTCTAACCGGAATATTCTCTCGGCCCTTAACACCGATGGAGGAATTATCTTGTTTAACACCCAGAATGTAACATCGAACCAAATAGGGTTCAGAGATTTGGTTTTGTCCACGATGGGCCAAGCTGCATCCGATGCGTCGAGGAGTTCTCGAAAATTCGATGCGAGAAAATCCAGTTTTACTGCGTTGCAGAGTTTGTACGGACTGGTTCAGTGCACTCCTGATCTGACCAGTCAAAGCTGCTTAAGCTGTCTGCAACAGATCATCAATCAATTACCCACTGACAAAATTGGGGGAAGACTTATTGTTCCGAGTTGTAGTTCAAGATTAGAGATTTACGCATTTTTCGATGAATCCGCAATTACAACACCACCACCACCACCACCATCACCGCCGCCGCCGGTTTCTACTCCTCCGGTGTCAGTTCCTCCGCCACCTGGTCAGAGCTCTGTTTTCTGTCTCTGTTTTTCATGTTTAAGGGAGAAAATTTTCCGTATTTCAATATAGAAAGTTTCGTCCTTTCGACACAATTTCGATTGCTATGTGTCTGCCTGTCATTATCTGATCTGTCTTCTTCCCTCTATCTTTTGCCCTGATTTCTCAAAATTTAGCAATACGAAGATAGAAAATTTCGTTCTTTTGACAGAAAGTTATTCGTCTGTCATAGTTTGATATAAAGCAAATGATGTTTGGAAAACAGGTAAAAGTGGGAATTCAACTGTCTTAGTGGTGGCCATTGGTGTGCCTATTATAGTTGCTGTTTTGCTTTTCATAGCTGGTTATTGTTTCCTTGTGAAAAGGGCAAAGAAGAGTTACCACACAGCATCTGCTTTTGAAGGTAAAGATTTCAAATGATTAACAGTCTTTAATTGGGTTTGATTTTTGATTAATGTCAATGCTCAGTTTGATGTTTTATTCATTGTGCAACAGGAGGAGATGATATCACAACCGCAGACTCACTGCAGCTTGATTATAGAACAATTCAAACTGCAACTAATGATTTTGCAGAGGGTAATAAGATTGGTCAAGGTGGATTTGGTGCTGTTTACAAGGTAACTATAGTTCCTTGAGCTGTGCTTTTTGTTTCTTGAAAATATTTTGCCAACACACATTTGGATAATGGGATGATGCTGATGAAAACAATAGGGTACATTATCGGATGAGACTGAAGTTGCGGTGAAGAGACTATCAAAGTCATCAGGACAAGGTGAAACAGAGTTCAAGACCGAGGTTGTTCTTGTTGCAAAGCTACAGCATAGAAATTTGGTTAGACTTCTCGGGTTTTCTATAGAAGGAGAAGAAAGGGTACTAGTTTACGAGTATGTGCCCAACCAAAGCCTTGATTACTTCCTCTTTGGTAAATTGGATTTAATGCTTTGTTTCAATGATTCTTGACACTTGGGGTTGCAAATCTTTAGAGCTAACTTAACATTATGGATGTGCACAGACCCTGCAAAGCAAGGTCAGCTGGATTGGACTCGACGATACAAGATTATCGGTGGAATTGCTCGAGGGATTCTGTATCTTCATCAAGATTCACGGCTTACTATCATACACCGTGACCTCAAAGTGAGTAACATTCTCTTGGATGCGGATATGAATCCTAAAATTGCAGATTTTGGAATGGCTAGGATCTTTGGATTGGACCAAACCCAGCAGAACACTAGCAGGATAGTTGGGACCTAGTAAGTCTTCCACTTAACTCTTCTTATAAGCATAAGATGTTTTGTTTTGAATTGCCAACATACTAAAGTTTTGTTGTGGGTTTCAGTGGTTACATGTCTCCCGAGTATGCAATGCATGGTCAATACTCAATGAAATCTGATGTCTATAGCTTCGGAGTGTTACTTCTTGAGATTATAAGCGGCAAGAAGAATAGCAGCTTTTATCAAACAGACGGCGCACATGACTTGGTCTCATATGTAAGTTTTGAGCCAGTCAAAGTTTCATGTTTACCTGAATATAGTTGCAAGTGTTGATTGATTGATTTATTGATTCACTCAATATTTTAGGCTTGGACGCTTTGGAGTAATGGGACACCATTAGAAGTCGTGGATCCAGCTATTGTAGATAATTGCCAAAGGAGTGAAGTTATTCGATGTGTCCATATTGGTCTTTTATGTGTTCAAGAAGATGCTGCAGAGCGTCCGGCGATGTCAAACATCGTTCTGATGCTCACTAGTAACACTGTGACTTTACCCGTGCCACGGCAACCAGGTCTTTTCTTTCAGAGTAGAGTTGGAAAAGACCCGCTTGATACTGACCAATCTTCAACGACGTCCAAGTCTCTTATAGGGTCTGTTGATGATGCATCGATCACAGATGTATATCCTCGTTGAAGATGAATGTGTACTACCTTCATGCCTGATTCCTGAATCTATTGGTGTTGAAAATTATTTCGTTGTAAAATATTCGTATTGTATAATTGGAACGATAAGCATATATGAGATGTATTTACACGTTTCTTGTTGTAGACATAACAGTAAAAAAATTCACTCCAAATTAAAAGTATCTATTTTTTTCTGTTAAAAAGCTTCACACCAAAAACCGTTTTTACAGAACTGACCATTGAAAACTATTCTTACAGAACTGACAATTGCATTTCACAGTTCACAACATAAAAATTATAAAGAAACTATGTTTCTTATGTCCATAGAATAATAAAATCAAATATGTTTTGAGTTTTTAGATATGATGAAGAAACATATAATCTTTTACGAACTAAATGAGGAAAAGACTTGCTTGTATACTGACTCGACTCTGATCCCTGAGATACCGAGGCCATCGACTCTGATACCTCAGATACCGGGGCCAGTTCTTGCTTGCTTCGTGGAAAAAACCCCGGTAGGCGAGGCACTGGTAGAGTAATTGTGTTACTAGTGAGCATCAAGCACTGGTAGAGTAATTGTGTTACTTGATAACATTGGACGGTCTTCTGGATTTTCTTGAACACATAAGAGGACGATATGGATGCATCTAGTTACTTCATTGCTCTGATAATTCCTTCCAAAGGTCGGATCCACCAGCTCAACTGGTGGTGACCCGTTCCTCCAAAGCCTTCAAGTCTAACACAATGAAAAATCAAGAACATTGGTCATATGTTTAAATAAGTTAACTTGTAAGATGAGGGACTTTTAGGCTCACATAAGTGACCAATTTTCCAGCAGTACTGGTTTCATCCATCTGGTAGACGCTGCTGTGTATTAGTTATGCTTCATATTTCCTCTGTTGGCTAAGGGACAAACTCATCTGCTTCGTTGTTCCTTAAAGATTATAGCAAAAACAAAACCTTTGTGTTAAGTATTTACCCATATGTACGTTTTGTACCAATTTAAACAACAAATCGAAGCTTCTTACCGAAATTTCTAATGTTGATTTCGTCAAATTGATAACTGTGGTCCTTAAACCTGCATATACGGTCAAAACACAAAGTCAAAGTTGAAAGTCAATAATATTTTCTTTGTTCACACAATATAATAATAATGTTGAATTTGGACTGGTGACTCAGGAAATGACATAAAGAAAGACTATTCATAGAACCCAGCTAAGCAATGCAGATGGAGAGGAGACCAATAAGAATATTAAGCTAAAGTGTCAGCGTCATTTGTTTTGCAATTAAACCGGTTTTGGTTTATATCATACAGTTAGAGCAAACCACTGGTTCAGAGCCTTGGCCAATCGAAGCATTGTAGAAGCTTACAAGTATAATAAACCACAAGATTGGCAATTGAATTCTCCAGTTTCGTTTTCAAGACCATGTAGATGTTGTGGTATCTTGATGATTTTATTTTTTGTTAATGAATATACTGTACATAAAAGTTTGAATGAGTATAACGTTTATACATCTCACAACTGATACATAACTTTCGCATAACACAATACCTTTTCAATGGAACTAATATACCTGAAAACATAGTTTATGTCAAACAGGTCCAATGTTTCAAAGGAACATGAACTTCAATGAGGTTCAAGATCTGTAATGGTTACATCATTAATAGTTTGGGGATCGGACCTGTTCGTAGATTGACTAGACTCGAGGCCATCTAGTTCTTGGTTGTGTCTATTTGGAAAGAAGAATCCAGGTGGCTGAGGAACAGGTAATATGATGGAATTGTTAGTGAACATCAGCATGATTGTTGACAAGCTGGGACGATCTGTTGGATCTTCTTGAACACATAGGAGCGCGATGTGGATGCATCTTGTCACTTCTTTGGTTTGAAAATTCTCTGATATGGTTGGATCCACGAGTTCTAATGGTCTCCGGTTTCTCCACGACCTCCAAGCCTGTAACACAATTTGATCGTCAACAAAAAACTTACAGTTAAAGCAGTTGGATAAGATCATATTCTTGGTTAATCATTTGATCATCAATCAAGAACATAGCTGTGGACCAAATTTGGTACTCACATATGTGACCAAATTTTCAACTGTAGTGCCTGACTGGTGGACGAATCTGTTACTTCGACCACATATAATCTCAAGAACTAAAACACCGAAACTATAGACATCAGATTTTGTTGAGAATAGACCATGCATCACATATTCTGGGGGCATGTAACCGCTGCAAGAATAAACACACACAAAATATTACTGGCAAAAAAAAGATTCTTGAAGCTTCGGTCAATAGGACATATCAAGGGTAATACGCATATACCAAGTCCCAGCTATTCTGTTTGTAATAAATCTACTTTGGTCAATCCCAAAAATTCTCGCCATTCCAAAATCAGCAATTTTTGTGTTCATATCGGCATCTAGGAGAATGTTGCTGGCTTTCAGATCACGGTGTATGATTGTGAACCGTGAATCTTGATGAAGATATAGAATTCCTCGAGTGATTCCTCCAATAATGTTGTATCTTTTTTTCCAGTCTAACTGCTCTTGTTTTCTAGGGTCTGCACATACACAAGTACTTATTAGCTACTTAAGATCTCAATTAGAAAAGATTATCAAAATATCATGAATAATTATGCTCACATACCAAAGAGGAAGTAGTCGAGGCTCTTGTTGGGAACAAACTCGTAAACAAGTATCTTTTCTTCACCTTCCAGGCAGAACCCAAGAAGCCTAACAAGATTCCTATGATGGAGTTTTGCAACAACAACAACCTCGTTCTTGAACTCTTCTGCGCCTTGTACTGATGTTTTCGATAGCCTCTTCACTGCAACTTCTGTTCCATTAGGCAGCGTACCCTACAAATGAAATCAGTGAGACAATCAGACAATATTGTCAGCTTACTTTGACTCTGAAATTCCAAATTTTGTCAAGAAAAGTAATGAACCAAGTAGCCAAGGAAATGCACACCTTGAAAACTTCGCCAAATCCACCTTGACCGAGCTTGTTACTACTTGTAAATTTGTCTGTTGCAGCTTCAATTGTCTTAAAATCAAACTGGAGGGAGTGCACTTTCTGATTTTGTATAACGAACAACTACTAATCATCATCGGAGACTGTTGGAGTAAATGCTCTTAACTAGTTCCATAGACTATACATATGCTAAAAGCTAAGAGGCCAAAGAAAGGTATATGAACTACGCTCACACTGGTTAAGATCAATTTCTTAATATGGTTTTAATATCGTATTGTAATGAATGTGTAGTTGAAATATCAAAGCTGATATATTAGTATTTTGTCCCATTTTTACTAGTCTTTTCTTATTGTCTTTGAGTCTTTTCAAGTTTCTTCTATGTCTTTTCAGGTATTTTGAGGCTCTGGAGCATGTATTGAAGATATTTGAGCACATTGGAGCAAAAGAAGCAATTCGGAGAAAAAGACGATTTTCGCCAACCGAGCACCTGCTCGCATGCTCCGCCAGGATGCTCGCTCAGGGTGCTCGACCTATTTTACCTAGGGACGCGTTTTTAATTAATTTTTAGAATAAAAAGAGGCAGCCGCCTCAGACTTGTGATATTCATTCTATTCATTCTATCACGTTCGTTTTTGAGACTCAGTTCTTGTTCTAGGTTTAATTTTGTTTCAAGACTCCACACTTTGTTCCTTTGTTCGATTTGGATTTATATTATTCAGCTTAGATCTCTATTCTCCTCTTGTCGATCAGACCATACCTTGTTTGAGAAGTTTTCCTGAACCTTATTCTATTTAATAAGTCATGAATTCATCTTTTTGCTTTGTTGTGTTCGATTGCATCATGTGTGAGTAGATCCATCGCTAGGTTAGGGTTTTCAATGGTGAATTAGGTTGTTAATGGCTGAGCACAAATAGGAATGGAATTTATATGTCTTCGCCAATAGAGGTTCGTAATGCCTAGGTTAGCTTGATCACCTAGCCTATGATTTCTAGGTTAAACTTATTCATGAGAGTGCTCTAGGTTGCTAGAAAAATCATTGGTGAGCAATTGGTGCGTAGCCAAGGAGAGTTGATTGCTGCGATTGATTGTGAACATATTGAACCTGTTTGTTAATGCTTATCGTCTTCGTTAGGTCCGGGCGAGAGTTTCGGATTCTAGATTGTTAGATAAAGGTGTCGATACATCACGAGAGTGGGGCGGCATTTATTTATGTTTGAGTTCTAGACCGGTAGTTAATTAGCCCTGAATAGTTGCTCAGCTTTATCTCCTAATCACCAGCGAAATACCTTGACCTAGTGTTTTTAATTATTCGTTTACACCGATTTATTTTATTGTTTGCTGTTCCGAAAAATTACACAAAACCTTATTGTCTTAGCTTTGAATTAAAATCTCATAAATTCATAGTGTAACCTTAGTTTCTGTGGATTCGACTCCTTTTATACTATTGCGATTGTTCTGTGCACTTGCAGTTTTTAATTAGGTTAAAACTCGACACATCAAGTTTTTGGGGCCGTTGCCGGGGACCAATAGCGTTACCTTTGATTTTTGATTTTGTTTATAGTCTAAGAATCTACTGATCTTAATTTTTATTTGTTTCTGCTATGTGTCAGGTGCATGACCAGTAGAAGAACAAGAAGAAATTGCACCGAAGATCTAGCCATCCTCACCAACGAAGAGTTAGCTCGCATCGAACGTCAAAACCGTCAAAAGAGACTTACAGCTGCTCCGGTTATCATGGCTGAACAAGACAATGGTATGGCTGCTCAGTTACAGTTTCTAAGGGATCAGATTGCTCAGTTGAGAAGAGAGCAGCCACAAGCTCCACGAGTTCAGCCGGGTATAGGGGATTCGGATAATCCCCGTGCATTTTATCAAAACCGGTCAGCTATTGTTTCTCTGACAATTCAGAGGCAAGACTATGAGATCAAGCCTCAGATGATTACATTGGTGAAACAACATCTCTTTCACGGACTGCCAGCTGAGATACCGATGGACCACATCGAAAATTTTGAAGAAATCTGCAGCACCACCGGTTCTAATGGGGTACCGTCGGAATTTCTTAAATGCAAGCTGTTTCCGTTTTCCCTTGCTGACAAGGCTCAGAGGTGGTTGAAGTCATTGCCAGCTGGTTCTTTGAGGACGTGGGATGAAGTTAGAGCTGCTTTCTTGGACCACTTCTACACTAAGTCCAAGATAGCCGCTCTACGAAACAAGATTTCGTCTTTTCAACAACATTCTGGTGAAGCTTTTTGTGAAGCTTGGGAAAGACTGAAGGAATACCGTAGGGAGTGTCCTCATCATGGTTTTAAAGATGAACAGATTCTGGGAATATTTTATGATGGAGTTGAATGGGATTACCGCAATGCCCTAAATGCCGCGAGTAATGGGGTTTTTATGACCAAGACTAGAGATGGTGCTTTTGAGCTGATAGAGAACCTTGCTTCAAGCTCTAGTAGAGGGTCTCCCCGAGCATGATAGGTCCAAAAAAGTAAACAGTGTGGATACTCAGAAGATAGATGAGCTGACGGCAAAGGTAAATTTGCTCCTACGCGAGAGTCAAAGACCGGTCAAGTTTGTGGAAGATGACGATGCTGGAGTACATGAGGTTAACTATGTGAGTGGTCAGGGGTATGTCCAGAACCGTGGTTTTAATCAGAATTATCGAGAGCCCTAACCTCTCTCCTACCGAAGCACCAATGTCGAGAACCCACAAGACTAAGTCTATCCGCAACAAGGAGGTATCACTCAGTTACCACAAGCTCAGGGTTTTCAAAAATTCTACTCCAGCAACACTCAGGGGAAGCAGTACATTCCCAATCAGAATCAGAATCGGTTTCAAGGAGGAAACCAACAACAAAACACAAGTTTCACGGCACCACCACAAGCTGCCTCCGCGCCTACATCTCAAGATGAATTGAAAAGTCTTAGGCAGCAGCTGATGGTTAACCAACAGAAGGCGTCTACTGAGATAAATGCCAAGGTGGATCACATGTACACTGATTTAAACGCGAAGTATGAAGCTGTCACCGTGCATGTGAAGAAGCTTGATACACAAGTAGCTCAAACCGCCAAGGCTATCAAGAGGCCAACTGGAGCTCTTCCAGGTAAAGGAGAATTACCCAGTAATGCATATCACGTGAATGCTGTTGAGTTGAGGAGTGGAAAGTTGCTGGTACCACCTACTATGAGGAGCTTTAACGGGAAGGCCAAGGAGAAGAATTCTGAGCATCAGGCTCAATGAAGTGATTTTGTTGAGAAAGATGGGCATGTTGAGAATGAATCAAGCTCAGGAACACCTCTGGGAACTGTTCCAAACGAATCTGAAGAAAATTTTTCCGAGCACCCTAACTCTGCTGCGGAGCACCTGCTCCCATAGGGTGCTCCCACGAAAATTTCAAAAACTCCAGAAATTCCACCAGAACGAGTCTACATACCCAAGGTCCCTTATCCAGTACCTCCAAGAAAATCTCGCAAGAATTTGGAGGATGCAAAGTGTAAGGAAATGCTTAAGGATTTGACGGTGAAGCTTCCTTTGGTTGATGCGGTGCAAATGATGCCGTCTCTTAAGCGATACATGAAGGAGCTGGTTGCTGGTAAGGTTGTTGAGGAAGAGAGTGTTATGATTGTTTCTAAGGAGTGCAGCGCCATACTTCAGAGTAAGGTGTTGAAAAAGAAGGAAGACCCCGGGAGGTTTGTTATCTCGGTGAAGATAGAACCGTATACTTTTGCGTGTTCTTTGTGTGACTTAGGTTCTAGCGTCAATCTGATGCCATACTCTGTGGCTAAGCATCTGGGATTCACCAAGTTCAAGCCTACAAAGATCTCATTGGTTTTTGCAGATCGGTCTACGAAGCTTCCGGTGGGTATTATCGAAGACATGCACGTCCGAATTGGGGATACATTTATCCCAACTGACTTTGTGGTTTTGGAACTTGATGAAGAACCCAAGGACCCGCTGATATTGGGTAGAGCATTCTTATGCATAGCCCGTGCCATCATTGATGTTGAAGAAGGCATAGTTGATCTCCGTCTTGGAGATATGTTGGTTCGGTTTGAGATGAGCAAGCTTCTCAAGAAACCGATGATTGATGGGCAGATATTTGTGATCCATGATGAGTCAGAGATAGCCGAAGATGTGGTTGAAGAGATCTTAGCAAGCGATCCTTTAGAAGTTGCTTTGACTAAACCCGAGGGTGAACACGGTTTTCTGAGTGAAAACACCCATGGATTTGCTAAGTTTCTTGATTCCAACATCAGAGTTGAGGAAGGAGATGAATTTCTGAGCCTGGGAGAAGGCGCAAAAAACGAGGTCCAGCGAGCACCCCAGCGAGCACAAGGAGCACCTGCTCCGAAAAATCCAACCTTGGAAGGCTCTTGGAGTGAGCTGAAAGCTCCAAAGCTTGAGTTGAAGACCCTCCCAGCAGGGCTCAGGTATGCTTTTCTTGGTCTGAACTCCACTTATCCAGTTATAGTGAATGCGAAATTGAATAATGTAGAGATTACCTTGCTTTTGTGTGAATTGAGGAAGTATAGGAAGGCTCTAGGATATTCACTAGATGATATCACTGGGATATCCCCTGACTTATGCATGCACAGGATACACCTAGAAGATGAATCTATGACTTCTGTCGAGCATCAGAGGTGGTTAAACCCTAATCTCAAGGATGTCGTCAAGAAAGAGATAATGAAACTTCTAGAGGCTGGTGTGATTTATGCAATTTCTGACAGTAAGTGGGTCAGCCCTGTGCATGTAGTTCCTAAGAAAGGAGGAATCACAGTGATTAAAAATGATAAGAGCGAACTGATACCAACTAGGACGGTAACCGGACATAGGATGTGCATAGATTATCGGAAATTGAATGCTGCTACTCGCAAGGATCATTTTCCTTTACCATTCATTGACCAGATGCTAGAGCGTCTAGCTAAGCATCCATATTACTGCTTCTTAGATGGTTTTTCAGGATTTTTTCAGATTCCCATCCACCCGGACGATCAAGAGAAGATGACGTTCACATGTCCTTACGACACCTTCGTGTACCGCCGTATGCCGTTCGGTTTGTGTAATGCTCTAGCAACGTTTCAACGTTGTATGATGTCTATATTTACTGACCTTATTGAGGATATTATGGAAGTATTTATGGACGACTTTTCTGTGTATGGGAGTTCGTTTTCTTCTTGTTTGTCTAATTTGTGCAGGGTATTGCAAAGGTGCGAGGAGAAGCATCTAGTTCTCAACTGGGAGAAGTGTCACTTCATGGTCCGAGATGGGATAGTGCTAGCGCACAAGATATCAGGGAGATGGCTTGAAGGTGACAAGGCAAAAGTAGAGGTCATGATGAGTTTGCAACCGCCTAATTCGGTTAAGGGGATCCGCAGTTTTCTGGGACATGCGGGATTTTACCGTCGCTTCATCAGGGACTTTTCTAAGATTGCTAGACCTCTTACGAGATTGCTGTGTAAGGAAGTGAAGTTTGAATTTGATAGTGACTGTTTGGCGGCTTTTCATACCATTAAGAGAGCCTTGGTTAGTGCACCGATAGTACAACCGCCAGATTGGGAGCTACCATTTGAGGTAATGACGGATGCAAGTGATTTAGCTGTGGGAGCTGTTCTAGGTCAGAGGAGAGACAAGAAGCTCCACGTGATTTATTATGCCAGTCAGACAATGGACGATGCTCAGTGTCGGTACGCCACTACCGAGAAGAAATTATTAGCGATTGTTTTCGCTTTTGAGAAGTTCAGGTCATACCTCGTCGGATCGAAGGTAATTGTTCACACAGACCATGCTGCATTGAAATATTTGCTGACAAAGAAGGATGCAAAGCCCAGGTTATTGAGGTGGATTCTGTTGCTACAAGAGTTCGATCTAGAGATAAAGGACAAGAAAGGGTCCGAAAATGGGGTTGCGGATCACTTGAGCAGGTTGCAGATTGAAGAGGACACACCCATGGAGGATAGTCTACCAGATGAACAGATCTATTTTATCAGCACTTGCAAAAATTTCTGAGTACCTGACCGAGCACCCGACCGAGCATCCGACCGAGCACCCGATGGAGCACCTGCTCCCGAAAATTCTTGTGAATTAATTCAAACAGGTCAGTCCTCTGGTTTCCCATGGTTTGGAGAGATAGCAAACTTCTTGGCTACTGACAAGGTTCCTGAGAACCTAACTGGAAGCAAAAGGAAGAAGTTTTTCCGCGAGGTTAGGCGGTACTATTGGGATGAACCTTTTTTGTACAAGCAATGTTCGGATGGGCTGTATAGGAGATGTGTGACTGAGGCAGAGATCCCTGGTATTTTACACCATTGCCACAATTCGTCATATGCTGGGCACGTCGCCACATTAAAAACGGTTTTGAAGGCTTTACAAGCCGGGTATTGGTGGCCTACGATGTTCCGTGATGCACACAGGTTTGTTTCTAGGTGTGATGCGTGTCAAAGACAAGGAAACATCAGGAAGCGGAATGAGATGCCCCAGAATTTTATTCTGGAAGTTGAAGTTTTTGATGTATGGGGCATAGACTTCATGGGACCGTTTCCATCCTCCTACGGTAATGAATACATACTAGTGGCTGTTGATTATGTTTCAAAATGGGTTGAAGCGCTGGCTAGCCCAACTAATGATGCTAGAGTGGTCATCAAGATGTTCAAGAGTGTTATCTTTCCGAGGTTTGGAGTCCCAAGAGTGGTGATTAGCGATGGAGGCTCACACTTCATAAACAAGGTTTTTGAGAACTTGTTGAGAAAGAATGGTGTTACGCACAAGGTAGCTTCTTCTTATTACCCTCAAACTAGTGGACAGGTCGAGATCTCCAACAGGGAAATAAAAAGTATCATGCAGAAGACGGTGAGCATCACGCGAAGGGATTGGTCCAAGAAGTTGGATGACACTTTATGGGCGTATAGGACCGCATATAAAACACCGTTGGGGACAACACCTTTTCATTTGGTGTATGGGAAGGCATGCCACCTACCGGTGGAACTGGAGTACAAAGCGGCCTAGGGTATTAAGTTGCTCAACTTCGACATCCTTCCTGCGTTTGAGAGGAGATCCATGCAGCTGCACGAGTTGGAGGAAATTAGGCATCTCGCCTACGATAACTCAAGGATTTACAAGGAGCGAATAAAAGCTTACCATGACAAGAGGATCATCCCCAGGAGTTTTTCTCCCAATGATCAGGTACTATTGTTTAATTCTCGTCTCAGATTATTCCCAGGTAAGCTGAAGTCGAGATGGTCTGGCCCGTTCACGATCAAGGAGATTAGACCACATGGAGCCGTGGTGTTGCTAAACGCGAAAAGAGACGAATTCGTGGTAAATGGCCAAAAGATCAAGCCGTATCTTGCGGATACACACATTGGAGAAGGTGATACTTTCACCTTGGGTGATGTTCCTCACGCCTAAAACGGTCTACAAAGTCGAGCTAACGACTTAAAACAAGCGCTTGGTGGGAGGCAACCCACCGGTAAGGTTTCTTGTACATATTTCATTCTAAATTTCTTTCAATACTAACTTTTTTGTGATTTCAGTTTTAATCACATGAATATATATAAAAAAAAAAAAAAAAAAAAGGGTATCGAGCACCTCAGAACTGGACCGAGCACCTGCTCCACCAGGATGCTCCATGAGCGACGACCATGACACCGCGACTACTCAGTGATATCCCTCTTTACCCTTTATCATCATTGTATTATCCATGTGTGTTTTTATTTTTCTTTGTCGCCAATCTCTCGCTCTTTTTCACACCAGAGACGGTGTGATTTAAGTCCAGGGGAGCGGTTAGTCATTATCTTTTATTTTATATTTTATTGAGTCTTGTTGTTGTGTCAGTCCCAAGAGTCTTAGATTTTTATTGAATCAGGTCTTGCCGCTTGGTTTACTTTTATTGAGTATGTTTTCTAGTTTTATCGAGTCAAAAGTTTGTTTGGGAATTATGAACTTGATCTATTGGATTTATTTTTGGACTAAGGATTACTTGTATGACTCACAGCTAGGCCAAAGTTCTGTATCGGAAAGGAATTGGGCGGATTGAATATTCCCCAAAGCTCACGCTCAGCGGGAAATAGGCTGAACCTATGTCATCTCTGATTTTATTGGACCCTAACCTGATCTTCAATTTCTTTTTCAGGGGTTTGATGTTCATTAGGGAAGACCTATTCGAGCCAAACAAGACCACGCAACTCTCCACAAAGTATGCTATTTCTCTCTCACTCCCCTTCATTACACCGAGAAAAATAAAAGAAAAGAAAAAAAAAATAAAAAGGAGAAGTTCAAAGCAACAAGCCGAAGTGAACCAAGGGATGATGCGTAAACCCGTGTATCCTTTGTGACCTCATGGAAAGCTTGTTGTAAGGGAAACTAGAAAAATCGAAATGAACCAAGGGATGATGCGTAGACCCGTGTATCCTTTGTGACCTCATGGAGATTCGTCCCACAAAAATAAAGAAGAAGCATCAGAAAAGTGATGGCTGTGTTAAAGGGTGAAGCATCGGCAAATGAAAACCGATGGCTGTGAAAAATAAACAGAAAAATGATGGCGTGGAAAGAGGGAAAGAGGGGAGAGGAACGTTATATGGGAGAGGGTCTTTGGTTAGAAGAAGTTGGCACCTTTTGGACCGATTTCCCCTGGTAAGATCACTGCACTTTATTTTCATTAATCTATGTAAGAGATGACAGTGGGGATTCCGAAATCTCTGTTGGGTTGTGAGTAACTAAGGTTAGGTCATGAACCCCACGGCTAACTACGGTACATGTCCTAAGGTCCAGTGAAGAAGGTATGAAGTTCAAAATTTTTCCAACAAGCAAGTGAGTTCCCATGATTTTCAAACCTCTTCTCAGTTCTTGATCTTGTTTTGTTTGAGGACAAACAAAGGTCTAAGTCCGGGGGAGTTGATATATTAGTATTTTGTCCCATTTTTACTAGTCTTTTCTTATTGTCTTTGAGTCTTTTCTTATTGTCTTTGAGTCTTTTCAAGTTTCTTCTATGTCTTTTCAGGTATTTTGAGGCTCTGGAGCATGTATTGAAGATATTTGAGCACATTGGAGCAAAAGAAGCAATTCGGAGCAAAAAGACGATTTTCGCCAACCGAGCACCTGCTCGCATGCTCCGCCAGGATGCTCGCTCAGGGTGCTCGACCTATTTTACCTAGGGACGCGTTTTTAATTAATTTTTAGAATAAAAAGAGGCAGCCGCCTCAGACTTGTGATATTCATTCTATTCATTCTATCACGTTCGTTTTTGAGACTCAGTTCTTGTTCTAGGTTTAATTTTGTTTCAAGACTCCACACTTTGTTCCTTTGTTCGATTTGGATTTATATTATTCAGCTTGGATCTCTATTCTCCTCTTGTCGATCAGACCATACCTTGTTTGAGAAGTTTTCCTGAACCTTATTCTATTTAATAAGTCATGAATTCATCTCTTTGCTTTGTTGTGTTCGATTGCATCATGTGAGAGTAGATCCATAGCTAGGTTAGGGTTTTCAATGGTGAATTAGGTTGTTAATGGCTGAGCACAAATAGGAATGGAATTTATATGTCTTCGCCAATAGAGGTTCGTAATGCCTAGGTTAGCTTGATCACCTAGCCTATGATTTCTAGGTTAAACTTATTCATGAGAGTGCTCTAGGTTGCTAGAAAAATCATTGGTGAGCAATTGGTGCGTAGCCAACGAGAGTTGATTGCTGCGATTAATTGTGAACATATTGAACCTGTTTGTTAATGCTTATCGTCTTCGTTAGGTCCGGGCGAGAGTTTCGGATTTTAGGTTGGTAGATAAAGGTATCGATACATCACGAGAGTGGGGCGGCATTTATTTATGTTTGAGTTCTAGACCGGTAGTTAATTAGCCCTGAATAGTTGATCAGCTTTATCTCCTAATCACCAGCGAAATACCTTGACCTAGTGCTTTTAATTATTCGTTTACACCGATTTATTTTATTGTTTGCTGTTCCGAAAAATTACACAAAACCTTATTGTCTTAGCTTTGAATTAAAATCTCATAAATTTATAGTGTAACCTTGGTTTCTGTGGATTCGACTCCTTTTATACTATTGCGATTGTTCTGTACACTTGCAGTTTTTAATTGGGTTAAAACTCGACACATCAAAAGCACAAGTGTATTAGTTATGCTTCATTCTTTCTTTAAGGGAAAATAGATACATATAACTAAAGGGAAAAAATGAAGAGCTAAACACACAAAGAAACTAACATTCAGTTTCAGTTGTTTGGGATGATTTTTTCCTCCGGAAAAGAACAAATCCTAGAACAAGCAGTATCAACACGGTAACAAAAGCTGCAACAGCAATCGCCACAACCAGAGCCGTTCTTAGAGATTTTAGGACCCTAGGCCAATAATAATAATACTCTACATGATTTGTTAATACTAATTTTAAGATTAAAATAACTGTAATTAATATATTTTCTATATGATTATGATAATGAATTATGAAATTTGTGAATAATATTTTTCTAAGAAAAAAACTATAAAAGGATCATAAAAGAAACTAAATTGATTTTTTAAAATTATGTTTGTAAAAAATAATTAAAATAAATTATTGGTAAAATTTATAAGTATGAGTAATTAAAGAGTGAATGCAAATAAAAAGTATGGCAAATACAAGAAAATAAACATGTATTGGCCGCAAAAATTAATTATGAACAATGAAAGATTTAAAAAACCAATGATAAGGATTTAAAACTGAATGGGGATATACTTTGATGTAACTTTAAAACCATTAGATCACTAAATATTTTGATATTTAGGGACCTAAAATTTTATAAATAAAACAGGGCCCTAGGCGAATGTTTAAAATTTTCCTTCATAGGCACGGCCCTGGCCACAACAACTCTAGCTGAAATTCAGTCTCACAACACATAGAAAAACAATGTTATATATTTAGATTCTTTTTACAATCATAGTCTTTTCAGTTGGAAGACTAACTAACCATTATCGGTCGTATTGGCCTTGTCACCTGCAGGTTGTGGCAAAGTTACTGAAGGTTGCGGAGGAAGAGAATCCACCGTAATATTACTAAAAGCCTGAGAGTATGTATACAAATTCCAACGCAAAAAGCAGCTTGGCCGCATAACAACACCTCCTTGCTTCTGACAGCATAACTGGTGGGCACTTGCGCTTTGTCGCAGACAATATTCACAATCAGGCGAAGAAAGATCAGGCGTACATTGCATCAACGCATATATATTTTGGATAGGTGTCAAGGCTGCAATTTCAGCTTTGTAATAGTTATTACTAGAATATGGTGAGCTTTTTTCTGTGGAGGCTGCAGTTATCATACGAACAGTTAATGCTTCCCACACTTTCGTGAACTCTGTTATATTTGGGTTGATATCTCCTGTATTAGTGCGCAGTACACGGGTTAAATTGTACAGTTCCTGAGAAAGAAGTGTTGGAGTAGCGCACATGGCAAAGCGTGGGATCACCTGGCCACGTATACGCGTCTGTTTGGTTAGGACAACTCTGTAACAAACCATCAGAAGCGGTCTTGATGCAATCAAAACAGTCATCGGAATTTGATCCTGGGATGCACATCCCTATTGCATAGACCCGGTTCGGTTCTTGTCCGTTGGAACCGTTGTAGAAGAGGCCATGTTGATCCGAAACATTGGAAGGAAGAGAAGAGAGGATGAGACGGCGATTCTCGTCGTAAGTACTGTTGGGTTTGAAAAGCCAATAGCTGTCGCATGTTTGTGCTGAAACTGAAGCTACACGGAAGCTTATGAGGACAAAACAGAGTATAGAAACCAAACACCTCTGTTTCATTGTTCCTTTAAGATTACAGCAAAAGCCAAAACTTTGTGTTCAGTATTTACGCATCTCTGAAATTTTTAATGTTGAATTCTTCAAATTTAGAACAGTGGTCTTTAAACCTGCATTATAAAAACGAGTTTCAACAGTCAAAGTTAAAAGTAAATAATATTTTCTTTGTTCACATACAATATAATAATAATGTTGAATTTTGGACTGTTGACTCAGAAAATGACATAAAAAAGACGGAAGACTCTTCATAGAACCCATTTTTTTTTCCTCTGAAATTTCATTAAAACTTTTGGGTGAAATACATAAACGGCAGGTGAAAAGTGAAAACACAACCCCCCGGAGAAAAACTGAAGGAAAATAAGATTTCCTCACTAAGAGCAGCTCCAAGACTCAACTAAGTTTTTTAAAATTAAAATATTATTGTTTTAACTTTTAAAAAAACTGTCCACTACAAATAAAACATGTGTGGAAAAGGTATCTTAATAGCTAAAAAAGCGTTTCTAAAGTATCTTGTTTGAAATACGTTTTTAATTCTCTCTTCTGTTTTTTCTTTATTTTGTTATTTTTTAATTTTTAGAAACTCTTTAAAAGCTCCTTGTTGGAGCTGTTATAAGAGCAACCTCATTGCATATAATCCTTTGGAGGTTCATACACATATTATTTTAATCATTTTAGATAGTTTAATTATTTAATTAATTTTTAAATTAGAAAAAATAAAATAAGACCAATCACATTAATACATGTGTCAAATGAGTTTCTACATAATCTCTTAAATGTTTTCAAATGAGAATCGGTTCTCACTTCTCTTTCCTACTTTTTACTATTTTTCTTTTTTTAATTAGTGAGAATCTTTCTTAGAACCTCCCATTAAAGATGCCATGAAAAGTGAAGGTAAAGATGTAAACCAAACAACCACCATCTAACAAAGACATAGACATTGATAATCTCAACTCAATACTAATTCAAAGATAACATCCAAAAACTATGAATATAACCATAAACCAAATCTGCACATAATCCTAATTCTCATAGACCCTTTGAAACGACCCCCTAACAAAACCTCCAATGGGCTAACCAAGCTGCGATGGAACCGTTGTAAAAATAGCGGTCTTCTTGCGCCGTTACGTTGAAAGGAAGGGAAGAGAGGATGAGATGGCGATTCTCATCGTAAGTACTGTTGGGTCTGAAATCCCGATCGTTGTAGCATGCTTGTTCTGGAACTGAAGCAACAACTAAGCTGATGAGGACAAAACAGAGGATTGAAAACAAACTCCTCTGCTTCATTGTTCCTTTAAGATTATGGCGAAAGCCAAAACTTTGTGTTCAGTATTAACGCTTCTGTACGTTTTCTACACGTTTAAACAGCAAACCGAAGTTTCTATCAAAATTTTCTAATATTGAATTCGTCAAATTGATAACGGTGGTCCTTAACCTGCATAATACGGCACCAAAGGAGTGCGAAAAGTTAATATATATATTTTCTTTATTCACAAAATCTAGTAACGTTGACTCAGAAAATGACATTAATACCAAGTATCGTTAGCTCAACTGGTAAAAACCTTAGGCGAAACTTAGAGGTCGCCGGTTTGAGTGATGCTTAGGATGAAACTAATATTACATGATGTGGTTTTGGGCCTGGAGAAATTACGGGTTTTGGCCCAGAACCTCCTGGTATTCAAAAAAAAAAACATAAAGGAAAGAGTTTATAATATACATTTTTTTTGTAAATTTTCAAAGATTATACATATTTAAGTCTATGAACACCTCAGTGTCGATCAAATTTGCATTGCATGTGGTCCTTTGATTCAGCTGGTCCCTGTTTCTCAATCAATCTCTATTGGGTTGACTCATTTGCAATATTTGTTGAGTCAAGGCTAGTGGCGGACCTAAAATAATATTTTTAAGTTATGTTGTTTAAACTTATATAGATAAACTACCATGATTTTCAAAAGAATAATGGAAAAATACCATAATTGTTTTTAAAAAGAGTCGAAATGAAGAATCTTGGAGGTGTCAATTACCCATAAATGTACCAAATCTGCTGAAAGTACTTTAGACATATAGATGAGTTAAAATAAATTGGTCAATGTCTAAAATTGACCATTTTAAAAATTTATTTCCAAACAAGATTTCCTGGAAATATTTTTTTCAACTAGAAGATATCCTATTTGGAAATAAATTTCTGAAAGGCTCCATTTTTGAATATTTTTTCAAAATAAATTTAATTATTTAAATCAAAATAAACCCTACCTCCTTAGTGAGTCCACCAGTGGTTAAGTCGTAGTTAACAAGTTGGAACAAGAAGATTACAAGAATAAAACATTCAGACAAACAAAGAGAGGCGATGGAAACAAACCCAAATATCTAAATCTTAAGACACAACCTTCATTCCAAAACTAAGTTGAGCTAAAACAGAGAATGCGCAAAAGCTGATTCAGAGTGAGGGAAAGAAGCATCAGTTAATATATAGCTTTGGTTTATGGTTTATCTCAAACTGGTTTAGTATACAAATCAACCGTCTGATTTAGCAAAGTATAATGGAACAGAACTTAGAACACTACCAATGGTAGTCTCTCACTTGGATTTCTCGAAACATTAAAATTAATGTTTTAATTAAAACAAAAAGATTGATAAATAAAAAATGACACATGGGGATAGTCTCTACCACTATTGTCAAAGTCTCTCAAATGGTAGCGATCTTAGAGATCTCCAATGGTGACACATATATGTAGAGTGTCTTAATAAATGTTGATTTTAATTTTAATTTTTTTTTAAAGTTGATCAATCACAAAGTGACATATGTGTTTAGAGTGTCTTAACAAATGTCTTTAGTGTCTTAGGGAAGACACTCTTCTCTTCTCTCTTCCTAGATGTCTTAAATTTATATTAAAAAAATTAGTTAAGACACTCAATGTATAACCAATAGAGATGCTCGTAGAGCACCCCTATAAAAAAAAAGTTATCTTATAAGTTTCTCACTATTATTTTATTAATATTTTCAATTTATTTTAATTAAATTAAATTATTAAAAAGAGTTTGAATCAATTACATTGAGACAAGTGTGTATGGATTCTCTCTCTTCTTTTACTATTATTTTGAAATATTTTAAAGAGGAAAAACTCATATAGATACTCACATAGAGACGGTAATGAGGATGCTCTAATAGGTGCATATTTTCAAGTCACACCAAAATAGCAAAATAGGAAGATACAGTAGAAACAGAACACTCATTAATATGTAAGACTTAAAAGTTAAGCAATCTATATCCTAGAATGCCATTAGAAGTTTAGAACCAAAATGATAAACCCTAATTCCTAAAATGAGTTGAGCTCTAATGTGCTCGTCGCCGGCTGGATCGGGACATCAGCTCTAATAAAATGTAAACAGTAAGGTTTAGGATTTTGAAATTAGGATTTGCACGGTGAACAATGGTTAGGGTTTTTCTTTTCAAAAAAGAAAACTTAAAATTGGTAAACAAATTGAGCTAAAAAGTGGAATGATGGAATATTTAATTAGTTAAACCAGTTGAGCTGAAATTTAATTTCTTTTTTTGACATGAGCTGAAATTTGATAAGCTTTTTTTTAAATGTTTTCTTTATTTTTTTAGTTATACTTTTATCACTTGCATAGCAAAACATTACAAAACCGCTGATAACAAATAACGGAATCATGTTTTAAAACATTGAAATTGCATCAAACAATACCACAACCAAATTAGAATAATAATGGTTTTATATGATTTCAGTTTCCAAAAAAAAAACAGAAATATGTAAATATTTGCTTGAGGTTAATTCCAAAGCAACAAAAGTTGTTGTTAACTTGTTTTCAATACCAGTTGCTCCAAGCTTAAAAGTTAACATCATATTCAATTCACCAATGCATCGTCCATAGACCCTGGAGCAGACTTGGTTGTCGTAGATTGATATATATCTCTTCACAGCAACTTCTTTCCCATTCGAAAATGTACCCTGTCCAATGACACAAAATTTCAATAAAAAGAATACACAACCTCAGACGCAGTTAAGGAATTAATAGTCATATATAGTCAGTGGCAGAGGTAGAAAAAACTTATATGGGGGTCAAAATCTAAAAATATTAATTTTATGGGGAGGGCAAAATGTTAATTTAACTGTAAATAATATAGTATTATAGCCAAAATTCACAAAAAATAGACTAATTTTTTTTCATGGATGGCATTTGACACCCCTAATCATTTAATAGCTCCACCCCTGTATATAGTACGTACCTTGTAAACCTCACCAAATCCACCTCGACCAATCTTATTATTTTCTTAAAATTTATTTGTTGCCGCTTGAATTGTTCTATAATCAAGTTGCAGCGACTCTATGGATGTTATCTCATCTCCTGTTGCAAAATAAATGTCGTAGTCAATGACATCAATAGAACCAATTAAGATTGTTGTGAATCGAATTTGTACCATTAAAGGCTGGTGCAGTAGTAGAAGTCTTCGCCCTCTTTGCATGGAAACAAAAACCAGCTATGAAAAGCAGAACAGCAACTATAATAGCCACAACTATGGCTATCAATAACATGTTTGAATGCCCACCTTTACCTGCGTTTCAAACATCATTTGCTTAAGATCAAGTAGAAGCAGACAAATTAAAAAAAAAAAAAAAAACTAAAATTAATCATACAGAACAATTTTTTTTTTATAATTCTAATCCAGTAATCAGGGCAAAAAAAACAAAGGAAGAATAAAGAGTTCACCACGTCGTGGAGGAGATGACATCAGAGGAATAGAGGCAGAAGGCAGCGGTGGTGGTGATGGTGATGGTGGTGGTTTTCTAATGGCAGTTTCGTTGTAGAACTCGTAAAGCTCGTACCTTGAATTACAACTAGGGTAAAGAACTCTTCCTCCAATTTTGTAAAGAGGCATTTCACTACAAGAAAACATCGTGTATTCTTACCACCATTTCCGACCAATTCGGATGGTCGAAAAATTTCCGACCATTTTTCGACCAAATTTAAAATCGTCAGAAAATAGTCGGAAATATTTGGTCGGAAATTAGTCGGAAATTTTCAGACCAATTTCCGACTAAGTAGGGGATTTGGTCGGAAATATTTTTTTTTATTTTTTTTACAAAATTATTATTATTATTCCAAAAAAAGGGTCGGAAATTTTATACATTTTCCGACCAATTTCCGACCAATTCTCCTAATCCGACGAACTGTAAAAATTTGGTCGGAAATTGGTCTGAATTTTTTTTTTTTTTACAAAATTATTATTATTATTCAAAAAAAAAAGTGGTCGGAAATTGGTCGGAAATTTTATACATTTTCTGACCAATTTCCGACGAATTCTTACGTTAGTCAGAAATTAGTCAGAAAATTGGTCGGTAAATAGTCGGAATTTTCCGATGAATTTCCGACAGATGCGTTTCTATATAACTCACACAAATTTTCTTCCCAAATCATTTTTAACCTTTAAACTTCTTTCTAAAATCTTTCTAACTTTCAAATCACTTGTTTTTTTATTTCATCTAAAGAAAATCTCCATAAACTTTCTAAAAATTTAAAATTTATGTAATATCTCTAAAATATTATTTTGTTTACAAATTTATTTTCGTTTCTACATAATATCACTTTTAAAATATTTGAAATATATTTTCTTTTTCTTAAACTTTAAATATAATTTTGTTAATTTATTTCTTTTTTTAAAAAAAATACAAATTTTCGACCAATTTCCGACCAAATTTTTACAGTTCGTCGGAAATTGGTCAGAAATTTCGGACCAATTTCTGACCAAATATTTTTTTTAAATATATATATATATGTAGTCAGAAATTGGTCGGACTTTAGTCAGAAATATTGGTCGGAAATTGGTTGGAAATGGGTCGAAAAATTCCGACCAATTTCCGACCAAATCTCGTTTCCAACTTTCAAATTCTGACCATTCGAGAATCGTCGGAAATTGGTCGGAAAACCGCTATTCCGACCAAATTCCGACGAATACCCTTGTCGGAAATTGGAGTATTTTCTTGTAGTCATTGATGGAGTATTGTAGACAGCTCAAGCAATCTACTCTTTTAAGATCAGGAGTACACTGAGCCAGTACGTACAAAGGCTGGAGTGCAGTCCAATTTTCCTTCATTGTATAAAACTTTCTAGAACTGTTGGCTGCTTCCACAGCAGCTTGGTTCATCGTTTTCGACACCAAATCTTCGAAACGGTCTATTTGATTTTGATTAGTCGAAATATTCCTGTTCAACATAAACGTTCCTCCAGCGTATGTAAGTGTAGAGAGAATATTTCGGTGAGAGTATCTGACCATACACTCATCGTAATAGAGAACGGCCTCTCTCTGATTCGGACACACAGTTAAAATTTGGCTGACGGAATAGGCCACGCAGTTACGGAAAACTTCCGGCCATAAATCTCCGCGTCATAGGAAAAGTCCGGAGACCTTGTCAGGGTCTTGTCCGGCCGTGGCGTTTTGGAATCCGGTGGAGTAAGAGGCGTTGCGGGAAGATAGAGAGGACAAAAGGGCTCTGTGATTGGTAGAGTAAATGCTGTTTCTGGAGAACGTTGTCTTATTTGGACAAATATGATTTATGCAGGAAAATTTTTGAGCAGAAGCTCTGAAGCTAGTGAGGAAGGAGAAAAGGAAAAGTAAGATGAAAGAGGCGGGAAAAGACATTGTGATTACTGTAGATTTGGATTTCACATCATAAAGCTCCCATTTATATAATATAAGAGCATCTCCAATGGTAAGAATCCTTGAAGGGTTCTTACCAATATTTATAATTTAAATTTTACAAAATCAAAAGTTTAAGAACTCATTAAGAGTTTTTATTTTTTACCTACTTCAATGGTACTAGAAACTAGAGGTTCTTAAAATTTAATTTTTTTCAAATTTGTTGGCCCATTACAAAAACACAACACAAGCCCAACTTATTTTCTTGTTGACTTTTTTCTTCCTCTTTGTGTGTTGACTCCACCCACGACATCTTCTTCTTCTCCTCCTTTTTTTTTTTTGTTTTGTCGTCAACTTCTTCTTCTCCTTCTTCTATTCGCTTCTTCATCTTCATCTTCTTCTTAATGAAGTTTCTTCCTCTTGCAGGATTTAATCTTGGATTCATAAATCCAGCACTCCCTCTTGAATCCTAAAATTAAATCCCCAATTCGAATTTAGGGATTTGATTCCCAATAACTTCTTCTTCTTTGTCAATTTGCCTCTACTCTGCGAAATCCTTTCATGGCATCAACAAACCTCACATGTAAGTTTGTTTCATCAATTTCCCTCTTGATCGGAATCTTCACCCACAGAAAGAGAAGAAGAACACATAATTTTTTTTTCTTTGTTAAAATTTTTTGGCCAACCAGAAGCTGACACGTCACGGGTTCTAAAAGGTTCTAAAAACTCCTAATTAAGAGCCGGTTCTTAGTCAATCTAGAAGTTTTGATTTATTTTTATTTACTTTTACTCTAAGAACTCCTCTTAAGAACCCCCATTGGAGGTGGTCTAATGAATTTTAGTTTTCATTCTCTTTGTGATTACTGTAGATTAACGAGAGACAGAGGACAAATAGGTGACGTAAAGAAGGGGAAGGAAAAAATGGTAACCTAATGGAAACATTATTAAAGACGACAAAACAAATACTGATGACTCTTAAAACCTGGTCAAAAAATGAGAATTAATATCGGTGAAACCAATTTTCACGTAGAGCCATCAATGGAGCCTACACGGAAAAATTAAAATTTCAATGATTAAAGATGCCTAAACTGAAAACCTTCTTGCATCAATTTCTACAGAAGGGCAAAACTTTAACAATTCCAGTAATCTCAATCTTAAGAATGCCATTAGAACTTAGAAGAATTACCATTTTTTTATATACCATTACCCTAATGGAGCTGTTTATACATTAATGTAAAGATTTTTGACTAAAAAAGATAAACTGCATAAAATTGAATCGTTTTTTACTATAAACAGATACATGTACACAATATATAAAGATACGTAAATCTTGATTCGTTTAAATTTAAATAGGCACCAGATGGTGACATGGCATTGTCATGTTCCATAGATGAGTTGTTTTTTTTTTCTATTTATTTCATAAATTATTATTTTATTGAAAAAACCCATTCTCTGTACAAGTTTTACCTAGAAAAAAATCCCTCTTTCTTTGTGTTCTTAGGGTTTTTTGGAAAATTCACAGTAACATTCTAGTTATCTCTCGACGAATCAATCCTTGAAACTCCTCTAATCTTCCGACCAGAAACTAGGAAAAGGTGATTGCGAAATTGGAGTTCGATATTAAGGGGCAAAGGGCAAAAGTTACATCGGTCTATTGAGAAGTTTAAAATTTAGATCTTCTTAACCATAAGTTCTCATTCGAACTCCAATCTCTCAATCGCTTTTTCGTAATTTCTAGTCGGATTTATCCAAGTGTTTATGGATAAGAAAATTAAAGGAGCTCCAAGGATTGATTCGTCTGAGAGAAAAGTAGAATTTGACTGCGATGTTTGTAGAAATCTTAATTAAGACGAAAGAGAAAGGGGATTTTTGTTTTCTATCGCTTGTAAAGAGAGACTACTGAGGGAAGAAGAGAGAACGTGGAGCTGTCACTACTGAGAGAAGACCACTCACTCATCCACAATATATATACTACTGAACACAAAAAAAACTCATCTATGGAACATGACATTGCCATGTTCCATCTGGTCTGTCAATTTCCATTTACACAAAACAAGATTACGTATCTCTATCTATATTGTGTACACAAATCTGTATCTGTATCTGTTAATAGTTAAGAAAATATTCATTTCTATGCAATATTTATCACTTTTAGTCAAAAATCTCATCACATCAAAAATCTCATCACATACAGCTACGTTTGACCAAAAAATAATGTATATACATGTACGTTTGACCAAAAAATAATGTATATCCAGCTTATTAGGGTAATGGTATCAAAAAAATGGTAAACTATGATTGTCTGGATAGGACAATCCAGCACCAGCCAGTCAGATGCGGACTTGATACAATCAGAGCAGTACAGCTGGACTGTTGATCCTGGGATGCACATCCCTACTGTGTAGATCCGGTTCGGTACTTAAACTTTTTTTTTGGTAAATGGTTCGGTTCTTAACTTCTCCAATCGAACCGTAGTAGAAACCATCTCGACCGGTAGCATTAGAAGGAAAAGAAGAGAGGAAGCTATGACGATTGGCATCGTATGTACCAGTACCACCGAAGTATAGCTGCATCGGCAGATGGAGAAGGACCAGATGTACACTGAGCTAAATGTATCTTTGTCATTACTTTTTCAAGGGTTATGTTATTTTCATTGTGGAAAACTCTGACGATAATAGCTTGTGTATCACGTTCCCACAAAGACCACCACTTCCTGATGAGTCATTACTCCTTAGTTTCGTGAGCTCTAAGTTCCGCTATACAATCATTTGTATTCGCTAACAAGGCCTGAATAATGCAGTAGATCATTCGAATTACATAAAGCGTTCATCACAAAGTCTTATTTATTTAAGGTTTATCACTAATTCTTTGTCTTTTTCGAAGTTTCATTACTTTCTAAATGTTGAATGCGTTAAACTGATAATTAATAGTGGACAGTAGTCCTTAACCCCTGCATGCATGAAGACATATACGGTGTAAAACGGGCCGGAGACAAAAGTCAAAGTTTTGGACTAATGAACGTTGAATCAGTCGTGACCATATCATATGTTTAAGTGTTTGGACCCATAAATCATAATCTCACCAAACCAAATGAAGAAGAGGTATATATATTCAGAATCTCCTATCTACAAATGTCATTAACTAATGAATATAGTTAGTCACTTAGTCCTGTAAGTACTATATATGATCCGTTAATGAATGTGTGTGCTTCATTAGGGTAATGGTATAAAAAACGGTAAACTATGATTGTCTGGATAGGAAAATCCAGCACCAACCAGTCAGATGTTTTCATAACAAATACATTAACTAATATTACAATGTAGTACATGATAGAATTTGTGTAACTTCGATGAGTACATAGAAATCTGATAATTGAACACAATATAGTTTCAGCTGAAACATGTTATCTGGCATAGAGTTTCAATGATCTTCAACGAGGTTCAAGATCTGTAATGGTTACATCATTGATAGTTTGAGAAGTGGACCTGTTTATAGACTGGCTCGACTCAACACCCTCCAAAGCTGGTTCTTTGTTGCGTCTATTTGGAAAGAAGAATCCAGGTGGTTTTGGAACACTTAAAGTGAAAGAATTGCTACTAAGCATCTGGTTGATTGTCAACAAGCTGGGACAATCTGTAGGATCTTCTTGAACACATAGGAGCGCAATGTGGATGCATCTTGTCACTTCTTCGGTTTGAAAATTCCCTGAAATGGTTGGATCCACGAGTTCTAATGGTGACCCGTTTCTCCACAACCTCCAAGCCTGTATAACACAATTTAACAATAAGTCAAGAACTTCAAGTAAGAGAAGAGCATATTGTTGGTTAATCATTTGATCATCAATCAAGAACTTAGTTCTTCTTTGGTACTCACGTATGTGACCAAATTCTCAACTGTAGTGTCTGACTGATGAACAAATCTGTTCTTTCGGCCACATATAGTCTCAAGAACTAAGACTCCAAAACTGTAGACGTCAGATTTTGTTGAGAATAGGCCTTGCATCACATATTCCGGGGCCATGTAACCGCTACAAGAGTAAAACACAAGCAAAACGAAATACATTGGTGAAGAAAAGATTATTGAAGCTTCAGCAGTTAAGACATATCAAGGATAAGACGTGTTTCTACCGTGTCCCAACTATTTTGTTTGTATTAGCTCCACTTTGGTCCATCCCAAAAATTATAGCCATTCCAAAATCAGCAATTATATTTTCGGGTTCATATCGGCATCTAGGAGAATGTTACTGGCTTTGAGATCACAGTGTATGATTGTAAGCCGTGAATCTTGATGAAGATATAGAATTCCTCGAGTGATTCCTACGACAATGTTGTATCATTTTGACCAGTCTAATTGCCCTTGCTTCGTAGGGTCTGCACATACACAAGTAGTCATGAACCACTCAGAGATTTCAATCATCTAATCAGAATCTCAGGAATAATACATATGGTAATGCCACAAACCAAAAGGAAGCTAGTAGTCTAGGCTTTTGTTGGGGACAAACTCTAAACAAGAATCTTTTCGTCTCTTTCCAAACAAAACCCAAGAAGCCTAACAAGATTCTTATGCTGAAGCCTTGCGACAAGAACAACTTCGTTCTTGAACTCTTGTGCGCCTTGATCTGATGTTTTTGACAGCCTTTTCACTGCAACCTCTGTTCCATCAACTAACATGCCCTACAAATGGAAGATGATAGGATCAGCTTACTTTGACTCCATAAATCCAAGTTTTTTCAAGAGAATTAGAGAACCAAGAAGCTAAAGAAATTACACCTTGAAAACTTCTCCGAATCCACCTTGACCGAGCTTGTTACTCCTTGAAAATTTGTTGGTTGTAGCTTCAATTGTCTTGAAATCGAATTGGGAGGGGTGTGCCGTTGTGATACCAGCTGCACAGCAAATTAAAGAAACACTCTCTAATATCATATCACCAACAACAACCTATCATCATCTGAGAGTATAAGAAATGTTCTTAATTCCATATACACTATATGATAACAGAGCTAAGATACCTGAGAAAAGCATAACAACACTCACATTGATTAAAATCAATTTCTTGATTTGGTTTTCTCCTCCACCAAAGTACAGAAGATCTCCGAGCAAACAGTACCAATACGATGATGAAGACGACTACTAAAATGGAAACAACAATTGCCACAATATCGTTTCCCGTTATATTAGTATCACGTTCCCACAAAAACCACCACTTCCTGATGAGTCTTTACTCCTTCTAAGTTCCGCTATACAATCATCTGCATGACTGCATTCACTAAGAATTCGTCAAGATTAATGTTGATCCCCCTTAAAGATTATCCCTAAACTCTCTGTCTTTGTCGAAGTTTCATTAATTTCTAAATGTTGAATTCGTCAAAATGATAATTAACAGTGGACAGTAGTCCTTAAACCCTCCATGCAGACATATACGGTGTAAAACGGGCCGGAGACAAAAGTCAAAGTTTTGTTTGAGCTAATGTAAAAGGTTGAATTCATAATCATTCGTGACCATATGTTGAAGTGTTTGGACCCATAATCTCGTACCACCAAATCAAAGGAAGCAAAGGCTTATGCAGAATCTCCTATCTGCAAATGTCATTAACTAATGAATATAGTTAGTCCTGTAAGATATAACTGTATATAATCCGTTAATTAATGTGTGTGCTGAAGCAGAGGTAAAGAATATGCTTATGCGGAAAAAAAAAAGGACTGATAAGGAACTCCTTTGCTTCATTATTCCTTAAGAGATTACAGTATTTACACATCTCGTTGTTTCTTACCAATTAATTGATGTTTCTCTGCAAATTTGCAAATGTTAAATTCTCCAAACTAATAAGAAGAGGCACCAGATGGTGACATGGCATTGTGATGCATGTTCCACAGATGAGTTGTTTTTTTCTTTCTATTTACAGTATTTCATAAATTATTATTTTATTGAAATAAAACCCACTATCTCTACAAGCCATAGAAAAAAGTCCCTCTTTCTCTGTTTTCTTAGGGTTTTTGGAAAATTTGTAGTTAAATTCTACTCATCTCTCGAAGAACAGACATCGAAACTCTTCTAATCTTCCGACCAGGAATTAGGAAAAGGTGATTGCGAGATTCGAGTTCGATCTTAAGCGGCAATGGAAAAAAGTTACATTGGTCTATTGAGAAGTTTAAAATTTACATCTTCTCATACAAAACCTTCTCAATTGACTGATGTAATTTTACCCTCGCCGCTTAAGATCCAGCTCAAATCTCACTATCGCTTTTTGCTAATTTCTGGTCGGATATAGCCACGTACTTATGGCTTGTAGAGAGAGACTACTGAGGTCTGAGGGAAGAAGAGAGAAAGTGGAGCTGTCGATATAAGACTACTGAGGGAAGACCACTCACTCATCCACAGTATATATAGTGGAGCTGTTAAAAAAAAACAACTCATCAATGGAACATGACATTGCCATGTCACCACCATCTGGTCTGTCAATTTCCATTTAGACCTAAAAAGATTACGTATCTCTATCTATATTGTGTACGCAAATCTGTATTTGTATCTGTTAATAGTTAAAAAAAAGAGATTCATTTCTATGCAATATTTATCATTTTTAGTCAAAATTTTTATAACATTAATGTATATACATACAGCTATGTTTGACCAAAAAATAATGTATATACAGCTTCATTAGGGTAATGGTATCCAAAAAATGGTAAACTATGATTGTCTGGATAGGACAATCTAGCACCAACAAGTCAGATGCGGACTTGATACAATCAGAGCAGTACAGCTGGAGTGTTGATCCTGGGATACACATCCCTACTGAGTAGATCTGGTTCGGTAAACTTTTTTTTTGGGGTAAATAGTTAGGTACTTGACTTCTCCAATCGAACCGTTGTAGAAACCATCTCGACCGGCAGCATTAGAAGGAAGAGAAGAGAGGAAGCTATGGCGATTTGCATCGTATGTACCACCGAAGTATAGCTGCATAGGCAGATGGAGAGGGACCAGATGAACACTGAGCTAAATGTATCTTTGTCAATACGTTTTCAAGGGTTATGTTATTTTCATCGTGGAAAACTCTGACGATAATTGCTTGTGTATCACGTTCCCACAAAAACTACCACTTCCCGATGAGTCCTTACTCCTTAGTTTCGTGAGCTCTGAGTTCCGCTATACAATCATTTGTATTCGCTAAGAAGGCTTAAATAATGCAGTAGATCATTCAAATTATACAATCAAGTGTTCGTGTACATATAGTCTTATTTATTTAAAGATTATCACTAATTCTCTGTCTTTGTCAAAATTTCATTAGTTTCTCAATGTTAAATTCATGAAACTGATAATTAACTTTGGACACTGGTCCTTAAACCCTCCATGCATGCAGACATATACGGTGTAAAACAGACCGGAGATTAAAAGTCAAAGTTGTGACCTAATGTAAAACGTTGAATTCATCATCATTCGTGACCATATAATGTTTAAGTGTTTGTACTCATAATCTCTTATCACCAAACCAAAAACGAAGCAGAAGCTTATGCAGAATCTCCTATCTATAAATGTCATTAACTAATGAATATAGTTAGTCCTGTAAGTTATAACTGTATTTAATCCGTTAATTAATGTGTGTGCTGAAGCCGAAGTAACGCGGAAGCTTATGATCATTTATCTACCTCATTATAGAGAAGAATTGAACTTCTATAAATTAATGTTGGATAAATTAATAATTTCTCTAAATTAAGAAATTATCTCAGTCTCAAGTTGGGCCGGTGTAATAATTGACACATTTTGATAAAATAATAAGATAATAATTTTTTTGAAACCTCTATGTAAATATATGGTCTCATTAATAACATAAATTAATAATCATATAAATTTATTATATATATAAGATATTTTAGTGAAATATGATTCTAGTGTTGTTTATTTATTCGTAAATTTGTAATTTTGTTAGAGTTTATCAATATTTATTTCCTTAAAATATCAAAAATATATGATATTATCTTCTCAAATTGCATCAAAAATTACATAAAATAATTAATATGCAATGATTAGTTCTTAATGTGTAAATGCATTAAAACATATCAAAGTATTCTCTTTATTTTTCTACTTTCTATATAACATTTTCTAAAATTCAGAAAAACTCTCTATAAATTAATAATTATTAATTTATCGATAAAGTAATACCCTCTATAAATTAATAAAATTTTCTGGTCCCAATATTATTAATTTATGGATGTTTTCTATATATATATATATATATATATATATATATTTGATAATAATGCTAAGTAGCATGTATGGAAACATAAATGAGTACGCGGAAATGATTTTTTCTAAAAATTAAGAAACGGATACATGTTGGAAACGCGAACACATACAGCTATATATATATAATTAAATATATATAGTGATACAACAAATGTTTCATTAATAATGAAAAGTTTTAGGAATTACACAAGGCACTTCCTATAGGTTGGTTCCATGTAAAAAAAAAGAGATAAAACATGGAAGCAAAGACCAACTAGTCCATTGACATCAATGAGAGCAACGACGCTTTCGGAATCAATGAAGTGGTAAACCGATTCTGAGACTTTCTAATAAAAAACACTCCAAAGGGAAAGTTACATGTTGTCAAACGGTGATGATCGAATCATCGAAAACCAAGCGTACGAAAGCATTTTCACCTGTAGCCCGAGAAGAGTGAGCCGTCAACGGCTAAAAACAAGAAGCGCAAACTCACTCTACCAAGCTTTTTTCCCGAGGTTGGCTAGACGTGAGAGTGGAACTTCGAACTAACCATGAGTTATCTCGGAGTGGAACTACATGAATCAAGGAAACGAAAAATGCAAGGTCACTCTACCAAGCTCAGTCCCCGAGGTCGGCTAGCACAAAGCAAAAATCCAACAAAAAAAGAACAGTGCTTAACATCTACAAGGTGTTATTAGCTTCTCCAAACACCAAGTTAACTACTCCACAAACCAAAGCACAAGCCAACACAAGACCAGCTCCTCAAAAAGACAACAACCATTTGAAACTCAACAAAACCAAAGCATTGCAACAACAAGAGGGTTGGACAATATAGCAGAGAAGCAGGGATTGTAAGAGCAAACCGAGAGCAGGATCGCTGAAGCACAAGAAAAGAGAAGACCCCAAAGCAGCTAAGCCCATCGACACAGCCACACACTTGATCAAAGAAGACCAAGGACTCAAAACTTCAACCATACACACCCACACGATCACAACTAACACACGAAGGAGCCAACCGGGAGCCTCCACAAATCATCTGTTGTCCATAAGCAGGATAGATCTGAACTTGAAACCTCGACTCGCCGCCATTGCCGTCAAGCTCTATCGACCACCTCTAACACGCCTAAAAGATATGGGAACCCAAAGCTAGAATTGGGAAGAACACGGTGGCCGCAACACCATCGCGAGAGACAGATCCGCAACCGACACAAACAAGGTAGATCTAAACAGACCCACCAAACGTGGTGACGACTCACGAGTTTAAGCTGTCAATAACTTTTCCAGAATCTCTTGCCGTCTCCTAGCAGAGGTAATCCAACTGAGAGATCGACCACATCAATAATGTGAAGTTGCCACGTTCCTAGATCTACTACCACATATGTTGCTTGTTTCTTACCAATTACTTGAAGTTTCTCTGCAAATTTGTAAAAGTTAAATTCTTCAAACTAATAAGAAGATGAACCCATTTTTATTTTTAAACTAAACTATGGTCCTTAAAACCTCCATACAGGCATATGCATGCCTGGGATGTAACATGCAAATAATCCTAGGATCTTCAACGAGGAACTAATTGAGTACTTCTTTATCAAAAGGAAAAAAAAAACTAATTGAGTACTTGTGTAGCCTCTATCTTGGTATTTATTTAAACAGCAATTGTAAGTTCACCACGAAATTCCCAGTGTTGAACAGCAATTGAGTTCCTTCCCCCACACGTTCTTTATACGCCTTTAGTCTTCCAACTATATCCCTTTGTTTTTAGGTCTAGGACTTGTTCTAGAGATGCTACGATATGAATGAACTTGTTTCTCGAAAGTTCCTTCAAAAACTTTTTCACCAGTTTCGTTTCATCATATCAATTGTTTCTCCAAAGGAGACTGATTGAGCTGCGAGGCCTAATATCTTGCCTGCAAATTTATCAACCGAGTCGGTGTCACCCATCTTCAGTTTGTCCAATTCCGCCATCAAGGTTTGAAGTCTTGCTTCTTTCACCTGGTCTGCTCCCTGGTGTCGGATATCCATCAGAAATTGATGATTCCGTCGGAAATCCGTCTGAAATTTCTGACGGATTTCAGATGGATTTCAGACGGATTTCAGATGGATTTCAGACGGATTTCAGACGGATTTCAGACGGATTTTCGACGGATTTTTGACGGAATTTGTTTTTTCGGCTTGTCTAGTCATATGTCAGACTAAACCTTAGAACGCGACACGTGAAACCACAAAACCGTCGGAAAGAAGAAGAAGAAGAAAAAGAAGAAGAAGAAGAAGAATTATTTTTTAATAATTGTTAAAGCTACTAGTATTATTTTTGCCAACAATAATATCTGTTTTGGCTCAACTTTGTTTTGGATTTAAAGTATCTGTTTTCGCTCAACTTTGTTTTGGATTTAAAGTTTTAGCATTCTGGTTGTGCCTTAGGATTTAGATTTTTGGATTTGTTTCTCTCTTTTTCGTTATTAGTCAGAATTTTTTGCTCTTCAATTGGTAACCCAAAATAGACAACTATATAAATGATATTCATTTCAGGCCAAGAAGATACAACATTATCTTTTTTCTCCGAAAAAAAAATACTACAGACCTATAGAAGCATAACTCAAACTTGCACAAAGAATACTCCAATTCTTCATAGTATATAACAGAAGTTTAGTTAATCTGGTAAACCTCGCCGAATCCACCATCACCTTGAAAACTTGTTTGTTGCAGCTTCAATCATATTCCAATGAATATATAGTAGAAACATGATTATCAGCTGCAAATGCAAAACAAAAAAAAAGTATATTAGTTTTTAGTTTTTACTATTAACAGATACAGATGGTGACATTGCATTGTCATGTTCCGTAGATGAGTTGTTTTGAATATATTTAATAAATTATTTATTTTATTGAAATAAAACCATCGACGCAAAAAATATATTTTCTCTATGTTCTTCCCTCAACAATCTCTCTCGCCAAGCCATAGAAAAAGAAGTCACTCTTTCTCTCTCATTTTAGGATTTGTCAAAAAATAGCAGTCAATTCCTACTTAAATACCGACAAATCGATAATCGAAGCTGCTCTAATCTTCTTATCCATAAACTTCTCAATCGATATATGATTGTAAGAAGATTCATATCAAATACACACACCTAGATAATTCCGATCAGAAATTATGCACTTGAATAATTCCGACAGGAAGTTATCGATCTACATGTGAGTTTCCGACATGATACAATCAGAGCAGTACAGCTGGACTGTTGATCCTGGGATGCACATCCCTACTGCGTAGATCCGGTTCGGTACTTTTAACTTTCTTTTTGGTTAATGGTTTGGTACTTAACTTCTCCACTCTAACAGTTGTAGAAACCATCTCGACCGGCATTGGAAGGAAGAGAAGAGAGGAAGCATCGCGATTTGCATCGTATGTATCACCGAAGTATAGCTGCATAGGCCGATGGAGAAAGACCAGGTGAACACTGAGCTAAATGTATCTTTGTCATTACTTTTTCAAGGGTTATGTTATTTTCATTGTGGAAAACTCTGACGATAATTGCTTGTGTATTACGTTCCCACAAAAACCACCACCTCCTGATGAGTCCTTACCCCTTAGTTTCGTGAGCTCTAAGTTCCGCTATACACTCATTTGTATTTGTAAATAATGCAGTAGATCATTCAAATATACGATCAAGCGTTCATCACATAGTCTTGTTTATTTAAAGATTATCACTAGTTCTTTGTCTTTGTCAAAATTTCATTAGTTTCTCAATGTTAAATTCATGAAACTGATAATTAACTTTGGACAGTGGTCCTTAAACCCTCCATGCATGCAGACATATACGGTGTAAAACGGGCCGGAGACAAAAGTCAAAGTTTTGACCTAATGAATGTAAAACGTTGAATTCATCATATCATTCGTGACCATATCATATGTTTAAATCTCACCAAACCAAAAGAAGCAGAATCTCCCATCTACAATTGTCATAATATAGTTAGTCACTTAGCTTAGTCTTGTAAGTTATAACTATATATAATCCGTTAATAATCTCTAGCTGATATGAACCAAACCAATATGACCTCACTTAGAAATTTGTAAAACCCAAACTAGGCGAGCCAAAACCAAACCCAAACACAAGCCCAAAATGTACACCACCACTGTATAAAACTCACAAAAGCATATTCACGTCACACAAGATAGGAAGAGATTGTAGGATATTTAGATTATATAGAAGCACATGGCCATGCATGGAATAAACTTTGACGGGACTTGCCCAACTTCAGCCGTGACATTAATTAGAAACGTAACAAGAAAATTCCACTAGCGTGACAAGAAAATTCTGTTTGTGCCTTAGGATTTAGATTTTGGGATTTGTTTCTCTCGCTTTCGTTATTAGTCTGAATGTGTTATTCTTCTTGGTAACCCAAAATAGACAGCTATATAAATGATATTCATTTCAGGCCAAAAAGATACTACATTATCCTTTTTCTCTGGAAAAGAAAAAAATATACTACAGACCTATAGAAGCATATAACTCAAACTCGCACAAAGAAAACTCCAATTCTTCATACTATTTAACAGAAACTTAGTTAATCTGGTAAACCTTGCCGAATCCACCACCCCCTTGAAAACTTGTTTGCTGCGCTTCAATCATATTGCAATGAATGTATAGTAGAAAGTAGAAACATGGTTATCAGCTGCAAATGCAAAAAAAAGAAAAGAAAAAAAAAGAGTATTAGATGGTGACATTGCATTTGTCATGTTCCGTAGATGATCAGTTGTTTTAAATTTATTTAATAAACTATTTATTTGATTGAAATAAAACCATCGACGCAAAAAAATTTTCTCTATGTTCTTCGCTCAACAGTCTCTCTCTAAAATCCATAGAAAAAGAAGTCACTCTTTCTCTCTCATTAATTTTAGGGTTTGTCGAAAATTCGCAGTCAAATTCTACTAACCTACGGACAAATCGATCCTCGAAGCTGCTCTAATCTTCTTATCAATTAACTTCTCAATTGATATATGATTGTAAGAAGATTCATGTAAAAACACACACACCTAGATAATTCCGATCAGAAATTATGCACTTGAATAATTCCGACAAGAAGTTATCGATCTACATGTGAGTTTCCGACATGGATATTTTTACAATTGATTGAGAAGCTTCTGGACAAAGAAAATTAGAGGAGGTTCGAGAGTCGATTCGCTGGGAGATGGGCAGCCAGAATTTGACTGCAAATATCCAAGAAACCCTAAAACGAGAGAGAAAAGAGAGGACTTTTTTTTTAAGTATGGCTCGTAGAGAGAGACTACTGAAGGAAGAAGAGAGCAAGTGGAGCTTTCGATATAAGACTACTGAGGGAAGACCACTCTTTCATCCACAATATATATATATATATATATATATATATATAGTGGAGCTGAAATGCCATGTCACCATCTGGTCTGTCAAATTCCATTTTCCACAAAACAAGATTATGTATCTCTATCTATATTGTGTACACAGATCTGTATCTGTATCTGTTAATATAGTAAAAACGATTCATTTCTATGCAGTATTTATCTTTTTAAGTCAAACAAATCTTTTGACTTTAATGTATATACAGCTACGTTTAACCAAAAAATAATGTATATACAGTTTATTAGGGCAGTGGTATAAATAAAATGGTAAACTACTAGATTCGGACCCGCACGTATTTGCGTGGTTATGCTTATAAATATTTTATTAGATATAGTATATATAATACATATTCATACTAATTACGTATTCAACTTAGTTTTAATCAAGTTTATAAAAATTAAAAATAATAATGATTTCATCATTATTTTGACACTCGGACTGATCTGAATGTTATACCATAATTAACTGTGAACCGGATTAGTGATCGGTAATATTTATACTAAACTCGTGAACTATCAATTCCAATATAAAATCGCAAAGAACGATTAAAATTAAGTTAATCGGGTCCGCGTGTTTTTTTTTTAAATATTTATGACAATTTATACTTACGATTGAATTTAGATTTATTCTTAGTACGGGTAGACATAATTCATATTCTGTTGTGTTCGATCCCGTTTTGTCCCATAATTGTTCATAGCCCTGTCAAGCGGATCAAACTCGCAATCCGCGACCTGCCCCGCAGCGGGTTCTATGAATTTTCGACCTGCATCAAACTGCAACCCGCAATCCACCAAATAAAAATAATTAATCCGCATCCGCCCCGCCTAAATCTTCGGATACCCGCGAGTAACCCGTAATTATTTAAATAATGACTAAAATTATTTTAAAATTTTTTTAGTAAAATTAATATTTATTAATAAAATTTTAGTATTAAAAGAAGCATAAATTCCCAATTAAAAAAAAACTAAAATTTTGGATCAGTATATATATATATATTAAAAATTTAACTACTAAATTTTATAAAATAATAGTAATTAATATTATTATTTTTTAAATACGGGTACTCGTAAACTCGCTTTACAAAATATGTTGACCCGCATCCGCCTTGCCAAAAAATGTTTCGATCCGCATCCGCGATCTGCGATTTGAAAAAAAAATTGACCCGCATCCATCCCGCAGCAGATCTAACGGACCGGGACCCGCGGGTAATGAATCAAATTGCCCTGTCAAGCGGGTCAAACCTGTAACCCGGGACCCGCTCTGCAGCGGGTTATATGAATTTTTGACCTGCATCAAACCACACATGTGTGGATTTTTACCAGTCTTGTAGTCAACTCTTACCAAAATTAGTGATAATTTGAGAATTGAATTTATCTACACAAATTTTTTTAATCTCGTACCGTTTTTATTGAATTTTTTGAATTTATCCAAAATTCTTATCTTGTTTTTATTGAACATCGTTTGAGTAAATGTTTTTTGTTATCCGAATTATCCGTTCCCGTCTCATACCCACTATTTTTTGTTACAATACTAAAATAGACTGACTTTTAAGATAAGGGATTGATTTCATTAAATAACAATATTAGAGTAATCAAACTTTAATTACTGTTTTTAAAGTATACGTGGTTAGTAAAATGAATTATTTAAAAAAACTCGTATAATTTATAAAAATAGAATTATATACATATGAAAATATATTTAATGTGATTTTTGATTAGGCATTTCTGTTTTCACAAAACATATTAATAAATATAAAATATGGTTTTTGTTAGTTTACGAATCATTATTTAGTTTTAACTCATGATCTTAATGAATTTTAAAAATAAATTAAATCAATTTTTTTTCTTAAAATAATTTCAATTAACTCAATATGAATTAATATATTTTGTAAAATTTAAAATTATTATGATTTTTTATTATAAAATATATTTTTGTTTACATGTTAATAATGTTTTTACAAAGATTAGTCAAATATGTAATTAGTTTAACTATAAAAAGATTTACGTCAGTTACTATGCATTATTAACGTAAATTTATTAACGTAGTCATGATAATTTTATCAATAGATTTAAATTATTTATGTAATAAATTAAAAAAATTTGTTATTAAAATCACTATTAACGTAAATTTATTATTATAGGTTAACAAAATCTTTAATTTAGTTAAAGATTTTTAAATATATTACATAAATAATTTAAGTTAATAATTTAATTTAAGAAGATTACATAATTTAATTTAGTTAAAAGATTTTTAAATATATTACAGAAATAATTTAAGTAAATAATCTTTTATAAGAAGATTTATTAATGTTATCATAATAATTTTATCAATAGATTTAATTTATTTACTTAAATTATTTATGTAATATATTTTTATTAAAAGCATTATTAACGTAAATTTATTATTATAGGTTAACAAAATCTTTAATTTACACATAAATCTTCTTATAAAATATTTTATTTATTAATTAATATTTTAAAAATCTTTTAATTGTGTTTGGATACATGGATATAAGTTAAGTTACAAAGATATTTTTACCATTAATGAATTTTTTTTCTTCTTAAATTCAGTGGCATTTTATGTAAATATTTTAGAACTTTAATGTTTCTTTTAAATAGTGTTTCCCCTTTAATAGTATATCTGATTGTCTGGATAGGACAATCAGATGCAATCAGAGCAGTACACCTGGAGTGCTGATCCTGGGATGCACATCCATACTGCGTAGACCCGGTTCGGTACTTGACTTGTTTTTTTTTTTGGATAATGGTTTGGTATTTAACTTCTCCAATCGAACCGTTGTAGAAACCATCTCGACCGGCAGCCCAAACGATACAATCAAGCGTTCATCACATAGTCTTATTTATTTAAAGATTATCACTAATTCTGTCTTTTTCGGAATTTCATTACTTTCTAAATGTTGAATCCGTTAAACTGATAATTAACAGTGGACAGTATAGTCCTTAAACCCTCCATGCATGCACACACATATACGGTGTAAAACGGGCCGGAGACAAAGTCAAAGTTTTGACCTTATGTAAAACGTTGAATCATCATCATTCTTGAGTCTTGACCATATGTTTAAGTGTTTGGACCCATAATCTCTTATCACCAAACCGAACGAAGCAGAGGCTTCTGCAGAATCTCCTATCTACAAATGTCATTAACTAATGAATATAGTTAGTCATGTAAGTTATAACTATATAAAATCCGTTAAATGTGTGTGCTTTAGCGGAAGTAACGCCTAAGCCCTACTCATTTGAAAATTTTAGAATAAACCAAATCTCCATATGACAAATACAAAGAGGAGGAACATGATGGTCAAGAACTGGAGAATGCGATATGGGATTCATTAATATGAATCCAATTTTTACACAGCCAATCTCTAGTTAATATATTATCATACTATTAATGAATCCGTTGAAATAGGGAGTAAGAAAAAGAGATTTTTTATTGTCCAGAGCGATGCTCATTATCAGCAAGGAGATAAAAACAGAGGAATTGCGATGAAAACAGAGCATTTTATGCACAGTTAAGTCGAACACAAGAGAAATATACTGTAGAAGTTTTACTTAGTAATCGGCGAGCCATTGATAGAATAAGGAACAGATATTTCCTTTGATTGATTCAATTAATACTAGGGTTTCTGGTAAACTGGTAGAGTAATTATGAGCATCAAGGTGAGTGATGGAAACACTTGGGATACTAACATCAACTGGTATGTTCAATTAAATTCTGAAGCCATTCATAATATATATATATATATATATATCAATACAAAGAGCTGATATTACCAAGTAGAAATGATAAAGAGTTTGCATGAAAACACAACTTTGAAGAGTATCACATATCATCACATTTTAGTTACAAGTGAAATACCTAACATGTGGATTCTGCCTTGTTTTCAGTAATAAATCCAATGTTGTCTCAGTGGAACAATGAACTTTCAACGAGGATCAAGACATGTAACGGTTACATCATTGATAGTCTGAGAAGTGGATCCCTTTTTAAATTGGCTTTTCACAAACCCATCACCATCATTGTTTTGTGAATCAAAGAATCCAGGTGGTTGAGGAACATCTGGAATGATGGAATTGCTAGTGAGCATAGACATGATTTTCGAAAAGTCGGGACGGTCTTTAGGATCTTCTTGAACACATAGGAGTGCAATGTGGATGCATCTTGTCACTTCTTCGGTTTGAGAATTCTCTGCAATGGTTGAATCCAAGAGGTCTAATGGTGACTTGTTTATTCATAAGTTCCAAGCCTGTAACACAATTCAATGATCAATCAAAAACTTCCAGTTACAACCATATTTAGATAGGATCAAACTCTATAAGATTTTATTCTTCATTTTAGGTGCTCACATGTGTGACCAAATCTGGAGACACGAAGGTGCTGGCCTTCTTGCCGCAAATGATCTCAAGAACTAAGACCCCAAAGCTATAGACATCAGATTTCATTGAGAATTGGCCATACATTGCATACTCGGGAGACATGTAACCACTGCAAGATTAATTGAACAACGGTGAATAAAAGATTCTTGAAACTTCAGTTCATAAGCCATCAAGGGTAATAAGAGTATTTTACAGAGTTCCGGCCTTCCTCTCTGTGTTAGCTCTAGTTTGGTCCTTCCCAAAGATCTTTGCTGTCCCAAAATCTGCAATTCTTGGGTTCATATCAGTGTCCAGGAGGATATTACCCGGTTTGAGGTCACGATGTATGATTGTGAGTCGTGAATCACGATGAAGATATAGAATCCCTCTAGCAATTCCTTCAATTATCGTGGACCGCTTTTCCCAGTCTAACTCTCCTCGCTTTGTAGAATCTGCGCATCTCATGTAAACCCCTTAGGCTATGAGATCAAGAACTAAGGTTTCAGAGGATATAAACCTATCATTTCTTTCTTTTCTTACCAGAGAGGATGTAGTCGAGACTTTTGTTGGCCAATAACTCTTAGACTATGAATTTTTCTTCTCCTTTGACAGAAAAGCCGATAAGCTTGACAAGATTTTTGTGCTGAAGTTTTGCGACAAGAACCTCGTTCTTGAACTCTTCCTTACTTTGTTCTGACGTTCTTAACAACCTCTTCACTGCAATTTCTTTTCCATTAGGCAAAGTCCCCTACAAGTAACATCAATGAGACAATATGGCTCTGTTGACTTTGTAATTCCAATTCTTTCAAGAAAAGCTATGAACCAAGTAGCTAAAGAAATGATACCTTGAAAACACTTCCAAATCCACCTTGACCAATTTTGTTGCCGTATGAAAAATCATTTGTTGCAGCTTTGATCGTCTCATAATTAAATTGCACGGCGTGTATAGTTGTAACACCAGCTACAGTTGCAATAAATGGTCTTAGTTAGTTTACATAGACTATATATTTGCTAAAAATCTAAGAGGCCAAACTAAGAGAAAACGAACAACACTCACTTTGATTTAATTCAACTTCTTGATATGATCTTCCCCTCCGAGCAAACCACCAGCTAGCAAGAAGTCCTTCTTGGTATGGCTTTCTCTTCCGGCAAAGAACAAGTCCTAGAACAAGAAGTATCAAGACGGTAACAACAGCCGGAACCGTAATCGCCACAACAACTCCAGCTGAGATTCCTTTGCTATCTTCTAACAACACATAGAAAAAACATGTCATATATTTCAATTCTTCTTACAATGGTAGCTTTTTCAATTGGAAAACTTACCATTTTTGGTCGTGTTGCCCTGATCACGTGGTGGTTGTGGCACAGCCATAGGAGGAGGAGAAGCGCCAGTAATATTATCAAAAGCCTTAGAGTATGGATACAAATCCCACTTGAAATAGCAGCTCGGCTGCAGAACAACGCCTCCTTGCTTTTGGCCACAACATGATTGGTACTCCATCACGCTTCGTTGCAGACATTTTTCACAATCACCGGGAGAAATATCTGGCGTGCATTGCATCAATGCGTATATACTCTTGACTTTTGTCAAGGCTGCAACATCAGCTTTTTAATAGTTACAACTAGAAGATGGTGTGCATCTTGCTGTGGAGGCTGCAACAATCATACGACCAATTAAGTCTTCCCATATTTTCTTGAACTCTGTTAGATTTGAGGTGATGTCTCCAGTGTTGCTGTCCAGTACATGCGGGTCAAGATCTATGGATCCTGAGAAAGAAGTGTTGGAGTAACGCACAAGGCAAAGCGTTGGATCACCTGGCCATGAATACGCTTCTGTTTGGTTTGGACAACTCTTTATTAAACCTTTAAAAGCCGTATCGATACAAACATAACAGTCATCTAAGGCTGATCCTGGGATGCACATCCCTATTGCATAGACCCGGTTCGGTTCTTGTCCCATGGAATCGTTATAGAAGAAGCCGTCTTGAGCCTTGACACTGGAAAGAAGAGAAGAAAGGATGAGGCGGCGATTGTCATCGTAAGTACTGTTGGGTATGAAATTCCCATTGTTCATGCATTGTTGTGCAGAAATAGAAGCAGCATGGAGGCTTAGACCATCCTCAACGCTGATACCATAAGAGTATCATAAGCTTTTTCATCAATAAAAATAATTCAGAAATGATTTATTTGCCTTGATACGTCTCAATCCACTGAGACTTATGAGACGTCTCAACAGCCACGTGTCCACTTCCTCTTCCTCTTCCTCTCCTTCTTCTCCTCCACTTGCCTTTATCATCCTCAACCATATCTCTCGGCTCAGTTCTTTTCGCCTCCGGTTCAAACCGGATTTGGACATCTCTCAATTCCACTTTCTTTGTCTCGTTCGTTCCATCTTCTTCCCCTAATTCCTTTCTCGCCACCGTTTCTTTCGCCGGAAGCTTTGACTCACGAGGATCTCTTCGTCTTCTCTCCTCCGGATCTCTTCGTCTTCTCTCCTCCGGCTCTCTTCGTCTTTTCTCCTCCGGCTCTCTCCGTTAATTCCGGTTCAATTGAAGATTCCGGTAACCTTATTCTCCTAAACAATCGAAGCTCACCATTGGACACATAAATATGAAGAGTCTCTAATCGAATCTCAACTAATTAATTATTATTAAATATATGATTAAATTAAGCTCATGATACTCTAACCAAGCTCTTGGTTGAGGATGCTCTTATGAGGATAAAACAGAGGATTGAGAATGAACTTTTTTGCTTCATTGTTCCTTGAAGATTATATAGCAAAAGTCAAATCGTTGTGTTTAATATGTAGCTCAGCTGTCCGTTTGTGGGATCTTATATCTACAAAAAGAAAAGTATTTCGCAAGTAAAATTATATTACTAATTAAATTGCAAGTGATACTATTTATGTAATTTAATATCAGTTGTTTTATTATTCAATTATTTAATGTCAATCAAGTAAAATTGATATTAATAAATATCTATTTACATCGCTTAAGAAAAATCAACAAGAAAATATGAATTTTCATTAGTTATCTAATTGATGTATTTGCTAAGTCTTTTTGTGACATCAATTAAACAAATTGATGCAGAATTTACCATCAATAAAAATAGATGCTTTTTATAACAATAAATAACGATGTACACATAATACAAATTGAACAATCTATATGATTTATTAATTCAATAAAATTGTCTTAACTTGATTATTTTAATCTTCTCTGCACAAGTTGAAAAAAAGAAGCTTATCGTTTCACCAAGAGTTCCTATAAAAAAAAACTGTAATCTTTATAATTGTATTCTGATGAATGAATAGTAAGAAAAGATTTTTGACACTTGTTTGGATATAAAAATAAATATTAGAACATTTAGGCATTTTTATACTTAAATTTTGTTCTATTCATTGCAATGACAAATAATATAATAACTTATACTAAAAATCATATTTTTCAAAAGTACGTCCCAGATAATATTAATAGAAGAGAATATCTTGCATTTAATTAATTTTAATGGTACCCCACTTCGCCAGAGGGTTTCCTTAAGAGCTCTCGTTTCCTTATTCCTAAATCCTTATAGCAAACATTAGATTGGGTCTTAATTAGACCGTTTTGGCTAAAATCCAGAACTTAAACGAGAAAATCTTTAAAATTTTAAATGAGTTTCAACCTAATCAAAATTTCGATTGACTATCATTACCATTTTTCAACCATAAAATAAAAGGGTTTAAAATTTTTATATTATTTAAAAATAATTAAAATTCCTTGCATCCCAAGGATCATCATTATTATTATAATGAAAACACGGCTTGGACAAGTTAACCATTTTTAAGTCCAATTTGTCAAAGTCCAGTTTGTCTAAATCCAATTTTGATAAAGTCCATTTTGAACTTTATTGTGAAAAAATGAGTAATTTATTTCGATGAAACAAATTTTCAACCAGAGACATCCTATAACATTGTGGTTTGAGCGGTGACAGCAGCAATCAGTGGAGTCTACACAAACAAATTTGAACCTAATTTCAGAGATGGGCCAAAAAAACAGAGAATTTCTCAAAAAGGCTAAATTGGAACGAGAGAAGGAAGGAAGTGAGGAACAAGAACCATCACTAAATAGCTTATATATGTAAGAGAACTGACACAATTACTCCAAAGCTACTATATTGTGGATGCAAGATCCACAAATAGGTTTCAGGTTCAGATAATAGAAATAAATCGGAGATCAAGAAGATACACCACTGACTTCGTTGGATGAGCAAAATGATTTCAACTTAGATGAACTAAATGGATTTTATTGATTATGGATCAAAATGAAATACAACAATGACTTGATAAACAAAGACTGCTTTTTGCAAGCTAATGTGTCTTTTTCTTCTCTTCTGCTTATATAAGGAGATAGCTACAGAACTACATAAACATTAAACAATATTCATTTCAGGTCAAGAACTATAGAAGCATAACTCAAACTCACACAAAGAAAACTCCAATTCTTCATAACCTATATGTAATATAAACTTAGGTAATCTGGTAAACCTCGCCGAATTCAACTCCACCTTGAAAACTTGTTTTTTGCAGCTTCAGTCATATTGCCAATGAATGTCTAGTTGAAACATGATTATCAGCTGCAAATGCAAGTGTGTATTAGTTATGCTTCTTGAATCTTCTCTTGACTAAATAAGAGACAAAAAATATGCTATGAAATGAAATGAAAACTATAATGAGCTAAAAGACTCAAGAAACTAACATTGAAGTTCTGTTCTTTGGATTGAATTTCTCCTCCGGAAAATAACCAATCCGAGAACAAACAGTATCAAGATGATAACAATAGTTTGAACTGTAATCACCACCACAATTCCAGCTGAGACCCCATTGCAATCTGCTCATAACATATATATATATATAAACTCTTCTTCCAATCATAGTTTACTCATCTTAGAACGTATAATACTTACCATTATTTTCGTAAATGTTATCCCGATCGCCTGCAGAATTAGAAGATGGTTGCTGCACAGTCACAGGAGGTTGCAGAGGAGCCACCGGAATATTACCAAAAGCCTTGGAGAATGTATACAATTCCCACCTGAAAAAGCAGCTTGGCCGCATAACAACACCTCCTTACTTCTGACCACAGCATGACTGATAGTCACTTACGCTTTGTCTCAGACAGCTGTCACAATCACCAGAGGAAAGATCTGGCGTGCATTGCATCAATGCTTATATATTCTGGAAAGGTGTCAAGGCTGCAACATCAGCTGTGTAATGGTTATTGTTAGAAGATGGCGTGTTTCTTGCTGTGGAGGCTGCAGCAATCATACGACCAATTAAGTCTTCCCATATTGTCTTGAACTCTGTTAGATTTGAGTTGATATCTCTAATGTTGTAGACCAGTATACGTGGATCCATATCTGCAGATCCTGAGAAAGAAGTGCTGGAGTAGCGCACATGGCAAAGTGTGGGCTCACCCGGCCACGTATACGCGTCTGTTTGGTTAGGACAACTCTGTATCAAACCATCAGAAGCTTTCTTGATACAATCATAACAGTCATCTGGAGCTGATCCTGGGATGCACATTCCTATTGCGAAAACTCTATCGGGTTCTTGCCCGATTGAACCGTTGTAGAAGCCGCCCTGAGCTGTGACAATGGAAGGAAGAGAAGAGATGATAAGATGTCGATTAGCGTCGTAGATACTGTTGAGTCTGAAAGTACTAGTGTTCATGCATTGTTGTGCTGAAACTGAAGCAACACCGATATTTATGAGGACAAAACAGAGGACTAAGAATGAATTCCTCTGCTTCATTGTTCCTTAAGGATTAATATAGCTTTGTTTTGGTATTTAAACAGAAATTGTAGCATCTCAGTGAATTCGTAATGTTGAATTCGTCAAACAGATATACATTGGTCCTTAAACCTGCATACACGGTCGTAAAACGAGAGTCAAAAGTCAAAGTGTAAAATAAACATTTTGTTTTCCTAGTATGCAATATTTGTTGAGTCAAGCGTAGTTAACAACAAGTTGGAACAAGAAGATTCGAAGAATAAAACATAGAGACGAAAAAAGAAAGGCGATATAATTATAGAAACAAACCCAAATATCTAAATCCTAAGACACAACCTTAAATCCAAAACTAAGTTGAGCTAAAACAGAGAATGCGCAAAAGCTGTATCAGAGTGAGGGAAAGAAGCATCAGTTAATAGCTTTTGTTTACGGTTTACATGAAACCGGTTTAGTATACAAACCAATCGTCTGATTTAGCAAAAGTGTAACAGAACTTAATTAGGTGCATATTTTCAAGTCACACAAAATAGGAAGATACAGTAGAAACAGAATACACATGAATATTCAACTTAAAAGTCACTGAATTCATGGTTTATGTCAAAAACTTCAACGAGGTTCAAGATCCGTAATGGTTACATCATTGATAGTTTGGGAATTGGACCTGTTCGTAGACTGACTAGACTCGAGGCCATCTCGTTCTTGGTTGCGTCTATTTGGGAAGAAGAATCCAGGTTGTTGAGGATCAGGTAAATTAAGGGAATTGTGGGTAAACATCATGTGGACTGTCGACAAGCTAGGACGATCTGTGGGATTGTGTTGAACACATAGCAGCGCAATGTGGATGCATTTTGTCACTTCCTCAGTTTGACAATTCTCTGAAATGGTTGGATCCACGAGTTCTAATGGTGACCCGTTTCTCCACAACTTCCAAGCCTGTTACATAATTTAATCATCAATCAAGAACAGATAGTTACAACCGCAATTATCATATTATTGGTTAAACATTTAATCATCAATCAATAACTTAGTTCTTCCTGGTACTCACATATGTGACCAAATTCTCAACTGTAGTAGTATCTGACTGGTGGACGAATCTGTTATTTCTACCACATATAATCTCTAGAATTAAGACTCCGAAACTATAGACATCAGATTTTGTTGAGAACAGGCCATGCATCACATATTCTGGGGGCATGTAACCGCTGCAAGAGTAAATCACAAGCAAAACTAAGTACATTACTGGCCAAGAAATGATTATTGAAGCTTCAGTACATGGCAAAAATCAAAGGTAATACGCATATACCGTGTCCCAACTATCCTGCGTGTTTCAGCTCGAGTTTGGTCCATCCCAAAAATTCTCGCCATTCCAAAATCAGCAATTTTCGGGTTCATATTCGCATCTAGGAGTATATTACCGGCTTTGAGGTCACGGTGTATGATTGTGAGCCGTGAGTCTTGATGAAGATATAGAATTCCTCTAGTAATTCCCAAGATAATGTTGTACCGTTTTATCCAGTCTAACTGGCCTTGCTTTATAGGGTCTGCACATATACTAGTAGTTATTAGTTTAAATTTCAATCAGAGAACCGCAACAGATAGAGAAACTATAAAGAAAGAGACCGAATGAATTTGCTGAGTTCCATTGATCGAGAGATGATTACATATATAGAGACTTTACAAAGCTAAGATCTAGCGATATCTACAACAGAGACTAACAACTCTGCTTCTGTTACGAAAATGCAGAACTAATTGGATATATCCTAAAATACTAAACCAAGTATAAACCATAGTTAACCAGCCGCTCCAATAGAAACTCATGAATGTACATAAAGATGCTAATTCCACTGACCAAACAGGAAGTAATCGAGGCTCTTGTTGGGGACAAACTCAAAAACAAGTATCCTTTCTTCGCCTTCCAGACAAAACCCGAGAAGCCTTACAAGATTCCTATGATGAAGTTTTGCGACAACAACAACCTCGTTCTTGAACTCTTGTGCGCCTTGGTTTGATGCTTTTGATAGCCTCTTCACTGCAACTTCTGTTCCATTAGGCAACATGCCCTATAAATGACATAAGCAAGACAATATGATCAGCTTACTTTGACATGTAATTCCAAATTTTGTCTTGAGAAGTAATGAACCAAGTAGCTAAAGAAATGACACCTTGAAAACTTCGCCGAATCCACCTTGACTGAGCTTGTTAATCCTTGAAAACTTATCTGTTGCAGCTTCAATTGTCTTAAAATCGAATTGGAGGGAGTGTACAGTTGTAATACCAGCTGCATAATCAAATTAAAGACACAATCTCTGAATATCATATCACCAAAACAAGAAGTTATCATCATCTGAGAGTGTTGTAATAAATGTTATTAACTAATTCCATAGACTATATTCATACTAAAAGCTAAAAGGCCAAAAAAAAAAAGCATATGAACAACACTCACATTGATCAAAATCAAATTCTTGATTTGGTTTTCTCCTCCAGCAAAGAACATCAGATCTTCGAGCAAACAGTACTAAGATGATGATAATGAAGGCGACTACTACAATGGGAACAACAATTGCCACAATAGCTCCAGTATAATCTTTCGATCTCTTAACATGTTGCAGCAGAGGAGGAGGAGAAGAAGCCACCGTAATATTTCCAAAAGCATTAGAGAATGTTTTCATATCCCAACGGAAAAAACAGCTTGCACGCATAATAACGCCTCCAAGCTTCTGTCTACAGCATATTTGGTAGTCAGCTATGTTTTGTTTCAGACAATTTTCACAATCATGAGAATGAGAAGTAAAATCCGGCGTGCACTGCATCAATGCGTATATATTCTGGAAAGGTGTCAAGGCTGCAACATCAGCTTTATAATAGTTATCGCTAGACGATGGTGTGCCTTTTGCTTTGGAGGCTGCAACAATCATACGAGCGATTAAGTCTTCCCATATTGCAGTGTACTCTGTTAGATTTGAGTTGATTTCTCCAGTGTTGTTGACCAAACTACTCGGGTATAGCTCTGAAGATATATCTGAGAAAGAAGCGTTGGAGTAGCGCACATAGCAAAGCGTGGGATCACCTGGCCATGTAAAAGCGCCTGTTTGGTTAGGACAACTCTGTAATAAACCATCAGAAGCAGTCTTGATACAATCAGAGCAGTCATCTGAAGTTGATCCCGGGATGCACATCCCTCTTGCGTAGACACGGTTCGGTTCTTGACCGATCGAACCTGTGAAGAAGAAACCGTCTTGAGCCGTGACATTGGAAGGAAGAGTAGAGAGGATGAGACGGCGATTTGCGTGGAAGATACTGTTGAGTGTGGAAGTACCAGTGTTCATGCATTGTTGTGCTGAAGCTGAAGCAACATCAAAGAGGACAAAACAGAGGATTAATAATGAATTCCTCTGTTTCCACATGATTTTTCAAATGCATACATTTCCATGTTAGTTAAATTTCAGCTGGAAGTTATGCCAAGTGTGAACCATCCAAAGACAAATCAACGTCTCCTATGTTGGCTCATTTACAATTTCGGTCGAGTCTGTAGTAAACAAGTTGGTATGACTTTGGTATTTTTGGAAAAGTCAAAGTCAAAAGTCTCCATTCATTATTAATCGTCTTTGAATATGTGAGAAGTACAGAGAGGAGGAACATGAGTGGTCAATAATGAGAAATTTCGTATCGATGAAACCAATTTTCACGTAACAATTATTCAATGGAGTCTACACAGACAAATTAAAACCTAATTTTAACGATTAAGATGCACATCACATCAATTTCTAAACGAATCAAGGAATCTAAATCCTAGAGGCTAGAGCGCCATTAGAATCAAAATGAATTACCCTTATTCCTAACCTGAGTTGAGCGAGAACGCAGAGTATGAATGAGCTCGTCGCCAGCTGAATCAGGATAGCAGCTCCAATAAAATTTAAAACGTAAAGTTTAGGACTTTGAAATTAGGATTTTACACGGTGAAGAATGGTTTTAAAGTTTTTTCTTTTTATCTTAATATTGGAAAAAACAAATTGAGCTGAAAAGTGGACTGGTGGAATTGTTAACTAATTTGGTAAGCTGCTAGTTTTGTTTATTTTTTAAATGTTTTCTTCATTTTCTTTGTTTTTTGTTTTTATCATTTGCAAGACCGCTGATAACAACAAATAACGGAATCATGCTTATCAAAACTTCGAAATTGCATCAAACAATACAACAACCAAATTAGAATACAAATGGTTTTATATGATTTCAGTTTCCATAAAACCAGAAAAACCAAATCAAATTTTGGCCCATTTAGTATCTTATTATATAAACTTTAATTACATATAACTTATTATTATTTTGGACCCTAAAATACACTAATTTTGTTTTTCAATTTATTATTGGCCATGTACAATATAACAGACTTCACACATGCCCAGAACCTCTGGGTTGACCACCTCCAGAACTATGTAAATATTTGTTTGAGGTTAATCCCACACCGACAAAAGTTGCTAACTTGTTTTGGTTCAAGATAAAAAATGGCTACAAGTTTAGGTCAAAAATACCAATTGGTTCAAGCTTAAAGGTTAACACCATATTCAATTCACCGATGCATCGTCAATAGACCCTGTAGATTGATCTATATCAAGCTGGGCATTTTCGGGTCTACTCTGAACGAAAAACCCTGGTTGCCGAGGCAATGGTAAAGTCACAGTATTACTAGTGAGCATCATCAAAATGGTTGACAAGATCGGACGCTCTACAGGATCTTCTTGAACACATAAAAGTCCAATATGGATGCATCTATCCACTTGACTCTTTTGGCAATTATCTATAATAATTGGATCCACGAGGTCTAACGCTGTTCCGTTACTCCAAAGCCTCCAAGCCTAGAATATCAATCAGTCAATCAGTTCTTGCAACCTTTGCTCATATTGTAAGAGATGTAAATAGAGAACTTGACTGCCTTTAAACTTACATATGTGACCAAGTCATGTGTGCCGTCTGTCTCATAGAAGCTGCTGTTCTTCTTACCGCTTATAATCTCAAGAACTAACACTCCGAAGCTATAGACATCAGATTTAACTGAGAACTGGCCATGTATTGCATATTCGGGAGACATGTAACCGCTGAAATCCACAACAAAACTTTGGTATATTGGCAAAATCTTGTTTAATAAACTTCAGGTTATGAAAAGTTAAGTGGAAGACTTACAAGGTACCAACTATTCTGCTTGTGTTCGCTTGGGTTTGGTCCATTCCAAAGATCCTTGCCATTCCAAAATCAGCAATCTTGGGATTCATATCTGCATCCAAGAGAATGTTACTTGCTTTGAGATCACGGTGTATGATTGTGAGTCTTGAATCTTGATGAAGATATAAAATTCCCCGAGCAATCCCTTCAATGATTGTGTATCGTCGATTCCAGTGCAGCTGACCTTGCTTTGCAGGGTCTGTGTGTGCATATCCATGAAATGAATCACAGTTACAATCTAAAGATTTGTAACCTCAAGTTTCAAGAAAGGCTAAAGAATCATTGAAACAAAGCAATAAATGCAACTGACCAAAGAGGAAGTAATCAAGGCTTTTGTTGGGCACATACTCGTAAACGAGTACCCTTTCTTCTCCATCTACAGAAAACCCGAGAAGCCTAACAAGATTTCTGTGCTGAAGCTTTGCAACAAGAACGACCTCATTCTTGAACTCTGTGTCACCTTGTCCTGATGATTTTGACAGTCTCTTCACCGCAACATCACTCCCATTTGAAAGTGTACCCTATCCGTTTTCATCTCGTTATCCAAATGTGTTGACACCAAATTTCAATTAAAAACACACAACCTCAGGCGATATAGTACCTTGTAAACCTCACCAAATCCACCTTGACCAATCTTATTATTTTCTGAATAATTATTTGTTGCAGCATGAATTGTTCTATAATCAAGTTGTAGCGAGTCAATGGTTGTGATATCATCTCCTGTTGCACAGTAAACGTCGTAGTCAATGACATTAATCAAACGAATTCAGATTTGTTATCATTCGAATTCTTACCATCAAAGGCTGGTGCAGCATTAAAAGTCTTCTTTGCCCTTTTTGCAAGGAAACAATAACCAGATATGAAAAGCAGAACAACAACTATAATAGCCACAACAATGGCTACCACCAACACATTTGAATTCCCACTTTTCCCTGCGTTTCAAACATCATTTGCTTAAGATCCAAGTCAGATGAATTAAAAATCTTTATCCTAATCGTAGAGCTATTTTTCGAGAAATCAGGGGAAAAAAACAGAGGAAGAATAAAGAGTTCACCAGGTCGTGGAGGAGATGACACCGGAGGAGTAGAGGCAGGAGAAGGCAGCGGTGGTGGACCTGGTGGTGATGTCGTGATGGCGGTTTCGTTGTAGAAATCGTAAAGCTCGTATCTTGAATTACAACTAGGGTAAAGAGACCTTCCTCCAATTCTGTAAAGAGGCATTATATTGATGGAGTATTGTAGACAGCTCAAGCAGTCTACTCTACTAAGATCAGGAGTACACTGAGCCAGTACGTATAAAGTTCGGAGTGCGGTCCAATTTGCCTTCATTGTATAGAACTTTCTAGAACTGTTAGCTGCCTCAGCGGCAGCTTGGTTCATCGTGTACGAAACCAAATCTCCGTAACGCTCTATTTGATTTTGATTAGTTGAAATATTACCGTTCAACATAACCCATGCTCCATCGTATGTAAGAGTCGAGAGAATATTACGATCAGAGAATCGAAGCATACACTCATCGTAATAAAGCGTGGCTTCTTTCTCATTCGGGCACAGAATTAAACTTTGGCTGACGGAATAAGCCACACAGTTACGGCAAACTTCTGGCGAGACATCTCCGCAGCAGAGGAAAAGTCCGGTGACCCTGTCGGGGTCTTGTCCGGCCGTGGCGTTTTGAAATCCGGTGGAGTAAGAGGCGTTGCGGGAAGAGAGAGAGGACAAAAGGGCTTTGTGATTAGTGGAGTAAGTGCTGTTTCTGGAGAACGTTGTTATATTTGGACAAACATGTTTTACGTAGGAAAATTTTTGAGCAGAAGCTCTGAAGATAGTGAGGAAGGAGAAAAGGAAACGTAAGATGAAAGAGGCGCGAAAAGACATTGTTTGAAATTCACTGATTAGGGTTTAACTTTCTCATCATGAAGCTCCCCATTTATATAATGCATTTATTTTTCCTTGTCTCTGTGATTACTGTAGACTAACGTGAAAAAGAGGACAAAAGGAAAATGGTAAGTTTATTAATTGGTTGGAAAAATCAACATATTATTAAAGACGACAAGACAAATACTAAAGACTCTTAAAACTTGGTCAAAATTGAGAATTTATATCGGTGAAACCAATTTTCGCGCAGAGCAATCAATGGAGCATACACGGAAAAATCAAAATCAAATCTTAATGATTACAGATGCCTAACAAATCAATTTCTATAGAAAAGAAAAACGTTGACGAGTCCAGTAATCTCAATCTTAGAGTGCCATTAGAACCAAAATGCTAAATCTTAATTACTAAACTGAGTTTAGCGAAAACAGGAAAAGCGAAGTGATACAGAACTTAGGTGCATATTTTCAAGTCACACAAAATAGGAAGATACAGTAGAAACAAAAACACTCACATGAATATTCAAGACTTAAAAGTCACACAAAATAAGAAAATACTATAGAAGCATTCAAACTTGTACACATAGAATACTTGCATCTTCAACGAGGCTCTAAATCAGTAATCGACACGTCATTAACAGAATAAGGAATAGATGGACTTGAATCTTACCCCTTGGCTACAAAGTCTTGATCAAGTCTACTCTGGAAGAAAAAACCAGGTTGTTGAGGCACTGGTAGAGTAATTGTGTTACTAGTGAGCATCAATAGGATTGAAGCCAATGTAGGACGATCTGCAGGATCTTGTTGAACACATAACAGCGCCATATGGATGCATCTTGTAGCTTCATTTCTATCATAGTTGATATATTAGTATTTTGCCCCATTTTAACTAGTCTTTTTATCATGTTTTCGAGTCTTTTCTAGTTTCTTTTGTGTCTTCTCAGGTATTTTGAGGCTCTGGAGCATGGATTGAAGATATTGGAAGACATTGGAGCAAAAGAAACAATTCCGAGCCAAAAGTCGATTTTTCGCCGACCGAGCACCTGCTCGCGTGCTCGCCGGGGTGCTCACCCGGGGTGCTCGACCTAATTTACCTAGAGACGCGTTTTTATTTATTTTTATAAGAATAAAAGGCCCAGCCGCCTCATCACGTTCGATCACGTTCTCTCAGACCTCAGTTTTTCATTCTACGTTACTTTTGAGAGTTCTTAGCTTGGATTCCTTTTGTTCTTCAACTATTTCGATTTGGATTTATATTATTCAGCCTTGGACCTCTATTCTCTTATCATCGATCAATCCACAGCTTGTTTGAGAAGTTTTCCTGAACCTTATTCTTTAAATAAATCATGAATTCATCTCTTTGCTTTGTTGTATTTGATCTTGCCATGTGTGAGTAGATCCATAGCTAGGTTAAGGTTTTCAATGGTGATTTAGGGTTTAATGGCTGAGCACAAATAGGATTGGAATTTATGTTATCTTCGCCAATAGAGGTTCATAATGCTTAGATTAAACTGGCCATTTAGTCTATGATTTTAGGTTAAACTTATTCATGAGAGTGCTCTAGGTTTGCTAGATAAATCATTGGTGAGCAATTGGTGCGCAGCCAACGAGAGTTGATTGTTGCGGTTGATTGTGAACATATTGAACCTGTTTGTTAATGCTTATCGTCTTCATTAGATCCGGGCGAGAGTTTTGGATTCTAGGTTGTTAGATAAAGGTGTCGATACATCACGAGAGTGGGGCGACATTCATTCGTGTTTGAGTTCTAGACCGGTAGTTAATTAGCCCTGAATAGTTGCTCAGTTTTATCTCCTAATCACCAGCGAAATACCTTGACCTAGTGCTTTTTATTAATTGAATTTACACCGATTTATTTAGTTATTTGCTGTTCCGAAAATTTAACAAAACCCATATTGTCTTAGCTTTAAATTAAAATCTATAATTTCATAGTGTAACCTTGGTCTCTGTGGATTCGATACCCCATATATTACTGCGTGTGTCTGTGCACTTGCAGAAAATATTTTGGGTTAAAACTCGACACATCAAGTTTTTGGCGCCGTTGCCGTGGACCAATTGCGTTACCTTTGATTTTTTATTTTGTTTTCAGTCTAAGAAACTACTGACCTTAATTTTTATTTGTTTCTGCTGTGTGTCAGGTGCATGACCAGTAGAAGAACAAGAAAAAATTGCACCGAAGATCTAACTATCCTCACCAACGAAGAGTTAGCTCGCATCGAAGGTCAAAAACGTCAAAAGAGACTTACAGCTGCTCCAGTCATCATGGCTGAACAAGATAATGGTATGGCTGCTCAGTTACAGTTGCTAAGGGATCAGATTGCTCAGTTGAGAAGAGATCAACCGCTAGCTCCACGAGTTCAGCCGGGTATAGGGGATTCGGATAATCCCCATGCATTTTATCAAAACCGGTCAGCAATTGTTTCTCCGACAATTCAGAGGCAAGACTATGAAATCAAGCCTCAGATGATCACATTGGTGAAACAGCATCTCTTTCACGGACTGCCAGCTGAGATACCGATGGACCACATCAAAATTTTTGAAGAAATGCAGCACCACCGGTTCTAATGGGGTACCGTCCGAATTTCTAAAATGCAAGCTGTTTCCGTTTTCTCTTGCTGACAAGGCTCAGAGGTGGTTGAAGTCATTGCCAGCTGGTTCTTTGGGGACGTGGGATGAAGTTAGAGCTGCCTTTTTGGACAACTTCTACACTAAGTCCAAGACAGCCGCTCTACGAAACAAAATTTCGTCTTTTCAACAACATTCTGGTGAAGCTTTTTGTGAAGCTTGGGAAAGACTGAAGGAATACCGTAGGGAGTGTCCTCATCATGGTTTTAAGGATGAACAGATTCTGGGGATATTTTATGATGGAGTTGAATGGGATTACCGCAACGCCCTAAATGCCGCGAGTAATGGGGATTTTATGACCAAGACTAGAGATAGTGCTTTTGAGCTGATAGAGAACCTTGCTTCAAGCTCTAGCAACAGGTCTCCTGAGTATGATAGGTCCAAGAAAGTTAACAGTGTGGACACTCAGAAGATAGATGAGCTGACGGCAAAGGTAAATTTACTGCTACGCGAAAGTCAAAGACCGGTCAAGAATGGAGCTGCGCCCGTTTCTCAAGAGTTTGAGGAAGATGACAGTGCTGGAGTACATAAGGTTAATTATGTGAGTGGCCAGGGATATGTCCAGAACCGTGGGTTTAATCAAAATTATCGGAGTCACCCCAACCTCTCCTACCGAAGCACCAATGTCGAGAACCCATAAGAATAAGTTTATCCGCAACAAGGAGGTATCACTCAGTTGCCACAAGCTCAGGGTTTCCAGAATTTTTACTCCAGCAACACTCAGAGGAAACACTATGTCCCAAATCAGAATCAGAATCAGTTCCAAGGGGGAAACCAACAAGAAACGCCTAATTCGCTACACCACCACAAGCTGTCTCGCGCCTACATCTCAGGATGAGTGAAGAGTCTTATGCAGCAACTCTTAGGCAATCAGCACAAGGCCGCCACAGAGATCAATGCCCAGGTAGATCACATGTATAATGATCTGAATGCGAAGTATAAAGCTGTTACCGCTCACGTGAAGAAGCTTGACATGCAAGTTGCCCAACCCGCAAATCCAAACGATAGCAGGTAGTTCTTTCAGCAAGGGGTGAGCATGGCACCAGGAATGGAAGTGGTTCTAGTGGTTCATGTGCGCAAGTGAACTACATTGGGGACGAAGAGAATGAGCTTAAACGGATGATGAAAGTGATCCTTGATGGACAAATCAAGAATGTTCAAGCAGATGAACGAACGGATTGCTACATTGGATTGGAAGGTTCAATGCCTAAGTATTGACTTACAATGAAGTCATGAAAAACTTCACCGCAGTGGAGCTGAGAAGTGGAAAGCGTTGGCACCTCCAACTAGCCCTAAAGCCATTGGAAAGGGTAAAAGAGCAAGCTACGGAACACAAGACCCAAGGAAAATCACTTGCCACAGATGAATATATTTCTGGGAAATGGTTCACACTCGAGAGACAGTTTGAGACTGCTCCAGCAAAATCTCGAGACCAAATATACCGAGCACCCAAAACCTCCTCGGAGCACCTGCCTCGACAGGTGCTCTGCCAGTTCTGTAGATGGCGGAGCAGGTGCTCGGTCCAGTTCTGGGGTGCCCAGTAATGCATATCACGTGAATGCTGTTGAGTTGAGGAGTGGAAAGTTGCTGGTACCGCCTACGATGAGAAGCTTCCACGGAAAGGCTAAGGAGAAGAATTCCGAGCATCAGGCTCAAGGGAGTGATTCTGCTGTGAAAGATGGAAATGTTGAGGTTGGATCAAGCTCAAGAACACCTCTAGGAACTGTTCCAAACGAATCTGAAGAAAAATTTTCCGAGCACCCCAACTCTGCTACGGAGCACCTGCTCCCACAGGGTGCTCCCACGAAAATTTCAAAAAATTTTGAAACTCCTACAACGAGAATTTATTCTCCCAAGGTTTATTTTCCAGGCCCAGCTCCAGCGGTTAAACTAAGGCATCTCCCCAAGATCGGAGATCCCAGAAGGTTTGTAGTTCCATGCTCCATACTCGGAGTTGGTTTTGAGGATTCTGTTTATGATTCCGGTTCTACGGTAAACGTAATGTCAAAGGATCTTGCTAAGTCCTTAGGAATAGAAAACATACAGCCCTCGGACATGACCCTCAAATTTGCAGATGGAGCAACATCGACTTCACAAGGATTTGTCAAAGACCTCGAGGTAAGCATTGATGATTGCTTAATGCCTTGTGATTTTCAGGTGGTCGAGATGAGGAATAATGCCTACATGCCATTGATCCTGGGAAGGCCGTTCCTCACTACTGCAGGAGCAATTGTTGACTTACCTCAAAAAAGGGTCTTTCTCTCTAAAGTCAACAAGGGTGTAGTCTATGTAGCGATTTCTGATGGCAAGCAAAATGGCTCCTATGTTGTCATAGAGGAGAAAGCTAAGTTTAAGTCTGGGGGAGCTCAAAAACCACCACCATACCCCGATCCTCCTGCGGATCCACACTCTCGCTTAGGCGCCAGTAATCGAGCTAATAACGCTAAAACGCTTGGTGGGCAAACCCACTGGTAAGGTTTCTTGTACATAATTCGTTTTAAATTTCTTTCGATTCTCACTTTTTATTTGTGATTTCAGTTAAAAAAAAAAAAATAAAAAAAAAATATGATCGAGCACCCCAGAACTGGCCCGAGCACTCCTCGCCAGGTGCTCGCCGAGTCAACACACAATTCTACCAAGCACCTCCGACACGAGCCAGCTCAGGCGACAATGGAAGCGAAGAGCCAGCTGTGATGATCCAGGACACCGCTACAACGCGGTGAATTCTATCCACACTTTCTTTTACCATTGTATTATCCATTTTTATCTTTTTTATTTTCCAGCCAATCCTTCAGTTCTTTTCACACCGAGGACGGTGTGATTTAAGTCTGGGGGAGAGGTCTGCTACTAACTATTTTTCTTTGTCTTTCAGTCTTATTTTTTTTTGTGTCTTTCGTCCTTTTCTTTGTCTAGGTCTGAATCAGGTCCAGCTGCTTGCAGCTAAGTGTCAGTTTTTATTTTTATTGAGTCAAATTTGTTGGGGAATTATGAACTTGATCTATTGGATTTATTTTTGGACTAAGGATTACTTGTATGACTCACAGCTTGACCAAAGTTCTGTATCGGAAAGGCATTGGGCGGATTGAATATTCCCCAAAGCTCACGCTCAGCGGGAAATAGGTTGAACCTATGTCATCTCTGATCTTTATTGGACCCTAACCTGATCTTCAATTTCTTTCTCAGGGGTTTGATGTGCATTAGGGAAGACCTATTCGAGCCAAACAAGACCACGCAACTCTCCACAAAGTATGATATTCCTCTCTCACTCCCCTTCATTACACCGAGAAAAAGAAAAGAAAAGAAAAGAAATAAAAAGGAGAAGTTCAAAGCAACAAGCCGAAGTGAACCAAGGGATGATGCGTAGACCCGTGTATCCTTTGTGACCTCATGAAAAGCTTGTTGTAAGGGAAACTAAAAATCGAAGTGACCCAAGGGATGATGCGTAGACCCGTGTATCCTTTGTGACCTCATGGAGATTCGTCCCACAAAAATAAAGAAGAAGCATCAGAAAAGTGATGGCTGTGTTAAAGGGTGAAGCATCGGTAAATAAAAACCGATGGCTGTGAAAAATAAACAAAAGAATGATGGCGTGGAAGGAGGGAAAGAGGGGAGAGGAAAGTTATATGGGAGAGGGTCTTTGGTTAGAAGAAGTTAGCACCTTTTGGACCGATTTCCCCTGGTAAGATCACTGTACTTTTATTTTCATTAATCTATGTAAGAGATGACAGTGGGGATTCCGAAACTTCTGTTGGATTGTGAGTTATTAAGGTTAGGTTATGAACCCCACGGCTAATTACGGTACATGTCCTAAGGTCCAGTGAAAAAGGTATGAAGTTCAAAAATTTTCCAACAAGCAAGTGAGTTCCCGTGATTTTCAAACCTCTTCTCAGTTCTTGATCTTGTTTTGTTTGAGGACAAACAAAAGTCTAAGTCCGGGGGAGTTGATATATTAGTATTTTATCCCATTTTAACTAGTCTTTTTATCTTGTTTTCGAGTCTTTTCTAGTTTCTTTTGTGTCTTCTCAGGTATTTTGAGGCTCTGGAGCATGGATTGAAGATATTGGAAGACATTGGAGCAAAAGAAGCAATTCCGAGCCAAAAGTCGATTTTTTGCCGATCGAGCACTCGTCAACGCTCGCCCGGGGTGCTCGACCTAATTTATCTAGGGACGCATTTTTATTTATTTTTATAAGAATAAAAGGCCCAGCCGCCTCATCACGTTCGATCACGTTCTCTCAGACCTCAGTTTTTCATTCTACGTTACTTTTGAGAGTTCTTAGCTTGGATTCCTTTTGTTCTTCAACTATTTCGATTTGGATTTATATTATTCAGCCTTGGACCTCTATTCTCCTATCATCGATCAATCCACATCTTGTTTGAGAAGTTTTCCTGAACCTTGTTCTTTAAATAAATCATGAATTCATCTCTTTGCTTTGTTGTATTTGATCTTGCCATGTGTGAGTAGATCCATAGCTAGGTTAAGGTTTTCAATGGTGATTTAGGGTTTAATGGCTGAGCACAAATAGGATTGGAATTTATATTATCTTCGCCAATAGAGGTTCATAATGCTTAGATTAAACTGGCCATTTAGTCTATGATTTTAGGTTAAACTTATTCATGAGAGTGCTCTAGGTTTGCTAGATAAATCATTGGTGAGCAATTGGTGCGCAGCCAACGAGAGTTGATTGTTGCAGTTGATTGTGAACATATTGAACCTGTTTGTTAATGCTTATCGTCTTCATTAGATCCGGACGAGAGTTTTGGATTCTAGGTTGTTAGATAAAGGTGTCGATACATCACGAGAGTGGGGCGACATTCATTCGTGTTTGAGTTCTAGACCGGTAGTTAATTAGCCCTGAATAGTTGCTCAGTTTTATCTCTTAATCACCAGCGAAATACCTTGACCTAGTGCTTTTTATTAATTGAATTTACACCGATTTATTTAGTTATTTGCTGTTCCGAAAATTCAACAAAACCCATATTGTCTTAGCTTTAAATTAAAATCTATAATTTCATAGTGTAACCTTGGTCTATGTGGATTCGATACCTATATACTATCTAGCGTGTCACACTTGCGAGAAAATATTTTGGGTTAAAACTCGACACATCAATAGTTCTCTCCAATGGACGGATCCACGAGCTCTGATGTTGGACCCTCTCTCCAAAGCCTCCAGACCTAACATTATAACCAAAATCCATTACTGCTTACAATCCTCACAGTATTGGAAGTTCAAAATTTTGAAATTTGGTTTTTTGGAACTCACATATGTGACCAAGTTTCTAGCATTACCGTCCTGGTCCAAGCTGCTGTTCCTCTTGCCGGTTATAATTTCAAGAAAAGCGAAGTGATACAGAACTTAGGTGCATATTTTCAAGTCACACAAAATAGGAAGATACAGTAGAAACAAAAACACTCACATGAATATTCAAGACTTAAAAGTCACACAAAATAAGAAAATACTATAGAAGCATTCAAACTTGTACACATAGAATACTTGCATCTTCAACGAGGCTCTAAATCAGTAATCGACACGTCATTAACAGAATAAGGAATAGATGGACTTGAATCTTACCCCTTGGCTACAAAGTCTTGATCAAGTCAACTCTGGAAGAAAAAACCAGGTTGTTGGGGCACTGGTAGAGTAATTGTGTTACTAGTGAGCATCAATATGATTGAAGCCAATGTAGGACGATCTGCAGGATCTTGTTGAACACATAACAGCGCGATATGGATGCATCTTGTAGCTTCGTTGCTATCATAGTTCTCTCCAATGGACGGATCCACAAGCTCTGATGGTGAACCATCTCTCCAAAGCCTCCAGACCTAACATTATAATCAAAATCCATTCCTGTTTAAAATCCTCACAGTATTGAGAGTTCAAATTTTGAAATTTGGTTTTTTGGAACTCACATATGTGACCAAGTCTCTAGCATTGCCGTCCTGGTCCAAGCTGCTGTTCCTCTTGCCGGTTATAATCTCAAGAACTAAAACTCCAAAGCTATAGACATTAGACTTCACAGAGAAATGACCCTTCATTGCATACTCTGGAGACATATAACCACTGGTAGGACATGAAAAGAAAAACAAAAAATGTAACTTCAACCACAACAAAAGTATGAGCGATCCTAAAAATCCTTGAAATTCAAACTTCAATGATAACTGCAGAGTGCAGACAAGGAAAATATATTTACTATGTTCCAACTATCCTGGTTGTTTAAGCCTGAGTTTGGTCCATCTCAAAAATCCTTGCCATTCCAAAGTCAGCAATTTTCGGGTTCATATCAGCATTTAAGAGAATGTTACTCGCTTTGAGGTCACGGTGTATGATTGTGAGCCGTGAATCTTGATGAAGATAGAGAATTCCTCGAGCAATCCCTCCAATGATATTGTATCGTGTTGCCCATTCCACCTGGCTTTGTTTTGAAGGGTCTGCATATAAATGTACAATCATTTGCAACCAATTTCCTATAATAGCTAATGAAGGATCATTATGGTTCTCTCAACATATCTATTAAATTGAACTCACCAAAAAGGAAGTAATCGAGGCTTTTGTTGGGCACAAACTGATAGACGAGTATCTTCTCTTCTCCGTCTAAACAAAATCCGAGAAGCCTAACCAGATTTCTGTGCTGAAGCTTTGCCACCAGAACAGCCTCGTTCTTGAACTCTCGTGCGCCTTGACTTGATGTTTTTGAAAGCCTTTTCACAGCCACTTCTGTCCTGTCTGGAAGCACACCCTACAAAAAATATTACATCACTTGAGTGTGGTATCTAAATTCCAAAATCTCTAGGCATTAAACAAACCAGAAAGTCTACAAAATTGTACCTTGAAAACTTCTCCAAATCCACCCTGACCTATATTGTTGCTCTCTGAAAACTTATCTGTTGCAGCTTCGATTGTCTTAAATCAAATTGCAGCGAGTGTGTTGTCGTAATATCAATGCCAGCTGCATATAGAAATGTACTTTCAGTTCAAAATCCACCAAGAAACCACAAGAGTCACCTAACCGAGACCTCGTATATTATGATGTTTAGTTCCTATGCCATGGTGCTGGATAAAGGAAAAAGTAAATGATGGGAAACACGTGAAACAACTCACACTGACGGTCAAGTGATTGCTGTGACTTCCTCCTGAAAACAGTAAATCCTAGAGCAGCCAGGACCAAGAAGACAATTACAGCCGGAACAACAACTACCACAATGATTCCTCTTGAGATTGATTTTCTATCTATGCAAGCCACACATAGAATGTAATTTACACACTTGAAAACAAAAAGCAAAAGCATATTGTTTTCAATCAGTTATATGCCAACTTCAAATATTGTGCCAAAGACTAGAAATTTTTTATGTTTTGACAGGTTCTTGCAATCAAAGTTCCGCAGTTGAAAAATTTACCAGATGTTTGAGATTTCAAAGAAACTGGCAGTTGAGGCAGAGATGTTGGAGGAGGTGAAGGTGGCACTGTCGATGTGATATGATCAAAAGCCCCATTAAAAGGATACAGATCCCACCGGAAAATACAGCTTGGCCTAAACACATAACCACCTTGCTTCCCATGGCAGCATGCTTGATAGTCACCAACACTTTTCACAAGACAGGTTTTGCTGTTTCCCGAAGATAAATCCGGTGTACATTGCATTAATGCGTAAATATTCAGAAAAGCTGTCAGGGATGCTATGTTGGCTGCATAGTACTTACTATTAGACAATGATGCATCTTTTCCAGTGGAAGTTTCGGCTATCATTTTAAGCGTTAATGCTTCCCATGTTCTATCAAACTCGGTTGGATTATATTTGATATCCCCAATATTGTACCCTAAAGAAGGAGGGTCCATATAGAGTGACCCAGATAATGAACTGTTGGAGTAACGAACCATACAAAGAGTTTTACCTCCACCAGACCATGTAAAAGCTTCAGTCTGGTTCGGACAGCTCTGTAATAACCCGTCAGACGCATCCTCGACACATTCTGAGCAGAGGTCTGGTTCAGCACCAGGGATACACATCCCCACTCCATACACTCGATCAAGTCCTTGGCCAATTGATGCTTTGTAGAAACCATTAGAACCCTTGACATATAAAGAGAGCGTAGAGAGAATGAGACCACGATCAATATCATATGTACTATTGGGTCTAAAAAAACCATTGTTAACACATGGTTGTGCAGAAACAACACCAAAACTAACAAGAACAAACCACAAGAGATTATTCTGTTTCATTTTCGAAGGATTTAGATTTACATTACACAGATGCTTTGAAAACTTGAGTAAGTAAGGAGTGTGAAATAACTGTTAGTGTGTTGTCACTTCAATGGCGCACTTCGCAAGTTACCATTTACAGAGAGGATTGCACTTTTAATGGTCCTAGTCTACGCTGACTATTTCCAATTTTCCATTAAAATGTAACTTTGAGCCAAGCACCAATGAAATCGTGCTAATCTAAGCAAATAAAATTCAAGTGGTCTCAATTGTAAGCAAATAGACCATCTGTGAAGAAAACACCACACATTTTTCAGCTGATATCAAACTACAACAAGACGAGAGCTCAAATGATTTCCACAAAAGCAAAGTATGGAAATTTAATTAGATGAAAAACATGAAACAGAGTTATAAACAAAACAAAAAAATCATTAATTTACAAGTAAATGACATAAAAGACGAAACTTTTAACAAATTAAACAAACAGTCAGAACCTTAATTTCCAATATTCTCTTCATTTGTTATAGTACATAACATCGAAATCGAAAAATCATGAACTTTTGCTAACCTTAAATCGACACTAAATCAGGAAGCGAACCGAATTTAAAACGAGTAGAGCGTAAGCACAAGAAGATAAGTTGAACACAGCTGAATCAGCACTTCCAAATGGGTAGTTTACGAAGAAGAGGAAGAGGAAGAAGAGATCAAAACGCAGAGTTTAAGAAGAAAGGTGGGTGTTAGCTCGGGTGAAAAGATATAGATTGGGCCACAACAATCAGGCCCATTATACGATTGTCTCTCAACAACAAACTCACGTGAGAAGCACACGAGTGAAAGTCTGATTGGACCGGTTAAGTTTATAAACCGGTTTCGTAATACATCAATTTGGTATATTGATAAAATTCAGGAGCCATCCCAAACGTAAAATATCAGATTTTTTTTTTAATTACAATGTGGAAATGATAAAAGAGTTTGTATGAAAAAAAACTTTGAAAAGTATCTCACAAAAATCTTACATAACATTTGAATCATCACATTTCAGTTTCAACCGAAAATACCTGACATGTAGAGTATCAATGATTGTCGACATGTAGATTCTACCTTGCTTTCTAGTAACATTCCCAATGTCATCTCAATAGAAGAACATCAGCTTCAACGAGCATCAAGACATGTAATGGTTACATCATTGATACTCTGAGTCTGAGAAGTGGATCTCATCGTAAATTGGCTCGACGCAAAGCCATCACGTTCACTGTTTTCTGGAACTAAGAATCCAGGTGGTTGAGGAACAGGTAAAACGAGGGAATTGTTAGTGAGCATCAGCATGATTGTTGACAAGTTGGGACGATCTTTAGGATCTTCTTGAACACATAAGAGCGCAATATGGATGCATCTTATCACTTCTTCGGTTTGACAATTCCCTACAATGGTTGAATCTACGATCTCTAATGGTGACCCGTTTCTCCATAATCTCCAAGCCTGTACAACAATTTAATGATCAAACTTACAAACAGAGATAGGTTGGATCAATATTCTAAGTTTCTTCTTTGGTACTTACGTATGTGACCAAATTCTCAGCTGTGTTGTTTGCTTGGTAGAAGCTTCTATTCTTCTTGCCACATATAATCTCTAGAACCAAGACACCAAAGCTATAGACGTCAGATTTCATTGAGAATTGGCCGTGTATCACATATTCTGGAGGCATATAGCCGCTGGAAGATTAAAACACACAAAGAAAGATTAAATTAGATTGGTCAAGAAAAGATTTTTGAGGCTTTTATGCAATATAGGGTAATTAGTATTTTACAATGTTCCAGCTATCTTTTTTGTATTAGCTACACTTTGATCTATTTCAGAGATCCTTGCCATTCCAAAATCAGCAATTTTTGGGTTCATATCGGCATCTAGGAGAATGTTGCTGGCTTTAAGATCACGGTGTATGATTGTGAGCCGTGAATCTTGATGAAGATATAGAATTCCTCGAGTGATTCCTCCGATAATGTTGTATCGTTTTGACCAGTCTAACTGCCCTTTCTTAGTAGGATCTGCACAGACACAATTAGACATGAGCCACTTTGAGATTTCAATCATATAAGTCTAGTCAGAATCTCAGGACTAATATTGTATGTTAATGCCACAGACCAAAAAGGAAGTAGTCTAGGCTTTTGTTGGGGACAAACTCGTAAACAAGAATCTTTTCGTCTCCTTCCAGACAAAATCCAAGTAGCCTAACAAGATTCCTATGCTGAAGTTTGGCGACAAGAACAACCTCATTCTTGAACTCTTGTGTGCCTTGTTCTGATGTTTTCGATAGCCTTTTCACTGCAACTTCTGCTCCATTAACTAACGTGCCCTACAAGTTGATGATGATATGATCAGCTTAGTCTTAATTAACTATGTAATTCCATGTGTTTTTCAAGACATTTAATGAACCAAGTAGCTAATGAATATATCTATACCTTGTAAACTTCGCCGAATCCACCTTGACCAAGCTTGTTACTCCATGTAAATTTGTCTGTTGCAGCTTCAATAGTCTTAAAATCGAGTTGCAGAGAGTGTACATTCGTAATACCAGCTGCAATATCAAAGATACTATATTACTAACAACTTATCATCAATCAATATTCTTAATTCTATAGACTATATATATATATATATACTACAAGCTAAGACCTTAAAAGACCATATTAACAACACTCACACTGGTCAAGATCAATTTCTTGATATGATTTTCTCCTTCGCGCATATCGACGAGCAAACAGTCCCAAGAAGATGATGATGATGACCACTGCAATGGAAACTACAATTGCAGCAATATTTCCTACTGAGAGTTTTCTGCTATCTGCAAAATTTCAAAACCATCACCTATAAGTTTTGAATCTTTTTGACAGGTTCTTGTGAAATTACTCATAGCTTTGCACAGGACTTACCTGTCTTGGTCAAAGACGGTGGAGGTTGGTAAAGAGGCCTTGCTGTCATAACAGTAAAAGCTCCAGAAAACGGATATACCTCTGCCCTGATACCACAACTAAACCTAATGATAGAACCTCCTTGCTGCCCAAGGCAACATCTCCGATAGTTACCAAGACACTCTGTTAAACAGAGATTACACTGAGCTGGAGACAAATCAGGAGTACATTGCATCAGTGCATAGAGAGTCTGTGAATCAGGCAAAGCGGCTACATCAGCTACATAGTACTTAGCACCAGACCATGTTGCATCTGTACTCGAAGAAGCTTCTTGTACCATACGTTGAGTTAATCCATTCCATACTCTAACGAACTCTGTTTCATTCGTTTTGTAACTATTAAGGCTTAGGTACTCAATATGCGGCTCTAACTCTAACGAACCAACAAAGGAAGTATCAGAGTAACGGACCATACAAATAGTTCTGTTTGATACCCAACTCTGACCTTGTTTCTCTTTGAGGCATGTTTCTAGTAACGTATTTGAAGCAATTAAGAGACAATTTTTGCAAATCTCTTCTTCAGTACCTGGAAGACACATCCCTACGGCATATACTATGTTAAGAGATTGACCTATTGAGCCGTTGTAGAAGCCAAAATGAGATGTGACATTAGAAGGAAGAGATGTGAGGATAAAGCGACGGTTTGTGTCAAAAGTAGAATTAGGTGTAAAGAGGGTTGTGTTTATGCATGGAAGTGCAGAGACAAGACTAGTGCTCGTGAGGACAAACCAGAGGAATAGTAAAGGCATTTTTCAATGGTTGTGTTTGGTTTTTAGAACAGCATGAAGCTATTGAAGATACATATTAATAGACATATTTGGATATTGATTGATTTTCCACGAACAGAAGTTTGAAAATGACTTATCATCCATCAGGGATATTTTTCTTCATGTCATTTTTTTCGTGGAAATACGTGTAAATTGACGTAAACCAAGTAGCAGACAAGTATGAAGACTTGTTTTTTGTGAGCTTCTTCACAATTATTATATCTCCTTTTGGAATTTATGTGAGCAAGTGGCCTGTCCTTGTTATATTAATCTAAACAAAATTGAAACTTATGAATAGAGAATTGATTTTTGACATGTGTTTACACTGGCCAATTTGTGGCTAATATAACCTAACTAAGAATCTGCAAGTGTGTACTGAAATATGAAGTTGATTTTTGACAAGTTTTTATTATGGGTCAATGATCATTATTTGAACAAGTCCAAAATTAAACTGATCCAATATATTAGAGCCTTTGTATATTATATGCTATCTAAGTTTACTTTTCCACAAAGATTCTTGATTGTAAAATTCATTTGGTATCAGGAAGAACAAGTCCATAATAATTAAGAGATACATACTGGCTAACCGGTAGGAGACGGCTAATACCGGTTAAGTAAGCAAACCGATTTAAATTATTATACATCAATTGGTTTGTAATTGTTTAAAATTCAGATCCAAGGATTTCATAACAAAGAGCTGGTATTAGAATGTAGAAAATAGATAAATGATCAAAGATTACATAACTTTGATGAGTATCTCACAATTCACATAACTTTTGAATAATTCATTACAGTTTAAACTGAAATAGCAGAAACATGGTTAAACCTCAAACAGTTCCAATGTGTCAATGAAACATCATCTTCAACTAGGATCAAGTTCCACCATTGATAGTTTGGGAATTAGACCTCGTGGTAGATTGGTTGGGCCTATCTGGAATGCAGAATCCAGGTGGTTGAGGAATTGCTAGTGAGCATAGACATGTTTATCGAAAAGTCGGGACGATCTTTAGGATCTTCTTGAACACATAGGAGCGCAATGTGCATCTTGTCACTTCTTCGGTTTGAAAATTCCCTGCAATGGTTGAATCCAAGAGGTCTAATGGTGACCCTTTCATCCATAACCTCCAAGCCTGTAATAAATTTCAGTGATCAACAAAAACTTACAGTTACAATCACAGTTAGATAGGATCATACATCTTAAGATTTTATTCTTCTTTTTTAGGTACTTAGTACTCACGTATGTGACCAAATACAGAGCCTGAGACGAGAAGCTCTTGTCCACCTTGCCGCATATAATCTCTAGAACTATGACCCCAAAGCTATACACATCAGTTTTCACCCTGCAAGATTAATTTGTACACTGGTGAATAAAAGATTCTTGAAACTTCAGTTTATAAGTCATAAAGGGTAATAAGAGTATTTTACGGAGTTCCGGCCATCTTCTCTGTGTTAGCTACACTTTGGTCCATCCCAAAGATCCTTGCCGTCCCAAAATCTGCAACTTTCGGGTTCATATCATTGTCCAGGAGGATATTACCCGCTTTGAGGTCACGATGTATGATTGTGAGTCGTGAACCTTGATGAATATATTGAATCCCTCTAGAAACTCCTTTAATGATCTTGTAACGCTTTGTCCAGTCTAACTCTCCTTGCCTTGTTGGGTCTGCACATCTCATATAGACCCATTAGGCTATGAGGTCAAGAACTAAAGTTTCAGATAATATAACCCTATCATTTCTTTATTTTCCTACCAAAGAGGATGTAATCGAGACTTTTGTTGGGCAAAAACTCATAGACTATGATCTTTTCTTCTCCTTTGACAGAAAAGCCGATAAGTTTGACAAGATTTTTATGCTGAAGTTTCGCGACAACAACAACCTCATTCTTGAACTCTTTCTTACTTTGTTCTGATGTTCTTGACAACCTCTTTACGGCAATTTCTTTTCCATCAGACAATATACCCTACCAATAACATAAGCAAGGACAATATGGGTCAGCTTACTTTGACTCTGGAATTCTAAGTTTTTTCAAGACAAGTCATGAACCAAGTAGCTAAAGAAATGATACCTTGAAAACTTATCCAAATCCACCTCGAGCAATTTTGTTGTCGGATGAAAAATTATTTGTTGCAGCTTTGATTGTCTTATATTTGAATTGGAGGGATCGTACAGTTGTAACACCAGCTACAGTTTTAACAAATGGCCTTAATTAGTTCCAATGACTATATATCTGCTAAAATCTATTACGCCAAACAAAAGCAAATGAACAACACTCACTTTGATTAAGTTCAACTACTTGATATGATTTTCCCCTCCGACTCCGAGCAAACCACCAAAAAAGAAGTCCAAAGATGAGGATGATGATGACTACAACACCCACAAAAATTGCTACAATAGTTCTCATTGAGATATTTCAGCTACCTGCAGAGTTAAAACCAAATAACCATATAGCCTTAGAATCATCGAACAGGTTCTTGTGACAGTACTCAAAAGTCATAACTCTGCAAGGACTTACTATTTTCTTTCGTCTTGGCCGGGTCGCCTGCAGAAGGTGGTTGTGCAGCAATTGCAGGACGTCGCAGCGGAGGAGGAGAAGGAGGCGGGGCCAACGTAATGTTACCAAAAGCCTTAGAGAGTGTATAAACCTGCCACCGGAAAAAACAAATTGGCCGCATAGCAAAGCCTCCAGTATGATTCCCACAACATACCTGGTACTCGTCTACGCCTAGTCGAAGACAGGATACACAATCATCAGGAGAAATATCTAGCGTGCAGTGCATCAATGAGTATATATTCTGGAATTTTGTCAAGGCTACAACATTAGCTGTGTAATGATTATTACTGGACGTTGGTGTGCTTCTTGCTTTTGAAGACTGCAGCAAGCATACTAACTGTTAAGGCTTCCCATATTGTCTTGAATTCTGTCAGATTTGATTTGATATTATCAAGGTTGTATACCAAAGACCGCAGTGTAATTTCCCAATAAGATAATGAAGCTCCTGAGAAAGCAGTGTTGGAGTAGCGGACAAGGCAAAGCGTTGGATCAAATGCCCAATAATAAGCGTCTGTCTAGTTTGTACATTGTTGTTTCAACGAATCAGATGCGGACTTGATACAACTAGAACAGTCGTTTGCATCTGCTCCTGGGATGCACATTCCTCCTGCGTAGATCCGGTTTGGTTCTTCTCCAATCGAACCGTTGTAGAAACCATCTCGAGCGGCAGCATTGGAAGGAAGGGAAGAGATGATGCTATGGCGATTTTCATCGTATGTATCGTTTGGTATGAAGTACTTACGGTTCTGTATGCATATTTGTGTTGAAACAGTGGTTTGTGCTGAAACAGAGGCAACACCGAAGCTTATGAGGATAAAACAGAGGATTGATAAGAAACTCCTCTGCTTCATTTTGTCTTAAAAGATTTAGTGTTTAAACATCTGTTTGTTTCTTGCTAATTTAAGCAGCAACTGAAATTTCTACGTAACTTTCTAAATGTCTATTATCAAAAAAAAAAAAAAGGTTCTAAAATGTCACAAAAGGAAGGATGAAAATCCAACGTCAAGAGTCAGTTTTATCTGTTCATACAGTATTAATTATGTTTAATTCCCTTTCAAATAATCGATAATGATTAATGACATAAGAGCACCATTAGAACTTCCACATTGGGGTATCGCAATAGTCTATGAACAACAAAAATAATAAAAAATAAATATAATATTATCAATTCATAATTCTGCACTTTAGTATTAATATTATTTTTTTAGACTCTTTGTGGTATAAGAGTCTCTAAAAAAAAGTATCGAGTCTAACTTTCTCAATTTTTTTTAAAAAACTCTCATAATTAAATATTATTTATTTTTATTATTATTTTTGTAGTTAAAAGACTCGAGAGACTTCCCAATGTGAATGTTTTTATAGTAAGAATCTCTAAGAGAATGTCTTATAATTAAAAATAAATAAAAATGAAAAATAAAAAAGAGAGTATGAAACCTATATTCTAACATTTTTTTTTTATCTATTGGTTCACCTCTTTTAAAAATTTTAAATTTATTTATATAATCAGTTTTTATTAAAATATTAATGTTTTTTTTGTTTGAGAGCTCTTAGCAATGCTACAAACTAAATCGCGTAACAAAACCCTTGAGAAAACCCTTAAAACCCAACAACTCCTGATAAGTCCTCAGTCTCGTGAGGTCTAAGTAATCTTAGATCGACCTATTATATATAATCTAGCACACCATCTTCATTCGCACATAAGGCGTGAATAATGAACTAATCAGTAAATCATTTAAATTATACAATCAAGAATCATCACATGGTTCTTATTCCCTCAAAGATTATCGCTAATTCTTTGTCTTCGTGTGTACGCATCTGTGTGAAATCTTAATTATTAGTTATTAAAAGAGAAATCGAAGTTTCTCTGCAAATTTCTAAAAGTAAAATTCGTTAAACCTTCCACGCAGACATACGGCGTATTACGGGTAACGGGCCCGCGACAAAAGTCAACATTTGCGCTAATGTAAAACATTGAAATGCATCATCATTTGTGACCATATGTTTTAAGCGTTAGATCCACAAGCTCCTATCAATAAACCGAACGAAGTAGAGGGATCAGATAAGCATTCCGGGCAAATATAGTAATGTATCAGTGTCATTGACTCATTGGTTTTGCATGTAAAACTGTTTTTAACATATATTGTTATATATTAATTTGGAAGTGAGTTTTACATAATCACTATAAAAGTTCTAAAATGCATTGAGGAAACCTTAAAGACGACCCTAGCTGAAGGAGACGACGAGGGATGAGTAACTTAGCTTTTAGTTAGTCCTGGTCCTGGATGGCTGGATACATAAAGAACCGGTTAAGCACATAAACCGGTTTGGGTTATTATACATCAATTGGTATAATATAAATTAGAAGATTTTCATCATAGAGAACATGCAATGTAGAAATGATGGAGAATTGGTTTATAAACTTATATATTATCATTTACCTCTGATTTCAACGAGGACTAACATTCGTGATCGATGCATCATCAATGGAACAAGTAAAAGACAAGGTAGAAGACGGACCAAGATGCAATTTTTCAGCTAATGGGTTTGGCTCGGATCCAACCCTGAAGACAAATCCAGGTGGTTGAGGCACGGGCAGAGTAATTGAAGTATTAGTAAGCATCTGAAATACTGCTGACATGGTTGGACGATCAGCAGGATTTTCTTGAACGCACAATAACCCGATATGGATGCATCTAATGACTTCATCTTTATCATAAGTCTCTCCCATAGCCGAGTCTACGAGTTCCAACAATGATTTGTTGTTCCAAAGCCTCCAAACCTGTTACGACATTTGTCAAGAAACCAATGTTGAGGGCCATGATCATAGTTAAAAAGTGTAGGAAAGTTAGAGATTGCAGTGACTCTTTAGTACTAACATATGTGACCAAGTTGCCTACTGAACCATCAATCTGGTGGAAGTACTATTCTTTTTGCCAACAATAATCTCCAGAGTCAATACTCCGAAACTATGAACATCAGATTTCATTGAGAACTGCCCATTTGACACGTACTCGGGAGGCATGTAACCGCTGCAAAACACAGCAGACAGCATATATCACTTTCAGTTTTATCAGAAACAAAAAAGGACAGAGAGAGTGTAACTGAAATTGACTATTATTTACAATGTTCCAACTACTCTTGCTGTATTGGCTTCAGTCTGGTCCACTCTGAAATTCCTTGCCATTCCAAAATCCGCAATTTTCGGGTTCATGTCAACATCTAAGAGAATGTTACTCGCTTTAAGGTCACGATGTATGATTGTGAGCCGTGAATCTTGATGAAGATATAAAATCCCACGAGTGATTCCCCCTATAATGTTGTAACGTTTTATCCAGTCCAGCTGACTTCTCTTTTTATGGTCTGCGCATCCAACGTTTAGAGCCATTAGACTATACCTATGAGATCAAGAACAAAGTTTTCAGAGGATATAAGAATAAATATCAGATGTTTCTTACCGAAAAGGAAATGATCGAGACTTTTGTTAGGTACAAACTCGTAGACGAGTAATTTTTCTTCTCCTTCGACAGAGAACCCAAGAAGTCTAACCAGATTTCTATGTTGGAGCTTTGCTACAAGAAGCACCTCGTTTTGAAACTCTTTTTCACCTTGTCCTGAAGAATTAGACAACCTCTTCACAGCAACTTCTGTTCCATTCGGGAACGTACCCTGCCAATTCGTATGATCTTTACTCACTATCAAAATTTCTTTTCTATTTTTTGGCACCCTGAGTTTATAACAGAAATTAGTAGTTGAGAAAGTTGAAGAACATTATGCCTTGTAAACTTCACCAAATCCACCATGACCTAGCTTGTTACTCTTCTCAAAATTATTGGTTGCAGCTTCAATTGTTTTAAAATCGAACTGAAGTGAACCAGAAGTTGTAATATCATCTGCTGCTGAAAGCGCATACATAGTGTTATGCTGGAGCTTGTTCAAGGGACACTAACAGTTTTATTGAAAAGAGCAATACAGTCTCTTACCATCATCTGGTGGAGCAGTACCATATGTCGTCATTGACCTCCCTGCAAGATAAATATAACCATCTGAGAAGAACAGAGATAGAGATGCCAGCTATATATAGACATTTAATTTGCAAAATCTTGATCATTAAGAACTCACTTTCAGATGGAAATTCTTGGTACGCTTTTCTCTTCCTACAAAGAGTAAACCCTAGAGCAAGCAGCATACTGATCACAAAGGTGAGAACAACAATGACTCCCACGGTAACTCCTGTAGAAATCTTTCCACCATCTGAACATAGCCCAAATCACCTATATTAACTTATTGCAGTTAAAAGGAAAATATGGGACTAAAGCTATAGTAGCAAAGGGTTCAAACTAGATTAGAGAGTGTAATTTACGTGAGGTATGAACAGATTTTACAACAAGAACAGAGCAGACACTTCAATCATGGTTAGCTAAACGATTACAAAAACCATAGCTATGCACAATAGTTCTGAGATTCGACCCTTTTCACGAGGAGGAGTTGGCAAAATCATATTCTCGAAAACTCCAAAGAATGGATAGAGATCCCATTCCATGAAACAGCTCAGCCTCAGAGTAAGGCCACATTGTTTCCCACTAGAGCACGACTTATAGTCATCCACATTTTGTCTTAAACATTTGGCGCAGTTCCTCGGAGATGTATCTTTACTGCATAGCACGAGAGCGTAGATGGTTCGCGAAGTCCCAATTTTTTGTATACCAGCACCATAGTACATTGGGTTAGACGATGAGGTAGCTTCGGCTAACACACGAAGCATCAAAGCCTCCCATGTATTATCAAACTCAGTCAAGTTGACTTGAAAATCTGCAGTATTGTACACCTTATAACTTGGTCCCATCTCGAGTGATCCAAAAAACAAACGATTGGAGTAACGAATCATACAAAGAATCTCCTTCTCGAACCAAAGGAGGCCTTCTGTCTGGTTGGGACATTTCTTTATCAACTCAATAGAAGCAAGGTGGATACAGTTTGAGCAAACCTTTGGTTCAGCACCTGGGATACACATCCCCACAGCATACACCTGATCAGATCCTTGTCCAACAGAAGAATTGTAGAAGCCGCCTTGAGCTGAGACATTAGAAGCGAGAGAAGAGAGAAGGAGGCCACGATTTGTATCAAATTTTCCATGGGGTCTAAAAAAGCCAGTTTCGCCGCATTTGTGTGCAGACACAACAGGAAAGCCTACAAGGAAAAACAAGAAGATTGGGAAGAGATTCTTCAGTTTCATTTTCAAAAACATAAAGATGTTTTTTGGGATAGAATAGCAAATAAGTGTATAATTATGTCAATCAACACCTTCGTGTCAATCAATCTCCATTGCAAGTTGTTCTGGAGCCATTGGTCCCAATGTCTTAATCAATGTCTATTGAGTTGACTAGTTTGCAGTTTCTGTTTGGCGTCAAGCGTAGTAAAAAAATTGGTACTTGTAAAAAGAATGTTGTAAATATATGAATGAATCATGTGGCACTCAGAATAACATGTTGTAGAATCTCCTATGCTGAGATGATTCAACATTTGGAGCAAAACCAAAAAAGAAACATTCAGATGAAGTAAAGAAATGGAAAGTTCATCAATTGATTGGATATTAAAACAGAGCAACACTATCAAAGATGAGAAGACCAAGTAAAGACAAAATACTAAAGACTCATTAGCTGCTTCACAATTCTTATCTCTTTGGCATTGCCTCCAAATGTTATATTAGTCAGATTGTTTAAAAACAAAAGTTGAGTAATTTATTTCAATAAAACCAAAAATTAAAGCAGAGCAATCGAGCCAGTAACTTCACTATCCTGAGCGGCGAAAGCAGCAATCAACGGAGTCTACACAGACAAATCAAAACCTAATTTTAGTGATAAGAAATGCTCAACACATCAATTCTAAGCAAATCCTAGAGCGCCATTAGAACCAAAATGCTAAGCCCTAATTCGGTTAAAAAAACTGGGAATTAGCAAACACGCATGCCTTGTGTTAAAAGACTTGGGTCCGGACGTGAGACGGAGGAGTTCATAGGAGGATCCGGCGCTGAGTATGAGCTCGTCGCCAGACGCCAGCTGAATTAGGACATTGAGCTCTGGAAAAATTCCTAAACTATGACCTCTTCCGTTTTTTTTCGGAGCTCATGTCCTAATTCAGCTGGCGACGAGCTCAATTCTGGGACATCAGATGAATTTTCTGTTTTGGCTCAATTCAATGAGCTCCGAAAAAAAATCCTAAACTGAGTTTAGCGAAAACAGAGAATTTGCAAAACTGATGAAATTAACAGGTCTGGGTTACATTCATATCAAATTCGTTTTTATACACACATTGACTGGTCAACTAAAAATAAAGGGTATAAATGGCCCATGCATGTTTCGAAAACCATTCATAAAACTAGATGATTCCCTTAATGTTAGTTAGATCATTAGCGAAGACTAACAAGATTCATTCCCTTAATGTTAAGTTAGATCATTCGCTTAATGTTAATTATTGCTTTAGCTGCATTGGATCCACCAAACTTTAACTTTATATTTCTTCAAAAACAGTGATAAAGAAATTCTTTATCAAACAAAAAAAAAAAGATTTCTGATAATCAATCGAAAAATCGAACCATCGGAATACAAATGACTATAAATTAGAAATTATGATTTTACCCCATTAATTATTGATAATAATCAATTTCTTGAAGATATTCATAATAGAGAACTGATAATACAATGTAGAAATGATGGAGAATTAGTTTATAACATTTGATTGAGTAAATCCCACAATTCATGCATAACTTTTGACTAACACATTTAAATACACTTGAAACATGGTTTACGTCAAACAGTTTACATACTATCATTTCCCTCTAATTTCAACGAGGACTAACATTCGTGATTGAATCATCATCAACTGAACAAATAAAAGTCATGGTAGTAGACGGACCAGTCTGCAATCTCTCGGCTAATGGGTTTTGCTCGGATCTGACTCTGAAGACAAATCCAGGTGGTTGAGGCACAGGGAGAGTTATTAAAGTATTTGTGAGCATCTGATTAACTGTGCACATGGTTGGACGATCTGCAGGATTTTCTTGAACGCACAATAACCCGATATGGATGCATCTAATGACTTCATCTTTATTGTAATCTTCTCCCATAGCCGGGTCTACGAGTTCCAACAATGTTTTGTTATTCCACAGCCTCCAAACCTGTTAAGCCATTTGTCAAGAAACAAATGTTCAGGGCAATGATCAGAGTTAAAAGACTAGGAAAGTTAATTAGAGGGCTCTTTAGTACTAACATATGTGACCAAGTTGCCTACTAAACCATCAATCTGGTGGAAGCTACTATTCTTTTGGCCAACAATAATCTCCAGAGTCAATACTCCGAAACTATAAACATCAGATTTCATCGAGAACTGCCCATTTGCCACATACTCGGGAGGCATGTAACCACTGCAAAATACAACACATATCACTTTCAGTTTTATCAGAACCAAAAAAAAAAAAAAGAACAGACAGGGAGTAACTGAAATGGACAATTATTTACAATGTTCCAACTACTCTTATAGTATTGGCTTCAGTCTGGTCTACTCTGAAATTCCTTGCCATTCCAAAATCAGCGATTTTCGGGTTCATATCAGCATCTAATAGAATGTTACCCGCTTTGAGGTCACGATGTATGATAATGAGCCGTGAATCTTGATGAAGATATAAAATCCCACGAGTAATTCCCCCAATAATGTTGTATCGTTTTCTCCAATCCAGTTCACCCCTCTTTTTATGGTCTGCATATCCAACGGTTAGAGCCATTAGACTATCCCTATGAGATCAAGAACAAAGGTTTCAGAGAATATAAGCTTAATATCATATGTTTCTTACCAAAGAGGAAGTAGTCCAGACTTTTATTGGGCACAAACTCGTAGACAAGTATCTTTTCTTCTCCTTCGACAGAGAAGCCGAGAAGTCTAACCAGATTTCTATGCTGGAGCTTTGCTACAAGAAGCACCTCGTTCTTAAACTCTTCTTCACCTTGTCCTGAAGTTTTAGACAGCCTCTTCACAGCAACCTCTGTTCCATTTGGGAACGTTCCCTGTCATTTCATACGATCTTGATTACTCACTAACAGAATTTTTTTTTTTTTTTTGCTACTCTAGTTTATAACACAAACTAGTAATTGAGAAAGTTGAAGAACATTATACCTTGTAAACTTCACCAAATCCACCACGACCTAGCTTGTTACTGTTCTGAAAATTACTAGTTGCAGCTTCAATCGCTTTAAAATCGAATTGGAGTGAACCTGAAGTTGTAATATCATCTGCAGCTGAAACTGAAAGCATATATACATAGTGTTATGCTGGAGCTTGTTCAAGGGGCATTAACAGTTTTAATGCAAAGAGTGTTATAATTTCTTACCTTCATTTGGTGGTTCAGTACCATAAGTCGTCATTGACCTCCCTGCAAAAGAAATATAATACTTTTTTGACGTAGAAATATAACCATATAAGAAGAACAAAATATAGATATGTTTAATTTGAAAACGCTTATACCCTGAACTAATAATTGATATAAATGTGTGTCTTTGAGCCAAATCATGAAAAACTCACTTTCAGTTGCGAATTCTTGGTTTGGTTTTTTTCTCCTACAAAGAGTATACACTAGAGCAAGCAGTACAGTGATCACCAAGGCGAGAACAACACTGACTCCGACGATAATTCCTTTAGAAATCTTCCTGTCATCTGATCAAAGGCCATTACCTATGATTATTGCGGTTAAGGGAACATATATATGAGACTAAAATCTAGTAGCGTAGGGTTCGAGCTAGATTAATGAGTATAAACTCAAGGGCGATGTGAACAGAGCAGACAAAGATCAATCACTGTTAGCTAAAAGATTACGAAAAAACAGAGCTGGACAAGATAGTTTCAGAGGTTCTACCTTTTTCACGAGGAGGAGTAGGCGAAGTCTTACTCTCAAAAACTTTAGGAAAGAGATTCCAGAATGAAGAGAGCTGCCATCTCATGAAACAGCTCGTGCTCAAACTCATGCCTGAACCTGTACTCCCATGGCAATTCAACCTAGTGTCATTCAAATTCTGTCTTAAACATTTGGCACAGTTCCCCGGAGATATATCTTTACTGCATTGCACGAAACCGAAGATGTCTCGGGGAGTCCCATTAATATTTTGTGTGCCGGCACCGTAGTACATTGGGTTGGACGGCGAAGTAGCCGCATCTATCAAACGAAGCATTAAAACATACCATGTTTGATAGACCTCCGTCAAGTTGACTTGGAAATCTGCGGTATTGCACTCATAATAAAATGGTTTCATCTCGACTAAACCAAAAAACGAACGGTTGGAGTAACGTATCATACAATGAGTCTTCTTGTAGGTCCAGTCGAAGCCTTCTGTTTGGTTTTGACATTCGTCTGTCAACCTCTTAGAAATACGATCGATACATTTTGAGCAACGCGTTGGTTGAGCACCTTGGAGGCACGTCCCGGCAGCGTACACCCGATCGGTTCCTTGTCCAAAGGAAGCATTGTAGAAACCGCCTTGAGCTGAGACATTAGAAGCCAGATAAGAGAGGAGAAGACCACGGTTTTGATCATACTGAGGTGTAAAAAAACCAGTTTTCCCACATTTTTGTGCTGATAAAAGAGGAAAGCTTACAAAGCAAAACAAAAAGAATGGGAAGAGATTAATCAGTTTCATTTTCAATATCATACAGATGTTGTTTGTGTTAGGATTGCAACAATGTGTATGTATATGCATATATTTATGTGTGCCGGCACCGTAGTACATTGTGTTAATATGTTCATTGCAAGTTTTCCAGGACCCCTTTTTTTTTTTTTGTCCTTGACACATTGCTCAATGGTCCAGTCTAAGTCAATGCATATCGTGTTGACTCATGTGCAAAGATTGTTGATTATATGATTCGGCACCCAGAATAACACGTTATAGTATCTTCTAGGTAGACATGCCAAAAGCATACAGACGAAGATACATAAAGATAGAGAAAAGGAAAATGGAAAAAGGAAAATGGAAAATGGACCACCGCAGAGAAAGCAGCAATCAATGGAGCCTACAAGAAGGAAAAAAAAACAAATTATAACCTAATTTCGAAGACTAAACATGTCCAACACGTCAACTTCTAAAGACTACAAAACCAACCCCGAAATCTAAATCCTAGAGCGCCATTAGAATTTAGAACCATAATGTTAAACCCTAATTCCTTAAACTGAGTTTAGCGAAAACAGAGACTTACAAATGCTGATTCGGAACAATCAGTTAATAGCTTAAGTTTCCGGTTTATATGATATCGGATTTAAACCGAACATGTATTTGGTTTAATACCTGGGATGCAGTGATGCACAATGACATGGCCCCACTGACCTAAACAAGCCATCTCGAGCCAAATTGGTTTGGGTTTACATTCATGACAAATCCATCCAAATATTTGTCCAACTTGTAGTGGAATCTAACTTGTCAAACAAGTTAGGAATATACTGTAGAAAATAGATTGAGTCTATTAAACAACATGTGGGTTATATACATACATCAATTGATGTAGATAAAATTCTGATTGAGTATCTCACTATTCATACACAACTTTGAATTATCACACTATAGTTTCAGCTAAAACACTGTGGATTCTGTCCTGCTTTAAGTAACAGTTCCAATGGTCTCAAGGGAACATCATTCCTAACGAGGAGCCACGTCCGTAATGGTTAACTGATTGATACTCTGAGAACTGGAGCTGATCGTAGATTGGCTTGAATCAAAGCCCTCCGAACCTCGTCCTTGGTTGCGTCTATTTGGAAGGAAGAATCCAGGTTGTTGAGGAACAGGTAAAATGAGGGTATTGCTAGTGAGCATCAACATGATCGTAGACAAGTTGGGACGATCTGTTGGATCTTCCTGAACACATAGGAGCGCGATGTGGATGCATCTCGTCACTTGTTCACTCTGATAATTATCTACAATGGTTGGATCCAAGAGGTCTAATGGTGACCCATCTCTCCAAACCTTCCAAGCCTGTAACAAAAAACCTAATCATCAGTCAATAATAGGTTCATGTTTTTGAGATTTGATTGTTCTGTTTAGGTGCTCACGTAGGTGACTAAATTCTCAACCGTAGTGGCTGACGTCTGGTGGAAGCTGCTGTTCTTCCTGCCGCATATAATCTCAAGAACTAAGACTCCAAAGCTATACACATCAGATTTCATCGAGAATTGGCCATGAATCAGATATTCCGGGGACATGTAACCGCTGCAAGATTAAATTTATATTGGTGAAGAAAGGATTCTTGAAACTTCAGATCATAAGCCATCAAGGGTAACAAGTACTTACTGTGTCCCAACTATCCTGTTTGTATTAGCTCCACTTTGGTCCATAGCAAAGATCCTTGCCATCCCAAAGTCAGCAATCTTCGGGTGCATATCAGCATCCAAAAGGATGTTGCTGGCTTTGAGGTCACGATGTATGATCGTAAGCCGTGAATCTTGATGAAGATACAGAATTCCTCGAGTGACTCCCCCAATAATGTTGTACCGTGTCTTCCAGTCTAAAAGTCTTTTCTTTGTAGGGTCTGCATATTGAAAAACTAGTAAGCTAGAAAAACCTGACAGATGGAATTCATGAATCTATATATAGATATGTGAAGTCCACAGACCAAAGAGGAAGTAGTCGAGGCTTTTGTTGGGGACAAACTCATAAACAAGAATTTTCTCTTCTCCTTCCAGACAAAACCCAAGAAGCCTAACAAGATTCCTATGCTGAAGTTTTGCAACAACAACAACCTCATTCTTGAACTCTTGTGCACCTTGTGATGATGTTTTCGACAGCCTCTTCACCGCAACTTCTGTTCCATTAGGTAACGTACCCTACATATAGGAGCTAACATGAATCAGTAGGTTCGAGTTCTTCAGTAGATGTAATGAACCAAGTAGCTAAACAACATATCTGTACCTTGTAAACTTCGCCGAATCCACCTTGACCGAGCTTGTTACTCCTCGAAAATTTGTCTGTTGCAGCTTCAATTGTCTTAAAATCAAATTGCAGGGAGTGTACAGTCGTAATACCAGCTGCAGAATCAAATCAAAACACAGACTATCTGATATCAGCAACAACTTCTCATAATCTGATAGTGTAATAATTTTTTTTTTAGTTCCATGGACTATATGACAAAAGAAAAACATATGAACAACACTTACAGTCATCAAAATCAATTTCTTGATTAGATTTTCTCCTCCAGCAAAGTACTTGAAAACGCCAAGCAAATAATCCCAAGATGATGATGATGATGACAACAACTACAATGGGAACAACAATTGCCACAGTAGTTCCTGATGACATTTTCCCACTACCTGCAGAAGTACAAAATAACTATATAAGCTTTTGAATCTTTTCACAGGTTCTTGTAAATAGCTTTGTAAGGACTTACCTGTCTTGGTGACGGTGGCACGATTGGTTAGAGATGGTTTTGGAGGTGGTGTGGGTTTATACACAGGTTGTGGCGATGGAGATCTTGCAATAATATTCTGAAAAGCTCCGAAAAATGGAAATAATTCAGTCCGGAGAAAACAGCTTAGCCTTATTATAGCCCCTCCTTCCTGCCCAAGGAAAAGCTGCTGGTAGTTTTTAACACTTTCTTGGAGACAAAGATTGCGATCAGCCTTCGACAGATCAGGAGTGCACTGCATGAGTCCATAGAGTGTCTGAGAATTTGGCAAGGCTGCTACATCAGCTGCATAGTACTTGCCACCAGACCGCGTTGTCTCGTTATTTGAGGAAACTGCTTGTATCATACGGAGAGTTAATCCCTTCCATGCTCTAGAAAACTGTTGCATTCATTTTGAGGTCCATAGGATTGAACACATTAAAACGCGGTTCTAACTCAAGGGAACCGATGAAGGAACTGCCAGAGTATCTGATCATACAAAGAGTTCTGTTTGATTGCCAGAAAGAAGCATCTTTCTGATTGAGGCAGTTCACTATCAACGCATAAGATCCAGACATGATACATGCAGAACAAATATCTGGTTCAGTACCTGGAATGCACATACCCGCAGCGTACACTCTGTTAGGAGGTTGGCCTATTGAGGCGTTGTAGAAGCCGCGGTGAATCGTGACATTAGAGGCAAGAGATGTGAGCACAAGGCGACGGTTTGTGTCGTAAGTAGAAAGTGGTGTAAAGAAGCTGGTGTTCATACATGGAAGCGCAGACACAAAACCAGTGCCTGTGAAGACAAACCAAAAGAACAGTAAGGGCATTTTCATGGTGATTTTTGTTTGAGAACAGCATAAAGCTAATGAGGTAGGTATCTTTGTGCCTTTGTACATAATTAATTTATAACCACGAACACAAGGTTGAAAGATGACAAATTATTCCTCTGACTGGTCGAGTCTTCTTGACGTTTTCTGAATATGATTTGAAGACTCGTTAGATACTTCACAATTGTTATCTCTTTAGTATTATTGTAACCAATCTCCATTCTTTTTCAATAGCCTAGAATCCTCACATAAAATATCTTATATAAATACAAAATTTATATATGACAAGTACAGAGAGGATGAACATGATGGTCAAATACAGAATATTTGAAACGGAACTGATTTGGATGAAACTAATTTTTACAGTTGTAAATCACTGCGGTCAATAAACAGAATAAACCGATAAAACAGAGAAATGAACGTTGAGGTAACAAAGAGACTGTAGCTTCAGTACCTAGGATGCACAATGCGGAAGCATAGATCTGACCGTTCCTTTCACCGACCTAAGGCAGTGTAGAAGCCATCTCAAGCCGTGACTTGGAAGCAAGAGGCATAAGGTTACGTATTATCATAAGTATCAGAGTCTGAAAATACAGAACGTCTGGACATAGTTGCCTGAATCATTAACGAAACTGATACGATATCCTCCAGAAATTCAATTAAGGTTCTTTGATTACAAATTTACAGTCACACAACACAAAAATGAGAGTAGCGTACAATCTGAGAAAGAAATGTATGGAGATTGGAGCTCTAAGATTCTAAAGCCAAAACAATAACTCAGTAAACAGAGAACATCAAGATTGATCTTTAACGAGGATCCAAATCACTAATTGTTGCATCAGTGGTAGAGAAAGGAATAAGACCTGACTCCAAATCTTCAGCTGCTAAGTCGTGACCGCGTGTGCTTCGGAAGAAAAATCCAGGTTGGTGAGGCACCGGTAAAGTGATTGTGTTACTAGTTAGCATTATGATGATTGTCGACAAAGTTGGACGATCCGTGGGATTTTCTTGAACACATAACAACGCGATATGGATGAATCTGGTAACTTCACTGCTGTCACAACTTTCTCCAACATCTGGATCCACTAGTTCAAATGGCGAACCATTTCTCCAAAGCCTCCATGCCTACATAATAATCGATATACTAATACTCAGAAACCTGATTGAAGTTAAGAGAAGTCTTGTGTTTCCATATTTCTATCTTCATACTCACATATGTGACCAAGTTGCTGCCATTAGTGTCTGTTTGGTGGAAGCTGTTATTTCGCTTGCCGCTAATAATCTCGAGAACTAAGACCCCAAAGCTATAGACATCAGATTTTGTGGAATACAGGCCATGCATAGCATACTCAGGAGACATATAACCGCTGAAACATAGAGTGAAATTTGAGCAAACGGATGACAAGAAAGGTTTCTCAAAGACTTCAACTCATAGGAATACAAAGGGGAAAATAAATTACTATGTTCCAACTACTCTGTTTGTATTGTCAAGGGTTTGATCAATCTCAATAATCCTGGCAGTGCCAAAATCCGCAATTTTCGGGTTCATATCTGCATCTAAAAGAATGTTACTGGCTTTGAGGTCGCGGTGTATGATTGTAAGCCGTGAATCTTGATGAAGGTATAAAACTCCTCGAGCAATCCCTGTAATGATCTTGTTTCGCGTTGTCCAGTCCAATTGACCTTTCTTTTCAGGGTCTGCACAAACAGAGATAGTCATTAGCATATGACTAAGAACCTAGTTTTCAAGAGAAGTATTGAAGTTGCAACTTACCAAACAAAAGATAATCGAGGCTCTTGTTGGGAACTAGCTCGTACACGAGAATCTTTTCTCCACCATCCAAACAAAACCCAAGAAGCCTAACCAGGTTCCTATGTTGAAGCTTTGCTACTAGAAGAGCCTCAGTCTTGAACTCTTGTGCACCTTGTCCTGATGTTTTCGACAGTCTCTTTACCGCGACTTCAGTTCCATTTGGAAGTATACCCTGAAAGAATTGACATTTACCAAACCATGACAGTCAAAGTTTCATACCATCAACTTAAGTAACAAAAATCAAGAAAGTTAAAGAAGTTATTGTACCTTGTATACTTCACCAAATCCACCTTGACCTAGCCTGTTACTCCTGGAAAACTTATCAGTTGCAGCTTCAATCGTCTTAAAAGCGAATTGCAATGAATGTGTAGTTGAAAAATCATCACCAGCTACACAGCAAAAGTTTTACACTGTTTAAAATTCTTCTGAAACAGTAGTTTTTCTAAATCAACATCGTCTCCTAGCTAAGGAGCACTAGCTATAAGAGAAACAGAGCACAGAGACAAATCCGACAAAGAAATCGCAAAATTTCACGAAATAATTCACAATTCCTCTGATTTTGAAGATAAAACGTGACCAAATGTAACAGATACGAACAATGAAACTCACATTGAAAATCAGCATCTCGGTACGATTTTTTCCTCCGGTAAAAAGCAAACGCAATAGCGAGCAGCGGCAGGACAATGACGACGATCGCAACCACAATTCCCACAATTGCTCCCACTGAAAGCGAATGTCCATCTACACAATCGTCAATCACCAAGTAAACATCAAATCTACAGTTGAAAAACAAATATTTTGCACACATTTATTTCCCTAAATTATCTGAAAATCTTCAACCTCGATATTTAACAAAAAAATATATATTATTGGCTGACCTGTCAATTAGATTTTTTTTTTGTCGACATGTCAATTAGATAACGCGTAATTAAGTCCACAAGAAAAAATAAATTATTCTGTTTTTTTATAAAACAAAAGTTCGGATTAGAGTTTGAGCCTTCCTAAAATCCTAAGAATAAAACGGAGTTGAAACTCAAATTCGGTTAACTGTACTTTAGCTTCCACATGTTTTTTTTTCCCCAACTGTTTCCTCATGTTTTTAATTTTTGTTTGACATGTTTTTTTTTGGGTCAAATGTTTGACATGTTAACGATACGATTTCAAATCATATGAAAAACTCGTCATTATCAACAAATTATGAATATGAAAGGTGAGCATAACGTTGACTTATACCAACGAGTATAATCAAAATAATGATAACTTATTGTTTGAAACTTTTGACTTTTTTTTAGCAACGAAAATGTTCTTGTTGTCATCAAAATTAAGAGAGAGTTCATGTTTTTTTTTGTGTGAAATTGGCTAGAAAAGTTCCCTAAAGATTTTGGCTGGTAAAGTAGACAAACCTTTTTTAGTGGCACTAACCCCAATATTATCAAAAGCTCCTAAGAAAGGATAAAGATCCCACCGGACGTAACAGCTCGGCCTCCGAGTAGCACCACCTATATTCGCACGGCAACAGTCTTGATAACTCCGAACATTAGCTCGGAGACAAGCATCACAATTTGCCGGAGATAAATCTGGAGTGCATTCCATCAAGGCGTAAACTCGCTGAAACGTAGTCACTGACGTCACGTTCGCCGCATGATACTTACTACTAGAAGATGACGAAACTCCATTACGTCCTGAGGAAGCAGAATCTATCATTCCAAGTATGAAAGCATCCCAAATTCTATGGAAGTCCGAAACATTCGACGTGATGTTTCCGCCATTGAACCTTACAGTGTGTGGCTCTAGATCCATCGATCCAAAGAAAGAACGGTTCGCGTAACGAATCATGCAAAGAGTATTTGTGCCTGGCCATGAGTAAGCTTCTGTTTGGTTAGGACAGTTTTGTAGTAGCTCTGTAACTCCTTCTGTTAAACAATCTGAGCAATCTTTTGATTCAGATCCAGGGATGCATAAGCCCATTGCGAAGACTCGGTTTGGTTCTTGCCCTATCGAAGAGTTGTAGAAGAAGCCTTCTTGAGCCGTGACATTAGAGGCAAGAGACGAGAGGATGAGTCGACGGTTTAAGTCATAAGTAGTGTTTGGTCTGAAAGTCCCTGCACTGTCCACGCAAATCTGCCCGGACACAAAGACGAAACCGAAGGTCATGAGAACGGATAAGAAGATGGGCAAAATATTGCTTTTACCCATTTTTCAAAATTATGTCTTTCTTGTTGTGTTTGCATGACTCTGTACGCTTTATATATGTTGATTCTGTCAAAACTGGAGGCTCAAAATACTTGATGAAAGCAGTGGAGTTGGTAAAGACTTTGGATATGGGAAGTCAATAATAAACGTTAGTTAATATAGATTTTATTTTGTTTAATGAAAAATTTGGAGAATTTTAGATGTTCAACGTGATACTGTTTTGACCAAAAAGAAAAAAACGTGTTAGTGTTGTTCATTGGTGATTAACGTGTTCATAATAGTGACCCCAGCCACGGAAACAATATGTGTGTTACATGTAGCCACATAAACAATTTATTATCTAAATGTTTCAGGATGAAAGTGATAGATCAAGAAACGAGATTTTTTAACGTGACATTATTTCTCTGTTTTCTTTATTTGTTTTGTTTTGGTTTTACATTAGTATATCTCTCTGTTTTTTTTTTTAAATTGAGATGGCAACAAAATTCCCTAAAATCAACCGTGACGTGGATTTTCAACGAGGATTAACATCGGTGATTGTTGCTTCATCTACAGAACAAGTAAAAGACATGCAGCTAGATTGACCCGGCTCCGATCCTGGGGCTGAGCTTGATGGGTTCGATCCTGGTCCGGTCCTGAAGAAAAATCCAGGTGGCAAAGGCACAGGCAGTGTAATTGAGCTGGTTGTGAGCATTTGGTGAATCGTAGACATTATTGGACGATCTGCCGGATTTTCTTGAACACATAACAACCCAATATGGATGTATCTAATGACTTCATCGATTTTACAATCTTCTATGATACCAGGATCTATGAGCTCTGGCAATGATTTGCTCTCCCAAAGTTTCCAGACCTGTAAAAGTTATGTAAATACATATATATTTAGAACTATGATCACTGTTTAAAGGAGTCAAACAAAGTTTAGGACTATTAGTTTTGTAATACTCACATATGTGACTAAGTTGTTAACTAAACCATCCATCTGGTAGAAGCTGCTATTCTTTTTTCCACTAATGATCTCAAGAGTCAATACTCCAAAGCTATAGACATCTGACTTAATCGAGAACTGGCCATGTGTAACATACTCGGGAGGCATGTAACCGCTGCAAAAGTACAAGTTAATCGACATTGAAAGGGTTGATTTAATCGAATTTAGATATATACTTACAAGGTTCCAACGACTCTTGCTGTATTAGCTACAGTTTGGTCCATTCCAAAGATCCTTGCCATTCCGAAATCAGCGATTTTCGGGTTCATGTTGGCATCTAAGAGAATGTTACTCGCTTTGAGGTCACGATGTATGATTTTCAGCCGTGAATCTTGATGAAGATATAGAATTCCTCGAGTAATCCCACCGATGATGTTGCGTCGCACTGTCCAGTCCAACTGAGTTCTCTTCTCAGGGTCTGCATAGTTATATACATAATTAGCTACATGCAAAAAGAACAACAGACAAAAGTATATTTTCAGTTAAAAAATAACAGACCGAAGAGGAAATAATCGAGGCTTTTGTTAGGAACAAACTCATATACGAGTAACTTCTCGTCTTCTTGCAGCGAAAACCCGAGAAGTCTAACAAGATTTATGTGCTGAAGCTTTGCAACAACAACAACCTCATTCTTGAACTCTACTTCACCCTGTCCTGATGTTTTCGACAATCTTTTTACGGCAATTTCAGTGCCATTCATGAGCATACCCTTGAAAATTATATTTACAAAATTAAGCATAACCGATTCTCCATAAAAGAAGCAAGTGAGGTAGACAAAGAGTATATACTATACCTTGTAAACTTCACCAAATCCACCAGCACCAAGCTTGTTACTCTCAGAAAAGTTACTCGTTGCAGCTTCAATTGTCTTTAAATCAAATTGAATAGATTCCGCTTCATTTATAAAACCAATCAATATTAAGCTCGTGCAAAAGTTCTACTTCAATCTTTTTAGTCTAAAAAACCGAAACCAAACAAAGGTTAAACAGACAAATTACAAACAAAAACAACTAACTTACTTGGAAGTATAATTTCTTGCTGTTGCTTTCTTCTCTTGCAAATAACCAAGCCTACAACAATCAATATTATGGCAACAACAATACCAATGACTATCGCAGCGATAATTCCTCCTGAGCTTCTTCTATCTACACAACACAAAATTCACCAAAAACACAATTATGCAAAGCCAAAACAAAAGGTAAGACAAATTTACTCTGAAATGTTACCAAAAGGACTTGCCTTTCTTGGTTATATTGGCCCCGTTGGCTACAGAAGGCGTCTTTGAAGGCGGCGGTGAATGCAGCAACGAAGGCGTTGGTGGAAGTAAGCCATTAATACCATCAAAAGCACCAGAGAAAGTATACAATTCCCACCGGAAAAAGCAGCTTGGCAGCAATATAATACCACCTTTCTTCCCATGGTACCTCGTATTATAGTAATCAAGACTTTTCTCTAGGCAAATTTTACAATCCTTTGAAGAAAGATCTGGAGTGCATTGCATCAACACTGATATATTCCCGTAAAACGGCTCCGGAGCTACATCCTTTGCATAATATTTACTAGACGATGATAAAGAAGAAGAAGAAGTAGACGATGAATTGTTTCTTACCGAAGAAGAAGCTCTTGCGATGGTACGAAACATCAACTCGTCCCACACACTATCAAATTCCTTCTGGGTTTCTTTGTTTATGTCATAGACATTGTTTAATACATCATATGGCTCCAAGGCCAGTAGCCCGGAGAAAGACTTGTTAGAGTAGCGAACAAGGCAAAGGATATCTTCACCTTGCCATGAGAAAGCGTCTATTTGGTTCCGACAGATCTGAAGTAAACTATCTGAGGCTGTCTGGATACAGTAGGAGCAAACATCGGGTTCAGCACCTGGAGCACACATCCCCATGGCGTAGACTCTGTCCGGACCAAGCCCGGTCGAAACATTGAAGTAGCCGTCGTGAGCCGTGACGTTAGAAGCGAGGGTAGAGAGGATGAGTCTGCGGTTCTTGTCATAAGGACTGTTGAGTTTGAAGATCCCAGCATTTCTGTCACAATTTTGTGCAGAAGTAGAAATGGCACTAAAGCTTATGATGAAGAAGAAGAAGAAGAAACAGAGGACTGATTCACAATTCTTCTTCGCCATTTTTGTTTTCTTTAGATAATGTTAATGTGTGATTCGTATGGTTTGGCAGTTGGCACTTGTTCTTATCCATTTAATGGTATGGTTGAATTTTCTACTTGAATGACTCATGCACATTATTAAAAAAATTGACTACTTTGGAATTTTGTGGGAGACTTTATTAGATTCCAAAAGTCAATCGATACATGTTATCGAGACACACTTTCAATTTTTTTCTTTTTCGTTTTTTTTTTTTTTTGTCAAAGACACATGCTTTCAATTTCGACTGAGGACTAACAGTAATAATCGATGCACTATGAAGAAAAGTCCGGGTAGTTGAGGCACATGCTTGGGCGATGTGGAATATTTTTCTTTAACCCATATTATTGCTTTTTTTTTTTTTTTTTTTTTTTGAAAATATGTAAAAATTAAATTCAAAAAAAACCTTTTTACATCAAGTGTGAACGGTTTATTGAACTGTAGACTGAATATAACTAAAAAATCTGAGAATAAATTGAATTTCATATGTTGATGGTCAATAAGTGGATGCTTATTAAAACCCCCCAATCGAGAAAACCCATTTGGGACAAAACTCGATTGGGGAAAAAGAGTACATACCACTATTGAGGAGTGAGAATCGCTCTTCTTGAGAACCATAGTAAAACGCCCTTTAATTGAGGTCTTCAAGTGTGGTACATCTGTTACGGATCTGTTTGTCTATCATTTTTTGGATAGTCAAAATGGTATTTGGAACTTCTCCATGTCTTCTCGCATTCCTTTCTCTCCACAGGATATGAATTGTTGCTTGAAGCGCATATCGAAAGAGGAACAATGACAATCTGTCGAGGCTGTCCCCATGGCTGGTTCCGGAAATGATTGCTAAAACTTTATCCCAAGCCGTAGTGAACTGAGACTTCAGTATTCCTCTTGTAGAGAAAGCCCAGATTTTTGCTGAGTACCCGCATGTGAAAAATAAGCCCATATTATTGCTTTTGCTTTCTTCTCTTGCAAATAATCAAGCCGACAGCAATCAATATTATGGTAACTACAATAACAACGATTATGGGCGCGATAATTCCTCCTGAGATTCTTGTTTCTGCAGGAAAAACACAATTCAGAAAAAACTTAACTTACACGGAAAAAAAAAACAAGAAACTTCTCTTAAATGTTTCCAAAAAGGACTTGCCTTTCAAGGACTCCTTGACAAATGGGAAGGCAACAACTAAAAAAATAAAACAATCCTCTCTTATTTGTATTGTTCAGAACTAGACAGAAGGGTTAAATGCTTAATATTGACGCCCATGAAAGGGAATTAAAAGACTAAACGAAGACAAGTACCAAACTGAAATCGTTTTCTCTCTAGAATTTTCTGCACAGCTAAAGTTCCATTTCATGTTTGTCTCCTTTAGCTATAGATACCTGACGTGATTTTAAGGGTTTTATATCTTTGATTTTATACGTATTTTAAGTTCTTATCGAGTTTAGGATTATGTTTTGTGTATTTTTGGTTATTTTTAGTGTTTTTTTTATGTTTACAAGTCATTGAAGCTAAATGGAAGAATTGGAGCTGCTTTGGACGTTTTTATACTTCAAGTATCGACCAGAATGAAGAATAAATGAAGTGAAACGTTTTGCAGCAGGGATCGACCGATCCACAAGAGATCGATCGATCCCAGACGCAAAAATTTTCTAAATATTTTTCTCTCCGACTTTTAGACCTAGGGTTTACTATATATATGTTCTGCTCGTGTTTCATAACAGTAACAAGTTGTTCTGAGATATTTTTCGTTCTTAGTTTCATAGTCTTTTGGAGAGATATATCTTACTCTTTCAAGTTGATTTTGAACCTTGTATCTCTTTGTTACATTGATTTCGTTTTATGCAATCAATTGAAACATTCATCATGTTCTCTGTTGTTATATCTAAGTAATCTCTCTGTTGGGTGTAGGGATCTACTCAAGGGGAATTTGATGATTGATTAGGGGTTATTATAGATTAGGGTTTATATTTTTAAGTTCTCTATATCTATAATCTTAATGCTTTTGTTAGGTTGACGAATCTAGCAATTGATCCATAGATAGCTCTGATACAACTTGTGATGGTTAGGTTATCAGAATCGATAGTTTATAGGCCTAGTATCCTTAGCCAACATAAGTAGAAATTAAGTCGTCTAGGTGAACTTGTCGAACTCGTTAGGAATGCTAGCATATAGTCTTATTAAGCTTACTAAAAAATACATGTTAAGATGATTAGCACTACGGAAGTAGGTTATCTTGTTTATTGTGTTTCAAATTCTTGAACATTCATATAAATCTTTGTCCGATTAGATTTCTATCAATCATTGAATCCCTGCGATTTTCCGAATCCATCATTTTCTCTTTATTGATTTACATCACATTTAATTCACTGCTTTTTATTCGATTTTCAATTGTGACAACAAAAATCCACATAGTTTCATCTTACCTCCGTCTGAACATCATAAATTTACAGTGCACTCTAGTCTTCGTGGGATCAATATCATTCTATACTACTATGTTTGCTATGTGCACTTGCAGCGGTTGTGAGAGTTAAAACATGATCACATCACTACCCTAACCTCAAATGCTGACAAGTGCACATAGAAAAGTCTTAGAAAGGAAATATTCAGTATTGGATGAATTTAGAGAAAACATAAAAATAGATGTTTGATTAGTAGAACAAAATATATTATTTGAATCATTGAATGTGTAACAACCGGTTTTTTTTTTTGACAAGAACTCGTCGAGAAGAAGTTGGCGTTGGCGTTGACTGTTGACGTGGAAGAAATTGTTTTCCATTACAAAATAAACATATAACTAGATTGATCTAACTAAAAAAAAAAAAAATTGGGTAAATGTATGGCTATGCCTCCTTTTTGGTTATCTCTTTCCTTTTCGCCTTCCTCGCAATCTCGCATGCTTGAGTTCTCGTGCAAATCAAGAAGAACCTTCTTGCATTTACAAGACCCTTAACTTTGACTTTGACTTTTTGTCACTCGTCACAAAGCCATCTTCTGTTTCACGCTAATCGATTTATTTCATATATATATTTATTTTTTCGTATATCGGATTCGAAGGGATGAAAAACACAGATCGAGGAGAATCATTTATGTGTTACGCCTCTTTCATCTTCCTTTTGCTGTTCTCCTTTCTCACTAACTTCAGAGTATTTGCTCAAGATCCTACTTACAGAAACCACAGCTGTTCGGGTAGAACTTTCTCCAGAACCAGCACTTACTTCTCCAATCTTGAAATCCTTTTGTCCTCTCTCTCATCTCGGAACGCCTCTTACTCCACCGTGTCCCAGAGCACCATCGTCGGGGAACCTCCCAACAGAATCACCGGACTTTTCGATTGCAGCGAAGACTTCTCGCCATAAGCGTGCCGTAACTGCGTGGCCTTTGCCGTCAAGGATACCTTAAATTGGTGTCCCAATGAGAGAGATTTCACACTCGATTACGAAGAGTGTACGCTCAGATACTATAACACTATTGTAGTTACTGCTCAAGATCCCACTTATGTATACCACATCTGTCCGAACACGACAACGTATTCGAGAAACATCACTTACTTCACCAATCTCAGAACCCTTTTGTCCTCTTTTTCTTCTCCTAACGCCTCTTACTCCACCGGATTCCAAAACGCCACCGCCGGGCAAGCCCCGACAGAGTCACCGTACTATTCCTTTGTCGTGGAGATGTCTCGCCGGAAGTTTGCCGTAGCTGCGTCAACTTTGCCGTCAACAACACCTTCAACCGGTGTCGGAATGAGAGAGAAGTCGTGATCTATTACGATGAGTGTATGCTCAGATATTCTAACCGGAATATTCTATCGACCCTAAGTACTGATGGAGGAGTGGTCTTGTGGAACACTCAAAATGTTACGTCTAACCAAAAAGACCAGTTCAGAGATTTGGTGTTGTCCACGATGAATCAAGCCGCCATTGATGCCGCGAGCAGTTCAAGAAAATTCGATGCGAGAAAAGCCAATTTTACTGCGTTGCAGAATTTGTACGGAGTGGTTCAGTGCACGCCTGATCTCACCGGACAAGACTGTTTGCGTTGTCTGCAACAATCCATCAATCAGTTGCCCACTGACAAAATTGGGGGAAGATTTATTGTTCACAGTTGTAGTACAAGATACGAGCTTTACGCGTTTTACAAGGAATCAGCCAGTACAACACCTCCACCTCAGCTTGATTCAGCTCCTCCTCCACCACCACCACTATCGATTTCAATTCCTTCACCACGACCTGGTCTGAACAAATTTTCTTTCGAGACATTCAAAGATTTGCTAAAACAAGGTTTCACATGCGTTCTAATACAAATAATTTCTGAGGATACAGGAAAAGGCGGAAACTCCTCTGTCATAATCATTGCTGTTGTTGTGCCAATCACTGCCATTTTCCTTCTTTCCCTAGCCGTTTTTAGTGTCCGTACTAAGAGAAAAAAGACGATGTATGAGACGGAACCACTTCCTGAAGGTAAAAGACTCCTTTTTATAGGTCGAATGAATAGTCTGTTGTGTTCTTATCTTAATTCAGCTGTTGAAATATTTTCTACAGACACGGATGATATTACAACTGCAGGCTCACTTCAGTTTGTTTTTAAGGCAATTGAGGCAGCAACAAATAACTTTTTGCCGAGTAACAAGCTTGGTCAAGGTGGATTCGGTGAAGTTTACAAGGTATTAGCATTGCATATTCCACAATAAGTAGTTTAGAGTTTTGATCCTTGGAAACGTTCTAAATTGTGTAAAACGTTTTCAAACACCTCACCACCCTCTCGGTTTTGAATCGAAACAAATGACGTAAACCTTGATACTGGAAACCAAGAGAGTGGCGAGGTGTTTGACTAGTATTGTATTTGATTCAGAACCACAATATCCTGATTTGTCTCACGACAATACAAATCATGTAAAACACCTCCCCATAATACTCTGTTTTCCCCTGTTTCCAAATCAAATCACACACATTACACATACTTTTGACCATTGAGAAGTATGGGTTTAAGTGCAACAACCTTGTACTTGCAAATAATCTTCCAATAGTCGCAATACCAGCACACACAAAATTTCCAATAGTACAGAGTTTCGGATCAAAACAAACTCTAGTCCTTGATATCTTCCTTCATTTGTAAAATATACTAACTTCTACAGAAATGCGTTTTGAGTACTTTAGCATTTCATGATCAATCTTACAGCCAATTTCCATACTTCTGACTATTTTAAACATTAATTACTCTTGCAGGGTACATTTCCTAGTGGAGTACAAGTTGCAGTGAAGAGGCTATCGAAAACATCAGGACAAGGTGAAAGAGAGTTTGAAAATGAAGTTGTTGTTGTGGCAAAGCTTCAGCATATAAATTTGGTAAGGCTGCTTGGTTTTTGTTTGGAAGGAGAAGAGAAGATACTTGTCTACGAGTTTGTACCCAACAAAAGCCTTGATTACTTCCTTTTTGGTCAGATAAAATTCAATACTTAGCCTTAAGATATATTTTTCATACTCCATGCCACTCTTTGTTTCTAACATTTGAAATACACATGTGCAGACTCTACGATGCAAAGGCAGCTAGACTGGACAAGACGGTACAAGATCATTGGAGGCATTGCCAGAGGAATTCTTTATCTTCATCAAGATTCACGACTCACAATCATACACCGTGACCTCAAAGCAGGCAACATCCTCTTGGACGCGGATATGAACCCCAAAGTTGCAGATTTTGGAATGGCGAGAATTTTTGGGATGGACCAAACAGAAGCCAATACAAAAAGAGTAGTCGGAACTTAGTAAGTTTTTCTCTTGCCATTTATTGCCTTTCTAGACTGTAATATGCTTTTATGGACTCAACATTTTAAGTATTGTGGCAGTGGTTACATGTCTCCTGAGTATCCGATGTACGGCCAATTCTCCATGAAATCAGATGTGTATAGTTTTGGGCTCTTAGTTCTTGAGATTATAAGTGGAAAGAAGAACAGTAGTCTCTATCAAATGGATGGTAGTGTTGGTAACTTGGTTACATATGTGAGTATAGAGCCTTACAATTTCCATTTTTTTTTTGCTTTATTTAAAAGTGACCAAAGAATAAACTATTAAAATTTTCAATAGACTTGGAGACTGTGGAGCAATGGGTCGCCATTAGAGCTCGTGGATCCGTCCTTTGGAGATAACTACCAAACAAACGAAATAACCAGGTGCATCCATATCGCTTTACTATGTGTTCAAGAAGATGCTGAAGATCGCCCAAACATGTCAGTGATCGTCCAGATGCTCGCTACTAGCTCAATCGCTCTCGCCGTTCCTCGAAAACCTGGATTTTTCTTCCGAAGTAGGCATGAACAAGTTGGAGGAGCAGGTCCATCGATGGATTCGTCGGTCCTCTGCTCCATCGATGATGCTTCCATTACTGATGTAGCTCCACGTTGAAGTCAAAGCTATTCATAATTCTAAATATTATGATATATGATTCTAGACTATTACGCATCGACAGTGAACGAATATTCGTCCAAGTTAAATTATTTCCGTTTTTCATTTTCTTTATGTGCCTGGCAAGTATGAAAATGATGCTCTGTTTTTAAAGTTTGGTTCATTAGAACAAGGAATAGATCTGCTTGTCACGAAGTTAAGCGATGGCATTTTCCTTTGTTCATTTATTACGTGCCCGAGAAGTAAGGGAAATAGTGCTTCCACTTTAATATTTCTTCTGTTAAGAATTGCTTTGTGTGGACTTGTCAGACTTTTAGGCTAATTAATGTCAGCTAAAGGGAGCAATAGAGATAAAGCATAGCTCGGTGATCTCAACAAATCCTCAACTATTGCGGTGATCTGTCTTTATCTCTGTCAATGCTCTGTTATTGGTCGTGTTTGGCTCTGCTCTGTTTTAGGAGCTTTGCTCTGTTTATGACTTTGTTTCCACTTCGGTGGTTTATTTATTCTAAGAGACCAAAAAAAAAAAAAAGCAGAAGAAATATTGAGTATGGACTAAAACATTTAGAAAAAATTAAAGGAAAACTTTAGATTAATAGAGCAAAATGTACTAATTTGCATGTGTAACAAAGGCTTTTTTTTTTTTTGGGTGAATAAGTGGACTAGTTTGCATGTGTAACAATCTGCTTGTAAGGAAAAAGTTGACGTTGACCTCGAAGAAACTATTCTCTTACGGATAACTAATGTCTGGCTTCAGTTCAGATTGATCAGCACTTATAAACAAACAAAAAACGCAAATGAAGGGAGAGGAATTGGGTAAATGTCTAGTTTTATGCCTCTTTTTGAATTTCTGATTCTTTTCAACTCTTTTTTGTTGTTGTTGTCCTTGCTTGTAGTCTTTTAAATCTCAGAGCGTCCCTGGGAGGGATGATAAACACCAATGGAGTAAACCGAAGTATGTCTTCTTGCGCCTCTTACATCTTCATTTTCCTTTTCTCCTTTCTCACTAGTTTCAGAGCTTCTACTCAACATCCCACTTACATATACCACATCTGTCCAAATACAACAATTTATTCAAAAAACAGCACTTACTTCTACAACGAATCCGCCATTAGAACACCTCAACTTCAGCTCAATTCATCTCCTCCAGACCATTACCAACACCACCCACTGGGGTTTCAGTTCCTTCATCGCGACGGCTGAATCAGGTTCTTTCACCACCAGCATCGACGGTTTCAGCTCCTTCACCAGCACCGATGGTTTCAGATCCTTCACCACCAGCACCGAAGGTTCGAGATCTTTCACCACCAGCACCTACGGTTTCAGCTCCTTCACCAGCACCGACGGTTTCAGATCCTTCACCACCACCACCGAAGGTTAGAGATCCTTCACCACGAGCACCGACGGTTTCAGCTCCTTCGTCAGCACTGACGGTTTCAGATCCTTCACCAGGTTTAGACATTCTATTTTCCCACTTCTTAATATTTTCACATGTGTGAGTGAGTTTCTGTATTTGACTACTACTCTTTTGTTTGTTTGTTTGTTACTATTCTATATGTATTTCACTATTGATAACCTCTATCATCAAATCATATGTGGTGATCTGATACAAACTATTTATGTCAACACAGGAAAAGGCCGAAACTCCTCTGTCATAATCATAGCTGTAGTTGTTGTTTCAATCATCGTCATTTTTCTAATTTTCGGAGCTGTTTATTGTTTCTGGACTAAGAGAAAAAGACCTATTTATGAGACGGAACCACTAGCTGGAGGTAAAAACTCCAATGAATGATAAACTATCTTCTAATCTTCTGCTGTGTTCTTATCTTAATTCAGCTGTTGAAGTTGTTTCTACAGATGAGAATGATATTACCACTGCAGGCTCACTTCAGTTTGATTTTAAAGCAATTGAGTCAGCAACGGATAAGTTTTCTGAAAGTAACAAACTTGGTCAAGGTGGATTTGGCCAAGTCTACAAGGTTATATTACTATACACCATTGTATAAGCCTTTTTCCCCCTCCAATACTCTGTTTTCCCCTGTTTCTAAATCAAATCTCACACACATAAATACTCTGTTTTCCCCTGTTTCCAAATCAAATCTCACACACATAAATACTCTGTTTTTCTCCTCTTTCCAAATCAAATCTCACACACATACTTTGAGCATTGTCATGTATGGGATTAAGTCCTTAATTATCTTCCTTCATGTGTAACGAATTCTAACTTCTACCAAATTGCATTTGAGTACTTCTTCAATTTCATGATTAATCTTACAGTCAATTCCATATTTGCTGATTCTTTTTAAATAAATTACTCTTGTAGGGTACATTTCCAAATGGAGTACAAGTTGCGGTGAAAAGGCTATCGAAGACATCAGGACAAGGTGAAAAAGAGTTCAAATACGAAGTTATTGTTGTGGCAAAGCTTCAGCACCGAAATTTGGTAAGGCTGCTTGGTTTTTGTTTGGAAAGAGATGAGAAGATACTTGTCTATGAGTTTGTGCCCAACAAAAGCCTCGATTACTTCCTTTTTGGTCAGTTAAATTCAATACTTAGCCTAAGATATGTTTTTCAAATTGCATGACATTCTTTGTTATTAACATTGTAAATATGAATTGTGTAGACTCTAAGATTCAGAGCCAGCTTGATTGGACAAGACGGTGCAAGATCATTGGAGGCATTGCTAGAGGAATTCTTTATCTTCATCAAGACTCACAACTCACAATCATACACCGTGACCTCAAAGCGGGAAACATTCTCTTGGACGCTGATATGAACCCGAAAGTTGCAGATTTTGGGATGGCAAGAATTTTTGGGATGGACCAAACGGAAGCCAATACAAGCATAGTAGTTGGAACCTAGTAAGTTTTTTTCTTGCCATTTATTGCCTCTATATAGTGTAATATGCTTCTATTAACTTAACATTTTAAGTATTGTTCCAGTGGTTACATGTCTCCCGAGTATGCAATGTACGGAAAATTCTCCATGAAGTCAGATGTGTATAGTTTTGGCGTCCTAGTTCTTGAGATTATAAGCGGCAAGAAAAACAGTAGTCTCTATCAAATGGATGGTAACTTGGTTGCATATGTGAGTATAGAGCCTTAAAACTCGAATTTGTTTTGCTCTATTTAACAGTGGCCAGAGTTCTAATTATGAAACTGTTCAACAGACTTGGAGACTATGGAACAATGGATCACCATTAGAGCTTGTGGATCCGTCCTTCGGAGATAACTATCAAACAAATGAAATTACAAGGTGCATCCATATCGCTTTACTATGTGTTCAAGAAGAAGTTGATGATCGTCCAACCATGTCAGAGATCGTCCAAATGCTCACTACTAGCTCAATCGCTCTCGCCGTTCCTCAACAACCTGGAATTTTCTCCCGAAATAGGCATGAACAAGTAGGAGGAGCAGGTCCATCAATGGGTTCGTCGGCCCTCTGCTCCATCGATGATGCTTCCATTAATCATGTAGCTCCACGTTGAAGACAAAGCTATGCATAAATCTAAAAACTGTGATATATGATTCTAGACTAGTAAGCATGGACAGTGGACAAGTATTTGTCCATGTTAAATTTGTTTCCATTGTTCATGCATTTTCTTTATGTGCCTGGCAAGTATGAAAATGATACTCTGTTTTAACGTTTGGTTTCCCTTAATAAGGATTCATCTTTAGTTAGGCATCATAAACAGAACAAGGACTAGATCTGCTTGTCACAGAGTTAAGAGACGTCACGGATTACTTAGTTGGCACACACAGTAGTTATGAAGAAGCTTAATTCATATTTTGTTCTTGGCTTTTGTTTACTCGACCAGACTCTGTCCCAATGTTCCACAAGTAAATTTGAAGTTGGTGTCTATGGCAAGATCGTTTGCGCAGCTAAATTATGGAAGTTTTTTTTTTTTGTTTTATTCCAACAATGATTCATAATTCATTGTTCAAACCTACTAGTCATTATCAAGAAACTAATGTTTAAAGCCATGTTCATTGTAAAATACTAATATATACCACCAATTTTTTGTTAAAAAAAAAAGAAGTTTATGTCGGATTTTCGTTCGTGATTTCCAGTCCGGGATTTCGCATCCTACATGATTAATTAGGAAATTAGTTTTAATTCAATGCATATATAAATTAATGTATTGTGTAATCATTATTCTCATGAGAGTCTAATATAATTTTTCCTTTACACATCTCTATACTATTAAAAAGAGGTACTCGTGGACCTATTACCAAACAGATTTTCAAGAGTAATTAAATGAGATACTTTCAGCTATCCATCCAAACACTATTAGATTTCTATTAAATAAAGTCATATTAATTTATCTCTATACTATTAAAAGTGAAATACATTTGAGTTATCATTGTTTTCAAACACCTCTTTACTTATTCCTACATCCAAACAATCTTTATATCTAATAAAAATAATTTTTTTAAATAGTATGCAAACTAACACTAATTTCTTAAATTTGTCTGCCCAATTTAAACTAATATACTTGAAAAATATGAATCTCCTTACATATTTATTTGATCTTATTTTAAATTATTAAATAATAGATATAATTAATAAAAATTTAGATTTGTTCTACATATGTTGTGATTCGAATTTTTAAAAACAAACATAAATTACTCAGTCGATGAAGAAAACAATGTGTTTATTCAATATCCCACTTCGGTTAAGAAATTTTGATTTTTTAAACTCTATCAAATCTCGGATTTATCAATGCATAGTTTACGTTTGAAAGTCGGTGCTCATATTATGTTTCTATAGAACTTAGATCTTAAAAGTGGGTTATGCAATGAAACTATATTGCGGGTTACACAAATGGCTGATAATATTTTAGAGACAATAGTCATCACATGAGATAGAAATGGAGACAAAGTTCTAATTTCTATGATTCTCATATCATCATTTAATGTCAAACTACTATTTAGACGTAGCATACATTTCCGGCGTCTCTGGCTTTGCGATAACCAACAAGAGTCAAAGACAATCGCTGACCGAAATAGGACTATATTTACCACAACATGTGTTTTCTCATTTACTGTTGAAACTATATTAAATATAATATAAACTCATGTAAAAAAACAAAAAACTATAATATTTATTAAACGAATAAAATAAAAGTATTTATAAATAATAAAAAAACATAAACGACTACAAATTTATATTAAAATAATTGATCCGCGGTATACCGCGGGTTCGAATCTAGTTTGTATTATTTTTCTCATTAAATTTATCATGGTATTAGAGCATTGATCCAAATTCTATGGATTATGGTTCCATCAGGTTAGCTTCCGCGATGAAAAAAAAACAATCAGTCGTGTTTCCTCTTTATCTTTTTTTACTTCTGTTTCTCGAAAAATCAAAGATAGTTTGTTGATTTTATGTTTTCTTCTACATCGTTCCCATTGTTGAAAAAAAAGAAAGAAGAAAAAGGCGTTCGTCTCTTACAGCTAAATTATTAAATAAAATTTGAAAGTTTTTATTTTATTTTATTTCAACAATGATTCATAATTTATTGTTCAAACCTACTAGTCATTATCAAGAAACTAATGTTTAAAGCCACGTTCATAATAAAATACTAATATATGCGACAATTTTTTTGTTTTTAAAAAAAAGAAGTTTATGTGGGTCTAGTAGGTTGCCTGCTGAAATATCTATCTAGTGAAAGCTACTATTTTCTTCCCATCAATAAATTGTATTGGACTTTACTACCAAAGTATATGTAATGGAATATGAGATCTCCGTCGTGACTTCTCCGTGAAGAAGACTCAGCGTTGTTAACCTGTGACGGGCGTATACTTTAGGGTTTTACAACCATCAGATCCTTTTAGATCGACCCCTTTCTCAAGAAATTCGATCTTGGGAAGAGAAACGGCGTCACTTTATCACCGTTTTAAGAAAAAATGAATTCACATATACATAAAAATATTAAAACAAAAAGGAGATGAATCGAAAGTTTTGAAAAGATTAATCTAAACTTAAGAAACACAAACAATTACAGTAAAAACTTTCCAAGAGTGTGGTGACCTAGTAAGACGGTTGGTTCCTTTGTGTTATGGGTTACATCTATTGGATGGAGAGACATTTTTTAAATAGGAATAGACTAAAGTAGTCTTGGTCGTTCGATTAATTCGGGTTAACCAGATCGGTTTATTTGGAATTTTGGATAATTTTAATTTTAAAAATGTTATCGATTTGAACCGATTAAAATTTTTGGTATAATCGGTTCGGATCTTGTTTTATTCGGATCTGTTTTCGCAAAATAAATCTATTCCAAAATTAAACCAAAACTTGTAAAATTCGGTTTGTTCGGATTATTACAGGCCCAAAATAATAAATATTCACAAATACAAAAGAAAACATGTGTTACAAAGCCCAATAAAAATATAATTAGGGTTTGGTAGACACACTCAAATCCAATCAACTTGACGACGGCTGACCGGTGACGCAACGCTAACGACGTCGGTGGTGTATGGACGCTTGATCCATCCTTCATACGAGACTTGTCATCCGCCAACCGCAATCTAAATCAAGCATAAGACACAGTATGTTAATCTGATTTGATAAAATGAATTAATTGATGATTATCTCTTTCATTTGTGATGAGTTTCGGATAGATCTGAAGACTTACCAGTGAGTCCAATGAGAGCTTGATGATGAGAAACGAATCCAGTGAATAGAGTTGAAGAGAAACGATGTAATGATGAAGCAGAAGAAAAATATAAGAAGAGAGGTGGAGAAAGAAGAAGAAAGGAGAAGAACGAATAAGAAGAAGAAAAAAGAGGAAGAAGAAAGGAGAACACGAGAGAGAGGCTATGTTTAGAAAATTAGGTTTATTGTTTTATATGATGTTTATTAAACCGAACCAACCGATCGGTTTTACTGTGCTGAACCGATCCGATCCGATAACCGAATTCTAATTTAAATCATGCTGATCGGTTTATGTTTCAATTTCAATTAGAATCCGAACCCAAAATTTTTGGTTTAGACCAAACCGATCCGACTAAACCGAACCGACTGCCCAGGGCTAGCTAGACTAAAGGTTGGTTCTCGGTACCGAAAGAAATTATGGACCAAAGGTTTGGAATACTCGTATTTTATAAAATAAAATGAGACATATTATCCATCCGCTTCAATCTGGTCCGGAAAACAAGATATCCGGATGGACCGAATCCGGATAATGAAAAAAAATGGATACCTGGATCCATAATATTTTATTATTTATATTATATATATATATATATATTTTTTGCTTCAGATTTTATATTACCATAATATTTTTTAATTATTTATATATATATTAATATTTTTAGAAAAGATTTTGCCCCAAATTTTATATCGTAATAATATTTTTAATTATTTTAAAAAAATAATTTCAGATATTCAGGGTGGCCGGATCCGGATATCCAGAACCAGCCCAAACCTAGTGGTTGATGACTGTAAAATCTTTTTTTTTTTCTTTTTCATAATTCAGTTTTAGGCTTTATAGCCTAATACTGTAAACCACTCATTAAGATTTAGAAAAAACCTATCATTGTTGATGGGCCTGAGTGCCTATTAGAAGAGATATAAGATTAGAAATTTATCAGTGTTTTAAAATACGCTAATACACAAATATTTCTGCGGAGTATATATGGTAAGTTCAATATTTTTTATTGAAAAATAAATATATAATAGAAAATATCATGAAGTTCAACATATTTACATAATATTGTTGACAGAATAAGCGAAATTAAAATATATTCTTATTTATACACTCGTTCAAGCTAGTAGAGTAAGTCTAAGTGGACTTCTAATCTGATAAGGTCCAATAAGAACTCAAATTTTGAGAATTTATATTGGTCAAGTAACAAATTTTGATTAATTATTAGATTGATCGCCTAGTTTTACCGAATTGAAAAATTCGGTACTTTGACTTCACGTATGCGTATTAACGGCGTTTATGCGGACCTATTGACCGAATTTTAGAACACTAAATTTCAGAGGAAAAAGGAAACTAAACGTTTGATTAGTAAAACAAAATGTCTTATTCGAATGTGCAACTATCGCATATTTTTTTCTTTTTTTTTTCTTTGTGTGAATAAGTCAAAGTACGCGTCAAGAGTTGACGTTGACGTGCAGATATTTTCTCTTAGCGTTAGAGTCCATACTCTATAGTTAACTATTTGGCTTTAGACTGACCAAGACTTAAACAAAACCAAAAAAAAAAACAAAAAGAGAGAGAGAGAAGGAAGAAGAAAAATTGGAGAAATGTCTGGTTATGCCTCTTTTGGTTCTATCTTCCTTTTCGCCTTCCTCGCAAGCTTGAGTTCTTCTATTCAGCAACAAGTCCCTAATTACTTATCCCATAATTGTACTGACACGACAACTTACTCCAAAAACAGCCGTTACTCATCCAATGTTAGAAACCTTTTGTCCACTCTTTCTTTCAACAACCATTTTTTCTCCAGCGGATTCTATAGCACCGCCGCAGGTCAGAGTCCTGACGTGGTATACGGGTTTTTCGTATGCCGGAGAGATCTCTCGCCGGAAGCCTGTCGTGACTACGTTGTCTTTGCTGCCAAGGACACTCTGAATCGATGTCCAGAACAGAAAGTGGGTGTAATATTGTATGACGAGTGTACGCTTCAATATGCTGACCATAATATCTTGTTAGGAACTAGTTCATTCCAAAATGGAACTACTGGATTAATCATGTCGAACACCACATATGTTACATCTAACGAACAAGACCGTTTGGTCGTGTCCACGATGAACCAATCCGCTACGGAAGCTGCGATTAGTAATAGAAGATTCAATGCGAGAAAGACCCATTTTACCGCATTCCAGAATTTGTACGTGTTGGTTCAGTGCATTCTTAATTTGCCGACGGAAAACTGCTCAAGTTGTTTGCAAGGGATTATCGCTCAATTACACACTGACAAAAATGGGGGAAGAGTTGTTGTACCAAGATGTAATGCCAGGTTCGAGCTTTATCCGTTCTTCAATGAAACCATCCTTAGAACACCTCCAACATCATCAGGTCTGATCATTCGATTTTCTTTTGAGACATTCAAGATAATTTGTATTCTTAATCATAACACTTCTTTTTATAGGTAAAACAAGGGTTTTAACTTAGGTCTGATCATAGGTAAAACAAGGGTTTCATATGTAATCTGAGGCCAACTATTTCTGTGTGAATACAGGAGGAAACTCCTCTGTCATAATAATGGCTGTTGTTGTTCCAATCGCCGTCCTTATTATTATTTTCGTAGCTGTTTGTTGTGTGCGGGCTAAGCAAACAAAGACTATTTATGAGACAGAACTACTTGCTGTAGGTAAAAGACTTCTCTTTTAAAGCAGAACGGGATATATTTCTGCTGTGGTCTATCGTAATTCAGCTGATGAAATTGTTTCTACAGACAAGGATGATATTACGACCGCAGGCTCACTTCAATTTGATTTCAAGGCGATTGAAGCAGCAACGGATAAAATCGTGAAGGTGGTTTTGGCCAAGTCTACAAGGTATTATTATATCGTTGCAAATGTTCTACAGTGTGTTAAAGTTTTTGAAACTCCTCACCGCTATCTTAAGTTTTGATTAGGTGCAACAACCTTTTTAACCCTGTAGAATCTTTTTTTCATCATGCTACAGAGCTGCGGAACACAACAAACTCCAATGATTCTTTTTAAAATCAATTATACTTGTAGGGTACATTTCCTAGTGGAGTACAGATTGCAGTGAAGAGGCTATCGAAAACATCAGGCCAAGGCGAAAAAGAGTTCGAGAATGAAGTTCTTGTTGTTGCAAAGCTTCAACATAGAAATTTGGTCAGGCTTCTTGGATTTTGCATGGAGGGAGAAGAGAAGATACTTATCTATGAGTTTGTGCCCAACAAAAGCCTAGATTACTTCCTTTTTGGTCAGTCAAATTCAATTATATCCTAAGATATGTTTTGTAAATTGCATGCCATTCTTTGTTTTTAAATTGTAAAAGCGGATGGTGCAGACTCTACATTAAAAAGCCAGCTTAGCTGGACAATATGGTACAAGATCATTGGAGGAATTGCCAGAGGAATTCTTTATCTTCATCAAGATTCACGACTCACAATGATAGATCGTGACCTCAAAGCTGGTAACATCCTCTTGGACGCTGATATGAACCCAAAAGTTGCAGGTTTTGGAATTGCGAGGATATTTGGAATGGACCAAACAGAAGCCAAGACGAGAAGAATAGTTGGAACCTAGTAAGTTTTGCTCTTGCCATTAAATCCCTACGTAGACTGTAACACGTTTCTATTAACTCAACATTTAAGTACTGTTTCAGTGGTTACATGTCTCATGAGTATGCGATTTACGGCAATTTCTCTATGAAATCAGATGTGTATAGTTTTGGGATCCTAGTTCTAGAGATTATAAGTGGCAAGAAGAACAGTAGTCTCAATCAAATGGATGGTGGTGCTTGCAACTTGGTTACCTATGTGAGTATAGAACCTTTAAAATTTCCATTTTGTTTTTGCTTAATTTGACTGTTACCATAGTTCTAATTATTAAAATGTTCAACAGACTTGGAGACTATGGAACAATGGATCACCGTTAGAGCTCGTGGATCTGTCCTTTGGAGATAACTATCAAACATATATACGATGTTACCAGGTGCATCCATATCGCTTTACTATGTGTTCAAGAAGATTCTGAAGATCGTCCAAACATGTCAGCGATTGTCCAGATGCTCACTACTAGCTCAATCGCTCTCGCCGTTCCTCAACAACCTGGATTTTTCTTCCGAAATAGGCATGAACAAGTTGGAGGTGCAGGTCCATCGATGGACTCGTCGGCCGTCTACTCAGTCGATGATGTTTCCATTACTGTTGTAACTCCACGTTGAAGACAAAGCTTTTTCATAAATCTAAATTGTGTGATATATGATTAAGCATCGACAGTGAAAAAGTATTCGTCCAAGATAAAAAATTTCATGATCTTTATTACTTTATAGAAGTAAAATTTTATACATGGATTCAATGACAATATCGTGAGCTGTACGAAATTGACCAAATCGTTATTAAAATTTCTAACGTAGACTTTGGATGATCAGTCAATGTCTGAGTTATGTGAGTTAGCTCTTAGAAGAGCCTAATTCGCACCTTTCAATTGCCCCTTTCTCAAGAAGTTTGATATCTTGAAGAGAAACCACGTCAGTTTTCCCATCGTTTTAAGAAAAAAGGAATTCACATATGCATAAGCCGCCGTGGAAAAAGATTAAAGAAAAACCAAAGAGAATAATCGGAACTATAGAAAGACTAATGAAATAGGTGAGGTAAACAAAGAAGGGAGACGATGAGGAGAGTGTGATGGCTAGACCTAGTGACTTCACTGACTTTTATGTGGCGCCTTGGCGGTAGATAATGCCAGAATCTAGGAGTTGTTTTTTTTCTTCTGATAATTCAAAACCCTAGTTTTAGGCTTTTATTAAACTGTATTGCACTTTACTACCAAAGTATATGTAATGGAATATGAGACCTCCGTCGTGACTTTGTTTTTTGTTTTTTTTTCGTCATCCTCCGTCGTGACTTCTCCGTGAAGAAGACTCGGCGTTGTTAACCTGTCACCTGTGACGTATACTTTAGGGTTTTACAACCATCAGATCCTTTTAGATCGATTGCCCCTTTCTCAAGTATTGAATTTCTTGGAGAGAAACTGCTGCCTCTACCGTTTTGGCATTTACATTTACACAATACTGCATATACATAAAGGAAAAGAGAAATTAAAATCATAATTTTTGACGAAGGAATAAAAAATATGAGAAATATTTTGTTTTTGATTTGTCTCATGCCTAGCACAAAACGGTAAAGGCAGCTACTGAGAATATCTTGGGGATTCTATGGTTCCGAGTAATCAGCACAATCTTTGGAGTGGTTATTAACTCAAAGATTGTTTCCACAAGATCACAAGATTGATTCCACAAGATCAGAAATATCCCTTAAATATATTTGTTATTTTAGAAAATTTTTCCTTTCTTTTTAATAATTCAGTTTTAGGCTTTATAGCCTAATAGGCTATACTATAAACCACTCATTAAGACAGAGAATAAATCTATGAGTCAGTATTGGATTAGAAATTTCAGAGGAAAAAGGTAAGCTTTAGTCAGGCCGGAGTATTGATTCCTCATAACGAAAGCCCATAGAGGAAGGGCTTCATTTGACCATCAATCAATAAATGGACCACTAAATATATAGTAGAACCTCTATAAATTAATATTCGATAAATTAATAACATTATAAAATAATTAAATTTGTTGGTTCTAAATTGGACCGGTGTAAAAATAAACAAAATTCGATAAAATAATAAGATAATATATTTTTTAAAATCTCTATATAAATATATGGTTCTATTAATAACATAAATTAATAATCATGTAAATTTGCATATATATATATATATATATTAAAGATTTTTAATGAATTTATGTTAGAACTCATCACTAACTTTTTTATATAAAAATTATTATGCTGTATTTTAAACTATCTAATTTTTATAATGTATATAAATTTGTCATAAAAATAAGTAAAATTTTCTATAAGTTTTTTAAATTCTAAATATACATAATTTTTATATCAATAGTCATATAGACTGTTTAAATACAACAATTGAGGTCACTAATCATAAATTTAAATTTATCTTAATCGTTTATAAAAGTGAATTTATCTATAATATTTGTTATTTATTATCAAAATAATTTCATTTTTCTTTTAAATTTTAAACTTTCAAGTCTAAAACTATTAAAATTTATAATATTCAGAACATTAATTTTATTTAGATCAAATTGTTTTAATTTATGTATCTTTCACTTTTAACAAAACTCTCTATAAATTAATAAATATTATTTTATACTATAAATTAATATCATTATAATAATTTATAGAGGTTTTACTGTAAATAGTAGTCAGCAACACGGGAGAGGAACACACCATAAGGAAAAAAGTAAAAAAGTAAACGTTTGATTTTATTTTATTATTTGTCGTCAATTAAACGTTTGATTAGTAAAACAAAATGTCTTATTCGAATGTACAAATATCGCATATTTATTTATTTGTTTTTTTTTTATTATTGAATAAGTCAAATTACGCGTCAAGAGTTACGTTGACTTGCAGATATCGTGTCTCTTAGCGTTAGAGTCCATATTCAATAGTTAACTATTTGGCTTTAGATTGACCAAGACTCAAACAAAACCAAAACAAAAGGAGAGATAAAGGAGAAGAATTGGAGCAATGTCTGGTTATGCCTATTTTGGTTCTCTTTTCCTTTTCGCCTTCCTCGCAAACTTGAGTTCTTCTATTCAGCAACAAGCCCCTAAATACTTAGACCATGTTTGTCCTAACACGACAACTTACTCCCAAAACAGCACTTACTCATCCAATCTTATAAACCTTTTGTCCACTCTTTCTTCCAACAACCTTTTTTTCTCGAGCGGATTCTATAGCACCGCCGCAGGTCGGAGTCCTGACGTGGTATACGGGTTTTTCGTATGCCGGGGAGATCTCTCGCCGGAAGCCTGTCGTGACTGCGTTGTCTTTGCTGTCAACGACACTCTGAAACGATGTCCAGAACGGAAAGTGGGTGTAATGTTGTATGACGAGTGTACGCTTCAATATGCTGACCATAATATCTTGTTGGGAACTAGTTCACTCCAAAATGGAACTACTGGATTACTCATATCGAACACCACGAATGTTACATCTAACGAACAAGACCGCTTCAGAGATTTGGTCTTGTCCACGATGAACCAATCCGCTACGGAAGCTGCGATTAGTAATAAAAGATTCAATGCGACAAAGGCCAATTTTACCGGATTCCAGAATTTGTACGTGTTGGTTCAGTGTATTCTTGATTTGCCGAGAGAAGAGTGCTTTAGTTGTTTGCAACGGATCATCGCTCAGTTACGCACTGACAAAATTGGGGGAAGAGTTGTTGTACCGACTTGTAATGCCAGGTTCGAGCTTTATCCGTTCTTCAACAAAACCATCCTTAGAACACCTCCAACATCATCAGGTCTGATCATTCGATTTTCAAGATTTGGTAAAACAAGGGTTTCATATGTAATCTGAGGTCAACTATTTCTGTGTGAATACAGGAGGAGAAGGTGGAAACTCCTCTGTCATAATAATCGCTGTTGTTGTTCCAATCGCTGTCCTTATTATTATTTTCGTAGCTGTTTGTTGTGTGCGGGCTAAGCAAACAAAGACTATTTATGAGACAGAACTACTTGCTGTAGGTAAAAGACTTCTCTTTTAAAGCAGAACGGGATATATTTCTGCTGTGGTCTATCGTAATTCAGCTGATGAAATTGTTTCTACAGACAAGGATGATATTACGACTGCAGGCTCACTTCAATTTGATTTTAAGGCGATTGAAGCAGCAACGGATAAATTTTCGGAATATAACAAACTTGGTGAAGGTGGTTTTGGCCAAGTCTACAAGGTATTATTCTATCGTTGCAAATGTTCTAGGTTATGTTAAATTTTTTGAAACTCCTGACAGGTCTCTTAGTTTTGAATCGAAACAAATCATGTAAATCACTTTCCCACAATACTCTGTTTTCCCCTGTTTTCGAATCAAATCTCACACTTTCGTTGAACATTGAGCTGTGTATGGGATATTAGGAAATAATGTCTCATATCGGATGTGGATAGAAATCTTAGCTGGTATATATAAGATAGGCGATTGTCTAAAATGGACCTATTTTTTGTATTTAATCCTATAAGATATGAGATTAGGTGCATTGGTGCAACAATCTTTTCAACCGTGTAGAATCTTTCTATTATCATACTACAGAGCTACGGAACACAACAAACTCTAGTCATTGTCTTCCTTTTTACAGAATTGACTCAAGTTCTTTTTCATGTTCGAGGCTAATCTTACACTCAATTCCCACACTAATGATTCTTTTCAAAACCAATTATACCTGTAGGGTACATTTTCTAGTGGAGTACAGATTGCAGTGAAGAGGTTATCGAAAACATCAGGGCAAGGCGAAAAAGAGTTCGAAAATGAAGTTCTTGTTGTTGCAAAGCTTCAACATAGAAATTTGGTCAGGCTTCTTGGATTTTGCATGGAGGCAGAAGAGAAGATACTTATCTATGAGTTTGTGCCGAACAAAAGCCTCGATTACTTCCTTTTTGGTCAGTCAAATTCAATCATAGCCTAAGATATGTTTTGTAAATTGCATGCCATTCTTTGTTTCTAAAATTTTAAAAGTGGATGGTGCAGACTCTACATTAAAAAGCCAGCTTAGCTGGGCAATACGGTACAAGATCATTGGAGGAATTGCCAGGGGAATTCTTTATCTTCATCAAGATTCACGACTCACAATCATACATCGCGACATCAAAGCGGGTAACATCCTCTTGGATGCTGATATGAACCCAAAAGTTGCAGATTTTGGAATGGCGAAGATATTTGGAATGGACCAAACAGACGCGAAAACAAGAAGAATAGTTGGAACCTAGTAAGTTTTGCTCTTGCCATTAATTGCCTACGTAGACTGTAATACGCTTCTATTAACTCAACATTTAAGTACTGTTTCAGTGGTTACATGTCTCCTGAGTATGCGATGTACGGCCATTTCTCCATGAAATCAGATGTGTATAGTTTTGGGATCCTAGTTCTAGAGATTATAAGTGGAAAGAAGAACAGTAGTCTCAATCAAATGGATGGTGGTACTTGCAACTTGGTTACCTATGTGAGTATAGAGCCTTTAAATTTTTCATTTTGTTTTTGTTTAATTTGACTGTTACCGTAGTTCTAATTATTAAAATGTTCAACAGACTTGGAGACTATGGAAGAATGGATCACCATTAGAGCTTGTGGATCCGTCCTTTGGAGATAACTATCAAACAGACGATGTTACCAGATGCATCCATATCGCTTTACTATGTGTTCAAGAAGATGCTGAAGATCGTCCAAACATGTCAGAGATCGTCCAGATGCTGCTCACTACTAGCTCAATCGCTCTCGCGGTTCCTCGACAACCTGGATTCCCCTTCCGAAGTAGGCATGGACAAGTTGGAGGAGCAGGTCCATCGAATGACTTGTCTTCTCTCTACCCCATCGATGATGCTTCCATTACTGTTGTAACTCCACGTTGAAAACAAAGCTTTTTCATAAATCTAAATGGTGTGATATATGATTCTATAATATTAAGCATTGACACTGAAAAAGTATTCGTGCAAGAAAATAATTTTTTATAATCTTGAAAGAAGTAATTTTTTATACATGGATTCAATGTCAATACCGTGAGCTGTACGAAATTGACCAAATCGTCATTGAATTTTCTAACGAAGACTTTGGATGATCAGTCAATGTCTGAGTTAGCTCTTAGTAGAGCCTAATTCGCACCTTTCAATTGCCCCTTTCTCAAGAAGTTTGATATCTTGAAGAGAAACCACGTCAGTTTTCCCATCGTTTTAAGAAAAAAGGAATTCACATATGCATAGGCCGCCGTGGACGAAGATTAAAGAAAAACCAAAGAGAATAATCGGAACTATAGAAAGACTAATGAAATAGGTGAGGTAAACAAAGAAGGAGACGATAATGAGAGTGTGTGGCTAAACCTAATGACTTTAGGTGGGGGTAGATAACGCCAAAATTCTAGGGACTTTTTTTTTTTTGGATAGTTCAAAACCCTGATAGTTTTAGCCAAAAGAACAAAATTCACTAATCTTTTTTTCCTAGCGGACAAGGGAAAACAATCGGATTTTATTTAAACAAATCTCATTAAAAGATTGAAAAAAACCGTGATTGGTTAATGGGTCTGACCCGTCTGAGTGGCCATAAGAATGGAAAGCGAGAAGAGAGACGCGAGTCAATTATGACTCTTAACCATTTTCCTTTATTACGTGCCCGAGAAGCAAGTAAAATAGTGCTTTTATTTTCTTCCGATTACCATACTTTGAGTCTATTCAAAGCCTCCAATTTCCAACAGAATGATAAGCAATCGATATATAAGGAAGAACAATTCTTGGTTTCACCCATAAAGGTGAACCTCTCTTATTTGCCTTTTTTTTATTAACCAATCAGAATTTGCCATATAGTCTAATTAAATAAATTAAAATAACTAATATTATCTAAATAAGATAATTAGATTAAATCATTGAAACACTCAAAATTAAATTAATTGTGGAGACATTAATTAGGGGTAGAGCCGTAGAGGGGTGGGGATATTGGTCTTGAAAAAAAATCATAATCTTACGACAAGTCTATCTTGGTTCAACTACTTCCCTCTTGTTTATTGAACAATCTTCGTCATGCTCAACCCTCTTATATCCTCTCTCATTGATACCAAATTCATCTTCTTTTCTACTTCTATTTTCTTCTGTGTCTCATGAAACCCAAATCAGAGTTCAACTACTTGTAAATTATTCTGCTGCCTGAAATTTCCAAATACAAAACTACAAAGATCCTCAGATTCTTGAATAACGCAAAAATTCATAATTTCACAAGTAGTTGGCTTTCTTCTAACAATCATGACTTCCATTAGAACAATGTATAATTCTCAATTCCATTTCACAGCATACAAATAACAAGCTTGAAAGTTCTTAATTTAATTACTCTATTAATAATTAAACATCTTCAAAGTTTGTACCAAGATTGGAAGTTTCTTTTAATTCAATTGACCATCTTCTAAGTTCAAATATTTAGAAAAAAAAAGAGTAGAAGTAGTAAGACCAACAAAAAACCTTAAGTGACGTCTCTGTATAGCTGTTGAAGAGCCTGGGTATGGAAGAGAAGAGCCTGAATGTAGTAGAGAAGCGCCTCCATATAATTGCCGCCTCTGTAATTGCTCTTTCTCCACCATGCCTGATGTCGTCACCGAGCTGACTCCGATTAACAGCTTCGATTTAGCGTCAAAGGAGATCCAATTTTTATTTGAAGCTCTATCTCTTTGTGGCGATCTCTCTCTGTCTCTTTCTTTGTCACGATGAAGAAGATGAACAAACCGATTTGGCAAATGGATTTAAACCGGGTTAAAAGGATTGGGCAATCACTATTTCAAAACGCAATTTTGTGGAACTGATAGCAATTTAGAAATTTTAAATTCTCAGGTGGAATTGGACAGAAAAAAATTGTTTGAGGGTTAACGTCCTTAAATGTGATAGTAAAGGTGGAATTTTCAAGAGTTTTACATTTTGGGTGAATTGAGACAAAAGCTAGAGGAGGTTTGAGGCAGTCAACCCTTGTTTTAATTTTTTGTTCTCGCTTTTTTCCCACACTAGAGAAGAGATTAGTGTTATACAAACATATTCTTTTATTCATGTTAGGTGTTAGATTACTAATTTTGTGGTCAACATCGTGTTAGGTTCATCGTCGTAATCTTCAATTAATCTTGATACTATATCTCTATACTATTAAAAATAAAGCACATTTGAGTTATCATTGTTTCCAAACACATCTTCACTTATTCCTACATCCAAACAATTTTTATATTTAACAAAAAATAAATATTAAAAAATTGCATAGTATGGAAACTAACACTAATTTTAAATTTCCAAAAATATATATATTCAATTTAAACCAATACACTTGAAAAATATGAATCTTCTTACACGTATATTTGATCTTATTTTTAAATTATTTTGAATTATTATATAATATATACCATTAATAAAATTTTAGATTTTTTTCTGCATATGTTGTGATTCAAATTTTTAAAAACGGACATAAATTAATCAATCGATGAAGAAAACAACCAAAAACTATTTCAAGAGATTTTAAATGAGATAATTTTATCATTGTATATCTATACTATTAAAAATAAACACTTTAATTTCTATAGTCAAACACTATTTCAAGAGATTTTAAATAAGATATTTTTATTATTACATCCAAACAACATTTCTCTTCTCTTTAAATAAATATTCACCGACGGTGTACCGCGGGTTCGACTCTAGTATTATTCTTTAATAATCCACACTTGAATAAATTATTGAAATGAAATTCGAAAATGATAATTCAAGAAAATTTAAATTTTAAGAGAAGGGAACTCGCAAATTTATATTTGTATAAGGTGTTTGATATTTTGTACCATTTAACTAATTATAGGATATATATAAATTTACAGAAAGCTTAATTATTGCGGTGATCTGTTTTTATCTCTATCAATTCTCTGTTATTGGTCGTGTTTGGCTCTGTTCTGTTTTAGGAGCTTTGCTCTGTTTATGACTTTGTTTCCACTTTGGTGGTTTATGACGACAAAACAAAACAAAATGTTTGATTATGAAATATTGAGTATGGACTAAAAAAACTTAGAAGACAAATTAAAGTGAAACGTTTGATTAATAGAGCAAAATGTACTAATTTGCTGAGTGCTTCTTCTACACAGCAATAAGACCCCTTATATTACATCTACTTACAAGTTACAAGACCTTTTACTTTGACTTTTGATCGTCTTTCGTCACAAGACCATTCTGTTTCACGCTAATCAATCGGATTAGGAGAGGGAAAAAAACATCAATCGAGGAAACCGAAGCATGTCTTCTTGCGCCTCTTTCATCTTCCTTTTCCTTTTCTTGTTTCTCAATAGCTTCAGAGTTTCTGCTCAAGATCCCACTTACAACTTCCACAGCTGTTCGAGTACACCAACTTTTTCCAGAAACAGCACTTACTTTTTCAATCTTGAAACTCTTTTGTCCTCTCTCTCTTCCCCCAACGCCTCCATCTCCAACGGATTCCAGAACACCACCGTCGGGGAATCTCCTGACACAGTCACCGGCCTTTTCGATTGTTGCGACGATGTCTCGCCAGAAGTGTGCCGTAACTGCGTTGCCTTTGCCGTCAAGGACACCTTTATTCGGTGTCCGAACGAGAGAGATGTCAAGCTCTTTTACGATGAGTGTACGCTCAGATACTCTAGCTCTATAGTAGTTTCTGATCAAGATCCCAGTTTCTTAAACAATTTTTGTCCCAACAGGACAACTTTTTCCAGAAACAGCACTTAATTCACCAATTTAAGAATCCTTTTGTCCTCTCTTTCTTCCCCCTACGCCTCCTACTCCACCGGATTCCAAAACGCCACCGCCGGGCAAGCCCCGACAGGGTCACCGGACTTTTTGTTTGCCGTGGAGACTTGATACAGGGCGGTTTGCTATGTTTTGGGCTTTTATTTAAATTGTTTTGGTTTTATTTAAATTCTTTCGATAAGGCTTATTGATACAATTATTTCCTTTTCGTATTAGGATCTGGTGTTGGTTTTTACTATATATATTGTTCTCTTAGGTTTGTGAGAGATCATCTTCTTATTCATTGAATTATTACAAGAGTATTCTTCTCTTAAAACCCTTCTTACGGATAAAACCTCGAGTTCTCAACGGAATTAGGTTGACATTGATCTTAGGCATTCAAAGACTAAATAGGATCTTTGTGTTATCGTAGCTTGGCTACATCAGTTGGTATCAGATTCAGGTACTTTAAAGTCTCAATTAAAGTCCGATCCAGTTCATCTTTTCATTCGTTTCTATGGCTCCTCGAAAAAATCTCGATGAGCAGCAAGAAGAGTTTCGTCAAACTCTTGATAACTTCACAGAGGGTCTTCATAATGCTCTGCAAAATGCTATTGAGAACGCTTTGACAACTATTCTTCAACAACAACAGGAACAGGGCGTCCGACACGCTGTAAGGGAAGACTCCGATGAAGAACTGCACGAGAACCTGTTCGCTGACCCGGGTGGTCGTCGACCTCGTCGTCAACACCAGAACATCGACAGACAAATCCGAGTTGAGCCAGATAATAACGAAGTTGTGCAGCAAAGACGTTGGGAATCTGGGTTTCGACTTGATATTCCTGAGTTTTTGGGAACATTAAATTCAGAGGACTTTGTCGATTGGCTCCACATGGTTGAAGAGGTGTTGGAGTTTAAACAAGTCCCAGATGATATGCGAGTTCCTTTGGTCGCAACTCGTTTCAAGAGCCGTGCTATGGCATGGTGGATTCAACTCAAAGAATCTCGTCGTCAGAGTGGGAAAGATAAAATCACGTCGTGGGAAAAACTAAAAAAATATATGAGGCGTAGCTTTCTTCCTTATAACTATGAACGTACACTATACACGAAGCTACAAAATCTGAGGCAAGGGTCGTGGTCAGTTGATGATTATGCATCTGATTTTTTTCAGATGGTAGCTCGGGCAACGTTATCGGAAACAGAGGATCAACTTGTGTCGAGATTTATTGGCAGTCTCCACACACAACTACAGTTACCACTCCAACAATTCAATCCCGCTTCAGTATCAGAAGCTCATCAATGAGCCATAGGAATGGAACAGCAATTTTGATCCAATTGGTCTGCGTCAGGATCGAGAACGCGAGTGACTCAGATAGGAGGAACTGACGGGGGAACAACAGAAATTCTGGCTTTGCGGCTTCCTGCTACAACGTCCGGTGGTGCTGGAGATTCCATAGCCATGTCGCGACCTCTTAGGACTAACGCGCTTCGATGTTTTAGTTGTGGAGAGTCAGGGCACAAGCAGACCGCTTGTCCGAATCAGACTCGCCGCGGATTGTTAACACAAGAAGTCGATCTTGATTCAGCTCCACGATTTGATGAGTATTCGTCTGACCAAGAAGACGGAGTTGCTATGATTCAAGGTGATGTAGGACAAAATCTTGTCATTCGGTGTAGCTGTCTGTTACCAAGGGCCTCGCTGGAATCTTGGTTGCGTTCGACTCTATTTCGTACCACTTGCACGATTCAAGGGAAAGTTTGCAAGCTGATCATTGACTCCGGAAGCTGCATAAACGCTATCTCTCAGGAGGCAGTGCAGAAACTAGGACTCAAACCAGACAAACATCCGGCACCGTACCCGTTGGTGTGGCTCAACAACACAACAGAGCTCATCGTGTCAAAACAGGTCATGGTGACATTTTCCATTGGCTTATATCAGGATACAGTGAAGTGTGATGTCGTTCCAATTTACGCTTGTCACTTGTTATTGGGACGGCTGTGGCAATTTGATCGCGATGCTCATCACAAGGGCCGAACTAACACATATAGCTTTATATTTAATGAAAGGACAGTAACATTGTTACCATCTCAAGAGCTTCCAGAAATGACATTATGCTCCTCCCGTACTAAAGCAACTGACACAACACAGCCACAGAGTAAGTCTTTGTTGACAATACCAAAAGCAGCTTTTGAAAAGCACTTAGGAGAGTCAGATGTTGTGTGGGCCCTAGTGGCATCTGATGTCTAGAGTTTTAACCCAATTAAATACTGCAAGTGCACAGAACAATCACAATAATATAAAAGAAATCGAATCCACAGAGACCAAGGTTACACTATGAAATTATAAGATTTTAATTCAAAGCTAAGACAATGAGGTTTTTGTGTAATTTTCGGAACAGCAAATAATAAAATAAAATCGGTGTAAACAATTAATAAAAAGCACTAGGTCAAGGTATTTCGCTGGTGATTAGGAGACAAGGCTGAGCAACTATTCAGGGCTAATTAACTACCGGTCTAGAACTCAAACACAAATGAATGTCACCTCACTCTCGTGATATATCGTCACCTTTATTTAACAACCTAGATACCGAAACTCTCGCCCGGACCTAATGAAGACGATAAGCATTAACAAACAGGTTCAATATGTTCACAATCAATCGCAGCAATCAACTCTCGTTGGCTGCGCACCAATTGCTCACCAATGATTTTTCTAGCAACTTAGAGCACTCTCATGAATAAGTTTAACCTAAAAATCATAGGCTAGGTGATCAGACTAACCTAGGCATTACGAACCCCTATTGGCGAAGACATATAAATTCCATTCCTATTTGTGCTCAGCCATTAACAACCTAAATCACCATTGAAAACCTTAACCTAGCTATGGATCTACTCACACATGGCAAAATCAAACACAACAAAGCAAGGAGATGAATTCATGATTTATTGAAAGAATAAGGTTCAGGAAAACTTCTCAAACAAGTTGTGGATTGATCGACAGTAGGAGAATAGATATCCAAAGCTGAGTAATATAAATCCAAATCGAACCAAGGAACAAAGTGTGGAGTCTTGAAAACCAAAAATAAACCTAGAACAAGAACTGAGTCTGAAAACGAACGTGGTACAAGTCTGAGGCGGCTTGCCTCTATTTATTCTAAAAATAAAATAAAATAAATTAAAAACGCGTCCCTAGGTAAAATAGGTCGAGCAGGTGCTCGACAGGTCCGACCAGGTGCTCGTGCAGCCAGAAAATCGTCTTTTGGCTCAAATTTGCTCCTTTTGCTCCAATGTCTTCCAACATCTTCAATCCATGCTCCACAGCCTTAAAATACCTGATAAGACACAAAAAGACTAGAAAAGACTCGAAAACAATAAGAAAAGACTAGCTAAAATGGGACAAAATACTAATATATCAACTCCCCCGGACTTAGACCTTTGTTTGTCCTCAAACAAAACAAGATCAAGAACTGAGAAGAGGTTTGAAAATCACGGGAACTCACTTGCTTGTTGGAAAAATTTCGAACTTCATACCTTCTTCACTGGACCTTAGGACATGTATCGTAGTTAGCCGTGGGGTTCATAACCTAACCTTAATAACTCACAACCCAACAGAAGTTTCGGAATCCCCACTGTCATCTCTTACATAGATTAATGAAAATAAAGTACAGTGATCTTACCAGGGGACCTCGGTCCAAAAGGTGCCAACTTCTTCTAACCAAAGACCCTCTCCCATATAACTTTCCTCTCCCCTCTTTCCCTTTTTCCACGCCATCATTTTTCTGTTTATTCTTTGCAGCCATCGGTTTTCATTTGCCGATGCTTCACCCTTTAACACAGCCATCACTTTTCTGATGCTTCTTCTTTATTTTGTGGGACGAATCTCCATGAGGTCGCAAAAGATACACGGGTTTACGCATCATCCCTTGGTTCACTTTGATTTTTAGTTTCCCTTACAACAAGCTTTCCATGAGGTCACAAAGGATACACGAGTCTACGCATCATCCCTTGGTTCACTTCGGCTTGTTGCTTTGAACTTCTCCTTTTTATTTTCTTTTTCCCTTATTTTCTTTCTTTTTCTCGGTGTAATGAAGGGGAGTGAGAGAGGAGTATCATACTTTGTGGAGAGTTGCGTGGTCTTGTTTGGCTCGAATAGGTCTTCCCTAATGAACATCAAACCTCTGAGAAAGAAATTGAAGATCAGGTTAGGGTCCAATAAAAATTAGAGATGACATAGGTTCAGCCTATTTTCCGCTGAGCGTGAGCTTTGGGGAATATTTAATCCGCCCAATGCCTTTCCGATACAGAACTTTGGCCAAGCTGTGAGTCATATAAGTAATCCTTAGTCTGAAAATAAATCCAATAGATAAAGTTCATGATTCCCAAACAAGCTTTTGACTCGATAAAACTCTAAAACATACTCGATAAAAGTAAACCAAGCGGCAGGACCTGATTCACTAAAAATCTAAGACTCTTGGGACTGACACAACAACAAGACTCAATAGAATATAAAATAAAATAAAATAACTAACCACTCCCCCGGACTTAAATCACACCGTCTCCGGTGTGATAAAGAACTAGAGATTGGCGACAAAGAAAAATAAAAAAAACACACATGGATAATACAATGATGATAAAGGGTAAACGGGGGATATCACTCAGTTGTCGCGGTGTCGTGGTCGTCGCCCATGGAGCACCCTGGTGGAGCAGGTGCTCGCCTCTTCCTACGATGCAATGGCTGCCCGGAGCCTGAGGTTGAGTTTGAAGGTCGTGGTGAGGCAGCTGCTGCGGCGGTGGTATGACAACATCCTCGTGCCAATGTTTGCATGATCCTCTGCATGAGGTTGTTGTTCTTTTTTGTTGACTCGATCATCCACCTCCTATACTCGGCAGTGTCAGCATCATCAGAGATGGGTGGAAGATCAAACTCACCTTGAGTAGAGGCGGCATGATAAGGAAGTGCGAGGCGCGGGACTGGAGTGGCATCATCGTCGGTGTCATGACGAGATATGCTTAGACGAGATGTGCTCGCCCTAGCTGATGATGATTGGCCCGGGAGGGGGATAAGGTATTCTGGAGGTGGGCGGAACGCAAGATCTTCCATGGTGTAGAGCTCAGTCACGACCGGGTTCAGAAGTTCGATGAGGTTAGACTCCTCGGTTGCAGTGATGAAATGGTAGTTGGATGGTGCAAGGATGATCTTTGAAGTGAGCAGGTGCTTCATATCCATTCGTGAGAGCTGGGTGACACATGAAGCGGATGAGAGATCCACTTGGTGATGGCGGAAAAGCGGAGTTAGGAGACTCCCTATTCGCTCAACTCTCAGTCCCTTGTTGTTCTCCGTTGGGCTGTCCTTGATTCCGTAAATCACCTCGGCAAAGCGGACGCCTAGGTTGGAACGGTACACCTTGAATTGTTCCGTGTTCCCATTCCCTACAATATGAGCACATCCCAAGAATAATAGCAGCAACTCATCGATATGAACTTTGTTACCTACATCCCGGGCAAAAAGCATGTTGCTGAATATTCTCGCACATATGCGAAGTGCGGGATGACGGAGGCGGTTCTGACTTGCAGAATTGGACGAGTAAGGGCCCGAGGCGATATGGCTCCAGAATTCTTTGGACTGTGCGAATGTCTTCGGTGAATCCAGTTTGGTGACCGTCTCCCGGAAACCATACAAAATGCAAAAATCCCACATAGCTATGTCGTACTTCGTTCCTCCAGCAAAAAACGAAAAATGTACCTTCTTCAAGTGTTGGGGAGTTCGGATCTTTGTAAGTGAGAGTGGCGGTGGCTAGGCATTGTCTGACAAGGTCCGAGTAAAGCACATCTTCCTCTAGCGCGAAAGACATACAATGCGCGTGGCTTAGGATCCTCTGAACTTGGTCTTGGAGACCTAGTTGCTGAAGCGTGGTCTCGCACATGTACCTCGTAGGCTCTAGCTTCAGCCCGAGAAGCTGATTGTAGTAATAGGCATCGCGAGTGTCCCACGAGTCCGGTGAGATGGGTGGGAGCTCCTTGATTCCGAGATCGAAAGGCGTGTTTTCGGGGCAGGGCCACGGGTGCGTGGCGAGTCTCTCGGCGGTGGCGGATCATGTGGAGGTGCTAGCTTTGCCTTTTCCCTTGTTAGTGGCGAAGAACTGCTTCGGAGGCATGATGTGACGTGGGGCTTGCAGTCAGGGCAGCGAAAAACGGAGCTTGGCCTAGCGTGAAAGAGTCGAGGGCGACTTGCGGTGAGGCGGAGTGCGACGTGACAGAGTGATACAAGTTCGGCGGTGGCAGAGAGATCGGAGTCACGGATCTAGTGGCGAACCGTGAGAAGTGGGTGGGGTCTCACGAAAAGCTAGCCGAGAGATGGTGGCTATGGAGGTTGAGTGAGAGCAAGTCGAGAGGAACTTGCGGTGGAGTCTCGCGGAGACCGAGTCGATGGCGGTTCGGCGGAAAGAGATATTGGCTGAGGTTTTTTTTCGATCTGATTGTAGGGGATGAAAGCAACGGTGGTTTTCCGGAGAGAGAGAGATTGGCGGAGAGTTTTGCGATTTGAGCGGGATAGATGAGAGAGAGATAGTTGGAGGGCGTGTGTGTTGGAGGAGCTCGGTCCGTGATATAAAGGGAAGGAGTGTAGGGTTTCGAGATTTGGATGTATGTGGTGGACCAGTGCATGTGCCTGCAAAATAGGAAAAAGAGAAAGTTAGTGGGGTTGGGAAAAGGAAAATTTGGATTTTTCCTTTTGTTTCTTTTGGCTCGGCGAGCACCCTGGCGGAGCAGGTGCTCGGGCCAGTTTTTGGGGTGCTCGATCAATTTCCCCCTTTTCCGTTTTCTTTCTTTTTCGCTCGGTGAAATCGCAGCTGCCTCGTACCGGTCGGCGTAAGACCGCTGCACTCAACCGATAGCCTCCATCGGTTTCAGCTAGGCCGCTACAGGTGGTCAGTGTCTCTCCAGGAGAATTCGCAGCAGATTCGTACCGGTCTGCGTATGACCGGTACATCCAACCGCTAGGCCCCCTCTTTTTTTTTTTTTTTTTTTTTTTGATCCAAAAGTGAAATCACAAATAAAAATTATTATCAAAATAAATTTGAAATGAATTATGTACAAGAAACCTTACCGTTGGGTTGCCTCCCACCAAGCGCTTGTTTTAAGTCGTTAGCTCGACTTTGTAGGCCGTTTAGGCATGAGGAACATCACCTAAGGCGACAGTGTCACCTTCTCCAATGTGTGTATCCGCAAGATACGACTTGATCCTTTGGCCATTTACCACGAATTCGTCTCCTTTCGCGTTTAGCAACACCACGGCTCCATATGGTCTAACCTCCTTGATCGTGAAGGGGCCGACCATCTGGACTTCAGCTTACCTGGAAATAATCTGAGATGAGAGTTGAACAATAATACCTGATCGTTGGGAGAAAAACTCCTGGGGATGATCCTCTTGTCATTGTAAGCTTTTATTCGCTCCTTGTAAATCCTTGAGTTGTCGTAGGCGAGATGCCTAATTTCCTCCAACTCGTGCAGCTGCATGGATCTCCTCTCAAACGCTGGTAGGATGTCGAAGTTGAGCAATTTAATAGCCCATGCCGCTTTGTACTCCAGTTCCACCGGAAGGTGGCATGCCTTCCCATACACCAAATGAAAAGGCGTTGTCCCCAACGGTGTTTTATACGCGGTCCTATACGCCCATAGAGAGTCATCCAACTTCTTTGACCAATCCCTACGCGTGATGCTCACCGTCTTCTGCAGGATACTCTTTATCTCCCTGTTGGAGATCTCGACCTGACCACTAGTTTGAGGGTGATAGGGAGAAGCTACCTTATGTGTTACACCATTCTTCTTCAACAAGTTCTCAAAAACCTTGTTTATGAAGTGTGAGCCTTGATGTGTGAAGTTTTAACCCAATTAAATACTGCAAGTGCACAGAACAATCGCAATAGTATAAAAGGAATCGAATCCACAGAGACCAAGGTTACACTATGAAATTATGAGATTTTTATTTAAAACTAAGACAAAATATTGGTTGGTGTAATTTTTGGAACAAATAAACAACTAAAATAAATCGGTGTAAACAATTAATAAAAGGCACTAGGTCAAGGTATTTCGCTGGTGATTAGGAGACAAAGCTGAGCAACTATTCAGGGCTAATTAACTACGGGTCTAGAAATCAAACACAATTAAATGTCGCCCCACTCTCGTGATGTATCGACACCTTTATCTAACAACCTAGATACCGAATCTCTCGCCCAGACCTAATGAAGACGATAAGCATTAACAAACAGGTTCAATATGTTCACAATCAATCGCAGCAATCAACCCTCGTTGGCTGCGCACCAATTGCTCACCAATGATTTTTCTAGCAACTTAGAGCACTCTCATGAATAAGTTTAACCTAAAAATCATAGGCTAGGTGATCAGACTAACCTAGGCATTACGAACCCCTATTGGCGAAGACATATAAATTCCATTCCTATTTCTGCTCAGCCATTAACAACCTAAATCACCATTGAAAACCTTAACCTAGCTATGGATCTACTCACACATGGCAAAATCAAATACAACAAAGCAAGGAGATGAATTCATGATTTATTGAAAGAATAAGGTTCAGGAAAACTTCTCAAACAAGTTGTGGATTGATCGACAGTAGGAGAATAGAGATCCAAAGCTGAGTAATATAAATCCAAATCGAACCAAGGAACAAAGTGTGGAGTCTTGAAAACCAAAAATAAACCTAGAACAAGAACTGAGTCTGAAAACGAACGTGGTACAAGTCTGAGGCGGCTTGCCTCTATTTATTCTAAAAATAAAATAAAATAAATTAAAAACGCGTCCCTAGGTAAAATAGGTCGAGCAGGTGCTCGACAGGTCCGAGCAGGTGCTCGCGCAGCCAGAAAATCGTCTTTTGGCTCAAATTTGCTCTTTTTGCTCCAATGTCTTCCAACATCTTCAATCCATGCTCCACAGCCTTAAAATACCTGATAAGACACAAAAAGACTAGAAAAGACTCGAAAACAATAAGAAAAGACTAGCTAAAATGGGACAAAATACTAATATATCAACTCCCTCGGACTTAGACCTTTGTTTGTTCTCAAACAAAACAAGATCAAGAACTGAGAAGAGGTTTGAAAATCACGGGAACTCACTTGCTTGTTGGAAAAATTTCGAACTTCATACCTTCTTCACTGGACCTTAGGACATGTATCGTAGTTAGCCGTGGGGTTCATAACCTAACCTTAATAACTCACAACCCAATAGAAGTTTCAGAATCCCCACTGTCATCTCTTACATAGATTAATAAAAATAAAGTACAGTGATCTTACCAGAGGAACTCGGTCCAAAAGGTGCCAACTTCTTCTAACCAAAGACCCTCTCCCATATAACTTTCCTCTCCCCTCTTTCCCTCTTTCCACGCCATCATTTTCTGTTTATTCTTTGCAGCCATCGGTTTTCATTTGCCGATGCTTCACCCTTTAACACAGCCATCACTTTTGTGATGCTTCTTCTTTATTTTGTGGGACGAATCTCCATGAGGTCGCAAAAGATACACGGGTTTACGCATCATCCCTTGGTTCACTTCGATTTTTGTTTCCCTTACAACAAGCTTTCCATGAGGTCACAAAGGATACACGGGTCTACGCATCATCCCTTGGTTCACTTCGGCTTGTTGGTTTGAACTTCTCCTTTTTATTTTCTTTTTCCCTTATTTTCTTTCTTTTTCTCGGTGTAATGAAGGGGAGTGAGAGAGGAGTATCATACTTTGTGGAGATTTGCGTGGTCTTGTTTGGCTCGAATAGGTCTTCCCTAATGAACATCAAACCCCTGAGAAAGAAATTGAAGATCAGGTTAGGGTCCAATAAAAATCAGAGATGACATAGGTTCGGCTTATTTCCCCCTGAGCGTGAGCTTTAGGGAATATTTAATCTGCCCAATGCCTTTTCGATACAGAACTTTCGCCAAGCTGTGAGTTATACAAGTAATCCTTAGTCCGAAAACAAATCCAATAGATAAAGTTCATGATTCCCAAACAAGCTTTTGACTCGATAAAACTCTAAAACATACTCGATAAAAGTAAACCAAGCAGCAGGACCTGATTCACTAAAAATCTAAAACTCTTGGGACTGACACAACAACAAGACTCAATAGAATATAAAATAAAATAAAATAACTAACCGCTCCCCCGGACTTAAATCACACCGTCTCCGGTGTGAAAAAGAACAAGAGATTGGCGACAAAGAAAAATAAAAACACACATGGATAATACAATGATGGTAGAGGGTAAAGGGGGATATCACTCAGTTGTCGCTGTGTCGTGGTCGTCGCCCATGGAACACCCTGGTGGAGCAGGTGCTTGCCTCTTTCTACGGTGCAATGGCTGCGCGGAGCCTGAGGTTAATTTTGGAGGTCGTGGTGAGGCAGCTGCTGCGGCGGTGGTGTGGCAACATCCTCGTGCCAATGTTTGCATGATCCTCTGCATTAGGCTGTTGTTTCTCTTGGTTGACTCGATCATCCACCTCCTGTACTCGGCAGTGTCAGCATCATCAGAGATGGGTGGAAGATCAAACTCACCTTGAGTAGAGGCGGCATGATAAGAAAGTGCGAGGCGCGGTACTGGAGTGGCGTCATCGTCGGTGTTATGACGAGATATGCTTCGACGAGATGTGCTCGCTCTAGCTGATGATGATCGGCCCGGGATGGGGATGAGGTACTGTGGTGGTGGGTGGAACGCAAGATCGTCCATGGTGTAGAGTTCAGTCGCGGCCGAATTCGGAAGCTCGATGAGGTTAGTCTCCCCGGTCGCAGTGATGAACTGGTAGTTGGACGGTGCAAGGATGATCTTGCAAGCGAGCAGGTGCTTCATATCCATCCGTGAGAGCTGGGTGACACATGAAGCGGATGAGAGATCCACTCGGTGATGGCGGAAAAGGGGAGTTAGGAGACTCCCTATTCGCTCAACTCTCTGTCCCTTGTTGTTATCCGTTGGGCTGTCCTTGATTCCGCAAATCACTTCGGCAAAGCGGACGCCTAAGTTGGAATGGTAGACCTCGAATTATTCCGTGTTCTCGTTCCCTACAATATGAGCACATCCCAAGAATAATAGCAGCAACTCATCAATATGAACTTTGTTACCTACAGCCCGGGCAAAAAGCATGTTGCTGAAAATTCTCGCATATATGCGAAGTGCGGGATGGCGGAGGCGGTTTTGACTTGCAGAGTTGGAGGAGTAAGGGCCCGAGGCAATATGGCTCCAGAATTCTTTGGTGAATCTAGCTTGGTGACCGTCTCGCGGAAACTATAGAGTACGCAAAAATCCCACGTAGCTATATCGTACTTCGTTGGGGAGTCCGGATCTTTGTAAGTGAGAGTGGCGGTGGCTAGGCATTGTCTCACAAGGTCCGGGTAAAGCACATCTTCTTCTAGCGCGAAAGACATGCAATGGGCGTGGCTTAGGATCCTCCGAACTTGGTCTTAGAGACCTAGTTGCTGAAGCGTCATCTCGCACATGTACCTCGTGGGCTCTAGCTTCAGCCCGAGAAACTGATTGTAGTAATAGGCATCGCGAGTTTCCCATGAGTCCGGTGAGAGGGGCGGGAGCTCCTTGATTCCGAGATCGAAAGGCATGTTTTCTGGGCGGGGCCACGGGTGCGTGGCGAGTCTCTCGGTGGTGGCGGACCGTGTGGAAGTGCTAGCTTTGCCTTTTCCTTTGTTAGTGGCGAAGAACTGCTTCGGAGGCATGATGAGACGTGGAGCTTGGAGTCACGGCAGCGAGTGGCGGAGCTTGACCGAGTGTGAAAAAGTCAAGAGCGACTGGCGGTGAGGCTGAAAATGCGACGTGACAGAGTGATACGAGTTCGGCGGGGTTGGAGAGCTCGGAGGGGGAGTCTCACGAAAAGGTAGCCGAGAGATGGTGGCTATGGAGGATTAGCGAGAAGATGGAGGGTGAGCGGTGGATTGCGTCGTAGTGGATTTGAGATGAGAGGCGGAGCGGCTGAAGAGCGGCAAAATGAGGGTTGTTGGCCGAGCGAGAGCAAGTCGAGAGGTACTTGCGGTGGAGTTTCACGGAAAGAGATGGAAGACGGAGGAGGAATCTCACGAGGGACGAGCCGAGAAGAGAGGGAGAACGACTGATGCGGAGAACTCGGCGATTTGACGGATGAGATGAGAGAGAGATAGTTGGAGGGCATGTGTTTTGGAGGAGCTCGGTCCGTGATATAAAGGGGAGGGGTGTAGGGTTTCGAGATTTGGATGTATGTGGTGGACTAGTGCATGTGCCTGCAAAATAGGAAAAAAAGAGAGTTAGTGGGGTTGGAAAAAGGAAATTTGGAATTTACCTTTTGTTTTTGTTGACTCGGCGAGCACCCTGGCGGAGCAGGTGCTCGGGCCAGTTTTGGGGTGCTCGATACTCTTTTTTTTTTTTTTCAGGATTTAAAAGTGAAAACACAAATAAAAATTAGTATATATAAGAAAAACAAAATGAAAATAAATTATGTACAAGAAACCTTACCGGTGGGTTGCCTCCCACCAAGCGCTTGTTTTAAGTCGTTAGCTCGACTTTGTAGGCCAATTAAGCGTGAGGAACATCACCTAAGGCGACAGTATCACCTTCTCCAATGTGTGTATCCGCAAGATACGGCTTGATCCTTTGGCCATTTACCACGAATTCGTCTCCTTTCACGTTTAGCAACACCACGGCTCCATGTGGTCTAACCTCCTTGATCGTGAAGGGGCCAGACCATCTGGACTTTAGCTTTCCTGGAAATAATCTGAGACGAGAGTTGAACAATAATACCTGATCGTTGGGAGAAAAACTCCTGGGGATGATCCTCTTGTCATGGTAAGCTTTTAATCGCTCCTTGTAAATCCTTGAGTTGTCGTAGGCGAGATGGCTAATTTCCTCCAACTCGTGCAGCTGCATGGATCTCCTCTCAAATGCTGGTAGGATGTCAAAGTTGAGTAATTTAATAGCCCAGGCCGCTTTGTACTCCAGTTCCACCGGAAGGTGGCATGCTTTCCCATACACCAAATGAAAAGGCGTTGTCCCCAACGGTGTTTTATACGCGGTCCTATACGCCCATAGAGCGTCATCCAACTTCTTGGACCAATCCCTACGCGTGATGCTCACCGTCTTCTGCAGGATAATCGAGATCTCCCTGTTGGAGATCTCGACCCGACCACTAGTTTGAGGGTGATAGGGAGAAGCTACCTTATGTGTTACACCATTCTTCTTCAACAAGTTCTCAAAAACCTTGTTTATGAAGTGTGAGCCTCCATCGCTAATCACCACTCTTGGGACTCCTAACCTCGGAAAATGACACTCTTGAACATCTTGATTACCACTCTAGCATCATTAGTTGGGCTAGCCAGCGCTTCAACTCATTTTAAAACATAATCAACAGCCACTAGAATGTACTCATTACTGTAGGAGGATGGAAACGGTCCCATGAAGTCTATGCCCCATACATCGAAAACTTCAACTTCCAGAATAAAATTCTGGGGCATCTCATTGCGCTTACTGATGTTTCCTTGCCTTTGACACGCATCACACCTAGAGACAAACCTGTGTGCATCACGGAACATCGTAGGCCACCAATACCCGGCTTGTAAAGCCTTTGAAACTGTTTTTAATGTGGCAAAGTGCCCAGCATATGACGAACTATGGCAATGGTGTAAAATCCCAGGGATCTCTGCCTCAGACACACATCTCCTATACAGCCCATCCGAACATTTCTTGTATAAAAACGGTTCATCCCAATAATACCGCCTAACCTCGCGGAAAAACTTCTTCTTTTTTGCTTCCCGCTAGGTTCTCAGGAACCTTATCAGCAGCCAAGAAGTTTGCAATCTCTCCAAACCACGGGAAGCTAGAGGACTGACCTGTTTGAATTAATTTACAAAACTTTTCGGGACCAAGTGCTCCATTGGATGCTCGTTCGGGTGCTCGGTCGTTTGGTCGGAAAATTTCGCAGGTGTTGATAGAATAGATCTGTTCATCTGGTAAACTATCCTCCATGGGTGTGTCCTCTTCAATCTGCAACCTGCTCAAGTGATCCGCAACCCCATTTTCAGACCCTTTCTTGTCCTTTATGTCTAGATCGAATTCTTGTAGCAACAGAATCCATCTCAATAATCTGGGCTTTGCATCCTTCTTCGTCAGCAAATACTTCAATGCAGCATGGTCTGTGTGAATAATTACCTTCGATCCGACGAGGTATGACCTGAACTTCTCAAAAGCGAAAACAATCGCTAATAATTCCTTCTCGGTAGTAGCGTACCGACACTGAGCATCGTCCATCGTCCGACTGGCATAATAAATCACGTGGAGCTTCTTGTCTCTACTTTGACCCAGAACAGCTCCCACAGCAAAATCACTTGCATCCGTCATAATTTCGAATGGCAGCTCCCAATCTGGCGGTTGTACTATCGGTGCGCTAACCAAGGCTCCCTTAATGGTGTGAAAAGCCGCCAAACAGTCACTATCAAATTCAAACTTCACCTCCTTACACAGCAATCTCGTAAAAGGTCTAGCAATCTTAGAGAAGTCCTTGATGAAGCGACGGTAGAACCCCGCGTGTCCCAGAAAACTGCGGATTCCTTTAACCGAATTAGGCGGTTGCAAACTCATAATGACTTCTATTGATGTGATCCTAGGTGAGGATCAAGTCCCTGAATGCTTCTCCAAGAGGTTGTGAGGATTGGTGACAAGGTGAGTGATGCGGAAGAGATGAAAGGTGAAGAACTAGGAAGGGATCCGATGAGTTTGGGGGGTTGATGCGAAACTTCCAAAGGAGATGGAGATCCTCTGGACTTTCAAGCTTGCTCTGGACGTGGGTGAAGACCCTAGACGAGATGAACAAGGGGTGGATCGAGATGAAACTTCCTAGGAGTGTGAAAGATCCTAAGACTTTCGACTTGCTTGGTGTGAAGGATGAAGATCCGAACACTTTAAGCAAGGATGAACAAACAAATTTCAGAGAGTTTTAGAAGTTGAAAAGATGTTTGATAACTTAGAAATGAAGCCTTACATGAGTTTAAATCAGCAAGAGAGTAAAGGGAAAATCTAAAAATAACATAACATTAAAACAAAGTTTGAACATAAAAATGACTCTTCATGTCTTCAAATTTCGGCTGACTCTTCTTGGACTTGGGCTTCCTTTATTTTGTGATAAGAGATAGAAGTGGGCTTAGGCTTTATCAAGAGGCTGATGAGTGAGTGATATGGCTTACCTCATTAAAAACCTTATTTGGAAAACCCAATGGGACAAAACCAAATGAAGGGAAAAAGAGTGTAAGTCATACCACCTCTCTTGATAAATGTTTAGGTGGCTTGGATCACAACCAATGTGGCTGGATTAGCACACACCAAACTGCCCGAGATGGTGTTGAGGAGATGTTGCAAAGTGGTCTTGAGCTTCTCTTGTTTAGACCGAGTGATAGGACCCGGAGAAATGCATAAATCTTCAGTTCCTTGTAGCTCCGGTTCAAGCTGCTGCCTTTGCTCCTCTTTGTCGTCTCCTTGCTGCATAGGTTCCTCCTCCTTGCTGGCCATAATCATATCATCCTCTCCCTCTTGAAAAGGATTTGACCTCAAATCTGTTTCTTCTGCAAAATAAGGAACCAAATCAGTAATATTAAAACTCGAACTTACATGGTACTTACCTTGGAGATCAAGCTGGTTGGCGTTGTCTAGTTGTTCTTTAGCTCCCAGCTCCTCAGGTTTAAGCTGTTGATTAGTTCCAAGCTCCAAGCTATCCATGCTATCCATCCTCAAATCCGAACAATCTGCAAGGAAAAAGATTAAATTAGAATACTTGAAGTAAGTCGGAATATACTCACCTTGCAAGCAGATTTTGTAGGAATGGATCTGTTCTATGACTCGAAGTGAACAATATCCTTCTTGCATTAGTTTGAACTCCTCTTGGTCTGCAAAACGTTTCTCCTTCATACTGAATCCAAAACTGGTAACCAATCTCAAAGTTCTTAATATTCTCCTCTTCGTTTGCTGGCTTTTGATGCTCTATGTCTAGCAAATGCTCCTTTGGTTTAAGAACAATTTGAACAACAGTTTTCTTAAGCCAAACATGGTAGAGCCACGTCCTAGGTGCATGAAAATTTAGCTCTCCATCCTGTATATCCTGTATCCTCACAACAAAGACTCGAGACAAGAGATCATAGGTGCAAAGAATATAGTCATTCCGACTAGCACACAATTTATTACTTAGATCATCTAAAACAGATTTCAAAGGTTCAATATGATCATCTAAGTGTTTATTAAAATTCAGAATGCTATCATAACAAACAATTTCTCCAAAGAATAATTCAGCATTGGATGAAGCACTAGCAAAATTAGAGAAATTAGCAATATCTATGAGCACATAATTTCTATTAGGTTCACACATTTTATCAAACAAAAATCCTCCATGCCTAAAGAATTTCTTATGCTCAAATTTCTCACAATAATGAATCACATCTTTAAAATCAACAGTTGACATATAAATCTCTTTGATGTGTTCATATTCTAGCAACTTAGATTTAGGAACAAAAAGAAATGCATACCTTTGAACTGTTGCATCAGGCACAACAATTTCCTTACCTATCTTGTTTCCCATGTCATAAGGAAATGCTTCAACGGGTGCTCTCGGCAGCACCGGTGCAAGGTTAGTGACAAGAAAATCAAAAATTGGACCAGTTTGGAACATATCCTCGGAGATGGTCGGCGATAATTCTTGGAGTTTCCTTCTAGGCAAAGCTCCATGCTCCGTGTCTTGATAGCTTTGAAAGGTGTTCGACTCCTTTCTCAAGACAACTCCAATTCCAGTCCTCACAAAGAAATGGGTCGAGAGAACTTCTAAGTCTGGTGGCTCCTCTTTTAGACCTGCAATGTTTTCAACACCTTTGGCAAAGAGCAAGCGTATTATCACAGGCGGAGAGTCACTATAAACAAGTACACAAGTTTCATTTCGGACCCCAGAATTTTCTTTATCATGTTCCTCTTTTATTTGCGTCCTAAGACAAGAGTTTGGTTCCGAATATTCTTTGAATACACCTAACTTTTTCTTAATAGTTTCTGGAGATGATAAACTCTTACTCACAACCTTGGAATCATGAGAATCAAATTGAGTTAAAGAGTTACTTACCTGAAGAAGGTCCTTGCTGTATTCGGTGCATGTAATTGTCACGGTAAATGGAAGTGATTTTGGATCCAGTTTGACATATGCGACAGCTAGATTGGTTTGCTCATGGGATGGTGTGGTTGGGATGGATGTATCATACCCTATTCTTTGACAAAGTTGTGACCTCAAAATTGTACAATCTGCACCAAGAGAAAGAAGGTTAGCTCTCATTCTTTTTTGCGAGTCTAGATAGTTACCTCGGGTTTGAATTGGTGGCTGAGCATCGGGTGGTTTCTCTTTGATCACTATGAGGTTGGTGACATCCTCTCTTTGTTTATTGGCAGGAAAACACGTCAAGAGCTCTAAGTTTGATGGCATGTCATTGCACTTTGTTACTTCCTCCGTTTGCTCTGTTGTTAAGCTCCATGTCGATGTGTTTTCTTTTAGGTCTTTGCGCACATCTAAGGTACCTGCATCTTCCTTGGCACTTAAAGGAAAAATCAAGTGCATTATACTTGAAATTTTAATATTCAAAACAGGTTGTTTGATGCTACGAGTGAATGTAGAATTTATCCAGTATCGAACAGACTCGCTAGCTAAACTTACCTTAGTACCATGTAAGATGTTTGGTAACTTTTCAGCTTTGAAGATGGTGAAATCTAATTCACAGGTAGCTGGTGCTGGACATGGTTTAAACACCACACGGTTTTCATAATTAATTTGCTCACACTTGTTATCTCGGAAAGATTGTGAAGTGGTTGACACCGAATGTGGATTCTTCTCTTTTATGGTTCCTTCAGCTTTGTCATTCTCATGCTCCATAGTATGACCTGAATCAACATCCTTTGACAAGACCAAGTGCATTATACAAGAACTGGAAGTTTCTACACCTTGATTAACTACTTCACTACTTGAGTTTTGTGAGCTCAGTTTTGATCCTAATGAAGTGATATTCAGCTCGTGTTTTTCAGGGCAAGTGGCAGCAAATTTTCCTTTCTTAGGAGAGTCATAACAAGTAACTTCCTTGGATTTTGAAAGATCAGAGGACTTACATTTCTTTGGACGTTCATTGCTTGTTTCAATGGATGGATTTAGGCTTTGCTTGTGAACCACGACTTGTTCCGCGACCTTCTTTGGTTGAGAGGTTACAGTAGCCTTCATTTTCTCATTTAGAACATTCTTGGATACTTCCTTTGGCTGAGGACTGTAAGCTTCTTTTGGAACTAAACCATTTGGTGCATACTTATTCCTCATTAGTTCCTTAAGATCTCTCCACGAGGTGATAGGTGGCTCCTTGTAATTCCAGCGATCATCAACCTTTCGTATCCACCATTGATAAGCTTCTCCTGTGAGTTGGCGAATTGCATGAGTTATCCTCTTTTCTCTTGGGATGTGGTTATAGTAAAACCAATCTTCCATATTTGTTTCCCACTCTAGGTAGCTTCTTTTTCCTGAAAATTTTAAGAGTTCATTAGCCGAATGATATTCAGAACAAAGCACATATTTGGATTTTGGAGTAAGAGAGATTTTATGTGGGCTGCTCCAAGTTGTTCTCAATGTGTTGTCTGGTGGCTTTGGTTTAAGCTCTTGTTCCTTCCGTGCTCTTCTTGATTTTTCTAATTCAGCTCTCATGGTTGCCATACTTTCGTCCATTATGGCTCTTAAGGAATCAAGAAGTTCTTTGTTGGAGTTTGACGATTCCTCTTTACCATTGCTGGTTCCCACCATGGTACCTGTTCAGATTCAAACAAGTAACAAGTAAAAATGCCCAAAGAAACACAACAAAGAAAACTCAGAAACTTTTCTAGAATCCTAAACAACTGTTTGACTTGATCGAACAGAATAAAATATCAAATCACGTTCAAAAATTCCAGAGTCAATTTTAACAAATACTAGACTGAATCATGGTTTCAATGCAACAAATATCACGATTTTAGGATAAACCAATGATTTTAAACAATTCTAGCAAGTTGACACGAAAATAACTGTTCAAATTCCGATAACCTCTAAATGTGACTGTTCGACTAAATCAGGTTCGGAAAATTATCAAAACATGCTCAAAAATTCTAGAATCAATTTTAACAAATACTAGACTCTTTTTTGAAGCAGATTCAACAGATCTCACGATTTTATCAGACAAGATGAATTTATCAAAATTCCAACAGTCAGCAGATAAACACAGATCGGAATGTGAAAAGGTATCACAGATCGAAAGAGATACAACCTGGCGTGGAGTCAGCTCTGATACCACTTGATATGATCCTAGGTGAGGATCAAGTCCCTGAATGCTTCTCCAAGAGGTTGTGAGGATTGGTGACAAGGTGAGTGATGCGGAAGAGATGAAAGGTGAAGAACTAGGAAGGGATCCGATGAGTTTGGGGGGTTGATGCGAAACTTCCAAAGGAGATGGAGATCCTCTGGACTTTCAAGCTTGCTCTGGACGTGGGTGAAGACCCTAGACGAGATGAACAAGGGGTGGATCGAGATGAAACTTCCTAGGAGTGTGAAAGATCCTAAGACTTTCGACTTGCTTGGTGTGAAGGATGAAGATCCGAACACTTTAAGCAAGGATGAACAAACAAATTTCAGAGAGTTTTAGAAGTTGAAAAGATGTTTGATAACTTAGAAATGAAGCCTTACATGAGTTTAAATCAGCAAGAGAGTAAAGGGAAAATCTCGAAAATAACATAACATTAAAACAAAGTTTGAACATAAAAATGACTCTTCATGTCTTCAAATTTCGGCTGACTCTTCTTGGACTTGGGCTTCCTTTATTTTGTGATAAGAGATAGAAGTGGGCTTAGGCTTTATCAAGAGGCTGATGAGTGAGTGATATGGCTTACCTCATTAAAAACCTTATTTGGAAAACCCAATGGGACAAAACCAAATGAAGGGAAAAAGAGTGTAAGTCATACCACCTCTCTTGATAAATGTTTAGGTGGCTTGGATCACAACCAATGTGGCTGGATTAGCACACACCAAACTGCCCGAGATGGTGTTGAGGAGATGTTGCAAAGTGGTCTTGAGCTTCTCTTGTTTAGACCGAGTGATAGGACCCGGAGAAATGCATAAATCTTCAGTTCCTTGTAGCTCCGGTTCAAGCTGCTGCCTTTGCTCCTCTTTGTCGTCTCCTTGCTGCATAGGTTCCTCCTCCTTGCTGGCCATAATCATATCATCTATCTTTGCTTTGTCAACTTCGATCCCTTTCTCTGATATCTTGTGCCCAAGCACTATCCCATCTCGGACCATTAAGTGACACTTCTCCCAGTTGAGTACTATATGCTTCTCCTCGCACCTTTGCAATACCCTGCACAAATTAAACAAACAAGAAGAAAACAAACTCCCATACACAGAAAAGTCGTCCATAAATACTTCCATGATATCCTCGATAAGGTCAGTAAATATAGACATCATACAACGTTGAAACGTTGCTGGAGCATTACACAAACTGAATGGCATACGGCGGTACGCGAAGGTGCCGTAAGGACATGTGAATGTCGTCTTCTCTTGATCGTCCGGGTGGATGGGAATCTGGAAAAATCCTGAAAAACCATCTAGGAAACAGTAATATGGATGGTTAGCCAGACGCTCTAGCATCTGGTCAATAAAGGGTAACGGAAAATTATCCTTGCGAGTAGAAGCATTCAATTTCCGATAATCTATGCACATCCTATGTCCGGTTACCGTCCTAGTTGGTATCAGTTCGCTCTTATCATTTTTAATCATTGTGATACCTCCTTTCTTAGGAACTACATGCACAGGGCCGACCCACTTACTGTCAGAAATTGTATAAATCACACCAGCCTCTAGAAGTTTCATTATCTCTTTCTTGACGACATCTTTGAGGTTAGGGTTTAACAGCCTCTGATGCTCGACAGAAGTCATAGATTCATCCTCTAGGTGTATCATGTGCATGCATAAGTCATGGGATATTCCAGTGATATCATCTAATGAATATCCTAGAGCCTTCCTATACTTCCTCAATTCACACAAAAGCAAGGTAATCTCTACATTATTCAATTTTGCATTCACTATAACTGGATAAGTGGAGTTCGGACCAAGAAAAACATACCTGAGCCCTGCTGGGAGGGTCTTCAACTCAAGCTTTGGAGCTTTCAGCTCACTCCAAGAGCCTTCCAAGTTCGGATTTTTCGGAGCAGATGCTCCTTGCGCTCGCTGGGGTGCTCGCTGGGCCTCATTTTTTGTGCCTTCTCCCAGGCTCAGAAATTCATCTCCTTCTTCCACTCTGATGTTGGAATCAAGAAACTTAGCGAATCCATGAGTGTCTTCACTCAGAAAACCGTGTTCACCCTCGGGTTTAGTCAAAGCGACTTCTAAAGGATCATTCGCCAAAATTTCTTCAACCACATCTTCTGCTATCTCTGACTCATCATGGATCACAAATGTCTGTCCATCAATCATCGGTTTCTTGAGAAGCTTGCTCATCTCAAACCGAACTAACATATCTCCAAGACGTAAATCAACTATGCCCTCTTCAACATCGATGATAGCACGAGCCGTGCATAAGAAGGCTCTACCCAATATCAGTGGGTCCTTGGGTTCTCCATCAAGTTCCAGAACCACAAAATCAGTTGGGATGAATGTATCCCCAATTCGGACGTGCATATCTTCGATAATACCCACCGGAAGCTTTGTAGACCGATCCGCAAAAACCAATGAGATTTTTGTAGGCTTGAACTTGGTGAATCCCAGACGCTTAACCACAGAATATGGCATCAGATTGACGCTGGAACCTAGGTCACACAAAGAACACGCAAATGTGCACGGTCCTATCTTCACCGAGATAACAAACCTCCTGGGGTCTTCTTTCTTTTTCAACACCTTACTCTGAAGTATGGCGCTGCACTCCTTAGAAACAATCATAACACTCTCTTCCTCAACAACCTTACCAGCAACCAGCTCTTTCATGTATCGCTTGAGAGAAGGCATCATTTGCACGGCATCAACCAAAGGAAGCTTCACCGTCAAATCTTTAAGCATCACCTTGCACTTTGCATCCTCCAAATTCTTGCGAGATTTCCTTGGAGGTACTGGATAAGGGACCTTAGGTACGTAGACTCATTCTGGTGGAGTTTGTGGAATTTTTGAAATTTTCGTGGGAGCACCCTGTGGGAGCAGGTGCTCCGCAGCAGAGTTGGGGTGCTCGGAAAATTTTTCTTCAGATTCGTTTGTAATAGTTCCCAGAGGTGTTCCTGAGCTTGATCCAATCTCAACATGCCCATCTTTCGCAGCAAGATCACTCCCTTGAGCCTGATGCTCAGAATTCCTCTCCTTAGCTTTTCCGTGGAAGCTTCTCATCGTAGGCGGTACCAGCAGTTTTCCACTCCTCAACTCAACAGCATTCACGTGATATTCATTCCTATGTAATTCTCCTTTACCTGGAAGAGCTCCAGTTGATCTCTTGATAGCCTCGGCAGTTTGAGCTACTTGTGTATCAAGCATCTTCACATGCGCGGTAACATCTTCATACTTCGCGTTTAAATCAGTGTACATGTGATCTACCTTGGCATTAATCTCAGTGGATGCCTTCTGTTGGTTAACCATTAGCTGCTGCATAAGACTCTTCAGTTCATCTTGAGATGTAGGCGCGGAGGCAGCTTGTGGTGGTGCCGTGAAATTTGTGTTTTATTGTTGGTTTCCTCCTTGGAAGCGATTCTGATTCTGATTAGGGATGTATTGCTTCCCCAGAGTGTTGCTGGAGTAAAACTTTTGAAAACCCTGAGCTTGTGGCAATTGAGTGATAAACTTGGTCTTGTGGGTTCTCGACATTTGTGCTTCGGTACGAGAGGTTGGGGTGGCTCCGATAATTTTGATTAAACCCCCGGTTCTGGACATACCCCTGACCACTCACATAGTTAACCTCATGTACTCCAGCATCGTCATCTTCCTCAAACTCTTGAGAAATAGGAGCAGCTCCATTCTCTTCCACAAACTTGACCGGTCTTTGACTTTCGCGTAGGAGTAAATTTACCTTTGCCGTCAGCTCATCAATCTTCTGAGTGTCCACACTGTTTACTTTCTTGGACCTATCATACTCAGGAGACCTGTTGCTAGAGCTTGAAGCAAGGTTCTCTATCAGCTGAAAAGCACCATCTCTAGTCTTGGTCATAAAATCCCCATTACTCGCAGCATTTAGGGCGTTGCGGTAATCCCATTGAACTCCATCATAAAATATTCCCAGAATCTGTTCATCTTTAAAACCATGATGAGGACACTCCCTATGGTATTCCTTCAGTCTTTCCCAAGCTTCACAAAAAGCTTCACCAGAATGTTGTTGAAAAGACGAAATTTTGTTTCTTAAAGCGGCTGTCTTGGACTTAGTGTAGAAGTGGTCCAAGAAAGCAGCTCTAAGTTCATCCCACATCCTCAAAGAACCAGCTGGCAATGACTTCAACCACCTCTGAGCCTTGTCAGCAAGAGAAAACGGAAACAGCTTGCATTTTAGAAATTCCGGCGGTACCCCATTAGAACCGGTGGTGCTTCAGATTTCTTCAAAATTTTCGATGTGGTCCATCGGTATCGCAGCTGGCAGTCCGTGAAAAAAGTGTTACTTCACCAATGTAATCATCTGAGGCTTGATCTCATAGTCTTGCCTCTGAATTGTTGGAGAAACAATAGCTGAGCAGTTTTGATAGAATGCATGGGGATTATCCGAATCCCCTATACCCGGCTGTACTCGTGGAGCTGGCGGTTGATCTCTTCTCAACTGAGCAATCTGATCCCTTAGCAACTGTAACTGAGCAGCCATACCATTGTCTTGTTCAGCCATGATGACCGGAGCAGCTGTAAGTCTCTTTTGACGGTTTTGACGTTCGATGCGAGCTAACTCTTCGTTGGTGAGGATGGTTAGATCTTCGGTGCAATTTCTTCTTGTTCTTCTACTGGTCATGCACCTGACACATAGCAGAAACAAATAAAAATAAAGATCAGTAGTTTCTTAGACTGAAAACAAAATCAAAAATCAAAGGTAACGCAATTGGTCCCCGGCAACGGCGCCAAAAACTTGATGTGTGAAGTTTTAACCCAATTAAATACTGCAAGTGCACAGAACAATCGCAATAGTATAAAAGGAATCGAATCCACAGAGACCAAGGTTACACTATGAAATTATGAGATTTTTGTTTAAAGCTAAGACAAAATATTGGTTGGTGTAATTTTTGGAACAAATAAACAACTAAAATAAATCGGTGTAAACAATTAATAAAAGGCACTAGGTCAAGTTATTTCGCTGGTGATTAGGAGGCAAAGCTGAGCAACTATTCAGGGCTAATTAACTACTGGTCTTGAACTCAAACACAATTAAATGTCGCCCCACTCTCGTGATGTATCGACACCTTTATCTAACAACCTAGATACCGAAACTCTCGCCCGGACCTAATGAAGACGATAAGCTTTAACAAACAGGTTCAATATGTTCACAATCAATCGCAGCAATCAACTCTCGTTGGCTGCGCACCAATTGCTCACCAATGATTTTTCTAGCAACTTAGAGCACTCTCATGAATAAGTTTAACCTAAAAATCATAGGCTAGGTGATCAGACTAACCTAGGAATTACGAACCCCTATTGGCGAAGACATATAAATTTCATTCCTATTTGTGCTCAGCCATTAACAACCTAAATCACCATTGAAAACCTTAACCTAGCTATGGATCTACTCACACATGGCAAAATCAAACACAACAAAGCAAGGAGATGAATTCATGATTTATTGAAAGAATAAGGTTCAGGAAAACTTCTCAAACAAGTTGTGGATTGATCGACAGTAGGAGAATAAAGATCCAAAGCTGAGTAATATAAATCCAAATCGAACCAAGGAACAAAGTGTGGAGTCTTGAAAACCAAAAATAAACCTAGAACAAGAACTGAGTCTGAAAACGAACGTGATACAAGTCTGAGGCAGCTTGCCTCTTTTTATTCTAAAAATAAAATAAAATAAATTAAAAATGCGTCCCTAGGTAAAATAGGTCGAGCAGGTGCTCGACAGGTCCGAGCAGGTGCTCGCGCAGCTGGAAAATCGTCTTTTGGCTCAAATTTTCTCCTTTTGCTCCAATGTCTTCCAACATCTTCAATCCATGCTCCAGAGCCTTAAAATACCTGATAAGACACAAAAAGACTAGAAAAGACTCGAAAACAATAAGAAAAGACTAGCTAAAATGGGACAAAATACTAATATATCAAGCCTCCATCGCTAATCACCACTCTTGGGACTCCAAACCTCGGAAAGATGACACTCTTGAACATCTTGATAACCACTCTAGCATCATTGGTTGGGGTAGCCAGTGCTTCAACCCATTTTGAAACATAATCAACAGCCACTACCGTAGGAGGATGGAAACGGTCCCATGAAGTCTATGCCCCATACATCGAAAACTTCAACTTCCAGAATAAAATTCTGGGGCATCTCATTGCGCTTACTGATGTTCCCTTGCCTCTGACACGCATCACACTTAGAAACAAATCTGTGTGCATCACTGAACATCGTAGGCCACCAATAACCGGCTTGTAAAGCCTTTGAAACTGTTTTAAATGTGGCAAAGTGCCCAGCATATGACGAACTGTGGCAATGCTGTAGAATCCCAGGGATCTCTGCCTCAGATACACATCTCCTATACAGCCCATCCGAACACTGTTTGTAAAAAAATGGTTCATCCCAATAATACCGCCTAACATCGCAGAAAAACTTCTTCCTTTTGCTTCCCGCTAGGTTCTCAGGAACCTTTTCAGCAGCCAAGAAGTTTGCTATCTCTCCAAACCATGGAAAACTAGAGGACTGACCTGTTTGAATTGATTCACAAGAATTTTCGGGAGCAGGTGCTTCAGCGGACGGAGCAGGTGCTCGGTCGGGTGCTCGGAAAATTTCGCAGGTGTTGATAAAATAGATCTGTTCATCTGGTAGACTATCCTCCATGGGTGTGTCCTCTTCAATCTGCAACCTGCTCAAGTGATCCGCAACCCCATTTTCGGACCCTTTCTTGTCCTTTATCTCTAGATCGAATTCTTGTAGCAACATAATCCACCTCAATAATCTGAGTTTTGCATCCTTCTTCGTCAGCAAATACTTCAATGCAGCATGGTTTGTGTGAACAATTACCTTTGATCCGACGAGGTATGACCTGAACTTCTCAAAAGCGAAAACAATCGCTAATAATTCCTTCTCGGTAGTGGCGTACCGACAGTGAGCATCGTCCATCGTCCGACTGGCATAATAAATCACATGGAGATTCTTGTCTCTCCTCTGACCCAGAACAGCCCCCACAGCAAAATCACTTGCATCCGTCATAACCTCAAATGGTAACTCCCAATCTGGCGGTTGTACTATCGGTGCACTAACCAAGGCTCCCTTAATGGTGTGAAAAGCCGCCAAACAGTCACTATCATATTCAAACTTCACCTCCTTACACAGCAATCTCGTAAGAGGTCTAGCAATCTTAGAAAAGTCCTTGATGAAGCGGCGGTAGAACCCTGCGTGTCCCAGAAAACTGCAGATTCCCTTAACCGAATTAGGCGGTTGTAAACTCATCATGACTTCTATCTTTGCCTTGTCAACTTCAATCCCTTTCTCTTATATCTTATGCCCAAGCACTATCCCATCTCGGACCATGAAGTGACATTCCAATCTCGGACCATGAAGTGACATTTCTCCTAGTTGAGAACTAGATGCTTCTCCTCGCACCTTTGCAATACCCTGCACAAATTAGACAAACAAGAAGAAAACGAACTCCCATACACAGAAAAGTCATCCATAAATACTTCCATAATATCCTCAATAAGGTCAGTAAATATAGACATCATACAACGTTGAAACGTTGCTGGAGCATTACACAAACCGAATGGCATACGGTGGTACGCGAAGGTGCCGTAAGGACATGTGAATGTCGTCTTCTCTTGATCGTCCGGGTGGATGAGAATCTGGAAAAATCCTGAAAAACCATCTAGGAAACAGTAATATAGATGGTTAACCAGACGCTCTAGCATCTGGTCAATAAAGGGCAATGGAAAATGATCTTTGCGAGTAGCAGCATTCAATTTCCGATAATCTATGCACATCCTATATCCGGTTACCGTCCTAGTTAGTATCAGTTCGCTCTTATCATTTTTAATCACTGTGATACCTCCTTTCTTAGGAACTACATGCACAGGGCTGATCCACTTACTGTCAGAAATCGCATAAATCACACCAGCCTCTAGAAGTTTTATTATCTCTTTCTTGACGACATCCTTGAGGTTAGGGGTTAACCGCCTCTGATGCTCGACAGAAGTCATAGATTCATCTTCTAGGTGTATCCTGTGCATGCATAAGTCAGGGGATATACCAGTGATATCATCTACTGAATATCCTAGAGCCTTCCTATACTTCCTCAATTCACACAAAAGCAAGGTAATCTCTACATTGTTCAAATTCGCATTCACTATAACTGGATAAGTGGAGTTCGGACCAAGAAAAACATACCTGAGCCCTGCTGGGAGGGTCTTCAACTCAAGCTTTGGAGCTTTCAGCTCACTCCAAGAGCCCTCCAAGTTCGGATTTTTCGGAGCAGGTGCTCCTTGTACTCGCTGGGGTGCTCGCTGGACCTCATTTTTTGTGCCCTCTCCTAGGCTCAGAAATTTATCTCCTTCCTCCACTCTGATGTTGGAATCAAGAAACTTAGCGAATCCATGGGTGTCTTCACTCAGAAAACCGTGTTTACCCTCGGGTTTAGTCAAAGCGACTTCTAAAGGATCATTCGCCAAAATTTCTTCAACCACATCTTCTGCTATCTCTGACTCATCATGGATCACAAATGTCTGTCCATCAATCATCGGTTTCTTGAGAAGCTTGCTCATCTCAAACCGAACTAACATATCTCCAAGACGGAGATCAACTATGCCTTCTTCAACATCAATGATAGCACGAGCCGTGCATAAGAAAGCTTTACCCAATATCAGTGGGTCCTTGGGTTCTTGATATGATCCTGGAAAGAATCAAATATAATCCAGATCATACATTTTTCAAACATTGGAGAAGTCACAAGATCAAGAGCTAAACATTGATTCGGACCGATCGATCCGAGTGCTAGGCGAGAAAACCCATGTGTCTTGTTCAGTGAAAGGACGTCCAAGCTCAACTGTGCCAGCCCAAAAACCACTTGGAATATATTCTCACCTCATCTAGAGCACACCTCGAAGTTGAATCGGTCCAATCCGAGTTCAGGTGAAGAAGTTATTCAACTTCCAAGTCAAGTGATTCCCAGCTTACGCGATTCAGACATGCGTGCGTTGAATAATTATTTCCGAGCAAACCAGAAGGAGTTAAGCTACGAACTAAATTTTCCTGGAATCTTGATCGATTCCAGAATCACGTCGAATTGGATTTCCATCAAAATAAGTTCAGACTTGGGAGGTATGAATTTTACAATTCCATGGATCTGCTTCAGGCCCTATTACGCGACTGAGCCAAAGATCTAGTTCCACGGCCCAACTCAGGAATTATTTAGACACAAGACCACTTGGAGAATGTTAAGGGATCTCTTAGCTTTACGACAAGACCAAGCGCCTAAGGAGAATCCATTGGATCACAAAGTTACAGCCCATTTACCAAAACAGGTCAATCTGGTTCTAAACATGAAGAGTTCAAGGCCTAATTGGTTTGCAAGCTTCTAGGCTTATGTTTGGCATCTAGGAGGTATTTCTACAAAGTCCAGCAAGCCCAATAAGCCCCAGAAAAAGGATATCTCGGCCAAAGAAGCATGGAGAAGTCCAAGGATCATTTCAAGATGCATCCATGAGGAGTCCAAGGGTTGAATTCACATTCAACTCACTATCTTTATTTCTTTTCTTTTATTTCTCTTTATTTCAAGACAATAATGACTTAGCTTAGTTTCTAAGTTTTTTTTTCTTTATATTCATGTAAACTCATATGAATAAAAGATCCAACTTTTTATTTTCAAAACCTTGAGAGGGATTCTCTTTAGTTCTTTTAGAACTTTCGATTGCTTGGTTGTGAATATCCAACAGGCAAATCGATTCGTCTCGGGGTGTCATATCCGAGGAATCAAACCTTGTCTTGTCTAGGTGTGTCATATCCTAGGAGGCATTGAGGTATATCAGGAGCCTTCCGCAACTCCCTAGCGACCATTCGATCCACCACTTCGAGTCCCTCGAAGATTATCCATCGTTACATCTTTCTACCAATCCGAAAGTGCCGATTCTTGGGAAGGATCATATCATTTGGTATCAGAGCACACTTTCGGGATCGGTATTTGTATCTATCATCTTTTGATCTTAGATTTTTCATTTCTCTCTTGTCCTTCTAATCTAGTTGATCGGATCAATCAATTAGGGGATTTAGTCGAATTGATTTTTTTTTTTTTTTTTATCTTTGATCATATTTTTTCTGTTTGATCTTTCTATAGTTCTAGTTTTATTTATGAGTTGTTAAAAAAAAAAAAAGAGAATTTGATCGGACCAAAAGAAAAAAAAAAAAAAGAGAAAAGAAAAAAAAAAAAAAGGGGTTCATCCGATCTGTTCTTCCTTAGATCGAAAAAAAAAAGAGAGTGATGTCTTTCGGTTTATTGAAAAAGAGCAGACCAGAAAAAGTTCAAAGGAGATCACAAGAGAGTCCCCTAAGAAGAGTTCAACCACGCCCAGAAATGAATGAAGAGGAGCTGGATTGTTATAGTAGAGGCATTCTTGCTTCAGATCAAAGTCGGAGAAGGCCAAGATGTGACCAAGAAGCAAGGAGACGAGATGAAAATATTCTCAGTGTTCTTAAGTTGAAGATACCACCATTTCATGGGAAAAATGATCCGGATGTTTACTTGGAGTGGGAGAAAAAGACTGAGCTAGTTTTTGATAGCAACAACTATTCTGAGCTTAAGAAATGAAAAGCAACCTATGAGTTTTATGGTTATGCTAATACTTGGTGGGATCAGTTGGTGACAATGAGGAGACGAAATGGCAAGAATCCCGTCAAAACATGGGCTGAGGTGAAGTCTGTTATGAGGAAACGTTTTCTGCCCTGTGGCTATCACCAAGAGCAACATTATGTGGACACTTTTCGGAAGTTAGAGGACTTGATGCTTGAGTATCTTCAGGGTGAGCAGCAGCAGCCCAAGAAGAAAAACACAAAACCAAAAGTCGAAGCCAAACCGCCCACGGAAGTTGCAAAGTTTGTGGAACAATCTGATCATGAAGAAGTGATAGCAGTTCAAGAGAATTTACAATCTGCTCTTACAGCGGAAGTGGAGAATCAGGGTCAGAATGTACAAGGAGAAGAAGCCGAAGTGGTTTTTGATTCATTGTCCTCGTCGGAGAAAAAGGAGGAAGCCATGAAGCAAAGTCTAGGGAGCATAGATGATTCAGCTGATGAATTCACAGAGAGGTATAGCTTGTCTCCTACACTTGATCCTTATATTTTGGATTTTGAGTTGCTGGAAGAAGTCGATGGAGATAAGATGCTATTGTCGGTTCAATATGAATGTGAGATTCAAGAAGTCGAACATGTTGATTTTGTTTTTGGCGATGCAGCGTTTTGCAAACCCGAGAGCAAAGCTATGATATTTGATTTTGTGATTCAAGGCAATGGTGAGCAAACTCAAGGTTTTGATCTACTTGTCAACAAGGGAGATTTTCTTGATTTTAGCCGCAACAAGAGTTCTAAAATAAGAGTGGCGCAGCGGAAGCATGGAAGTTTCGAGCTGGTCTTGGAAAATGGAGTTTCAAAACTGTTTTCTTTTTATCATTATATGATTCTTAAGGGTCTTAACTTGCGGGATTTCAGGAAGAATCATCTACACTCACCGAGGAAAGGTATTGGAGTAGAGATTCGACGCCAAGGTCCTATAGTGGACAAAGTGAAAGATGGTCGAAAAGCTATAGAGCTTGGAATTCTAGATGATTATGGAGTAATGTCTGAGCCGAGGATGCACAAGGCAAGGCGTGCTATACAAGTTTTGATATCTAGCGGAGTGATTAAGCTACCAAAGCTTAGGTGTCTTAAACTCATGAAATGTTTGAGCCATCCATTTGATCCCGGAATCAAGATTTGAGGACAAATCTTTTTCAAGTGGAGGGGATTGATATGATCCTGGAAAGAATCAAATATAATCCAGATCATACATTTTTCAAACATTGGAGAAGTCACAAGATCAAGAGCTAAACATTGATTCGGACCGATCGATCCGAGTGCTAGGCGAGAAAACCCATGTGTCTTGTTCAGTGAAAGGACGTCCAAGCTCAACTGTGCCAGCCCAAAAACCACTTGGAATATATTCTCACCTCATCTAGAGCACACCTCGAAGTTGAATCGGTCCAATCCGAGTTCAGGTGAAGAAGTTATTCAACTTCCAAGTCAAGTGATTCCCAGCTTACGCGATTCAGACATGCGTGCGTTGAATAATTATTTCCGAGCAAACCAGAAGGAGTTAAGCTACGAACTAAATTTTCCTGGAATCTTGATCGATTCCAGAATCACGTCGAATTGGATTTCCATCAAAATAAGTTCAGACTTGGGAGGTATGAATTTTACAATTCCATGGATCTGCTTCAGGCCCTATTGCGCGACTGAGCCAAAGATCTAGTTCCACGGCCCAACTCAGGAATTATTTAGACACAAGACCACTTGGAGAATGTTAAGGGATCTCTTAGCTTTACGACAAGACCAAGCGCCTAAGGAGAATCCATTGGATCACAAAGTTACAGCCCATTTACCAAAACAGGTCAATCTGGTTCTAAACATGAAGAGTTCAAGGCCTAATTGGTTTGCAAGCTTCTAGGCTTATGTTTGGCATCTAGGAGGTATTTCTACAAAGTCCAGCAAGCCCAATAAGCCCCAGAAAAAGGATATCTCGGCCAAAGAAGCATGGAGAAGTCCAAGGATCATTTCAAGATGCATCCATGAGGAGTCCAAGGGTTGAATTCACATTCAACTCACTATCTTTATTTCTTTTCTTTTATTTCTCTTTATTTCAAGACAATAATGACTTAGCTTAGTTTCTAAGTTTTCTTTTCTTTATATTCATGTAAACTCATATGAATAAAATATCCAACTTTTTATTTTCAAAACCTTGAGAGTGATTCTCTTTAGTTCTTTTAGAACTTTCGATTGCTTGGTGTATAATATCCAACAATCAAATCGATTCATCTCGGTGTGTCATATCCGAGGAATCAAACCTTGTCTTGTCTAGGTGTGTCATATCCTAGGAGGCATTGAGGTATATCAGGAGCCTTCCGCAACTCCTGTGCGACCATTCGATCCACCACTTCGAGTCCCTCGAAGATTATCCATCGTTACATCTTTCTACCAATCCGAAAGTGCCGATTCTTGGGAAGGATCGTATCAAGTGGTATCAGAGCAGCTGTAAGTCTCTTTTGACGGTTTTGACGTTCGATGCGAGCTAGCTCTTCGTTGGTGAGGATGGCTAGATCTTCGGTGCAATTTCTTCTTGTTCTTCTATTGGTCATGCACCTGACACATAGCAGAAACAAATAAAAATTAAGGTCAGTAGTTTCTTAGACTGAAAACAAAATCAAAAATCAAAGGTAACGCAATTGGTCCCCGGCGACGGTGCCAAAAACTTGATGGCTAGAGTTTTAACCCAATTAAATACTGCAAGTGCACAGAACAATCGCAATAGTATAAAAGGAATCGAATCCATAGAGACCAAGGTTACAATATGAAATTATAAGATTTTAATTCAAAGCTAAGACAATAAGTTTTTTTGTGTAATTTTCGGAACAGCAAATAATAAAATAAAATCGGTGTAAACAATTAATAAAAAGCACTAGGTCAAGGTATTTCGCAGGTGATTAGGAGACAAGGCTGAGCAACTATTCAGGGCTAATTAACTAAAAGGTCTAGAACTCAAACACAAATGAATGTCGCCTCACTCTCGTGATGTATCGATACCTTTATCTAACAACCTAGATACCGAAACTCTCGCCCGGACCTAATGAAGACGATAAGCATTAACAAAGATGTTCAATATGTTCACAATCAATCGCAGCAATCAACTCTCGTTGGCTGCGCACCAACTGCTCACCAATGATTTTTCTAGCAACCTAGAGCACTCTCATTAATAAGTTTAACCTAGAAATCACAGGCTAGGTGATCAAACTAACCTAGGCATTACGAACCCCTATTGGCGAAGACATATAAATTTCATTCCTATTTGTGCTCAGCCATTAACACCCTAATTCACCATTGAAAACCCTTAACCTAGCTATGGATCTACTCACACATAGCGAAACTAAACACAACAAAGCAAGGAGATGAGTTCATGATTTATTGAAAGAATAAGGTTCAGGAAAACTTCTCAAACAAGTTATGGATTGATCGACAGTAGAGGAACAGAGATCCAAAGCTGAATAATATAAATCCCAATCGAAAAGAACAAAGTGGTGGAGTCTTGAAACCCAAAAAAAACCTAGAACGAAGAACTGAGTCTCGAAAATGAACGTGATACAAGTCTGAGGCGGCTAGCCTCTATTTAATCTAAAAATAAAATAAAATAAAATAAAAACGCATCCCTAGGTAAAATAGGTCGAGCAGGTGCTCGCTAGGTCCGAGCAGGTGCTCGCGCAGGCGGAAAATCGTCTTTTGGCTCAAATTTGCTCCTTTTGCTCCAATGTCTTCCAACATCTTCAATCCATGCTCCAGAGCCTTAAAATACCTGAGAAGACACAAAAGACTAGAAAAGACTCGAAAACAATATGAAAAAACTAGCTAAAACAGGACAAAATACTAATATATCAGCATCTCCAGCTTCTCAAGTAATGGGTGTGGTGGCCTCGAGTGCGTTTACAGGTCTGTTAAGCGAGTTTGGTGATGTGTTTCCAGCAGACCTACCATCTGAATTACCTCCTCTATGTGATATACAACACCACATTGACTTGGTCCCTAATGCGGTCCTCCCGAATAGTCTGCACTATGGTATGAGTGCCACAGAACATGATGAGTTGCGACGCCAGGTCGAGGAGCTCTTAGTCAAGGGCCATGTACGTGAAAGTCTCAGTCCAACTGCAGTTCCAGCATTGCTCATTCCAAAGAAAGATGGATCATGGCGTATGTGTGTTGATAATCGCGCTATCAAAAAAATAACAGTACGATATCACTTTCCTATACCACGTCTTGATGATCTTCTCGATCAGATTGGCCACGTAGCCATCTTCACAAAGCTAGATTTAAAAAGCGGTTACCATCAAATTCATATTCGACCGGGGGATGAATGGAAAACAGCCTTTAAAATGAGAGAAGGTCTTTTCGAATGGATAGTTATGCCTTTTGGACTTTCAAATGCACCAAGTACTTTTATGCGAGTGATGAACCAAGCTTTCTGCCCTTTTATTGGTAAGTTTGTTGTCATCTATTTTGATGATATGCTTATTTTTAGCTTGGACCTTGATAGCCATTCATCTGCTCCAACCTATTTTATCTAGGGACGCGTTTTTTATTTATTTTTATAATAATAAAAGGCCCTACCGCCTCCAGACCAGGGGATCTTCGTTTTTTTTACTTTTCATTCTACGTTCTTTGGTTTTGGGGATTTTTCCCCTGAGTTCTTCTACCTCTTGCTTGTATCACTTTGGATTTTGCTACTTTAACCTTGGATCTATTCTCTCCTCTTGTCAATCAGACCACGACTTTGTTTTGAGAAGTTTTCCTGAACCTTATTCTCTTTAAATAAGAATCATGATTTCGTCTTATTGCTTTGTTGTGTTTGGATTCGCCATGTGTGAGTAGATCCCTAGCTAGGTTAAGGTTTTCAATGGTGATTTAGGATGTTAATGACTGAGCACAAATAGGATTGGAATTTATAATGTCTTCGCCAATAGGGGTTCTTAATGCTTAGATTAAACTGGCCACTTAGTCTATGGTTTTAGGTTAAACTTATTCACGAGAGTCCTCTAGGTTGCTAGATAAATCATTGGTGAGCAATTGGTGCGTAACCAGCGAGAGTTGATTATTGCGATTGATTGTGAACAGATTGAACCCATTCGTTAATGCTTATCGTCTTCGCTAGATCCAGACGAGAGTTTCGGTATCTAGGTTGTTAGATAAAGTTGTCGATACATCACGAGAGTGAGGTGACATTTATTTATGTTTGAGTTCTAGACTGGTAGTTACTTAGCCCCTGAATAGTTGCTCAGCCTTGTTTTCGAATCACCAGGGAAACACCTTGACCTAGTGCTTTTCTTTATTGATTTATTACCATTTTTATTTACTTGTAATTCTATTTCGAAATCAACCATATCTTTTGTCTTAGCTTTATTTACAGATATCATAATTTCATAGTGTAACCTTGGTCTCTGTGAATTCGATACCCCATATACTATTGCATTTGTCTGTGCACTTGGAGAAAATATTTTGGGTTAAGACTCGACACATCATGTTTTTGGCGCCGTTGCCGGGGACCAATTGCGTTACCTTTGATTTTTGATTTTAAATTCAGTCTAAGAAGCTACTAATTCTTTCTTTTTCCTTTTTTTTGTTTTTATGTTTTAGGTGCATGACCAGTGGACTCATTACCGCTGACATGGGTGAGCAAGATAACGGACTGGCTGCTCAGTTACAAATGCTTCGGGTTGAGATGGAGCAATTGCGGAGAGATAGACAAGAGGTTCAGCAACCGCAGCCTGGTATTGGAGACTCGGAATAACCACATGCCTACTATCATAACCGAGCCGCCATCACTCCTCTAGCCATTCAGCGGCAAGACTTCGAAATCAAACCTTAATTGATTTTGTTGGTGAAGCAACATCTTTTCCATGGGCTGCCAGCTGAAATTCCCATAGATCACATCGAGAATTTTGAGGAAATTTGCAGCACCACGGCTTCTAAGGGAATACCAAGTGAATTCTTGAAGTGCAAGTTGTTCCCGTTTTCACTTGCTGACAAGGCATCTCGATGGCTGAAGTCACTACCACCGGGCTCGTTGAAGACATGGGCTGAATGTAGAGCATCATTCTTGAATCACTTCTACACCAAGTCAAAAACCGCATCCTTGAGGAACAAGATATCTTCATTCCAACAGCATTCCGGGGAAGCTTTTTGTGAGGCTTGGGAAAGGCTGAAGGAATATCTCAGAGAGTGTCCTCACCACAGATTCAAGGACGAGCAGATTCTAGAAATTTTCTATGATGGTGTTGAGTGGGATTATAGGAATACGCTGAATGCGGCTAGTAATGGCGATTTTATAACGAAGACTAGAGATGGTGCTTTTGAGCTGATTGAGAACCTTGCTTCGAGCTCTAGCAACAGGTCTTCTGAGCATGATAGGTCCATGAAAGTCAATAGTGTGGACACTCATAAGATTGAGGAGCTGACAGCGAAGGTAAACATCCTTCTACGCGAGAATCAAAGACCGGTTAAGTTTGTGGAAGAGAATGGGGATGCACCTATTTTTCAAGAGTTTGAAGAAGATAATGATGCTGGTATACAAAAGGTTAATCACATGAGTGGACATGAATATATGCAGAACCATGGGTTCAACTCAAACTACTGGAGCCACCCGAACCTTTCTTACCAAAGCACCAACATCGAGAACGCACATGATCAGGTTTATCCGCAGCAAGGAGGGGCTATGAATCAGTTACCACAAGCTCAGGGTTTTCAAAAGTTTTACTCCAGCAACACTTAGGGGAAGCAGTACGTCCCTAATCAGAATCAGAATCGGTTCCAAGGAGGAAACCAACAACAAAACACCCAATTCGCTACACCACCACAAGCTGTCTCCGCGCCTATATCTCAAGATGAGTTGAAGAGTCTTATGCAGCAACTCATGGTAAACCAACAGAAGGTGTCTACTGAGATTAATGCCAAGGTATATCACATGTACACTGATCTGAATGCTAAGTATGAGGCTGGTACCGCGCATGTGAAGAAGCTAGATATACAAGTAGCTCAAACCGCCGAGGCTATTAAGAGACCAGCTGGAGCTCTTCCAGGTAAAGGAGAATTTCCCAGGAATTAATGTCATGTGAATGCTTTAGAGTTGAGGAGTGGAAAGTTGCTGGTACCGCCTACGAGGACAACCTCCCATGAAAAGGCTACGGAAAAGGTTACCGAACATCAGGCTCAAGGGAGCGATTTTTCTGTGAAGAATGGACATGTTGAGATTGGTTCAACCTCAGGAACACCTCTGGGAAGTATTCCAATCGATTCTGAGAAAAAAATTTCCGAGCACCCCAATTCTGCTCCGGAGCACCCCAATTCTGCTCCGGAGCACCTGCTCCCACAGGGTGCTCCCACGAAAATTCCAAACAGTTTGCCATAACGAATTTATGTACCCAGGGTTCCTTACCCAGTACCTCCTATAAATCTCAGGTATGAGTATGTCAACTTCGTAGAGTTTAGAAGTGGAAGAGTGTTGACACCGCCAATTAGTCCTAAAACCGTGGAGAAAGATAAGGAGAGTGCTACAGAGCACAATACCCAAAGGAAAGCTCTGGCTACAGAAGAAATACTGATGGAACATGATTCACACTCAGGAATACAGGTTAAAACGACTCTAGCTGATTCTCAGACCAAAACTACCGAGCATCCCAATTCTGCTCCGGAGCACGTGCTCCGACAGGGTGCTCCAGCCAAATCTGCAGAAACTCCTCCAGAGCAAATCTACATGCCTAGGATCCCTTACCCAGTTCCTCCAAAGAAAACTCAAAAAAATTTGGAAGATGCGAAGTGCATGAAGGTAATGGAAGCTCATGAACTTAAAGAGGTAATATATTGGGTTTCACCAATCCAACTAAAACGTACATGCGATTCAACCCTTGCAATTCATAATTTTGAGGATATTCAGTTGCCTAAAGTTGTTGGAGATGAAGTTGACAATTCTGTGCTGAACTCGTTTACTCCAGAAGTTGACTTTATTTTTCCATTAAATGCATTTGATTCTGTTGGACATTCAATCATCCAAGAATATTTCAAGATATATGCTACAATTGTAGTAAACTTCATTGGTGAATGTTTTGTCTATCTACCATGGGCAATTGTGCGTGATTTTGCAGAAATTATCTATTGCTTTAACAGGAGAAGGACCAAAGGACCATTGGCCCAACCTTTTGATTCTCATGATTAACACCTATCGTACATAGGTCAAGCTATAGACCTTAAACAAGCGCTTGGTGGGAGGCGACCCACCGGTAAGATTCTGTACATATTTTTCTAAATTTGCTTTTATTACTAATTTTGTTTTAAGTTTTCATAAAAAAAAAAAAAAAAGGGAAAAATTGGTGAGCACCCCGCACCTGTTCGAGAGCACATGCTCTGCTAAGGTGCTCCGCATGCAAAAACCGGAACAGAAGTTGAAATCCAATCCTCAACACACAGCCCCAGCCTTCGCCCAGCACCTCCGACACGAGCCAACTATGGCGACAATGGAAGCGAAGAGCCGGCTGTGATGATCCGGACACCGCTACAACACGGTGAATTCTATCCACACTTTCTTTTACCATTGTATTATCCATTTTTATCTTTTTCATTTTTTAGCCAATCCTTCAGTTCTTTTTCACACCGGGGACGGTGTGATTTAAGTCTGGGGAGAGGTCTGCTACTAACTATTTTTCTTTGTCTTTGAGTCTTATTTTTGTGTCTTTCGTCTTTTTCTTTGTCTAGGTCTGAATCAGGTCCAGCTGCTTGCAGCTAAGTGTCAGTTTTTATTTTTATTTTTATTGAGTCAAATTTGTTGGGGAATTATGAACTTGATCTATTGGATTTATTTTCGGACTAAGGATTACTTGTATGACTCATAGTTTGGCCAAAGTTCTGTGTCGGAAAGGCATTGGGCGGATTAAATATTCCCCAAAGGTCACACTCAGCGGGATATAGGTTGAACCAATGTCATCTCTAATTTTTATTTGGTTTCTAATCTTGACTTTTAATTTCTTTCTCAGGGATTTGATGTCCATTGGGCAAGACCTATTCGAACCATAAAAGACACCGTAACTCTCCACAAAGTATGCTCTTTTCTCTCTAACTCTCCTCTCGGTCCGACATTCTAAAAAAAAAGGAAAAAGAAAAGAGAGTTCAAAGCAACAAGTTCAAGTGAACCGAGGGATGATGCGTAAACCCGTGTATCCTTTGTGACCTCATGGAAAGCTTGTTGTAAGGGAAACTAACAGTTTCGAAGTGAACCAAGGGATGATGCGTAGACCCGTGTATCTTTTGTGACCTCATGGAGATTCGTCCTATAAAAAAAATAGTAATAAGAAGAAGCATCAGAAAAGTGATGGCTGTGAGGCAAAGCCTCAGTAAAAAAATATGTTGTTGTGTTCGGAAGAGGAAAGAGTTAAGAGAAGAGCATGCGGGAGAGAGTCTTCGGTTAGAAGAAGTCAGCACCCTTTGGGCCGATTAAGATCACTGTACTTTTTATTTTCATTAATCTATGTAAGAGATGACAGTGGGAATTCCGAAAATTCTGTTGGGTTGTGAGTTATTAAGGTTAGGTTATGATCCCCACAGCTAATTACGGTACATGTCCTAAGGTCCAGTGAAGAAGGTATGAAGTCCGAATTTATTTTTCCAACAAGCAAGTGAGTTCCCGTGATTTTCAAAACCTCTTTTCTGTTCTTGATCTTGTTTTGTTTGAGGACAAACAAAGGTCTAAGTCCGGGGGAGTTGATATATTAGTATTTTGTCCCATTTTAACTAGTCTTTTTTATCTTGTTTTCGAGTCTTTTCTAATTTCTTTTGTGTCTTTTCAGGTATTTGGAGGCTTTGGAGCATGGATTGAAGATATTGGAGCACATTGGAGCAAAAGAAGCAATTTTGAGCCAAAAGTCGATTTTTCGCCGTGGGAGCACCTGCTCCAACCTATTTTACCTAGGGACGCATTTTTTATTTATTTTTATAATAATAAAAGGCCCTACCGCATCCAGACCAGGGGATCTTCGTTTTTTTTACTTTTCATTCTACGTTCTTTTGGTTTTGGGGATTTTTTCCCTGAGTTCTTCTACCTCTTGCTTGTATCACTTTGGATTTTGCTACTTCAACCTTGGATCTATTCTCTCCTCTTGTCAATCTGACCACGACTTTGTTTTGAGAAGTTTGTCTGAACCTTATTCTCTTTAAATAAGAATCATGATTTCGTCTTATTGCTTTGTTGTGTTTGGATTCGCCATGTGTGAGTAGATCTCTAGCTAGGTTAAGGTTTTCAATGGTGATTTAGGATGTTAATGACTGAGCACAAATAGGATTGGAATTTATAATGTCTTCGCCAATAGGGGTTCTTAATGCTTAGATTAAACTGGCCACTTAGTCTATGATTTTAGGTTAAACTTATTTACGAGAGTGCTTTAGGTTGCTAGATAAATCATTGGTGAGCAATTGGTGCGTAACCAGCGAGAGTTGATTGTTGCGATTGATTGTGAACAGATTGAACCCATTCGTTAATGCTTATCGTCTTCGCTAGATCTAGACGAGAGTTTCGGTATCTAGGTTGTTAGATAAAGTTGTCGATACATCACGAGAGTGAGGCGACATTTATTTATGTTTGAGTTCTAGACCGGTAGTTACTTAGCCCCTGAATAGTTGCTCAGCCTTGTTTCCGAATCACCAGCGAAACACCTTGACCTAGTGCTTTTCTTTATTGATTTATTACCGCTTTTATTTACTTGAAATTCTATTTCGAAATCAACCATATCTTTTGTCTTAGCTTTATTTACAAATCTCATAATTTCATAGTGTAACCTTGGTCTCTATGGATTCGATACCCCATATACTACTGCGTTTGTCTGTGCACTTGCAGAAAATATTTTGGGTTAAAACTCGACACATCACTTTGTACACCACTTTAGTAACATCACGGCACCCTTAACTGATTGCATCAGGGGTACATCATTTGTATGGACACCATAAGCAGATAAGGCATTTCATATTATCAAGGAGAAGTTAATTACATCACCCATTCTTGCTTTACCTGACTTTGGTGTTGCTTTCGAACTACATTGCGATGCTTGCAAGTTTGGAATTAGAGCAGTTCTCAGCCAAGCGGGATGACCTATGGCATTCTATAGTGAGAAAATCGCAGGGTCTAGAGCTCGTTACAGTACTTATGATGTGGAGTTTTATGCTATTTTTCAGGCAATTAAGCATTGACGACATTATCTTTGTCATCAGAAGTTCATACTTTATACGGGTCATGATGCAGACATTTACCCGACTGATTCTTTCTTTGGTAAGATTTGGTCTGACTCACAACTTGAGTTGGCATCAGATTACATACTCCACGATGGTTTCATATTTTTTGGGTCTCGATTGTGCGTTCCCGAGTGTAGCTTACGCTTAAATCTGATTAAGGAATTGCATGAGGAGGGTCATGTTGGTCGCGATCGTACACTACAATTGGTTGTTTATGCGTACTTTTGGCCTTCGTTACATCGTGACGTGGCTCGCTTCGTAGAACGTTGTGTCGTGTGTCATACGTCTAAGGGGCATGCGTCTAATAGTGGGTTATATTTGCCTCTTCCAGTTCCTACGAAACCATGGACAGAAATTAGCATGGACTTTGTTTTGGGACTTCCGCGGACACAGCGAGGTAATGATTCTATCTTCGTCATTGTGGATCTTTTTTCAAAAATGGCACACTTCGTGGCTTGTAAGAAAACAACAGATGCGGTCCAAGTGGCTTAATTGTTTTTCCGTGAGGTTTATCATCCTCAATCGGATGGTCAAACTGAGGTGACTAATCATTCTTTGGGCGATATGCTACGTTGCTTGGTCGGTGATAATATTAAATCTTGGGATATGGTGTTGTGTAAGGCTGAATTTGCACATAATCATGCGGTAAATCGGAGTACGTCTTCTAGCCCTTTTCGGGTTGTGTATGGTCTAATAACTCGTGGACCCGTTGACCTTGGAGTCACTTCGGACCTTTCCCCTGAGCATGGACACGCCGTATATTTTGTGGGTACAATTTCCTCAATTCATACGCAGGTTCATGAAAACTTGAAGATAGCATCGGCTAAATACAAGGAGTCGGCTGATCGTCATCGTCGAGATCTTCAGTTTAAAGTAGGGAATTGGTATGGGCTGTGCTCACTAAAGATCGCTTTCCACCACGGGAATACAACAAGCTCAAGGCTCGGAAAACAGGACCGTTGGAGATCTTGGAGAAAATTAACGCCAATGCCTATATAGTTAGTCTTCCACCAGGTGTTCGTTTTTCAGATGTATTTAACGTCAAGCATCTCATTCCCTACGTAGCAGCTGATGAGGTCAAAGATTCAGGGATGAATCTTTTTTTACCCCGGGTGACCTGATGCATGGTGGTTTGCTATGTTTTGGGCTTTTATTTAAATTGTTTTGGTTTTATTTAAAATTCTTTCGATAAGGCTTATTGATACGATTATTTCCTTTTCGTATTAGGATCTGGTGTTGGTTTTTACTATATATATTGTTCTCTTAGGTTTGTGAGAGATCATCTTCTTATTCATTGAATTATTACAAGAGTATTCTTCTCTTAAAACCCTTCTTACGGATAGAACCTCGAGTTCTCAACGGAATTAGGTTGACATTGATCTTAGGCATTCGAAGACTAAATAGGATCTTTGTGTTACCGTAGCTTGGCTACATCAACACTTGTCGCCGAAAGTTTGTCGTAGCTGCGTCGCTTTTTTCGTCAACGACACCTTTTATTGGTGTCCAAATGAGAGAGAGGTCACACTCTATTACGATGAGTGTGTGCTTAGATACTCTAACCGGAATATTCTCTCGATCCTGATAACCGCCGGTGGATTTATCTTAGCTAACACCCAGAATGTTACATCTAACGAACACGACTGGTTCAGAGATTTGGTATAGTCCACTTTGAACGAAGCCGCCACCGTAGCTGCCAACAAGCCAATTTTACTGTGTTGCAGAGTTTGTACGGAATGGTTCAATGCACTCCTGATCTTACAAGACAAGATTGTTTTCTTTTTCTGCAACAGATCATCAATAAATTATCCACTGACAAAATTGGGGGAAGATATATTGTTCCGAGTTGTGGTTCAATGTACGAGGTTTACGCGTTTTACAACGAATCCACCATTTCAACACCTCAACCTCAGCTTGATTCAGCTCCTTCACCACCACCACCACAACCTGGTCTGGACATTCCATTTTCCTTTGGTTACATGTTTCAGCTCAAATTTTATTTTGAGACATTCGTGAGTTGGTAAAATAAGGGTTCATATGTGGTGATCTGACACAAAGTATTTATGTCAATACAGGAGAAGGCGGAAACTCCACTGTCATAATCATAGTTGTTGTTGTTCCAATCACCGTCTTTTTTCTTCTTTTCGTAGCTGTTTTTAGTTTCCGGACTAACAGAAAAAGGACAATTTATGAGGCAGAACCACTAGCTGGAGGTAAAGACTCCAATGATAAACTTTCTAAAGGTCGAATGAATAGTCTTCGTGCTGTGTTCTTATCTTATTAATTCAGCTATTGAACTTGTTTCTACAGATGGGAATGATATTACCACTGCAGGCTCACTTCAGTTCGATTTTAAGGCGATTGAGTCAGCAACAGATAAGTTTTCAGAAAGTAACAAACTTGGTCAAGGTAGATTCGGCCAAGTCTACAAGGTATTATTATACCATCGTATAAGTTTTTTTCCCAGTATATCATTACCAATACAAATTATGTAAATCACCCACAATACTCTGTTTTCCCCCTGTTTCGAAATCAAATCTCACACCCATACTTTGAGCATTGACATGTATGAGATTAAGCGCACCAATGTTCTATCTGCAAAGATTCTTTCTATAATTTCTGGGGAACAAAACAAATTGTCCTTAATTATCTTCATTCATGTGTAACGAATTCTAACTTCTACAAAATTGCATTTGCGTACTTCTTTATTTTCATGAATTAATCTAAAGTCAATCCCATACTTACTGGTTCTTTTAAAATGAATTGCTCTTCATAGGGTTCATTTCCAAATGGAGTGCAAGTTGTGGTGAAGAGGCTATCAAAGACATCAGGGCAAGGTGAAAGAGAGTTCAAAAGCGAAGTTATTGTTGTGGCAAAGCTTCAACACCGAAATTTGGTAAGGCTGCTTGGTTTTTGTTTGGAAGGAGAAGAGAAGATACTTGTCTACGAGTTTGTGCCCAACAAAAGCCTCGATTACTTCCTTTTTGGTCAGTTAAACTCAACACTTAACTTAAGATATAGTTTTCAAATTGCATGCCATTATTTGTTTTTACATTGTAATTAGGAACGGTGCAGACTCTACGATGCAAAGGCAGCTAGACTGGACAAGACGGTACAAGATCATTGAAAGCATTGCCAGAGGAATTCTTTATCTTCATCAAGATTCATGACTCACAATCATACACCGTGATCTCAAAGCAGGCAACATTCTTTTGGATGCTGATATGAACCCCAAAGTTGCAGATTTTGGAATGGCGAGAATTTTTGGGATGGACCAAACAAAAGCCAATACAAAAAGAGTAGTCGGAACCTAGTAAGTTTTTCTCTTGCCATTTATTGCCTTTCTGGACTGTAATGATGCTTTTATGGACTCAACATTTTAAATATTGTGGCAGTGGGTACATGTCTCCCGAGTATGCGATGTACGGCCAATTCTCCATGAAATCAGATGTGTATAGTTTTGGGGTTTTAGTTCTTGAAATCATTAACGGAAAGAAGAACAGTAGTCTCTATCAAATGGATGGTAGTGTTGGTAACTTGGTTACATATGTGAGTATAGAGCCTTACAATTTTTTTTTTTTTGCTTTATTTAAAAGTGACCAAAGTATAAAATTATTAAAATGTTTGATAGACTTGGAGACTATGGAGCAATAGGTTGCCATTAGAGCTTGCGGATCCATCCTTTGGAGATAACTATCAAACAGACGAAATTACAAGGTACATCCATATCGCTTTATTATGTGTTCAAGAAGATGCTGAAGATCGTCCTAACCATGCACTACACCAAAACCTTGTTTTTGCTACTGCTTTTTGCTACTGATTCTGCAGTCGCTAAATTTACCGACTGTTTTGCTACTGATTACCGACTGATAGTCGAACATTTTTAAACAGTCGTAAAACAGTCGGTATTTAGCTACTACAAAATAACAGTCGTTAAATAGTAGGGAATTTACGACTGAATATTGACTAAATTCAAGTCAAAAATATAGTCGGTAATCAGTAGCAAAAAGGGAGAAATTTACCGACTGATTTGCTACTGATTAGCTACTACAGAAGAAATAATTTCCACGTGTTTTTATAACTACTTTTAGCGACTGATTTGCTACTGTATTCGGTGGGTCGCAAATCAGTCGGTAAAAGTAGTTATACACGTGTAAATCATTTGGTGGTTGGTGTCAAATATTTCCGCTGGAGTCGCTAATCAGTAGCAAAATCAGTCGGTAAATGCAGTTAAACACGTGGAAATCATTTGGTGGTTGGTGTACCTAATTTTCGCTGCAGTCGGTAATGAGTAGCAAATCAGTCGGGAAATTTTCTATATATATGCCATTTTCAAGTTTTCTTCTCACAATTGTAGAAACACAAAGTAAAGAAAATTTTTATAAACCCAAATCAAAGAGAGATTAAGGTTTCTGAACTTATTTATGTCAGGAAATTACAATTATGGTAATTCTCGTGAGTGGATGTACCGTAGGTTTGATGAAGCGACGGGAAATCACTCGGCAGAGTTCACATCGGGGGTGGATCAATTCGTGGCATTTGCAAATAGCCAGCCTCTAGCGCAGAGAAATCATGGTATGTTTCACTGCCCTTGTCTTATTTGCGAGAATGAGAAATTTATCCCGGGTACAAGAGTTTTGAGACATCTGTATAGTAGAGGATTTATGCCAGATTATTATATTTGGTATAAACATGGTGAAGAACTCGATATGGATTTAGGAACGAGTTATGTTGATAGGACGCATATTAGTGGGAATGAAGAAGAGGGTAATGTAGTAGAAGATCCATATGTGGATATGGTGAATGATGCATTTCGTGTTAACGTTAGTTTTGAGAATTACTATCATCAGGATGGTAGTTATCATAATGTTAACGAACCGGTACGTAATCATTCAAACAAATTCTACGACTTGTTGGATGGCGCGAATACTCCATTATATGATGGTTGTCGTGAAGGTCACTCGCAGTTATCCTTAGCTGCTCGAATCATGCAAAATAGGGCTGATCATAATATGAGTGAAAAGTTAGTGGATTCGATATGTGGAATCTTCAAAGATTATTTACCTGAAGGAAACCAAGCAACCGGTTCACATTACGAGGCAGACAAATTGATGCGCAATTTAGGGCTCCCATGTCATGTAATTGATGTTTGCATCAACAATTGTATGATCTTTTGGAAAGATGATGAAAAGATTGATAAGTGTCGGTTTTGTAATTCAGAAAAATGGATGCGTAACGAGCAAAACCGAAGGTCCAATGTACCATATAGTCGTATGTGGTATATGCCTATTGCTGACAGATTAAAGAGAATGTATCAGAGCGAGAAGACTGCAGCGGCAATGAGCTGGCATGCCGAGCACGAATCAAATGAGGGAGAAATGTGTCATCTGTCTGATGCTGCGGAGTGGAAAAATTTTCAAGATCAACATCCTCGGTTTGCAGAAGAACCCCGTAACGTTTATCTTGGATTGTGTACAGATGGGTTCAATCCATTTGGCATGTCAAAAATCATTCGTTGTGGCCTGTGATCTTGACTCCGTATAATTTACCCCCTGGTATGTGCATGAATACAGAGTACTTGTTTCTAACCATTATCAATTCTGGGCCAAATCATCCGCAAGCGAGTCTCGATATCTTCCTTCGACCCCTCATTGATGAGTTAAAATAATTGTGGTTTACTGGAGTCGATGCATACGATGTGTATAAGAAGGAAAATTTTACTCTAAAAGCGGTGTTATTGTGGACAATAAGCGACTTTCCGGCGTATGGCATGTTATCAGGATGGACCACCCATGGCAAATTGTCTTTTCCAATTTGCATGGCAGATACACAGTCTTTTTATCTGAAGCACGGAAGAAAGACGTGTTGGTTCGATTGTCACCGAAGATTTCTCCCCTATGATCATCCTCTAAGGAAGAATAAAAAAGACTTTTTGAAGAAGAGAGACGCTAGGAATGACGATCCACCAGTGTCTTTGACCGGTGAGCAAATATATTCATACCGAGTGAAACGTGTTAATCCACCAAAAACAAAGGATGTTGGTGGCAACGGTCACGATAAGAAGAAGTCTGGCTTTGGGAAAGAGCATAACTGGCATAAAGAAAGCATATTCTGGGAATTGCCGTACTGGAGGGACCTCAATCTCTGACACAATCTCGATCTGATGCATATAGAGAAGAATTTTTTTGACAACATCATTAATACTCTTATGCGTGTGAAGGGTAAATCAAAAGACTCCATCCCGTCAAGATTGGATATAGAAGAATTATGTTCTCGGTCATATTTACATGTTGATGATCAGGGTAGAGCCCCTTTTCCTCCCTACTCATTGGAAGATGAATCCAGAAAAGCATTATTGGAATGTGTGAAATATTCGGTCAAATTCCCAGATGGTTATGCTTCAGACTTAGCTAGTTGTGCTGATTTGACGAATGGAAAGTTTTCTGGGATGAAGAGTCATGACTGCCATGTTTTTATGGAGCGGCTACTTCCATTTATTTGTGCAGAACTACTAGACCGGAACGTTCATACTGCGTTATCAGGTACTAAGTACTTATAATTTGAGCAATTTAAATCACATAAATATGCATGTTAGTCATTTATATTAACCATTTCCATTTTCAATATATAAATTGTAGGGGTTGGATCATTTTTCCGTGACTTATGTTCGAGAACTTTGCAGAAAAGTCGCGTCCAAATTCTAAAACGTAACATAGTGTTAATCATATGCTATTTGGAAAAGATCTTTCCACCATCTTTTTTGACGTGATGGAGCACCTACCTGTACATCTCCCAGACGAAGCTGAACTAGGAGGTCCCGTGCAATACAGGTGGATGTACCCTTTTGAAAGGTTTTTCAAAAAGTTGAAAGGGAAAGCAAAGAACCAAAGATATGCAGCAGGATCGATTGTTCAATCTTATCTAAGGGAGGAGGTAGCTTATTTCACAGAGCACTATTTTCCCTCGATTATACAAATGAAATCAAGGTAAACGCTATAATTATTTAAAGGATCACTTAGACATTTGATATACACTTGCCAGCTATTATAAATTGATTTTCACTACTTTGGTCAGGTTAACAAGATTCGCTGAAGGTGATGTCCCCGAATATCATTTTGAAGGAGTCCATGATATATTTACTCAAGTAGGTCGAGCCTTAGGCGAAATTCATGAAATCTGGCTTTCAGATAAAAACTATCAATGTGCACATGCATATGTTTTGCGAAATTGTGGTTATTTCGAGCCACTTGAGAGGTATAATTTGGAATTTCTATAACTTACAATTAAATATTGTCCATATTCGATTTCTCATATATTTTTCTGGTGTTATATATATATAGTTTCTTCGAAGATTATATTAGTGTAAAATATCCGGACCTCTCCGAGAAAGAAATCCTGGTGAAAAGAGCTGAAGAATATCCTTCTTGGATCAAAGAATATGTATGTCTCTAAATATTTGAAATTTGAAATTTTTGCTTCAATTTATTTGATATTGTCTATCTATATGCAGGTTACTGCATGGAACGCCGAGATTCGTTTTCCAACATGGGTGCTCGACATAATTCATGGTCCCGTGAATAAGGCCAAAACTTGGCCCATCTATTATACAAGAGGATATTTGTTTCATACCAAGAATCACAATGAGGGAAGAAAAACTTGTAACTATGGTGTATGTGTTACTGGGGAACATTGTAGCAATGCAGCTGACCGAGCTGATTTCCACGGTATCTTAACTGATATCATAGAACTCGAGTATGAGGGGGTGGTTAATTTGAGAATCACACTTTTTAAGTGTAAGTGGTACGACCCTGTGATTGGTAGAGGAACTCGGAGGAGCAATGGTGGGATTGTACACGTTCTTCAATCGAGAAGATACTATAAATACGAACCTTTTATTCTTGGTACGTACACTCGTATACTCTTATGCGTCTCGCGATACCATATATTGATATACTTCTATATATTGACATTGCACAGCCTCTCAAGCGGATCAAGTTTGTTATATCCCGTACCCATACCACCGTAAACCGAAACTTTCGTGGCTAAATGTTGTTAAAGTCAACCCGAGGGGAAATATTTCAGGTGCCAATGTAAACACGGAACCGACTCTTCTACAACAAGAAACTGATGATCATGTAATGCTGACTACAATTGAAGATCTTGTAGTCGACAATTCGCTACAAGGAGCAGACCCAATTAATCTCGATAACGATGTCGGTGATGCGGAACCAGAAGACGAATTTTTGTGTAATTTATCGGAATCTAATGATGACGATTCAGAAGGTGTAACATCTTACTAATTATGAGAATATTATATCGTACCTAAGTTTCTGTTTCGAATATATTTTGTTAATTTCACCCAAATATTTTTGGTTAAATTTTATGTTAATTCCCGCATATTTTGTTAATTTTATGTTAATTTTGTTAAATTTTATGTTAATTTTGGTAATTTCCCCCCAATATTTTTGGTGAAATTTTCAATTCCCGCATCTTTTTTTTGAGTTGAAAAAATTTGGTGGGCTTCAGACTTTGGTGGGTTAGTCTCTAACACTTAGAGATATTTCTCACATCTAGCCCTTATCGATTCCGCGTTCTCTCTAACCCTAATCGATCTCTTTTTCTTCTCGATCTCTTTCTTTTTCGATTCCCGACCTCAGCGGCTGCGCGATCGGTTTTTCTTCTCGATCTTCTTTCTCTTCTCGATCTTCTTTCTCTTTCTCTTTCTCTTTCTATTCCTTTTACTCTTTCGATCGGTTCGATTTTCGATTCCTCTTGCTCTTTCGATTCTCAAATAATCTCTTCCTCTCTTGTTAGATCTCTCCATGGGTGGAAAGAGGAAGTGAAAAGTCGTCCCTCCGAACACCTTAGCGAGAACGCCGGCTTCTCTACCAAAATCTAGGTATGATTTTGTTCCGAGAACGTCGAGTGACCCACCGGTTCTCCCCAACAACCAACGTCAGCCGTCGGTCAGAGACTACCCTCCTCCGAAGCAGCTTTTCCCAACTTCAGCGGCTCCGCGATCTGGTGCATCTCCGCCGGCTGGTGAAGCTTCGCCACCTGGAACGACTTCGCGATCTGGTGCATCTCCGCTGGCTGGTGAAGCTTCGCCACCTGGAACGACTTCGCGATCTGCAGCATCTCAAATCGGAGGAGTTGCACCTGCTGAACCTCATACCACTCCACATCGACCCACTCCTCAAAGTTCTCATTCTCAACCGCCTCCACATCGACCAGCAGCAGCTCAATCTCCTCACATTTCTCATTCTCAACCCCCTCCACTCGGACAAGCGGCTTTTCTTCACAGTTCTCAGGCACAAAATTCACACAACACACAAGAAGATGAAGATGTTTCTGATGTCGGAGGTCTGCCTGAACCCAATCTCACCGAACACCAGATGGAGGCTCTTAACTCGCTGCTTCTTGCGCCACGGCCGAAGAACATCACAGTCCTTGATCCCGACCTCCTCGAGCCTAATTCGACTTGGTAAACTCGTTTTCTCTCTGTAATCTCTAGCTAGTTTATTTACTTCAATGTGATTACATAGGTTCCGAGTTCTTTGATGTTGTTGATGTTTATTGCTGTTGAAAGTTTATTGTTGATGAAGTGTATTTTAGTATAGTCGTTAAAATGAAATGTTTCTGTGAAACAGATGAAAATTGAGATCCTTTTAGTGTAGTTTATTTTAGTAGTCCATGAAATGAAATGATTATTTTACTATAGTTTATTTTAGACTGTTGAAACAGATGAAAATTGGGATTTTGGTTTGTTTCTTTTAGTATAGTCAAATGATTTGAAATGATTCTGTGATCCTATTAGTATTGTCGAATGAAATGCAATGCTGACTATGATCCTTTTAGTATAGTCGAATGAAATGAAATGAAATGAAATGTTCTGTGAAATGATTCTGTGATCCTTTTAGGTTTGATTCTGTTAGTATAGTCGAATGATTCTGTGAAATGATTATGTGATCCTTTTAGACTAGTTGAATGAAATGAAATGTTTCTGTGATCCTTTTGCATGAAATGATTCTGTGATTGTTGCTCAATAACATTGATATATTCTATGATTGTTACTCAATAACAATGATATATTTATGTGTCTTTGTAGGTTTGGTTATGAAAAATCATCTCTAACCCGTATGATTACAAAGTGTTTCACCAACAAGTTTGATGGCCCCTTCTACAGTTGGTCGAGTGTGCCTAGAGAAAGACAAGAACGGTACTTCGTTGAATTCGCGGTAAGAATCTCTCTGCTGAAAAATTTTACTTCTCTGTTTTTCTTGTAATAGCTTTAACACTGATCTTTCTCTATTGTTTTGTAGAAAAAACACAGATGGGATCCATCTTTAACAGGCTGGTTCAAGAGCATTTTGAGTCTATAATTCAACTTCGATTGAAAGACATGGTGAGCAATGCGAGATGTAATGACGAGCAACCGAAATGGATCAACGATAAGCTTTGGGCAGACATGAAAACACATTGGAGCACTGAAGAACAAAAATCAAAGAGTGCAACAACCTCAGCAGCTCGGATGTCTGATCGTAAAGGTCTTGGTCCTCACAAACACGCCTCTGGACAGAAGTCTTACCGACAAATCGAACAAGAAATGGTAAGTCAGTTATAACATTAACTTGGTGCTTTAATCTGTGATATATATGGTTTTATGTTCTTAATGCTTTTCATGTACTCTATCTTATCCTTTTCCCATTTCAGGTTGTTGAATTGGGGAGACCAGTGAGCTTTGGTGAGGTGTTCATCAGGGCTCATACCAAGAAAGATGGGACCTTTGTTGATCTGAAAGCGAAGCAAGTTGCTGAGGCCTATATGAAGAAAAAGGAAGAGAAGTTGTCTGAACAAGACTTGGAAACTACAGAGCTTTCGGATGGTCGTCATCCGGTGCTATCCATAGAAGAAGATAACGAGCTCTTTATTCAGGTGAAGTGCTTTGTTTATGTTATGTTTTGGAAATTTATTGATGATAGTGTCACAGATTGAGTGATGATAACTGATAGTGTCTGAGATTAATAGGCAAGTGATTGTTATGTTTTTGAAATGGATTGATGATAAGTGATAGTGTCTGAGATTAATAGGGAGGAGAAACTTGTTGTGTGTGTTTAATATAGTGTCCCGAGATTAATAGGCTTTCTTTTCTTTTTGTAGTCTACCCTCACAAATGAGAGAGGAGAAATGTTTGGTTTTGGAAGCCTCAAGAATCGGCTCAAGGGAAAGGTACAAAACCCGGAAACCTCGGCTTCATTCCGGCAGATGCAACAACAACTACAAAATGCTGAAGAGAAGCTGAAGGAGCAAGCTACTTTGCTCGCACAGCAAGAAGTAGAAAATGCTCGAGTTTCAGCTGCTCAAAGCGCCCAGACCGCCGAGCTTGCGCTTGTCCACCAATTCTTGAAAACCGATGACCGATTCCTCGCATTTCTCGCCTAGGCCACTTCTTCTGCTAATCCCTCTTCTTCTAATCCCTAAGACTTGTTTGTCACTTCTTTTGCTGAACCTTGTTTGTCACTTCTTTTGCTGAAACTTGTTGTGCTTCTGTTAAAAACTTGTTGTCTGTGTTTAAAAACTTTTAGTATGTTATGTGTTTAAATACATGTTCCAATCTTTATAAATTTATTTTTAGTTTTTGATTTCTTTAAATTTGTTTTTTATTTTTCTTTATAACTTCACATTAAATTAAAATCAACAAAGTAATTAGTTGTTAAACAACATTAACAAATTCATAATTTGTAGTAGGTATTTAGTAGCAAATTAGTAGTAAAAACAAAAACAATCCAGTCGTAAAACGGTAGTTAAACAGTCGTAAAGTTTGCCAAATATAAACTAAATCGATGATCAGTTTAGTCGTAAATTAGTAGCTCAAGTCGTAGGTAATCAGTCGGAATTTAGTAGCTATATTTTACGACTGAATCCCTACTGAAAAAATCAGTAGCAAAATTCAGTCACTATTCAGTAGCAAATCAGTTGCTAAATTTTACTACTGATTAGCGACTGAATAGCTAATCAGTCACTAATTTTATCAGTCGCTAATCAGTAGCAATTTTGCTAGTGATTTATTTAGCGACGAGACCTTTAACTACGGCAAAAATCAGTCGCTTATCAGTCGTAAAACTCAGTTTTGCTACTGATTAGCGACTGATTTTGCAGTAGTAAAACGCAGGTTTTGGTGTAGTGATGTCAGCCATACTCCAAATGCTCACTACTAACTCGATCGCTCTCGCGGTGCCTAGACCACCTGGATTTTACTTTCGGAGTAGGCATGAACAAGTAGTAGAAGTGGGTCCCTCTAGGGATACGCTTGGTCTGTGTTCAATCGATGATGCTTCCATTACTAGTGTAGCTCCTCGTTGAAAACAAAACCTATTCATAAACCTGGATTTTTTTTTATTTTTTTTTGAATAAGTCAAATTACTCGATGTCAAAAAAAAAAAGAAAAAAAAAAGGAAGTCAAATTACGCGTCAAGAGTTGACGTGCAGATTTTGTATTCTCTTAGCGTTTAGAGTCCATACTCTATAGTTAACTATGTGGCTTTAGATTAAACAAGACTCAAACAAAACCAACAAAAAAATAGAGAGAAAAGAGAAGAATTGGAGAAATGTCTGGTTATGCCTCTTTTGGTTCTCTCTTTCTTTTCGCCTTCCTCGCAAGCTTGAGTTCTTCTATTCAGCAACAAGTCCCTAATTACTTATACCATTTTTGTAACACGACAACTTACTCCAAAAACAGCCCTTACTCATCCAATCTTAGAACCCTTTTGTCCACTCTTTCTTCCAACAACCATTATTTCTCCACCGGATCCTATAACACCGCCGCAGGTCGGAGTCCTGACGTGGTATACGGGTTTTTCGTATGCCGGGGAGATCTCTCGCCGGAAGCCTGTGGTGACTGCGTTGTCTTTGCTGTTATCGACACTCTAAATCGATGTCCAGAACGGAAAGTGGGTTTAATATGGTATGACGAGTGTGTGCTTCAATATGCTGACTATAATATCTTCTTGGGAATTTCACACCAAAACGGAAGCATACTCATGTCGAACACCACGAATGTTACATCTAACGAACAAGACCGCTTCAGAGATCTGCTCTTGTCCACGATGAACAAATCCGCTACGGAAGCTGCGATTAGTGATAAAAGATTCAATGCGAGAAAGGACAATTTTACCGCATTCCAGACTTTGTACGTGTTGGTTCAGTGCATTTTTGATTTGTCGAGAGAAAATTGCTTAAGTTGTTTGCAAGGGATTATCGTTCAGTTACACACTGAGAAAATTGGGGGAAGAGTTGTTGTACCAAGATGTAATGCCAGGTTCGAGCTTTATCCGTTCTTCAATTCATCTCCCCCTCAACCGCCACCTGGTCTGATCATTAGATCATTAGGAGGAGAAGGTGGAAAATCCTCTGTCATAATAATCGCTGTTGTTGTTCCAATCGCCGTCCTTGTTATTATTATTATTTTCGTAGCTGTTTGTTGTGTGCTGGCTAAGAAAACAAAGACTATTTATAAGACAGAACTACTTGCTGTAGGTAAAAGACTCCTCTTTTAAAGCCGAATGGGATATTTCTGCTGTGTTCTATCGTAATTCAACTGTTGAAACTGTTTCTACAGAGAAGGATGATATTACGAGTGCAGGCTCACTTCAATTTGATTTTAAGGCGATTGAAGCAGCAACGGATAAATTCTCGGAAACTAACAAACTTGGTGAAGGTGGATTTGGCCAAGTCTACAAGGTATTACTCTGTTTTTTCCCCTGTTTTCGAATCAAATCTCACGCTTACGTTGAACATTGGGCTGTGTATGGGATTAGGTGCAACAACTGTGTAGAATATTTCTTTCATCATGCTACAGAGCTGCGAAATACAACAAACTCTAGTCTTTATCTTCTCCTTCTTACAGAATTGTACTCGAGTTCTTCTTCATGTTCGAGGCTGATCTTACACCCAATTCCCACAGTAATGATTCTTTTTAAAATCAATTATACTTGTAGGGTACATTTCCTAGTGGAGTACAGATTGCAGTGAAGAGGCTATCGAAAACATCAGGGCAAGGCGAAAAAGAATTTGAGAATGAAGTTCTTGTTGTTGCAAAGCTTCAACATAGAAATTTGGTCAGACTTCTCGGATTTTGCATGGAGGGAGAAGAAAAGATACTTATCTATGAGTTTGTGCCCAACAAAAGCCTCGATTACTTCCTTTTTGGTCAGTCAAATTCAATTATATTCTAAGATATGTTTTGTAAATTGCATGCCATTCTTTGTTTTTAAATTGTAAAAGCGGCTGGTGCAGACTCTACACTAAAAAGCCAGCTTAGCTGGACAATACGGTACAAGATCATTGGAGGAATTGCCAGAGGAATTCTTTATCTTCATCAAGATTCACGACTCACAATCATACATCGTGACCTCAAAGCTGGTAACATCCTCTTGGATGCTGATATGAACCCAAAAGTTGCAGATTTTGGAATGGCGAGGATATTTGGAATGGACCAAACAGAAGCCAAGACGAGAAGAATAGTTGGAACCTAGTAAGTTTTGCTCTTGCCATTAATTGCCTACATAGACTGTAACACGTTTCTATTAACTCAACATTTAAGTACTGTTTCAGTGGTTACATGTCTCCTGAGTATGCGATGTACGGCAATTTCTCTATGAAATCAGATGTGTATAGTTTTGGGATCTTAGTTCTAGAGATTATAAGTGGCAAGAAGAACAGTAGTCTCAATCAAATGGATGGTGGTGCTGGCAATTTGGTTACCTATGTGAGTATAGAACAACCTTTTGAAATTTCCATTTATTTTTTGCTTAATTTAACAGTTACCATAGTTCTTATTATTAAAATGTTCAACAGACTTGGAGACTATGGAACAATGGATCACCATTAGAGCTCGTGGATCTGTCCTTTGGAGATAACTATCAAACAGACGATGTTACCAGGTGCATCCATATCGCTTTACTATGTGTTCAAGAAGATGTTGAAGATCGTCCAAACATGTCAGAGATCGTCCAGATGCTCACTACTAGCTCAATCACTCTCGCCGTTCCTCGACAACCTGGATTTTTCTTCCGAAATAGGCATGAACAAGTTGGAGGAGCAGGTCCATCGATGAACTCGTCGGCCCTCTGGTCCATCGATGATGCTTCCATTACTGATGTAACACCACGTTGAAGACAAAAGCTTTTTCATAAATCTAAATGGTGTGACATATGATTCTAGATTATTAAGTAGATAATTAAACATTGACGGTGAAAAAGTATTTGATAAATATAATAGAATAAAATATATTATTACACCCACATAATGTAAATTTTTCTAAACACAAAGTAAATATGTTATGAATATATTGAGATTTACTTCCTGTCAAGTCTTTCTATGTAGTCTTCACATGCTTTTAAAGTTTCACAATCTTGGTCCACATGATAAACATCTTTGCAGTCCAATTTATCTCCAATAGTATTCGTCCAAATTGAATTGTTTCCATTGTTCACGGGCAGAGTAATTGAAGTATTAGTGAGCATATGAAAGACTGTAGACATGGTTGGACAATATGAAAGATTTTCTTGAACACATAACCAACCGATGTGGATGCATCTAATGACTTCATTTCTATCATAATTCCTTTTGTATTTGATTATTGTCTGAAAGTAAAACTTCGCCCCTTGGAAGATAAAATTTTACATAATCTTGAAAGAAGTAAATTTTTATACATCTATTTCAATGTCAATACCGTGAGCTGTACGAAATTTACCAACTCGTCATTGAATTTTCTAACGTAGACTTTGGATGATCAGTCAACGTAAGTTAGACTTCTAAAAAAAGTCTTAGAAGGGCCTAATTCACAACTTTAGTGAATTTTTTTCCGTAGCCGACAAGGGAAAAAAATAAACTTTTGTTTAAGCAAATCTCGTTAAGATTGAAAAAGCCTATAATTGGTTATGGGCCTGAGTGGCCAGAAGAATGGAAAGCGAGTGAAATAGTACTTTTATTTATTACGTGCCAGAAAAGTAAGTGAAATAGTGCTTTTATTTTCTTCCATTCTTATTTTCCTGCGATTACCAGACTTTGAGTCTATTCAAAGCTTCCAATTTCCAAAGAAATACTTGAGACAAACATAATACCTTGTAACACCCAATCCACAATGACAAAACTGTTAGTACTCTGAAAATTGCTTATCGCCGCTTCAATTGATTCAACGAGGACATGTGATCGATACATGACAAGCAAAAGACATGTTGGTAGAAAAATGGGTTTGGCTCGGATCTGACCCTGAAGAAATTGAAGTATTAGTGAGCATATGAAAGACTGTAGACATTATTGGACGATCTGCAGGATTTTCTTGAACACATAACAACCCAATGTGGATGCATCTAATTACTTCATTTCTATCATAATTCTCCCCGATTGCCGGGTCTACCAGCTCCAACAATGATTCATTGTTCCATAGCCTCCAAACCTACAAACCATTTATCATGAAACTGATGATGAGAGCCATGATCATTGCAAAAAGAAGAAGAAAAGTTTGAGAAAGCATTTGAATTTTACTAACATATGTGACCAAGTTGCTTATTGATCCATCTATATCGTTGAAGCTACTATTCCTTTTTCCTCTAATAATCTCCAGAATCAATACTCCAAAGCTATACACATCAGATTTCGTCGAGAACTGCCCATTCATCACATACTCGGGTGGCATGTAACCGCTGCAAAATACAGGGCATATCACTTTCAGCTTTATCAACATCAATAATGACTAACAGATTATAACTAAAATGGACAATTACTTACAATGTTCCAACTACTCTTCCTGTGGTATCTTCAGCTTGGTCCACTCTGAAATTTCTAGCCATACCAAAATCTGAGATTTTTGGGTTCATATTGGCATCTAAGAGAATGTTACTCGCTTTGAGGTCACGGTGTATTATTGTGAGTCGCGAATCTTGATGAAGATACAAAATCCCTCGAGTAATTCCCTCGATAATGTTGTATCGTCTTGTCCAATCCAGTTGAACCTTTTTTACCGGGTCTTCATATATCCGATATGTTGACTGATTAGACTATGATATCAAGAACTAAGGTTTCAGAGAATATAACCATATCATTTGATTCTTTTCTTACCGAAGAGGAAGTGGTCGAGACTTTTTTTGTGCAAAAACTCATAGACTAGTATCTTTTCTTCTCCTTTGACAGAAAACCCAAGAAGCCTTACAAGATTTCTATGTTGGAGCTTTGCTACAAGAAACACCTCATTCTTGAACTCTTCTTCACCTTGTCCTGATGTCTTAGAAAGCCTCTTCACATCAACTTCTGCTCCATTTGGAAACGTTCCCTGCCAATTTATATGATCATTACATAATTATGTTTTTTCTTTCGCATCGAGTTTGCAACACAAATAAGAACTTGAGACAAACATTATAGTTTGGTCCACTCTGAAATTTAAGAGAATGTTACTCGCTTTGAGGTCACGGTGTATTATTGTGAGTCACGAATCTTGATGAAGATATGATGTGCTCGAGTTTTAACCCAAAATATTTTCTGCAAGTGCACAGACAAACGCAGTAGTATATGGGGTATCGAATCCACAGAGACCAAGGTTACACTATGAAATTATGAGATTTGTAAATAAAGCTAAGACAAAATATGAGATTGGTTTCGAAACAGAATTGCAAATAAATTAAAGCGATGTAAACTAATAAAGAAAAACACTAGGTCAAGGTATTTCGCCGGTGATTCAGAAACAAGGCTGAGCAACTATTCAAGGCTAACTAACTACCGGTCTAGAACTCAAACATAAATAAATGTCGCCCCATTCTCGTGATGTATTGACAACTTTATCTAACAACCTAGAAACCAAAACTCTCGTCTGGACCTAGCGAAAACGATAAGCATTAACAAGCGGGTTCAATCTGTTCACAATCAATCGCAACAATCAACTCTCGCTGGTTGCGCACCAATTGCTCACCAATGATTTATCTAGCAACCTAGAGCACTCTCGTGAATAAATTTAACCTAAAATCATAGATTAAGTGGCCAGTTTAATCTAAGCATTAAGAACCCCTATTGGCGAAGACATTATAAATTCCAATCCTATTTGTACTCAACCATTAAAATCCTAAATCACCATTGAAAACCTTAACCTAGCTAGGGATCTACTCACACATGGCGAATCCAAACACAACAAAGCAATAAGACGAAATCATGATTCTTATTAAAGAGAATAAGGTTCAGGAGAACTTCTCAAACACAAGCTGTGGTCTGATCGACAATGGGCGAGAATAGATCCAAGGTTGAAGTAGCAAAATCCCAAGTGATACAAGCAAGAGGTAGAAGAACTAAGGGGAAAAATCCCCCAAAACCAAAAGAACGTAGAATGAAAAGTAAAAACGAAGATGTCTGAGTCTGCAGGCGGCTTAGGATATTTATTTCCCAAAAATTAATTAAAAACGCGTCCCTAGGTAAAATAGCTTGGAGCACTTTGGGGAGCACCCTGGCGAGCACCTGCTCCGGGTGAAAAATCGTCTTTTTGCTCCAAATTGCTTCTTTTGCTCCAATGTGCTCAAATATCTTCAATACATGCTTCAGAGCCTCCAAATACCTGAAAATACACAAAAAGAACTAGAAAAGACTCGAAAACAATATAAAAAAACTAAATAATATGGGACAAATTCGTAACATATCAACTCCCCCGGACTTAGACCTTTGTTTGTCTTCAAACAAAACAAGATCAAGAACAGAGAAGAGGTTTGAAAATTACGGGAACTCACTTGCTTGTTGGAAAAATTTCGGACTTCATACCTTCTTCACTAGACCTTAGAACATGTACCGTAATTAGCCGTGGGGTTCATAACCTAACCTTAATAACTCACAACCCAACAAAAATTTCGGAATCCCCACTGTGAACTCTTACATAAATTAATGAAAATAAAAAGTACAGTGATCTTACCAAGGGAAATCGGTCCAAAGGGTGCCGACTTCTTCTAACCGAAGACTCTCTTCCGCATGCTCTTCTCTTAACTCTTTCCTCTTCCGAACACAACAACATATTTTTTTACTGAGGCTTTGCCTCACAGCCATCACTTTTTTGATGCTTCTTCTTATTACTATTTTTTTTTATAGGACGAATCTCCATGAGGTCACAAAGGATACACGGGTCTACGCATCATCCCTTGGTTCACTTCGAAACTTTTAGTTTCCCTTACAAAAAGCTTTCCATGAGGTCACAAAGGATACACGGGTTTACGCATCATCCCTTGGTTCACTTGAACTTGTTGCTTTGAACTCTCTTTTTTTTTCTTTTTTTTTTTTAGAATGTCGGACCGAGAGGAGAGTTAGAGAGAAAAGAGCATACTTTGTGGAGAGTTGCGGTGTCTTTAATGGTTCGAATAGGTCTTGCCCAATGGACATCAAATCTCTGAGAAAGAAATTAAAATTCAAGATTAGAAACCAAATAAAAATTAGAGATGACATTGGTTCAACCTATTTTCCGCTGAGTGTGACCTTTGGGGAATATTTAATCCGCCCAATGCCTTTCCGACACAGAACTTTGGCCAAACTGTGAGTCATACAAGTAATCCTTAGTCCGAAAATAAATCCAATAGATCAAGTTCATAATTCCCAAACAAATTTTACTCAATAAAAATAAAAATAAAAACTGACACTTAGCTGCAAGCAGCTGGACCTGATTCAGACCTAGACAAAGAAAAAGACGAAAGACACAAAAATAAGACTCAAAGACAAAGAAAAATAGTTAGTAGCAGACCTCTCCCCCAGACTTAAATCACACCGTCCCCGGTGTGAAAAAGAACTGAAGGATTGGCTGAAAAATGAAAAAGATAAAAATGGATAATACAATGGTAAAAGAAAGTGTGGATAGAATTCACCGCGTTGTAGCGGTGTCCGGATCATCACAGCCGGCTCTTCGCTTCCATTGTCGCCAGAGCTAGCTTGTGTCGGAGGTGCTGGGCGAAGGCTGGGGCTGTGTGTTGAGGATTGGATTTCAACTTCTGTTCCGGTTCTTGCATGCGGAGCACCTTAGCAGAGCATGTGCTCTCGAACAGGTGCGGGGTGCTCACCAATTTTTCCTTTTTTTTCTTTTTTTTTTATGAAACTAAAAACAAAATTAGTAATAAAAGCAAATTTAGAAAAATATGTACATAATCTTATCGGTGGGTCGCCTTCCACCAAGCGCTTGTTTAAGGTCTATAGCTTGACCTATGTATGAAAGGTGTTAATCATGAGAATCAAAAGGTTAGGCCAATGGTCCTTTGGTCCTTCTCCTGTTAAGGCAATAGATAATTTCTGCAAAATCACGCACAATTGCCCATGGTAGATAGACAAAACTTTCACCAATGAAGTTTACTACAATTGTAGCATATATCTTGAAATATTCTTGGATGATTGAATGCCCAGCAGAATCAAATGCATTTAATGAAAAAATAAAGTCAACTTTAGGAGTAAACGAGTTTATCACAGAATAGTCAACTTCATCTCCAACAACTTTAGGCAACTGAATATCCTCAAAATTATGAATTGAAAGGGTTGAATCGCATGTACCTTTTAGTTGGATTGGTGGAACCCAATATTTTACCTCTTTAAGTTCATGAGCTTCCATTATTTTCATGCACTTTGCATCTTCCAAATCTTTCTGAGTTTCCTTTGAAGGAAATGGGTAAGAAATCCTAGGCACGTAAACTTGCTCTGGACGAGTTTCTGCAGATTTGGCTGGAGCACCCTGTCGAAGCATGTGCTCCCGAGAAGGGTTTGGTTGCTCGGTCGTTTTGGTCTGAGAATCAGCTGGAGTCGGTTCAACATGTGTTCCTGAGTGTGAATCATGTTCCATCAGTATTCCTTCTGTGGCCAGAGCTTTCCTTTGGGTATTGTGCTCTGTAGCACTCTCCTTATCTTTCTCCACGGTTTTAGAACAAGTTGGCGGTGTCAACACTCGTCCACTTCTAAGCTCTACGACGTTGACATACTCATACCTGAGATTCATATGAGGTACTGGGTAAGGAACCCTAGGTACATAAATTCGCTCTGGCAAAATTTTTTGAATTTTCGCGGGAGCACCCTGTGGGAGCAGGTGCTCCAGAGCAGAATTAGGGTGCTCGCTAGATTTTTCTTCAAACTCGGTTGGAACAGTTCCCAGAGGTGTTCCTGAGCTTGAGCCAATCTCAAAATGTCCATATTTCACAGCAAAATCATTCCCTTGAGCCTGGTGCTCGGTAACTTTCTCCTTAGTCTTCCCATGGAAGCTTGTCATCGTAGATGGTACCAGCAACTTTCCACTTCTCAATTCTACAGCATTCACATGATATTCATTCCTGGGCAATTCTCCGTTTCCTGGAAGAGCTCCAGCTGGTCTCTTAATAGCCTCGGCGGTTTGAGCTACTTGTATATCTAACTTCTTCACATGCGCGGTAACAGCCTCATACTTAGCATTCAGATCAGTGTACATGTGATCTACCTTGGTATTAATCTCAGTAGATGCCTTCTGTTGGTTTACCATAAGTTGCTGCATAAGACTCTTCAACTCATCTTGAGATGTAGGCGCGGAGACAGCTTGTAGTGGTGTAGCGAATTGGGTGTTTTGTTGTTGGTTTCCTCCTTGGAACCGATTCTGATTCTGATTAGGGACGTACTGCTTCCCCTGAGTGTTGCTGGAGTAAAACATTTGAAAACCCTGAGCTTGTGGTAACTGATTCATAGCCCCTCCTTGCTGCGGATAAACCTGATCATGTGCGTTCTCGATGTTGGTGCTTTGGTAAGAAAGGTTTGGGTGGCTCCAGTAGTTTGAGTTGAACCCATGGTTCTGCATATATTCATGTCCACTCATGTGATTAACCTTTTGTATACCAGCATCATTATCTTCTTCAAACTCTTGAAAATAGGTGCATCCCCATTCTCTTCCACAAACTTAACCAGTCTTTGATTCTCGCGTAGAAGGATGTTTACCTTCTGATATATTAGTATTTTGTCCCATTTTAACTAGTCTTTTCATATTGTTTTCGAGTCTTTTCTAGTTCTTTTTGTGTCTTTTCAGGTATTTTGAGGCTCTGTAACATGGATTGAAGATATTGGAAGACATTGGAGCAAAAGAAGCAATTTTGAGCCAAAAGTCGATTTTCCGCCTTCGCGAGCACCTGCTCGGACCTGGCGAGCACCTGCTCAACCTATTTTACCTAGACACGTTTTTTATTTAATTTTTAGAATAAAAAGAGGCCAGCCGCCTCAGACTTGTATCACGTTCTTTTTCAGACTTCAGTTTTTTGTTCTAGGTTATTTTGGTTCGAATACTCCACCACTTTGTTCCTTTTTCGATTTGGATTTGTATTACTCAGCTTTGGATCTCTATTCTCCTATCGTTGATCATTCCACAACTCTGTTTGAAAAGTTTTCCTGAACCTTATTCTCTTTAATAAATCATGAATTCATCTCCTTGCTTTGTTGTGTTTGATTTTGCTATATGTGAGTAGATCCCTAGCTAGGTTAAGGTTTTCAATGGTGATTTAGGTTGTTAATGGCTGAGCACAAATAGGATTGGAATTTATATGTCTTCGCCAATAGGGGTTCTTAAAGCTTAGGTTAAACTGGCCTCTTAATCTATGATTTTAGGTTAAACTTATTCATGAGAGTGCTCTAGGTTGCTAGATAAATCATTGGTGAGCAATTGGTGCGTAGCCAATGAGAGTTGATTGCTGCGATTGATTGTGAACATATTGAACCCGCTTGTTAATGCTTATCGTCTTCGCTAGGTCCAGACGAGAGTTTCGGATTCTAGGTTGTTAGATAAAGTTGTCGATACATCACGAGAGTGGGGCAACATTTATTTGTGTTTGAGTTCTAGACCGATAGTTAGTTAGCCCTGAATAGTTGCTAAGCCTTGTCTCCGAATCACCGGCGAAACGCCTTAACCTAGTGCTTTTATTAATTGTTTTACATCGATTTATTTTATTTGTTGCTGTTCCGAAAATTATACAAAACCCAATATTGTCTTAGCTTTAAATTAAAATCTCATAATTTCATAGTGTAACCTTGGTCTCTGTGGATTCGATACCCCATATACTACTGCTTTTGTCTGTGCACTTGCAGAAAATATTTTGGGTTAAAACTCGACACATCAAGTTTTTGGCGCCGTTGCCGGGGACCAATTGCGTTACCTTTGATTTTTGATTTTATTTTCAGTCTAAGAAACTACTAATTATTTTTCCTTTTTTTTTTCTTATGTTTCAGGTGCATGACCAGTAGAAGAACAAGAAGAAATTGCACCGAGACATTACTAAATCTTTCAAGCGCATTAGCTAGCTAGGCTAGAGAGGGAGAACCGACAGCTAAGACCTACTACCGCCAACATGGGCGAACAAGACAATGGAATGGCTGCTCAGTTGCAGATGCTTCGGGATGAGATGGAACAGATGCGGAGAGATAGACAAGAAGCTCAGCAACAACAACCGGGTATTGGAGACTCGGATAATCCACACGCCTACTACCAGAACCGAGCTGCCATTGTGCCTCCTACTATTCAGAGGCAAAACTTTGAAATCAAACCTCAATTGATTTCATTGGTGAAGCAACACCTCTTTCATGGACTCCCAGCTGAGATTCTGATGGATCATATTGAAAATTTTGAGGAAATTTGCAGCACCACGGGTTCTAATGGAGTGCCTAATGAGTTTCTGAAGTGCAAGCTATTCCCCTTTTCGCTTGCAGACAAAGCTTCACGGTGGCTGAAGTCACTACCACTGGGTTCATTGAAGACATGGGCTGAATGTAGAGCAGCATTCTTGGATAATTTTTACACTAAGTCGAAGACTGCGACCTTGAGGAACAAGATATCCTCATTCCAACAGCATTCCGGGGAAGCTTTTTGTGAAGCTTGGGAAAGACTGAAGGAATATCGCAGAGAGTGTCCACACCACGGGTTTAAGGATGCGCAGATTCTGGGTATTTTTTATGATGGTGTTGAGTGGGATTACCGAAAAGCGTTGAATGCAGCTAGTAATGGCGACTTTATGACCAAGACTAAGGAAGGCATTTTTGAGCTGATTGAGAACTTAGCGTCGAGCTCAAACAACAAGTCTCCTGAGTATGATACGTCCAAGAAAGTCAACAGCATGGAGACACAAAAGATTGATGAGCTGACAGCAAAGGTAAACATACTCCTTAGGGGAAACCAAAAATCGGTTCGCTTTGTGGATGAGAATGGGAGTGCACCAATCTCCCAAAATTTCGAAGAGGATGATTGTGCTGGTATGCAAGAGGTTAGTTATGTGAGTGGACAAGAATATCTGCAGAACTGTGGGTTCTATTCAAATTATAGGAGCCCCCCGAACCTTTTTTACCGAAGCACCAACGTCGAGAACCCACAAGACCAGATTTATCCGCAATAACAAGGAAGTATGAATCAGTCGCCACAAGCTCAGGGTTTCCAGAAGTTTTACTCCAGCAACACTCAGGGGAAGCAGTATGTCCCTAATCAGAATCAGAATCAGTTCCAAGGAGGAAACCAAAACAAAACGCCTAATTCGCTACCACACCACAAGCTGGCTCCGCGCCTACATTTCAGGATGAGCTGAAGAGTCTTATGCAGCAACTCATGGTAAACCAACAGAAGGCGTCTACTGAGATTAATGCCAAGGTTGATCACATGTATAATGATCTGAATGTGAAGTATGAAGCTGTTACCGCTCACGTGAAGAAGCTTGACATGCAAGTTGCCCAAACCGCTGAAACCGTCAAACGACAGCAAGAAGTTCTCTCAGCAAGGGGTGAGCATACCCCCAGGAATGGAAGTGGTTCTAGTGGCTCAAATGCTCAAGTGAACTTTGTTGGGGACGAAGAGAATGAGCTTAAACGGATGATGAAACTGATCCTTGATGGAAAAATCAAGAATGTTCAGCAGATGAACGAACGGATTACTACTTTGGATTGGAAGGTTCAATGCCTAAGTATTGACGTACAGCGCGAAGTCAAGAAAAACTTCACCGCAGTGGAGCTGAGAAGTGAGAAAGTGCTGACACCACCAACTAGCCCTAAAACCATTGAAAAAGGTAAAAAGCGTGCTACGGAGCACCAAACCCAAGGAAAAGCTTTCACCACCAATGAAGGAATGATAGAACATGGTTCACACTCAGAAACACAGGTTGAGACTGCTCCAGCAGAATCTCAAACCAAATCTACCGAGCACCCAAAATCTTCTCGGGAGCACCTGCTCTGACAGGGTGCTCTGGCCAGTTCTGCAGAAACTCCTCCAACGAGGATTTATTCTCCCAAGGTTCCTTTTCCAGGTCCATCTCCAGCGGTTAAACTAAGGCATCTCACCAAGATCGGAGATCCCAAAAAGTTTGTGGTTCCATGCTCTATACTTGGAGTTGATTTTGAGGATTCTCTTTGTGATTCCGGTTCCACGGTAAACAAAGGTCTAAGTCCGGAAGAGTTGATATACTAGTATTTTGTCCCATTTTAACTAGTCTTTTCATATTGTTTTCGAGTCTTTTCTAGTTCTTTTTGTGTCTTTTCAGGTATTTTGATGCTCTGTAACATGGATTGAAGATATTGGAAGACATTGGAGCAAAAGAAGCAATTTTGAGCCAAAAGTTGATTTTCCGCCTTCGCGAGCACCTGCTCGGACCTGGCGAGCACCTGCTCGACCTATTTTACCTAGACACGTTTTTTATTTAATTTTTAGAATAAAAAGAGGCTAGACGCCTCAGACTTGTATCACGTTCTTTTTCAGACTTCAGTTTTTTGTTCTAGGTTATTTTGGTTCGAATACTCCACCACTTTGTTCCTTTTTCGATTTGGATTTGTATTACTCAGCTTTGGATCTCTATTCTCCTATCGTTGATCATTCCACAACTCTGTTTGAAAAGTTTTCCTAAACCTTATTCTCTTTAATAAATCATGAATTCATCTCCTTGCTTTGTTGTGTTTGATTTTGCTATGTGTGAGTAGATCCCTAGCTAGGTTAAGGTTTTCAATGGTGATTTAGGTTGTTAATGGCTGAGCACAAATAGGATTGGAATTTATATGTCTTCGCCAATAGGGGTTCTTAAAGCTTAGGTTAAACTGGCCTCTTAATCTATGATTTTAGGTTAAACTTATTCATGAGAGTGCTCTAGGTTGCTAGATAAATCATTGGTGAGCAATTGGTGCGTAGCCAATGAGAGTTGATTAATGCGATTGATTGTGAACATATTGAACCCGCTTGTTAATGCTTATCGTCTTCGCTAGGTCCAGACGAGAGTTTCGGATTCTAGGTTGTTAGATAAAGTTGTCGATACATCACGAGAGTGGGGCAACATTTATTTGTGTTTGAGTTCTAGACCGATAGTTAGTTAGCCCTGAATAGTTGCTAAGCCTTGTCTCCGAATCACCGGCGAAACGCCTTAACCTAGTGCTTTTATTAATTGTTTTACATCGATTTATTTTATTTGTTGCTTTTCCGAAAATTATACAAAACCCAATATTGTCTTAGCTTTAAATTAAAATCTCATAATTTCATAGTGTAACCTTGGTCTCTGTGGATTCGATACCCCATATACTACTGCTTTTGTCTGTGCACTTGCAGAAAATATTTTGGGTTAAAACTCGACACATCAAGTTTTTGGCGCCGTTGCCGGGGACCAATTGCGTTACCTTTGATTTTTGATTTTATTTTCAGTCTAAGAAACTACTAATTATTTTTCCTTTTTCTTTTTCTTATGTTTCAGGTGCATGACCAGTAGAAGAACAAGAAGAAATTGCACTGAGACATTACTAAATCTTTCAAACGACGAGCTAGCTAGGCTAGAGAGGGAGAACCGACAGCTAAGACCTACTACCGCCAACATGGGCGAACAAGACAATGGAATGGCTGCTCAGTTGCAGATGCTTCGGGATGAGATGGAACAGATGCGGAGAGATAGACAAGAAGCTCAGCAACAACAACCGGGTATTGGAGACTCGGATAATCCACACGCCTACTACCAGAACCGAGCTGCCATTGTGCCTCCTACTATTCAGAGGCAAAACTTTGAAATCAAACCTCAATTGATTTCATTGGTGAAGCAACACCTCTTTCATGGACTCCCAGCTGAGATTCTGATGGATCATATTGAAAATTTTGAGGAAATTTGCAGCACCACGGGTTCTAATGGAGTGCCTAATGAGTTTCTGAAGTGCAAGCTATTCCCCTTTTCGCTTGCAGACAAAGCTTCACGGTGGCTGAAGTCACTACCACTGGGTTCATTGAAGACATGGGCTGAATGTAGAGCAGCATTCTTGGATAATTTTTACACTAAGTCGAAGACTGCGACCTTGAGGAACAAGATATCCTCATTCCAACAGCATTCCGGGGAAGCTTTTTGTGAAGCTTGGGAAAGACTGAAGGAATATCGCAGAGAGTGTCCACACCACGGGTGTAAGGATGCGCAGATTCTGGGTATTTTTTATGATGGTGTTGAGTGGGATTACCGAAAAGCGTTGAATGCAGCTAGTAATGGCGACTTTATGACCAAGACTAAGGAAGGCATTTTTGAGCTGATTGAGAACTTAGCGTCGAGCTCAAACAACAAGTCTCCTGAGTATGATAGGTCCAAGAAAGTCAACAGCATGGAGACACAAAAGATTGATGAGCTGACAGCAAAGGTAAACATACTCCTTAGGGGAAACCAAAAATCGGTTCGCTTTGTGGATGAGAATGGGAGTGCACCAATCTCCCAAAATTTCGAAGAGGATGATTGTGCTGGTATGCAAGAGGTTAGTTATGTGAGTGGACAAGAATATCTGCAGAACCGTGGGTTCTATTCAAATTATAGGAGCCCCCCCGAACCTTTTTTAACGAAGCACCAACGTCGAGAACCCACAAGACCAGATTTATCCGCAATAACAAGGAAGTATGAATCAGTCGCCACAAGCTCAGGGTTTCCAGAAGTTTTACTCCAGCAACACTCAGGGGAAGCAGTATGTCCCTAATCAGAATCAGAATCAGTTCCAAGGAGGAAACCAACAGCAAAACGCCCAATTCGCTACACCACCACAAGCTGTCTCCGCGCCTACATCTCAGGATGAGCTGAAGAGTCTTATGCAGCAACTCATGGTAAACCAACAGAAGGCGTCTACTGAGATTAATGCCAAGGTTGATCACATGTATAATGATCTGAATGTGAAGTATGAAGCTGTTACCGCTCACGTGAAGAAGCTTGACATGCAAGTTGCCCAAACCGCTGAAACCGTCAAACGACAGCAAGAAGTTCTCTCAGCAAGGGGTGAGCATACCCCCAGGAATGGAAGTGGTTCTAGTGGCTCAAATGCTCAAGTGAACTTTGTTGGGGACGAAGAGAATGAGCTTAAACGGATGATGAAACTGATCCTTGATGGACAAATCAAGAATGTTCAGCAGATGAACGAACGGATTACTACTTTGGATTGGAAGGTTCAATGCCTAAGTATTGACGTACAGCGCGAAGTCAAGAAAAACTTCACCGCAGTGGAGCTGAGAAGTGGGAAAGTGTTGACACCACCAACTAGCCCTAAAACCATTGAAAAAAGGTAAAAAGCGTGCTACGGAGCACCAAACCCAAGGAAAAGCTTTCACCACCAATGAAGGAATGATAGAACATGGTTCACACTCAGAAACACAGGTTGAGACTGCTCCAGCAGAATCTCAAACCAAATCTACCGAGCACCCAAAATCTTCTCGGGAGCACCTGCTCTGACAGGGTGCTCTGGCTAGTTCTGCAGAAACTCCTCCAACGAGGATTTATTCTCCCAAGGTTCCTTTTCCAGGTCCATCTCCAGCGGTTAAACTAAGGCATCTCACCAAGATCGGAGATCCCAGAAAGTTTGTGGTTCCATGCTCTATACTTGGAGTTGATTTTGAGGATTCTCTTTGTGATTCCGGTTCCACGGTAAAAAAAGGTCTAAGTCCGGGGGAGTTGATATATTAGTATTTTGTCCCATTTTAAGTAGTCTTTTCATATTGTTTTCGAGTCTTTTCTAGTTCTTTTTGTGTCTTTTCAGGTATTTTGATGCTCTGTAACATGGATTGAAGATATTGGAAGACATTGGAGCAAAAGAAGCAATTTTGAGCCAAAAGTTGATTTTCCGCCTTCGCGAGCACCTGCTCGGACCTGGCGAGCACCTGCTCGACCTATTTTACCTAGACACGTTTTTTATTTAATTTTTAGAATAAAAAGAGGCCAGCCGCCTCAGACTTGTATCACGTTCTTTTTCAGACTTCAGTCTTTTGTTCTAGGTTATTTTGGTTCGAATACTCCACCACTTTGTTCCTTTTTCGATTTGGATTTGTATTACTCAGCTTTGGATCTCTATTCTCCTATCGTTGATCATTCCACAACTCTGTTTGAAAAGTTTTCCTGAACCTTATTCTCTTTAATAAATCATGAATTCATCTCCTTGCTTTGTTGTGTTTGATTTTGCTATGTGTGAGTAGATCCCTAGCTAGGTTAAGGTTTTCAATGGTGATTTGGGTTGTTAATGGCTGAGCACAAATAGGATTGGAATTTGTATGTCTTCGCCAATAGGGGTTCTTAAAGCTTAGGTTAAACTGGCCTCTTAATCTATGATTTTAGGTTAAACTTATTCATGAGAGTGCTCTAGGTTGCTAGATAAATCATTGGTGAGCAATTGGTGCGTAGCCAACGAGATTTGATTGCTACAATTGATTGTGAACATATTGAACCCGCTTGTTAATGCTTATCGTCTTCGCTAGGTCCAGACGAGAGTTTCGGATTCTAGGTTGTTAGATAAAGTTGTCGATACATCACGAGAGTGGGGCGACATTTATTTGTGTTCGAGTTCTAGACCGGTAGTTAGTTAGCCCTGAATAGTTGCTCAGCCTTGTCTCCGAATCACCGGCGAAACGCCTTAACCTAGTGCTTTTATTAATTGTTTTACATCGATTTATTTTATTTGTTGTTGTTCCAAAAATTACACAAAACCCAATATTGTCTTAGCTTTAAATTAAAATCTCATAATTTTATAGTGTAACCTTGGTCTCTGTGGATTCGATACCCCATATACTACTGCTTTTGTCTGTGCACTTGCAGAAAATATTTTGGGTTAAAACTCGACACATCAAATTTTTGGAGCGGTTAGTTATTTTATTTTATTTTTCTATTGAGTCTTGTTGTTGTGTCAGTCCCAAGAGTCTTAGATTTTTAGTGAATCAGGTCCTGCTGCTTGGTTTACTTTTACTATTATTTTATCGAGTCTGTTTTAGTGTTTTATTGAGTCAAAAAGCTTGTTTGGGAATTATGAACTTGATCTATTGGATTTATTTTCGGACTAAGGATTACTTGTATGACTCACAGCTTGGCCAAAGTTCTGTATCGGAAAGGCATTGGGCGGATTGAATATTCTTCAAAGCTCACACTCAGCGGGAAATAGGTTGAACCAATGTCATCTCTAATTTTTATTGAACCCTAACCTGATCTTCAATTTCTTTCTCAGGGGTTTGATGTTCATTAGGGAAGACCTATTCGAGCCAAACAAGATCACGCAACTCTCCACAAAGTAAGATATTCCTCTCTCACTCCCCTTCATTACACAGAGAAAAAGAAAGAAAAGAAAAGAAAAAGAAAATAAAAAGGAGAAGTTCAAAGCAACAAGCTGAAGTGAACCAAGGGATGATGCGTAGACCCGTGTATCCTTTGTGACCTCATGGAAAGCTTGTTGTAAGGGAAAGTAAAAATCGAAATGAACCAAGGGATGATGCGTAGACCTGTGTATCCTTTGTGACCTCATGGAGATTCTTCCCACAAAATAAAGAAAAAGCATCAGAAAATTGATGACTGTGTTAAAGGGTGAAGCATCGGCAAATGAAAACCGATGGCTGTAAAGAATAAACAGAAATATGATGGCGTGGAAAGAGGGAAAGAGGGGAGAGGAAAGTTATATGGGAGAGGGTCTTTGGTTAGAAGAAGTTGGCACCTTTTGGACCGATTTCCCTTGGTAAGATCACTGTACTTTTATTTTCATTACTCTATGTAAGAGATGACAGAGGAGATTCTGAAACTTCTGTTGGGTTGTGAGTTATTAAGGTTAGGTTATGAACCCCACGGCTAATTACGGTACATGTCCTAAGGCCCAGTGAAGAAGGTATGAAGTTCGAAATTTTTCCAACAAGCAAGTGAGTTCCCGTGATTTTCAAACCTCTTCTCAGTTCTTGATCTTGTTTTGTTTGAGGACAAACAAAGGTCTAAGTCCGGGGGAGTTGATATATTAGTATTTTGTCCCATTTTAACTAGTCTTTTCATATTGTTTTCGAGTCTTTTCTAGTTCTTTTTGTGTCTTTTCAGGTATTTTGAGGCTCTGGAGCATGGATTGAAGATATTGGAAGACATTGGAGCAAAAGAAGCAATTTTGAGCCAAAAGTCGATTTTCCGCCTTCGCGAGCACCTGCTCGGACCTGGCGAGCACCTGCTCGACCTATTTTACCTAGACACGTTTTTTATTTAATTTTTAGAATAAAAAGAGGCCAGCCGCCTCAGACTTGTATCACGTTCTTTTTCAGACTTCAGTTTTTCGTTCTAGGTTATTTTGGTTCGAAGACTCCACCACTTTGTTCCTTTTTCGATTTGGATTTGTATTACTCAGCTTTGGATCTCTATTCTCCTATCGTTGATCATTCCACAACTCTGTTTGAAAAGTTTTCCTGAACCTTATTCTCTTTAATAAATCATGAATTCATCTCCTTGCTTTGTTGTGTTTGATTTTGCTATGTGTGAGTAGATCCCTAGCTAGGTTAAGGTTTTCAATGGTGATTTGGGTTGTTAATGGCTGAGCACAAATAAGATTGGAATTTATATGTCTTCGCCAATAGGGGTTCTTAAAGCTTAGGTTAAACTGGCCACTTAATCTATGATTTTAGGTTAAACTTATTCATGAGAGTGCTCTAGGTTGCTAGATAAATCATTGGTGAGCAATTGGTGCGTAGCCAACGAGAGTTGATTGCTGCGATTGATTGTGAACATATTGAACCCGCTTGTTAATGCTTATCGTCTTCGCTAGGTCCAGACGAGAGTTTCGGATTCTAGGTTGTTAGATAAAGTTGTCGATACATCACGAGAGTGGGGCGACATTTATTTGTGTTCGAGTTCTAGACCGGTAGTTAGTTAGCCCTGAATAGTTGCTCAGCCTTGTCTCCGAATCACCGGCGAAACGCCTTAACCTAGTGCTTTTATTAATTGTTTTACATCGATTTATTTTATTTGTTGCTGTTCCGAAAATTACACAAAACCCAATATTGTCTTAGCTTTAGATTAAAATCTCATAATTTCATAGTGTAACCTTGGTCTCTGTGGATTCGATACCCCATATACTACTGCTTTTGTCTGTGCACTTGCAAAAAATATTTTGGGTTAAAACTCGACACATCACCTTCGCTGTCAGCTCCTCAATCTTCTGAGTGTCCACACTATTGACTTTCCTGGACCTATCATACTCAGGAGACCTATCAACAGAAAAAACTTCAAACATAGTTAGATATGTATATGATCTTATGACCTGACCTTTTATTCCAGGAGAAGGATTGTCGAAAAGTCCCAAAAACGGATATATAAATCTCCCATCGAATGAAACAGCTTGGCCTTGCAATAACGCCTCCTTGTCTCCCACGGCAACATGACCTATACTCAATCACGTTTTGTTGTAGACACTTAGTGCAGTTTTGAAGAGATATGTCTTTACTGCATTGCACAAAACTGTAAACGTTTGTGCTGGAAGACGACTCAAGCTTTTTAGTTCCAGCTGCATAGTACAATGAGGAAGCTTTGTCTATCACACCAATCATCAAAGCCTCCCATGTAATTTCTAAATCCGTCAAGTTATCTTGAAAATCTCTAGTATAGTGCTCACTCCGCAAAATTTCCATACCGAGCAATCCGTAAAACGAGCGGTTAGAGTAGCGTACATGACAAAGTGTTGTAGCCATTCTCCAGTCTATAGCTTCTATCTGGTTAGTACAATTCTTTAACAATCTATCAGACGACGACACGATACAATCAGAACAAGATTTTGCATCAGTACCTGGGACACACATTCCTAGACCGTATGCTCTATTTGGATCTTGTCCGATCCAAGTCGTATAGAAGCCGTCATTAGCTGTAACATTAGAAGGAAGCGTGGAGAGCATCAGTCGGCGGTTTAAGTCGTAAGGACCATTGGCTGTGAAAAAACCAGATCTGTTAAGGCATATTTGTGCAGAGACAGAACAAGAGCTTATGAGCACAAACAAGAACACTATTGAAACGTTGACCATCTTTTTTTCTTTTCTTTTGTGTTTGATTGTTTGAAATTAAAACTTCGTCCCTTGGAAGATATAATTTTTCATAATCTTGAAAGTAATATTTTATACATTGATTTCAATGTCACTACCGTGAGCTGTACGAAATTGACCAAATTGTCATTGAATTTTCTAACGTAGACTTTGGATGATCAGACAACGTGATATGATCCTAGGTGAGGATCAAGTCCCTGAATGCTTCTCCAAGAGGTTGTGAGGATTGGTGACAAGGTGAGTGATGCGGAAGAGATGAAAGGTGAAGAACTAGGAAGGGGATCCGATGAGTTTGGGGGGTTGATGCGAAACTTCCAAAGGGATGGAGATCCTTTGGACTTTCAGGCTTGCTCTGGACGTGGGTGAAGACCCTAGACGAGGTGAACAAGGGGTGGATCGAGATGAAACTTCCTAGGAGTGTGAAAGATCCTAAGACTTTCGGCTTACTTGGTGTGAGGATGAAGATCCGATCACTTTAAGCAAGGATGAACAAACAAGTTTCAGAGAGTTTAAGAATATGAAAAGATGTTTGATCCTTAGAAAATGAAGCCTTACATGAGTTTAAATCAACAAGAGAGTAAAGGAGAAATCTCGAAAATTACAAACATTAAAAACCAAAGTTGACAAGAAAATAACTCTTCATGTTCTTCAAGATTTCGGCTGAACTCTTGTTGGACTTGGGCTGTGCTTCACTTGGATAGTAGATAGAAATGGGCTTAAGCTTTATCAAGAGGCTGATGAGTGAGTGATATGGCTTACCTCATTAAAAACCTTATTTGGAAAACCCATTGGGACAAAACCAAATGAAGGGAAAAAGAGTATAAGTCATATCACCTCTCTTGATAAATGTTTAGGTGGCTTGTATCACAACCAATGTGGCTGGATTAGCACACACCAAACTGCCCGAGATGGTGTTGAGGAGATGTTGCAAAGTGGTCTTGAGCTTCTTTTGTTTAGACCGAGTGATAGGACCCGGAGAAATGCATAAATCTTCAGCTCCTTGTAGCTCCGGTTCAAGCTGCTGCCTTTGCTCCTCTTTGGCGTCTCCATGTTGCATAGGTTCCTCATCCTTGCTGGCCATAATCATATCATCCTCTCCCTCTTGAAAAGGATTTGACCTCAAATCTGTTTCTTCTGCAAAATAAGGAACCAAATCAGTAATATTAAAACTCGAACTTACATGGTACTTACCTTGGAGATCAAGCTGGTAGGCGTTGTCTAGTTGTTCTTTAGCTCCCAGCTCCTCAGGTTTAAGCTGTTGATTAGTTCCAAGCTCCAAGCTATCCATGCTATCCATCCTCAAATCCGAACAATCTGCAAGGAAAAAAGATTAAATTAGAATATTTGAAGTAAGTCGGAATATACTCACCTTGCAAGCAGATTTTGTAGGAATGGATCTGTTCTATGACTCGAAGTGAACAATATCCTTCTTGCATTAGTTTGAACTCCTCTTGGTCTGCAAAACGTTTCTCCTTCATACGAATCCAAAACTGGTAACCAATCTCAAAGTTCTTAATATTCTCCTCTTCGTTTGCTGGCTTTTGATGCTCTATGTCTAGCAAACGCTCCTTTGGTTTAAGAACAATTTGAACAACAGTTTTCTTAAGCCAAACATGGTAGAGCCACGTCCTAGGTGCATGAAAATTTAGCTCTCCATCCTGTATATCTTGTATCCTCACAACAAAGACTCGAGACAAGAGATCATAGGTGCAAAGAATATAGTCATTCCGACTAGCACACAATTTATTACTTAGATCATCTAAAACAGATTTCAAAGGTTCAATAGGATCATATAAGTGTTTATTAAAATTCAGAATGCTCTCATAATAAACAATTTCTCCAAAGAATAATTCAGCATTGGGTGAAGCACTAGCAAAATTAGAGAATTTAGCAATATCTATGAGCACATAATTTCTATTAGGTTCAAACCTAGCTTCATGAGCAAAAAGAAACACGTACCTTGGAATTATTGCATCATACACAATAATTTCATTACCTTTTCGAATGCCAAAAGAATTCACCTCAATGTTTGCTCGCTGTTCCTTTCTCCATTGTTTCAACGGGTCATAATCAACTTGGACAGTAAACCGCATTAGCCACAAGTAAATTAACCACGTTTCTGGTGTATGAGTTGTCATGTCTTCAGCTTGTTTACCCTGTTCACTTTTAACCAAAACTCGAAACAAGAAATCATAGGCGCAAAAGGTATTATCCTTTGATTCATTAAGCAACTTGTTATAGACCAGAATGTCAAAACTTTCAGTGAATGGTCTTGAAACAGAAAAGGCCTCTCTAGTGTTAGGATATGAAGTGCAGTGTGTTATCCTAGAGAGTCTGTCTATCAGCACAAGATGTATACTCGGTTCATACGTTTTATCAAACAGAAATCCGCCATGCCTAAAATTCTTTGTATGCTCAAATTTCTCACAATAATGAATCACATCATTAAAAACAATAGTCGACATATAAATCTCTTTGAGGTGTTCATATTCCAGCAACTTAGATTTATGAACAAAAAGAAATGCATACCTTTGAACTGTTGCATCAGGCACAACAATTTCCTTACCTATCTTGTTTCCCATGTCATAAGGAAATGCTTCAACGGGTGCTCCTGGATCAAAGACGATATGATTCTCCTTTTGTGACTGCTCCTTAGCCGTGACGTGGAGGTCTTCCTCTCTCTTTACGTCCTCTCTCTTTTCACTTCTTCTTGTATGTTTCAAGACTACCCTAAAACCTTTGTTTGGCTCTTGTGACAGAGACAAGTGAATTATATCTGCGTGATCAGGGATAAAATGATTCTTGGGAACAAAGATACTTACCTTGTCGAAGTTCAAGTTCTTTATCTCTGAGCATAGGCAATGCATCTGGTGGTTCATCTTTGAATTTAACAAGAATCTTATTATCATATCTCAGGATCACACTGTAGTCGTGGAAGTTATCAAAGGGAAGCTTCCGTGAGTTGTTTCCTAAAGACAAGTCCTGCAAAAATTTGTTAAGCTCACTCGGTGGCACCGGTGCAAGGTTAGATACACAAGAGAATTTATCCAAAGAGACAAATATTTTATGATCAAAATATTCAGCATCATTAACCTTACTAATCCTAGCAAAAAGATTAGATTTCTTATCTTGCTCTTGATTCTCTTCGGGTTTGATTTTGTCAAGATAAAACTCATGATCCGGCAATGGCACAAGAGTAGTCTTATCTTCTTGAAAATATTTTGAACTCACCATTGTACAATCTGCACCAAGAGAAAGTAAGTTAGCTTTCATTCGCCTTTGGGAGTCAAGATAGTTTCCTCGGGTCTTGATTGGTGGCTTCTCCTTTTGATCCATTGTTGAGCTCCATGTGGAGGTGGTTCCTACCAGGTCAGTGCACACATCTAAGGTACCTGTATCTTCCTCGGCACTTAAAGACAAAATCAAGTGTATTATACTTGAAATTTCAACATTCAAAACAGGTTGTTTGAAGCTACGAGTGAATGTGAAATTATTCCAATATCGAATAAACTCAAGCTAAACTTACATGAGTACCATGTAGGATGTTTGGTAACATTTCAGCTTTGAAGAGGGTGATATTTGAAACACAGCCCGCCGGTGTTGGATATGGTCTACTCACCAAACAGTTTTCATAGTCATTTCGCTCAGTCTTGTTATCTTGGCAAGCTTTTGAAGTGGTTGACACTGAATGTGGATTCTTCTCTTTTATGTTTCCTTCAGCTTTGTCATCCTTATGCTCCAGAGTATGACCTGATTCAACATCCTTTGACAAGACCAAGTGCATTATACAAGAACTGGAAGTTTCTACACCTTGATTAACTACTTCACTACTTGAGTTTTGTGAGCTCAGTTTTGATCCTAATGAAGTGATATTCAGCTCGTGTTTTTCAGGGCAAGTGGCAGCAAATTTTCCTTTCTTAGGAGAGTCATAACAAGTAACTTCCTTGGGTTTTGAATGGTCAGAGGACTTACATTTCTTTGGACGTTCATTGCTTGTTTCAATGGATGGATTTAGGCTTTGCTTGTGAACCACGACTTGTTCCGTGACCTTCTTTGGTTGAGAGGTTACATTAGCCTTCATTTTCTCATTTAGAACATTCTTGGATACTTCCTTTGGCTGAGGACTGTAAGCTTCTTTTGGAACTAAACCATTTGGTGCATACTTATTCCTCATTAGTTCCTTAAGATCTCTCCACGAGGTGATAGGGGGCTCCTTGTAATTCCAGCGATCATCAACCTTTCGTATCCACCATTGATAAGCTTCTCCTGTGAGTTGGCGAATTGCATGAGCTATCCTCTTTTCTCTTGGGATGTGGTTATAGTAAAACCAATCTTCCATATTTGTTTCCCACTCTAGGTAGCTTCTTTTTCCTGAAAATTTAAAGAGTTCATTAGCCGAATGATATTCAGAACAAAGCACATATTTGGATTTTGGAGTAAGAGAGATTTTATGTGGGCTGCTCCAAGTTGTTCTCAATGTGTTGTCTGGTGGCTTTGGTTCACGATTTTAGGATTACACAATGATTTTAAACAATTCTAGCAAGTTGACACGAAAATAACTGTTCAAATTCCGATAACCTCTAAATGTGACTGTTCGACTAAATCAGGTTCGGAAAATTATCAAAACATGCTCAAAAATTCTAGAATCAATTTTAAAAAATACTAGACTCTTTTTTGAAGCAGATTCAACAGATCTCACAATTTTATCAGACAATATGAATTTATCAAAATTCCAACAGTCAGCAGATAAACACAGATCGGAATGTGAAAAGGTATCACAGATCGAAAGAGATACAACCTGGCGTGGAGTCAGCTCTGATACCACTTGATATGATCCTAGGTGAGGATCAAGTCCCTGAATGCTTCTCCAAGAAGTTGTGAGGATTGGTGACAAGGTGAGTGATGCGGAAGAGATGAAAGGTGAAGAACTAGGAAGGGGATCCGATGAGTTTAGGGGGTTGATGCGAAACTTCCAAAGGGATGGAGATCCTTTGGACTTTCAGGCTTGCTCTGGACGTGGGTGAAGACCCTAGACGAGGTGAACAAGGGGTGGATCGAGATGAAACTTCCTAGGAGTGTGAAAGATCCTAAGACTTTCGGCTTACTTGGTGTGAGGATGAAGATCCGATCACTTTAAGCAAGGATGAACAAACAAGTTTCAGAGAGTTTAAGAATATGAAAAGATGTTTGATCCTTAGAAAATGAAGCCTTACATGAGTTTAAATCAACAAGAGAGTAAAGGAGAAATCTCGAAAATTACAAACATTAAAAACCAAAGTTGACAAGAAAATAACTCTTCATGTTCTTCAAGATTTCGGCTGAACTCTTGTTGGACTTGGGCTGTGCTTCACTTGGATAGTAGATAGAAATGGGCTTAAGCTTTATCAAGAGGCTGATGAGTGAGTGATATGGCTTACCTCATTAAAAACCTTATTTGGAAAACCCATTGGGACAAAACCAAATGAAGGGAAAAAGAGTATAAGTCATATCACCTCTCTTGATAAATGTTTAGGTGGCTTGTATCACAACCAATGTGGCTGGATTAGCACACACCAAACTGCCCGAGATGGTGTTGAGGAGATATTGCAAAGTGGTCTTGAGCTTCTTTTGTTTAGACCGAGTGATAGGACCCGGAGAAATGCATAAATCTTCAGCTCCTTATAGCTCCGGTTCAAGCTGCTGCCTTTGCTCCTCTTTGGCGTCTCCATGTTGCATAGGTTCCTCATCCTTGCTGGCCATAATCATATCACAACGTCTGAGTTAGGTGATTTAATTCACACCTTTCTGTCGAGTTAATTTTATGTTGTAAACTCTAAAGTGCTATACAGCGTAAAGAAATTTTTATTGAGAAAATGTTTTTTTTCGATAAATTTTAAAGACAATGTTTACAGTTTTTACTCTTTCAAACTGATCAAAATTCTAATACATGATTACAGGTTTAGTAATTGGTGTAGCCGAATCTTTCGGCATCTACGCTGAAAAGAGCATTGCTTAATACAATATACATTTTACGAAAAACCATCAAAATATAAGAATTCATTTCCACTATATGGATCCATTGCGCATAAACGAGTGTCGGAATACAAAACATTTGCTAAAGACTAGAACTTCACTTTCTGCGAAGACAAGTGCATGAAAACCAAAGAATACCAAGAATACGAAAAAAAGAGAGAGAGAAATAGTTTATGTTTGATATTGTCAATGCATGGTATATGAGACAAGCCAACCTCTGTCACGGAGAAGTCTAAGCATTATTAATAGTGAAAATACACCAGAATAACTCTACTTTTGATGTTAATTGCTAGACTAACCTTTGAGAGATTAATATACTTTTAATAGACTAACCAAAATAACTTATTAATATACTTTTAGGTTGTTACAATCACTAGATTCTTTGAAAGAAACCGCGTCAGTTTTCCCATCGTTTTAAGAATCGGAACTATAGGAAGGGTAATGAAATAGGCAGGTGAGGTAAACAAAGAAGGAGACAATCAATGAGGAGAGTGTGATGGCTAAACCTAGTGACTGCGGCGGTAGATAACGCCAAAATTAGTAAAGTTTTTTCCGTAGCTGACAAGGGAAAACAATCGACTTTTGTTTAAAGATTGAAAAAGGCCATAATTGGTTATGGGCCTGAGTGGCCCGAAGAATGGAAAGCGAGAAGAGATGCGAAGTCAATTATGATTGTTAACCAAATTTCCTTTGTTCATTTATTACGTGCCGGAAAAGTAAGTGAAGTAGTGCTTTTATTTTTTTTCTTCCGTTTCTATTTTCTTGCGATTACAATACTTTGAGTCTCCAATTTCCAAACAAATACTTGAGACAAACATCATGTACCTTGTAAACTATATCCAATCAACAAAGACAATACTTGTTACTACTCTGAAAGTTTCTTATTGCCGCTTAAATTAATTCAACGAGGACATGTGATCGATACATGACAAGCAAAAGACATGTTGGTAGAATAACCAGGCTGCAATCTCTCGGATGATGGGTTTGGCTCGGATCTGACCCTGAAGACAAATCCAGGTGGCTGAGGCACGGGCAGAGTAATTGAAGTATTAGTGAGCATATGAAAGACTTTAGACATGGTTGGACGATCTGCAGGATTTTCTTGAACACATAACAACCCAATGTGGATGCATCTAATTACTTCATTTCTATCATAATTTTCCCCGATGGCCGGGTCTACCAGCTCCAACAATAATTCATTGTTCCATAGCCTCCAAACCTATAAGCCATTTATCATGAAACTAATGTGAAGAGCCATGATCATTGCAAAAAAAAAAAAGTATAAAAGTTTGAGAAAGCATTTGAAATTTACTAACATATGAGACCAAGTTGCTTATTGAGCCATCTATCTCGTTGAAGCTACTATTTCTTTTTCCTCCAATAATCTCCAGAATCAATACTCCAAAGCTATACACATCAGATTTCGTCGAGAACTGCCCATTTGTCACATACTCGGGTGGCATGTAACCGCTGCAAAATACAATGCATATTACTTTCAGCTTTATCAACAACAACAGACTAACATATTATAACTACAGTAGACAATTAATTACTTACAATGTTCCAACTACTCTTCCTGTGTATCTTCAGTTTGGTCCACTTTGAAATTTCTAGCCATACCAAAATCCGCAATTTTTGGGTTCATATCGACATCTAAGAGAATGTTACCCGCTTTGAGGTGACGGTGTATGATTGTGAGCCGCGAATCTTTATGTAGATACATAATCCCTCGAGTGATTCCCTCGATAATGTCATATCGTCTTGTCCAATCCAGTTGAGCCTTCTTTACCGGGTCTGCACATATCCCATTTATTGACTGACTAGAATATGAGATCAAGAACTAAGGTTTCAGAGAATATAATAACCCTATCATTTGTTTCTTTTCTTACCGAAGAGGAAGTGGTCGAGACTTTTGTTGGGCAAAAACTCATAGACTAATATCTTTTCTTCTCCTTTGACGGAAAAGCCTAGAAGCCTAACAAGATTTCTATGTTGAAGCTTTGCTACAAGAAACACCTCATTCTTGAATTCTTTTTCACCTTGTCCTGATGTTTTAGGCAGCCTCTTCACAGCAACTTCTGTTCCATTTGAAAACGTTCCCTGCCAATTCATATGATCGTCACATTATACCTTTAAAAAATGGAATTATTTTTCTTTCTAACACAAATAAGTACTTAAGACAGACATTATACCTTTTAAACTTCACCAAATCCACCGTGACCAAGCTTGTTAATATTGTTAAAATTACTTTGGCAGCTTCAATTGCTTTAAAATCGAATTGAAGTGAACCTGAAGTTGTAATATCATCCACAGCTGCAGAACGAAAGAATACTTATATAGTGTTTATACCTTGAGTTTCTAAGGGACATCAAACATTTCGAACTCAAATCCTTATTTAAAACCATATCTGGCGGCACAGTACCATAAGTCTCCCTTAATCTCCTTCCAATAAAGAAATAAGCTTCTAAGAAGAACATTAAAAGAACAAAATTTATTGAAGTATTTTCACTCACAACTTATGTTTCCAAAACGTAAGGAAACTCACTTTCAGTTGTGTATGCTTTGTTCGCTTCTCTCCACCTTCAAATAGCAAATCATAGAACAAGCATTGAGATGGGAGGAACAACAATTGCCACTATCGTTCCTGTAGAAACCCTTTTCCCATCTGGACAAACCCGAGGAAAAATATTGGTTCCATAACAAGAACAGAGCAGTAAGAACTTCAAACATGGATACATAGTCTTACCTTTATTACGAGGAGGAGGATTATCGAAAAGTCCCAAGAACGGATAAACTTCCCATCGAATGAAACAGCTTGGCCTCGAAATGATGCTTCCTTGTTTCCCACGGCAACATGACCTATACTCAATCACGTTTTGTTGAAGACACTTGGTACAGTTTTGAAGAGATAAGTCTTTAATGCATTGCACAAAACTGTAAATACTCGTGCTGGGCGACGACTCAAGCTTTTTAGTTCCGGCTGCATAGTATAAAGAGGAAGCTTGGTCTATCACACCAATCATCAAAGCCTCCCATGTAATTTCTAAATCCGTCGAGTTCGCTTGAAAATGGCTGGCTGTATAGTTCTCATGCCGCAGAATTTCCATACCGAGCGATCCATACCAAGTCATCATTAATTTCACACCTGTCGGTTAAGTTAATTTGGTTTTTCAACAACCGGTTCCGTGAAATACTTCTTTTACCACTCTGGACCACATGAATTAACAATTCCGTAGTTTTTTTTCCGAGTGTGGTAGTGTTAGACGCAATCATATCACGTGGAGTCAATCATCTCAATCATATCTTCACATTTACTCTTTGTATATTTGTGAATCTCGTAGATTAGTATCTTTTGGGATTTAGAGCATTAATCACAGAGCTTGATCTGCAAGTCTCGTTCATGTATATAGGGATGTATCAAAAGCTTATGAAACACAAAAAAATTTCCCGAGTAGCGTTTGTTTTCTACATGGTATCAGAGCTTGGTTCTGAGAAATCAAACTGACAAACGCAATGGCTCTACTAGTACCTGGGAAGGAAACCAAGAAAAATGTAGCATATGAACTTGCTGCAACCGAAAACCCTGGTGCCGTGATTGCACAAGTGCAATTTAATGGTGATAACTTTGATGAATGGGCTCAGGCGGTGAGGACTGCACTGCGAGTCAAGAAGAAGTACGGATTTGTCGACGGATCCGTGAAGAAACCTGAAGAAGACGATGAACAGTATGAAGACTGGGTGTCGGCAAAATCTATGGTGGCGCTGTGGATTCTAAACACAGTGGATCCAAAGGTGAGGAAGACTCTAGGGAACAAGGAGGATCCCGCAGATCTTTGGAAAGAAATCAAGGACCGATTTTCTGAAGGCAATGGGCCAAGGATCCAGGAAATCAAAGCTGAACTTGCTTGTTGTAGGCAAGGAAATCTGAGTGTTATCGATTATTACGGTAAACTACAGATGCTATGGGATGATTTGAACAATTATGATCAAATGGCAAAGTGCAAGTGTGGAGGATGCACGTGTAATCTGAACACGGAACTGGAAAAGAAACGAGAAGAAGACCGAATTCACCAGTTTCTCCTTGGGCTGAACGACGGAGTTTACGGATCAGTTCGGAGTGCGATAATCAGTACCGATCCACTTCCAAATCTGAATCAGGTTTATGCTAAAGTAAAATCTGTGGAAAGGATTGGTACGGTGATGCGAGGAAGAGAAGTGCAAGGAGCACAAATGGCGTTTCAAACCAGAGCCGGAAACGTGAATCTCGGAAGCGAAGATAAGAACAAATTGTTCTGTTCCAGTTGCAAGAAGAAGGGCCATGTCGCTGAGACCTGTTTTCAGCTCATTGGATATCCAATCTGGTGGGGTGAGAAAGGAAGAGGCGGAGGACGTGGTGCAGGTCGAGGAACTGGTCGAGGACGTGGAGTAGTCCGAGCTAATGCCGCAGTGGTTCTTGGAAATACTGAACCAAGCGCAGAAGCTGAGAAGAGTGGTTATACAGGGCTGAACAACGATCAATGGGAGACATTGATCAAGCTGCTGGAAGAAAAACAAGGCTCGGCTTCAGGATCTCGACTAAGTGGTAAGAATATTTCACTTGACTGGGTTCTTGATACTGGAGCATCTAATCATATGACAGGGTATGGAGATATTCTTGAGGATACCAAGTATATTTTACCTTGTAAAATTGGATTGCCAAACGGTGAATCTTCTTTGTCTAAAGAAAAAGGATCAGTGGTTTTTGATGAGGATTTTAAGCTTAAGAATGTGTTGTTTGTGCCTGATTTGAGATGCAACCTGATTTCAGTGTCGCAGCTGATTGCGGATTCAGATTTAGTAATGCAGATTGTTAATAAGGGTTGTGTGATTCAGGACCGTATAACGAAGAGCCTGACTGGAGCGGGTGAGCTTAGAGATGGGCTGTACTTCTTTAGGAGAGTGACAGAGTTTAAAGCTTTTCGCATGAATAAGGATGGAGCCGAGGATGTATGGCATCAAAGGCTAGGACATCCATCCAATGGTGTTTTTGATTTGATCTCCTGTGTTGGTAGTCGATCTAAGGATTTTTCCTCTTGTGACATTTGTTTAAAAGCAAAACAATGTCGTGAAATTTTTTATTCCAGTGATAATAAAAGTGAGAAGGTTTTTGACATGATACACTTGGACTTATGGGGTCCTTACCGTTTTCCAAGCTTGTGCAATTCATATTATTTTCTCACGATAGTGGATGATTACTCAAGAGGAGTTTGGGTATATCTATTGAATAATAAAGCTGAAGTTGGTTCAACTTTAAGAAATTTTATGAAGATGATAGACAGACAGTATGCGAAGCGAGTCAAAGTGGTAAGAAGTGACAACGGGACAGAATTCACTTGTCTAACTTCTGAGTTTCAAGCTGAAGGTATAATACATCAGACTTCCTACGTCAGAACACCGCAACAGAACGGCAGAGTCGAAAGGAAACATCGTCATATTCTCAATGTGGCAAGGTCGTTGTTGTTTCAATCAGCTCTTCCCGTTAAGTTCTGGGGTGAAAGCATTTTGGCTGCAGTTCATTTAATCAATAGGATGCCTTCTCGTGTGCTTAATGGTAAGACACCGTATGAGCTAATACATGAGAATGTGCCTTCTTATGATAATCTGAGGGTCTTTGGGTGCCTAGCATTCGCACACAAACAGAGAAGGGGGGGGAGATAAGTTTGTTGAGAGGAGCAGGAGATGTGTGTTCCTCGGATATCCCTATGGAAAGAAATGATGGACATTGTTTGATCTTGATGAAGAGGAGATTTTTGTATCCAGAGATGTGGTGTTTGTAGAAGATATGTTTCCCTATAAAATTGAAACAAGCATGGAGAAACTGACACAACAAATGAAAGAGTTAGAAGAATTTGGAGATTTGACTGAAGACTCTGCAGGAGGAAAATCTCTACTTAACACGAGTCATGACTCAGACGCATATGGTGTTGCAGGTGAAGTACAAGACAGTACTATTGGAGCAGATGAGGTTGCTGAAAATATAGCTGAAACAGAAACGGTTCTGTCTCCACAAGCTGAAGACGAAAATTTTGTTCAAAAACAGATTGCTGCAGAAGACTTGGTTGAGCAACATGTTGCTATTGAAACTAATGGTGAGCCACATATTGCTGCAGAAACAGCTCTGTTGCCAACAAAAACACGAGCTGATGCAGACACTGGTGCAGCTTCACGTGAGATGAAGAAAGTGGAGAACAAGAACACCAACAAAACTGACACCAAAACTTCAGAGAGTGAACAAATTCCAAAAAAATTTGGCCCAGGTCTGCGTGAAACATCTGAGCCCACCAAGTTAAAAGATTATGTTCTTTATTCTATCACTGCAGATGGTGATATGACAGAAGTAATGGGCGTTGATGCAGAGAATCAATATTCTCTTCTGAAGTATGTTGATTGCCGTAAATTTTCATCTAAGCACAAGGCCTTTCTTTCTGCAGTAAGCAACGATGTTGAGCCTACAAATTTCCGTGATGCTGTTGTTCTTAAGGTCTGGAGGGATGCTATGAAAAAGGAAATTGATGCACTAGAACTAAATAAAACTTGGGATGTGACGACATTACCAGCTGGAAAAGTGGCAATTGGGAGTATGTGGGTGTTCAAAATTAAATATAAAGCCGATGGAACAATAGAGAGATATAAGGCATGTTTGGTTGCACTCGGGAATAAACAAAGAGAAGGTGTGGATTTTAAAGAAACTTTTGCACCAGTTATCAAGATGACTACGGTACGGTTATTTCTGGGAGTTGCTGCTGCACGAGACTGGGAATTACACCAGATGGATGTGCACAATGCATTCCTTCATGGTGATTTGGAAGAGGAAGTGTACATGAGATTCCCACCGGGATTTCTTACAGGAGATAATACTAATGTTTGCCGTTTGCGGAAATCATTATATGGCTTAAGACAAGCGCTGAGATGTTGGTTTGCTAAATTAAGGACAGCATTGTTGAAGTATGGCTTTGTGCAGTCATATCGGGATTACTCTATGTTCTCGATAAGGAAAGGTTCGACAGAAATCTATATACTTGTGTATGTAGATGATCTTGTTATTGGAGGGAACAATACTCAAGCTATCTTGGAATTTAAGAAGTACTTAGGAGAGTGTTTTCACATGAAAGACCTTGGGACTCTAAAGTACTTTCTTGGGCTAGAAGTAGCACGTAGGAAAGAATATTTTCGTGTGTCAACGTAAATATGCATTGGATGTAGTGAGTGAAGTGGGATTATTGGGATCACGCCCTATTGCATTTCCCATGGAACAACAACAACGGCTGGCTCTCTCGAAAAGTAAACTTCTAGTTGAACCAGGACAGTATCGGCGACTTATTGGGAGGTTGATTTATCTCTTGGCTACACGACCAGATTTGACCTATGGAGTTCATATCTTATCGCAATTTATGCAGCAACCACGCGTTGATCATTGGGAAGCAGCTTTGCGAGTTGTTAGATATTTGAAAGGGACTCCGGGTCAAGGTATTTTCTTACGGTCTGATTGTGATATGAAATTGCATGGCTGGTGTGACTCAGACTGGGGTGGGTGTCCATTGACACGTAGATCAGTTGGTGCCTGGTTTATCACACTAGGACAGTCACCAGTTTCATGGAAAACCAAAAAACAAGATGTGGTTTCAAGGTCGTCTGCAGAAGCTGAATATCGAAGCATGGCCTTGACAGTAGGAGAACTGAAATGGTTGCGTGGTATTTTGGCTGATTTCGGGGTGAAGCAAGATGAAGCAATGACATTGTGTTGTGATAATCAAGCAGCTATCTATATTGCAGCTAATCCTGTTTTTCACGAGAGGACAAAGGCGGTAGAAATTGATTGTCATACGGTTCGCGATGCAATGAAGGATGGGATAATACGAACTATAAAAGTCGGCACAAAAGAACAGTTAGCGGATGTGTTTACCAAGGCGTTGGGTCGACGAGAATTTGAAGAATTGGTTGGCAAGTTGGGCATGTCTAATCCCCACGCTCCAACTTGAGGGGGGGTGTTAGACGCAATCATATCACGTGGAGTCAATCATCTCAATCATATCTTCACATTTACTCTTTGTATATTTGTGAATCTCGTAGATTAGTATCTTTTGGGATTTAGAGCATTAATCACAGAGCTTGATCTGCAAGTCTCGTTCATGTATATAGGGATGTATCAAAAGCTTATGAAACACAAAAAAAATTTCCCGAGTAGCGTTTGTTTTCTACAGGTAGTAACAAATCCTTTTGAAGCTCATTAAAGCAGCAGAAATGATTATGGTTCCTGAAAGTATATGTTGAACATTTTTAAATTTTAGGGTTAATGAATATTCAATGAAAAAAGAATAGTGGTTTGACTTTTTTTTCTTTTTTCTAAAACTTGGAGAACAGTTACCATCTTACTGGGGCCAGAGATCATACTCTTTTCACCGAGACTTCACCTGCAAGTTAATATTTACAAATCAAGCAAATCACTTCATTGTTTCTCCAAAATATAAAATAACAAGGACCAAAGCTTCACTAGTTCCTTCTGAGATTAGGATGACACTTAAGCTTACGAAGAAGACAAAACAGAGAATTATTGCAGGGCTTTCTTTGCCGGTTTTATTTATTTCCTTTGGATGATTTGAATAATATATGTCTTCGTATATATGCTTCTTATCAATTACATCAGAATTTAAATTTTCTACATGCACGGCCATGCACATTAATAAGAATTTGACTATTGGAAGACTTGAAATCTTTGGATTATACATCCGATATTAGGTTTTTGATTTAAGATTTCATTATTAATAATTGGTTTACGAAAAAATTAGCCTCAATTCAACGAGGACTAACACACGTGATTGATACAAAAGACATGCTAGTAGATGGACCAGGCTGCAATCTCTTGTCTGATGGGTTTGGCACCGATCTAACCCGCAAGACAAATCCAGGTGGTTGAGGCACAGGCAGAGTAATTGAAGTATTAGTGAGCATATGAAAGATTGTAGACATGCTTGGACGATCTGTAGGATTTTCTTGAACACATAACAACCCAATGTGAATGCATCTAATGACTTCATTTCTATCATAATTCTCTCCCATGGCTGCGTCTACTAGTTCCAACAATGATTTGTTGTTCCAAAGCCTCCATACCTATTCAAGTCATTTATCAAGAAACTAATGATGAGGCCATGATCATTGCAAAAAGAAGTAGAAAATTTTGAAATGGCATTGGAAATTTACTCACATATGTGACCAAGTTGCCATCTATATCGTGAAAACTACTATTCTTCTTGCCACCAATAATTTCCAGAATCAATACTCCAAAGCTATACACATCAGATTTCGTCGAGAACTGCCCATTCACCACATACTCGGGTGGCATGTAACCGCTGCAAAATACAGCACATATCACTTTCAGTTTTAATAACAACAAGGACAAACAGATTATAAGCAAAATGAATAATTCCTTACAATGTTCCAACAACTCTTCTTGTGCTATCTTCAGTTTGGTCCACGCTGAAATTCCTAGCCATACCAAAATCCGCGATTTTTGGGTTCATATCTGCATCTAAGAGAATATTACCCGCTTTAAGGTCACGGTGTATAACTGTAAGCCGTGAATCTTCATGTAGATACAAAATCCCTCGAGTAATTCCCTCGATAATGTTGTATCGTCTTGTCCAATCTAGTTGACTTTTCTTTATCGGGTCTGCACATACCCCATACATCGACCGATTAGACTATGAGATCAAGAACTAAGGTTTCAAAGAGTATAAACCTATCATTTGATTATTTTCTTACCAAAGAGGAAGTGGTCGAGACTTTTGTTGGGCAAAAACTCGTACACTAATATCTTTTCTTCTTCTTTGACAGAAAACCCTAGAAGCCTAACAAGATTTTTATGTTGAAGCTTTGCTACAAGAAACACCTCATTCTTGAACTCTTTTTCACCTTGTCCTGACGTTTTAGACAATCTCTTTACAGCAATTTCTGTTCCATTCGGAAACGTTCCCTACCAATTCATATGATCTTCACATCAATATCATAATACGTGTTTTCTCTTTCCAACACACATATTAAGTACACTTTCTTTTTTTCATAAATAAGTACTTAAGACAAACATTATACCTTGTAAACTTCACCAAATCCACCATGACCAAGCTTGTTAACATTATCAAAACTATTTGTGGCAGCTTCAATTGCTTGAAACTCGAATTGAAGTGAACCTGAAGCTGTAATATCATCCGTAGCTGCAGAATGAAAGCATATATGTAGTGTTTATACTCTAAAGTTTCCATGGGACATTAAACATTTTATCTCAAATCCATCAAAACAGAGAAATATAGTTTTTATACATGTAGTAGTGTTTATTCTTTTACCATTATCTGGCGGTGCAGTACCATTAGTCTCCCTTAATCTTTCTGCAACAGAGTAATTACCATCTGAGAAGAACATAGAAAGAGACAAAAACTGTTACATACTTTTTGGAAGTGTTTTAAGCATGAACTTATGTTTTCAAAATCTGTCTTTGTACCAAAACATGAGGAAAACTCACTTTCAATTGTATATGCTTTAAACGCTTTTCTCCTCTTCCAAAAAGCAAATCCTAAAGCAAGTAATAAGATGGGAACAACGACAATTGCCACAATAGCTCCTGTAGAAAACCTTTTGCCATCTGCACGAACCCAAATCAACAATAAATGAAAAATATTGTCATAAAAACAAGAACAGAGCAAAAACAAAAATCCTTCAAAATGGTTAGACATGATCTGACAACAAAAAAATATTCAAAACATGGTCTAACCTTTTTCACGTGGAGGATTATCATCGAAAAGTTCCAAGAATGAAAAAATCTCCCATCGAGTGAAACAGCTCGGCCTCGAAATAACACCTCCTTGATTCCCACGGCAACATGATCTATACTGAACCATGTTTTGTTGTAGACACTCAGTACAGTTTCCAAGAGACAAGTCATTACTGCATTGCACAAAACCGTATATGGTCATCATGGACGACTCAAGCTTTCGTGATCCAGTAGCGTAGTACGAAGAGGAAGCTTCTTCTATCACATCAATCATCAAAGCTTCCCATGTAATATCAAAATTCGTCGAGTTAGCTTGAGAATCTATGGTATTGTACATATCCCGCAGAAGTTCTATATCAAGTGATCCATAAAACGAGCGGTTTGAGTAGCGTACAAGACAAACTGTTCCATTCATTCTCCAGTCTATGGCTTCTATCTGGTTAGTACAATTCTGTAACATAAACTCAGACGCGTTCATGATACAATCAGAACAAGTTCGTGTGTCAGAACCTGGGACACACATCCCTAGACCATATGCTCTGTTTGGATCGTCTCCGGTCGATGTTGTGTAGAAGCCGTCGTTAGCTGTGACGTTAGAAGAAAGAGAAGAGAGCATGACTCGGCGGTTTAAGTCGTAAGTACCATTGGGTGTGAAAAAACCAGATCTGTTGAGGCATATTTGTGCAGAGACAGAACAAGAGCTTATGAGCACAAAACAGAACACTATTGAAACGTTTACCATTTTTTCTTTTCTTTCCTTTTGTGTTTGATTGTCTGAAATCAAAACCTCGAATCTTGGAAGATATAGGATTTCAAAATTTTAATGTCAGTCTCTCGTTCTGTACATAATTGACCTGACCAATCTTCATAGATTTTTCTAACTTTAGACTTTGGATGAACAGTTAATGTCAGTGATGTGACCATTAGTTAGGTCTTTCTTATACGAGACCAATTCACACAAGTTATTTTGGTTTTACAATAACCGATTCAGTTAAATACTTCTTATACGAACCCAATTCTCATATTTTGACTAATCTGCACACATGAATATACGAGGATTTTTGTTTAAATGTGGTATAGTGGTATATAACAAATCCTTTTAAAGCTCATCAGCTATAATTCTTGAAGGTATCATATTGACAATTTAAAACTTTAGGGAATAATGTGCAATGATGAAAGAGTACAGGGGTGGTCTTTTAATTTCCTAAAACTTGGAGAACAGACCATTTTATTGAGGCCACCACATCTACCGGAATAACTAGCGGAGCTGAAGTTGATGTGGATCGGCCGGTGGAGGGCGATTCGTCGGCGGAATCTGTTCCTGACCAAGACCACGGCGGAACATCGGAGCCGTTGTCGTTGAAGCAGGGGGAGATTTTGAGAACACTTGCCACTGTTGAGAAGGATTCGCAGGCTATCGCGGAGAGCTTTTCATCTCTCTTTGTTTCCCTTCGTTCGAATCTTGCTGAGGTTAGATTACGCTTCTATAAACAGATTTTTGTTCATTGATTTCCACATCGTTACCGAGATAATATGACATTTGGGCGAATTGAAGTCTAGGGTTTTAAATCCATCGATTTCAAACAGTTTGTTGAAATTTCTCCTTTTATGTCATGAATTAAGAAACTTTAGGAACTACTAGCTTTGCTTCAAATCACAGAAGTTAAGTTTATTGGATTATGGGTTAGGATATTTCATCAATGCATTGTTTAGCTTCTAAAAGAAGAACCAATTTCAATTTTTATGCTTTGAGCTCTGGAATGATCATAATCTTTTGCTTCACTAGATAATGTTCATGGAACAATGAGAACATTGCTAAGTTTGATTGTCACTTTTGCGGAAAAATGGCAATTGAACTGTTTGTTTTCATGGAAACTGTTTCTTTTCAAGATGCTTCTTCGATTAAAGTCTTATTTTTTGGTGTGGTTTATGAGACTTCATTGATTGTTTTATTGGCTACTGGCAGCTCGGTTGAACACATGAGTTGCTTCGGAGATGCAGCGGGTCGGCTTCAGGAAACTGGTGAGACTAGAATCGACCTGTTTTTGTAATCTTATTAGGGACTTGGAGCAATAGATTCAATTTTCCATTTATAAGTTTACAATCAACTTGAGTCGCTTGTCTTTGTTTTTATGATTTTTTCAGCTCTTGATGCAGCCACCAAAGGAAACCGCTACATCAACTCTTGCCTCAGGTACTTTCGCAATGACCTCGATATATTACTCTACCTGACCACGTAGCACGCCGAGTCTGTGTCCAAATATGTTACTTATTACTTGAGGACAGAGATACATCACCATTTCCGAGGTTTTATGTGATTTCTTAGCCTTGACATCTAACTTTCTATATGCTTTTCTTCTGCATTTTGGCTCAACATGCAGATTAAATGAAGAAATTAAAGGCGTTGAGAATTTGGCGGCTCGGCTGTATCCTTATTCCTTGATATAGTTATTTTTGTTTCAACCATGTTTGGATCTGAATGTCGAGCACACAGACACAGACATACCGTTGTGTCAGTGAGCTCAAAGCTTTTCTTAATCGTGGTTGAGTAGGAATTTGTTGTAGAATCCTTAATAAATCAATCTGCAGAAAGCACCTGAGGAGAAATGTGGATGTTCTTGACACCGCTGTGAACAAGCTTCTCCGGCCACCATGAGAGAAATCATCAGTTTTCACAGACTTGGATCACTTTTTTCTTTTTCTTTAACAGACTTAGATGACTTATTTCTCGTACATAAAGATTTTGTTTATAACTGATGTTAGGCTGGTTTATTCATCGAGAACAAAATAAATTGATTGATTTGTTGCCCAAAAAAATGAAAAAAAAGATTTAAGTTGATTTATCAAGTGGAATAACTAATTTTGTCTTCATATTATTCTAGATAATGTATTTTAGGTATTTATACTGTGTTATTTAAGGCTAATTAACCATTTAGCCGAACTATTTTGTATAACATTTATTTTCTTTTCTTTTTTTTTTTTAAATTGAAAACATTTTAACCAAAAACAAAAAATGATATACAAAGGAAAATCTTAAGATATTTGTAAATATGTTTCTTTTTTTTCTTTCCCTTTTCTTTTTTTTTGGACATCCTTTCCTTTTTTTTCTTGTTTTGAGAGGTTAAAGTTTTATATACAAATAAGATTATGTAATTACTTAATAGGAATATAGGATGCCAAAAACCCTAGGAAAGGTACAGTTTCATTCTCTAGTTACTTTTTTGATTGAATCTTTCTTTCTCCGGATTGATTTGGTTGGTACTTGCATCGAATTATTGATACATTCTGCTGGGTATGTGTTCTACATAGCGCTCAGAAGTTTTAGCATAAATTGAATTATGTGTTTTGGGCGAGAATTCGTAGTTGTTTCAAAAGTAGAATACTTTATTTTTAGTTTCTAAAATGTGCTTCCAGTGATTTTAGCTGGTGGGTTTGTCCAAATTTCACTTTTTTCTTTTCTTTCATAAATTGATGATTTGATTAATATTCATATTATGCCATCTTTGTTTCAGGTTAGTAAGAGTTTGCTGGTTGTTAAGCCTTTTAGTCTAAATCATGGCGATTTTTACCAAACCAGAGAATGCATTTAAGCGTGCAGATGGTAAATTTCACATTGTTTCCTTTCGATGCACGCCTTGTGATATTTTTAGTCTTTGTTCTGGCTTTATGAATGGGCATTGTGTTGTGTTACCTGTTCGCAGAACTTATCAATGTTGGGCAAAAACAAGATGCTCTCCAGGTGCTTCATGGTGTCATTACCTCCAAGAGCTACAGATCTTGGCAGAAATCACATGAACAAATTATGTTTAGATTTGTGGAACTTTGTGTTCAATTGCGAAGTGGACAGTTTGCCAAAGATGGACTGATCCAATACCGTAATGCTTGTCAGCAAGTGAATATAAGTTCCTTTGAAGGAGTATTCAAGCACTACCTACATCTTGCTACCAAGAAAGTTGAGCAGGCTCGTAGTAAGGCGGATGCCCTGGAGGAAGAGTCTCTTGATGTTGATGACCTTGAAGCTGATAAAAAGCCTGAAGATTTACAGCTAAGTATTGTTAGTGGAGAGAAGGGGAAAGACAGGTCTGACCGTGAGCTGGTGACACCATGGCTCAAGTTTTTGTGGGAGACCTACAGAACTCTTCTTGAGATACTAAGAAACAACTCAAAGTTGGAAGCATTGTATGCGGTTAGTTCTTCTGCGATATTACGTTTGTTAAGTTTTTCTTTGGTTCTTTTGTTGGTTAGTTAATTCAATTTTGCATTATTATCTTGTAGATGACAGCACATAAAGCCTTCCAGTTCTGTAAGCAGTATAAAAGAAGGAAAGAATTTCGTAGGCTTTGCGAAATGATCAGAAATCATTTGGTAAACCTTAACACAAATACAAAGACCAGAGGGACCGACCTGATTTAACAGCGCCTGAGAGCTTGCAACTTTATCTGGACACAAGATTTGAGCAGTTAAAAGTTTCTACTGAGCTTGGACTTTGGCAGGTATGTTTTTGTCTTTGTGTAATATGCTGGCACTGTCTTTCTCTAATCCTATCCTCTCTTTCCTTTGTTAGCAATGATTTAGAATCATTTTTTCATGTTGATGTACCATTTTCTTTGCAGGAAGCTTTTCGCTCTGCCGAAGATATATATGGATTAATGTGCATGGTCAACAAAACGCCCAAGTCATCTTTATTGGTGGTTTATTATTCCAAATTGACTGAGATCTTCTGGAATTCTTCAAGCCATCTTTACCATGCTTATGCATGGTTTAAGCTGTTTGGCTTGCAGAAAATTTTCAATAAGAACTTAAACCAGAAGGATTTGCAGCTAATAGCGTCATCTGTTGTCTTGGCGGCATTATCTGTTCCACCATATGGTCGGTTTCACGGTGCATCCCATTTGGAGCTTGAAAATGAGAAAGAACTCAATTTGAGGATGAGCAACCTCATAGAGTTCAATCTTGAACCTAAATTCAAGGGCAAAGATATGGTAACACTAAATAGTTTCCATTGTCATATTATATCCTTTGCTTCTGGCTTGCTTTCTCTAATTCCATCCATTCCATTTCCAGCTTTCCCGGGCATCACTTCTGTCAGAGCTGGTGAGTTTCTAGCAGCTGTACTTTATAGTTGGAATTGTTTATTATGTGACATTTTATCTTCCTCTGGTATTTTGATCTGTGTAAGAATATATATTGAGTGTAATTTATCCTCAATTAGGTTTCAAGAGGTGTTTTGAGCTGTGCAACTCAGGAGGTCAAAGATCTTTACCATGTCTTGGAGCACGAATTTCACCCACTTGATCTTGGTTCCAAGATCAAACCTTTGTTGGATAGAATTTCCAAACTCGGTGGTAAGCTGTCTTCAGCTCCTTCTTTACAAGACGTACAGCTCTCCCAATATATTCCCTCTTTGGAGAAGATTGCTACTCTGAAGCTGCTTCAACAGGTAAGTGCACTCATGTTTTTGATCTATTGTGTATGTTTCTATATGCACTTACACATCTTTGTTGCACTTTTACAGGTTTCTATGATATATCGGACAATAACAATTAAGAATGTAGCTCAGTTGGTCCCTTTCTTCGACTTCTCAGCCGTTGAGACGATATCAGTTGACACTGTAAGAAACAATTTCGTCGCCATGAAAGTTGATCACATGAAGGGTGTTGTACTTTTTGGAAATCTGGTGAGTCTCTCTGGTGCTTTTGGTTTGGCACTGCTTATATTAGTCATCTCATTATGCAATCAAGTAGTTTTACTCTAACCTTTTGATAATTTTGATTGATGTTATTTTGTTTCATCCAACTATTTGGGTATCAGAGTATTGAGTCTGAGGGGCTGAAAGATCCTCTGACTATTTTTGCTGAGACTATGAACAAAGTAAGAGCGATGTTATTTCCTGCTCCAGGTAAAGCATCAAAGCTTGGTGAAATAGTACCAAATCTAGGGGAGACTGTAGGAAACGAACACAAAATACTACTTGCTCGGAAATTAATCATTGAAAAGAGGAAGGAGGAACAAGAGCGTCAGCTACTGGAGATGGTAAATTGAAGCATTATTCATACTTTTTCATTATCATTGGGTCATTTGAGGACAAATTCTCTGTTGTGTTTTGTTTTGAAGGAATGTGAAGAGGAGCAGAGAAGGCTTAAGCTTCTGAAGCTAACTGCGGAGGCAGAACAGAAGAGACTTGCGACAGAGCTTGAGGAGTGGAGGAGACAAAGAATCGTTAGGGAGATAGAGGAGAGGGAGCTTGAGGAAGCTAAGGCATTGCTGGAGGAAACTGAAAAACGCCAGACAAAGGGAAAAAAGAGGACACTTTTCGATGGAGTAAGTTTCCTTAGAAACATGGGTTTAGTACAAGAGTTTGCATGTCCTTAATTTAATAGCTTTTGTTAAACTTAGGAGAAGCTAACAAAGCAAGCCGTGATGGAGAGGGCCATGAGTGATAAACGCAAGGAAGATCAAGAAATAAAGAAGAAGCTACGGAAACTTGCTAAAACTATGGATTATCTGGAACGAGCAAAGAGAGAAGAAGCTTCCCCTTTGATTGAAGCTGCATATCAGCAACGACTGGTAGAGGAAATAAAAATTTATGAGCGTGAACAGGTGACTTCTTTTATTCTTTGTAGTTTTGCATCTATATATCTTGGTTCTGAGTATAGGCAAAAATAGGTCCTTATAGTCTCTTCTGTTTTGATTAGCGTGAGGTCGAGCTCTGCAAGGAACGTCATGAGAGTGACCTGATGGAGAAAAACAGGTTGGCCAGGCCCAGAATGTTGGATAATAAGGTCATTCGGCTTGTTAAGTTGTGTCAAGTGTATCTTCATATGTAGAAATTACTTCTTGCAATTTTTACTGTCTGAGTAACTCAAAACGAAATTTTGTTTCCAGGAAGTATTCCAAGAGAGAGTAATTTGTCTTCGACAAGTTGAGTTTGATAGGCTAAGGACAGAGAAAGAGGAGCGTATTGGCCAAATCATTCGAGCCAGGAAAGAAAAAAGGGATATTAAGAGAAAACGGATATATCATTTGAACTCTGAAGAGGAAAGGATTAATAAGCTTCGGGAAGAAGAAGAAGCTCGCAAGCGTGAAGGTAAGCCCTCTTTTCATGAATATGCAACAAAATTTGATGTACCGATCTGAGAAGTGTCTCCTAGTTTTTGTTTGAAACTTCAAATCTTACATGTCTGTTTATTATATTGGATTTACTCTTATGAAGAAACTGAGAAACGTCGAAAGGAAGAAGTTGAACGGAAAGCTAAGCTGGATGAAATGGCTGAAAAGCAAAGGCAGAGAGAGCGAGAGCTTGAGGAAAAAAAAAGGTTGAGGCGAGAAACTCTGTTGAAACCAACCGATGCATTTCCTGCCCGATCTCTCGAACCTACAGTTGCTGCAACTGCATCTGCAACTGCATCTGCAACAGCTCATTCACAGTCACCTGCTAAATATGTTCCTAAGTTCAGGCGTAGTCAAGCCACTGAAGTCTCAGGGTCAGCATCGGCACTGCCTCCTGCTGAGTCTGGTCGCTGGGGAAACCGTGCACTGCCTCCTGCAGCGAAACCTGACCAGTGGACTAGTGGCAGGGAAAAAGATGCACATTTGGTTGAAGGAGACCGCTGGTAAATCAGAAGTGACCCTAAAGGCAGTGAGCAGACTTCACAGTTGATTTTTGTCTGTCAACTTTCAGTTGTGTAAAACCTTGTGCATAATATATAAATTCCTCTCGATGGAGTTAAGGCTCGCTCCACTTACTATATAAATATTACTGATTATCTTGAAGTGGAAGCAAACTTTAGCTTAACTTTCGTTTCTTTTTGAAAGTATTCAGTTAGTGAGACGGACTTATGCTCAAGCAGTTAAAAAGAACAAAAGAATAAAAAGTAAACCTTTAAACTTTGTATAATCAAGTTGGATTAGACAAATTATAAAACCTTAAAGAGGAAAAAAAATGTGTTTAGTGTTGCTCAAGTCTTTTTCAGGACACAACCATTTGTGGGACACTCTTATGTGTGCTTTTTTCACTCTTATGCTTCTTTGTTCACAATTTAAAATGAATTTGATGTTTCTGTAGGTTTAGTACTCCCACTTTTAATTTTTTTTTTAAATGTCAGAAAACACCTGTGAAACATTACTTTAGATAGTTATAGAAAGACTCAGAAAACATTTTTTATATAAAAATCTAAATCCAAAAGTAGCTTTAAATTCCACTAGCTATAATATTGATATTGCATGACACTAGGATACGGTTCAGTGATTTCTTAACCGAAACACTGGTTTTTTCTCTAAGGATCATCTGATTGAGGCAGCTTAAGTCCAGCAAAGTCTTTGACAGTGTAACCAATCTTCTCAAACTTCCCTACTTCATTACCCTGTCTGAATTTCAGATACTCCGAACACTTAAATGACTTGTACCTCCGACAATTTCCCTCACCAACTACTTCTTGCGGCGCAAGTATGGCTTTCTCATCCTCAAAAAGGAGAAAAAACGCCAGAGAAACTCTGTTCACCAACTTTCTTAATACAACTCGATGTTCAGACGATCTCAGTCGTCCGTTACTCCATGCCTGCATAAGATCTCCAATGTTAACAACAAGAAGATCCTCGCATGGTGTAATATCGATCCATTTCCCTTCCTTAGACCTCATCTGAAGTCCACCAACGGAATCTTGATAGACTATTGTTATACAGCTCATATCCGTGTGCATCCCGAGACCTTCAACGAGCTCTTCTTGCTTCTCCACGTCGTATGGAGGTGTGTAGTTCACTAGCCTTAAGTATCCATGACAGTTGCTAAACTCAGTTTGATATAATCTCTTCCCAGTTTCATCTCCTAAGGTCATCATCAAGAGAATCTTTACGAGTCTTTTGGACAATTCTGCCATTTTCTCTCCGCATTCTTGCAGTGTTTCTCTGAACCAAAACAGAGAAGAAGTAAAAGTGTCAAGACAACAAAGAGAGTGAAGAAGAAAAACATTGATTTGTATTGTAATGACAAACCTTAACTCTGGTTTATGATGATCTTGGAACAAAACATCTGCAGAAGCTTTGGCAGAACCGGAGAAATCAGGTCCAGAGACAACAAGGCTTTCGAAATAAGGAGAAGCGATGAACCGAGGAGTATATGTAAAGGGACCAAGCTTAAGCTTTGATTCAAGAGGAACTCTGAAAACATCTTTGGATAAGGAACAGATTTTGCTGAACATCTCTTTAGAGATTCCATGATTGGTGACATAGAAGAATCCCCACTCTTTAGAAGCTTGAGAGAGAGAAGACAAAACAGAGGACTGAATCGGTTGTGTTAAGTCTAAAACAGGAAGCTGCAGAGAGGATTGAAGTTCAGACATTATATTATATATTTACTTGTCTTTAAGGTTTAGGGTTAAAGAGTAGGGGTAAGCTATGAGCCTATGCTATGTATAGGGGTATATATATTTAAGACATGATTAAAAGAGGCTTTTTAGTTATATTTTAGAGAAAAGCAGTAACAGTAAAATCCACATTTCTGGTTAACTTAATCATTATGTCGGTATCAGAAAGGATGGTAATTTATGATGGACTAGTTTCATGATTTTGCAGCCTCATAAGTCAGAAACATTAAGTTATTATTGTTGAAAGTTGTGAAGATTCTTCAATGTATGAAAACTTGATTGTTCATAAAAGCATATATAATATTTAATTATCAGATCATTGCCCTATGCATCCTGCAGAACCTCCATAGTAAACAGCTCTTAACCAAGGAACCGTATCCTCATGAACAAGTATGGCTTTGTAACAGTTTGGATTGCTCTCATACACCTTGAGATCTTTGAGTCCTGGATCCATAACTGTTCCTTTATTACCGATGACTTTGAGGCTATTCACATAGGCTGCCTTATATAAGCCCTCACTAGGCCAATGCCCACTTCCCATAATTGGAGTCTTCTCTGTATTTGGGCTGTAGGTTTGACCTCCCCACGATGCATATTTTGCTCTGTTAGCTAAGCCTTGGTCCTTGAACAATGCCCCTGGCCAATATCCAATGCTCTCACCCTTAAATGAAAACCACCAATCTCTGTTGGGGCCATACTGTTCCCAAAATTTAGAAAGATGAATCCAAATGACTTTTAAAGAAGTGATCAAAGATGAGTAGAGACTAAAGAATCTAGACTTTTTACCAGTTGCAATTTCAAGCGTATTTCATACTGTGAACCATCATAGATGGAAATTGGTTTAAGAATAACACCAAGTGGTATATTCTTGCTGACTTGCACAAATCCAGGACATGTTAAGTCGTAGCAGCCTCTATTGCTTCCATTCATCTGTTATCGCAGTAACTCCACATATACATAAAAGCAGTAAGACCCTGATAAAAATATTACTTGTAACGCAAAACTTACAGTCCAAGACACGTATAAGTGAACATGGTCATTTTGGTACAGCGATGGATTCACCTGTTGTATATTATATACATATTTCCAAACTTGTGTCAACTTCAAATTCATGTGACTTACTAAATAGCAAAGGAATCAGAAACTTATTACTCACCATCCAACCAACTGCAATGCTGGCGAAATTTTCTTTAGAGCCTCCACCAACTGCGAGGAATGCAAGACTAACTTGATCTTGTGACACTTGTGGCTCCCATAGGTTAAGGTATCCTTCTGCTCCAGAAAAATTTCTAGGTCCAAAGCAAAGTTCTGCTAACTACCATCCAAAGAACAAAGAACGAAGAAACTAAGAAAATGAAAGTAGAGAAATGGTGGTTGGTAGGTACTCCTCACAAACTAAGAGGTTCTTACATAAGACTGTCCATTTGAATCAGTGTTGTTTCTTTCTGTAAGAAAATGTCTTGAGTCAAATAATCCCATTGATTTCAAACGCTGTGCATGCATAAGATTTTGCATTGTAATCCTTTTTACAAGTACTGTTCCATCTGGACAACTTATGCTCTCTTGCATAAGCTGAAAGGGACCAAATCTCTCTGAAATGTTGTTGCCTACAGTTGTTGGCTTCAGCTACATATACGCCAATGTATTCACAAAGTCAAATCATTCTCTAAAAATTTTCACATTTGATACAAAAGACAGGATGATCAAAACCTGAACAGAGTGGTTTTTGAGCAGAGGATGATCAAAGGCTAGTTGTTTGTGTATGTCGATACAATCGAATATTTCACCATGTTCAGTCTGTTCATAAGCAAAAATGATTAGAGAAAAATAAAAGTGATTCATAATGTTAACATGTATGAAGAAGGCAGACTAATTAAGCCAACCTTGAAACTCTTGATTGCAGGTTTGTTGATAGCTTTGAGTTGTTTCTTTAGTTCTTTCTTCTCTTCTTCTGATGGTATTGCTCGGCCTTCCTTAGCTGCATCAACGACTATAATAAGAGCAATTGTTAACAAAATCAGTAACACACAGTTTTTGAAGGAAGTCATTGATTCTCTAAATGAGGCTCTTATCGTTTCTTTAGCAAACGAAAAATGAATCAAAAGATGTTAGATACAATGTTAGATATCTTTTAAATAAGTTTTCTCTTTTCTCTACATCATACAAGAAAAAAATCACACTGAAATTAAATTCAATTATACAATTAATTAAGACAGTCCTTTTGTATTTATTATCTTTCATTAAAAGAAAATTAATTCACAAAATAAACCTAAATGTCAAAATAACTAAATGATTAAATACAAATATATATATATATATATATTAAAAAATTCAATAGAGATTATACACAAAAATAAAATGTGGAAAATAAAGCTTATTTAAACAAACAAGAAAATTATGAAAAAGGAAACTATAAAGTAGCTCCCATAGTATCTTCCAACATATAATTGATTGAATTCTTCCATCAAATTATTCTTGTATTTCTAATAATCTCACAAAACAAGAAGATCCAAGATGAGAACATCCAATTTATTTTTCAACTTAAAAGTGAAAAAGCAGAGAATACTTAATGCATAGCGATCTTAATTCTTAAGAACATGTTATAAACTAGAATGTGCATCCTCCTGGTCCTCCATAGAAGATATCATCAGACCAAAGTTCACCATGACCTGGTTTCTTTATGGCTTTGTAACAATTTGGGGTGCTTGATAATTTTTTTAGAGTATAAATTGGTGGACTCTCAGCTTCATATCTAATATCATCAACTACTTCAATACCACTCACATAGGCTGCTTTCTTGTAACCTTCTTTTGGGAAATGTCCACTTCCCATGCCCGGGCTCTTCTCTTTCACTGGACTATATACTTCTCCTCCCCATGATGCCACACTTGCTCCATGGCCTAAACCTGTATCTGCGAACAATGAATTTGGCCAGTATCCAACATGCTTATCCAACGCAACCAACCACCAATTTCCTGTAGTACCATCCTGCTTAAACACAATGCACATTTTCATTAACAAAGAGCCTCACTTTTTAGTGGATTTGGTTCATTTCATGGAACTTCTCATATGAACTTTTTTGTGGAAGTTGATGCTACTTTATACATGTTGGTGGGTAGTTCATATTGTTCGCCCTTGTAAGTGGAAACTGGTACAAGAAGGTAGCCAAGTGGGATATCGGTTTTTACTTAAAGCCAGGACATAATGTATTGTAGCAACCTGTCTTCCTAAGTCCATCCGCCTGTTTTGAATCAAATAATAGGACATGTATAAATGATGACTAGACACAAACATGAGAATACCAAAAATTTCAAGATCGATGTTATTGTAAATCTATTTAGAGTTTTTAAGAACATACAGTCCAGTAGGTGAATAAGCGACTATGATTCTTGTTCAGCCATTGGTTCACCTGAGAGGTATTTTGGAATGTGAGTTTCCAGTAATTTTTCTAACTTTTCACCATCGATAGAAGAAAGGGAAAAACACCACATATAACTTACTATCCATCCAGCTCTAATGCCTTGAAACTGTTCACTAGAGCCTCTAGAGATAACCACACTTCCAAGACTGACTTGATTAGGAGAAACATATGGTTCCCAGACGTTAAGGTTTGCCTTTGCTCCATAATGAGTATATTTGTACTCAGCCACGGAAAACTAAAATACAAAGAGAAACAAATAAGAAGAAAGAAGTGATGAATGCTCCATGTATGTGAGAAATTTCTCTACGTGAATGATATGTATTAGCGTGGTTAATAAAATACATGAAAACCAGCTAGATCAATGTTCTTGCTCTTTGAAGAAACATATCTTGAATATTTGAACCACATGGATTTCAAACGCTTAGCTTGTATAAGATCTTCCTCTGTGGTCTCTTAACAATCACTGTGCCAAGTGGACAACTTATGCCATCTTGTCGAAACGGTAGGGAACCACCTTTGTGAGAATTGTTGTTGTTTATGACCCAAGTAGGTATATTTGTAGGCCTCAACTGCACATCATAGGTCAATTCATTCACAAAATAAGATTTTTAAGAATTTTTACTCGAATTAGGGAACTCTTGTAGACTAAAACCTGAATAGAATGGTTCTTGAGCAGAGGGTGATCAAAGGCTAGCTGCTTGTGAATGTCTATGCAATCCAATATATCACCATGTTCAGTCTACAGAATTGCAAAAAAAAAAAAAAAAAAAAAAAAAAAAAACTAATAAACTTGATGTGGTTTGAATAGAATGTGATTCTGGTCGTAGTTGTTGAAAACTCTTGATTGCAGGCTTATTGATATAGTTGAGTAGTCTTTGCATCTCCTTTTTCTCGTCTTTCAATAGTTTTGTTCTATGACTCTCTCCAACTAGAATGAGAGCTACTGTTGAAAAAGTCAGCAGAAGAAGCTTATCAGAGGAAACCATGGCAACTGATAACTCTAAATGACCAAAGGCTCTCTTACTAACGTAACCAAAGTTTAATGAAGAACAGCAAGTACAATGTATGGTGTCACATTACTCTGAGACCATTAATTAAAATCAACAAAGAATCTATATACATTAAAGTTGGCTCCCTTATGTGGATTCTAGTCAGTCTTTAGCAAAAAAATTACTTTTCTTTAGTTGTCTTCTAGTGCTGAGTAAAGTGTCTCAAAGAAAGGATTAGATGAATCAAAGACAAACTATCAAAAACAAGAATTAAAGTCTTTTGCTACAAAGAAAACTTGTCAGTCAGATCTCCAATAATTAAAGTCTTCATTTAACTTTTTGTATGCAAGACACGAAAGTGCTATTTTATGAAAAAACAAATCTAGCCCATGTTCAATATACAAGTGTAGCCTGTGAGCATCGCAGAGTATTGACATCTCATGTTTTAGTTTGACTCGTGGGAGTACTTTAACCGCTGAAGTCAAACGAGAAATAATATCGAATGTTTCCATTGCATCATTTGGTATCAGAGCGACGCTTAGTTATAACTACATCATGCGTTGCTCTGACACCAATTGACGTGATGGAAACCGAACATTGGAACTATTGAAATATGGAACAAACACTACTCGGTGTATAGCTTTATATATTGATAGAGGAGACTGCGTACCCTAAACAGAGCAACTTTGGTCCTCTGGCCTTTTCTTGGTTAATGGGTTCTATAATGTGGGTTTCGGCTATTATACTAAAGTTGGCTTATTATGTCAAAACATTGGTGTGCATTTTTGCCTCATTTAAATTTATGCAAGAAAATGTTCAAAAACAACAACAAAAATTAGGAGAAATAAATAACAGCTAGGGAATCAATTTTATTTAATTATGAGGAGGAAATTAAAAGAAGAGAAATTCCAATAACATAGGTTTTGTAGCCATAAATAGATGTTGTTTTCTGTACTTTATGTCAGTTTGCACTCACTTTATGTTCAATAAAACATTAACGTTTTGTGCTGAAAGTTCTGAAATTCTAATACTTGAATTATTCATAAAAGCATAAGTAATGCTTGTATAGTTGTATACATTTCAAATCTTTAGAATTTCTCCTATAGCCTAATTTAAAATTGTTTTAAGATCTTGCAACTCTTCATTTCATAGATAATTACCCTAAGCATCCTCCAGGACCTCCATAATAAATAGCTCTTATCCAAGGTTCATCATCATCATGAACATACTTGGTTGTATAACACATTGGAGTGCTCTCATGTGTTTCTATAGTATAGATTTGTGGAATCAAAGCTTCTCCTGAACCATCAATGATCTGGATACCATTCACAAAAGCTGCTTTTCCAAAACCTTCCTCTGGAAAATGTCCACTTCCCATAACTGGACTCTTCTCTTTCACTGGACTGTACACTTGACCTCCCCAAGATGCAAGATGTGCTCCTTTAACTAAACCTGAGCCTATGAACAATGACTTTGGCCAATAACCAACGTTCTCACCCCCAAATACAAACCACCAATCTCCCGTGGCATGATCCTGCAGTTCCCGGTTTTAGAAATTTGAATATTAAAGAAGAGAACACAAGAAAATTTACCTGATGCAAGCTTAAGTCCATTTCTTTCTGTATACCACCATATACTGAAACTGGTTGAAGAAGTACACCAAGTGGTATTCTCTTGCTTACTTGCACAAATCCAGGACATTTTATGTCGTAGCAGCCAGTTTTAGTATACCCATCTGCCTGTTTGAATCAACCACCATATATATAGCATTAAGACCCTTGGAAATTTTAAAAAAAAAACTTAGCTTAAACTTTCAAGGGTTACTCAAAACTTACAGTCCAGTAGGTGTATAAGTGAATGTGATCTTGGTAAAGCAATGGATTCACCTGTAGTATATAGTATATGTTTCAAAACCATTTTTCTCAAATTTTACATTCATGTGACTTGTGAAACTAGACTTACCATCCACCCAACTGAAATGCTGGCGAGATGTTCTATGGGACCCTCTGCGATCGCCATGGTTGCAATACTAACTTGATCGTTTGATACTTGTACATTCCATAGGTTAATGTTTCCTTTTACTCCATAGATTCTGCTATATCCATAGTCGGCTGTTGCAAACTAAAAATCCATAGAGAACAAAGAAACTAAGAAAATGGAAGCAGAGCAATGGTGATTTATACTGTGAAGAAAGGGTTCTTACATGATGTCCTGTTAAATCAATGTTATTTCCCTCTGTAAGGACATGTCTTGGGCTGTTGAATCCAATAGATTTCAAACGTTGCGATTGTATAAGATCTTGGATTGTAGTTCTTTTAACAATTACTGTTCCATGTGGACAACTTATGCCCTTTTGCAGAAACTGAAAGAGACCAACTTTTTGTGAAATGTTGTTGCTTGTGATCCACTCAGGAGCATTTGTAGGCTTCATCTGCATATACACCAATGTGTTCATTATCTAGAGAGTTTTAATTTATGTATAAAGAGTTCATCTTTGATACAAAAGACAGGAGAGGAACAGAGGACTCTGTAGATACCTGAACAGAGTGGTTTTTGAGCAGAGGATGATCAAATGCTAGTTGCTTGTGAATGTCAGTACAATCAAATATTTCACCATTTTCAGTCTGCTCAAAAGAAAAGATGATTAGATATGAAGAAAGGGAGGAAAAGAAAAAAGTGATTCATAATTTTAACATGTATGAAGAAGTCAGGCTAAGCTAACCTTGAAACTTTTGATTGCAGGTTTGTTGATAGCTTTGAGTTGTCTCTTTAGTTCTTTCTTTTCTTCTTCGGATGCTATTGCTCGGCCATTCTTAGCTGCATCAGCGACTATAATAAGAGCCATTGTTAACAAAATCAGTAACACAGAGATTTTGAAGGAAGCCATAATAGCCATTGTAATGATACTCCAAAAGTTGAGGCTCTTATCTTTCTTCTGTAAATGAACAATATATGAATCAAAATAATCAGTTATAATCAGTCAAATGGCATATACCTTTCCATGGAATAAAATCAATGAAGAGTAATTGAATTAATGAAATTTATTGATATCTTGGCCTTAAGTAACGGTTACAGATAATTAAAAGGAAAAACAAATCTAAGATTTGACTTTGCTTATTAATGCTGTGAGGTAAAACGTGTCTCCATAGTAATACTAAGCAAACAAAAAAAGTTGTAAAGGAAAACTAACACAATTGATTATATTTAGTCCTAATCATAAATCATCAACCAAATCATTTTTGTATCTCTCTATCAATATAAGATAAGAAAAACAGAAGTGAAAACAAAAAGTTTTAAGATAAGAACATCTATTTTATTTTTTCATCTCAAAAGTAAAAAAACAGAGATCTTATGAACATGTTTTTCTGTTGTTGTTGTTTGATATAAAAACTGGATCTTGACTTACTATACATTTTATATAAGATTAAACATCAGTTTTATTCTTCAACTAAAACAGAGGATATAAATGTATAAAGATCTTAAATGACATGTAAACTAAAATGTGCATCCTCCAGGTCCTCCAAAGAAAATAGCTCTAGACCAATAATCACCAAAACCTAAGTTCTTCAAGACATTATAACAATTGATGTATGATCAATCACTTTAATGCCATTCACATAGGCAGCTTTCTTGAAACCTCTTCAGGGAAATGTCCACTTCCCATTTTTGGGCTCTTCTCTTTCACTGAACTGTAAACTTCTCCTCCCCAAAACACCACCATACTTGCTGAAAGAGCTAAACCTTCAACTTTAAACGCAAACCACCAATCTCCTGTTACATGATCCTGCTTCAATAAAAAAAAGCAATAAATGTTAACATAACTTCAAATTTTTCGATATGAATTCTAGAAAAGTTGATGTATACATGATATAAGCTGAGTTCTAGATGATATTGTTGACCATCATAGATGGAAACAGGTTGGGCAAGAACTCCAACTGCATACTTGGTGCTCACATGTACAAACCCAGGATATAATGTATTGTAGCAACCTGTCTGATTATTACCATCTGCCTATTTGAAACAGAAAGTTTTGCTTTTTTCATTTCCTTTTACATTATAAGAAAAATATTTTTTTAATACTATATTTTTGCAAACTACAAATGTAAATAACTGTGAGTTTGAGAAACTTACAGTCCAATATGTGAACAAGGAACTGTGATTTTTATTAAGTCCTCGATACACCTGAAGAATATTTTGGAACATTTTTGACTTACTATCCATCCAGCTGTGATGGTCTGTAACGTTTCTAAGTTGCCTGTAACAGACATACTCGCAAGACTAAACTGATTAGGTGAGACTTGTGGATTCCATATGTTAAAGATATTAAACTTCAATGTTCAACAACCTTTTTTGTAATTTTCAAAGAAAAATATTGAAAATTTAAGAAAAGAAATTGTAAGATTACTTGAAAACTTTTGATTGCAGGCTTATTGATATGATTGGGTTTGCTTGATTCATACACATGATAAGAGTTAATTTGAGTTCAGTCACAAACAATAAACTAAAACAGTTACCGAAATAATTAGAAGGTAGCAAAAACAAGCTACCTTTCATCATTTGAGTTGTAAACTTGTAATTTTATTTTGTTTTAGCAAATTATATAACAGTTGCTTAACCTTATGTCTATCTTCTATACATCGTTTTCGTGGTTGTCTAGTCCATTTCACCTACCTACCTCAATTTTTCATTGTAAAATCACCTTAACCTTAATTATGCCCAAAGACTAACTAAATCAAATTCAATTACCGTTTATTTAAACTAATTTAAAATATGCAAATCATCAAAACAGACTTGAATGTGAGTCTTATTAAACATTGCAAGTATCATGGTGTAGATAGATCATTTGCAATTAAACATATTTTTACACTAAATGATCTATATATATATATATCAATTTGCAAAAAAAAATAGAGAAATTTGCATGAGTAACAAATAAGATTTGAAAATTAGCAAAAGATTAGCTTACAAATAAAAAAATCCAAATTTAATAATTATTTTTGCCGAAATGTACCAAACTATAAAATTATGACATCATCCTTCCTTTCATTTCAAATCAATCAGACAATCATACTGAGGGAGAAACATGGAAGGCAAAGAAGAAGACGTAAATGTGGGAGCCAACAAGTTCCCGGAGAGACAGCCAATCGGAACGGCGGCCCAAACGGAGAACAAGGGCTATAAAGAACCACCTCCGGCGCCGTTTTTCGAACCCGGCGAGCTCAAATCATGGTCTTTCTACAGAGCTGGCATCGCCGAGTTCATCGCCACTTTCCTTTTCCTTTACATCACCGTTTTGACAGTCATGGGCGTCAAGAGATCTCCCAATGCGTTTGTCTCTGTTGGAATTCAAGGCATTGCTTGGGCTTTTGGTGGCATGATCTTCGCTCTTGTCTACTGTACTACTGGAATCTCAGGTTCAAATTTTTGTAATTTTAACTTGAAGAAATCTTGAATTAGGGCTAGTTGTTGGTTATATCGAAGAAAGTTTGAAACTTTTGAGTCATTTCCCCTTTTAAGTTTTTCAAGATTTGATCCTTGAATTCTGTGGTTGGTTTTGGTAATTGAACAGGAGGGCATATTAATCCGGCGGTCACGTTTGGTTTGTTCTTGGCGAGGAAGCTTTCGTTAACTAGAGCTCTCTTCTACATTGTTATGCAGTGTCTTGGAGCTATCTGTGGTGCTGGTGTGGTTAAAGGGTTTCAACCAGGGCCACGCCAAGCTAATGGTGGTGGAGCTAATGTTGTGGCTCATGGTTATACAAAGGGTTCAGGTCTTGGTGCTGAGATTGTTGGCACTTTTGTTTTGGTTTATACTGTTTTCTCAGCTACTGATGCTAAGAGAAGTGCCAGAGACTCTCATGTTCCTGTATGTTGCTAATTCTCTACTCTTCTTGAATTGGGTATTCTTGGCGTTTTTGGTCATCAAAACATTTTGCAGATCTTGGCTCCGCTTCCAATTGGGTTTGCTGTCTTCTTGGTCCACTTAGCTACCATCCCAATCACTGGAACCGGCATTAACCCCGCCAGGAGTCTCGGAGCTGCCATTATCTACAACAAAGGTCATGCTTGGAATGACCATGTAAGTTCCTCTTTAGTCGCATCAAACATCGAGTTTTCAGAGTTACCTGAGTTTCTTCTCTGGTTCTGTGTCTGCAGTGGATCTTCTGGGTTGGTCCATTCATTGGTGCTACTCTTGCTGCTCTGTACCATCAGATAGTCATCAGAGCCATTCCTTTCAAGTCCAAGACATAAAGCTTCCAAGATATTCTCGGATCATCATCGAGCTAAAAGTGTATTAATCTTTTATTCTATGTGCATTCCTCTTGTTTCCTATGTCTCTCGTATGATTCTCTCTATATCTACCACTGGAGTTGATCTTCTAACACTGTATATGTGTACTTTATTATGTACCAATGGAAATATGGAATTGTATCTTGTTACATTGTATTGTATGTGTAAATAATTATGTCAATAGAATTGTATCTTGTTAGACTAGATTTGTACATGTGTAAGCTCAGAATCTTGTTTGTATATCACTGAGTATGCTAACACTGTCAATAATTCAATGTTTCCCATATCAAGCGTAAGCAAATTTTTGTAAAATATGTTCTGTGTTTTTAATACTTACTAGAAATTAATAGAACATCTGATATATAAGTCTGAATTGATTCAGAATTCTAGACCAAACTGAACAGGTGTCACCGCCATCAACACAAGTATTCTTCCTATTCTTCTTCTTTCAAAGTCTTTTATGACATTTTTTCTTGTTTGAATTTTCATTTTCTTTGAACTTAAGCTCTAAATGCTGAAATACTTGGTTCTATTCCACATGGTCGGGCTCAAGTAAGAGAACCAAAGAACCCGATGTAGTAACATTTTTCACATGTTTGATGCAGCAACTGGTATTGTGGTTGGCAAAACTGTGTGCTGAAGAGTTAAAGACAGCAATGGGCCAAGAAAGTGTGAGAGCTCAGCTTGTGCTTGTTCATATATTAGTTAGATTATTTCTATTATCTAACAAATAACCTTAAACTTTTCTACATAATCCCTGAGACAAATGAAAAAATTAACAATGGTGATCTACTAGATCAAGAAAACAAAAGTTTGATTGTGACACGAAAAGAAAAGAAGTTGATTAGCATCGAATATCTTGCAATACAAAAATAATTAAAACCCTTGAGCCAATCAAAGTAGTAACGATGATGATGTAATTGAAATATAAATATAAAATAAAAAAAAGTTTGTTGGAGTTTATCTTAAATGTTCTAAGTTGTTTGAATTATTGTGTGGCCACGTATATTCAACTTTATTAGATGAATCCATAAATTAACAATAATATAAAGGTCGGGTAGGAAAAAAAATTACTTAATGGTTAAGAAGTTTGGCTTATGATCATTCCACTTTGTGAAGTATGGGACTCCTTTTTATCGATATTAGAACCAAATGAAAGAGGTTTCTTAATCGCCAAGTTCCAACAAAAAAAAAACATAAAGCCCATATTTACGAAAAAGACTCCCCCAACCAACATTTTGAATTGATAGGGCGAATTGTCGAACTAACATCGTAGGTTTTTAAATTTGCCAGAATAACCTCGTAATATATTTATTTTTGTGTTGATTTATTTTTAATGCTGAAATGAAGTAAAAGTCCAATATAGCCATGTAAAGTTACGTTAATTACAAAAAAAAACAATCAATTCTTTCAACTCCCCCACTCGCTCACCCCGTTCCCCATTCGCTCATTCTCCTACAGAACTGAAAAACTTTTCGTTCCAAATCAACATCTTACGAATTCAAATTTCAAAATCAACATCTTTCGAATTCTTCTCATCTTCAGTTTCTTCTTCTTCTTCTTCTCATCTTCGGTTTCTTCTTCGTTTTCGATTTCTTCGTCCCGTAACATCTTCTTCTTCGTCGTGGGTTGTTGTTGGATTTTTGGATTTTTGGAAAACATAAGGTAAACTATGAAATTTTGTTCGATTAAGTGTAACAGACTCTTCAATTTCGGGATAGAGATTAGTATTTGTTGGTTTTTCTTCTAATTTGGCGTTTTTCTTCAATTTAGGATTATTAAATTTAGGGGTTTTGGTTTTGGATTTTCTTCAAATTTGGCTAAGGGTTAATGTTTATTACCGTAAATTATTATAGATGTGAAGTGAATTTATGTTATTGGATATAATTGATGAAATGCACAAATCGATTTTGGGTTTAATGTTTTGTAAATTTTCGAATTGTCAAACTATGGTTAACTATGAATTGTATTGCATGTTATGCAGGTTAAGACCATGAGGACGAGAGATGCAAAAGGTAAGGATGGAGTAGATTTGGAAAACACAACTGAGCATGGAACTCGGTCCCTTTCAATCCAAAACATAAAAAAGAAATCGAATAAAAGAAAAAAGCAAAAGGTATGATTGTTTGAATTATTTGATTACGATTATTAATTATGAATTTGTTTAACATGTAATAAAACTAGTTTAACATGTTTTTAAATCGTTTTTTGCTTTAGCGTTCTCGGAAGTAGGCCCATCTTTACATACTGGTAGTGGTGAGGAAGAAATGGTAAGTACTATTGTTAAAGTAGAGTTAAACTTGCAGCCTTTGTGTTTTACATGTTAAAGCAGTTTTAAACTAGAGTTAAAGTAGTTTTATATGTTAAACTGTTGTAAAACTGTTGTTAAACTATGTATAAAGTAGAGATAAACTTGCAGCATTTGTGGATGACATGTTAAACTAAAGTTAAACTATAGTTAAACTAGTGTTAAACTGTTGTTAAACTAGTGTTAAACTGTTGTTAAACTATGTATAAACTAGAGTTAAACTTGCAGCCTTTGTGGATGACATGTTAAACTATAGTTAAACTAGAGTTAAACTAGTGTTTAACTATTGTTAAACTGCTGTTCAAATACTTATTTGACTGTTTTGAATGTAGGTACCTGTACAGCCTATGGGATTCTTCTTTGAGCCTAGCGAGTTCTCAAAGATTACGAAGTTCGGTACACGGTGTGATCCGCAAGAGTGTGTCGAATTCATAAGGAATCGTGGCGGAAATGAGCTTAGGTGGTTCATGCGGCATCCACAGTTTAGGCACATCTTCCATATGCCTCAGGAGAAAAACCGGAAGGTGATGGGTGCTTGGACCTTAATCCAAAGAATGGCGAAGACGGAGAAGCCACAACAAATGTGGTTTGTTGTTAATGGAGTCCCAATAAGGTATGGTCTTAGGGAGCATGGTCTTATGTGCGGATTACACTGCCAGCAATACCCGGATTACTATGAAAATCTGGAAGGGAACATGCTGGTGACTAAATATTTTGGGAAGGATGCTAACCCTTGGCCGGATCATGTTTTTAATAAGATGTCCTCGATGAGTCCTTGTGAGGATAGGTTGAAGATGACTGTTTTGTGGTTTTTAGCCACAGTGATTAGGGGGAAAACGAAGGTGTCAGGACCAATAGATCCGTTTATTCGAAAGATTGTCAATGATTTAGCAAAATATGTGAGTTTCCCTTAGGGACGTCTCACATTTGAGGATTTAGAAAGGGACATCCTGGGAGTTCATAACCGGATGAAGGGTAGTGTAAGCGCAAATACTGTTGTTCCTGGATTTATTGTGCCATTTGAGGTAAATTTGAATATGTTAAATTAGTTAAAATATATGTTAAACTATAAGTTAAACTTATTGTAAAACTATGTGTTATGTATAGTTACTCCTGTTTGAAGCCATTCACAATTTGAAGAAGGTTTTTAGAGAGAGAGTCCCATGCGAAGACCAATGCCCGAGGATGTGCAAGGGGAGGTTCAAGGAATTGCATAGAAAGGGTTTCGGGTTGGGAGACATTTACAAAGCGCTCGGAGATTCCACGGTTAGTTAAGTTTAATGTAGTTTAACTATAGTTTAACTATAGTTTAACTTAGTTTAACTTAGTTTAACTTATTGTATGTATATGTCACAGGATATTTCAAGCATCTTGAAGGCTAAAGGTGATGAGCGGGATCTGTTGGAGGAAATAATGGGTGAGGAGGATGACTTAAAGTATGACATGATAGTTGACGGTTGGACCACCATTATAGCGAAAGGTGGGTGTATATTGTGGACGGATCTCTTGGAAAGAGATCTGGCGCATAGAAACCAGCCTACTCGTGCTATTGTTGTTCCTCCTACTCGTGCTACTGCTGATATTGCTTGTGATGCTCCTCTTTTTGCTCTTGACGATCAAGTCGCTCCCCCAGGGGTGCGTGAATCAATTGCTGAAATATCCAAGGTAGTGATGGAAGGGTTCAAAACCGTTAATGCTAAGCTTGGTGAGATGGAAGTTAAGATTAATACTTGTTCAAGTAGGATAGATCTCCTTGAGAAATCGAAGAATCCTGGGAGAAGTAAGTATAATTTTTCAAATTATTTTAATTAGTTTATCTAGTTTAACTGTAGTTTATCCTAATAAAATGGACTAACTCCTTCAACAATTTATATAGGGAGTTCTCCTATTGCAAATGTTTATGATAAAGCTGTAGGGAAAAAAGTGATTGAGACTGGTTATGATAGTGATGAAGAGGATGATACTTGGTGATGAGGAAGATAAGGTGGAAGAGGGAAGAAGAAGGTGGAAGAGGAGAAGAAGAAGGTGGAGGAGGACGAGGAGGAGAATGTGGAGGAGGAAGTGGGTACAGTTGTGGGCGCAAGGAAGTGGTGTGCCCGAAACTCGGTTCGAGCATGATGATGATGGCTTTGATGGATCTGATGGCATTGAGGGTACAGTTGTGGGCGCAAGAAGTGGTGTGCCCAAACTCAGTTCGAGCATGATGATGATGGCTTTGATGGATCTGATGGCACTGAGGGTACAGTTGTGCCGCAAGGAAGTGGTGCGAAACTCAGTTCGATGATTGTTCCCCACATGGTCCCCTCTTGGATATCTGAGGTTGATCGGGTTTTCGGGATTTACTTCTAATATTTTTGATAGTTTTGTTGCTCGTCCCCATCTCTGCAGAAGAAAATGGTAATCTTGCATCTTCAGTTTAACTTAAGTTTTACTTGATAGTTAAACTTGCGTTTATTTGTTTGTGCAGTGATCCATCTTGGGGTCCCATCAGTGGTTGAAGAGGAAGAAGAGAAGACGGAGCCACATGCAAATGATGATGATGGTACGTTCTTCATTATTAGTTTAGTAGTTGTTTAACTTTGTAATTAAAATTGTGGCAATATCAGTTTGTCCAGTGATTAATCTTGGGTCCCCCAAAGAGGAGGAAGAGAGGGAAAAGAGGGAAGAGACACATGCAAATAATGATGATGGTACGTTTTAAATTTTAGTTTAGTAGTAGTTAACCTTGAGTTAACCTTCAGTTTACCTTCAGTTTACCTTTAGTTTCCCAATAGTTTACCAATTTCATATATTCGTAGTTATAGATCCTCTAACGGCGATGGTTGTTTGGCGTGAAAGTATTCCTCCTGCTGAAATACGTATTGACAGTCCTTCGGAAGAGGAGACTGAAGGAGTATCCAAGAAGAGGAAGAGGATCAAGTCGGCAGCACTTAAAAGTCGTTACACTGAGGCGAAAGGAAAAAGAGGTAGAGGTGGAAGAGGTGGACGTGGTGGACGTGGTGGAACCGGCAGGGGAGGTGCCAAGAGACAAAAAGTTTAATTCAGTTTAACTCTAGTTGACTATATGTGGTTTAACTCTAGTTGACCTTCAGTTTAACTTAGTTATAATTCAGTTTAATATAAGTTTACCTTCAGCTTAACATATTTTAACTTCAGTTTAACATATTTTAACTTCAGTTTAACCTAGTTTAACTTCACTTTAAAATAGTTTAAAATTAAAACACAATAAAAACATTTTTTATTAAATTAAATAATTTTTTATTAAATTATATAATTTAAAAAAAAGCGTAGATCGTTCCGATATATAAAAAAAAAAAAAAACGGCGCCGTCAATTGGACGTTTTTTTCATATAGGTTAACCGCCTAGTTTAACTAAAATTCTAGTTTAACAAACTTATACATAGTTTAACTTTCATGCTGATAACAATAAACTTAGTTTAACCATAATTTAAATTATTTAAATTAGTTTACCTTTAAGAAATAGCGATTAAAAACACATATAACATCGTATTATGCTTCAATATATATTAAATAGAAGTTATTTTTTATTTTCACTTTCATATGATAGTAATAAGTAAGTTTCATACATTGTATATGGATTTAACCGAGAAACCCTCTTGAACGTGAATAATAAATGTATTTATAAAAAATATATTTTTATACCATATTAACAATGAACTAAGATTAACCATATGTAGTAGACCGTTATGAATGTCGAAAAATAAAGTTGGTCAATATAACATAGTTTAACAGTAGTTTAACACTAGTTTAACTTTAGTTTAACAGTTAGTTTAACACTAGTTTAACATTAGTTTAACACTGGTTTAACAGTGGTTTAACACTACTTTAACATTTAGTTTAACACTACTTTAACATTAGTTTAACATTAGTTTAATATTAGTTTAACATTAGTTTAACACTGGTTTAACAGTGGTTTAACACTACTTTAACAGTTAGTTTAACAGTAGTTTACCAGTAGTTTAACAGTAGTTTAACCCTAGTTTAACAGTAGTTTAACCCTAGTTTAACAAGTTCAACATAGTTTAACAGAGTTTTGCCTGGTTTAACATGTCAAACCTGATACATACCAAACACATCAAGCAAATAATCAAATTAAGTAGACATATTAAATTAATCTTCTAGTCTGCCGGATCTCTTTTTGCCTCGATGTTCTCCAACCCGTTGAAACCTAGCCTTTTGAGTTCTTCCTTTTTCTTCTCGTAATCTGGTGGCAAGACGATTTACCAGCAATATGAGGTGGAACTTCCCATGTTGTTTGATTTGGAACTGGATAAATGGTCTTACAAGAAGGCCGACACCTAAACTCATAAAATAATAACGTGAGCAGCGATCGTGTAGATCAACCTCTTCAATTTTTGCCTAAAACATACTTGCAAAGAATCGCATGCTCACATGGATATTTGTCTATATCATAACACCTACAGGTACAACTTTTGCATCTCAAATCAACCATGTAAGGTTTCCCATCTACTCCCATCACATTGTATTCAAGCATAAAACTATTAAGCTCACGGACTACTAACTTCTTTGCAATCTCACATCTATTGTGCAATATTTTATAAACAATAGGTACCAGTTTCTGAGTACGTGGCACCTCCGCGGCAGCCTTCCTCTGCTTGTTGAACCATTCAGAAATCTTAGCAATAATCGAATCAAACAATGGTAGCACCGAGTATCCCCTTTGATTTTTGAACACACTATTGATAGATTCAACAGAATTAGTAGTGCATATGTTGTACCTTTCCCCTGGAAAACAGCATCTTACCCACTTCCAATCGTCAACACTTTTATCCAGATACGTAGCACACTTAGGATACCTTCTCCTAAATTCATGATAATGATGAAGAAACTCAACCTCTGTGTAAATCCTCCCTAATTCTTTAAACTGGGCTGAAACAACTTTTTTGTTAGCTCCATATGCACGCGATTTCACATTCTCAGATAGGTGCCACAAACAATATCCGTGCTTAGCATTCGGATACACTTCCCTTACAGTCTTTATGATGCTTTTATTTCTGTCAGAAACGAACACAAGCTCAGGGTGATCTGGCACTACATTTTTCAGCGTTTGGAGAAACCACCTCCAACTTGCATCGTTTTCACTGTCTACTACCACAAAAGCAAGAAGATAATGGTGATGCTCTGGATCTTGAGCAGTAGCCACAATAAGAACTCCACCATATACATTTTTAAGAAAAGTCCCATCCACTATGATTACTTTTCGCATTACTTGAAATCCTTCTATGCTAGCACCCAATGCGAAAAATACGTACTTAAACTTGTTTCCTACACCACATTCCAGCCGTGTTAACGTACCCGGATTCATCCTCTCCAACATGTGCAAATAAGAAGGCAACATCTTATAGCAATCTTACGGGTTGCCTGAATGTCAGCTATAGCTAGTTTTTTCCCTCTCAAAGCGGTATCATATGACACTTTACAACTTATCTTTCTTTGTACCAAACCAACCAACATTTTTGCACATGGAGTTTCGAATTCACCCGGATAATCCTCATGCAGCATTGAAGCAACTAATCGTGGTGTTCCCTTTTTTTTATGTTGCTAGTACTCGTACTTAACCGACAGCATGTATGTTTTTTGTTGTATGTCCTAACAGACCAACAATCTGAATCTTTTCCAACCGCAACTCTAAGATGCCATTTACAACCAATACCTCGACATTTCAACACATACAACGTAGTTGTCGACTTCATAGTATCAACCTCGAAACAATGCCGATATACAGCTCTATCAACTAAATCTTGAACTTGCCGCTTAGTATCAAATTCTTGTTTTACCTGCAAATCAATGCCATCATCCCATTCAACTCTTGAACCTTCCACAACCTCATCTAAACCTGGATCACCAACCGTACCTCGATAATCAGGGGCTTCCAAATCTGGAGGTGTACTTTGACTACCATCCTCACTAAACTTATTATTTTCATTAACTGCATCGTAAGGAACAATATCCCATCCCTCTAAATCCCCATATGTATCTACATTATCTTCATCATCAATCATTTCTTCCTCACATCTTCCCAAAACTCTACTTGAATTACCGACAAGATCTCTGTCTTGAAGCATATGAACTATTCCGGCTTGCTTCAACAACTTCCACTACCTCCACATGCAAAACAACAGGCTCTTTATGTTCACATAACCATATGTATCCGAACACATCATTGTCATCATATATATATGCCACTCTCTGCAATACTCCATGAATGTAGCTTAATTTCAGCCTCGTCGATTCATCTGCATTCACTTTTCTGCGTATTTTCTCTACCAACAATGAGTAATTCATTTCCTCCCCACTACCATTCATAAATAAACAATAGATTTCAACTTCTTTTGGATTCCATTTAACAACAGCTCCTTTATGTGAGTAAGATCCACCATAATCAAAATATATGAGCGACATTGTCCTCTGCAAACAAAAATTTAACAACATTAGTATATATTTTAACTTAGTTTAACTGTTAGTTTAACTAAGTTTAACTCTTAGTTTAACTATTAATCAAATAGTATACCGTTTTAACAGTCACCTAAAACAAAGTCTAACTTAGTTAAATTACTTAAATAACTTAAACTTACTAAAACTATCACATCATAGTAAACCTGGTTGAACAGTCAACTAAAACCTACTTCAACTTAGTTTAACTCATGTAACATAGTTTACAGTTTAACTTTCAAACTTACTGTACACATTTTTGCGATTCTACCCAGATATGTTTCGGCTATATCAAATCCACGAATTCCAAACCAATATTTCACAATTACTCAAATCCAAACTCTAATTTAAACTATTTTCATATATAACACTTAAATTGAAGAGATTAAAACTCTTAATCCACATTTTAAAGAATTTGAAATCTAGTCTCACCTCCTAATTGTTAAAAATGGCGGACGAGTTACGTTTGAGGATATAGACCGGCGACAGTAGAGAGAGAGCAGACAGAAGGACGACCGGAGAAAAAGGAAAGGAAGAAGAAGAAGAAGAAGAAGAAGAATGACGAAGAATTCAGCTATATTAAAAATGGCGGATCCAACGAAGAGAAGAAGACAATGACGTGGATTGTTTTTTTTAATCTTTAATTCAATAAGGGTAACTTTGGAATATCACTTACATTGATTAAATGAAGGTCATGTAGCAAACATGAAGGTCATACAGCTTCTTTTTTTTCATAAGGTCAGTCCAGCAATTAATCCGAATTGATAGGATACTAACCTTCAAAGAACCCACATCGACCATGTAATAAAATAAAACAATCCATAAGTTTTAAATATAAATTGAGAAAAAGGTAAAGACACTCATCAAAATTCAAAAGCGATGAAATTAAAGCAAGTGAAGACGCATACATTATTATCACATAAAAAGTAGCAAACACCAAGAAATTAGATAAAAAGGATAAGAGAATAATTTCATCAACTTTCTTTCTTTTGTTTTATTTACATTTTGTTTTTTTGAATTTCAATCATACGTGTGAATGTATCATCAGCAATGTTTTTATATTATTTATGTTTATAAAATTCTCAAATACTATAAAGTAGCTGAAGCATATGATATATATATAGAAAGAGAGACTAAACCAGCTAGAATATTTAGTACAAACACACACACAAAAGATTCAGAGAGTCATCTAATAACAAAACAAAAACATAAAGAGAGAAGAAAAATGAACAGAATGAGCAATACAGTGATAGGGTTCTTGAACATCCTAACACTAATCTCCTCCATAGTTCTAATAGGATCAGCTCTATGGATGGGTAAGAGCAAGACAACATGCGAGCATTTTCTTCAAAAGCCACTTCTGTTCTTAGGCCTAGCGATATTGGTCTTGTCAGTAGCTGGTCTGGTCGGTGCATGCTGTGACATAGCTTGGGTCTTGTGGGTATACCTCTTCTTCATGGTCTTCATCATAGTAGCGCTCATGGGTTTGACCTTGTTTGGGTTCATAGTAACTAGCCATGGTGGTGGTGTAGGTGTGGATGGTAGGGTTTATAAAGAGTTTAAGCTTGAAGGATATCATCCTTGGCTAAAGACAAGAGTTTTGGATGCTAATTATTGGTTAACTATAAAGACTTGTCTCTTAGGCTCACTCACTTGTTCCAAGCTCTCTTTTTGGACTCCTCTTGATTATCTCCAAAAGGACTTATCTCCTCTTCAGGTACTTATATATAATCTCTTTTTGGACTCCTCTTGATTAATTCAAGATTTTAAAAATATTTGATAATGTTTTGAAACAGTCAGGGTGCTGCAAACCACCAACGTCGTGCGTTTACAACACGGACAAGGTGATAGAGCAAGATCCCGATTGTTACCGGTGGAACAACGCCGTGACGGTGCTCTGCTACGACTGTGACTCGTGTAGAGCTGGCGTTTTAGAGACGGTGCGCCGTGATTGGCACAAACTGTCTCTAGTCAACGTGATCGTTGTTCTTTTCCTCATCGCTGTTTACTGTGTTGGCTGTTGTGCGTTTAAAAACGCTAAACGCCCTCAACAATATGGCTTCCCTTATGGACGTTACGGCATGTACAAATCTCGACCTGGATGGGAACAGTCTTGGTGAGATTTTATTGCTTACTCTCTATAGAATTACAAACAAAAAACATTGAATGTTGATAAAAGTTTGCAATTTAGTTTAGTTTATTGAATGTTCGTTTATTATATGATTGATGGTTTTCGTTTCTAATGCAACATTTTTTTTTTTTTCTGTTTGGCTGAATATGTAGGTCGAGGTGGTGGCATGGGAGAGATCGGTATTAGTAAAAAAAAAATTATGTAATGCTTTGCGGTTCAGCTTTTGGGCTCTAATTTATATTAATTTTGTACAGATTCTCAATTTTTGATAATGAAATTTCTACCTTTTTTGTTGTTGTTAAGAAGAGTCATATCAACTACGGTAACGACTAACGATGTTCCAACTAGTAGGACGTGTAGAAGTAATTAGTCTACAGAACCAGATTTTATGAAAATGAAATAAAGAGCTAAAACTTTTTTCTGTAATGAAACATTATTTAAATCGTATGATACTGCAACATGTTTGGACTAGTTGGGTAAACATATAGATCATGAGGAGTCGACGACCGGAATCGAACATAGTGAAATGGGTTATATTTGGGCCAGAAATGAGTCATTGAGGCCCATCAAGGTATGCAACGAAGCCCCTGTCTTAAAAGATATTGTGTAACCATTAAGCATTTCTCCCACATCGGATGTTTGAAAATAAGAACCCCGTCTGTGGCTAGTATAAAACAAGAAGGTGGTCGACAGTAAAAAGTACTTACCTGGACGGAGTCAACTCGTGATCAAAAAGACGAGTGGCCTAGGCTAGTGACTAACATTGCACATATCGTTAGTGTGCTATGCCTAAGGTCTTCCCACGAGGAAGAGCCTGCGTCATTATTTGTGGCAGTGGGGGCCTGCGTCCGCGCGGCCCCTCCCATCCTCAATAGTTCGAATTTTACTCGTGGAGTTGGTTCTAATTTTGTTTTGAAGTCTGTCTTTCTATAGCAGAAGCAGTTAAAAAACTTGTCTGTGAAAAAATGTTGTTTATCTCAAGACAACTTAAAACACTTGTAAAAATACTAAGTTAGTTTGATCTGGGCCGGTAAAAAAATGTTCTTTTAACTTAAAACACTTGTTCTCTGTTCAGCTAATTTTATCTTTGAAACCTATCAGTAACAAAGAGTTTAAATGCAAAGGACTCAGATAATTTTGGTGAGTATTATTAAGTCTAGTGAACAATTCCAGACTGGCTAATTTGTAATATAAGTAACCACCACCACACAGCTACCTAAAAACATTTTTTTTTTTTTTTTTTTTTTGATAAATACCTAAAAACATCTTTCTAAGCTCTGTTAAGTAATCAAAATCAAATAAAAGGCAAATGAAGTTTCGTTTACTCAAAGACTTCGAGTAAGTCAAGTTATTGGTGTAGCTATTTTTTTATTTTATTTTTGGGTAAAATGGTGTAGCTATCTATATTTTAAGAACATTATCCTAAGAAGTTGATACAAATGGTAAAGTTTTTGACTTTGCAGATCAAATCTTTTTTTTTTTTTTTGGTAATCAAATCTTCTCCAAATGAGAAAATTTGATTTGCAGATCAAATCTTCTTCTACAAATATCTACGTGAGGATTATCTCCTCAAACACTACTAACTCACCTTCGTCTCTTTATGTTAAAGTAATCACATTTTGGATCACATACGAACAAAAACGCTTATTAATTAAAAATTAAACAGAAATCGCTCCACCACTCGAGAAAAGAAACGCTAACAAAACTATCTCTGTTAATTTCTTCTTTACCTCATCTTCTCTAGAAAATCAAAAGATGTGTTTTTTTGGATCAAAAGAAGCATCTGGATTCTCGTCTCGTTCCACTGCAGAGGAAGTCACACATGGAGTTGATGGAACTGGTCTCACTGCCATTGTCACAGGTTTCTTTTATCATAACTCTTCCTGTACTTTAACAACTTGGGGGTTTTTTGTCTAAATTTGTGGACTTTTTCTATAATTTCGAATTAATTTCACCTGTAAGCAATAGAATTTGGCTTTAATGATCAGGGTTCTTCTGTCTTTGATTTGGTCAAATCCTAATAAATATGGAGGTCTTTACTGTTTCTTGTTCTATGTTTGATGACTTGAAAGTACAACAAGTTTGGTGATGACTTGAAAGTACAACAAAGTTTGGGACCATTTGCCTCAAAAGGAAAATAACTTCAGAATTACAAACACACTTGGTCTCTGTTTCAGCTTATTGTAGTTTCTGTTATATATCACAATCTATACAATTTCTGACCAAGGGAAAAAAAAAAAAGAAGAAGATGCAGATTGCTTGTGGAAATGGTTTCAATATTCTTATCATATTCAAAAGGGCCTGTATCAAGAACAATTGAGTTATATATGCTTCAAAAAGTGCTGAAATTTAGAGATTAGGAGTCTCACAGACAGAATTGAGTCAAACATTGACCCAATGTTTTGTCCTGGATGTGAAGTGCTGCTTCCTTAGTTGGTATATATTGAATATGTAGTTTATCAAAACTTTTGCTCATGTTCTGTATCAGCCAATCAACTTAGTATATTAATTGATACAACTTAAGAAAGTGGTCTACCTTGCATTGACCTTTCATGACATGTTTGGTTGCTTAAGTTTTCTTTTGTTTGTGTTCATATTTTCAGGAGCATCAAGTGGTATAGGAGTAGAGACAGCGCGTGTTCTTGCACTGCGTGGTGTGCATGTGGTTATGGCGGTGAGGAACACTGGCTCTGGTGCTAAAGTTAAAGAAGATATTGTCAAACAAGTCCCTGGAGCTAAACTCGATGTCATGGAGTTAGATCTCAGCTCAATGGAATCTGTCAGGAAATTTGCAACTGATTACAAATCTGCTGGTCTTCCACTTAACCTCTTGATGTAAGCTTTCTAAATATCATGGTTAACATGTAACGATTTGGGATTATTTTGATAGCTAATACTTTGAATTGTCTCAAACTTTTTAAGCAACAATGCTGGAATTATGGCATGTCCTTTTATACTCTCTAAGGACAACATCGAGCTGCAATTTGCAACCAACCATTTAGGTTAAGATGATCAAACCAACATTATGACTTTTTTCCTAAATGTATATAACTTTTGGTTAATCTCATCTTTAGTTTTTAATCAGTGCCATGGAATTTTTGATCCAATGATATATTTCAGGTCATTTTCTGCTGACCAAACTTCTTCTAGATACAATGAAGAACACATCACGTGAAAGCAAACGAGAAGGAAGGATTGTTAACTTATCATCAGAAGCTCATCGGTACTCGTACCCTGAAGGAGTCCGCTTTGATAAGATCAATGATAAGTCAAGGTACTACTAATGGTGAACCAAACACTAATTCTTCAATCCTTTCTTTTCTTCAAAATCTAACATTCTTCCTTGGTTTGGTCTCCACTTTGTAGTTATAGTAGTATACGAGCTTATGGACAATCTAAACTCTGTAATTTATTGCACGCCAATGAGCTTGCAAAGCAACTGAAGGTAACAACCAAAAAGCAAAAAAAGAACTATCAATTCAAGAATCTATGTCTCTATGGTATTCTTGATTCAAATCTGGTATGTATAAAAACAGGAAGATGGAGTCAATATAACAGCAAATTCAATTCATCCAGGAGCCATTATGACAAATCTCGGGCGCTACTTCAACACCTATTTGGCTGGTAACTTCTTTTCTCTGATTCCACTCTCATCAATCCATGCTTCATAAGGTTACACACAAATAAACAAACACATATTTACGTAAGTTCTCTTCTTGATGCAGGAGCTGTTGGTGCAGTGGCTAAATATGTGCTCAAGAGTGTTCCACAGGTATACTTCACATTTCTAAACCTCACACTGATAACCAAAGGATAGCCAATTAGTTACAAACCGGTCACAAGGTTTCTCCGGTTAACATACACTGTAGTAGAGAACTAGTGCTGGTTATTAATAATAGACCGGTTTAGCTTTAGTTGTCAATCTGGTTTGTCATGTCGAGTATCGGTTTTGTAGGGGGCGGCAACAACTTGCTATGTGGCATTACATCCTCAAGTTTCAGGAGTTACAGGGGAATACTTCTTAGATAGCAGCATTGGTAAAGCATTACCACTTGCCAAAGATTTAGAATTGGCCAAGAAAGTTTGGGATTTCAGCACTAAGCTTACCGATTCGCAATCAGGAGAAACTAGTTCTTGAAATTAGATAGATGTTCAATGAACCTTTACTTTTATGGTCTTCACGTTTCGATGTCTCTATTGTGATTTCTATTTCAGTCTATGTCAAAGGAAATAAAATGTATAACAAAATCTGAAACATTTCAGTTCTTCAAAAAGTGGTTTAGTTCTGGTTTGGACCAGTTTGGTTATAGGTGTAGAGAGCAGAGACTCAAGAAAAAAAGTAAAAAAGCTTTGTAATCAATTATCAGAAGATTTTAAAGACAACTTTCGAATTCAAATAGGGAAAGCCACGAGGAGACAATACTGTCAATGCATTAATAAAGTGATAGGTTACAAATGAAAATCAATGATTATAGTTTAAATACTCTTATTAAACAATTTCTTACTTTTGACCCAAAAAAAAAAAAAACAATTTCTTACCAAGGTTAACTAATTAGTTAATCTTTGTGTTTAGACTTTGGAGCATAACGTGCAATATGGTCTTATTATTATTTAAAGAAGAAAGAGCTAACTGGATAGGCTATGTATTTAATTCTTTTCACACCATCTGTTAGATGGCATGTCTTTTTATTTATTTGATTTGGACCGAACGATGAAATTTCAAGTTTGTATGTTGAGATTTAATGAGACCAATATTTTTTTTTTCTTAAAGGGTATATATAATGCGACCAATATATTGAAACTTGGTATACCGACTTCGAATGATTATTGCGGATGGAGGGGACAAAACTATCAACGGAATAAACTATTTTCATTTTTTGCGATTTATCGTCTGTTGTGGTTCTAATTTTTTTTTTTAAAGCGGACTGCAATTGGTCAGTAGGAATTTTTTTTTTTTTTTTTGTCTGTAAAGAAAAAATTCTTGTAAGATTATGGGGGGGGGGAAATTACATAATTTCTTTAAGAATTCTTTAAAATGTTCAGTGTTTAATGATTTTGCTATTCCGTTTTGCATGTTTTTAACCATTTCGTCATTATGCAATTATTGTTAGTCAAACTACTGTTCATCTAATGATAGTTAAATATAAACTTTTTCTTTTTGTTAAAATTGTGTTCAAATTGAAACTGATCATGTTAGGATTTACTCATCAAAAAAGTGTATCTAATGTAGTATATTAATAAATTTACACGATATAGATTTTGTTCATTTCACTGTTGTTGATAACAGTGACAAACTATATTAGTGAGCAACAAATCACTGAAATTTTCAAAAACAAAAGATGACTTTAAAACTGTCAAAGCCATGATGGAAATGTTGTCAACAATAACAACAACAAAACAAACGAAACAATTAAAATCAAAACCATCCAGTCAATGTTTTGTTGTAATGAAAATATGAAGTAACCAGCTTGCATCTATTTACATTCTATTGGAAAAAAATAACATATATTACAATCATATGGTAATGTTTCTGAACACTCTGAGCAGCCACCAAACCATTTAGAAAAAGAGATCTAAGTTCACACCTTTGTTTTGCTTTATGCAGCTAATCCATGGTACAACAATGTAAATTCGTTGTGGTAAAATTGAATTCCATATCTATTTATTTTTTACTACCAAAAAGTCAATCATGTTGTATTATCATAAGTACTAGTACATGCATGTACAGATTGGACGCTTTAATTCTTTGTATTTTTTCTGCCATGTATTAATGTATTCATTAAATTATAATAATCGCTCTTCTCCGTAATATGGCAATTCGATTTCATACTTGTACTTAGTAACTCAGTACAAATAGCCAAGATATGTAATGTACCCAAATAATTTGTGTTAATGTTGTTGATATGTTCGAATGTAAAGTTGCGTAATACTTATTGAATGTTGACTAAACAAAATCTCATAAATTTAAGCTCATAAGACTCATCTTGCAATCATTGACTACATTAACTTTTCAAATAAAAGCTAAAGCATAAGGTAATAATAATGGCAGAGGAAATGAGATCAAAATTTAATATGATCAGTCGTTCGTAAGTGTAATGTTGTTGTCCACAAAATGTTTAAGACTTTCTAATACTAATAAGAGTCCGCTAAAATTCCTAAGTCATAAGGATTGGGCCTAATCGAACTTAGGCTCTATCTAACTGGATGAGACGTGGTCATTTGGAGCCGTGGATGAGACGTGTGAAAAAGGCATCAGGACCGTACGTTAATATCACGTGAGGACACGTGGGGAGTGAGCATGTACAAACAAAATTGTATTTTGGAGTTTTCTTTGGAAGCAACGAGAGAAACATCGAACATCATTAGGCGTACCATAAAAACAGCACATCTCATTGAGTTGTTTGTTACCCCCGAAAAACATATGGTGGTGTCAAAGTCAAGACTCTTGTCTTATGATTTTATATTTTATAGATTTCAATCTTAATTAAGCTTGTCAGGATTTTAGTTAGGGTCAATGTTTTTGTCAGGATTTTAGTTATGATACTGAACCGGGCTACTCTTCGGATCATTAGGTTACTGGATCAACCGCGGATTAATCCGGATCGAAACAATAAACTAATATATATTATATATATATGTATAGTTGTATAAATATATCGTAAAAATTTATCAATAAGAAAATAAACTAATAAAACATCACCACATGAAAATAAATTATTTATTATATAATATAATCAATTGTTAAGAAATAAACAAATATTATAATGAATTATATATTATAATACAAGAGAATTTGAAATATAATTTTTCATTATGTTGATCATAAGACAAAAACCACAAAATATAGAGAACATTTTATTATTATACAATATATATGAAGTGGTCATAAAAATTATAAATAAATACAAAAAAATAGAAATAAAAATAATTAGTAAGTTGTGTTTGAGTCAGAAAAAATATAAAAGATAGTCTATGTACGCATTTTAAACTTTTTTAAAAAAGTTATAAAAATAACTGTAAAACATTATTTTATTCTCAAAATCAAACATTTTATTTGTATCAAAATTGTTCTAAAATCAAAAATTCAAATATTTTGAAAATTTTTCTTGACCCGTAACCCGGTGAACCGGTCGAACCGGCTGGGTGGCGGATTAATAGCGGGTTTTTCTGGATTTTTCTGGTTTTTAAATTATCGGTTTTTAGCATGAAACCCAAACCGGAAGAACATCCAGGTCCCAAGTCAACTGGTCCGACCGGCCGGGCCGGTCCGGGTCTGAAAACACTGGTTAGGGTATACATTAGTTCATTATCAAATTTATATTATTAAAAATGGTTGGATTAGATTTTGACAAAGCAATAGAATAAAAAAAAGAAAAAAGAAAGGAAAGCTTTTTCAGATCAGAATATAAAAGCATTTTTATAAGAAAATCACGAGCAGCAAAATATTTCTGTATGCAAAATATTTCATTAAGTAATACATCTTCCATTACATATTTTACATGCATGCATGGATATATGATATAGATTTTATTGGAGTTTTTATTAAAACTCAATTATTATTTTTTTATTTTTTTTTGAAAATATTAAAACTCAATTATTGCTTGGAGAAGGTTTACGTCTTCAATCATTGACCCCTCAAAAGAGCATTGGTCGTGAACACGACTAATACTAATTTTACTTTTTGTTAACTAAACACGACTAATTATACTAATTACGAACCAAAATTTTGATTTTCTTTATATCTAAAAATCAAACAGATAAACAAAAGCCTTCAATGGAAGTATACATTGGCATAAACAAATAAATAAGAAGCACACTTAAAAATTACTAAAATTCAAACGACCGATAATAATATGTTTTAATATTATTGTGCCATAATACGGAACGTGTGATCTATCTATTTAAATTGACCCGACCGTTAGTAGGCAAATTAACAAATAAATCAACTTAAAATTAACTTGGTTTTTGTAATGCAACTATGCAAGAGGTTCAGCATATTTAGTAGCTAGTGATAGAAAATAGTAAACATTTATCTTATTACTTTTTTATTGTTGTTGATGAAGCCCTACTACCATTTATTCCATTTTGTTTTTTGTTAATATATTCCATTTCTGATGGATAAATAATACATGCAACGATTTATCTACGTCATGGCTTTTTGTCTACCAATAGCACGTAACACGTTTAATTATCTTTTTGTGTCAACTCTTCAATCTTCATCCAGATTTTAAACTTATATTGTCATGATTCATGAACACTATTTACACATTTTTTGTTGTTGTTAAACTATGTATACAAATATTGAATATACAATCAGACTATTTTAATATAGCATTCGTTGGTGAACGAACAATCGGATTTTAGTGCGGTATAAATGCGTTAAATCAATGTATAACGAAGCCAAAACATGGTTATAGAACATTTATAATGTATTTTCCATGTGAAAAGTGCAAAAGAAGACAATAATGTAGTAACGCTGCCAAAAACATAAAATAACAATAACAAGCCAACATTAAACCAAAAGAAAATAATAACAAGAAGCCAACACAAAATAAAATATCGTGATAAAAAGTACCAAGTAATGATAACCACAGTTCCCCTGGAAAGTAATCAAAGGATAAAGTGATAAATCACTAGGCTAAAGCTTTCCCTACAAGAAATCAGCCGGAATCAGATGGAAAATTCCATCGGAAATCCGTCGGAAAACGGGAATTCCGTCGGAAATCCATCGGTTTTAGCCGTCTGAACTATGTCGTCGGAATTTTGAAATCCGTCAGAAATCCGTCGGAAATTCAGACGGATTTCCGACGGAATCTAGATTCTGGAAATCCGTCGCTAATCCATCGGATAGCGGTCGGAATATATTACGTCGGGTGTCCGTCGGAAATATTCCGATGGATTTCCGACAGAATTCCGATGTTTCTAAACCGAAAGAGACCGACAGATTCCCGACGGATACAAACCGACGGATTTCCGACGGATATAAAATCCGACGGATTTCCGACGGACTGCAAATTTTTGTTTTTTATATAATATTTTGAAAATCAATTAATTTGAAGAAATTTAAATTTTTAAAAAAGAAAAGAAAAATAAAATTTAATAGTATTAAAAATTAAAATAAAATATTATTGTAATTTTTTAATAATTCAAAAAGAAAAAAAAAGCATAAAATTGTTTATAATCCGAAAATGAAACTAAACGCCCGGTGGACGTGGTGGATATTGCGAAAAGAAATCGTTCATCCGTTGGATCATCGCTTGTTGATCAGCTTCATATTTCGCGCTTCTCGGCCTCTTTAAGGCGTTGCATATCCGCCTTCAGCTCCTCCATTTCAGCGTCTTTTGCTGTGAGCCTCGCTTGAAGATCGGCGCTAGGAGCCCCGTAAAAGCGTGAAGTAGCCGAGTAGGATGATTAATCGTCAGGAAGACCAAAGACCCGACCTTTGGTCTTCGGAGTACACTGCAGAAATAAAAAATTGAATAAATATTTGAAAGTTAAAAAAATTGATTAAAATTTAAAAATTAACTTACCGTTAATTCGTTGATCTTCTCGATCGGGACTTCGGTGAGAGGCGGGGTTCCTTCAATGATTGGTTGATTAAGAAGGTAGTCAGCACCCATCGTCTCGACATTGCCAACGATCTCCCGAGCTACACCATCTTGGATTTCATTGGTGGTCTTGTTGGTGTGAGCAACTTCGATCAATTTGAGGGCGAAGGTTGGACACCATCTTGCCGAAACTACAAAATTAAAAAATATAGTAAATATTTTGAATATAAAATTAAAAAACAACATAGTGATTAAACCAAAACTTACAAGTTGTTTCGCCTTTGTGACCAAACTGGTTGCTCCTAGATTGTCGTCGCCTTACCCTTTCCTTTGCAGATCGCTGTTCCGGCATGCAGAGTGGGTTGTGGAGCTAGCCTTTAGTAGTGTCTTCACTCCAAGACGCTTATCAACCCGTTCCATAGGGCCGGGTTCATAACCAACTCCCTTGGAACAAGATTCCTCGACCACAACGCCTTCCACTCGTTCATCTTCCGTGAATACATGATTGCCGCTTTTTTGTGGAAGTCCCTTCGAACCAAAGCGGTAATGTGACTATCCCAAGTAAATTCTTGCTGAAAAAATAGAAATTAAATTAAAATAAACTAATAAACTAATTAAATTCAAAGTAAACAATAAATAAAATGAAAAATTTACCGCAAATTGCCAAAACCACATTTCCTGCTCTTCTAACGGCATTTGGTTGTACGTCGGATACGGATGCTGAAGCAATCCATTAAGCATCCGGTTGATAGACTTGGAAATCCCATTTCCCGAATCTTTAAACCTTCAAAACAAAATGTTTTGTAGAGTTTAAATAGTTTATTAAAAAATATTTAATAAAATTTAATAATTTAAAATTTGAAAATGAGACTTACCATGTGTCTGTCCCAACATAATCCGGATGAAGACGAGTGAATCTCTCTCGTCCAGGTAAAACAACGAAGTCCTTGACGCTCATTGCAGACGGTGCTGTAGGGGGTGGTCTCGATGCAGCAGGGGATGGTACAGGTGATGCGGTCTCCGGAATATGGGTAGACGCCGTAGACTGACTCCTCGCAACTCCTCTACGCCTACCGGAACCTCGACGTACTTGGTTCCCAGAACCCTCGTAATATAATCCATAATCCCTTATAAATTTTTAAAGAAATGATTATAAATTTATAAAAATGATTTTAAATATGTAAAAATGATGAAAAACTTTTAAAATGATTATAAATTCTTAAAATGATTAATAATTTCAAAAATGATTAATAATACAAATGATTATAAATTTATAAAAAATTATTTATAAATTTATAGAAAATTATTTATAAATTTATAGAAAATTAATAATAAATTTTAAAAAAATTTATTATAAATTTTTTAAAAGGATTATAAATTCTCCAATATAAATTAATAATGTAAAGTAAATTTAAATAAATAATGATTATTTATTAATAAAAACATTATAAATAACTATAAATATTTAAAACTGAATATAAATTAATAAAAAACAATATAATTTTTTCTTAACAAATATATAATTTATTCTAATCTAAACAAATTCTCTAAATTAAAAAATTCTCCAAAATAACAAAACAAATTCTCAAAATTAAAAAATTAAATCTAACCACATAAATCTTGAATCAAACACTATAAAACCTAAATCTAACATCCAATAACATAAATCTAACATCCTAAAACCTAAATCTTACGTCCAACAACCTAATTCTAACATAAATCTTAAAACCTTAGAAATCTCTAATTTTTATAGTTTTGAAACTTACAAATTAGATGGAATTGATGAAGGATTGTTAGACATGTTGATGCTTGACGATTGATGTCGAAATCAGAGCTTGAATCGGACGGAAATCGGAAGTCAAAATCGAAAGTTTTGAGTTTTTTTTTCTTCTGCGGTTCAGAGCCGAGAGGAAGAAGATGACTCTATTTATCAAAATATTTCGACGGATTTCCGACGGAATATCCGTCGGAAACTTTAAATATTAAATGACACGCGGTCTCGGTAAGATTCCGCCTTAATTTTCGCGTATCCGTCGGAAATTTCCGACGGATTTCCGACGGATTTCCGACGGATACGCGAAAATTAGACGCGTGGACACGTGTAACGGTTCAATACAAATGGAGCGTAAAAGACACGTGTAACCACGAATCCGTCGGAAATCCATCGGAAATTTCCAACAGATTTCCAACGGGTTTGTCGTTTCGTAGTCGTTTACAATCCGTTTCCTTTGAAAAATGTTTGTAGTAGGATTTGTTACACATTGTAAGTTATGGTATAAACAAATACATTGTTACAAATGAAATATACGAAATCCAAAGAAATGTAGTTGTTATGGTTATAAATCATCGTTATAAGATATGTATCATATAGTAACATGTAGACATGATAGTTGAGATTTTTTTTATTTTGATATATATGATATGTAACAAGGTATATGTTAGTATTTTATCATTGAAATGAGTAACAAACCCTACTACAAATATATTTCAAGAGAAACGGATTGTAAATGACCACGAAACCACAAACCCGTTGGAAATCCGTCGGAAATCCGTCGGAAATTTCTGACGGATTTCCGACGGATTCGTGGTTACACGTGTCTCAGTTTAAGGATTGACTGACATTGGCCAATTTTTTTTCTTTTGTTATCCGTCGGAAATCCGTCGGAAATTTCCGACGGATATAGTATTTTTTTTGGTTTTTTTGTTTAATTTCGGATGTTTTTAATTATTTTTGTTTGTTTATGATTTTTACTGTTTTTATTTATTAATGTAAGTTATGGTTTTAATTATTATAAAATGTTATATTTAAATTACAAATTAAAATATAAAATATAAATAAAAACAAATGTTTGCGGTTCAAATACTAATCTGAATCAAATAATGATCCTTCTGAAGGAATATCGTCTTCGGCCTCATCAAATTCTCCAAGTTCTTCCTCAGATTCTGAATGAACTCTATCATCACCAATTTCCGTCAAATCAACCACTAGGAATGTATCAAAAGAATGCTTGACATGATCCATTGGAACACTTCTAGTTGGTTGTAAAGCATCGTGCTCAGAAACTCCATAAATTTTTCCTCTTGGATTAATTGGAGTCACTGTAATCCAAGGATCTGAATGCCGTGTTACCCTAGGATAACGAATATAGCATACCTAAAAAAAACAAATGTAAGTTATGAAGTCAAATAAAACATAAATAGAATCTCAAAACTTTAATAAAATATTTATTAAAATATCCGAACCTGGCCTGCCTGTGATTCTAGGATGACTGGGTCATACGTACGAAGTCTTCTTCTAGAATTTACTGACGTGACGCCAAATTGGTTCACCTTAACCCCACGCCCAACTTCTGGATCATACCACTCACACATAAAAACAATGCACCTCATGTCCAACATCCCTGGGTAGCGAACTAGCAATATTTCTTTGAGAATTCCGTAGTAGACAACATCACCAGATTGAGCCGAAATCCCATAATCTGCAGTTGGTCTTGACCTTCCTTCATCGTGAATCCTAAACGCAAATCCCCTACTGCAATACCTAGGATATGAGGTCGCAATGTAGATTGGGCCAGTTACTAACTCTACTAACCATGTCGGAAAAACCGAGCCACCTCTAATTCCTTCATTAACCTAAGAAAATAATATCTACAAAATTAATATAAAACACTAACGTAATAATTGAAAGCATTTATATATTACTATTATAGCCTACTTACGTAAAATTGTAGCCAAGTTATATAATCATTCTCCTTATGCAGTTCAAGTTCTTCTTCAGTCTTTTCCGGAAAATGGCTACGTATTATTGCCATGTAAAGCCTGAAATCAAACAACATTATATAACCTTTGGTTGCTATTACTTATGTAAAAAATAATTTAGTATTTAAATAGATTTAGTTTTTTACATTTCGTACTCCGCCATCTCCTCACAATTTGTTACGATATACTTATGCAAGTGAGTCCACTCCTGTTGTGAAAATTTGCGTTTCTTCCCTTTTCCACTTACTCGACCAACTTGCGAAAACAACTCAGGGACCACCAATGGATACATGGCTTTCTCACCTCTATCATCATGGCGAGCAGGACGTTTACTCCTCGTACGAACTTCCGATGGAAAGTAATATTCCACAAAATGTGAGGTTTCTTCGTTGATGCTCTGTGCGACAATTGACCCCTCAACTCGACTTAAATTTTTAACCTTCTTCTTAAGATGGAACATGTACCGCTCAAAAGGATACATCCAACGGAATTGAACAAGACCACCAAGTGCTGCTTCATGGGGGAGGTGGATCGGAAGATGTTCCATAACATCAAAAAAGGACGGCGGAAATATCTTCTCAAGATTGCAAAGCATCAAAGGTATATTGTCTTCTAAATTGCGAATCCCCTCAAGTGTAAGTGTTCTCGTGCATAAATCCCGAAAAAAAGCACCAACTCCTGCAAATAAAAAAACACAAATTTAAATATATATAAAATAAAAATATCAATAATTTTTAAAATACACATGAAAATAATTTATACCTGCAATTACTTCGTAAACATCTTTATGAAAGAGCTCCGCAAAAGCGAATGGAAGAAGTCGCTGCATCACAACAAGACAATCATGACTCTTCATTCCGATAAACTTTCCTTCTCCATAGTCGACGCAATTACACAGATTAGATGCATATCCATCAGTGAATTTGACATCGTCTTGAATCCAATCAAAAAATTCTTTTTTCTTTTGTGCATCCAACCAGTACGGAGCAAAAGGATATTTACCATTGGGAAGAATTTCAAGAAAATCATGATCGCAAATCTCTGCCAAGTCCAACCTAGACTTCAGATTGTCTTTTGTCTTCCCCGGTACATTTAAAACCGTATTCATTATGTTATCAAAGAAGTTCTTTTCAACATGCATCACATCGAGGTTGTGCCTCAATAAATGGTCCTTCCAATAAGGCAATTCCCAAAAGATACTCTTCTTGTGCCAATTATGAACTTCCCCAGCTCCGTAAACAGTTTCATGTCCATTACCTCCACATTCAGAAGTCATCGGAGCACCAAAATCTCTCAACTGCTCCAATAATGTACTGCCGTCTTCCTCATCAATTGGAGCTTCAAACACTTGTTTATTTTTCGTAAATAATGTTTTAGACCGCCGATACGGATGCTCCATCGGTAGAAACCTTCTATGGCAATCAAACCAACATGACTTTCTTCCGTTCCTCAATTGGAATGCATCTGTGTTGTCTGAGCAATATGGGCACGATAGTCTTCCATGAGTGGGCCATCCAGATAACATTCGATATGCGGGGGAATCGCTAATGGTCCACATAATAACCGCCCATCCTAAAATTCTCTTGCGCTGAAACATCAAACACTTCAGCACCGTGACTCCATAGCATTTGTAACTCATAGATCAATGGCTGGAGGAATACATCTAGTGATCTCTTTGGATGCTCAGGGCCGGGAACAAGAACGGAGAGAAATGAAAACTCTCGATGCATGCACATAACAAGGGGTAAATTGTACGGTGTTACGATTACGGGCCACAACGAATACTGCCTTCCATGCTTCCCAAATGGGTTGAAACCATCTGTACATAACCCGAGGTACACATTTCTTCTCTCATACGCAAAATCCGGATACATGGATTGAAAATGTTTCCACGCTTTAGCGTCCGACGGATGTGTAATCTCTCCATCTTGATGATGTTCGCGATGCCATCTCATTTGCTCTGCCGTGCGCTCGAGATTGATATAACCTCTTCAACCTCAAGAAGTCAACGGTAAGTACCACATACGTTTAAATGGAATTGAAACTCTCCCACTAGTATCTTGAAACCGTGGTTTACGACAAAATCGACAACTTCTCCTGTCTTCATCTTCTCTCCAATATATCATACAGTTGTCGATGCACACATCTATTACTTGAGGCAAACCAAGACCACCTACAAGTTTCAGTACCTCGTAGTATGATGGTGCAAGATTATCTTCAGGCAAAAGATCTTTCACCATATCTGCAATCGCATCAACACATTCTTCTGCCAAATTGAAGTCCGTCTTAATGGTCATCATTCTACTAGCAGATGATAAAGGTGAATGACCATCTCTACACCCATCATATAATGGCTTCGCTTGCGTCTAACATATCAAAAAATCTTCTAGCTTCTACATTTGGTTCTTCAACCCTATCCTCATCTATTATGGTCGAAGACAAATTCTCTCTAAACGCATCATTCACCATCTCAACGGTACCAACACCAAAATCTACTTCTGTTCTATGTTCTCCTAAGCTATCCGCAACATAGGGTTCACTGGTACTACGACCATATTCAAAAGTTCTTTCTCCATGTAGATACCAAATCTTGTAACCGGCATAAATCCATTGCTATACAAGTGATGCCATACTAATTCTATCTTAACATTACGAGAATTGCGAAAATTGAACATGGACATTTCATCTTACCACTTGTTTTTCACTCGTGCATAACCATCGCTTAAAAAACCTTATTCCGATCAAACATTTCTTCATCCATCCACGATCTGAAATCTCTAGAAGATGACACTTTTTTTTTTTTATTTTTAAAAATTTTTTTGAAAATTTTTTTTTTTGTGATTGAATGGAGAAGTATGGTAACATATATATAATAATGCTTTCCGTCGGAAATCCGTCGGAATTTAACGGATATAATAACGGCTATATTAACGTTCAAATTTTCCGACAAATATTAATCCGTCGGAATCCGTCGGAAATTTCCGACGGTAAACCGATGGATTTTTGACAGGAACCGACGGATGGTAATCCGTCATAAAATACCGACGGAATTCCGACGGATATTAAAATTATCAAATCCATCGTAAATCCGTCGGAATTCCGTCGGTATCTTCCGACGGATATTAATTCCGTCGGAAATGCCGTCGGAATTGCGGTTGATTTCTTGTAGTGTTTTATTTCTTTTTGTCTACTATTTTTATATTAGTTATAGGAAACAAATTATACCCAAGCGAGGGTAGAAACTAAACTTGTAAAAAGTTCAACACACTCATTTATGTAGAAAAAGGGACAAATCCCGTTGATCGGGATGGCATTAGATGTGGCCGAAAACAACAACTATACTTAAAAAAATTCATAATCTTGGTTTAAAATTATATTGAAATACGTCCGTAAACACAAGGTTGTCATCTTCCGTTTCATCTAATTCGCACCATCGACATCGTATCAACACTTCAAGACATGATTCAACTAGGTTACTAGCAAATATGATAATCTTCTAATTGGTTTGCAAGACCATCAAAATCTATCTTCAACTTAGCTGTTAGACCGTCTATGCTCTGTTTTAATCTGTTTAAAGTATAATTTCCAGTATTACTACACTCTTTAAGAAATTCATTCTTTTGTAAATAAGCACTTTCCATTAGATCAATAAATTTTACACTTTCTTTATCAAAAAATAAATAATTTTTTTACTTTATCAAAAAAGAAATTACGTCCGTAAAAACATTTCCTGGTAAATTTTTAATTCATGTAACTAAAAATAAAACATGATTAACACTAGAAAACTGAATTTCTGAGTGGTCGATGTCATAGGTTCTAACTTATGTGGTGCGTCACATTTTTCGGAGAAAACATTATTGGCATGGCTGAATGATAAATCACGCTTCGCCATACAAGATATTAGTTAAAGACTGATTAAATGAATGATATTTCATATATATATATATATATATATATGTTCTATTAAAAAAATCCCAAAAATGTTTACAAATGTTATTGTTTTTTTGATAGAAGGGTTTAATGTTTTACAAAGCCTGTAGCTAAAAAAAGATTTCATTTAGAAAAAGAAAAAGGGATATGTATATTTATTTACTCTTTCGTAATCTGAGAACTGAGAAGATAGATATAGTTATCATTATCATCAAAAGAGCAGGCAAAAAGGCAGCACAGTGACGCCCATATCCTGGTCGGGACGTGACTATGAACCCTCTGTCTTTTTAACCCCAACTCTATCTATATTTGTTAAAACTTCTTATCTGGAAACATTGTTCATCAGAAATTTCAGGACACAAGCAAAGCAAAAAACAGCATATATATATATATATATTGAAAATTTGAAAGATAGAAAAATAAAATAAAATAAACTTTTGTAATAACAAATAAACTTGTGAAGTGGTGCCCACAAGCCACACCTAGTTTGATGTCTCTCTTTCGTTTAGGTCTCAATTCTTTCTATTTTTAAATTCTTTTAATTCGAAATTTCACTTCTCCCAATCTCTGTCTTCTCTTCTTCCTTTTGAACAACATTTCAAGAAAATAGAGAGAGATAGAGAGGAAAAAAAGGAGATTTTGTGATGTGTGTTATTGTGATTTGACAGTGCCCATGTTTCTGTTTTTTTGGATAAGGACCTCTAAATTTACTTTCTATCTTACTACATATTCAAAAAAACTTACTATTATCTGTCTCCATGCTTCAAACTCAAACGGGTAAGCCTCTAATAGTTTTATATCCTCTCCTAGTAATTTCATTCACTCTTCATGGATGTTTCCTCTTCTGGGTTTGAGAAACATTTCTTGTTATGTTCTGGGTTTTGATCAAAATTCTAACTTTCTTGAATATTCCCATTAAAAAAATCTCAACTTTTGTCTCCCCTGTTTTTTAATTTTTTTTTTAACCCAGCTAAAAAAATTAAGTCCTTTTCAAAAGTCTATCTGTAAATGGTGATGCAATCGACTATACTCTGTGAAAGCTCTAGTGTTTTCATGTTCTTATTCTCTTTTAAACTTTGCTATCTCTCACTTTCAACTCCTTTCTCATTGATTAATACCCTTCTTCAGGGAATTTACAAAACATCGTTTTAATTGCGCTGCCTTCTTCTTCTTCTTCTTCTTCTTCTTCTTCTTCTTCTTCTTCTTCTTCTTCTTCTTCTTCTTCTTCTTCAGGAGAGCTCTTAAACCCCTAAAGATTCTCCAGTGCTTCTATCATTCTTCATTTCCAAAAATCGGATTTTTAGGGTTCATCATTCTACTTGAAGCTCCTGGGTTTGATTGATTCTTGAAAGAGCTCAAGATGATCTTGTTGATGGTTTATTCAAGATGCTGAGATATGTAAGTTCTCAGATCTAAATCCCTGTACTAAAAAGAAAAAAAATCATTTTTATTTAAATTTATCATCATTATTATATTTCCCTTTCTGCTTAGATCTGCAAAGTTCTCAAATCAATTATTTTCCTTAAAAGAAAAATCATGATTCTTCTATTTGCTTTTTAGGAAGTGATTTTTTTCCTTAGGCGTGAAACCATCCTTTAACTATTCATTCACTAAATGTTCTGAGATTTCAAAATCATTCAAAACTATTCAACAAAGCTTATGGTATTTACTCTGTAGATTTCCATCAGCATTGTATTTCATCCCCTTACCAAATTTATTCAAAAATCTGATTTAATTAAAAAGCTGTAATCTTTTTCTTTCTAGGGTTCCTCTCTGTGTCCCAAAATCTGACATCTTTAAAGCTAATTCTGAAATCTGAAATCCAAAAATCTCTTGCTCATAATTTTGACTTTTTTTTTTCCTTCTTGAATCAGATTGGCATTGATGGATTGATAAGGCTGCATTTATGGGATTTGATAGATTGTCTATAAAGGAAAAATTGTGGCTATGGATTCTCAAGGTGACAGTTCTAGGTTTGGGCAATATCCAACAAAGCCCTCTAGGAACATGTCTTCATCTTCATCTGCTGCTTTCTTCTCAGCTAATCAATCTCCATTTTTCTCACCAAGATCTCCCAAAATCAATCAAGAACTCTCTGAATCTACTCGCTCTGATGCTCAATGTGATAGCTTTGATCCTCTTAGCTCCAGTTCTGGTTTCCATGAACCTGAGCTTGGGTTTTTAGCTGCACCTCCTCCTCAAAGTCAGAACCTTGAGGCTGATCAAATTGCTTCGAGTAGTGTGATCTCTTACACACCTTCTAGATATGGTAGAGGAGGAGGAGGAGGAGGTCATGATTCTTCGTTGTATACTCAGACATCTTCTGTTTCTGTTTCTTATAACAGACTGAGATGTTGTGATGTGTTTATAGGATTGTATGGTCAGAAGCCTTCTCTGCTTCGGTTTGCGGATTGGCTTAGAGCTGAGTTGGAGTTTCAAGGGATGAGTTGTTTCATATCTGATAGAGGACGTTGTAGGAGCTCTCGGAAACAGAGAATAATCGAGAAAGCGATGGATGGTGCTTCGTTCGGGGTTATAATTCTAACGAGAAAGGCTTTCAAGAATCCTTACACGATCGAGGAGCTGCGGTTTTTCGCAAACAAGAAGAATCTTGTTCCTGTTTTCTTTGATTTGTCTCCTGGAGAGTGTCTTGTGAGAGATATAGTTGAGAAGAGAGGTGATTTGTGGGAGAAACATGGAGGTGAATTGTGGATTTTGTATGGTGGGATTGAGAAAGAATGGAAAGAGGCGGTTCATGGGTTATCTCGAGTTGATGATTGGAAGCTTGAAGCTCATGAAGGTAACTGGAGAGATTGTGTTTTCAGGGCGGTTACGTTATTGGCAATGCGGTTAGGTAGGAGAAGTATAGTGGAGCGGTTGACGAAATGGCGGGATAAAGCGGAGAAAGAGGAGTTTCCTTATCCGAGGAATGAGAATTTTGTTGGGAGGAAGAAGGATTTATCTGAGTTAGAGTTTGTTTTATTTGGAGATGTTGCTGGAGATTCTGAAAAGGATTACTTTGAGCTAAAGGCGAAGCCGACGAGAAGGAAGAAGAAGAACGTGACGCTCGGGTGGAATAAAAGCGGTTCAGCTGAAGAAAGAAGGAAGAAAGGTAAAGAGAAAGTTGTGTGGAAGGAGTCTGATAAAGAGATCGAGATGCAAAGCATGCAGAGTCAAGTGAAGTTAGGTCGAAACACGAGGAGAAAACGTTCGATGAAGGTTGTTTATGGGAAAGGTGTAGCTTGTGTCTCGGGTGAATCAGGGATTGGTAAAACCGAGCTGCTTCTTGAATTTGCTTATAGGCATCACCAGAGGTATAAGATGGTTCTTTGGATAGGTGGTGAGAGCCGTTACATCAGACAGAACTATTTGAATCTTTATCAGTATTTGGAAGTTGATGTAGGGATAGAAAACGGTTCTTCTGATAAGACGCGGATGAAGAGCTTTGAAGAGCAAGAAGATGCAGCTATTTCAAGAATCAGAAAAGAGCTGATGAGGAATATACCGTTCTTGGTTGTGATCGATAACTTGGAGAGCGAAAAAGACTGGTGGGATGCGAAGCTTGTGATGGATCTTCTTCCTCGGTTTGGAGGAGGGACTCACATTTTGATATCTACGCGTCTCTCACGAGTTATGAACATGGAGCCATTGAAACTCTCTTACCTCTCTGGTGCTGAAGCTATGTTGTTGATGCAAGGGAATGTGAAAGATTATCCAGTTGCGGAAATGGATGCGTTGAGAACGATTGAAGAGAAACTCGGACGGTTAACGTTGGGATTAGCGGTCGTGGGAGCGATATTGTCCGAGCTACCGATAAACCCAAGCCGGCTTTTGGATACTATAAATAGAATGCCGTTAAGAGAGATGGCAAGTAGCGGTTCGGACGGGACTCTCTTGAGGAGAAGCTCGTTTCTGATGCAGCTGTTTGAAGTGTGTTTTTCGATCTTTGATCATGCGGATGGACAGAGAAGTTTGGCTACGAGAATGGTTGTTGCGAGCGGGTGGTTAGCTCCGGCGCCTGTTCCAGCTTCTTTATTAGCTTTGGCTGCTCATAAACTCCCAGAGAAACACAGAGGTCCAAAACGGTTATGGAGGAGACTGAGACGCGCTATAACCTGTGGTTTTACATCTTCAAACTCCAAGCGATCAGGAGCTGAAGCTGCTTCTATGTTACTTAGATTCAACATTGCTCGAACTAGCAGCATCAAGCTAGGGTTTATACAAATCCACGAGCTTGTGAAACTATATGCGAGAAATCGAGTACCTGTGAATGAAAATGCTCCTGCAATGGTTCGAGCCGTGATAAACCACCACGGCTCGACTGTTGAATCTGCAGAGCAGATCTGGGCGGTTTGTTTCTTGCTGTTTGGTTTTGGCAACGAATCTCCAACTCTTCAGCTGAAGATAACAGAGCTGCTGATTCTTGTTAAACAAGTAATCTTGCCTCTAGCGAGAGGAACATTCATAACCTTTTCACGATGTAGCGCCGCTGTGGAGCTACTCAGGGTCTGCACAACCGCTCTTGAAGCGGCTGACCAAACGCTAGTGACGCCAGTGGACAAGTGGCTAGACAAATCACTTTGCTGGAGACCGGTTCAGACAAGCGCACAGCTAAACCCTATTCTATGGGAAGAACTTGCTCTAACTCGAGCCACCGTGCTAGAGACTCGATCTAAGCTAATGCTACGTGGTGGGCAGTTCAGTATAGCTGATGATCTGATCAGAAAAGCAATCTTTATAAGGACTTCGATCTCAGGAGAGGATCATCCTGGGACTAAATCGGCTCAAGAGTCATTGAGTAAGTTAACGAGACTTCTATCAAATGTTCACCAGTCACCGTAATAGAGAGGGTTTTAGGAGTTTCTTGTTGTAAAAGTATAAGGTTTAGTAGAGTTTCTTGTTTTTTAAGTTATCATTATTTTAGACACAAGAGTTAGATTTATACAGAGGGTTTAGTAATAAAAAACTGTTTATGTAATGTAAGAAATCTGTCAGAGAATCCTTTTTTACACAGTAAAATCTCTGAATTTTCAGGCTCTACTCTTTAACTTTTTCCCCTCGGATTGAGAAACAAATCATGAATAGAGAAGTTTGTCAAAGAATATCAAACAATATATAACTTCTGTCTAGTATATACTCAAAAGAGTGGCAAAGAAGAAAAGAACAACCAAAAGGAACTCAAAGCTTATGAATGTTGTAGAGCAACAAATTTTCATCATACCACTAGACTAAAACCTAATGCCAATCTAATCAAATCTTCTTTACCCTTTTTAGCACTTCTTGTTCCAAGTTTTCTGTTTCTTGTTCACTATTATGATTCAGTGAGTACCAATTCCTGCGCAAACAATACAACAAAATTGTCAAAACAGACTCTAGTGACTTTGGAAAGTCGAAAATGTATGTGGACAAGGCTGATTTTTTACTGATACAAACCTTGTCACAAACTGGACAAGCCTCGCTTCTTTCCATCCATTCAAGAATGCAAGCAAGATGAAAATCATGGCCGCATTTAGTGAGCAGTTTCGGGTTCTCGATATCATATTCTGCAAACAAAGAAAACGAATGAATAAAGAAGATATTTAACTAAAGCTATCTTTAGTATGTAAATTTGAATGATAAACAAAATTGAAAATACCTTCTAAGCAAATTGGACACTCATCAATGGTTTCTCGATCCTTTTTCTTTAGATCAACATCATTTAGATCAACAACGCTCCACGTTTCTTTCTCTGGAACAACCTGTGTGATTCCGCGAGCTCCTTCGCTCGAATTGGTCTGAGTTTTTGGCAATATAGGTTGAGTAGTTTGAACATTTCTAGGCGAGAATGCTAAAGGAACAGGCGGCTGAAGCGGTGAACTGTATACATTGGAGACCAAATTTCTAGTTTCTGCTTCAGTGGATACCACAGAGGAAGGCGTGGAACGAAAGGGAAGATGCTCATCTATAGTTCTTGAGCTCTACAGAAACCAATAAAACATAAGAAAAAAGATAACCAAAACAAACTTTTTTCAGAATCATTAGGAAGAAAGAAGCTTTACTTCGGGTATAGTTGGGAAACAACAGCAGCAACCCATTCTTTGGACGGTTAAACAAAGTTTGTTGACAGTTCTCAGATCAGTGTGTAGCAGCTCTTTAGGTTACAAAATACCTGAAAATTTCCAGAAAAGTTTATAATTAAAACTCGTATGGGAGGAAAACTTCAGCTGTGTGATCATACTTTGTAAACTATTGTGTACTTATGGGGTTCCTTATGAAGAAAGTATTCATGATAAAAAAAAATCATGACCATAAGAACATCTTGAGCTTATAAGTAAAAAATAGCTTGATTTCAGCAAAACAGTATAGATAACCCTAATTAGGTTTACCATAACAGAGATACTATAATTCTGTAACTACTAAAATCAAATCCAAACCCTAATAGAAGAAGAACAGAAAACAGAGAGAGATTAAAAAAAATAGAGACAGTAGAATTACGAAACTAAACAAGTGGGTTGGAACAAGAAAAAAAAAAAAAAAATTCTCAGAAAAACCAAAACAGAACAGAAGAAGAAAAAAATGATTAAATTACCTAAAACACAGAAGAAGAAAAAAAGCTTTGATCTTTTTCCTTGAAAATCACTTCTTATGATAGGTTTACTCTTTTGGGTTGAATAAGAATTCAGAGAGAATTTTCTGAGAAGAAGACTGTTTGCGACGAGAGAGGCGACTTTATCAGAGAGAGATGAGATCAAATCAATTTCTTTAATGGTTATTTTGGTTGTTAATCAAACTTTTTTGTATTTATATTCATAAATCACAAACCATATCGTACAAGGAAACTCTTGATTTTAAATTATAGTTTTATTTTCTATTCAGGCCCCTTGATTTATTTGGATTTCTCTATATGAACTTAATGTATATTCTTTTATGGATACAATAACAAGTATATAAAAGTTATAAGGCTTAACATTCTCAATTATTATAACATTCCTAATAAATCAGAAAAACAAGATTTTACATAAATTAAATTTAAGATATGAAAAGATTTAAAAACATTAAATCTATTGCGAAACTAACATAAGATATTGGTGGGGCCAACAAATAATGATTTTATAATTTATCCTCAAGATTGATCTCTTAATATTTATTCTCAACGAATATAATGATTTTCCATCTTTTTCTTTAGGCAGGAAAAATAGCTACTGAGGATTTCTTTTTTTTGGTCAAAAGCTACTGAGGATTTCTATAGGCCCAAACAAACTGTAAAATTTTCGTACTAAAATGAATAATAAGACAATAAGAATTCGAATCAACCTAAGTACCTAACTTTTGATACGCAAGAAAATATTCTCGGAAAAGAAGTTATAGTCAATTATCTAGGTGTTACGCTAAGGTCCTTGTATTTATAGTTTAATGTATAATATAATCAAATAACATGAAAAAAAAGCATACAATTTGGTCAAATATCTTTAATCCCAACCTCTAAATAGCAAAACACGCTCAGTTAAGTAAGCTGATTATTTATAAAGTAAGTTATAAATACATATTTTGTTTTTTATACATCGTATATAGTCCTTTTAATGAGGGTATCTAGCGCCTAACTAAACCCTTATATCCGGTGGCATTACTTCAATCTCACGCTACTACTCCCTCGACCTCAAATTTAGAAATTCAATTAGGTTTGATATTGATTTGATTTATTAATATCTTCATCAAATCAACAAGATTAATTTCAACAAAGCTATTTTTGTAACCGCATGTTACAGAGAAACAGGATTAAGCTACGTAGCATAACGGGCCCAGTGTCTATGTGCATCTCATCAACGCACATCTGTTGTGAATAAAGTAACCAATTTTCAGATACTAAATTAGTTTACGTGTACGAATCTGTTCGCTCCACTTGAGGAACTTTTGATTCTCACGTCGGTCACTAAATACTAAATAGCAGTATTTGCTGATAATAACTCATCATCACACTTGTAAACCTTATGGCATATACGCATACAACAAAAATCCAAAGCTCTTTCGAGAAAAAAAAAAAAAAACGAGTAGGTCCGGTCCCCAATACAAAAATTAGAAACAAACAGTGAGTTAATAGAAACAATCAATCACCTACTACATACACTAATTAAAGAAAAATGAAATCATTTCGTTACCTTAATCAAAATCAAGCCTTAAAGAGAATTTCGACGGCTTCAAAGAAGAGAGGAGCCATCTCAGGGGTTGGAGTCTTGACTGCACATTTAAGACCTTGTTGACCCACCATGGCCGTTAGTTCGATCAAGAACGGTACGTCTCTCGGGACTTTAGCTGATAGATAGAGCACGTCTTGGTTTCCGTTCTTACGCTTTGCTATGAAGAACATGTTTGATGCTGCGAGCAAGTCAAGTGTTGACTCGACGCTCGTGATTGTTATCCTGGGGAATTCCTTCTGGACCTCGTTTGAATCCGGTAACGACCTCCATGTCTAATTCGAAAAACAATGGTTTACATTTATAGTCAGCAATGGTTCTAAGATGTAGAGCACCCTAACTCTCCCAGGCTTCTTAAGGTCAACTATTACTCAATGACTAACATGCTGATATGCTTACCTCAAGGAAGGTTCCGCGTTCCATCCTACCATCTTCTGAGAAAAGAGCGTGAACTACAATCTTATCTTCGATGTACCAGACAGGCTGCTGGTTGTTTTTGATAGCAACTTGTAAAAGAGAGCTGGTGGGTCCAGCAGACATGTTCTGGAACAATACCATTGGCAACATTGTCCTGGCAGAAGCTCCGGGTTGCAGAGGCGGAACCTCAAATAGTACAAAGCCGACAACAGTTTTAGTAATCCATGATAATAATAAGTGTGGATGTATAGCATATTCAACTATTGTTACCTGAAGAGGTCCAACAGCTGCAAGGCCAAATGAGTTTTTGTTGAACTGAATCATGAAGCCATCCAGAAGCGACTGTGAGTTGTTCTCGAGGAGCATACTATAGAATACTTGACCATCTTTTCGGATTAATTGAGCGCTAATCTGCAGACCTTGACCCTTTGATGCTGGCAGGATAATAGGCAGCAGACCACTGCAATCAATTTTAGGTGACCCGATGAGTTTCATTTAGGACAAGGTGATCCAAATAGATATAATTGAATTTAACTAGTCCATCACACACCCCAAATACGTCCTATAGAGAATTTTAATTGCTATAGAAAATTTTCACCATTTACGCCAAACTCACCCTGACAGAGTTGTAGGTTCATCTACAGGGACGATTGCAGCATTATCTGACCCCAATAGATCACCTAGCAAATCAGGCACAAGAGCTGGGGCAGGAGCTGGCTGTGGGACATAACCTGTGGTGGTTGGAGGGGAAGCTACACCATCAACCGGATTACAAGATGTCTCAGAATATCCTGTTTCGCTCACTTCCACATAGTCCTCATCTTCCGGTTTCTGAACTGTGGTTTTCAAGCGGGTTACAAAAGCCTCTGGCAGTTTGTGATAAACAGAGGACAAGGTGGAAATATTTGCAAGAAGCTCATCCAGGAGCGACGGTTCAAGTTGGTTTGAGTCATCAGTAATCACAGGCTTTTCAGCTAAAACAACATCCTTGGCCGCCTAGTCGAAAGAAAGCACTGATGATTGTAGGTAAAATATATGATTTTTGCTCATTATCCAATATACTTGAACTAGTTGAGTAGTATAACATACCTCAGGATCAGTAGATAGAAGACGCCAGTAGATGTATGCACGATCCCTGAGATCAGGATTGTCTGTCTCCACAGTCGCATTATTCAAGACAGCCTGAAAATTTGAAACATGGAAAAAGCAAGGCCTGTCATCATATACACTCACTTTAATCGATTAGGAGAGCAAAAAGTGTTCTTCATAATGGTCATGGCAGAACCTGAATCATTTGTTGTGGGCCTTCAGTTGGCTTCTTCAGAAATAGTTTAACTGTGGCTGTCAGAAGCTGCAGCTGGACCTGTGCTGGTTCCTCAGGAAAACTCTCCAGGAAACTTTCAAGAAGTTCATCCGCATTGTCTATTCTTTCAGCATATTCACCAATGATCCAAATCATAGATGCCTAAGATGCCAACAAATGCAAGAGTAGTGAGTTTCACTAGTTTAAGATTTATCTCGGATGGGGAAGTTGGCAGCTATTATTTTACACCATGCAAACAACAAATTTCACTACCTTAGCTTCTGGTTCATCCAATGTGTCTAGACTCTCACACAGTGTTGCAATTATGGACTCGTACCTCTACGTTGTTTTGAATGACATATCCAAGGTTTAAAGGGAATCACAGCACTTCAAGATGCCACAAGAAAGAAAATTGAAATAATCAACTTACGTGTTTGGATATCTTCTAAAAATATCTTTGATGACTATAATGGCCTCCTGAACAACATAATTTACTTTAATCTTGATCAGCTCAAGTAAAACGCTAATGCACCTTTCAGCTGCTCTTTCTAGTTTGATGGCACATCGGCCTATTGCACGAACAGCCTTCCGAACAAAATCAACATCTACTTCCGTGGCATATTCTTTGAATTCCAGAAGAACCTAAATTAGCATGTTCCAGAAACCATCATGATATGCACCAAAACAAAATAACTTGAACAAACAGTAGATGATAAAAAGTGTAGTAAGGCTTACCTGGTCTATGTTTCTGTCAGAAGCAAGTTTTATCATAATCTCCAACTTCTCCATCTTGACATAAATCGGATCATTATACTTGCAGAAGAACACCTAAAAGTAAAACATGAAGCATTATAAAAAAACAGAATATATCAATTGCTTGTTCTGAGAATCTACGAGGTAGGATTAAGATACCTTGATTCCATGCGCAAGAATTGTGGGTCTTTTTTGGACAATAAGGTTAATGTTACGAAGTGCAACATATTGTATCTCAGGCTCTGAAGAGAGCAATGTAACTAAGGGAGGAGCCATCTTCTTGCAAAGATTTCGAATCACATCTGTACTAGTAATAAGCTCCATCTGCTGAAGGATCATCTGAAAAGCTCGCAGAGAAGAAGAACAAAAGAGGGGTAGCATAAGAAACTTATGCAAAGGAATATAGTTGATACTTTACAAACAAGTTTGACTGACTAACAGATGACGATTCCCTGAAGTAAATTTTTTGTTTTAAGTGTTACCTTAACAGCTGAAAGTACAACCGCGCCGTTTGCATGTTGCAACCTTGGAGTGACTCTCTCAACAATATTTTCAGCTTCACGAGGGTCAGCTGCTTTATACCTCGACAAAGCATCTAGTATAAATACTTGACCCCATCTGTGAAGAACACAGATAGTGTTATTAAATTGAAAACCATAAATGTGTAAGCGAACAAGCAAGAAAAATATAGTCATTTTCTGGATCCCTTTCCCCAAAATTCAAAACCATGAGTTCTTGATCTACACAGAAAATCTACAAAAACAACAAAGACTTCCTAAAACTGCCACAATTTCAGGTTAGATACACAATAAGAAGCATAGATAAACTATGCTATACATTCTCGAAAAACAAAAATTAACGATGATCTGACTACAAATAGTCAATCAGACACAATCTGGGTGAAAGTATGATACCGGAATCAGGAAATACTTACTCAGTACATTCATTCAAAGCTGTAAGGAGCTTCGTGAGGGTGGTACTATTGATTTCAAAGATAGGACTAATACTATTCTCTTGTATCTCTGCAAGGGCTGCCACAGCATTTGCTACAACCATTGGATTGTTGTCTGATATTAAATCCTTCAAGGCTTCAAGGAAACCTCTATCCTCAACTAATTCAGCATTTATGTCAAACAGTTTAGCAACACAAACAGCTGCTGTCTTGCGGACATATGGATCATCATCCTGGAAAAAGAAAATTGCAAAAGGCCAGGAATTACAGAAATATTCCATCAGTCAAGATTTAAGAAAAAAATCTGGAGGGACATAAAGATGTTGATACAAGTTGCAGTGGCAAGGCAGCATAATAAATTCCACCTTTAGGCATTTCTGAAGAGGATCACACAAATATTCTGTGATCTTATCAACGCGAATGCAGCCCATTGTTCGAACAGCCAAAGCGCGGATCAATGGGGTCTTGTGAATCCTGCCACATACAAAGTTGAGTTTAATAATGATGCGTTTTTTTTTTTTAGAAAATCAGAGAAAGACCAAGAAACTTGCCATATATCAGGTCTTTTTTGTTTGAGTAGGCTACAGATGAGAAGACTAAATGAAAAAAGTTTAAATGTTACCTTTACAAAAGTATTTACTGCGAGGATAGCAAGATCTGGCTGGCTTTTTGCATAGTTTATTAGATACAAGTAAACAAGCTTCTTCAGCTCCAGATTCTCCGTTTGCATGCAATTGACTACATCAGTGAAAAGTGATGAAACATCCTCTCCAACAGTCATTGCCGCAATAACCTTCTTAGCAGCATCTTTCCTCTTATCCTAGTAACATAAAGAAGAAAAGAAAAGTTCGGAAGCTGAAGTAAAAAAGAGAAACGCATGCCACCATCTTGAACCAGTACCATTGGCATCTTATTTAATTGTAAACTTGTGCTAGATAGTATACTTTTAATCAAATCCATCTGGACCATCTACTCATTTACTCAAAGAAGAACTGTCTGTATCTTTTTCAGTAGGCACAACTGAGAAAGTCGAAGATTCCTACTAAAGTTAGATTAATGTACTCCTTCATATCCAAATACATTAACCTTTTACAGAGACATGAGAGTTTGATGAACAATCACTGATCGTCCAACCAATGCATTGATCGAGATTCAATACATATGATCCACCACTCTAAACCCCGAAAAGTGTCTATGAGATTGCACACATTCCCGCATTAGCCATTCTCTGAATTATTTTCCATTTCTAGCTATTTTCAAACCAACCATTGAACACAATCCCATCACCACTCTTTCCAAATACTACCAAAACCAAAACAAAATTTACCGATCAATTCGAATCCAGACTCATACAGATCTACCAGAAAATAATTACACAAAATCAAAACGAATACGAATCGTAAGAATGGCGGATCACTGATGCAGAAATGAATTAAATGAGGGAGAAGAAGAACCTTGTACTGTGAATTCAGCTCTTCCTTGAGCTCAGGGATCTCTCCCTTCTTCGTTGTCGAAAAATATTTGGAATCATGGCCGCTCATTTCTCTCTTCTTCAACCTCCAAAATTCTGCTCCGAGACGATCAGTGACAGTGCGAGAGACAAGACGAAAAATTGCTGGAAAAAAAAAAACTCAACAAAGCTTATTGTACAAAGGGCTTTTTGGTAATTTAATCTACTTCGTTCATAGGCCGAGGCCCGAGGCCGGGATGGTTTTAGTAATTAATGAAAGTAATAGGTCGGTTTAAAATTAAAAGTTAATTACAATATGACCCTAATAGTATTAATTTATTATCGAAATGCCTCGTAACTTCGTCTAGTCAACGCCAGTTGCCACCCGAAGAATGAGAATGGGTTGTATTTGTATTCTCAAGTTGACGATTAGAGAGGGATGAAGTGAGAAACACGTTTGTGAGGAGAAAAGCTTTAGATTCTGAATTCTGATTTGATCAGAATTTCTCAAAGACTTTTCGAGTTTCTCTGATCGTTATTCGCTTCTCTCTCCGGTTGACCTCACTTCGTTCTCGAATCAGATCCTTGCGAAAATGGCGCCGAAATACGACATGGAGAAGATGGAGCTCCGCAAGAACTTACGTAACGTTTGGCACACCGATCTCACCCACAGCATTCAGAGCGACACTCCTTGTAATTTCTCACTCTCTCTTCAAATTTGTGTTTGATCGGTTTTGGAATATTTGATTGAACAATCTCTGTGTTGTTGTTGTTCGCAGATTGTTGCTTTGCGTTGTGGTGGTAAGTTCCGATTGATCGTTGCTTGCTCTCTGTCTCTATATTTTGAATTTGAATATTTTCGAGTTGTAGATCTTTGTTTATTTTGAATTGACGAAGATTTGACTTCGAATTACATTGCTTGGTTTACGTTTGATCAAGAAATTTGTGTTTGGAATGAATCTGAATTTCACAGATAATACGAATTATGATTTGTATTAGAGAATGTGTAATAGGACTGTGACATTTTATGATTTGTGTATTTCTTTGGGTCTTATATGTTCTATAAACATGGAAATGCTTTGTCTTCTTCTCCTTTGCAGTGGCCCTTGTGCATCATACTTGCTCCGAAAGCGTGCGCTTTACAATGATATGTCAAGGTAGTCTACACATTCGATTACTTTCACATAAATCCATTTCTATTCCATCTTCTTGGTTTAAGATGATCCTTCTTTGTCTCATAGGTACATATGCTGCGCCGGGTACATGCCTTGTAGTGGCAGGTGTGGAGAAAGCAAATGTCCTCAATTTTGTCTTGCCACTGAGGTAACGATCTTGATTTTTGTGAGCTATTACTTTCAAATGAAGTCGTTTTTTTATAACTCTAGTTTTAGTCTAGAATTGCAATTTCAGCATTGGTATGCTTCCTAGTCATGACTTATGTTGCGAGCCCGTGAGTTGGCATTTTTTGGGTGTTCTGAATAGCATTAAAAATTGCAGGTCTTTTGCTGCTTTGGAAACTCTGTTGCCTCAACTCGTTTTCTTCTGCAAGATGAGTTCCAAATTCAGACAACACAATGTGACAACTGCATCATTGTAAGTTGGTTATTGAAAGCACACAAGCAACAAGAAGGGAAACAACCAGGGGTCGCTACTAATCTATGTTCTCTTGGCTGTGTAGGGTTTCATGTTTTGCCTTAGCCAAGTGGCTTGCATATTCTCCATAGTTGCATGTATAGTCGGTATTGATGAGCTTTCAGAAGCTTCTCAGTTGCTCACTTGTTTAGCCGACATTGTGTACTGCACGTAAGAATCTCCCCCATTCTTAAGAAGAATACAAAAAAAAAAAAAAAAACTGATTTCTTAACCTTTTGTCCTGATGATCTTATTTTGCTTCATTCGCAGGGTTTGCGCTTGTATGCAGGTATAAAACTGGTGATATCAATCCATTTCAGTCTCACCCTACGTAAACTGTAATCTTACTGACTCCTGAATAATAATCTTTTAACTTCTATAATGGTTCTGTAGACACAACACAAGGTGGAAATGGATAAGAGAGACGGTAAGTTCGGGCCACAGCCAATGGCAGTGCCTCCGCCTCAGCAAATGTCACGATTTGATCAAGCCGCCCCACCCTCAATCGGTTATCCTCCACAACAAGGCTATCCACCTTCTGGTTATCCTCAATATCCTCCACAAGGCTACCCACCTTCAGGTTATCCTCAACACCCTCCACAAGGCTATCCACCTTCTGGCTATCCGCAAAATCCTCCTCCATCAGCTTATTCTCAATACCCTCCTGCGGCTTACCCAAAGTAATCACTCTTTGTCTGGTTTCTCTTTCCGACTTGGAAGATTTTATTTTCATCTCTTTTCTTTATTCGTTTTCACATCGTTAATATGTTCTGTGTTTGGTTACGGGTCAAGTGTTGAACACTCGCTGATTGTTTTGGGGTCGTGTTGTTTCTATGAGAGTTTTTACCTCAAATGTTGTTGTTGTGGTTGTTTTCTGAAATGTCCCTCTTGGACTAAGAGATTTGATGAATTCTTTTTTCTTCCCTTTTGAATTAATCACTTTCCCTTTTGAGTCCAATACAGTTTACGTATATACGGGAAAACGCACACTATTCTGATAAAATCATTAGAATTTAAATCTTGTGACTGTGGTTGAGAAAATACTGCATTTTTTATGGACCATAGAGAGAACTAGGACGTGATGTCAAAGAATAAAATTTTAAATAACGTCGTGGCAAGAAATTACGAGCGATATAATAGCCTAAAACCTCTAATTTTTCTTCCATTTAAAAAAAAAAACTAATACAAAAAAGCTATATAAAAAAATTACTTAACTTCAGTGACTTCACCTGCTCTACATACACCAACATTGATCCATAATGTATTATTCCTCTTTGTTTGTAATACTCTGCAACAGTTCCTCCTAGGCGACTGTACAAACAAACACACAATAACCATTAATTAAGTACATAACATATATTCACATATTAAAGCTATGCTAAAGACTGATATTATAGTTATGTTACTAACCCTTTCCCATAGATGAGGATCCGGTTTCTTGTAAACAACGATTGTGTTAACCTCAGCTGGGTTTGTCATCTTCCACCGGCAAGACGGATGCGAAACACGGTGTCTCGAGTATTCGCTAACCGTCGTGTTCAGCTGCGGATCGAATTTTATGCTCGACATGTAAAACACAAACGGTTTTTGGCACGGGTTACGGCTAACCGGCCTAGTGTTGAAGGCGTAAGCGGTGTAATCAGCCCGTTTGTACCAATTCAAAAAGGTTCTTGAAGGCATTTCCATTTCCCTCGGAGAGAATATTCCGCGGAATATTTGGATAGCGTAGCCCCAAGAGACCGAGATGGTCCAGCTCTTGTGCTTGTCGTAGCATATCGACTGCTGGAGAAGCCCGGCTGAGTCAAGCTTCATAGGTACGGTTAGCTTCTTAAGGGCCTTGACACGTGTCATGTTAGGGAAGACTGGTTCCACAACGTCGAGGTGGTGCATTGAGACGAACGGTGTTACGGGGTGTGCAGCGAGGAGGCCGAAGAGGTTCCCGTAAACGTCGTACTGAAACGGTAAAAAAGAGAGAAAAAATAAAAATACTCAACCATGTCAAAGGGAACGTGGATTTCACGCACTACATGTGCGCGTGTAATTATGGAGGAACGAGTCATTTAAGTGTGAAAACAGAACGGCGGGTCCCACTCATACAATCTAGTAAATGGACGACTTTGAGCTACTCACGCGCCGATTTGTCGGTACCAAACCACGGAAAATTTTCCAAAATAGCATTCAAACGAAAAACAGAACCAAAAAAAACAAAATTGAAATCATTAACCAGCTTTGAGATTTTGACAGAAACTTTCGTAGAAAGAACATTAAGACATTGAATGCTTATTCCAAAGCTTCAAACTTTGAAAGTTTAGTACTAAAAGCTATTCCACCTAAAACTAGTAACAAAACTCTAAAAGGTCACTAAACTTTGTTGAGTAGATTCCATTAACTAATTGATTGAAACCCATGTCACAAAAATCATTAAAAACATCAAAGTAGTATACATTTTTCTACACTAAATATATAAACACCAACCAAATATAACAATTTTAAGTTCTATACTCAACAAATTGATTCCCATTTCATCAACTCCTTAAGAATCCTAATTCCACTCTATAAGACAATAGACCAGCCGAGTTCTTACCTGGTGGAAACCGAGTTCTTTAGTGAGTGGAACTCCGAGTTCAGCCATACAAGCTTGCATGCGATCATCTGATCCATACAATGCTGGATACCTTTGTATACACCGATCTTGCATCTTACTCAAAGCCTTAGCCAATGGATAGCTTATCGCAAACCCACCTCCACCATAAGCCATACCATACGAGAAAAAAATGTTCTGTAAATGAGATTCCGACAAGCTCCCAATGTAATACATCTGCTCATGGTCGTACTTCCTCAACACTCTAATTAGATTGTCCGTGACGAAAATCGTGTCGTCATCACCCATCACGAACCACCTCACATTCTTTGGACCTAAACGCAGCGTTTCGGAGACTATTCTCGAGATCCGTAACGCAGAACGTTGCCCTTGCTTGTTCGTGTAAGGAAAAGACGCAGTTCCACCGGAGATTTTCACCGGTGGAAGAAGACTATCATCATCGTCATCTTCGTTGCGGCTTTTCTTCACTTCTTTGTCTAACCAAACGTAGCCACGCATGTGTTTAGGTTTATACCAGATCTTGATATACTCTTTCCTCTGTTTCCATAGCTTCGACGACGCAGCGATCCCAAACACAACGTGTTTGAGATCGGTAAGCTCATTCACCACCGTATCTTCTTCTTCCTCCTCCCAATATCGCCGCCGTGAAGCTACGGAGGAGAAAGATGAGACATTTGAGGAAACGTTGGTGGAGAGAGCAGAGACGGTGGAGAAAGGAGTGGAATCGTCACAGGAACGTGAGGTAGAGACGAGCTTAAGCATGTAGATAATGTAAGTGAAGACAATGAAACAGATGAGCCAAACCATTAGTTTTGGACCGGGTCGGGTTAAAGACCACATTCCGGGTATAGATGTACTTGATGAGCTCCGATCCCATATTGGTTTCTCCGACGAATCTTTCTGGTTGCCTTTCATTCAATTGGTTCCAACACAAACCTAAAGAAAAAAAATCTAATTTTGTGAAAACAAACCCTAGTTTTCTTCTAATGTTGGGGTCTGTTTTTGAAATTCGGGAAAAGGGAAGGAAACAGTGTTTCTCTAAGTTCTTGATTCGTAACCCAGAAGAGAAAGAACCGAAAAAATTGGATCTTTCTTTACCAAAAAGAAAGATGAATGTAAATGAGACTGTTGAATATCCGAGAAATCGAGGGAAAGCTCGAGAAATTAAGGGAAAGACAATGCGGATTTTTTTTTTGGTTTTGGACAGAAAGAAAATGAGAGAGAAGAGAGACAGATTAAAGGTGAGAGAGAACGCAATACTTTCCCCACTAGAAAACTCCATAAACGCAAAAAACAAAAAGTATATATAAAATAAAAGAAAAGGAAAAGAAGAAAAAATTATTAAAATAAATGCAAATGGCGTTGTTGTCTTTACTTTTTTTGTAAATAAAATAATATTTCTGTTGATATTATAAATAAATATCTTTATACAGTAGTTTTCAAGTTTATTTTTGGTGTTACGTAAAACTAAAAAGGTTTATGTTTAAGTGTGTTTTTGAACCACAAATAAAAAAGAACTAAAAGGTTTTGCGTGTGTAGAAAAGACGAGCGGTCGGATGAATAAGTATGGGTCCCACTCTTACTCACCATCCCACGTGGGCCATTGAGAACTATCTACGTGTCATTTTCTGTCCTAAATTTAAAAGCCAGAGCGACGTCGTTTCGTAGACTCGTTTTTCCACCAAAATGGGCTTATTGCATTCACTGCCTTTGTTTCAGTGGTGGTGACGTGGTCTTTTACAATTTGATGCTTTAAATAGTTAATATTTTTTGAGATGTGGTTTCTCAGAAATTACAATCAGTGTAAAACTTGTTAGGAATACTATCTTCCAAGTTACAAGATAAATACAATACTCCTATATTTTAAGTAAGTTCAAATATACTATCGTTGTTAGATTATTGAGTAGATTCAGAGTCAAACTCCACGTGTTTGTGTAAATTTATTTCACCTAGATTTGCTTTTCTTTTTGGAATAATAATGGGTGTTAGATTTGGTTATTAGAAATTTGGAAATCTAGATAGATACTCATATGCATTGATGAAGAATGTAAATGCTCATATTCATAAATAGAAATTCATTATTACAGTTAGTGTAACAATGATAAAATAGAAATATTACTAATGTAGGTTTTAGCATATTTTTAGTAAATTAACACTTTAGATTATTCAAATTTATATCCCCTTGACCTGGAGGGTTAAACTATTAATTGTAGAAAATGTGAATCTACATATGTGTTTCTTTTTTAAACAATATGAATCCATGTTATAAAAAAAACAATAAATGTTTGTTCTAAAAATATCTTCTTCTCTTCTTTTCTTTTTTTGCCAACTTCTGAAAGAAATAAAAAAATCCATTTTGGATGTATTAGTTCAGAGTCAACTTATATGTATGTAGTAACACAAATACTGTATATATTATTATTTTGTCAACTGTCAACTATCAATAGTTGTACATGTATGTGTATAATTTAATAGCGTTAAAATGAAAAGTAAAAACTTTAACTTTTGGATTAAAAATTGACAAATATGAGAAACTACAGTGTTTTCGACTAAAAAAATCTGAAACTATAATGATAACTGCTTTTGTTGTTGTTAAAGAGGATGATAGATAATTGCAATTACTAGCTACTCTTTTGGTGTTCGACGTTTGTAATGCGCAGCTATAAAAGTGTAGTTGGATTTGGAAGATTTTTGTTCAAACTTCTTCCATCACCAAACTGAATAAAAAAATTCATAAGAAGACGATGGGACTCTTTGTTTTTGTTTTAAATTCAATAATTAAGAACTAAAGAATATAAACGAGAGGGATTTGCTCCATTAATTATTGTATTACTACATTCTTCTTTGGATTCTTGATTGATACTGTTTCTGTCGTTTTCTTAATGACTTAATCTTAAAAATAGAATTATGGAAAATAATAATGTGTACCTACTCTATATTCTCTAATTATTATACTTGGAGATGTTTGGTCCTTCCCTGCATATGGATAATCATATTCTATGTCCACTTTACATGATTTGGTTTATAAAAATTGTTCCCTACTAAATTATTGCTTTTATTTTTAGTTAGCAAAACACTTCTAGGTTAGTGTTTGATGGATCTAAATTGGGCCAAGGCCTATTAGCTTTGATTAGAACATTAATCTCATTATCGAACTTCAATTACACAGAATAGTCCAACAAGTTACTACTGAATGGAACCAGACAACTTTTTGCTAGATGCATATAAACTACATTACTACAAAATTCATTTGATCATTATATAATTTACATAGCACACATGAAACTTAGAAAAAAAACCAAAACCAAAAGTGATCGACTTATATACTTAAAACAAACAGCATCAAAACCTTCATTATCTCTACTAAACATATAACAAGGCTATGGCTAAAGAATCAGTTATTATTATAACTATCAGAGAAGAAAACATCTCATATGCAACTAGCCATCTTCATCGCGGCTAGACCATGATTGAAAAAGGGAATACATGAGCAGTGGACCGATGAATGGTGAAAATGGTGGTGGTCTACTGAAGGCAACCAATGGCTCTACCGTCTCTTCAATCTTCTTTATTGTTTCTCTTTCGCTACGGTTCTCATTTCCAAGTTTCTTTGGTACTATGGTTCTCACAACTTTACCTGCTTCTCATAAAAAAAAAAACAGAGTCGCTATTTTCTTTTTTTTCAGAAACTAAAATCATATGAAACTGTGGAGCATTAGATACACTGAATTTTACCGTTTGGTCCTGAGACCGAGAAGATCGGTTTGAGTTTTTCTATAAGAGCAGGAAAACGCTGCATGAGGTTAGGATCTAAGTTGGTCTCTTTCAATAGCTTCACCTATTTGTAAAAATCATCAAGCAAAGCAAGAATAGTATAGAGTAACATATCAGATCTCTCATCTCTGCAACATGAACTTCAAGAATTGATTGTTTCTACAATACGAATTAAGAAGTCATCAAGCAAAGGTAAGCAAGAACGGCAGAACAAAAAAAATTATACAACTCATGAATTTAATATTTTTAGTAATCTAACCACAAGATCAATTAGCGTTAAAACAATATATAAACACAGTAAAGGTTGTAAGAAATCAACACTAAACACAAGCACAACATTAATCGTGTAATTTAAAAGGAGATTTTTCACTATTTTGCTATTGTTTAGGCTAACAAGGTAATTATTTAGTTAAAATTTGCTTCGAGTTAGATAGTATTGATATTGATGGGAAAATTATAAAAGACAATACCGACTGAAAAAAACAGAAATTGTCATAGAGATTAACGTTCAAGAGGAAGATGGCGATACTTACCAATTACCAAAAACAGGGCAAAATCAAATAAGTGTCTCGCTTTCTCCGTTTGGAAGAGCTTTTTCTTCAGTGTAGCCTGATCGCATAGTTTTTTAGTTGGACAAATCTAAAGACAGAGGAAGGTTTGAGAAGGTCCGGGACTAGTCTAGGTTACTTACGCTATTTTATTAAAATAGCCTCACATTGTTCCATTATTTCTCAACTTGCCCCGTATTAAATAGCATATATTTTTCCAAACAGATCCAGATATAGCAAAATGTGTTGCTAAATATTGTCTCTTTTTTTTTCTTGTTAGAAAATAAATTTAATGTGTAATATATTTACGTGCTTCTATGCCAGTACAATTAATATAGTACCTACGTATTAAACTTTTATTTTCACCGTCTACACATGCTTTTAGTAAATATTTTTTAATTATCTGAATCTAGGTTTCGGAAATATCTAGTTATATCACTTCAATTGCATTCCCATAGTCTCCGAATTCTTATTTTTTTTTGTTTATAAAGGTTTACTCTCACCGAATTATTACAGAGGAATAAACTTCACTTGATGTTACGAAATGCAATAAAATGTCGAATATTTATTTATACATATGAATGAAAAGATCAATATATGGCCCATATAGATACTAAATGCAAACTTAAATCCACATCCGTACGTACGTACATATAAGTAACTAATGTACAGAGATCTAGATAGGGATCTCTACAACTATAATAGTAAACTACATATGTTACGGTAAAATCATCATTAGAACACCATACATGCCCTAGTTTTATAACTTCATTTCATTCCTTTACTTATCACCGAACAAGTATCCAAGAGATGAACCTCCACCAGGAACCGATTTCACCTTCGTCGTTGGGCGATCCTGAAATTTCCATTACTTATATCTATCTTCTATTTGAAAAGTAAAAAAAAAAAAAAAAAGTCTAAAGTAGATAATCAAATTAAGAATATATAAGAAGAAAAATAGAGACATACGGTGAGGAAGTTGCCGGAGTTTTGCCCATGTGCTCTTTGGTAGTTATTGTTATTTGAGATCTTTGGCTTTTCGCTAGCTTTGTCGTCGTCGGTAGAATCTACGCCGTACGGTGGTTGAGGCTTTGGGGCAGCCGGTGAAGTTTTCTTTGGAATCTCATTGTCTGACCCGAAAAGATAACCTACCGAGCTTTGTCCGCCGCCAAAGCTCCCACCTCTGCTCATTGTCCGATTGGCTGGCTTGATGGAAATGCTAGTTGATTGACTCGTTTTGTATGACAGCTTGATCAAGAAATGCTGATTACTTGATAATTAATTATTAGAGAGAGAAGCTTAAATAGATAGAGACTCATGTGGACGATATTGTAATCACATAAATAGATTCAATCATTTAAATGATGAGTTTTGATAAGGTTTTTATCACCTTTAAAAGAGAAATACTGAAATAGTGAGAGGGTTTTCTGTAATGGAATGCACTAAAAACTAAAAAATAACTCTTCAATCAAATATTAATTCCTTAATTAAAAATCATAAAATATTCAATCTTCTATATGTCATGACATGTAAATAAAATTGAGAATTTTATTTTTAATGTATTTTTTTTTTCTATATATATCGGTTAAATAGAATAAGAGCTTTTACAAAATTTCTTATATATAATTACATAAGCAGTTAGAATCAATTACTACTAGATAAATAATATAACTGTAAAAAACTATGGTTTGGCTAAAACAGGCAGAGTGACAACTGACAAGCAATATATATAAAAATGGTTATCATTAGATTGAAACATGCGAATAAAATATCCCCAACTCTTGACTGCTGCACAAGAATCTCGAAAAGCATCGAACAACCGTTCGCATAAATTGTATATTATATAACCTTTTTTGTTTAAATGATGGAACCTTACAAGTATATAGCTTTGTCCACTACGATCATTTGGGTTGGAAGGGCACTGGTAGGACATCTCTAGTAGCTGCCATTCCATTAACTATATTGTTATTTGTTTATAATCAAGTCGATCTTCTTAAATCTTAATAATTACTAACGTTTTTGTAGGTAGGTGTGTACGTAATTAGTTAATTGCACCTAATTACTCTTTATAAAAAGCCACTTTAACCTTTGATTGCTCGAGTTTTGATACATTAAGCTACCACAAGTGCAAATTAATAAATATTAAAATAAAAACATTTACTTTATTTTATTTTGTTTTTCTGTAAACAATATATAATTATTAAGTTTTTGACGTTTTTTCCATAAATAAAACTTATTAATTCTCTAGTCGTGACATATCAACAAATTTGTCCTCCAAAGTTTCTACTACACTACACATCATCAAATGCCTCTCTTATAATTTCTCAAATAACATATAGTGGATAAACTAGGTTATACTGTTCTCTTCTTATAAAGCCTATCTAAAATATTAGCAAGCACTCGATACAATTTAAAAGTATCTGGTAAAGAAAATTGTTGAATATGATTTTGCACTGGCTAGCTTACCGCTAAACGGATAGCCACTAATTGGATATTTCTTATATATGGGCCTGACTTTCGATGAATGTGGCCTGACATTAGAAATGTTGGATCGAACTAGCCATTTACTAATTCGGTTCATGTAAAACCTATCAAAAAAAATTTCCAGCCAGAAAAAAGGTATACATATTTGTTTTCTTGCAAAAAACGCTCTTCACATTTTAGACTAGGAAAACGTTTACAATGAAATCGACGATTACTTTCCGTGCAAAAACCTGGAAAATATAAGCTATAGTTTAAGTCAGTAACTCATTCTTAAGATTTGCGAGTAAAAAGAGAAAATTAGTTTCGACCTAAGTTTGGCATAATGGATTGTATAGAAACTGATATTTGTTCTTTTACAAATATTAAACAGTATAATATTAAATAGTTCTTGTCTCTCTTTATCTCTCGTGCACTCCACCACTTCGATCAAATTGCTTGGTCGGTTGCTCCGAAATTTCCCGTGACATGTGAATTTCTTTTTTCCCCAATTATTAGTATACCAACCCCACTTTCGTTATACAAAATAGTACATTTTTTACAAAAGAATCAAGATTCTATATCTGTACAAAGTGTCGTTAATTACATTATTCCGTTATGTTTGTTATGTACGTTTATATGCACGTATAGCCCATATATGGCCATATTTCTATAGAAGAAAACAACAAAGAAATAATCGAATTCTTTTTTTTTTACAAAAATAAAACGTAAAATCTCTTTACAGTGTTGAGTATGTCGAACAAATTGCATAGCCGTGTATTATACAATATATATGGAGAGTAAAGATGAAGCATGTTGATACTTGATATGTTGGCTGTACTTTAATCAAAATAATGACTGAAGATAAAGATAATTACAAACAAAATAGATAAAGAAAAACAAATTATAAGAAGGATGAGAAGGTAAAAAAGATATTTATCAAAAAAAAAAAGATATTTATGGGTTCATGATATATATTGCTGAGGCTAGCTCACGGATAATGGGCAGAGTAATCGTGGCGTGCAAGCAGACATAAAAAGCAGCCATCAGTAATCTGTATCACTAACGGTCCCTTTTCAGACAATTCATATATAATCCCACTTAGAAAATGGTAGTTTCTAAGTTATCAGATTCATCCATCACAAATTTACTGGGTATTTTAGGTGTATGCATGATCTTTAGACACTGTTGATATATATATAGGCGATATCCACAAGATATAAATATAATCATATTTTTAAGGCATAGAGTGTACACAAACTCGGATTTGGAAGAACCGGCATTATTAAACTAATCAAACTTGACAATTATTATAGATTTTCGTTAACATTATTTCTCTACATGTAGTTTACATTATTTACTCTCAGTTTTAGTGTATCTCTATTTATTTTTCTTCTTTTTTGTTTTGTTTTCTTTAAATCCACTGGTTCCCTCGCGTCTGTTTAATTTGTTAGATCCAATTAGATTTGATTAGGTTAAAATTAGTCCATTAGGTTTAGTTTGGTGTTCTTTTTGACTTTTGAGTTTTAATAGGTAGACAGGAGGGGTTAATTAGTTAGAGATATTGACCAGGAAGCTTTAGTTAGAGATAAATCCTCTTGAGTCTCAACGACCAATACCTTATATCATTTAATATAAATATTCACATAGGCTCATGTGCATGTACGTCATAAGATATTTTAAACCGTTACAGAGTTTGGCCTAATTAACCCATATTGGAGAAAGTATTATGTATATATATATACCAAAATCGCTAATTAATACCTCTTTATAAATTATAATCGAAGGAGATAAAGTAGTTTAAATATAGTCCTCCCCTAACCGGCCAGTTGAACCAAACACAGTCCTAAAAATCAACGGTAGGTCGTTTGTTATGTATATAGTTTATTTATTTTATTTTATTTTTATTAAAAGGCATTATATATGTTATACACTTAGAGCATGTACATTAGTAGACACTCACATGGGTCTCTACAAAATTTAAAAATAATGTTTTAGACTTTTAGTTAAATAAAAATAATGCACCAATAGAAAATATACATTATAAAAGAGAGTATTTTCCACTATTGAGAAAATCTCTCATTTTCCTTCCATGTGTTATTTTTCTATTGATCATTTTTTTTAATTAAAACATTATTTTTAAAGTTTTGAGAGACTAGAGTGCTCTAATAGGTTAAGTTCTAAAATTGAGGAAAGGTTCGATAAGGTGGGTGGGAGTGACTCACCAAGGACTAAACCATAGTCGAAGGAGATCGGAAGCCCGAGCTGTAGATGTATAGTTTATTTAGCCAATAGAGTTAATTACTTTACATCATCTATATTCATGCCAAATAAGGTAGCTGTCTCTAGTTTATTTAGCCAACATATTTCAGAAGATTTTAATTATGAGATGTTATTTTTGATGACCACTTTTCAAAATACAATCAACTTAAAATACACGTATTGGGTTCCCGTAAGTTTTTGTATTTTTTGCCTGTATTTTTGAAAATAAATGAAACGTTTGTATTTTTTTTATAAATTACGCATAAATTTATGTTACTCTAAAATTTAGAGTCTAAATATATCTTTGATTCTTTATCAAAATTCTATATAACTTTTTTCACAAGATCTTTTTAACTAAAAGCATAATCTTTGATCTGAATGGATATTGATATGTTTATTAACCTGGGGGTAATTAACGACATTCTAAAAAAAATAAAAAAATTAATAGTTATTCTTTAGGGAAAAAATGAAAATTTAATAGATGGCGGAGGAAAACATAATCTTCAACGTAAGTCGCAAGTGCGCTCAAATTGGGGAAGTTAGAAGTACCATCCTACAATGATGGTTTCAAAGTCAAAGAAGTTAGTGGTAGCATTTTCAAAATTTTGTTGCTCATTCAATTGAAACTTTACCCAAAAGTGTTAATAATAGTGGTCTGGTTGTGTTTTAAAGACGATAACGTTTCCTTGTAAGGCAATAAGGCATAGTTGTATTTAAGATTATTTTAATATAAAAAAAACAAAACCCTTTAAAAACGCAAATTATCGATAGAGGATTATTTTGTTTAATGATTCATAATTCAGTCTGCTATAAACTTAGAAAAAATATTCTACTCAGACTCAAGTTCCACTACGGTTTATGATTGAATAACATTCTCTAAAATATTCCATATTTTATACAACGTGTACCATATATATACAAAAGCTTAATTAATGCTAGTATTAAAATCGAACTATTTATGTTGGCCCCTTATATAATAAACTCCTCCTTTCATACAAAAAAATCCATTTTCATTTCTCCTCCAAAAAATCCGATGAAGCCAGCGTTGTGGCTGATAAGAAGAAGGAGGAGAAGGAAACCGGCGATTCATAGATACATATATTCACGTGACATTTGTTGGCCAGTTTCTTGTTGGGACATTCATTTTCTATGTTTCTGTTCAGTACATAAGTTGTTTATAAATAAGTACCACACATTGAAATTGTGATTAAAAAATTAGAATTACTATGTGAAATTTGGGAGACTTGAAATAACTCGAGGGCCTTTGAAAAAAAAAATATATAATTGAGCTTTAAGAGTCAGTTTCTTTAATTCTGTGTTGTAGTAATTAAAGCTATATATGTATTCGAATAAAGCTATTTATTAGAATGCGTTACTCTAAAAGTAGAGGGCATAGACTAAGGTGGTGGTTACGCAAAGACAACAAATACAAAATAAATGGGTGAAGTTAGTGGGGATTGTGCGACACTGTGCGACACTGTGCGACCCATGCTTTGTTAGGAACATCTCACCCGTTCCTTTCTACTCCAAATCTGAGCCACATGATTCTTTTTTGGGCCCATAGGCAAAAGTAGTTTTTTTTCCTTGGCCCACAATGAAAGCTTCTCAAGTTTTTTCCATTGGTAAATTTACAAAATTTGACTTGTAAGCTAATTTATGAAAATATTGGGTAGGAAGAGAGTGATTATGAAGTGATAGAGCCATTGCCTTCTTACGGACGAGGGAGAGACACAGATGGTGGAAGATTCATCAGTCTGCTTTTCGGTTCAAACTTAACCGACGTGGTTATCACCGGTTAGTATCGAATAAACCATAATATCCGAAAATTACACCATAGTGAAACTGATTTTAGTTCAAAATTGCAATTCTTGAATTGAAAAGGTGAGAATGGGACAATTGATGGACAAGGAGAACCATGGTGGGGAAAATTCAAAAGAGGAGAATTAAAATACACAAGACCTTATTTAATCGAGATTATGCATTCCGATGGTATCCAAATCTCCAATCTCACTTTCTTGAATTCTCCTTCTTGGCATATTCACCCGGTTTACAGCAGGTAAAAAAAATACTCACCCAGTTTAACCATTTCCGTTATCAAATTATAAGCTATTAAAACTTTGTGTTTGTTAATTTCAAAATGCAGCAATATTGTTATCCAAGGTTTGACGATATTAGCACCGGCCACAGTACCAAACACCGATGGAATTAACCCAGGTACTAAAATCGTACCGATAATTTTTAAATTAACAATAACCGGTGGTTTAAATTTCGTTTACCGGTTTATATCAGATTCATGTACCAACACGAGGATCGAAGACTGTTACATTGTTTCCGGAGACGATTGTATCGCCGTGAAGAGTGGATGGGATCAGTACGGAATCGCCTACGGTATGCCTACGAAACAGCTCTTGATCCGACGGCTCACATGCATTTCCCCTGATAGCGCCGTGATCGCTCTCGGAAGCGAAATGTCCGGTGGAATTGAAGATGTTCGTGCTGAAGATATCGTCGCCATTAACTCTGAATCTGGAATCAGGTATGTTGTAATTTACAAAAATTAACCGGTTTGGTTTAGTTAACAGGATATTGAAATTTTAATTCGCAGGATTAAAACAGCGATTGGACGAGGAGGATACGTGAAGGATATATATGTAAGAGGAATGAAGATGGAGACGATGAAGTATGTGTTTTGGATGACCGGAAGTTACGGTTCGCATCCTGACGAGCATTATGATCCGAATGCTTTACCGGTGATTGAGAATATTAATTACCAAGACATGGTCGCCGAGAACGTGACGATGCCGGCTCAATTGGCTGGAATAACCGGAGATCAGTTTACTGGAATTTGTATATCTAACGTGACGATCACTCTTTCGAAGAAACCTAAGAAAGTGCTTTGGAATTGTACAGACGTCTCGGGTTTTACAAGTGGTGTGACTCCGGAGCCGTGTCAGTTGTTGCCGGAGAAGGATCCGGGGACGATTGTGCCGTGTAATTTCCCGGAAGATCCGATTCCTATTGATGAAGTGAAGTTTCAACGTTGCTCATCCAGAAGATGGAATATGTGAAGATGTAAAACGTTTTCTCTTTTTTTTTTACGAATACATTTCTTGTGTTATAAGTAAAACGTGTTATCTAATGAAACATATTTTATTGAATAACAGAAGAAGCTTCTTCAATGGAAAAAAACTGATAATAATCTTTAAAATACACGTAGATTTTACATATTTTTGATTATTTGAGGGAAAACAAAACAGAGGCTTATCAGGATAATACCTAAGTAACCAAAGGCTTACAAAGGCTTTTGTTTAAGAAACAAGTAAAATAAAACAGACAACTCAGTTGCTTGCGAGGGAAGGTTCATTTCTTTGATTCATTTGGATCATCTTTTGATCCCTAGGCCATATGCATGTAAGACACAAACAAAGCTCGAAAAGGTAACGCAGAGAAGAAAAGCAAGTCGTGCCACCTCTATATTGTTTCCGGACAATATTGTCAATGATCCGTTGGTTCTTAAACTGCTTTTGAACCATGACCGCTTCAACTGTGGATTTAAAATCAAGTTTTTAAGTCAATATTCAGACGACAAGTGCAGGTGTCTATGTCATGATCTAAACTTACATGGAAAGGGGGCATATTGATCTGGATGGTCAAGATCTGAGTGGGTGCGTCTTAGATCAGGATAAATAGGCTACAAATCAACAAGCGTAGTTATCAGAAAATGAAAAAACAAAAATCTCAGGGAGACAGAAAGCAGACCAAGAAAGAAACCCTGTTGTAGCCTTCAGGATTCAGAGCTTCCAAACTCTTTGAAAAATCGTGGTGGTTGTTTAAGTTGAACTGATTGATATTGTAAATAATCATATTTGGTTGTTTCCCCTGTGATGTCTGTAATAAGAGATTTAGCCACCATGTCCGCTTTAAGATAAAGACAAAAACTACTCATGTAAAAAACCTAAGAACACACCTTTCTCGTTTCTCGAGTAATAATATTACGCCCTTTCTCTGCTGCAATATTGGCTAAATTTCTTTTAACATCTGCAACGACTTTATCCGCGAAATCCCACTCGGAACTGCAAACAAACAGTTTCTGTTCAAGATGTAATTAACTAAACACTTTGAGTCAATCCAGACATTTGAGTGACGATCTTCAAAGCTTTCTTCCATTTCTTGATCTTGGAATTAGTAAGCTCAATTTTCGCCTCACTGACTTCTTTAGCAAGCAAAGATTTTTGCAAAGCCAGAAACTTTTCCCCAAACTCTCCGCTCTGTTCCTTAACGCTTGAAACCTCCACCATATGGAAGATGGATATGACGGCTTTGAGCTTCTCCGTCTCTATGCATTTATTGATCTCCACTAGCTCGTTCAAACACCAAACTGACTCGGCGTAGCTCTGGGAGAAGATCACAATCGCATCCTTGAGTTTCGGATGTGTCCAAAGAGATTATTGATCCGTTGTCCAACCAGTTTGTCGTCGGTGAACACATTCCCATTGGCATCTATTAACTTTTGTCTGAGAAGGGTTAAGAATCTGTGCCGTTCGTCTTTTCCCCGGAAACTGATGAACACTTGATCCTTTTTGTAATTCGTATTCTCCATTTCAAACACACAAGTTTGGATCTGTTTGCTTGTTTGAGAGAGTACAAAGTTTGAGAGTGATAAAGAAAAGTCAACCAAACAATCAAGAGTCTATACTTTTACTAATACTACTAAGCTTGGTTACTTAAATACTGAAAATTTTAATATTATGTACCCATCAAACTTTGACCCACCTCATGTTTCACCATCTAACTTTCCTAGGAAACACCATTTACATATATGATTTTTTTCTCTCCTTATTTAGGAAAATATGTAATCTAGTTGGACAATAAATGTTATACACATGCTATCCTTATGTTTTATATCCTAGTCAAACAACCTAACATGGTAGAGAAGACAAAGTAAGATAATTTCGGTTACTAAAAATCTGTCGTTATACAGAAAATTATATATTATAAGAATGTGTTGTAATAAATCCTCTATCAAAAAAAAAAGAAGAAGAATGTGTTTTAATGTTACATGGATGTTAATCTGAAATCTCCAGAGTTTTTTGGTAATAATAAAACATTAGATTTGCAATCAATTGCTGAGTCTTTCTTTATCATATGTCGTTTTGTCAACCAATATTTTGTTGGAACTAATTTTCGCGGTCCCTACATCTTTCTATGTCTTAGTCATTTTGAAAAAATGATATGTTATTATATATATACTATATGATAACGTGGTACAAAATTGGACACTAATTGGATCCATATGTTTAATAACTAGGATATATGTTACGGCTTATTCTACTTGGGGCCAGAGATCTCACTTTACTTGCAAGGGGAAATATTTAAATTCATTTAACAAAAACTATTTTAAATTCAGATTTCACTTTGATATAAAAACTTCAGATTTACACTACAAGAACAAAAAAAGATTATTTCTAACAAAATTTATTGACAGATTCGTCCGTCGAAAATTATTCATGGAATTTTGACAGATTTTCAAAAATATTTTAACATTTCTTGGGTTATAAGTAAAAACGTTATAAAAATGGAAATTATTTTATTGAATAACAGAAGAAGCTTCAACGGAAAACAAAAAGAAATAATAAGCCTCTAAATACATGTATATTTTCTTACAAATCCGTCCATATTTTTGATTATCTGAGGAAAAACAAAACAGAGGCTTAACTTGATACCCAAGTAACAAAATCAGAAATGGCTTTTGAGAGTCTTGTCTTCAACTGATTCCTACTCAAAGCATGTGTTTCTGCAAAATTTGTATATAATCTGTCATTGTCAGTGTATATAATAAAGTATAAATACTTGGAGCATATTGATTATTTAATGTGGCAGTCATATCAGACCATTATTCAGATTAATTGGACTCTAATGCCAAGGCCAGAGAAGGCTCTTCGAATCTACTGACACCTGAGGGATTCAATGCAAAACCCTGCAGAGTAAGAATAATTAAGGAATATCATGAGAAGCCAGAAAAGTTTGCTTGAGATTAAGAGAAGAAAATTAGGATTGGGGAGAAACCTCTGTAAGGACTTTGAATGAGACAGAACGCTGAAATCGGACAAGATTTTCATGAGAACTCAATTTTAGGAACACTAGATTAGTGTGTCCTTTAAGGCTAAGAGATACAAGATCATTGGAGATCTCTGTGAAGCCTTCAAGGTCTGTAATTTTAAGGTTTAGTACTTGTAAGAACGAATTTGGGGAGTATAATAAGTCATCATCATCAAGGGATTTGTCTGCTGTTGCTGCTGCTTCTGTCTCCTGTCGATACATCAGAGGCGTCTCTACGACAAGATTCATCTGTCTCTCCCTAAATGCAAATAGTTCCTTGACCTTGGTCACGATATCACTGACGAACACGTCATCAGTGCTGCAAAAACAAAACCCAGTAGGGAAGAACTAATGTTGAGACTAGAGTTAGAAACACACGCACACAGACACACATGCATATACAATATATTTATATACCTATGTTCATAGCTCAAACCAGGTCTTGAGGCAATGGAGAGAGCTTGTCTCCATCCGCAGATTTTATCTTCGGTATCAAGGATAGACTTATCATCTCTGCTCTTGACGTTTTCACGCACTTGGTTCTCTATCTTGAGAAACCTACAAAGAAATAATACCCATGTTCAAAATATCGCTAGGCACTAGTCGGCAGCCCGAAGTGGGCATAGGGCCTAACAAAAAAATCGGAGATTAGTTTTTTTTTATAATCATTTTTAGTGATTTTTATAAAAATAATTAATGTTATGAACGTATAATACAAATATACAATTGATAATATAGTTGATTTGCTCTTGTTTCATTAGTCTCTTTATGTATTTTGGTTTCGATTAGGGTTCAAAATCAGGAACTAGACATAGAACGAATAAACATAAATGGATTGTTATTGTAATTGGTCCCAATTTTTATTCAATTGTGTAAAAAAAAATTTGACTAATTTTTTTTATAAATAAAATCGGCTATGCGGAGATTAATCGGTTCAGCAATTAATCATTTCGATTAGACAAAATCGCGGCAGAAATCTACCGTTGAGCCTAGGCTGCTAGAGAAGAAACTTTTGAGGGTTTGAGAAAACAAAACCTTATTGAAGTATTCCACAGAACCTAACAGCACCAAGAGAATCTTTCCAGCTTGAACTGGCTCGACTAATCGCTGAGCGAGGATAGGATTCTTAAGAGAGATCAGGTCAAGAAACACCAGATGATTACTTCTCAGGGAAACGACGCCATTGATATGGATGGAAGGCTTTGGAATAAGATCTTCAAGATCAGATTTCTTAAGTTTTAAAGCTTGTAACAACGACGTTACCTCCTCCTGGAAATGCATCTGAGGCCTCTCTATGATACTAAGATCATTTCTTGGAGATGGAATTTTTTCTAACATTTTCTTGACCTCGCCCACAATTTCATTAATGAAACTTTCATCATTCTTATGTTAATGAGGAGTACCCATTCTTTCGCAAACAGAGGATAAAGCTTGCCTCCATCCCCAATCCTAGCTTCTGTTTCAAGTATTGACTTGCGGCTATTCCAATCAACTTTCTTGCGCACGTAATCCTCAGTCTTGAGGAGGGTATTAAGAAAGTAACCAGTTTGTGTTTTGACGCACTCAGGTTTGACTTTGTAGAAGACTGGAAAGGGAACAAGAGATCCTATGTCCATTTGCTTCTTGATCTCAACGAGCTCGTCTAAGCACCAGCATGACTCGGGGTACTTGTTTGAGAAGATGACTAGTGCGATACTTGACTCTCTGATTCGTTCGAAGAGTGTTGTGATTGGAGTCCCTCTAGTCTCGCACTCGTCAATGAAAACGTTGATATCTCTGATCTTCTTTAGTTTTGACTTTAGAGAGCTTACTAAGTTTTCTCTTTGTGTTTTACCCCTGAAATTGATGAACACTTGAGGCTTCCGTGATCCAGAAGAGCTCGTCATTTCGATTATGGTTGACTAAGCTTTGATTGTAGAGGAAAAAATATAGGAGAAATGTATTGTGATGTTTCTTGGATCTTAACTGTTGAAGTCAACACACCAAAATCTCTCTTCTTTTTCATAATTTTTAATTACCAAATGTCCAGATGCGGTTAACAAGTGCACATGGGTCCATTTATGTGGTAAATAATGAAGTTCAGAGCCCAATGTAACTCTGCTAAGGTCGAGCACATGAGATATTGTGTGTAAACCAAAGCAAGAAGGAGGCATGGAGCTGCGTCCTTTATCAGAGATTAATATGGTTTGTTGTCTCAACCTTATTTGGAGGGTTGTCTCTTCTCAATTTTCATTGTGGGTTAAGTGGGTCCAAACTTTTTTGATTCGAAAGGATACGTTCTGGTCTATACATGAGAACACTAATATGAGTTCTTGGATGTGGATAAAAATACTAAAAATTCGAGCTCTGGCTCGAACTCTACATAAGGTTGATGTTCGAAATGAGGAAAAAACTTCTTTCTGGTTTGATACATGGTTGGATATGGGTTGTTTATATGATAAACTTGGTTCGCGAGGTGTTGTTGATATGGGAATCCCATTGAATGCCTATGTTGCTTCAGATTGGTTAATCAGAAGACGTCACCGACATAGAACCGAGAGTTTAAAACAGATTGAAACAGAGCTTGAATCACAGAGGTTTCGATCAGATCATGGAGCATTCGATGTCTCGCTTTGGCGTAGCAAAGATAAAAAATAAGTTGTATCTATATTAATTTGAATACCTTTGTAATCTCAAGTTTTTTGTTCCTTTTAATTGTTTTGAAGAGTCCAAGTCTGCTTTTGCATTGCAATCTCTCCTTCTTGCATCTTCAACTGCTACATTAAACAAATTAGGTTACACACCTTTGAGGTGCAATTTTTATACCGTGACAAAAAGAAATCTGTCGTTATACAGAAAATTGTTTAATAGAAGAAACTATTTTAATGCTTGGTATATATATGTTTATTATGGAGTCTTTGGTCTGTTGGTCATACAAAAATAATATTGAAACCACCAAGTCTTTCTTTATCTTACATCTTTATGTCAACCTATCTTCCTTTGTCTTATTCATTATGGCCAAATATAATATATTTTGAATTGTATAATATGATAACGTGGTCTACAAATGTATACATCAGTGATCCATTTGTTTGGTAACTAGGGAATTACGCCTTAATTCTACTCACGAGCAAAGAGAGTGATTTGTTGATGTTTTAACTCTGAAATTGCGATATCAAGAAAATACTACATAAACTAAATACAATTGCAATCGTAATAATGCATAACACTGGCAGGCAACAGTCATCAATAATCATATAGTTTGGGAAATGAAAAAAACCGAGGCTTTTCTTTAAGACACAAGTAAAAAAAAAAAAAAAAAGAAGATCAGTTGCTTGCAACGGAAGGTTCATATTCTCTTTTGCCTCTCATGTAAAAAGCAAACAAAATCTTAATACAAAGTATTGCAAAAGCGAAATACAACTCATATCTTCTTCTTGATTCAAAATGTCACATTTCCTTATGATAATTTTGTCAATGGTCTGCTGAGTTACGACAGGATTTTGACCCGAGGACATTTCATCTGCCCAATTAAAACATTCCAAGTCGTTAGTCAGTATAGCCAGACGACGAAAAATTCAGGTCTAATCCCAAAGATTTGAACTTACAAGACAAAGGAAAAATCTGGTCTCTATCGTTGCGAAATGAGATGGAGCGTCTTAAATAACGACGAGACCAATCCTCAGGCACCTTCTGATCCAATGTTGGTTTTTCGACGAAGGAAGAGCAATTACCATAAGAAGACTTCAAATCAACATCCTGTGAAGTCATATTCATAACTCATAAGCCATAAGCATAAATATCAAGAACTGAGGAAATTCAAAGAGTGACCTTATTATAGTCCTTGAGTATGTGAGACATCATCTGTTTTTTCTTTCCTGCAGAGTAGATGATCTTTTTCTTAGCGTCTTGTTCAATTTTTTCCCAGTTAGTGAAGATCAATGAAGGTTGATTCTGCTCGGTCATCATCTGAAGAGCAAGCCAATTTGTAGCTTTTTCTACTGACTCATTTCCTAGTGTATCCAAGCTTTGAAGAGAGTTTTCACGAGACGAATTCTTGAAACTGTTGTCACGACTCTGCATCGAGGAGATAAGATCTTTCCATGCAGGGCCAAACATGAAGCCTTGACGACAAGATCTTTCAATATTCAGAGCTTCCAATGTCTTTGACAACTGGAGGAGCTTGTTTAAGTCATCAACATCGAACAAAGTCAGACTTGTTGCTTCTCCTTGTAACATCTGTAATTAAAGATTCAGCCATCTCTAATTTAAGACCAAAAAAAACACAAAAAATGCATATATATGTCAATAAGAACTAAAATACAATACCTTAGTCGTTTCTGGTGTATTATTACTCCCTTCCTTTAATGCAATATCTGTTAAAATTTTATTAACCTTTCCCACGATTTTCATTACGAATTCCAACTCTGAAAGTGAACTGCAAAACAAAAAGTATTTGATATAACACTTTTGATCATTCCTTAAATCAAACACGCACACACACACACACACACACACACCTTTTCTTATCATAAGTCAATCCGATTGATCCGGCAACGAATTTTAAAGCTTCTTTCCAAGTCTTGATGGAACCAGGATGCTTGTTCTGTAAAGCTACAAACCTTTTCCCGAAATCTCCAGTCTGGTCCTTGACGTTGGAAGGTTTCACCTTATAGAAGATTGGTATGACGAAGTCAAGCTTTTTGGTCTCTAAGCATTTCATGATTTCCACGAGCTCGTCCAAACAGCACCGTGACTCCAAGTAGCTTATGGAGAAGATGACGATCACTATCCGTGAGTTTCTGATATATTTGAAGAGTTTTCCCACCGGCTCTCCGGTAGCATCATTGTCCATGACCACATTCACGTTGCTAACTTTCAAATGATGAATGAGATGTGGCACTAATTTCAGTCGCTCGTCTTTGCCTCGGAAATTGATGAACACTTGAGGCCTTTTCTCCATCTCGAACACCAGTTTGGATCTATTTGCTCGTTAGGGGCCGGGAATACTAATTCCAAAACCAAATAGTTTCTAAAAACCTAAAAAGTTGGAGAATGATAGATAAAAAGTTAACTGAAATCTTTGGCAAAAGCTTTTGTTTTATTGACAATACGTTTGGTTTATATAGATACAAGAATTTCCTTTTTGTGATAAGACTAAATCTACTTGTGTATATACAATCAATCCAATACCCCCCCCTCAAGTTGGCGGTGCGAAATTTCGAACGCCGAACTTGGACATAAGATATTCGAAAGCCGGTCGCGGTAGAGCTTTAGTAAGTATGTCGGCAACCTGCTGCGTTGTAGAGACATGTTCCAACGTAATAAGTTTATCTTGATAGGCGTCCCGGACTTGGTGACAATCGGACTCAATGTGTTTAGTCCGTTCGTGAAATACCGGATTGGAAGCAATGTGAATGGCTGCCTTACTATCACAATGTAAAGAAATAGGACGAGAGTGAGTGAAACCAAATGTGTGAAGAAGTCCCTTTAGCCATTTCAACTCGCGAAGCATGTATGCCATAGCTCTATATTCGGCTTCAGCCGAAGATGCAGAGACCGTTTTCTGTTTCTTAGTCTTCCAAGAGATAGGCGAAGAACCCAAGAAGACAACATAAGCCGAGAGAGAGCGACGTGTAATGGGATAAGCATTCCAATCTGAATCACAATATGCCGTTAACGTAAGATCACTATCGGACCGAAGAAGGATGCCTTGAGCGGGACAACCTTTAAGATATCTAACCACACGTAGCGCGGCCTCCCAATGTGGTTGACAAGGCTTCTGCATGAACTGAGATCGAATATGTACACTGTAAGTCAAGTCCGGGTGAGTGAGTGTGAGATAAATTAGACGACCGACGAGGCGGCGATACTGGTCGGGATTATCGAGTAAAAGACCATCTTCGATGGCTAACTTGTGATGTAACTCCATAGGCGTGGAAAATGGTCGAGAACCAAGAAGTCCCATTTCAGAAATAATATCGAGTGCGTACTTGCGTTGTGATAAAAAAATACCGTCTGGTCCTCGAGAAACCTCAATACCTAAGAAATACTTTAACTTGCCGAGATCCTTCATGTGAAAGCATGAGCTCATGTAAGACTTGAAACGTTGTATCTCTGTTAAAGAATTACCCACCACAGCGAAGTCATCAACATAAACAAGAACATGCAAAATTATACCACCCTGAACAAAGGAGAATAGCGAGTAGTCTTGACAGCTTTGCTTGAAACCAAATTGTCGAAGTGCATTAGCAAGTTTCGTAAACCAGCAACGAGGCGCTTGTCGTAGGCCATACAAAGATTTGTGTAATCGACAAACTTGGTTAGGATTAGAGGAATGAAAACCTGGTGGTAACTTCATGTATACTTCTTCCTCAAGATCACCATGCAAAAAAGCATTATGAACATCCATTTGATGAACCTCCCATTGTTTAGCCGATGCAACACCAAGTAAATACCGAACGGTTGTCATCTTAGCCACTGGAGCAAATGTCTCCTTGAAGTCTACACCTTCTTTTTGACGGTTCCCAAGTGCAACAAGACGAGCCTTATATCGTTCCAAGGTTCCATCAGACTTGTATTTTAGCTTAAATACCCATTTGCAACCGATGGCCTTCTTTCCAGGTGGTAAAGTTGTAATGTCCCAAGTATGATTATCTTCTAAGGCTGTGATCTCAAACCCCATGGCATCACACCATTCTTTGATAAGTACAGCTTCTGCGTAACTACGAGGTTCATAGCCCTCGGTAATGGCAGCCATGAAGACTCGATGTACTTCTGAAAAATGCTCATCAGTAAAATAATGAGTGATGGGATAAGGAGTTGTACCTGGAGTCGTTGACAAGGAGTTTGAAGAGAAGAGACCAGGTGTGAGCGTAGGAAAGGGTGTAGCTTGTACATTGCGAGTAACATAGTCCTTGAGAAGAACCGAGGGAAACTTTTGGCGTTGTCCTTTGCCAAGAAGTTCTGGTAAGCCTGGTGTAGATGGTGGAGATTCTGGTAATACACGAGAAGACTGTGGGGTACTAGGAGACCGAGGTTCAGGTGTAACCAAGTCTGGTTGAGTTACTGGAGCCGGCGGAGGTAAAGAGACGATAGGTAGTGATATCTCCGGTGGATTTGTTTCAGAAGGTGAGACCGAAGTACTTGGATTTATCTCCGGTGTAGCAAGGGACACATGTGAAGTAGGGAAGTTAATAACCGGGAGAAACCAATCCTCATCAAAGCCAGTTGACGGAGATTCCGGCGGAGGTGTGGAAAATAGTGAAGGAGCCGGCGGAAGTGTAGAAAAGGGAAACACATCCTCTTGAAAAACAACATCGCGACTTGTAAAAAATTCATGAGATTCTAAATCATATAAGCGCCAAGCTTTCTTTCCGTAGGGATATCCGACGAAGACACAACGTCTACTCCGGGAACCAAACTTGTCCTTATTCCGAACTCGATAATGCACGTAACAAAGGCATCCGAAAGTACGGAGCATATCATAGGAGGGCCTCTTACCAAATAGTATTCATACGGAGACTTCCCTTTGAGTATGGACGTGGGTGTTCGGTTGATGAGATGCGTTGCTGCAAGGATGCTTTCTCCCCAAAATTTTATCGGTAAATGGCTCTGAAATAAGCATGCTCTAGCCACATTCAAGATATGACGATGTTTGCGCTCAACACGGCCATTTTGCTGTGGTGTATCCACACAAGAGGTTTGATGAACAATACCACATTCTTGAAAGAACGAGGTGAGACACATGAATTCTGTACCGTTATCGCTGCGAATTGTTTTGACAGATTTTCCGAATTGTCGTTCACTCATAATGCAAAAATTTCGAACAAGACGCGAGACCTCGGATTTGGCAGTCATGAGAAACGTCCATACTGAGCGAGAGAAGTCGTCAACTACAGTGAGAAAATAAACAGCGCCACACGAAACGGGTTTTCGATATGGACCCCAAACATCACAGTGAACAAGTTCGAAGCAATCAATAGTTTTATTTGAACTATCATAAAAAACCTCGCGTGTTTGTTTGGCACGGAAACAAGTATCACAACTTTTGATCACCCTAAAGTCATCTCGGGATTGATCACACTCTGGTAAAGAAAGCAAAACACCAATAGAAGGATGTCCTAATCTACGATGCAACAAAGTGGGAGACAGAGTCTTAGTTGACACTTTGTTGACACGAGCAGCCAGAACACCGGTAAAATAGTACACCCGCTCATGCTCTTCACCCGCTCCAATCAAAGTCCTCGTAAAACGGTCCTGTAAGAAGCACAAAGTTTCGGTAAATATCGCAATACAGCCAGTTTGTTTAAGTAACTTAGATACCGAGATAAGTGTGCATGTAAAATCCGGAACATATAGAGCTTCAGTGAGAGCATAAGTATTGTTCAAGATCAATGTGCCACGCTTGGTAGCACGAGAAGCTTTCCCATCGGGAAATGTAACCGCCGATGGTACAATATCATAAACATCAATCAAGATAGAAATAACTCCTGTCATATGATGCGAGGCACCAGTGTCAATGATAACATCAGTGATATTAGTGTTACCAGACAAGCGTTCCGGAGTGGTGTGGGGTCGTTGTGCTTTGAGTAAAGAGATGAGTTGAGCAATCTGGTCCTCTCCTTCGTTGTGCGAAGACGATGCCTGTGCGTTGTTAGCATGACCGCGACCACGACTTAGAGGAGGACGGCCGCCGCGTGCGTTGCTCCCACCACGTCCGTTAGTTCCGTGACCCCGAGAGCCACTAGCATTATCCTGGCGATTTTGTTCATAGCACCAGTCTGGGTATCCGTGAAGTAGGAAACACTCTGCTACATCATGTCCTTTGCGTGAGCAGTGAGTACAATGGAGTGTAGATCGATCACGAAAACGATTTCCACTCACAGCAGCAACCTGAGCCGGAGAAGAAGTTGATGTCTGAACCGAGAATCCAACGGCCTCTGTTTTGACAAGCTCCTTTGACCGAGAGGCATTCAGATTCTGTTCTTCCCAAATCACGCGTGAGTAGACCGTGTAAACATCAGGTAAGGGATCGGTGTTGGTAATGGAACTGCGGATAGAGCCAAAACGTTCATCCAAGCCAAGCAAGAACTTGTGAACACGATCATCCTCGCGTTCTTTCTCAATATCTGCAGCCGTTTCGCACCGGCAGGTTCTTGCGGTGGTGTAGTTTTGCATCTCCTCCCATATTTTTGAGAGACGGCCATAGTAAGCACTAACAGGTTGGCCATCTTGTTTGCAGTATGCAATTTCGTCCTTTAACAGCTGTCTTCGAACCCCATTACCCACAGAAAACCGGCGGCAAAGATTTTCCCACAATTGTGTAGCCTCGGGAACAAATCCAACAGTAGAACGTATAGCAGGGTCAATAGAAGTGCGAATCCAGCCCAATATTATCGAGTTTGCCGCAAGCCACTGCGATAACTCAGGATCCGCGGCTGGTTTTGGCATGAGACCATCAATGAAACTCAACTTATGTTTGGCCTGAAGCGAATTTCGAAGCTCGGTTGACCATTCAGGGTAGTTGTTTTCTGTCAGAATCACAGCGGTGATCAAGGCACCAGGGTTGTCCGATGCGTTTAGCTGATATGGGGAAGGAACCGTAGTCGTGGTCGGATTTGTGACAACGAAACCTCTGTTATTAGCCATGGAGTTGCAACGATGTTAGAGAGAGAGAGAATAGCGGCGGCAGCTTGCTGATACTGCGGCGGCGATATGTAGAAGTAGAAGATAATCGGCGGCGGTGGTTCTTTAACGAACGGTGACGGCGGTATTGCTTGGGAGAAAAGAAAAATTTAGGTCTAAATATTCTGCTCTGATACCATGAAATCTTTGGCAAAAGCTTTTGTTTTATTGACAATAGGTTTAGTTTATATACATGCAAGAATTTCCTTTTTGTGATAAGACTAAATCTACTTGTGTATATACAATCAATCCAATAACCAAATAATGAAGATTCTATTTACTAGAATATTATTACAATATACAAATATATATAATCATATAGTAGTTTTATCTAAAGAATCTGATCTAGTTTGAGGTGTTTTAAAACTAATACATTCTTACAATGAAAACAAGTTTATTGAAGCTAATGTTGTCAAATAGATAACGTTTTATCTATTAGCTGGATCCAGCTGGGTTTTCATTAAAAAATGATTGAGACAACAATTGTTTGATTTAAAAGAATTGAGGTTGCATATGTGACCAACCATATAATTTGATTTCCATTTTGAAACACCATTTCCAGATTCTCCATCCTCACTCCCACTTCCACGTACGGTTTTAATTTCTAAGAGGCTAATACCGTCTCCAACCCCAAATTGACATGACTGTTTAGGTCAATCAATGTCCGGACCAGTCATCGAAGCAATCAATGGTCCGAAATATTTTGTTCCACTACTCAACAACATAATCGCAGATTCGAAGTCCTAAGCATAAAAAAAGGGTACTATATACGTTTTCACGTAACATTCACATATAAGGAAAGTTAAAAATAATTATTATAATATGTCCACATGGCTAAAACATCTAACAATAGTTGCAAGTTGTTTTTTAATTATTTTTTGTTTTGTTTTTAACGGCGGAAACACCGATTATACTAAGGTATATAATAAATATATTTTTCCAGATGGACAGAATATCATACCTGTTATTTTCCCAAGTCAACAACAACAAAACAAACATGGGAGACGGAAATTAAAATATTGACCGAGAAATATAAGATTCAGTATTTGCAAGTTGCATGGAAAATCATTTATAAATGAGTGTTGTTGATCATCTAGATAAAAGTTACTGCAATCAGGTATTTCTTTATATTTTCTTTTTTGGCAAAATGACATGTTATATATTATGATAATTAAGATGCCTGAAAATGCAGTTTGATCAAACTTATTATCTATGAAGAACATTTGATTGGAAATGACAGAAAAAGGCTTTTGCTTGCAACAGAAGGTTGATCTCGGCAATACTCTCAGATCTTTTCTTTCTCCTCCCTTATGTACGACACAAACAAAGATCAAAACAGTACCACATAAATACAGAGCAACTTATATCCTCGTAGCGCTTCGCATTACACTTTCTCCGGCCATTATTATCAATGCTCACTTGAGTTACGGCCGGGCTTTGGACCTCTATCATTTCATCCTGACGTATATTATCATTTCTTGATTGAGACACGCCTGGGTTTTGGACCACTGTATCTTGAAGATTAGTGATGCTCACTTGAGTTACGACCGGGTTGTTTTGGACTACTGCCTGGGGTAAACTCTCAATGCTCATTTGATGTACGAACGGGTGGTTTTGGACCACTGTAGTGTCATCTGCCGATTCAAAAATCACTTGTTTCGTTAGTCAAATTAGCAACATAATATAGGTTTATGCCAAAGATGTGAACTTACCAAGTGGAGGGTAAATCTGGTAAATACTGTCAGGAAATGAGTTGGTGCGTCTATGATCATGACGAGGCCAATCTTGAGACACGTTATCATCTAATATCCATGACAGTTCTTCGTAATAGGAAGGATAATTATGAGAAAGATAGACACCCTGTAGAGTTATTTATACCCATGAGTTAGATGAGGAAGGTTCTTGAAAAAAAAAAATTTTGAGAGAAACAAGAGACACTGTTGTAGTATTCAAGATTCTTCTGTCTTTGCAGATCCAGAGCTTCTAATGTCTTTGAGAAGTGGTACAGCCTGTTTATGTCATTGATATCGAACTTATTCAGAGTTGATGCTTCTCCCTGTGATATTTGAAATAAAGATTCAACCACCATGTCTAAGTTAAGACAAGAAAGTACACTACTAAACTACATATAAATATATGTCAGAACTTATTAACCTTTGTCGATACGTATACTGAACTATTATTATTATGATTATTAGGCCATTCCTTTGATGTAATTTTGTTTAAAACATAATCAACCCTTTCAACAACCCTCTTGCAGAAATCCAACTCTGTAATTGAACTGCAAGAAAAATAAAAATAAAAAAACAAACTTTTTAAAAGAGATACACTCTTTTCATCTAACTTTGTATAAAATCCCAAATCATACCCGTTCATGTCATAACTGAGTCCAACATATTTAGCAACGAATATTAAAGCTTTCGTCCATTTCTTGATAGATTCCGGAAACTTTTCTTGCAAAGCAAGGAACTTTTTGCCGAAATCTCCGGTCTGGTCCTTAACGTGGGAAGCCCTAACGTTATAAAAGATGGGTATGGCGTAATCAACCCTCTCCGTCATCAAGCATTTCCTGATCTCCACGAGCTCCTTCAAACACCACTCTGACGTCAAGTAGTTCATGGAGAAGATGACCATCACGATCCTTGACCTTCTGATATATTTGTAGAGATTCTCGAGGGGTTCTCCGATGGCGTCTTCATCGGTGAAAACAGTCACCTTGCTTCCTTTCAAATGATGTTTGAGATGTGGCAATAGTTTCAGCCGCTCGTCTTGCCCCCGGAAATTGATGAACAACTGAGGCTTATTGTTATTTTGATCCATCCCAAACACAGCTATGGATCTATCTGCCTGTTAAGAGAGTTTATACTAATAACAAAGTTTGAGAGTGATAGAGAAAAGTCAACCAAATAATCGAGGCCAAAGCTTTAATGATATACTAGTTATATACTGAATAATTAAAGCTTTAATCATATACTAGTTATATACTGCATAATTAAAGCTTTAATCATTTACTAGTTGTATACTGAATAATTAAAGCTTTGGTTGGTTACATACTCTACGTCAATGCTCTAGAGTATTGAATAATTAATACTTAACAAATAATCATAGATAAGTAATCTTTTGCATGAAAACTTGAAATTTTTTCTAACCATTAAAACAAAACAAAAATCTTGAAAACATTTTATATAAAACAAAATACTAAAAATCAAAATTTACTCCGATCTCGACTTTGACCTGTCTCAGGTCATTCGATGAGCCCCACCATATTACGCGTTTCACTATTAAAAAGATAGAAAATAATCTTAAAAGTTGGAAAGAAACCCATTTGACAATTCAAATATTATTAGTTCAGCTTCTTGTGTTAATAGTTTAATTTAATTAAATACTACAAATATATTAAAAATATTAATGAGAAACTAATTAAGAACATGTTCTCGCTGATGTAGATGCTCTTAGAACATCATTATTGGGAGAAACCCAAATGGGTTTCTTAAGTATTTTTTTTAATATAAATATAAAATTAAGAAACTGTGTTAAGAAACTTCTATTTTTACTAGTTTATTGGTAGAATCCCTAATGGAGTTCTTAAAAAAAAAAAAAAAAAATTCATGTACGAGGGCATCTTATGCTGCCCAGACCAACTCCTCAAGACTCATATAATTACATCACTGGTTGAAAAGTAAAAAACACCCGAAAGTGGAACCAAATATTACCATGAGATAGTCATCTGGATTGTTCTCTATCACAAATCCATACAGGTAAAGAAGCTCCTGCATACAGCAAGAAGGCACATCACTCAAACAAAGGACTAGATGTGATCATTTACAAGATATTCAAGCAAGCAAACAAAATCTTTGACTGGATAACAAGCAGCCAACACCTCCCTGCCATTTTCACCGAGAACATCTACCCAAATGCACGATTTCCCATTACCAAAATCTGCTTCTGACCCACAATAGATACTGAAATATATCATCTCACCATGGTCTACAGGTGTTTCCTCCTTCACCTCAATCCGGGACACCTATAAGCATTGAATAATCAGAAAGAAACAAAGCATTAGAAGAAAAAAAAATCAGTTTGTGAATTGTACAATTGTTTCTAAGTTATAGAGATGACAACTTCAATAGAAAAATGCCGCACACCTCTGTATCGCAAGCATGGACAAGATTCCTATACTCATTCACAAGCTTAGCAACAGTATTCTTCGCAGCAGACACATTATCAACAATGAGAACCTTATCATATATTTTCTTAAGGTTTGCAAGGTCTTTTGAAGGTTCAGTGCTTTTCTCCACTTTGGAAATGGTATTCGTATTCTCATTGCTGCTTGCACTACCAGAAGATTTTTCACTTATAAGAGGTATCTGCTTTCTCTCTCCGTTATAATTCACATCCATATTTGTCTCAACCTCCAAATTCTTGCTTGGCAAAGTAACAACAGGTTCAGATTCCATAACTCCTCCAATCGATTCTTTGTTGAGTGTATCAATACTGTTACCTCTGGTCTCGAATCCATCATCATCAAGATTTCTAGCAATTTGGCAATTTCTTTGTCTAAACTTCTTTGCTTCTTCCCTCCAAGCATTTAAAGTTCCAGGAACTTGATGAGTTTCAGCTATTTGAGTCTGATTTCCCACTTTCTTTATCTTAGGAACCATCCTTACCTTGTTAGATTCTGATCTAAGTTCCCCTCTCCAGTAAACACAACAGAAGATGACCGGTGATGACCCAAATGCTGAAATTCATTACAAACTGTGGTAGTCGAATAACCAACATTTCCCTCGGCAGAAGCTACTCTCCTGAATTTCATAAAACGTTATCACCAAAGCTTGCAAAACAAACCCCACAAGAACAAATTAAGCCTAGAACAGAGCAGGTTTAACCAAGTAAAATTGTGCTTAGAACATACCAGATTAATCGATAATCAAGTAAAATTGAGCTTAAAGCAGAGAAATTTAATTAATAATCAAGTAAATTTGAGCCTAGAACAGAACAAATTAATCGATAATCAACTAAACCCTTGACAGGGAAAAAGGAAAATCAAACCTTTGAAGGGTTCTACGGCAAGGGAGGAGGAAGGAAGGGAACGGAGAAGAAGAGAAACGAGAAGAGCGAGAAACCCAGGAAGAGGAAGGAGATAAGTGGCGAAGAAGAGGGTTATTGTGAGAGGTGAGAGAAACCCCCATAGCTATAAGCGAACTTAATCGACCCAGCTTGAAAGAGAGAGTGTAGTTATCGCAGAGAGCTGATTTGAAGCAAGTGGGTCTGCCTGAGAAGGAAAGCTAGCAGAAGATTGTGGCCATCGCTCGCTTGAAGACGAAGTGTTAATAACCGTTTCTTAAGTTTCTTAATTAAGAAACGGTTCTTAAGCATAGACATGCTTTTTATTAAATTAAACAATATTTAATTATAAGAAACCTCTTAAGAAACTTGCGGTAATGATGCTCTTAGGAGTTAGTTAGGAGACACCGTTTTTTTCTTTGAATCTAGGGAAAATATGGTATACTTGATCATTTATATCCTAGTACCAAATCGTCCAAGTCTCTTATAGTTCCTAAGTCCAACAACCCAAATCAAGTAAAACGTTATTGAATAAGCACACATGGCTAAAACATCAAACAAAGTCCAGATATTCATTACAATTTTCATTCAAAGTAATAGGATATTTTCCTTGCGATATACTCAAACAAACACATGATTACTCTCATGCATTGGATTTCGAGTTCTTTATAGGGTATGAAGGCATCATTGCAATCCCACATAGTCCTGTTGAATATCCAACGTTACGAGCCATCTTTGCATAGCCAGCGTCTCCCCAATTTGTGTCCCATGAGTTTCTAACGATCCAATACTTCTGACCGTTTTCACTACCGTACCCAACGATAACAACCGCATGGTCAAGATCTGTCCCGCATGGTCCATCAAAAATACCCTTAAATGACATCAAACATGAAACACATGGACCATATAAGTTTATTGATTGTACATATATTAAAAGATTTAACAGAAAAACGAATAATAAAGGTAGGGTTTGCTATATACCGATTCATAGAGCATAAATTCTTGGGAGTGTTTGTCAATACCGACACTCACAGGCTGATGAGCAACCACTACAAGAAATTTACCGCATTTCCGACGGAATTTCCGACGGAATATAAATCCGTCGGAAATTTTCGACGGATTCCCGACGTATTTCCGATAGACATGAAAATTGACGATTCCGTCGGAAATCCGTCGGAAATTTTCCGACAGATTTCCGACAGATTTCCGACAGATTTCCGACAGATTTCCGACAGATTTCCGACGGATTTCCGACGGATTACCAACGGATTTTTGACGAAATTTGTTTTTCGGCTTGTCTAGTCATATGTCAGACTAAACCTTAGGACGAGACACGTGAAACCACAAAACCGTCGGAAATCCGTCGGAAATTTCCGACGGATTTCCGACGGATTTGTGGTTTCGTGGTCGTTTACGATCCGTTTCTCTTGAAATATGTTTGTAGTATGCTATGTTACTCATTCCAATCAAAAACTAATACCAAAAACCTTGTTATCTATCATATATACCAAAATTAGAAAAATTCATACAATCATGTTTACATGTTAGACAATGATACATATACTTAAGCGATGATTTATAAACAAAATTCATAATATTTTCTAATTTTGGTATATTTAATATGTAACAAGGTATTTGTTAGTATTTTGTCATTGAAATGAGTAACAATTCATATTACAAACATATTTCAAGAGAAACGGATCGAATAAATACGAAATTCAATTTTACTATATCAAATGTGTTAAATATGTTGCATATGAGTTTTATTATATTTTTAGATTATCCGTCGGAATCGCAAATTTCGGAAATTTCCGGAAAATAAAAAATTTCACGTAAATTAAATTTGTTTAAATTTTTCTCCATTTTTTGTGGAATTCCGCTGGATAAATCCGTCGAATTTTGTTTTATTATATTTTACTTTTTTCTTGGTTAATTCATTTATAGATGAAGAAGAAAAAGAAGAAGAAGAAGAAGAAGAAGAAGAAGAAGAAGAAGAAGAAGAAGAAGAAGAAGAAGAAGAAGAAGAAGAAGAAGAAGAAGAAGAAGAAGAAGAAGAAGAAGAAGAAGAAGAAGAAGAAGAAGAAGAAGAAGAAGAAGAAGAAGAAGAAGAAGAAGAAGAAGAAGAAGAAGAAGAAGAAAGAAGAAGAAGAAGAAGAAGAAGAAGAAGAAGAAGAAGAAGAAGAAGAAGAAGAAGAAGAAGAAGAAGAAGAAGAAGAAGAAGAAGAAGAAGAAGAAGAAGAAGAAGAAGAAGAAGAAGAAGAAGAAGAAGAAGAAGAAGAAGAAGAAGAAGAAGAAGAAGAAGAAGAAGAAGAAGAAGAAGAAGAAGAAGAAGAAGAAGAAGAAGAAGAAGAAGAAGAAGAAGAAGAAGAATTTTATTTCTTAATTTTTTATTTTAATTTTAAATTTAATTTTAATTGTAATTAAAATTAAATAATTAAAATTTATTTATAATTATAATTTTAAATCTTAATTTATATTTATTCCGAATTAATTTTATATATTAATTATAATTAATTGCAATTAATTAATATTAATTACAATAAATTAAATATTATTAATATTATTAATAAAATTTTATATCCGTCAAAAATCCGTCGGAAATATGTCCGTCGGAAATCCGTCGGAAATATGTCCGTCGGAAATCCGTCGGAATGTGTCCGTCGGAAATCCGTCGGACGATTTCCGACGGATTTGATATCCGTCGGAAATCCGTTACAATTTTTGACGGATTTCCGACGGAATTTTTATTTCCGACGGATTTTTCCGTCTGTTCCAGCGTGTTTTCTTGTAGTGAACCGCCTTCTGTAAGGAAATCTCATCATTCGGAGGCACGTCCTCGTAGCCATCAATTGTAACGATCCCGTTTGAATTACCCTACGTACGACAAACATACCAAAAACAAAAAATTGAAACTAGGTAGTGAAAAATAAGGTTTGAAAAACAAAAATAGTGATAACGGAAAGCACAAGTAGGTGAACCTTTTCCCGGTTATAGAAGCCTTCAAAACCGATGTAAGGATAATTTGATTCGGAACCAAGACCATTGTTATTGATAATGAACTTGAAAGCTACGTCCATTAGGCCATCTCCAAAACAACCGTGGTTGTCCGTGTTGCAGTCGACCAGTTCTTGCTCAGACAATGAGATCAACTCTCCTGTCACGATCTTGTTTATTCCCTCCACAGCTGCCACTGAGGAGAATGCCCAGCAGCTATCTTTCATTTAAGTTAAAATAGTTTGTTAATACATAAAAACAGGAAACAGAAATGATTTCGACAAAAGAAGTTAAACCAAACATTATTTGATTGAGAAGTGTAAAGGTGACGAATTCTTTTTCGAGTTTGCGTTTGTATTTACAATGATAAAGAATACTTAACTGTTATAATCAAATAATTTAACATATGATCAGCACACTAAAACCCTAATCGGACCAATCAGTGTATATGTAACCATACTAGTATATATACTAAAATGCCTTCTAAAGTGAATAAGGTAGTCCGAATTTCGATATTAGTAAAACACAAAATTTATCTATTTAAAACTCCGGTCCAAGAAATTATATATAGAACAAGTAAAAGTACTCACTGCAATATCCTTGGTTTTTAATCTCCGACACCGCACCTTCATTCCTCCAGTCAACTGACTCGGGGAGCTGCTCTCCATCAAGTGGGACGTACCTACGACTGATTCTTAGAGCCCTTTGTTTCGGATTAGGGCGTCCAGTGAAAAGTTTCCCATACTCTTGGACGGTAAGATCAGCAAACCGATTCAAACCAAGCCGGTAAGAGAGGTTCTTTGCATTGTGCTGGTCGATGAAACGGAGATTTTCCTTGAAGATCTGAAAGCGCCGGTCCTTCTCTCTGAGAGTATTGTTATAAGTCTTCCCGTGCTTGGATATCCACGTATGGAAGATGAAGCCAACGTGAGCGTTGCTCCGGCGACCACTGCCGGATACGACGGGAAGGTCAATGGCCGAGGACGGCGAAAGAACGAAGATTATCAAAAGAAATAGTATGGTCATGCAAGCTTTTCTGAAAATGCCCATTTGTATATTCTTATGAGATTGAAAGATGATAAGAAACAAATGAATGATAGGGTTTGTATTCATAGAATCATAGCCACCATATATATATATATGTGTGTTATACTGTTTTTTTTTTTTTTTCATCTAAAACCTTTATTAATAATTATTGTTGGAATGAAAATAAAAAACTGGGAACAACAATCGTAAATAGACCAATCATATGGAGATAAAACAAATTTTTTAGCTAACTGGTCTGCACACGTATTTTCATGTCGAGGTTTGTAGCTAAAGTTAATATCGTCGAACATCGGCTTCCATAGGTTGATTGTCTCAATGTAGTTTTGGAGTCTATGGTTGTCGTATTTTCAATTGAGAAGTCGAGTGATATTGATATTGTCACCTTCAAAGACAACCTTCTTGTATCCCAGTCCCCAAGAAGACTGTAAAGCCCATATAAGAGCAGACAATTCTGCTTCTTCGACCGTATTTCTTCCTTGAAATTTCCCCATTCCACAATGCCAGACATTTCCGTCCCTATTCCTTAATATCCAGCCAAGACCAGAGTGTCGAGTACCTGCATGATGTGAAGCATCATAGTTGCATTTGATCCAGTCTCCCTGGGGTTTTGTCCACAATGTTTGTTTAGAATTTGATTGATGGTGTACTGCCCGTGATTCAGATGGGTGTAATTCCGTTTCATCTAACCATTCTTTTGTAGACTCATGTGCCTTGGCGATTATATCAGCATGAGCTTTTGACTTATGATTAAAAATCATATCGTTACGACCATTCCATATGTGCCATAATAGCCAGAAGGGAAGGAGTCTGATATGTTGCTCAATTCTCTTATCCTCTCCTAACTGTAGTAAATAGCGAAGTTTATCTTCCAACGATGTTGATTTACTTACAAGAGTGGCACAAGGAATCCCTGATGCTCTCCAAATAGCATACGAATAAGAGTAAGTAAAATATGCATGATCTCTAGTTTCAAGATTGATGCAACATCTTGAGCAGTAAGGATTAACTCATATATGCCGATGGATAAGATTGTCTTCCGTTGCAATAGCTTTGGACGCAAGTCTCCATAAGAAATGTTTAATCTTTGGGGAGATGCGATGTTTCCATATGTTTGTCGCTATATCGGAGTAATGAGATAGAGGTGGACGAGGGTCCTCCTCGGTTATAGCCGAATTAGACGCGAGCCTATACCCTGATTTAACCGTATATGTACCATTAGGTGTATAGCTCCAGATTATTGAGTCTTCTTTACGGTGGCTGGGGAGGAAAATCTTTGTTATCAACTGATGGTCTGACGGCTCAATTATCTCTCTCATTTTCTCCATATTCCACTGATGTGTATGCTCATCAATAATAGTACTTACCGGTTAGTTAGGGTCCGCCGGATTTAATAGTAGAGGATCTTGGTGGCACAGTTGGTAGCCAAGGATCTACTCCAATCTTTGTGTCTTTGCCATCTCCTATATTGATTTGCATCCCTTGCTTGAGTAATTCACATCCAAATCTGAAAGAGTTCCAGCCATATGATGGTTTGCACCCTCTATTTGCCGAGAAAATATCGTCATTGCTAAAGTCTCTTGCTTTAAGAATTCTATAAAGTAGACTTTCAGGCCGATGAATGAGTTTCCATACCTGGTTTACTAGCAAAGCCTGGTTAAACTGGTATAAATTTTGGAAACCAAGACCTCCTTCTCTCTTGCTTCTAGTTAGCTTTTCCCAGGCAACCCAAGATATTTTCCTCTGTTCAACTGTTGATCCCCACCAAAACCTGGCTATCATATTATCTATTTCTGAACATAATTCCTTTGGTAGTTGGAAACATGTCATTGAATATACCGGCATGGCGTATGCTACAACTTTGATAAAAGTTTCTTTGCCCGTGGGTGATAGAAATCTTGTCTGCCATCCATTGATTTTATGTTGGACTTTTGTATGGATATATTGTAGCATTTCTTTCTTTTTCCGATCAAACTATTCTGGTAGACCCAAATACTTTCCTCCACCTCCCATTTTTGAAATCTTTAAGACCTTCATTATGTTCTCTCTTGTTCGTTGGAAAACTCTATTACCAAAGGTAATTGCTGATTTTTCCAAATTTACTAGTTGGCCCGAGGCGGCTTCGTAATCCTCAAATATTTGTAGTAGATTTCTGCTATTTTCTTGGTCAGCCTTTACAAAAAATAGCGAATCATCTGCAAATAAAAGATGGGATATAGAAGGCCCATTGTTGCTGAGCTTTATTCCTTTGATACGATCATCTCGTTGTGCTTGTGTCATAAGTGAACTGAGGACATCTGCACACAGAATGAAAAGATATGGAGATAGAGGATCCCCTTGTCGTAATCCTCGCTGTGCTCCGAAATGTCCATATGGACTCCCATTAACTAAAACTTAAAAAGAAACAGTTTTAATACACCTCATTATCCACTCAATCCATCTTCTATCAAAACCTTTTTTCTTCTGAACTGTTTCTAGAAAATTCCATTCTATACAGTCATAAGCCTTACTAATGTCAGTCTTGACAGCCATATAGGAATTTGCACACCATCTTCTTACACGTAGTGAGTGTAGAACTTCATGGGCTATAAGGATATTATCCGTAATAGATCTTCCGGCTATGAAAGCGGCTTGATTTTCTGACATAATGTGAGGGAGCACCGTCTTGAGTCTTTGTACTAAAATTTTGGATATGATTTTGTACAAAACATTACAAAGGCTGATTGGCCGGAAATCTTTCATTGTTATTGGATGTGCTATCTTCGGTATAAGACATAAGTTGGTATGGTTCCATTCTTGAGGAAACACACATGTCTTAAAAAAAGTTTGGACCTCCGATATTATTGTTGTTCCCACCACGTCCCAATATTGTTGATAGAAAAATGCCGTAAATCCATCTGGTCCAGGGGCTCTTGTTGCACCAATTGAGAATACTGCCTCTCTTACTTCTACAGTCGTAACTTCTTTCGTTAAATCTCGGTTCATTAGCGATGTAACAACTGGATTTATATTTGCAAGAACTTTGTCCATGTTGTTACCATTGGAGCTCGAGAATAAATCGCTGAAATATCTCTCTGCTTCAGTAGCTATGCTTTTATTTCCATATAACATTTCCCCACTGGTAGACCGGATAGAAGATAGACAATTTTGCGCTATCCTATTCTTGGTTGCCGCATGAAAAAACCGAGTGTTACGATCCCCATGATTTAACCACTTGTTTCGACTCTTTTGATGCCAAAATATTTCCTCATTTCTGTATTCTTGGGCTAACTCTTTCCTCATATCTCAGAGCTGTTCCAGTGTTGTGTTTGGATCTGTGTGACCTTTATCAATCATCCGTTTTAACTCTTTAATCCTCTTTGCCGCGTTAGTTGGGTTGTTGCGTTTCCATGTTGATATTTTCTTTCTACTTCTTCGAAGTTTTTCTTGGATTGAAGTCGTACTCCCAAAGTTTGATTGTGACCAACACTCCTTTACTATATTAGTAACCTCCGGTTTTTGGCACAACCGACTGTCAAAATAGAACGGTTTAAGGCCTTTGTCGGTTGTTTTGTTAATCTTGATGATAACAAGCCTATGATCTAACTCAATAAGTTATAAATACTCAACTTCTGAAGCTGGATATGTTGCCTTCCATTCATCATTGGCCAAAGCTCTATCCAGCCAACTTTCCACTGTATAAGTTCTTCTCTTTCCCATCCAAGTCATATTACTTCCGGTAAAAGGCAAATCTGTAACTTTACATGTGGTAACCATGTTTCGAAAGTCAACTAGACTCTATGGTTCTCTTACACGTCCTCCTCTTTTCTCATTGGCATTAAGTATTTCATTAAAGTCTCCAGCCATCAACCATGGTCCTTGGTGCTTTAACGAAATACGTTATAGTCTTTCCCATAAAACATGGCGAAGTTTCCGTATTGGATGACCATAAACACAAGAAAAATAAGAAAAACCTTCTTTATTACTTATCTTACAATCTATGAGTCATTCATCCATAGATAAGATGGTTACAGAGACTTTCTTATTCCACATTAAAGCTAGACCGCCTCCAATGCCTAAAGGCGATACACATCGAACATTATCATAATTTAACTGAGCTGCTACATCACGCACCACATTATCTTCGTTCTTCATCTTGATCAAGAAAAGTATGTCCGGGGAATAAGTTACCTTGATTCCCTTAAGGCGTCAAACTATCAGGTTGCTTATCAATCCCCGGCAGTTCCAAACGGCTGTATTCATTTTGACCCCGGTGGCTTGTGGCCCACCGAACCTTCTCCAAGTGTGTGTGGTGATGTTGAGTTTGTGTTGTTTTCCCTGCCTTCTTCTTCATCCTTCTTCGTCATGAACTAGTTGTGTATCTCCATGATCTCTGTCTGTATTCTTCTTCATTTGGAGAAACTCTCATGGGCGTTATCAGTTGTGTAGCCTTGTTTCCATTCGTAGCAAACCAATTGTGGTTGTTCGGTCGCGTTAGAGGATGATGCTTCCGTCTTCCTCTTCTTAGATCCAACTTGTTGATCAGTATCCTCACGTCCCTTATTTTCTCCATTTCCAAATGGCACAGGACCGCCATCTGTTTGTTGCTCACCATTAAATCCTGGTGGGATATCATCTCCGTCAGCATCTCCTCTGTCATCATCGTCTTCATCGTCATTTCCTCCGTCGCCATACTGCTCTGGTTCCACTTTAATGTTACTTGGGCACTCATTGGCTTCGTGTCTCATGAGACCACACACATTACAAAAGTTCTGTAGTTTCTCATAGCGAAACTTAAGGACTGTCTCTTGAGTTCCAAATTTGACTATTCTTTGAAACCGCAGAGGAGTATTGATGTTCCACCAGAGTTTAACTCGCACATAATCAACCATGATCGCGTTGTCTCCTTCAAAGTCTGTTTCGATGAAGTTTCCGAGATTCATTCTGATCTCTCTCACCAAACGGAGAGTTAAAAATGAATTGGGATTCCACTGATTTGAATCCAAAAGGAGATATTTTGGAGATCGTCATCAAAATGGAGTGGAGTCCATTTTTGCGTTACACACATGAAATCATTGAAACTCCATGGACCTCTGCGGATAACGGATTACATCGCTTCTTCTGTTTGGAAGATGAATTGGACTTTTCGATTTTCGATGATTCTTCCAATGACTTCTTCCCCCCCCCCCCCCCCGCACCCCACAATCTCGGCAAAGTGTTTATCATCGCCCTTAAGTTCTGTTTTCTCGGGTTGGCTGGTTTGACAATAACGCTATGGCGTGTAGCGTTAACCGCTTCTTCACAGATGTCAAGAGGTAGGCTGAGGACTTCATCTTCGATTCCAAGAGTACACTCTTGTAATTGCTTTCTAACTTTATCAGCCATGATCAATAAAAACAGAGGAAACTTGTCCTTTAAACTCTGTTCATCTTGATCAAAACAGAGACACACACAGAGCATATATAGGTTTCGCACATCGACGGTTACTCCATCGACGGTTACACCAAATGTCTGCTCCGAATCAACCATCAAAAAATGACTAACCACCCTCTTCTTCTCGAAGAGACACCAAACTTGGACGAACAGGTGTGTCGCCTTCTTCGTCTCCTCCAAATTGCTCTCATTAAAAAAAATCAATACATAATGTTTTGTGTGTGTTATACTGTTATATAAAGAATTTAAATCCTAAAATCTTTAACACAAAAAGAAAATAATTTAGTCCTGATTTTATAATTCTTTACCTAAAATCAACTTCCATATATATTCAAAATCTTTGAGTCATAGTCTTGATTTTTTTTCCTATATGGTACATGTAAATAAATTTAATACTTCATTTGAAATTTTCAATTTAAAAAATCTTTTAAATGATAAGACTGTAGGTTATCATATTTTCTATAGAGGATATAGAATTATTTCTTGGGTTACAAGTTACAACTAGATAACTTCTAATATTCGTTAAAGACAAGGAGATATGTTTTTTTGGGTTAAAGGGTCTTCAAAATAAAATGCGAGTAACAGATTTTTTTCCAAGAAGTTAACTGGGTAACTACATCAAAAAAAAGAACTTCATTGTATATATCTTTTAATGTTGGCTGGCAAATGACAGAGCTAACACTTCCTACAAGGTGTTATCTCTAAAAGAAAGTGTTAGCTCTCTCATTTGCCAGCCCAACATTAGAAGATATATACAATGAAGTTCCTTTTTTTGATGTCGTTATCCAGTTAACTTCTTGAAAATGAAAACGTCTCTCTAATCAAACTAACTAATCTCACTTTGGTCGTTGATTATTCTACTCACACCTTTACATTTGAAAAGTAGACTTTTAAGTAAACTATTGAACGGAGAGTTAAATCTAATACAATAACGGTATTCAACTAATCTCTCATTCTAAGGGAAAGTTAGTATTTTATCAACCCCGTTAGCTTTTTATAGAAGTAATTTGCGAAGGAATATATATATATATTCCGTGGACCAAACGTATATAAGCCGTGCATCTAACAACCTGAGGCAAATTTTAAAATCGTGGCCTTCTTTAATTTATAGATACATGAAATCACGTTTTCATGGAGGAATGTAGACTAGATTATCTAGTATTTAACTTGGCAATAACCTTGTTTAATTTATAGATACATGAAATAACCTTGTTTGCCAAGTTAGATTATCTAGTATTTCACTTGGCAAACAAGATTTTCTTAAAGGAATATGTGCTTCCGAATCTAAGTCAAATGGTTTACATCTTAGCATACTAACAAAACCTAATATCATATTAAGAAAAGTTACGAATCGAGTGTTCGAAACTTGTAAAATTGGTTAGTACTATTGATTAAAGAAAGAGAAAAAAGTAAACACATGCAGCCAACACAAAATGCACATAGCCTAATCAATCCGCCGTTACTTCAGTGAATTTGTCTTTAACCACATCTGTAGTGACAGTGTTATAATATAATATTATTATTAATGAAAATGAATAATGCTGCTGTTTTTCTTTTTATTAATCAATCAAATTCCTCTTAAAATTCTAAAAGAACGCGTTTAAATTCCTTTTCGTGGTTGCCATGTGACCAGCGGCAAAACAAAATTAGCAACAAAACTAATATAAATCTCAATTGTCGTTTTTGATTGTTAAAATGATTTTGTGACAATGATACGATGTTATTGATTAGAAGAGTATTCAATTACAGTTTTTATTTATGTATTTTAAAATTTAAGAGATGATACTGATTATGTGCGTTAACCGTAAAACTTTAGAGTATGTATAATGGTTTACTTATTCAACACTTTTTTTTCACTCCACATCATCTTCTCTTTCTTCCACTTAATCATTCAACACTCATTTCAATTTTAACATTTACAATAATTTTGTTTAATAAAATTCAACACTATACCCTACATTTTTATTTTATATTCTTTTTTATTTATTTATATTTTCTGTTTTTAAGATTATATACAAATAACGATTAACGATTGAAATTAAATAGAAATTGTTAAGAGTTACTAAATTTTTTTTTTAGATTTTTTTTTCCAAATAATCTAAAAATATATAGATATTCATTGTGAAAACAAATAAAGTTATAGAAAACGTAAAATGGAATACAATATATTAATAAGTACACGACACAATTTAATAAAACACACATAACTTAATTAGTACAATAAACTCAATTTAAAAATAATAAAGCTTTTTAAATCACACATAGAGACTTTAAAATCTCTTTAATTTTGCCCATATGTATTTCACTAAATCTGCTTGTAATTCATGATGTACATTTGAATCACGCAACTCAGATCTAGCACGCACATGATTTGCAAATGCAGGCAGCACCTCGGTCGAGAATGGTTGCGGTGTACTAGATCCACTTTCCTCAGATTGATCAAAATCGGTCCAGTGTTGAGCATATGTATCTCGTTCATCCTCAACAATCATATTATGCAATATGATACATGACCTCATGATGATAACCAAATCGGTTATGTCCCACATACGAGCTGGTTCACGAATTATTTTAAATTGAGCCTGCAACACTCCAAATGCACGTTCGATGTCCTTTCGACTTCCTTTCTGACGTTGTGAAAATAACTTGTCTGGTTCACTCTGAGGAAGTCTAATTGACTTGACGAAAGTAGAATAAGAATGATAGATACCGTCTGCTAGATAATATACCATATCGTCGGACGTTGGTTCAGGAAAAAGTTCACTCTTGGAGTATTTCCTTGTTCAACATCATCGAACACCGGTGAACGATCTAGAACATTTATATCGTTCAATGTGCCCGGACACCCAAAAAATGTATGTCAAATCCAGAGATCATGAGATGCAACTGCTTCAAGAATAACAGTGGTTTTTCCCTTATCACCCCGGGTAAATTGACCTTCCCACGCTGTAGGATAATTTTTCCATTCCCAGTGCATGCAATCAATACTCCTAATCATCCTTGGGAATCTCCGCATCTCGCTAACATGCAGAATTCTTTGTAGGTCATTTTGATTTAGAGCTCTGAGATACACTTACTCATACAATTGTATGATTCCCTTATAGAATATTCGCAAGCACTCCAATGCTATAGTACCTCCAATTTTGATGTATTCATCTATGGTGTCGGCCGCTACACTATATGCTAACATTCGCATAGCTATGGTACATTTTGCTAATAGAGATATACCTTCTTTATTGGCTGCATCAACTCGTTGGGTGAAATAGTTGTCACTGTTTGAGAGGTCTCCAACGATCTGAAGAAAAACATTTTTTTGCATCCGAAATCTCCGACGAAACATTGCATCGCCATATGTAGGTTGATCGACAAAGTAGTCGTCAATCAGTCTTTGGTTTGTGGCTACATGATCTCTCTTGAAGTATTTTCTCTTGCTATGAGTCGCATAGTCTGTCTCAAACCGGTTCACGATATATCTCTCTTCAAGCTTAGATTGCCTTTTGTAAGCTTCAATATCAAAAGGAAAATCAGATGGATCCATTGATATTTTATTAGTAGGATGAGATTTGTAGTATTGGTACATCAATGGAAGAAAGAGTACTCATATATAAGAAATTGAATGGTTGAAATTACCGGATTCCAAACACACATTATCAATAGATAAGGATAGGATTCTCTCATAAAAAGCCCAAAGTCACGGATTTCATTGTCGGAGAAAGAGCCAAATACATATTATTAAATTAGAAAAAGCCTAACACATATTATTAAAACAGAAAGACATAGACACACATTATTAAAGCAGAAGGAGACAACCACACATTATTAAAGCAGAAGGAGACATACACACATTATTAAAACAGAAAGAAAAAAATTTTCAAATAGATCGTGGGTTAACTGCTCCAACAGTTTTTTGCTTTGGTCATTAAGATGTTCCTTTTCAGTTAACTTGATAAACATTTTCATCTTCTTAGCCTGAGTCTTCTCTTTCATCAATTTGTTTGCCTCCTCTTGTCTCATAGATATTTTGTCAAATCGTTCCACTCTTGCTCCTTGAATTGTTTGAATTCATTCCACTCCTCGTTGACCACTTCTAAGGCTGCGGCTTTACCTTTCTTTTTAGCCTTTTTTTAGCTGCATCTCTCCCTATTGGACGAGCATTAGATCCTACAGAGTTGGAGTCACTGGCATCACTATCGTGGGTTCGCTTAGATCCACTACTTCCAGAGCCAGTATTTCCTCCTACCTGGCTACCATAACGTGGTTGATCACGAACAGCGAACCATTCTTTCATTAAATTAAATTTTCCATTATTAGCACTTGAATAGAGTTCATGTGCCTTTTCCAATACATCATGCTCCGACCACCCGCTTTGTTGCATACGCTTAGCATTATCGTAAGCGCCCACCCATTTGGTAAATATTTTGTTCACGTAGTTGTAATGATTTCTGCACGAACTTCCATCACGCGGAGGATCAAATAAGCAATGCTCATTACAGTACTCAACAATTTTACCCCAATATGATTCACTTTTTTGGTTTCTGCCAACAACGATGTCTGTTCCATATTTAATCCATCCACTCACTAGCACCAAATTTTGCTCAGTGGTCTATTTGGTGCTTTTCCGGCGAGTATGAGTTGAATCTTCTGCAGTTGGAGTGGCTTTATGAACATCGCTCATACCACCAAGACCCATTTGTGTAGAAAATTCAAGAAATTCAATTGCTCCAGCATTCGGAACAACTTCATTTCCCGTTGGAGTAGAAGAAAAAGAGGGTGTTTGTGATGAATATGACATCATCAATCCATAATATGAATGATAATTTGGAATAGCTGACGGCATGAAGAAATTTGGTGGAAAACCATAGTTTGGTATGCTTTGGGATTGGTTGGAAGATTGATTTTGAAGCTGATAAGGGTTGGGATTTGGGTAGTTAAAGAGGTAATTAGATGAATTTTGTGTCTTAAAATGGTTACTGTTAGGATCCATATCACTAAAAAAAGAGTTTTTTTCTATGTTCAAATTAAATGAAACAAGTCTCTATTTATAGAGTATTAAAAATGATGAATTTTGGTATAAAAATAAAAAATAAAATAATAATATATTATTATATAATTGATCTGAAATAAATTGGATGAGAAATAAATATCAAAAATTTATATACCCAATAAAAAGATAACATATATCTTTATCTATATATATTATTATACAATTATTTTCTTTTGACCAATTAGTGCTTGTCATGTGGCAACAGCATACCCCACAAATAATGTTTCACGCTGTTGAATATTTTTACATGTGTTGATTCCACCTATCCTATTTAATTTGATTTAACAAACCAATGTAGTGATTCAACTCTTGAATTAATCCACATATTGTTAAAGTTTATATAAATAAACCACTGTAAGAATATGGTTAAAGTTTAATAAGTATTGTTCCTTACATTAAAGATAATGATCACGTTATTGTCAGAGCTTTCTCATCATTGCCCTCTCGTGTTAAAGAACTTTTTGGTGATAGTATTATAGTGTCTTTAAACATAAAAATAAATAAAAAAGGAAATAAAATGTCTTTAGATTATGAATAGTTAATATTATGTCTATAAAAACATTTTAATTTCCTAAAAATATAATATCTTTAAATTTTAATACTAATTTATTTTTAAAATATCCAATAATATGACCAATAATAGTGCTCTAACAATTAACAAAGTAAAAAGTACGACCGACAATGTTGTAAAACTGTTTGATGTCTAACCGTCATTAACGGTTAATTTAACCGACCATGATAAATGACTTAAAAACTAGCTATTGTAAAGGAATAGCTAGAGGTCAAGATACCCGTAATTACCGCTTCCATTTATCTGCAGTGGAACCTGTGTGTTGAATTTGAGATTTGAGAGAAACAAAAAACAATATTGAGATTTGATAAACGGTGCCACAGCCTGATAGACAGTTTCTGGTTCTTTCTACTAGCATTAAGAGCATGCCAAGAGAAATTACCAACGATGATAGTATCAGTGGCTTCTCTAGAGACAGCGTTACATGCATTCAAATATGCCATATCCGACGAGAAATAGATGGTGTATGACACTTGTAGTACATTCCAAGTATTAGGAATTAGGTAACCGACAGAAATATAAAGCTGGTTTGTAATTCTGTTCGTGAAAAAAAAAATTAAATAAAACAAAATGCTAAATCTTATTAAATTTAAAAAAATATTCTTACTTGTAAATTTGTAAAATATATATATATACGTTTGAAAGAGAAACCTTACTGCATAAGAGATTCGTTTGGATGTCAGAATATTTCTTTCGTGGCATATCTTTTCACCCTAAATCCTAATATCCTTTTTAAAGTTTTTTTAGTCATTGATAATTTTCTTTCACGAGCATAGTGAAAAAAAGTAGGATACTAGTTTATTACTTGAATCATGAAACTATTCTGAATATTTTTAGCTGAATTTGACGAAAAGTCAATTTGCAGCATTCCAAAAAATTTGAAAACATTTGGTGTTATACCAAATTACTTTTATGAAGCTACAATCAAGTGAAGTAAACAAAAAAATAGCGAATATAACTCGTAATCTCGTATCAGACTAGTTGTATGACATCACCAAGCCAGACAAAAGAAATTAAATATATATATATATATATTTTGTGTATCGAGACAAATAACTTCAATATTATAATTTTCTTTGACCTTTTCTCTAAATAGCTCATGAGACAAGTTCCTTTTAATTTTGATAAAACTGACGTCAGAAGAGAAAAAGTCGTCAAAGAGACCAAAGACGAATATTCTTTACTCGCAAGTCCCAATAAAAACAAAAATCTTACTTAACATTAAAAATTCTCTCCGACAAGACATGTTTTCCACTCTTTCATCTAAAATCCCAAAACCCTTTTGTTTTCTTTTTTATTTATCTCTCTCAGTTTCTTCAAAAATCTCTCCTTTATCTCCGGAAAATTAACTCACTCTTTAATTTGATTCATATCACACACTAACATTAAATGGCTCCGGCGACGGAATTTCAAGGCTCATTTCTCAGCCGAATCAGCATCCGCCGCAACCAGATCGTCTCCATGGATGTCAATCACGAGCAAGAGCTCGAAGAACTCGACTATTTTCAGAAACACGTCGCCGAACGTTTCTCTGATTTATTATCATCTCCATCGCCGCCGTCTTCCTCCTCCGACGCCGTATTCGTCTCTCAGCCGTCTGATCCGATTCTCTCGATCCCTTGGCTACAGAATCTCCTCGATGTTTTCATGTCCTGTGAAGCCGAGTTCAAAGCGGTTCTGAGCACGACTCAGATCTCGAAATCGCCGGTATTAGAAAGGGTTTTGCCGGAAATGCTAGATCGGATTTTAAAAGCGTTGGATATATGTAACGCCGTTGTTTACGGCATTGATTCCGTTAGACAGAGCCGTCGTTTAGCGGAGATAGCTGTCACGGCGCTTAAACAACGGCCGTTATGTGACGGAAGCGTTCGTAGAGCTAAGCGTGCGTTAACAAGACTCCTCGTTGGCTTAAACGCCGATGGAAGAGATAGAAGTGGTTGCAGTAGTAACCGAAGGACAACGTCACGGTCGTGGTCTTTTGGACAACGCAGCAACGTCACCGTAGGAGGAGGATCATCTGGCCACGTCAGCAAGAATTGTTCTGCGGCAAAGCAGATTCAGGCGATGGTGAGTAATCTGGTGGTGCCACGTGGAGCAGAAGCTTCTGGACCGGCGATGCCGGTTTATATTATGAGCAGTGTTATGGTTTTGGTGATGTGGGTGCTAGTGGCGGCGGTTCCTTGCCAGACAAGCAGCGTTCTCGTGGCGCCATTGTCACTTCCGAAACATCAGAGCTGGGCTAGCGCAACCGTGAGTATTCAGGAGAGGATTGGTGAAGAGATGAAACGGAAGGAGAAGCGTTGTGGTGGTGGTGGTGGAGGATTGATGGAGGAGATGCAGAGGATGGAGAGAATTGGGTTGTCTTTGATGGAATTTGCAGAGAAGTTTAGGTTTCCGGCAGAGGAAGAGGAGGAAGTTGCGGAGAAGGTGGATGAGTTGGAGGAGATATGCCGGAGAATGGAAGTGGGATTGGAGGATTTGCAGGGACAAGTGAGACAAGTGTTCCATAGATTGGTGAGAAGCAGAATAGAGATTGTTTCAGTGCTTGATCAAGCTCCTGCAATCTAATCTGTAAATCTTCAATAACAACATCTTTTTTTTCAATTTTTGGGAATTTTTAGTCGAAAAAAACTAATCTTTGAAAGATCTTGATGTGTATAATCTACAAATCGTGTACATACACACCATGTTTTGGGTATATGAAAACTGCAAAACTGTATTGACTGAGATTAGATTCATGGTGCTTTCCTGAATCTGTTCTTCTGTGGTTGTTTTCCTGACTTGTGATTGTTTCCAGAAGCTTCCCTATGTTTTCCGAAGCTTCTGTTACCGGGCCGCTTTGGTCCTGATCTGCTTCCATTATTGTCGGAAGCAGGTGTGTGTTGGTATGTTCTCTTCTGTCGTTTGAATTTGTTGTGATCAATGCCTCCTTCTTGTCTGCCTTCTCTGTAATTTCTTTTCCGTGGCCTGTAAACAAGAACCAATTATCATTAATGCATATAATGAGCAAGCAATGATTTGATTGGATATGTGTTCACGATCTCGGATTATAATTGCTGTTCTAAAGGATCTTACTCTCTGGATGGGTCGATAGAAGTAGTCTGTGAATCATTAGTCTCTTCTTTGTCTTTTGATTTCCCCGAACGGTTCTGCACATTAAGATAAAAGTTTCAAGATGATGCAGCCATTTCTTTCAATTTATGCAACTCGAGATCTTCACGAAATTTTACAGAGTGAGGGAGAGACCTCTAAAACTGTCTCGATGAAACTCTTGTGCTTGTCTGGGGTAGCTAATTGGACTGCGCGGGTGCCGCACTTCCTTACCATAATCTCAACAATGATCGTTACCTAAATGCACGTTTTGTCATTAGGAAACCATCATCTTAAAACTACACCATTTGAAGAATGAGAAGAACTGAAATCACTAGGAAACCAAAATTTAAGCACTGTTCTCATTATTACCTTTGACCTAAAATAATGTCTTGAAACAGACGACCAGGGGAGAATTTCGTATAAGAGAGTCTGCAGAAGACTCTGCAAGTCCTGTGCTTGCAATGTCGAGACCAAAACTTTCACAAAACCCAAAACAGCCTGGAAATACATGAAGACGCATGAGAAACTTAAGGAGAAAAACCAAAGTATATACTTAAGAGCAACAAGATTTTGGGGTCTGATGAAAAAGGAAAAAGGTAGACTTACCTTTATAATCTCAATGGATTTGGTGTGAAGCAATGATAAAACAGAGGAAAGAATCTCTGGTGACGACAGGCAGATCTCAGGGTCTTTGTATATCAAGATAGATAATGCAGACACTGCTCCACTCCTTATGTGCGGCGATGTTCCAGAAATATAACCCGTTATCTGAAGAATCATGGATGCTGATTGGTCATTTGAGAGATAAAATAAGTGGATTAGATTGTTAAAGGGAGCTCCTCGTGCATTTACCATGTTAATCAATTTGGGGCAAAGCTCATCACTATTGGTAGATGATGAATTTTTCAGGGTGGTATAAACCATAACCAGTGCATCACAAGCTGCCTTCCTATGTTCTTCTTGCCCCTGTATATGTAAAGGCAAAAATATGCACAAAAAAATGTTAGTTTTGTTTAATAATTGAATGTTTCCCTAATCACCAATAAAATGAAACAGCAAAGAAGCAAACAGTATGTTTACATCTTTAAGTGTCAGGATCATCTCGTTTAGGATAAGGAAAGCCTTCTCATTCTCCTCCTCGGAACTCGACTGCAAAAAAAAAGTAAGACATCAAGAATATTTGTCATTCTCTTCACAGGGCAACATTGAGTTTTACATTTCATCAAACGAAGCTTGGAAATACTCAAGCAAATGAATAGTAACTGATATCAAGTTTCAAATGATATAAAAGTAAATATTTCAACCTGAATTCCATGGGCCATTAGAAAGTGGAGACATGAAAATCGACTTATAGAAGCTGCCGTATCCTGAGGAGTTTTATGGCTGAGTAACATCTCTATCACCTCTGCAAAATGCGATGAGCTAAACCAACCATGTTCCTGCACCAAAGAGGGAAAAGCCACATAATTAAGCATGGGTTACTACCCAGTAAACAGAATAAGAACTATTGCAACAAGCTTAGATGAGGTATGGAACCTCTAGAATTTTGCTCATAGTATCATATGCCCCACAAAGATCAGCCTCGTCGGTGGCCTAAAACCAAAACAACTCATGGATCAGCCTCTCATAGGAAAAATCTCCATTCTAAAGTTTAGAAACATACCTGAAAACTCTGGCGAACAAGATTATAAATCAATTCAATAAGATCTTCTTTGGCTCCTTCAACAAATGAAGATGCAAGACCCAGTACAGCACTCCTGCAAGGAAAATAGGAGAAAAACTTGATTTACATATGAATGTCATGATATATTACAATGTATAATGATATTGAGAATTTTAATGAGTCATGGAAAATTCTTTACAAGAATGAGTTTCAAAATCAAGGTTAAATATAACAGGGCAGGGCACAGTGTATATCTAGAATTAATACCTCTTTAACTGTGTCTTTGTAGCACTGCAGTTTTCTTTTTCTTCATCAATTGATTCATTCGATTGCTTGACCCGCTCCTCAATCTCACTTTCACCAGCAGGATCAAACTTATTGAGCAAGGAAATTAGAATTTTTTTCCTAACTGAAGAATCCAGAGTAAAAGCTAAGCATCCAATTGCAGCCTGAAATTACAAGAGCATTAATAATATAAAATTGTCTTCAGCCAATGAAACCTTCAATTGCTAAAGTTAAAAAAACCACGTTGAGCTACACTGAAGAAATTGACAGACATAGAAGCCAAAAATATCTTTAACAAAGAAATACAATCACTGTATACATCCTTGCGATCAAAAAGAAACTAAAGAAGCTCCTAGTTAGGAGAAATAGTTAACATCAAATAAGACATTAATCAAACAAATACCTACAGTAGTCTGAGCAACAAATACATTTTGAGCTTTCTTTTCATATTTCTAAGTATATTTTTTGTTTACAAGTAATTACCCTCTGCAGCCTATGAGCAGACTCCTAGTCAATCTGAGTTTAATCACACCAAAAAAAGCTACTTCCGTAGCTGACAAGTATCTAGAATATGTGCAAGTATATTGTTTCCAACCAGGGAGACAATGAAAGACCTGAAACCAATTTGTTATAAGTTTGAAATGCAGAGAATAAGAAGGAGATTTGTAAACCTTGAAGTCTGCTCTGATCTCTGTGCCAGAAGCAGTGAATACATCAACAAGAGTTTGAAGCAACTCTGCCGAGCTTGATGCCAAAGCCTTCATGTTCTTAATCGAAGCTTTCTTCGAATAGTGAAATCCAGTTCCAAGCTCTGGTTTTGCATCTTCACTTATATAGTCTTTTTCTTGGCCCATATCTGTACTGGGTTTAGGCATTCTTTTATTCTGATTTACAAGCATCTAAACAATAAAACTTTCAATGAGATCTAACTTTGGAAAACGATAGAACATTAAGAGCAGCGCTAAGTTGTCATCTCACCATAGCATAAGTGAAATGTTTAAGAACTCACCTGTAAAGAAAGGGTCACAGCTTCATGCATGAAAGATTTTTTCTTAACAAATTTAACCATCAGCTTGGCTAACGATCCAAATTTTTGGGGCACATCAACTGGATAGTTACAAAAGGCAGGTAACAGTCTCAGAAGCTCATGGCCACAGGCTCGCAACTCTTTGCCGGGTACCGACTTTTTAGCTAACGAACAAACATAAAAAAACAAATGTTAACTGAAAAAATCGCCAGACAGAGAGAAATCATCAAGGGATTACGCCTAGGTGGTAGCTATTTCTTGGGCGATGCAAAGCAAGTGGCAGAATAGAAATGAAAACCCTGATATGCAAACCAAACCCAGAGCACTAGAGGATATAAATATTCTAATTCCATTTAATGTAAATGAAATTCTCATTGTCCACATAGAAGAGTACCTCCTTTAGAAGCAAGTATCAGTGATTTTGCAAGGGGAACAATGTGGTCGACATAATACTCGAGAGATGCTCCAACAATATATCTTCTTAATATAGGAATTAGCCAAGCATTTGTGCATGAGTGACTCTCAGCATCAAGGGTGATAGGAACAAGTGTTAGTATCCTCACTGGCCCCATGGCAACCACTGCAGACCCAATGCATTGCTGAACCTGCAGATAAGTCCAGTACAAATCAATTGATATAGATGACTATATATCGTAAAATACTGTAAACATAAAAACATCATGAGAATCAAGATGTCTTTTGTTTCTTAATTATGAATTATCGTTGAATGCATCATTGAGTATCAAATTTACTCTTATCCACTGGGAAATTCAGAAAAATAACTCGCAACCTTCTGAACCAACCATATTCCTAAAGTAAGAAACCAGTACTATAACTGTGACACAATTGGCCATTTCATAACAATAATTTACAAATCTAGAAAGTTACGGAAGAATTCAATTGGAAGAATTATGGAAAACTTACATATTGTGAGCTAGAAGTATCTCCATTTGCATTTTTCATTAAGTCCGCAAGCTTAGATATGATATTCTTTGCAAGAATATATGAAAGCTCTCCTGAAACAGTGGGAAATAAGAATTAAATACTTCTCTAAAGCTGTGTTATTCACACCAATCTTAATTCAGTTGTAGGAAAGCAAATTGTTTCCTTGTAACGACTTGTTCTGTGATAACATGTGCAGGATAACAAAACATAGCACCCGATTGACAGAACATACCAAGTTTCTCAATCAAACGAGTTATGACAGTTAAAGTGTGCTCCTTTGGAATTACATCGCATGAGTTAAGGGTACTCTCAAAGACAGTGCATACACATCTTGCTGCATTTATATTGTCTCCTCCAGTTGAGTTATCCTCGTTTTCGCAAGACAAGCTTCCCTCGCTCAGAAGATTGTTTGTATCAATGTGGCTACTAATCAAGTCTTTTAATATAATCGAGGCTTGGGATGCAACATCATCCGTGGAAGTCAGCAGGCCTAAAGTATAAGAATTGAAAGTTGAAATTCAGGACAACAGATATATTGATATCCCACAATGAAGAACAAAAGTGCTAGATGCTGAAAAGTTCGGGAGGGGGGAAGGAAACCTGTCAATGACCCACAAACTAGCGGAAGTTTCCTTAGACATAATGCCGGTTCGACTGAGTAGGCTTTCTCCAAAGCACTTTTTAATAGGGTGGTCACGTGCATGATAGTGTCAGCAGGATTCTTGTCGTGTAAAGATAAATAGCTAGTCAAAGAAGTGATAACTCCTTCTATCTCAGGAACAATCGTTGTATCTTCCGAATTCTCGAAGATAGTATCAATGGCTTTGAGAATTTGCCACGTCAGCGGCGAAAACTGAGAAGTCATAAGCTTGCAAAGTTCTGAAAAAACTCTAGAACTAACTTTAGCAGAGAGAAATGGAATTGTAGCACTGAGCACATTTAGCAGGTGGGCAGCCTCTGCGTTCTCAGATTTCAATGTTGAGTCAACCTTACAACCTTCCTCAATCTTTGTCGAACTTAAGTCAGATAGAACAGTCTTATGTTCTTTAAGTAACGCATATACTGTATTACTTGCTTCCTCTATAACAGTAGATGATCCGAGAGAACCAAATAACTTCTCTAGACACTCTTGAGCGCATCTTCTAACCTAACAGAGCAAACACACAAATCACCAAAATATGATATTTCTTTCAAAAATGAAATTCTGAAAAGATGGCAATACAAGCATGACTTCTCAACCAGCAAGCTCACAAATATATAACTAGATTTAACAAAATGAAATTCCTAACAACTGCAGATAGAGAAAGCTCAAATTGAAAATTGGTCATTCTATAGACAGTAGTGACTCAGTCAAATTTGAGTTAACATTTAGTAACTATAATTTCCAGTTCAGCATTTCTAAGCAGCAACGAAGTGGGAAATCCAAAAAATGATACCTTGGGACGTTTGTCAATGGCGAACTTGAGAAGTAAAGCAAACCCTGCTTGAAGAGATTCCCAATCATCCAAATCACAGAAGCCAATAAGCAAAGTCCCAATGCACTTCACACCAGCTCTCAAACTCGCAACACCTAATTTATCTCCTTCTCCATCAATTGGTTTTACCAAAACAGCTACAGCATCTCGAGCCATAGTAGCTGAAATTTCTCCGGGAGAAACCAGAGGAACGACTATGGACAGGAAAGTAAGCAAAGCAGAAACCGCGACGGGATCCTCCGCGGAAGAATCCACTGATGATATAGCAGCTGCAAAGAAAGCAGGGGGAGATGGCGGAAGAGACTCGGAGGTGAGAATTGAGCGCATCGCGGCGGCGGTGGCGACGAGATGACGGTGCTGCACGGCTGAAGACTTGCCGTAACGGTCCATAAGCTGTTGGGAAATATCAGTATTGCCATCTTTGAAGGCAATTTCATCGTTTTCGTCAGCTCTGTCTTGCAAGGCCGCCATAGCTGAGCAGAGATTTTGATTAGGGTTTAAGGAAGAAGAAGACTGACGTTGACGAACAAAACACGACTAAATAAATAAAACCAGTGGGTATAATAAACCGGGAAATCATCCGGTTTAATTTATCATGTCTTATTGTCGGTTTTACCGGTTTGATTCTTAGGTTTTTTTTGAAGAGTTCGGAAGGGTAGGGAGATTCGTTTGATTTTGATCTGGTTTAGATTCGAGGTAACTTTGCTGATAATTAAATGAAATTCAGATCGATTCGTCCGGTTTATTGGATAGATTGATCAAAGTTTCGTCGATTAAGTGTATATTTTGATAATGTTTGTTATTAATCAACTCAATATTTACAAGAGTTACTGTGACAACATCGATGACATGGCATGTTGTTCACGGGGTTTATCACTAACGAAGAAGTGTTCACATGACATGAATGGTCGAAGGCATTACAAAAAGAGAAAATACAATCATTGCAATTTGTGTTATAAAATTATGGCTTTTATGGGTAACATTAATCACGAAATGAGATGAATTCTACAAATTAAGAAATCACATAATAAATTTTATTTATGCGATTAAATAAATGTTTAGAACGACGGCAAATAAAACAAAATGTACATGTACTTCATAATCAAATACTGTATTAATATCAGTAGGATTAATTACCTTGTTTTTTTTCCCAACAATTAATTACCTTGTTAAGTTTTATGAATTTTAAACTTAAACTCAATAGTAAATGAGTGAATTGATTTATGTTACTTATATCTTACTAGGTCCTATCATACTTCTGATGTGGATTCCTAACATGTGCTTTAGAAATAATGATTCTTCCATCTCATCTTGAATTGAATCTCATAATTCTCATTATAGGACCAAAAATAAAAATTCTACTAAACTATTCTACTTTTGAATCAACAAACTGAATTCTGATATTATGTGAAATTTGATGGTTTTCCAATTCAAAAATAATTAGCAATGAATGGATATTGTTCCATGACACGTACATGTTATTCTAGGTCTCATAACATTCCAGATATGAAGTTCTTAACCAAAACATCTCTCTCTCGTTCGTCAGATTCTTCCAATTTCTAAAATTCTGCTGTTAATTAGTTTAACAATGTATTAGATAGTTTGTGGAGTTTTACAGTAATGTTAAATGTTAGTTTGGATAGTTAGCGGGAAGTTAAAAGTTTGGATAATGTCGCCTTCGATACAAGAAAATGGTTGTTATATGTTTCCTCAAAATCTCCAAGCAGCCCAATGAACTTTACTTATAAACGTCGTTGTTAAAACAGAATGGGCACAAGCTGTGTTTTTAGGGCACAACCTATATACACACACACAAAAGTTGTGGAAACAGCTTGAGCTAATGGACCAGATTTTGAAAGGTTGTTTTTTGTACAATATATACATTAATACCAACTTACCATAACATTACATTGTTCCACATCAAAACTTTCAATAACTTTACATATATTCAAAGATTAAAACTCATAATAACACTTCACTTCAATTTTCAAAAAAAAAATGAAAAATATTTTATGCTTTCTAAATATAAAATTAATATTTTATCCAGATAAATAAAATTAAAAATACAGTTTAAGCTGCTAAAAAAATTTAGATAGATCACTTTCAAATTTTTGAGATGCAAGTATCTATCTAATAACTTTTAACAACTTGTTGGTCTAAGAAAGACGCTGACGAACAATTCACAACAAAATAAAAAACCAGTAGGTACAATAAACTGGAAAACAATCCGATTTAATTTTATCATGTCTTTGTTCTCTCTGTGTTATTGGTTTGATTTTTAGGTTTTGTTTCCCTTTTATATGGCCTTTGGGGTTTGGAAGAGTAGGGAGATTGGTCTGATTTAGATCTGATTTTAGCTAGATTCGTAACGTGCTCTTTCTAGATGATTATTCTTTTGTCCCATCTCAAACTAAATCTCATTACCACTTCACTTGGGACCACAAACTAAACTCTAATACCATATGAGTTTTTATGGGTTTTCAAACTCAAAACAATTAGCAATTTGTGACAACAACAAAATTAGTAATAAGTGGATATTGGTGCATATATACTTTACATCTTGTAATATTTGCGATGTAAGGTTCTTAACCAAAATCTCTCTTTAATCAAATTCTCCCAATTTCTAAAACATCACTGTTAACAATGTTAAATGTTAAAATTGAGACAATATTTAGATAGTTTGCCGAGTTTTACACTGTTAAATGTTTTTTTTTTGGGTTTTAAACACTGTTAAATGTTAGTTTGGAATTTTGGATAGTTCGACGGAGGCTAAAAAGTTTGGATACTATCGATACCAAAAAATGGTGTGGTTATATACCGTTTCCTAAATATCTTAATTAAGTAGCCCAATTATCTTGACTTATAAACATCGTTGTTAAAAGAGAATGGGCACAAGCTGTGCTTTTTAGGGAACAACCTATATACACACACACAAAAGTCGTGGAAACTTGAGATAAGGGAACATATTCTGAAAGGTTGTTTTTGTGATATATATTAATACCAACTTAATTATCGTAACATTTCACTGTTTGATATTAAAAAAAAATCAAGAATTTTAAACATTTTCAAAGATAAAATTCATAACAATTCACAAATCTTAAATTTTTAATTTATTTTTTTATAAAAATACCTGCATATTTTACGCTTTTCTAAATACAATATTTAATATTTAGCCGATAAATGCACTAAATTTTTTGATATTTTAGCCGATAAAAATATACAAATCTTTGTAAGTGTCTATCTAGTTAATTTAAGGATTAAATACTAAAATTGACCATTTTAAAAATTTATTTTTCAAACGGGACCCCAATTGCTTCAAAAAAAATTTTCAGGGGACCCCGTTTGAAAATAAAATTTTCAAAAGGATTATTTAGACAATCGCCCTAATTTTAATAACCTATTGGTCTAATATGAAAATATGGTGGTTATTTTTTGTATTTTCTAAAACACAAAAGTCTGTATGTTTTATAGCATCATTTTTTGTGTATTTTCTAAAACACAAAAGTTTGTATGTTTTATAGCATCATTAAAAAAATTGTGATTTTTTTTAGAGTTGATCATATGTTCAAATTAAAAAAAAAAATTGTTAAGATTAAAAAAAATTGAAAATTCATTAGATAATTTTACCCTCTTTGTTAAAAAATAAGTGTCGTTTTAACAAATTTTATGTAAATTAAAAAAATGATTAAACTTTTTATCCATTATTAATATATTCTATAAATTTTTTATTAATCAATGCATTAAAACTATAAAGATAAAAGTGTCATTTTTATTAAACATTTGCCTTGAAAATAATTGCTATTAAATAATTGAAGTAGTAGGCTGAAGTTATGCACTATTCGGATTCTAATTTACATATGCATGTTGTTGATGGAAAAAAACATATTTTCAATAATTTGCTCTCTTGAGTCTCAATAGTTTGGTTTACGAATATATTATTCAATTACTTTAGTAATGGCACGAAAACGCGTACGGAGACATTTCACATCAAATATATAGTAATTGAATGAAAAATGAATATATAACAATATTTTTATGGCTTTTGTATTGAATCAAGCAATCAATGATAAATAACAATAAATCTAGTCGACCAAAAATATTGAGTGATAATGTCATATTATCACCACGTTATACAAAAATGAATTCGTGCAACAAGACGTACGTACGACACCGCATTGTTTTGTACGGAACTAACTCGATTAATGTTAATTATATATCGTATATGCCAAAATTATATCAAGTATACTCAACATATATTTATAATAAAGTTTTAGAGATATTTTAATCTCAATAGCTTGTAAAAGAGTATTCAAATCTAACAAACTTTAATGATCGGTATGGCTAAAGCACAATTCATCAGTACAGCTAAAGTTATTTTATTGTTGGTTATATAACTTATATCAAAGTTAAAGAGATCATACAATTAATCAAAGTATTCAAATCTAAGAAATGCTTTATCGGTACGGCTAAACTCACCTCTTCCTTTCTTTCTTTTTTCCAAAACAATGTAATCTCACGTATATTTTGGTAAATTTGATTGATTTTATTCTTTTGTGTAAACTTATATGTATGCGGCGACATATATTGAATAACAACTTCAGCGATCTATCACAGACTCTTTTTTCATATTTGTACTGGGTGTATCTATTAGTTGATTGGAGTACTACTTTTCACTGCAGATGGTATATGGTTTCATGTTTTCTTCTTCTTTTTATTGTTGAATAGGGACCAATTATTAGAAAGATAAAATTGAACTGGTCAATCTATACTATAGTGATCCCATGCTTAACAAAACATATACATATCTTTAAAATTTGTTTATAACTTCATATACGTACAATAGATAAAAATTAACTGGTGCAAGTGGCCGCATGATGGCGCAAATATAATTCGGATGTAGCTTGTTGAAATTAAATTCATTTAAAAAAAAATCGGCAATCATATGATAAGTTTTGCCATATTTAATTAAATCTAGGCTTACCAAAATTAAACTATAAATTAATCAAACTATTAATTATATATTAATCACACTATTACGTATTATAATGCGGGTGTGTAAGATTATATTTCATAGCGCTAAAATACATGGGGTTGTCACACAATTACACAAACATATATATATATATATATGTTTATGTTACTTGATGTAGATCTAACTGAATGTAAGGTCTGTGTCATGTAGTTTTGCCACTCTTAGATTTCTAAATTAATTTCAATATTAACGATAACGTATGATTTATCATACTTAGCAATTAACATCTCAAAAACATATATGATAAAAAAGAATAAAGAGGAGTTTAGCCTTTTCTACAAATTTTCAACAGAGTTATATGGTGTACTGTTAACTCTGGGCGATAAAATTTGGCAATGATGGAGTGTCCATGATGGACACATATGTGACTGCGTATTTACACGCACACCGCCCGTATTCTTATTTCACACGTTAAACGAAGAATTCAAAGTATTCGGTTCTATTTGTATTATTGTGAGATGACTATTAATTATGACAATATATATATATATATATATATATAATATTTTGTATTCTTCTGAGATCACCAATATGACAATATATGTATGGTTTCACATACCATGTCGACATGCAAAAAAAATATTCATAGTATGAATCTAATCACATCATTAAGTAAGATCGAAGTAATATTTTAATTTGGTTCATTTATATTAACCGAAATCAACAATAATGTTACGAAGTTGGAATATGATAATAACCGTAGCTGATAATATAAAAACTGGCAAATTAGTAAAAACATTTTGAAATAAAAATATCTATTTTTAGACCGGATCGGACCTCAAATAGGATTTCATATTTTTTTCTGGTCTTAATTTTGTCTTCCAATATTTATTCAAACTTGATTTACAAACAAAAACCTTTTAATATAGTATGTATATCATTTAACTCAAAAAATAAGTATGTACTAGAGTCCCGCGGGTCAATATTTTCTTTATCATTATAACAAATATTTATATTTTACAGTTTAATATTATGTTTCAATTTTTAAGAAATTTTTTAATTTTTAGATTTTGTTCTTTTAGTTTTTATACCTAATTTTCTTTTAGATATGTAATTTCAACTTCATTAAATTATAAAATGTTAGTGTTGTTGGTTGTTTGACGTATATACTCATTCTAATCTTTTGTGCATGTCAATATTTTTTTAAATATTGTAACAAATATTTATATTTTATAGTTTAATATTTTGTGTACAGTTTTGCAGATAATTTTTAGATTTTTAGATTTTTTTCGTTTAGATTTTATAATTAATTTCTTTTCGTTATGTGTAATTTAAACTTTATTAAATTATTAAGTGTGAGTGTTGTTGATTGTTTAACGCATATACCTATTTTAATATTTTATAAATTGTTCTTATATCGAAGTCTGCCCTGTTACATCCAACGGGTTAGCATACTGGCCCGCGGTTTTAATTTTTATAATTTTAAATAATTTAAATATTTTATAGAATTTAAATTAACAACTGTTTAAACAAATATTTTTAATATTCTCTTTTTGTAAATATTATAAGTTTATATATATAAACTCTCTCAATTTTTAAATATATCACATATTATTTTTCATCAACTATATACAGTTATTAATATATATATATATATATTACTTATTTATATTTATTAAAAATTGGTACTTTGGGGATCGATATGCCAATTCGCGACAAAGTCTGCTAAATCCGCAGTCTACTATTGGGTTATCCATATTATCTGCTTTTTAATAGACATAACATAATTTCACACCATGATGGATATACTTTGACATAACCTGTGGTTTTACATGCCTTATTGACACTTCTATTGATATGAGACGTTGAACACTGACTTTTTTTCTTATTGATTGAGTAATATATGATTATTTTAAAAATCTATCTTATTTGAAATCTCTACAAAATATAAAATTTTGTACTTATAAACTTTCTTGCAAAAAACGTATATGTAATTTTTTCGCCTAAAATGTATTTGAATCAGAACATATGTTGAAAAAATTAAATTTTATTAATTATATATATTATATAATAATTTATAATAATTTTAAAATAAGATCAAAGAAAAGTAAAATGAGAATCATTTTTTTAATATATTGATTTAAATTAGGTAGATTAATTTTTGGTAATTTAAAATCAATGGTAGTTTACATAATATTGCTAATTTAATCTGTTTGGATTCATGATTTGTTATTTAATTTAGTATGTGTGTTTGGAAACATGTTTAGTAATAATAGTAGTAGATTCGTGCCCGCAGGCAAATTATTTTGATATAAATTATATTTTTGGGTTCTTTAATGTTTATAAATATTAAATTAATTGAAATTAAAAAAAAGTCCTAACTAAATGAAAACTAATATAATTTTTAATCTTAATTATAATTCATTTTCCCACCAAAACTAACTGGTTCCTGCAAAAAAAAAACTCGACTCTGATATTTTTATAACAAATTGTAAATCCGTAATTTTCCGTCAAAATAAATACTTAGAATTTTTTTTGCAAAAACGGATATGTAATTTTCTGAAAAAATAGATTTGAATCATAACATATGTAGAAAAAATAAACTTTTATTAATTAAATGCATTATGTAATAATTCAAAATAATTTGAAAATAAGATCAAATAAAAGTGAAATGTGAATTATAATTATTTTTCTAATACATTGATTTAAATTAAGTAGATGGATTTTGGATAAATTAAAATTAATGTTAGTTTCCATAATATTGCTGTTTTAATCTGTTTGGATATACATATAACATTAATTATGTTTTAAAATTAATGTTAGTTTTCATAATATTGCTGTTTTAATCTGTTTGGAAACACTCTTTTAAGTTGACTCTTTTTTAATAGTGTAGTAGATTTTATTGACAATTTTACCAAAAACAAAGTAAACAAATATTCGCTTGTATAAACTATTTTAAATTTTGTTGAATTTAAATTTAAAGTGATTAAAATAATACAATAATTGATTATGCGTTGAAAAAAAAAATTAATTTTGCAAAAAGCATAGTCAGATAATATTTGCAATATTATATCTCATTATCTTGTTTATACGTATATATATAAAGACAAAGATGTGGAATTTATAATTCAAATTGGACTGACACGAGTCAAAACAATAAACTCGTAGAACTACAAAATATCTGGCAGACTCTAACGAGAATTTTGTTTTCTTTAGTATATTAATATTTAATTATTACGATCCATTGCAGATCTTGTTTATATGTTTCTATAACTGTTGGGGATTTATTATAGGAAATAAACTCGAACATATTTTGTTGCAAAAGATATGGTCGTTTCAGTGAGTTATTTATCTATCCATAGTTTTTAAATGTTATAACTTGTTAATTCATGTTCAAATGTATATTTACGGTCTTCATCAGTACGTTTATGTTTTACTATTATAATTTATAAACTGTCTTAAGTGGTAAACTAATTTTTTCTTTTTAAAGAATTGGGGATTAATATGAGTGTTGGACTGGACTTTCCCAGTTATCAATCTATATGTGTATGTATCGATGTATAAAATGTCTTCGTCTAGTTGGTGCAAGAGGTGAAGAGGGGATACAAATTTCTTCCCAGTTGCAAGATCAAGCTGACTAGCATTTCTTTTTTAATGATTTTTATTTATTGTTTTGTTGACTTTAAGTTTTTGCCTTTTATATCTTTAAAAAATAAAATAAAAAAGTTGTTGCCTTGTATGGGAATGCAGCAATCACCCGTGCCAACTTCCATTCTTTCTCGCCTTAAAAAGGAAAGGCTACCATTATGGAATATGGACCGAATATATATATGATAATGATGGACAGAAAAATATTTAAGAGCATATTACAATATTATACGAATATCTTTCTATAACTTATATATGTCACTTGAAATTCATTTGATTTACTAATTTTTTTTTATACAAACGATAAGGTTTGAGAATAGTAAAACTTCTGTTCTAAAAATTCCGCCATCTGATTCTCCTCGCTTAGCTCTAGGCCCACCTCGCCGCCTCGACTAATTACTAATCGCATTTTCGCCACTAGATAATTTTTTTTTTTTTTGTTATTCAGACATTTAGATTGGGATTTTATGATATTTTACAATAACTTATATTCAAAATTTTAATAAAAATCATAATTTGTTTTTTTAAAATATTTTTTTATGTCTTTAATGCAATTTTAAAAACAATATTGTAGAAAAATTTAATTATAATGGATTAATATATTTTAAAAACATTAAAATAGTCTTAAAACTCTAAAACTAATCCCCGATTAATCCCCGTTTAATTTCCGATTTATTGGTTAGGCGCTAGGCCCACCCTTACCGCCCGACTAGCGCCTAGCAATTTTTAGAACATTGAGTAAAACTAACCAAATCGCTCTTGCACCAAACGTTCTTTTGTTTATAATTCTGACTATAAGGGTTTATATTATTTTTTTGATAATTAGGTTTTATTTTGCTAGGCGTGTATTTAATAATTTTGTTACGTGTGATCTATTTAATACGTGAAAAACAAAAAAATATATTATGAATATTTTTAATATAAACAGATAACAATTGTAAATAAATAAATAAAGAACAACCAAAAAAATAAGAAGAAGATATTATTGGAGAATCTTGGTTTAGTCTTAGTTGGGGATATGTTGTGCGACGGGATTAAAAAGGTATCCCTATTCTATAATAGAGGCGTGGGGTTATTTGGACCAATCTATAATTCTATATATTACCCACAAGGCTTAAGATAAAGTGATAATACCCTCTCAACTTATTTTTAACACTATTCAAGTAATTTGTTAAGAGAAGCTTATAGCAATAGTATTCTATAAGTTTATTTAAATTCAGTGGCTCGTTACGTGAACACAAGGTAAGCTAGACTTACGTACCACATATTAATTAACACACACATAATATTACAAGTATATATGAAACTAGAGGCGAAACCTTTAACAAATAAAAAGAAAAAACACTATGAAACTATTGTACGTCATACATATGCATGTACAATTGCCGTTTTCAGTATTAAATTTAGTTAAAGCAACGATATTAAAATTCTCTCTAGCTAACTCACGTATGTTCCAAAAAGACATATACATTGTCAAGTTCTTTTTTTTATATGATCATATATTCATATTGTCAATATTTAATTATAAAAATAACGGAATATGGATTACTCTGAATTTTGTGTATGATTTATAATTGAGATATATTGTCGGAGATGGATATTTTGACAAGTTAACGCAACTGTATTAAAATTTTCTAAGTTTAGGTACGAATTGACTTTTTCAAAAGTCAACTCAATAAATTTTAAAAGTTAAATGACTAACGGGTTTAAATGGGAAACCAAAGAAAACCCCAAACCACAAACAATCTAATTTATTTTCCTTCTTTATATAAACCGATGTTGCCCAAATGGCTTTTTCTCGCAATATACTTTTGTCAAAGAAAAAAAAGATAAAAAGATAAAACGAAGAGAGAAATATGGGTGAGGTGGCTTATATGGATGAAGGAGACTTAGAAGCAATAGTCAGAGGCTACTCCGGCTCCGGAGACGCGTTTTCCGGTGAAAGCTCCGGTGGGTTTTCACCTTCTTTTTGCCTTCCGATTGAGACAGCTAGTTTCTACGAACCAGAGATGGAGACAACCGGTTTAGACGAACTCGGTGAACTCTACAAACCATTTTACCCTTTCTCGACACAAACGATCCTCACGAGCACGGTCTCTGTCCCCGAAGATTCTAGAAGTTTTCGTGATGATAAGAAACAACGAACGCATGCTTGTCTTCTATCCAACGGATCAAGAGCTGACCATATCCGAATATCAGAATCCAAATCCAAGAAGAGGTCAGTATTTTTTTAAGTTCTTGAGAAAAAATATCTTAAATATTCTTAAAATATCATATAAGAAAACTGGTCTTAACTTGTATTAATCACGATTACAAATCATTAGTAATATACTAATATATAGAGCTATCAAGATGGATTTATCTCCAACCGTGTTTTTTTTCTTCCAATTATCATAAATCTATATGCTCCTTTTTGAATTAAATAATTAATAAAATTTTGAATGTGGACAGCAAGAAGAATCAACAGAAGAGAGTTGTTGAACAAGTGAAGGAAGAGAACTTGTTGTCCGACGCATGGGCGTGGCGCAAATACGGGCAGAAACCCATCAAAGGATCTCCATACCCAAGGTCTTTAATCCCGGTTTAATTTCATATTCCTATGTTAACCGAACATAATCGGATTTACTCAATCTCACAATACTCTATTTTTGTTGCTTTTTCTTCAGGAGTTATTACAGATGCAGCAGCTCCAAGGGGTGTTTGGCAAGAAAACAAGTCGAAAGAAATCCTCAGAACCCGGAGAAATTCACCATAACGTATACGAATGAGCACAATCATGAATTACCAACTCGGAGAAACTCATTAGCCGGTTCGACTAGAGCCAAATCTTCCCAAACCAAACCAACCCTAACCAAAAAACCTGGAAAACAAGTGGTTTCTTCTCCCACGAGTAATCCTGAAATCGCACCCGCTGATGAATCTTCTGTTGCGGTTCAAGACATGGGCGTTACAGATATGAATACTCACCAAACAGCTGGAGAAATCGAGGGCATGAGTAACAGTTTACCATCGGATTTGATGTCTGGGACCGGAACGTTTCCCACTTTTACCGGTGACTTCGATGAACTATTGAATAGCCAAGAGTTCTTCAGTGAGTATTTATGGAACTAGTAGAGAACATTAGGTGTATGTGTGTATATATATATATTCAAACTTATGTTATAGTTGCGGCCATTACTGAGGAAAATTTATATTTATGTATTGTCTCTAGAAGACTAGAGCGTCGTAGTTTTCGTCTTGTTTCCAGCTTAAGCTTTAACCAATAATAATTCGATTTTTCGTTTCATGCAAATGCTAATTAGAGAATTCGTTTTATCCAAGCTTTTTTACATTTCAATTGTTTCTAGATTTTACTCAATAGTTGTCACTGTTTTAGAAAAGGTCCGCCTAAAAGTTATAGGCTAGGTTAAAGGGAAGAGTACTCTAGAGTCTAGAGGGTCACTTAGTTAGGCATCCTATAAAATCTATCTGGCATTATGTAGACTCCCCAATATACAACCACTACAAAAAAAAAATTGTTTTACATCATTTATTTTTAATATTTATATTAGTTATAAATGATGTAAAAGACTTTAGCATCACTTACATAAATAATTTATTTTTGTATGATGCAAATTATTTACATCATTTTTTTAACAATTGATGTAATTGTATATAATATTTGCATTAATTGTTGTAAGTGATGTTAATTTGTGTCAATTACAAAAAAAATGATGTTAATAGTTGTATCATTTATAATAACTGATTTAATAATTACATCATTTACAATAACTGATTTAAAATATTATAATCACTTAGACATAATTGATGTTATATTTATGTAGGTTTTATAAATGATTCTAAAATATTAAACTAATTTTTAGCATATTTTATTTAATTGAAAATATTTATATCGGTTTTATACCGATTTATTATAAAACTTAGGCTCAATAAATCAAATAAACCTTCATAATTTTGAGTTAATAATTGGTAGTAGAATATGCAGTATTTATAACTACAATTGTCAAGAGCTCTTTTTCTCATCATCCGATGTGAGATATTTGAAGTTTTGTCATGTTTTCAGTTTTGTATCATTTTAAAAATGATGCTACCAAAAATCAATAGATACATCAATTATCTAAATAATGTAATTTTATATTTTACATCACTTTTTGGTAAGTGATATAAATTAATATAAATTAAATCAATTTAACTTGATTGATGTAAAATTAGTTAATAATAACATTATTTAATATAATTGATGCTAAATCATATATATATTGTTTCATTTATAAATCAAGTGATTTAAAATAATATCACTTACTTAAATGATTCAATTTAAGTGATGTAAAATGACATTTTTTTGTAGTGAGCTAAGCCGAGTTAGAATTTTGATGAATGTATTAATTATTTTATAGTTTCTAAATCAATTATTGATGACGAAAAATATTATACTCAAATAAATTGTCAAACAATTTGAAATAGACGCGTGATCTTGATGTTTTTTTTATATATATAACAATTTTAAAATACTAACTAAAAGTCTAAAAGTCAGCATTTAATTAAATTCAGTTAACATATCATTGATCATTCGCGACTAAATCCTTCTCAAGTTTTCTAAATATCTACCGTACGTCTTACTCGTACTAACTAGCGTCCAACGTTTTTTTATACATTTTTTACATAAATATTAATTTTTATCATCATCAAAAAAACATCTATACGACACAATGATCTAACATCCAATATTGAAATCAAATTGTTTTCATTCTAGTTAATATATGATACAATCATATGGGTGTGTGTGTATATACATAGATATATATTTGAAGCAAATGATACATGCCCTGATTAATTATTCAAATTTGTAGTCTTAATAGCATACGCTATATATTGATGAATAAATACTTATCATTCTTCTTAATTTACTAACTATTGTTTCCCCCACAACGACATCTAAACGTGAGTTTGCACGGTTTGAATTGATATCGGTGCTTTGGCTTAGCCAATCAGAGCAGCGACGGGCCCAATAAAGGCGGCATTTATATAAGTTGTGGGCTCCGCATGTGAGTAATCTGATCTTTTGTCGCTATACTGGTCGGTAGAATTCGGTCCTCCAACAATTGCGCCGGTATGCACATTCGGGTTTGGTTTATCAGAATTGTAGTATGAATATCCTCCATTGCAGCCAATTTTCTCCAGTTTAGATTGTTTCGATGGTAATGATGAGCCTCTATGATGAGTTTGTGTCGGGTACTTTGTTCCAAACCCGACCATGTAAGACATTTTCATTGGATTACTTCCAAGGATATAATCCACCTGAAAATTAAACCGGTTGGTTAACAAAAACGCAAACGGTGTACAAAAAACCGGACTAGAGGGTGATTTTGATTTATATTACCTGTGATTTGGCGAAATTCTGAATTTGAGATACGGTGAACTGGGTAGACCCGCACTGGATTGAACCGACCTTGGCTTTGGTTAGAGTTTTTGAGTAATGGAACAAAACCGTTGTAGCCGTTGTTACATATTGTAAGTTGCTACTGTCTCTAGTAAACAAAAGGCCACCTGAATAAACAAACATAACCATAAACCAACAAAACAAAAATCAAACCAACTTAATTTACTAGTTAACCGATGAAATTTACCAGGAGTTGGTTTAATTTGCTGAGAGCTACTTCCTGGCATCAATGCGCAGACAAAGGACTCAACATCGTTCTTAAATTTCCCCAAGTCATTTGTTCCATCGTAAAACACCTTAAAAAAAAAAAGATAAGAAGAAAATAATATTCAGTGAAATCAATCTAATTAATTTTACGTGGTTATAGAATTTAGTGAAGTCGGTATATATATATTTACTAACCGATGCGAGTAAAGCTTGAGCGCCGGCGAATTTATTGTCCCAGCTAAATTCATTAACGGCTTGGCTCCAATCTTTATTGCTTATAGCATAACTTAAGTACTTATTCTCTCCAGTTGCTTTGTATAACCAAGCCGCAGCCCATAATAATTCGTCCTATTTTAACCACAAAATATTTTTTAAATATAAAGTGTCTTGTTATTTCAATAGAAAAGTGTAAATAATTTATATACATAGCATGAAAATATCCGTAGTTTTATAGAAATAACTCGTTATATCTATGTGAACACCGGTTTGATTCGGTTTCATTACCTTGTAGCCTGAGTATGAGCAGTAGAAAGGGCAAGATGCTTGGTAAGAACCTCTGTACTTATCAGCAAATTCAAATAGCTGCATAAAATAGATTAAAAAAAAGTTGTAAAATCAAATAACTATACATGATGTTATATAAGTTGTTTTGGGACTTAATTTGTAAATATACTCACGGTTTTTGCATGGTTTAGTAGCGTGGATGAATAATTAGAATCGACTGATTTGAAAACAAGTGCGGCGGAGGCAAGAGCAGCTGCGGCTTCACCCGCGGCTTCGGAACCAGGGGAAGCGGAAGTGATGTTGAAGAGAGTTCTAGGTGTGTCCATATCTTCTGGCCTCTCCCAACAACTATGATCTGAATTCCCATCTCCCACCTTTTTATATCCATTAATAGAAAACAAACACACACAAACAAATTATAATTCAAATTTTGTAAAATGATAAAACTCCAGAAAATAGAATCTAGCATCCTTGGTGAAAATAAATTTTGAATTTTCGATTGTAAACGAGGATATATACTATTTCAGATATTTAGTGTAGAATGAAATATATTTTGGTAATGGGTTTACCTGTGTATATAGCATGTTGGGCGAAGTATGAGCGCGGATGATAAAGTCGGTTCCCCATTTGATAGTAGACCGGAGATAACCGAGCTGGTTAACGGAAGAAATCTCATTTTGGTATTCAATTGCAGCCCAACTCAATAAGGTTGTAGTAAATGACATTGGCCATACAAATTTTACATTGTCACCTGCATCGTAATAACCTCCAACCAAATTTACCTGGAAAATCAAAGCATGAAAATAAACAAAAATTGGTTAAGAGATAGCATAATGCCAAATTATTGATGAAATTCGGTTTCATTTAGAAATAGAATGATTAATGCATGGTGTAAATTGTAATGTCCAAATTGGAAGACATATATATACGAATATAGAGATGTTTACATTAGATAATGCACCGTCGGTGAGGGCAGAATCGCCTCGCCATTTAACCCGTTGATTAGCCGGAAGTTTACCGGATCTTTGGCCTTCAAAGAACAATATGGACTTGTTTAGTGCATCTCCATAGTCAAAAGCTTCCAAGCCTTCGAGAGCCATCAAAATACCAACTAACATTAACACCAAGAGCTTGCCCATTATTAATTATCACTATAATTGTTTTTAGAAATGTTTCTCTTTTGAAATGGGTTTTGAGTGTTTCTTGATTTTGCATGAAATGAGGTTCACGGGGGGTATTTATAGATATCGCATGCAAGTAGAGTTGCGTACGTTATTTCATTTCATGACATGTTTCACGTAATTTTTGGTTAATATGGCTGCACTGTTAAACATGGCCTCTAACAAGTAACAATAATTAAGTTTCGATGATTACGGAAATACAATAAAATGATTTCAATATAGCAAGGTTTAGTTATTGACATCTCAAATCATATATTTTTTTCCTAACCACCTTACTTTATTTTTTCTTTTGTATTTGTATAAAGGTTTATAAGTTTTAGTTGAATGTGTACAATTTTTAATATGTTTTCTTAAATAATGCTTTTCTGGCTCATCTATTTTTGATTGAATCACTACGTTTTTGAAATGGTTATTTTTCTTAAAACTAATCAACAAGATGTAATAAAACCTATGTTATATGTATTTCTATATCGATTGATATATATATATATATATATAGGCGTCAAACGAACTATTCATTACTTAGCCATGTACAAAAAGAAAGGTTGTTCGAGACAACCACAATAGCACGGTAGTACTTACAATAAAAGTAGTGTTGCAAGATTTTGCATTCCGAACAAAAAATTCACATGTAAATGTGTAGATTAATATCCGCTTCCTAAGAAAAACAAACTTATATATAGGTCCTGGATATCAAGCCATAAATTTGGAAGGTCTTACTCAAACTTATTGTTGGACAATTGTAAAAATGCTTCTCAAATATCCAAAGTTTTTTTGGGTATATATGTGATTTTTTAATTTTATTTTTAGAATATAACAAAGGATAAAGATAGTACAAGTTTTTGGTTAAGTACTAGGCTTAGGGGTCAAAGACTCAAAAACAAATACGCCGGTTCCATGCCTAGACTTTTGGATATACAAGCAAATAGCAATATAATCATTATAAGAATAACCCATATTTTAAAACTTTCATAGATATGTATCCCATTATCCGCCTTTTTCTCCCTCGCAAATACCAGTTCGCCCTAGCCGCTTCAAGAACTTTTTTGCTGTTCCGACCTCTTTTGTTTTGTGTCATCTAGGGTAAACTAATAATTTGAAATGAATATATATATATATTAGAGATTCTAAGTTTTGTTTACAAAATTATTTTGAAGGCAAATGTTTCTTTTTCTAATATTTAGAAAATCGAAATCTTAGTTTTTTTTTTTTTGATATTTATGATAAATTTTAGATCTTAAAAAAGAACTACAATCATTCATGTAACACCCTAATCATTAATACGCACATGTCAACTTGCAAAATTTTCCCCGAAACAATTTTCCGCATAATTAAGTAAGATATTGTACAGACTAAACATGTAATACTAAATCACGTATGTAAGACGAACACATAACACTGGGACTAAGTGTGCAAATTTGCTTAAAATATTGTAAAAAAGAAAAATTTGATCTAAAAACAAGCAATCTTGTCGATGCATGTGTAATGTGTTGTAACGCAATCGTTGGCGTTTACCACGTTTGAGAGTAGTGATTGACTGGGACTAGTGTTAGAGATATGGAGATGTCGTGCCGTAGAAAGAGCTGCATAAAATATTCAGCACCCATTCTTCAAACGTCAATGTTAGATTTTGCCGTTAGTTTTAATTTTGTTTTCAAGTTGTCATCAACTTATTTCAGTTATTAGTTCTTATAATTAAAAGTTGTTTGTTGTTCCTGCTTTCCTGCAAAGACTATTCCGGAAATTTCTTGCGTGTTCATTTGTATGCTTTATCCTTTCTCCTTCAAGCGACTGTCCATCATTATTTGGATGTATTAGTTCATTTAATTTAGTTATTTATGATATCAGGCGATAAGATTTCATAGTTAGACACTACAACAAATATTACATAAAGCGTCACTTTTTATAAGTTACTTGTGTAACTGACGTTGAAAAAAAGTTCGAAGCAATTTTGAGTTGAAAAGATAACTGAAACAAGAGTTAAGTTAACCGACACAATGTTTTTTGAGTCAATAATTACTGACGTTAAACTTAAAAATAACTAATGTTATAACCCGTGTATTTTGTAGTGAGAGATGTATATCCAAATCATTCATAAATACTTGTATCAAATCTAACTCAATACTCAGACGACGATTCATCATTTCGTTTAATGTCAATTTTTTACCCAAATAAAGCTATCATCGGATCTAAAATTATATTTAGTTTGAGATGAACTGATAAGAATCATTATTTTGAGAGAATTTATTATAATAAAATTAGAAAACATTTTAGTAGTTTAGAAAAATATAAACTAATTAATTTTGATTTTTGATAAATATGTGAATATTATTACCAAAAGGAACTTTTTGGGTGAAGTTTTGTGTATCATCTAACCCAAAAAAAGAGAGGCAGATGATAGCAATTAAAAGATTTTTAGCATTGTGCATGTGGTTATTCCTCTCTTTTCAGAGCATGTAAATTGTGGTATGAACCACAACAAGCTTCAGGGCAGAGGATACATAATTGGCTGAAGTGGAACTGAGCATGTAAGTTAATTTTGATTTTATTTGGTTTTAGAACCAGCACTTTGATTTCTCAATCTAAGTCCGAGTCAGCTTAAAGCTCTGTGTGAAATATAGAAAAAGTTGTTGGAGATCTCATTGTCTCCATAGCGATTGACGTTATTTTCATGGTTAAGAAAATTGGTACCGTTTATATAAAGTTCTGTTCTTTTCATTAAGTGTTCTGTCGCTGGGTCAAAAGTAAATAGAAAAATTGAGATATTTATAGACGTTTACAAATTTACAACATATAAAATATTACTTCTGGTGAGAGTCGATTGGTCATTAAAAAAACGAATTATGCATGAAACAAAAGGAAGTAATTTAATGGAGCAAAAACAAAGTGATGGGCCTGATGAGTGATGACACTGCATGTGACAAAAGTTATTATGTCCACTATTATTTTTCGCCTAACGCAAATTCGTGTACGTTACATATCTCCCCCATTAATAATGCGTTAATTACTCCGCCAAGCACATTTTCATTTATGATGATTACTTGACATTTTCTATTAGATATTATAAGAAAAATAAAATAAAATACTAACAAAATGATAATTGAAAATCTCCTCTGCCATGGAACTCGAGCAGAGATTCTAGTGTTTGTTTGGTACAAGTTTGTCTTCATCTCTGGGATAAGAACTCAATCTCAAACTTATCTTTCTATATTCAGAGAAACAGAACTTTTTTACTTTTAACATCAAACATCCATAAAAAGTTAAGATAAAGTTCGATAGCAACGCTACCAAATTCCTGCCTCCTAGCAAGCAAATCTTGGGCCAACTATAATGATTTTAAATGGAATAAACTTTAGCTAGGAGCTTACAAAATCTTGTATTTGTTGCCTGAATTCATGGAATATATATAGTGCTGCAAAGAATGGTTTTGATCCACAAAGAATGAAATGAAACCGGTTCAATATTCAGTGTTTGATCTCTGATTTGGGAGGGCATAAGGGCTTGAAACCTTCAGCTTCTGTCACCACATCGTTTCAATCTTGACGCTCCAATGCAAACTTGAATAAAACTGATTTGGTCCTAGTTGATCATGGCAAGTTGGCAACAGATTTTAACACTTTCTTGTCAGTCTGAAAAGCACCATATCCATTGAGTTACCCTGACAATAACATCCTCCATACCATACACTAGTGATAGTTGTTCAAAAATATAGAGTTCCCAATGTTGGAAGTCTCAGACTAGTCTATTGGGGACTGAAGAAAATCTCAATGTGACCAAACTTCCTACTATTCTAATAACCTCTTATTCTATGGAACAGAACAAATATGAGAACATTGGGCATCAATGGTTTGGGTCTCCAAACTTAACCTATTGGGCTGCCATAAAAACGAGTTGATTTTCTTTAGATTTAGGATGAAGAAACTGATCATTCTTAGTCTCTCTGTATCGCATAAACTGGATGCTACATATGGTGAACGGAACAGATCTCACACCAAAGGAGTCCTTTTAGATTTGAATTTCTCCACAGTAATGACTTGCTTCATCTATGAAACAAACACCTATTACGCTATCAAAATTCAAACAATTGGGGATGGGAGGGGCCGCGCGAACGCAGGCCCCCACTGCCACAAATAATGACGCAGGCTCTTCCTCATGGGAAGACCTTAGGCATAGCACCCTAACGATATGTGCAATGTTAGGCCTCAATGACTCATTTCTGGCCCAAATATAACCCATTTCACTATGTTCGACTCCTCACAAATAGATATGTACTACTTAAATTGACATCATCACATCCACTTGACAAAAAATAAATTGACTTCTCCATCGTAATTGAATCTTCCAATAAAGTTCCAAGAAACAGCGAGGAAAGGAGCAAGGTCGATTCCCTTTTTGGTGTAACACAAAATTGTCAAATACTAATCTATTCATTTTTTGTTTGTTTCGGTAATCTTTTTCTAAGTATATTCTGTGGTGATTGTTTATTTTTTTATTTTTTTTTGTTAATGGGCTGATTAAAAAAAAGAGAAATTCCCTAAAATTGCATCCACAACAAACCCGCTACTTTCTTTTGCATAAAAAAACATATGATTAAAAATCCTGTATCAAAACACCTAATTCTTATTTGTCACTTTGTTGCACAAAATTTAATTTACAAAAAAAAAGGAACATTATTATTTTACAAAATATGATAAGGAAAAGATTAATTTTTTTTTTTTTTGGGTTGAACTCCTCAACTCGCTCGCATAAAAAGGAACAATCTAGAAGAGAAAGCTTTTATATAACTTTACTTCATTGTAGTAACAGGAGACAGAACCTTAGCCTCTACTTCATCCTCCTTGTTTGATTTTACTGTCTTCTTCTATCTTCTCTGTTTTTAGCTCAATCCAATGGCTATGGAACTTGCTGCTAAGGCTAAAGAGGCTTTCGTAGATGACGACTTCGATGATGCTGTTGACTTGTACTCCAAAGCCATTGACTTGGATCCCAATTGTGCTGAGTTCTTCGCTGATCGAGCTCAGGCCTTTATCAAACTCGAAAACTTCACCGGTAAAACTTGTTCGTTCTGTACTCAAAAGATATATATTTTTTTGTTTGTTAAAGGATAATATAAAAGCTTTGTTTTTTACTGTAGTGGACGCCTTTTGGGTTCCTGGGTTTTCATTGTCGTTCATATATAGCTGAAAGATAGTGATTTTCCCGGATTCTGTGAATTTAGGGCTTAGAGATTTCGTATCAATTTGATGCCTTTATGTCGATCTTTTGCTGTTTGTGGAGGAACAATGTATCAGAATTGCTATCATGAAAAACGAAGTTGAGATTTTTGTTATCAGCAGCGTTGTGACCTTTAGAAGTTATGCATTGAGTTGGTTGTTGTTACCATTCTGGTTTAAGTGTGCAGTCTTTTGTTCTATTGATTATGAATATGGACAATTTGGTTTTACAGATAGTAACGCCATTGAAAGTTTCGATTTTTGCTGGAGTGATTAGTATTTGGTTCCACTATTGTATGATTAGCTTATTGTGTTTGATTTGTTTCTCAATGAGCAGAGGCCGTGGTAGATGCAAACAAAGCAATTGAGTTGGATTCATCATTGACCAAAGCTTACCTAAGAAAGGGGTATGTTGTTACTATTATATCATTGTTATCGTGACATTAAATTTCGATATCTAAATACCTTTGTTTGTTGTATTATATAACAGTTTAGATGGTTTACAATTGTGGTATATTTCTGTCAAGCTATTACTTATATAAGTTCATATTTGGACTTTTTGTATTTGTAGAATTGCATGTATGAAGCTTGAAGAATATAAAACTGCTAAAACAGCTCTTGAAAAGGGTGCTTCCATCGCACCGAGTGAATCCAAATTTAAGAAGTTGATAGATGAATGCGATCTTCAAATCACAGGTATATTCTTAATGCATTGTTCTTGTTGTCTTGTTTATTAGGTTTACATGCTATGAGGTTGTAATGGTCTAAACATATTGGTATGGTATTCACCTAATTTATGAAACTCGTTATTATCTTTTTTCAGAAGAAGAGAAAGATTTGGCTCAACCGATGCCATCAACTGTGCCTTCAAGTTCTTCTGCACCACCAGTATCGGAACTTGATCTTACCCCTGCACCTGCCAAAGCCAAGTACAGGTAGTTTCATTGTAAAAACTTGCTATTTCGAAATTTTCAAGTTTTAAGAATCATTAAACATCTCATACTCTTGAGTGTTCATTAGACACGAGTTCTACCAGAAGCCAGAAGAAGTTGTGGTAACCATTTTCGCAAAAGGGATACCAAAACAGAATGTTAATATCGACTTTGGTGAACAGATTGTAAGTATACTGCAATCTAAGAACCCCTCTCGATGATGCTTCTGCGTAATTTTGGGTTAATTTCTCGGTATTGTTCTATTGATTTGCAGCTGAGTGTTGTCATTGATGTTCCTGGAGAGGAAGCTTATCATCTCCAACCGAGATTGTTCGGGAAGGTATACTTCTCGAATAAAGCAATGGTGGTTTTCCTTTCAGCACTCTGAGTTGAACAAACTATATGACTTTCTTTTTTATGGTGTACATACAGATAATACCTGATAAGTGCAAATATGAAGTATTGTCTACCAAAGTTGAGATCCGTCTTGCAAAAGCCGATATAATCACATGGGCCTCTCTCGAACACGGCAAAGGGCCAGCGGTTTTGCCAAAGCCCAATGTCTCTTCAGGTTTTCTACCTTTTCCTTCTTTAGTTTCATTGGATGAGCTTTAAAACAGTCTCTTGATCATGTAAATCTTATGTTGTATGTATGATGGTGCAGAGGTTTCACAGAGGCCAGCTTATCCATCATCTAAGAAAGTTAAGGACTGGGACAAGCTGGAAGCTGAAATGAAGAAACAAGTCAGTCTCTTACCTCGACCCAATCTTTTTCAAGCTGTATTGTTTTTTTTTTTCTTTTCTTTTTGTTCAAATGTGGTTGCTGCTTTGTAGGAGAAGGATGAGAAGCTGGATGGAGATGCAGCTTTGAACAAATTCTTCCGTGACATATACCAAAATGCGGATGAGGATATGAGGCGAGCGATGAGCAAATCCTTTGTGAGTATCTTTCAATATTTCATGGAGACTTTTGTCCTTTAGATTGACTCATTTTGTGGTTCTCCGGTTTTGGACAATGAACAGGTGGAATCGAATGGGACAGTGCTGTCGACAAACTGGAAAGAAGTTGGGACTAAGAAAATCGAAAGCACTCCTCCGGATGGCATGGAGCTCAAAAAATGGGAGATCTGATACGATATGATCCTTTATTTTGATGCATTTGTGGATTTTGCCTTATTCTAGACAAATTTTAAAACCTGGTCCCTTTCTTCCTGTAATGAGGATCCTAAGGTTTTGCTTTTGCTAAATATGGCTTTCTATTTTCTTTTTCTTTTTATGTGATATTTCATCTGTGTTCATAATTTCATCATGATTCACTAGCTATTCTACTAAGTTTTTTTTATAACTTTTTGTTGAAACTTAAATATGCAATACCAAACAACCAAAAGTATGCTATAAACTATAGTGTTAAAATCTTAAGAAAATAACAAATCACATTGGCAATGTCTGATTTGTGAGTCATTTTATTTGTTCCTAAAAGAAAGCTATGAAGGCTTAAAAACTTGAGAAAAATACATATTCTAGTACCTCATTGTTAAACATACTCTGAAATACTCCAAACACAATCAACAGCAAAAATGTTGTGAGGGGACCAAACGTATTCAGGAGCTATAAATTTCAGAACACACAATGTACATTACGATTACACAATAGAACAGAATACTTTAGAACACAGTCTACAAACAACTAAACTTTAAATCTAAACATTCTAGAGTACTCATATGAGTTTTTATATGAACTTGACTATAAGAGATTATAAAAGAAGAATGAGTTCTAAGTTATCTCCTTCTAGCTTTTTTTTGTTTTTTTTTTGATAAAATTGATCTCTTTCTAGATTTCATAGAACAACTTTGATTAGTTTTGTATAACTCGCAGCTTTATGTCTTTTCACATATATTATGTTTATTCAATTTTTTAGAACCAAGTTAAAAAAATAAATTATATTGAGATATTGAAAGATATAGCGTTTGTGATATATAAATAGATATATTAGTTTCCGATAAACTATTGATAAGTATAATAATGTAAGAAAAAACAAATTTAACTATTTCCATTCCGATTGATAAGTATAACACGGTTTTTTTTCCCAAGTAAAATAGGAAAACAAATTAAGGTCTATCCTCTATATATATGAACACTCCACACAGAGTCACAGACGCTTACACATCACAAACTAAATCTACAACAAGCTTTCTCGAATTCGAACAACCAAAGAAAACCCTAAAATCCACAGCTTCTCTTCGACAATGGCAAATATTTGCAGAATCAGCTTCATCAGCATCATGCTCCTCTTGCTATTCATCAACCTGTCTGCTCTTTCTTCTTCTGCACGCATACGTCTTCAAGAAGGTCAGGATCTTGTTCACCACCGGACACTTGATGAGATTGAGAAAGCTGATAAGGCACGTCTCGGCTACTTGTTTGGCATGATGGAGGAGGCTGACACCAATCTAGATGAGGTTGATCCTCTCCCACTTCCCCCATTGGGTTATCATGATAGGTTTCCTATTAATGAAGTCACTGAATCGATAATATCACCGGTGATCCAAGAGTTTTAACTTTCTTCTTCTGCACGCGACGTCATCTAGGGCTTTGAATTTGTATCATGTACTTAATTTGTATACGCTTCTTCAATTTGTTGGATATACTTTTATTATGAATTTGTATATATACTCTTCATCGATACTTCGATATTATTACTATGAATCGTATAAACCCTCTTTGTCTTTGTATACTTTTATCAAAAAAATTGTAATCCAGACTGTTTTCATGGGGAGTTATAGTCTTATAGACAATGATACGTGCGGCCTCTGTGAAATCTTTAGTGAGTCAAGAGACCAACTCTTGCTTCGTTGTCTATTTGGCGGATTTGTTTCGCACGGCTTCAATATCCCTTTATGGAATTCAGAGAATATATTTCATATTTGCTACTTTCATGAATCTATTGGATTAAGGTTTCTTGTGGAACTTGTGGTGATCAATTTATCTTAGTATACTATATTCAATGAAACATATATATTACATGCCATTTAAAAGTATGGATTGCAAATTATGCTTTAAACAAATAAAATAATGGTTTTTTAAAGTTTAGAAATATAGATTTCACCTTATGTGGAATGACAACACAACCGGCACACGAAGGGCCATATTGCAGAATCAATCTTTATCGGAAAGCGTTTTGGGGACTAAATCTTTCTGGGGTAGTTTTTTTTAATAAACGTGCGCAAGGCATGATAATTAATTTATTGACACAACGTGCTTCATCCGTAAGTTGCGTTCCTAATTAATTAATAAGGTTCACCAGTTGGTAGATCTAATTCAGTACTATAAAAAAAAATTATTTGCTCAATGTTGTACATGATCATGAACATTATTATAATTAACAAACGGAGATAGTATGAGCTAGCTAAGATATCATAGAAGGTATTCAGCTATATATTTTATAACCTGTTACCTTTTTTAATCTTAATTAGTTATTTACATATTAATAATGCATTATACTTATAATAATATTAATAATATACTACTATTTCTTACAAAATAACATTTTATCCATATATGAATTAGGCTCAGCCTCAGATTCAATTTCGTTCGTTAAAAATATTTTATAGTAAATGCACTATTTTTTTCCTTTTTTTTTGAAATTTTAAATGAACTATTTTACGTTGACAAACTCTTCTAGTAATCACCGTGATAAGAGGAAAACCCACGTTCTAACATTATAAGGGATTCGAGGCATTACATTATTATTTCCTTTCTTTTCTTATCTCCTCGATAATCGATACTAATATTAATATTCACCACGTGAAATCAATATGATAAAAAAATGTTGAAATTTTTACTACATAATCAGATAATCTCACTAGTAGCAGTGAGAGTAATCACCCAAAACCAATCATCTATCTAGAGAAACGAAAGAAGTTAATTAGTTCCAACTCTAGACGTAAGAAATATGGCTAACCACGGATGCGTTGATTGGCAGTTCAGTGGTAGTGATGCAGCCAAAGAAGCCGCAGCAGCTTCTCTAGGCACTTACACCTCTGAAATCTTCTCTCTCTGTGATCCTCAAGGGAAACCTATTTTGCCCTCACTAACTGAGGAAGCAGAGACCAGCAATACCGCTGAAAAAGCGGTTGTTAAAGCTGTCCTCTGCGGCACCGGAAACGCCTACGCTCCAAGTATTGGCCTCCCAGTTGCCAAACGGTAATATTTACTTACGGAATAATGTTAAGAAATTTTTAGATTTTTGCTACTCAAGTTAGAACTTCACAATTTGTGTTTTTTTTTTCCCTTTAAGATTGGTTCAGGTTAGTCCTAAGCTTATTTGGGTTAGATTTAAATTTAAAATTTTAAAAAGTACAAATTAAAACAAACTATATTCTGGCTAGTCAATTTAGATAGAACCGGTTTAGGAAGATTGGGCTAATTTGCATCTTAATTCTATACTTATATTTTTGTCAGTGCTGTGGCGGAATATCTAAACCGAGATCTACATAATAAGCTGACGGGAGATGATGTATTTATGACTGTCGGATGCAAACAAGCGATCGAGCTTGCAGTCAAAATCCTTGCTAAACCGAAAGCTAACATCTTGCTTCCGAGGCCAGGCTTTCCATGGGACATAGTCCAATCTATCTACAAGAATCTTGAGGTCCGAAGGTATGAGTTCATCCCCGAAAGAAACTTTGAGATCGATCTCGACAGTGTCAGAGAGATGGCAGATGAGAACACGTTTGCCATATTTATAATCAACCCCCACAATCCCAATGGGAACTACTACACTGAGGCTCATCTTAAGCAGGTATTTACGTAGTTGTACTCTTGGAGAAGTATCCACATTATTGGCTAGATTATTAAGGCATTGAATACTTTTAGTTTGTGTCTACATTTTATATTTAGCATGGTGTTTTTTCTTCAACTAGACATTTATATTTCGTTTAAAATTTGCAATAAATTAGATGATTTTTTTTTACATTTATAAAATTAATATTTTAGTAATCAAGGCGGTAATATTTACTTGTGAAATGAATCCTAGGTGGCTACATTGGCTCGAGAACTTGGGATAATGGTGATTTCAGATGAAGTATATAGATGGACCGTGTTTGGGAGTAATCCGTTTGTTCCAATGGGGAAATTCTCCTCAATAGTACCCGTGGTTACAGTCGGGTCCATATCTAAAGGATGGATTGTCCCAGGCTGGCGAACCGGCTGGCTCGCGCTTCACGATCTAGATGGTGTCTTCAGATCCACCAAGGTCCAGTTCACTTTTTAAGCATATATCTATATTCATGATATTCATAATTTTCCTATATATACTTGAGTAACAGTAAAATATACTTCATTTCAATTTATTTTCTTGGCCTTATCTTTGTTTTTATGGACATGCAGGTCTTAAAAGCTGCTAAGGAATATCTGGAGATAAATTCTAAACCACCAACTGTTATACAGGTTCGGATCATTAATTGGCAATTGTTATTGATAATGTCATATATGGCCAATTCCATTTGTCGTCTTAATCTTATGATGTAGGCAGCTATTCCCACTATCTTGGAGAAAACTCCTAAAGATTTCTTCCATAAGAGGCAGAGTTTTCTGAAAAATCAAGTAGATTTTGCATATTCTAAGCTCAAACACATACCAACCCTCACCTGCTACATGAAACCTGATGCATGTACCTTCTTATGGGTACTCTATTCTACTATATATTATTACATTTTTAGTTTACTATTAATTTTTATTTATTTATATATTTATAAGTTTGATTAAAGTTTTCATCGTGGATGTTTCAGACCAAGCTAGACCCGTTGCATTTTGTAGACATTAAAGACGATCATGAATTCTGCAGGAAGCTTGCTAAGGAAGAAAACCTCGTCGTTTTACCTGGTAATAATCAATCAATCCCCTTACCCCTAATTAATCACTGTTTATTTGTCCTATCTAGAGTTTTCAGAGAAGATGGCAATTAAGTTTTAGATTTACGATTTAAGGCAAAATATATAGTTGGTCCTCTTTTTATAGATATGAAAATGTAGACTAGGACATTACATGGATTCTAGTTGTTTGTATTAGTATCCTCGTTTTTTTGTCACCAACTGGATTCAAATTTGATTGAATTAATGAATGGTTCACAAGAAAAAAAAAAACATACCATATATATGTGTTGGTTTGTTAGGGATTGCATTTGGTCAGAAGAACTGGTTGAGGCATTCTATCGACATGGAGACTCCGAAATTGGAGGATGCATTTGAAAGATTGAAGAGTTTTTGTGAAAGCCATATAAAAATATAACTGATCAAGCTTAACTCAACGGCGTCAATGGTTTCGGATTTAATTTCCTGATATATCGATCTAAGCCTAAGTCTTTTATGAATAAAGAGGATGTTTTGTATTTGCTAATATGATGAAGCAAATCATGAACATGAACATCTCTCGAGTTTGTGACAAAGAAAATGGTCTCCTCATCGTTGGGAATAATATCTTTCGATGTTTTTAAGTTTTATAATTTATGAAACAAAAAAAAAACTTCAGTTTATTTCCATTTTAATAATAAAATTTTGGAAGTAACATAGAAATATATCTACATGGGTGTGGTGAATTGGTGATGTTATTTTTAGTTTCAAAATCGGGCAATAACAATAACAAAAACGTGGGTGGTTTTCCTCATCAATTCGTTTCCAAGACAGAGACAAATTAATTGATTAATTAATTAAAACGTAGGAATCTTTACTTCTTCTTAGATGTTGACGAGAGATGAGTACTCGACAGAATTATTTTGTTTCTGCTGTATATAACAAAGGAGAATGCGACTCTACAAGCGAGGATTGATGTGGGCATGCATTCAGATTTGCGTCGAGATACATTATTGTTTTTTTGTCTTACATGTTAATGTTAATATCCTACGTGAGAAACTAAATTTATATTAATAGAATAATGTGGAAATCATTGGCAAAAAAAAAGATAAGTGGTTGGAAAATCTCACTATATATTCTAACCGGTGGCAATGAGATTTAATCACCCAAAAACCAAAATCTAAATAGAGAGAAAAAGAAGAAGTAAGAAATGGCAACCTCCAAATGCATTGATTGGCAGTTCAGTGGGAGCAAGGCGGCCAAAGAAGCTGCTGCGGCCTCCCTAGGCACCTACACCTCTGCGATCTATGCTTTGTGTGATCCTAATGGCAAACCCATTTTGCCACCGCGAAGCGAATCCCCTGAAACTAGCCATACAGCCGAAAAAGCTGTTGTTAAAGCTGTCATTTGCGGTACGGGAAACGCTTACGCTCCTAGCATTGGCCTCCCGGTCGCTAAAAGGTAATATATATATATTCATATTGAAATATTGTTATCATTTTATATATTTAAACATTGTCATTCTTGACAAACAAAAAAAGTTCATAAAGTATATATATATATATATATATTATCTAGTTTAAACTAATTAGTAGCCAAAATTTATACTAACTCTAGTGTTGCATACTAACTCTATTATCTTTGTATGTTTTTCTATGACACAATCATTTTTGTTTTCGTTATTCTAGTGCCGTAGCAGAGTATCTAAACCTGAGTCTTCCGAAAAAGCTGACAGCAGACGACGTGTTTATGACCGTTGGATGCAAACAAGCTATCGAGCTTGCGGTCGACATTCTAGCTAAACCGAAAGCTAATGTTTTGCTTCCGAGGCCAGGCTTCCCATGGGACGTAGTCCGCTCCATCTACAAGAATCTTGAGGTCCGTAACTATGATTTCATCCCCCAAAAGGACTTTGAGATCGACCTAGACAGCGTCCGAGCGCTCGCGGACGAGAACACATTTGCGATATTTATAATCAATCCCCACAATCCCAATGGGAACACCTACTCCGAGGCTCATCTCAAACAGGTATAGAGTCCTTGGTCTTATATATAGCTACTACTGAAATATTCACTTGATGATCTAATTTGTTTTTTGTGTAATTATTGACCCTTTAGGTTGCTGAATTGGCTAAGGAACTTGGAATAATGGTGGTTTCTGACGAAGTTTATAGATGGACCGTCTTTGGGAATAACCCTTTTGTTCCGATGGGAAAATTTTCGTCGATTGTGCCAGTGGTTACACTCGGATCCATATCCAAGGGATGGAATGTCCCAGGATGGCGAACTGGTTGGCTTGCCCTGCATGATCTTAATGGTGTCTTTAGAAACACTAAGGTCCAAACATTTTTTAATTTTGTGATCACTCTTCAAGCATATCAATTATATGTATATATAGAGTTAACTCATATACACTATATTTGATATTAAAAGTTAAAAAAAATGCTTATTGACCTAACTATTAATTATGTTATGTGTGGACAGATCTTACAATCTGCTAGAGAATTTCTCGAGATAAACTCTAAACCTCCAACTGTTATTCAGGTAATCATGAAGATTCGGACAAATTTGGGCACTCTTAATAGTAAACAAATTTTATTTTTTAATTGTTAATGAATGTATAGGCTGCTATTCCCACTATCTTGGAAAAAACTCAAAAAGAGTTCTTCAAAAAGAGGGGGAGTTTTCTGAAAGATAGAGTGGATTTTGGATATTCTAAGCTCAAGCACATACCTAGCCTCACTTGCTACATGAAACCCGAAGCCTGCACCTTCTTATGGGTATAATCTATTACAAATTTAATTAGCATACTTTTAATCTTCTTTAGTTTTATTTTGAGACAATTTTTACATGTACATTTATTGTTGTCACAGACCAAACTGGATATATCGTTCTTTGTGGACATTGAAGACGATCAAGACTTCTGTAACAAGCTTGCTAAGGAAAAAAACCTCGTCGTTTTACCAGGTAACGACTTGATCTTAGGCCTCTCTACAGTTTCCAAAACACATACTATCAAGGTTTGGGATTCATATACAATATTTGACGTTGGGAAGTACTTTTAAACGTAAGAACCTTTTGTGTGTGTTGGATTTGATAGGGATAGCATTTGGTCAGAAGAACTGGTTGAGGCATTCTATCGATATGGAGGCTTCGATATTGGAGGATGCATTTGAAAGATTGAAGAGCTTCTGTGAAAGCCATTCCATTGAAGCTAAAGCTTCAGTCAACGATGTGAATGGCGTCAACTAAAGGGTCCTACGTATCTACCTATGACAATGCTTTAATAATAAAGGGGTGTTTTATCTATTTGGAATAAATCATGAACTTCTTTCGAGTTTGTGACAGTAAAATTGGTGTACTAGCATCAGTCCTGTAATGTTTTCTCATCATTGGCAATATTTTGATGCATTTCTACATTTCGAAAAAATAAATATTATAGTTTCTGTTCATTTGATATTGTTTTGGACCTTTTGGTCTGCAATTATCATTGGATTACATACATTGGTCTCTTCAGTATTTCAACATACATGGGTTGTGTCGTGTCGTATAACCCATGAACAAAAACATACATGGGTTGTGTCGTATAGGCAAGAACACTTCCTAAACCAAACCAAGCGGGGTATACCGGATCAAAGAAATTCTTCTTAGTCATCGTTTGTTGTATATATATACTAGGATAAGTACCATGTACTGCGTGGATGTAATATATATATATATATATATATATATTTATTTATTACTATTTTCTAGATATATATATATAATAGTTTTAATGTTATTTTTATTGTTTTATTTTTCATATTTTTAATTCTTTAATTTATTATTCTTATTTTTATTAGTCTATTTTTTCTTTGTAATCCAACAATTTTATTAATAACATTTCCCCATAAATATTTAATTGGTATAATAACACATTTGTCACTAACTTTGGTATTTTAAATCACACAGTATTTGAGTTTTCATAGTTGTTTTTGTAAAAATTAATATTATGTTTAAAAAATTAGTATTATTATTACTCTAAAATTGTATAAATCTCAAAATAATTCTCTTCTATAATAAACAACTTATTATGCAGTGTGACCAATTTAAAATATATTCATGATGAAATTTATGATCGTAAAGTAAAGTGTTGATATTTTTCCCCTTTTAAACATTATAGACATTGAGCAATAATTTTTTTCTTATGGAGCTGATAATAAATTCAACATCTAATCTTGTTGATGCATTTGAGCTAAGGTATTCGATTTTGGAAAACACTTCAAGGCTATGTGTATGGTGACATGGTGTTCTTGAAGTTGTTAATAAACCATTGATTAAGATATATGATGTTTGTTCATTAATAACATGAAACGCGAGGTAAAAGTTTATCAAATCTTTGATGAAATATATGCTCTTTGGGAAAATGATTAAAATATTATAAAAAACTGATTTATTAATGTTATAAGAAATATTAATGTTTGAAAACACTAATAGATGTTGTTTCTTCTGATTTATTATATTATATTTAATTGCTTTTAATTTCTACTCTTAATTTTTCTTTACTATTTGTGTTGACCAATTGTTTGTTTGTTATAGTTGAAAATTAAAAATGTATGGACAAATATGTTTTTGTTATGATTGACTATCATTTTTTGTAGCTAGTTAATTAATTGGTATTTTATGATTGTTGTTATATATTATCTCTATGTTTATAATAAAAACATTATGACCACTAATTACGTCAATATTTGTGTAATTATAATTTTAACTTTGGTTAAATAATATGGACTTTATTTAAAGTTTTTAATAAGTTGAAAATATAATAATTAAAATTTGAAAATAATTTCTTAAAAGAGACACGTGGCAGTGCCTCGTAACTTGAGTTTAGAAGAAACTTTACTATCTTATATAAGGTTTAAAGTATTTAATTTCAAAGTATATTTATATATTTAAAAAGTATTTTGTAGAGTTATCGTTTTAACTTTGGTTAAAAATATGGACTTTATTTAGCTTTTTTATTATAAATATATATATTTTTAACAACTTGACAAAATTATAATTAAAATTTTAAAAATATTTCTTAGAAGTGACACGTGTTCGTCTTGTAACTTGAATTTACAAGAAACCTTACTATATTAGATACGTTTTAAAGTATTTAATTTAAAAGTATATTTATATATTAAAAATATTTTGTGGAATTTCAGAGTTTGCGATTTTGTGGTTTGATTTTTTTAGTATTGGGTTATTTTTTTGATTTATTTTAAAAGTATTATTTTCTACTATATTTAAGTATTTGAATTGAAAGTCTATTTTAAAAAAAATTGTAGAGATTAAGAGTTTCATTTTTAGCAACTTTTAGCATTTTTAGTTTAAATTAGATTTTATTGGGTTAGTTTGTTGATTTCTTTTAAAAGTATATATTTCTACTATTTTAAGTATTTTATTTTTCCAAAAAAGTATTTTATTTAAAAATTTATTTTTATATGTTAAAAGTATTTTGTGGAGTTTAAGAGTTTGCGATATCGTGGTTTGATTTTTTTTAGCCTTGGGTTAGTTTGTTGATTTATTTTAAAAATATATGTTTCTACTACTTTTAAGTATTTCAATTGAAAGTCTATTTTTAAAAGTTGTGTAGAGATTAAGAGTTTGATTTTTAGCATCTTTTAGCATTTTTAGTTCAAATTAGATTTATTGGGTTAGTTTATTGATTTATTTTAAAAGTATATGTTTCTACTATTTTTAAGTATTTGATTTGAAAATATATTTTTTAAAAATTTGTAGAGATTAATAGTTTGATTTTTAGAAAGCATTTTAAAGCAATTTTGAATGTATATTAAATAAAATCAATAGTTAGAAATAAAATAAATATAAAGAAAAAAATTAGAGAAAGGTGAAAGTATCATCTTTGTAGGGTGACACGTGGTAGCGTCTCGTAGCTTCACATAATTGTAATCTTACTTTCTTATATAAGATATATTTTTTTAAATACCAGAAAATTCTGGACCGAAACCCATAATCCTTCTAAACCCGAAACCACAACATGTAGTATTAGTTTCGTCCCAACCGTCAATCGAACCAACGTTTGTCGTATATTACAAGTTGAACAACTAAAAATGTTAAAGAAAAAAAATAAAATTCCGGATATGAAAATGAGTTAAACATATGATCAAAAAGGAAAAGAACAGATAATAAAAATTTAATATTCATATACCTTTTCACAAAACAAAAGATTAATTAAAAAAATTTGGATTAAAATTTTACAACAATATATATTTTAGTTGAATACTCTTGTTATTAATCATTTTAAATAAAAGTTCAAGAAGAAAACAAGTTTTTACATTCTTCTTTTTTTATTACAATTTACACATATAGACTCATACACACTATTAATACTACAAAATCAACTTAAAACAAAAACCAAAAAAATCAGTTTTACAGTTATACATAAAAAATATAGAAAAAATACTGTTTCCTTTTTGCTAAATATAGTACACCAGTGGTAGTGATCAGAGTCAAAAATTAATTAGAAGCTTCACACACAAAAATCAACTCCACCCACGTCCTAGATTTCCAAGTCAATAGTCAAACAACAATTAGTCTTGTCGAAAATTTAAGATGTGTACGTTTTAGCTAGGACACGATTTAATAGGTTTATATTTTCGCATATCCTTCATTCTTTAGTTTTAAAAACCTATTGTTTAAGTTATGATAATAAGATTAGCAATCTTAATTTCGTTTATGTGTAGTAGACCTTCGAGGCTCCGACCACCGGATTGTTTTTTCTTTAAGTAACACCCGATTAGTTACGTAACCCCAGATGATTTTAATGAATATAAATATAAATACTTAATCCATTCTGCTAAATATACACCAATCACATCCATTAGAATCTTCAAATCACTAAAATCAACTGCTCCCACTTTACATTCCGTTTTCCAAAGTCAAGAGTCAATCAAACGTATTTATCTTTATTTCCCAGACAAACGCGTCCCGGAAACTTACATCTCCATTACAAATGAAAATAATATATAACTCTATATTGTTAATTTTAAACCTCCAAAGTTTAAACTACGCATACAAAACATTTTGAGCTAGCCATCCATGGCTGAGTCTAACGAGGATGCTAAGCCTTTAGCCCCACTTTATCTTACTACCCGAAGCGACCAACCCAACGAAGATCAGTACCACCACGACCAAACCAAGTATGTTCACTCACGGTCACGGACCAAACTCATCTTATGTTGCGGTTTCGTCGCATCTTTAATGATGCTCATCGCAGTCACCTTCATCGTCCTCTCCCTCACAGTTTTCCATCTCCGTAACCCACATCTCACCGTCGATTCCATATCCTTCATCCAACCGTTGGATTTCGTCAACGGTCAAGTCAACATCAACCGAAACGTTACAGTCTCGGTGGAGATCTCGTTGCGTAATCCCAATCCAACGTCGTTTAGAGTAAAAAACGCTACGGTTTTGTTATACTACGGTGAGTCGGAGATGGTTGGGGAGAGTATTAGAAGAAGTGAAACTATTTCAGCGAAACGGACGGTTAAGATGAATCTGACAGCTGAGGTTGTTACAACAAAGCTAATAGCTTCTGTGCCAAGTTTAATGGAGTACTTTAACGGAACAGGAGTGGATTTGAAAAGCAGAGTTGTTGTTAGTGGTAAAGTGAAGATAATGAAGATTTTTAAGAAATCTGTTCATCTTCAATATGATTGTTTCATGAAGATGATGAAGAACAGTTCTTTAAAGCTTACATTTCAGTGTTCAAGAACAGGACATAACTAAAAACACTCATGTCCAAATCTGAAAAGATTAAATTTTTGTTTCCCTCTTTTTTCTTATTTATAGATGTCTGTAAATAAAATAGTCCAAAAATATGCATTGTAGATTCAAAAGATATAACATTCCGCCGGAAACTAGAGCTCTCCGGCAACACTAATAACACAAAAAAAAAAGCTCCATCCTAAAGGATCTTGAGTCCTAAGAAGATCGATTCATTAATTTTTCATCAACGTTTGAGACAAAAACAAGTAAGAGCAACATTTTGGTTTGCACCGGAAATCGCAGTTAATATGACTCACCGGTTTTATTTCTTTTGCTGGTCAGTGACACGTCCTCCAGCGATCTTAACAATGGGTTCGTCTTTGGACCTTATAAGCTTTAGCGCCGGATGAACCTTGAGGTCTCCTGTTACTAGCTTTTGCCCTACATCCAATTGGCTGAGATCTACTTCTATATATGGTGGGATAATCTCTGCTGGGCATAGGAACTTTACCGTTCTTTTTATCGTATTCAGAGATGCTCCTGCCAAAAGATTTAAGAAAAAGGTGATCAATACTGAAAAATCTTAAGATATACTAAAATGCTGCAATGTACAAATGAGGAATGAAACTTAAACATCCCATGCTAGAGTAGCCAGACTGAGATACCAGCTACTAAACAAAGCTGAGGTCACTAAGGTATATCATGCAAACCGGAAATTGAACCATAAAGCCCGCACATATGAAGTGTCATTGCCAAAGCTTAGCTCAATCTAATCCAGGAAGTTCAATGAAGTTAGTTTTTAATGTGTGGCCTAACTACTTTAGAAATCAAGAAATCATAGTATTAACCACCTGCTTTTAGCATATCTGACTCAATGGCTATTCGTTCTTAGCAACCAGAAGTAAGAAAACCTATAATAAACGGCAAAAGATAAAGAGCTCTTTTATCTATCTTTCAAATCTATAATCACATTTCTCATTTACATTTTTGATTACCCTCCGAGAAGTACGATTCAAGAAAAGAAAATGATATCCAGAAACTCATAGTAAGAACAGTGATTCCTACTTCCTAGTAAGTACCTCAACTAGCTCATGAGAATACTCCTTAGTCCTAAGATCTCAAATGATTATTAAGAAGCTGATTTTTTTTTTCATCTTTGCTGATTTCGCTAGATGAATAAGCTCTTTGGAAATTCATCAAGGAGTATTTACCTTTCTTTAATCCAGGAGAAACATCATCTCCAATGAACACAAGAGGGACATCAACCTTCAACAAAGCACCTGGAGGCGCTCTTATGAATGTCACATTCAATGGAGCGTCAGTTCCAGAATGCAAATGAATCTGAAACATTTCATAGTAGAACAGATGAGAAAAATGTAATGTGCAGTACCAAACTTTAATCAATCAAATGTCAAGAGTGATAAAAAAAAAAAAAAAAAAAAGAGGAGACTTAACCGATCTGGGCAAAGCTCGGACTATTTCAATGACCTCATCAGAACCAATCTCATGTCGAACCTCAACATCGAAAAGCCTAGAGAGGAAGAAAGAGTAACCCAAATGATTCACAAGCTTCCTGATCTGATTCGTCTGAACTGAGACAAGTCTCTTGTTTCCTCCGTTTTGTCCATCCTCCTGTTCGAATATGATCGAAGGAACTCGACCCGCTTTACGCTCTTTCGCCGATATGCTCTTGCCGGAGACAGACCTTGGAACGGCCAAGATCGTCTCTGCGTATTTTGGATCGGGTGTCGGGAATCCAGGGAGGTAAGTTAATTGGGTTTCTTGAATCTGCTGGTGAGCTAAAGCTGCTGTCGCCGCCGGAGAGAATAACCGGAGGTTTTGTAGGGTTTTGGGAAGTGTTGTTGCACGACGGAGCAACATTGTTACTTAACCTGAGAGAGTGAAAGAGAGAGAGCTAATGGGTTTTGGAGCTGTGTTACAGAAATGCGGGGTTTCCTCTAATGAAACGCTGTCGTTTTGTTTATAATGGGCCTTATTTCATGGGCTATGTTTATGGGCTTTAACTTAGCCCTGCATTTGATGGGGAGGAACAAAGGCAAAGCTCAACACTCAACAGCATGATTCAACGGATATTCCATTAAGTTGTTCTTCAAATCCATCGACCTATTTTTGTAAATGACTGGGCTTACCCTCAACGGATACTAAACGGCTTAATGAAATGGTATTGCGGTAAGGGTAAAATCGTCATGATGAAAATATGGCCTCCATATGTAAAGCTCTTCTTGCTTTCTCCACACAAAATAAAAATTAAAACACACGTTCCTCTCACGTCGTAGCTGTAGCACCTAAATCTTTGTAGTCAAGGTATTATCTCCGATATAACCATTTTTTTCTGCTATTATCCAGTCATTTTGATCTATCATTGTTATAATGAAGATTTAGTATTTGTATTCAGTTCTAAGCTTTGTTTAAAAAAAAATGAAGAAGAATTCGCTCAGAAAATGGAGCTTCTACTTTTTCACTTCCATGTGCAAGGTAGTTGTCTGGTTCCTCAGTAGATCAGAAAATATGTAAATCCATTATAGCATTTTCGTAATAACCTATGGTTTAGTTTGAACTCCGGTTTATTGTGATCCATCATCTTTATCCAACAAGCCCTGTGGAAACTAGTACTGGGCTTATTATAGATCAAGTCCATCATTATACTTTATTGGGCTCCCGTTTTTGTCACTCAAATTAAAAAAATAAATATTACTAAATACTGTTATTATATTTTAATATAAATATTTAGTTTTATCGTTTTCCTTTTGTGTCGCAGACCTAAAGAACGTGACTCATGTACGAATGGCTGAATATTTCTCCACGTGTCCTGCACTCAGGAAATTCGATCGTACAACATCTTGCATCAGCCGCATGACACCTGATCATTACCCAATTACTTAGCTTAAACCTCGCCGACGTCCCCTGATGACGGTAACCGTTAACTCTAACGGCGTTACATCTCGATTCCCTTTTGAAATGTTTCTGTTCCCATCTCTTTCCTTTTGGCTTTTTTTCTTTTTCCCCAAGGCTTGGGCCCCTAGTTAAGTATCGAACGTATTTGGTTTGGAACCGAACCAACCAACGGCTGAGATCAAATTAATTATTTCAACGGATAAGATTTGACCTTTAGATTCCCGTCTTCTATTTTAAGCTTCGAGATCTTTTTTTCTCATAAGGTGTAAAATTGGAAAGCAGCTAAAATACTGTGTTCTCTGTATTTCCATCGAATCGGAGAAGCTAAGATCTGCGTGAAATCGAATCGGAAACCATGGCGGATGAACATAAGCATGAAGAATCTGTGATTACTTCCGAGCCAGCTGTGGAGGTTGTCGAGAGAGAATCGTTGATGGATAAGATATCGGAGAAGATCCATCACGGTGGTTCTTCGTCGTCATCTTCGTCGTCTGATGACGAGGACGAGAAGAAGAAGAAGAAGGAGCCGTCCTCTCCGTCTTCAATGAAATCGAAGGTTTACCGCTTGTTCGGAAGGGAGCAGCCTGTGCATAAAGTTCTCGGCGGTGGAAAACGTACGTTTTTTTTGCTCCGATCTGGTTTCGTTTTCTTCAGCTTTTCATATGATTTGGCTTGATCTGTTTCTTGTATGTGTTTGTTTGGCCGATAGTTTCATTTTGATGTCTCATTTTGGGATTAGGTTTCGTTAAGAGAGTTTGAATCTGCATACTTGTTTTACAGAGAGCATCGTATAGGCTTAGGGCTTGTGACGTCTGCTTTTGATCTGGATCGATCATCGTGTTCATTTGGTTTTGGGGGTTTCTTGTTTTAGCATTTGTTTTGAAGGTTTTAGTCTTCACAATTTGGGGTTTTGTTTCTAAATGAATGGTTTTGATCATAGAAAATGGGTTTTATTGCTTTTGGGAAACTTAATGAATCATCTGTTTAATTGATTGTTTTTGATGCTATGACTTAATCTTGATTTGGTAAGTGTAGTTTAGTGTATGTTTCATATCAAGTTCCACGTTTTTCTAATGTGTGTGATTGGTATAGTTAATGTTTACATAACTTGATTCTTGTTATTTTGCAGCGGCTGATATATTCATGTGGAAGAACAAGAAGATGTCTGGTGGTGTACTTGGTGGTGCTACAGCTGCATGGGTTCTCTTTGAATTGATGGAATACCATCTTCTCACTCTGCTTTGCCACGTGATGATTGTTGTTCTTGCTGTGCTGTTTCTGTGGTCTAATGCCACCATGTTCATTAACAAGTAAGTTAAATGATCAATCTAATGAATGTGAATTTGTACGCTTTATATCATTTACTTCTGCATTGTTGACGTTTTGATTCTCTGTCAGGTCCCCACCAAAGATTCCTGAAGTTCACATCCCTGAAGAACCTATTCTTCAGCTTGCATCTGGGCTCAGAATCGAGATCAACCGTGCATTCTCTTCTCTTCGTGAAATTGCATCTGGAAGGGATCTCAAGAAATTCCTCTTTGTAAGTTCAAATCTATCGAGTAGATACTATTTTGGGAGTTGTGCTTTCTATGTTCATCCTGATCTTTGACGACAATGCAACATTGGATTGAATAGGCTATTGCTGGCCTTTGGGTTCTCTCAATCTTGGGCGGCTGCTTCAATTTCTTGACATTGGCATACATAGGTAAACACTTAATCTTCCATGTCGCATAGTGCTTTCCTTCTGTTATCTCAGTGATTGCTGATTTCTAAATCTTATCTGCTGCAACAGCTCTTGTACTACTCTTCACGGTTCCTCTTGCCTACGACAAGTATGAAGACAAAGTCGACCCATTAGGTGAGAAAGCGGTGATCCAGCTGAAGAAGCAGTATTCAGTGTTGGATGAGAAGGTGTTGAGCAAGATCCCACTGGGCCCGTTGAAGAACAAGAAGAGGGATTAGGTTTACAAAAAGTTGTTTGTCGATAGCACAAGGGTGTTGTGAAATGGTATCGAAGTGGTGTGTTCAGGCGGTTTTTAGGTGGTTCTTTTCGGTTATGTGAATGAACTTGGAATTTCCCTGACTGCTTTGTTTTGTGGTTTTATGTCATTGTTGCTCAGCGTCGAGGGATATAAGTAGTGTTGTTTCTCTTTCTAAGCCTTCTTATATAACTAAGAATTTCTAGATATTTGAATTTTGCAATCTCGTATTTTAATGTCTTTGGATGGAAGTCAAAATTGTTTTTTATTACTTTTCTCGATCTTGATCTCTTCTGTTACATCCCATAAATGGAATCAATGTCGGCAAAATGTTAAGAAGCTTATACGTTTTTACAGTATGTCAATATCTTGTGACTTTTTCATCCACTCAAAAGGAATTAGCCTAGAAACTTTGTCCAAATGTTTGTAAGGTGGATTTGGTGGATAGCGTACGTGGGCTTTCCACCACCGTGAACGTTTTGCTAACCTTGTTCCTAGAAAATAATACTATTCTAATTTAGATGAAATTTAAACCAAGTGGAACTGTTAGCACAAGTCAGGATGGCCGAGTGGTCTAAGGCGCCAGACTCAAGTTCTGGTCCTCCAACGAGGGCGTGGGTTCAAATCCCACTTCTGACAAATTGATTATTTTTTTTTTTTTTTTCCTCTGGTAATTTGTGCTAAAGATATTTACCACTGATCCACTATAGCGTTTTAATGGTCTTCACATGAGTTTTCGACATTAAACTGAGGCTATGATTTACCGACTTTGTTCAAGTCTCACCAAGACCAAGTAGAAGTTACCAAGAAATCAAATACGATTACTTGTAAACAGTAAATATTACAAACAAAAAAATACCATATATCCAAATTTATGAAACTCCAACCACCAAAAAAAGTTTACAGATAGTTCAGTAAGAAAAACTCTGACTTACAAGGAATAATTCATGCCCACCTTAATCAAACAAATGTGAGGTATATTCAACATCACGCCTGGGCTCCGGCAATTCTTCCTCAAGAACGAGTAAGCCACGTTTATCACCAGCCGTTTCACAAACACCGAGTTCCGCTTAGCCTTCACGTGACCATGCCCAACGATGTAAGCCACTTCCGCGTCCTTGGCGTTAACCAGATCAAACAGCTCCTCCTTCACCTGTGGTTGCCTGAACTTAGTGTCCATTGGTCTAAACTGAAACATCCTTCTCATGCTCAGCCTCGGAAGCTCTTGCTCATACTCTGCTCTCAGTCTAAGCAGAGCCGGCGATTTGCTGTTTGTTACTGTTGGCTGTGATCTCGAGCTGCCTGCGATGTTGGCCTCAGATATAGACCGAGACAGCCTTGTCCCGAACTTGTTTGAGGCTTTCACAACAGCGAGCCGACCATCAATCGAGCGGTCAGTGTTTGAACCGCCGTAGCCTTCAGATTCTAGTTGGATAAACTCAGCGATGCTCATCACCAACTCGTCTTCAAAGTCATCTCCGTCTTTATTCACGTCTTTGTAACCAGCTCGGATAATGCATCGGTACATCCTGTATGTTTTCGGTCCAATCCGGCCAATAAGGTACCGTTCTTTCTGCGGTACATATGGGATAGGGACAGTTTTGCAGCAGACAAAGACCACAACTTGGTAGAACGCCGGTAAGTTTGTTAGAAAGTGAGTGAACGTGGAGGGAACCCCGCTGGCAAGCTCGGTGTAGATAAGACCCATCCCGGGAACTTTGATGATCCCGAGGCTCGGGCCAAGGCTTAGAATTTGTTTCATAGGGACCTTGTTGTGCTGGTCACACAGGTACTTCTTTCTGCTACCATAGTGCCATACGTATGTGATGAAGGTGAAGAAGAGGGAAAGGAAGAGAGTAATCCAGCCTCCTTTAGAGATTTTGACTAAAGCTGATGCAACAAAGACGAGTTCGATGGTTCCGAAGAAGAGGATGAAGAGGACGGAGAAGACGATATGACGGTTCCATACAAAGTTGATGATGAGAGGCATCAACCAAGTTGTCACAAAGGCTAGAGTCATGCACGCGAGCCCTGGAGAACCAGAGGATTAGCTTAATGATAAAAGATGAAAACTTGGGTTTGATAGAAGGTTAAGCCCTTACCGAAAGCGAAAGCTATGTGTCGAGTGTCTTGGAAACAAATGGTGACAGCGAGGGTGAGGATCATGACAACCCAATTAATCTCAGGGATGTAAATTTGGCCAAGGACCCATCTTGGTTTGTGAACAATCTTCACGCGCGGGAAGCATCCCAATGCGTAGCATTGTTTGACAATCGAGAATGTGGCAAATATGACTGCTTGGCTTGCGACCATTGCAGCCAGCATAGCCATAATGAGAACCGGCCAGAAAAATGGATCTGAAGGACAAGAACAAAAAACACATGACAATATGAAAAACAACACGAGCAAAGAGGAGCTTATGAATGAAGGGTCATACTACTAAAAACATCCCAAACACTGAAGAATCAGGTACAAGAAGTTGTAATACTTTTGGCACTTATAATGGAATTATCCAAAATTGGAGGGATTCATAGTCTCATAGAGGTTGTAAGGGGTAGAGGAAATAGATGTGAAATGGAGATTGACCAAATGATTACCTGGAATGGAAGAATAAAAGCTTGAAGGTAGAGCAGAAAAATTCTTTGATAAAAACGCAGCTTGACCCATGTATTGAAGCACCAGACACGGGTAAACAACACAACAGAACGCAAACTGCATAGAACCATGAGATTGCAAAATGTTATTGTTTCTTCATCTTCATTAACAAACAACTAGGCTGTATCCTAGTTTTTCTTATTTCTTGGGTCAAAAATAAAGTCCCTACTATGACCAATTGCTTATGGATTTTCTTAGCAACAGAATTCTTCTAGTAACTTTACGACTCAATCTCTAAAGTACTGTTGAGAAAAGCCTGCAAGAGATTTCTGCTGCATGATATAAGGAATCAAATAAGCTACTTAACATACCCTTATAGATGTAGCTGTAAATTGGCCAAGTTCAGCAAAGATAGCCTCCGTTCCTGAAGTTAAAAAAAATTGCCAAGATGAAACACATTATAGCATAAAAACTTGTTGACTCTATCTTCATAACATAAATAACCATATTACCTGTGATACATAAAAGAATGCCTCCAAGGGATAGCCATCCATCAATTCCCGTGTCTCTAAAGAATATGTAGATATAGTAGGGAGATAAAGCTTTGTATACGCTGGGGTTCCAAATCACAATATTGTACAGGCCAACAGTTGCAATCGACAACAACCACAAAATCATTATAGGTGCAAATAAAAAGGCAACTTTGTTTGTGCCGCGGTGCTGCAGAACGAAAAGTCCAACCAGCAAAGCGCATGCTATCATGACCACAGTACCTAGGCAAGCAACAAATTGGTAAAGAAATATAAATAACAGTAACGGAAAATGTGTAACAGATATATACTAGATACGTAAACGTAAGTACGGAAGATAATAGCAAACATTACTTACTGTGCTTCAGATTTGTTTTGCCCACAAGGCCATCAATAGACGAAGAGACTACAAGAGGATAGTGTTAGTGTGTTAGATGCTAAACCATGGAAAAGATAAAAATGGTAACATACTATATGACCGGACAGAAGTGAAAAGAAAGGCTGCCTAATTACCTGAAATCGCTGGTGTAAGGACACCAATGGTAATTACCATGGAAGTTCCCACCAAGACTAAGATAAGCAAAGCTGTTTTTGATCTTTTATTTCGTTCGATAAGGCTTTTGAAAGCAGAACTAGGCAAATTTCTACTTGCATCTCCAGAGCCATAGTATGTGGAAATTTCCTCATCAGCCGCCTGCTGATTTGGAAGCAACGAAAATCTTGCATGTCTGCAGAGTAAAGCATACAACGCAAAGATCCCTCCTGAAACAGAAACCGGACATTTTATATCCTAATCAACGATGTATTAGGAAGAAACAATAGGATTTCCATTAGCAACCAGTGCTCATACCTTCACCATTGTCATCTGCACTTAACACAAAAACCATATACTTGATGAGTGAAAGGAGAGTAATAGTCCAAAAGATCAAAGAAAACGCGCCAAATATCGTATCTTCGGTTTGGTGATGTCTCAATCCACCGTAGAAAGTACATTTATACACGTAAAGAGGAGAAATACTCAAATCTCCAAACACTAAGCCAAAACTCTGATATGCTAAAAGAAGGACCTGGTTACATCTGTTTCTCCTATCAGCCTGATTCAAAAAGAATACAGCAACGCGCTTGTCACAATGACACACATGGCTAACATTTTCATAAAGCTAAACTTCGAGACGAAGCACTGAAAGGAATCAAAGCATAAACTCAGAGATGCACTGAAACGAATCTGTTACAGTAATTTTACTTTCAGGAGTGGCAATCAAATCGGATTGCGATACTCTGATTGAGAAATTAGAATGAAGAGGTAAGCAATTCAATGAATATCAAGGAGGTGTCGGTATTCATTTCCATTGATATCAATAAGGAAGCTAGGGTTTAAGATTGCAGAAGATTCAGCGGTGGAAGGAATGGATAAAACATACCATGATTCCAATCGCCGGCAAGTAAGATACGGCGTTGGCTTAAGAAGGATCTTCAACGATCAGAGAATACACACCGGAGATTGATTTCTGAAAATATGAATCGGAATCAAATCTAGAGGAAAGCTGTCGATGATCATTTGTTGTTTTCTTATCGGAAAAATAAACAAACAAATTCGATCCAAAGCTCGCGGTCCTTCTTCTTCTTCTTTAAGTTTTTTTTTTTTCCTCAGTCGTGTGTTTTCATTTTTTTTTTTCTTCTCTTAAAATCCGATTTATTCTTCCTTTTTTTTAGTTATCCGATTTCGTTAAGTATGAAATTGTCATCAACATTATTATTTCATCGTTGATTCGACTTTTTCTCATATATTCGTCAAATCTATATATTCTAAAGTGGAATTGAACTTCAAATCATGAAATAAACATGCAAATGGCTTTTTAATCCAACGTATATATATGTTGTGTTGATAAAAAGAGATTGCATGAAACAAAAATAAAAATTTGTAACAATAACACAAAGCTAAGAAATGTGAGAGAACCAAACAAACAAACAACATCATGAGAAAAGATCGAGAAAGATCGTAGTTATATAACCCTCGAGGCTTCCAACGTTTTACATATTGCATCTGCGTCGGTTTGTCACCAAATCTGGATTTCCCTTCTTCATCATCGCTACAAATTCTTCGTAGTTGATTTTTCCATCCTAGAGATTTTGAATATAGAGAAGAAAACAAATGATCAAACTCAATGGATAAGACCAAACCAAACCAAAAGATTAATGTATACATACACGATCGGTGTCTACTTCAGCAATGATCTCTTTGATAGATTTGTCATCACCCATGTTGTATTTCTTCATGGCTTGCTCTAGTTCTTCCATTGTTATGTAACTAATAACACAAATCAAGATCAAAGAGTGAGACTTTTATACCTTCTTTGAGAGAAAGAGAGAGTTCAAGAATCATGTTTTTACCCGCTATTGTCCTTGTCGAAGTACTGGAAAGCAGTGTACAAGTGATCCTCACGTTCGATTCTGTTCATATGCATTGTGGCTGATATAAACTCCAAGTAATCAATTGATCCATCTCCATCCATATCAGCCTAAACAAAAACAATATAAGCTTTTGTTTTTTAGCAAGGGAAAAATATAGATTCGAAATCAAAGTATAGAGAGACTTACAGCTTCCATTAACTGTCTTATTTCAGCCTCAGAGATCTTATTGCCAAGTTTTGGGAGACCGGTTCTCAATTCCTCTAAGGTGACTATTCCGTTGTTATCGGTATCTAGAGTTTTGAACATCTCTTTCAGACCAATGATTTCTTCTTCAGAAAGGTTCTCTGCTATAACCTGAAATGCGGAGATTTTAGAACAATATGACTACTTAAAGTTTAATGGCGATGGTAATACGGTTTCAACTAGTGTTCTTATTACCTTCAGGGCCATTTTTTTGAGTTTGTTCATCGCCCGGAATTGTTTCATCCTGGATAACACAGCATTGTCAAGCGGTTTATCTGACGCCTCCCCATCTTCCTTAATCCACGGATGATCTGCGTATGTATCATAACATATTAATACTGAACAAAAATGTGGTGTTTTCATTAGTTTTATTTATCAAAACATGTTATGAAGAGGTCTTACTTAGCACTGCAGCAGCAGAAAGCCGTTCTTTAGGGTCATATTTTAACATTTTCTTCACAAGATCTTTGGCACCAGCAGATACAGTTGGCCATGGATCAGCTGAAAAATCAAGCTGCCCTTGAAGAATGGCATCAAAGATCCCTGTTTCATTTTCTGCACAATAGAAAAAAAGAGAGGTGACTGACTATATATTAAAGGTTAAACCGTGAAACCGAATTCTCTAGCCAAGTAAGATCAAGGCAATACCTCCCCAAAAAGGCGGGACACCACTGATAAGGATGTATAGAATCACACCAGCACTCCAGATATCAGCTTCTGGTCCATAGTTCCGTTTTAGAACTTCTGGGGCAACATAGTATGCACTTCCAACAAGATCCTTAAACGTATCCCCTGCATTAGTTGTTCAACTCCATCAGCGGATAGATAAGACTATGAATGCAGAATTTTACACCACACATGAAGTAATAAACTGCAGCTTTCACAAGACTGTTCTAACCTGGCTTGAAGAAGACAGATAGACCAAAGTCTGTAGCTTTCAATGGGGAGTTCTCATCTTTACTCAAAAAGAGAAAGTTTTCGGGCTTCAAGTCTCGGTGCATTACACCCATAGAATGACAACTATGCACAACCATCACCATCTGCCTACACAAATCCGCAGCGGCTCTCTCTGAGTAATGACCTTTAGTTATGATCCTATCGAACAATTCCCCTCCTTCACATAGCTCCATCACCAGATTCACTGAGTGTCTGTCCTCATAGGCTCCCTTCAAGTCCACTATGTTCCTACAAATTTAAACTCAGAAACTCAGTTCACATAATGCAAAGATCATATCTTTCCTGCAGAAAAAGAGTCCTCAAGCTACATATAACACACAAAATGGGATTAAATTGGAAACATTTGGTATATAATTCGATTAGTTTAACACAGGACCACCACCTAGTTAAGTCAACACCTTTCTTCATTTTACTTTTTAGATAATTTTCATCCATATATGTATGATGCAAACAGCTCATTAATATGGAAATCAAAAACCCCTTTTAAATAGTTATCTCATAAGAGACTTGAGAATTATAGATTGAATAACAGCATTGGTTCTATAGTAACATTTACTAATCCAGAGGCGTTTCAGATTCGATTTCGGAAAATGTCAAACATTCCAGTAAAATCAAAAAATAAGATTTACCGGTGGCCACTGAGATGGTGCATAATCTGGACTTCACGGCGAACATCTTCAATGTCGTCACGGTGAACAAGGCGGCGCGTGGGGATTGACTTACAAGCGAATAGTTTCTTTGTCTCTTTATGAGTTACAAGGTACGTGACACCGAACTGGCCACGACCTAGCTCACGACCGAACTCGTAGGTTCCCCTGACGTTCGCCATCGGCCGACCAAGGATCCGACCATCCTGCTGCGTAGATGTGGTGACTGAACGGGATCCGCCGGTTCCTGGGCCTGAGGATCCAACGGGTCCTGAACCAGATGATCCGCGACGTTCTCCAGACGGTTGAACATGGTGGACTTGATGGCCGGAGGAAGAGGATGAAGACGATGGTGGATCGGAGGATTTAGACTTGCTATGCCTGTGGCCCATTGTCAAAGTTTCTATTCAGTCAACAAAGTCAATCGAGAGAGAAAGAGATATGCCGATTCTGAAGCTTTTTATGTCCGAGATGAAACACGGCAAAAATGGATCCACATGTCGCGTTTTGATTGGTGTATTTATGTATAGCTGGAATAATTAAACCGTGTATTACAAAATATTTTCTCCATTGGAAAGATATTAATGAATTGAGAAATCTTCTTGTATATAGGCTGCTTCCATTTTCCAATCAGACGGCTAATCAATATTTTGTTATCTGAGATTGAAAAAGAAAATATATTTGCATTTAACAACTTGAGGAAAACAAATCCCGTAATTTTACAAATAAATGATATACCATTATAAACCAAAAGAAAAGCCTCTGGTTTGACCAGACGGTTTCATCCTATTTGGCAATGGCTTCTTTCTTTTTTCTAGACACCCCTTGATAGCAAAGCCATGTCCTCTGTATAACTTACAGTGTCTCAAAAGTCTACTTCAGTTCTTCGTATATATGTTTCTCTTACTGCAGAATCAAAGATCAGCTTCATCCTCGAGAGAGAGAGACATCTCTATTGAAAGGTTCTTCCAAGTACAACTCCACTAAATATAATAGCACCAAACCACTTGTTCGACACAAATCTGTGCAAGCATCAAAACCCAGAAAGTGCTGTTAGTTTTCCAAGGCAAATCACATATTGGGTTGAGATGATAAGTACATACTTTCTACTGCAGTCAGCGCGAGATGATAAGTCCACTGTCCCTATTTGCCATCCTAACTGTCCTGATGCAGCGGCCAGTGATGCGTAATATTGCCAACCTTAATCATTAGCGCGAGAAACAAAAATTAAAAGACTGTAAGTGAAACTGGGAATCACCAAAAGAACCCTTGTAGAGTTTATTGAATACCAAGATCTGCACTGAGTCCAGATAGTGCAAGAAAGCCCATGGATGCTGTGCCAAATCCAGTTAGCCAAAGCTTTGTATCATCACCGAATCTAAGAGCTGTTGACTTAACACCAACTTTTATATCATCCTCTTTGTCCTGAATACACAATTTCACACAAGCTCATGACAAAAAAAAAATGATTAACCTCTACAATATCTCAAAATTACTGTCATAAAAACTGAACTTAAGCTGAATATTGGGTTTGTAACTTGCGGCATAACCAAACTAGTTTGTTTTCCAATGTGCTACAAGATAACTTTCCTTTCTCACTTTTGTCGCAAATGGGAAGATTTTAGTGGTGCTAACTCTTAACTTAAAACTGTAAATACTATATGAAAAAGGAGGAGAGAGCAGGGGAATTCTCTTCTTTATAATTGACATAAGACAGAAGTTGAAAAGAAATTTGTAGTGGTGAAGCTAACAAGAGAGAAAACAAAGGAAGCAATATGTACACATTGAGATTAACTACTTTGTTAATCAATAGATTTTGAAGCTAAAAGCAAAGTTAATATACCTGATGTGCATAAATAGTATCATAAACAAGGGTCCAGCAGACACCTGAGAGATAAAGAGGGAGTACAACAGATGGCTCTATGCTTCCTTTAATTGCAGTCCATCCCAACAATGCTCCCCAATTTATGGTCAAACCTAAAAATGCTTGAGGCTGCAATAACAATAACAGAATTAATCAACTGCAAAAAAATTTACTGTCTTAACTTTAAGAAGCCAGAATGGATTTAAATTACCCAAAATGTAAACCTCTTCATAAGTGGGTAGGAGAAGACGAGTAACAAAGATGAAGCCCCTAAAACACGGCTGCAGAATATATGGAATGAGCTCAAGTAGAGAAAGAAGTTAATCAAGACAAAAAAAGAAGTTAATCAAGAAACCAAAGGGAAGGCATGCCATTATGTCTTCAATACTTAGGCCAACTATATCTGTGTGAATCATATTTGAATGTGTATGTGAATTTAAACAACAACACTAGCATATAAGCGACTTTAGGGCATGCAAAAAGTCCAAACAAACCTGTAATTATTAAGTTGGAGAAGAATCCCTAAGCCTAAAAGCAACTGTAGCACAAGAAATCGAAGCCCTTCAAATGGTGTCAAAAGACCGCTGGCAATAGGTCTTAGTCTTGTACGATCAACCTAGATAGAAAAAGAAATTTTTCAGACAACATAATCTAGAACAAACAAATCAAATAAAATCTCATTATTACTCACAAACAACCCATTCTTGTTCATGGAAAAACGAATCCAATTCCATATGAATATTGTGTAGCTACCCTAACTACTGCACACATTTAAATCGAAAAACATATTCCACCTTCACTGCATCTAATATCTGAAGTATTTTCTCTCCTTTTGGGCAAAGTCATCAATACATGTAGATAAACTATTAACCAAAACAGAAATGAGACTGGAAATGCTCAAGAAAATGTTGTCATAAATTGATCCTACATAAAAGCATCAAGAGCACTTCCAGGTGTCAAAGCAGAAAGACTTTCCCCACCATAGTTACAGAAACCAACATACTAAAGGGATCTATAAATTTGACATCACTTGTCTTATGTTAACAAATTGTTTCATTCAGATAGCGTAAAAACAAACTGACCTTTGTATCTATGTCCCGATCAAGAAGATCATTTACAGTACAGCCAGCACCTCTAAGAAGTAGTGCTCCACAACCAAATAAAGCCATATATTTAAAACTTGGAAGGCTTCCAGGATCAGCAGCCAACGCAATTGACCTATAAAAGATTCAGAATTTAGATCTATCTACTTATCTGTGGAACCAGATTCTATTATTTAAACTTTTATCCAAGAAAACTTAAGTCTATAGCATTATCCCACTCTGTTTTCTGTCAATCCTTAACCACAAAGCCACTCTCCCGTGCTACCAAAGATCATACTACCTAATTGCCAATGAGCTGTTGAGAAGAAACACATAACTTTTTTTCTATAAAACTAACTTTAATGTAACCTGACTTAACATGAACCATCCTTTGGGACGAAAAGAAACGGTATAACAGTATTTATTTTTCCCAGCTATCCCTTCCAATGTAGTAAATAGAATTTCAAAAGTGAAACAACTTAATTCTAAGCAACAGAATAGAAAAGGGAAGATATAAAAACTCACCACATACAGGGCCAAGCAAGTAACCAAGTTCCAATAGGTTTATCCAAGCGAGCAAGCTTAGCATAACCTCTAGCTCCTTCAGGTAAATACAAATCTATCCAAGAAGCTTCCTTTACACCATCACTCCTCTCCTTATCATCTTTCTTAGGATTTCCCTCCACAACAGAAGACATTCCAGCAACTAATCTATAATTCCAACCAACACCAAGAAACTTCTCCTGATACAATTCCGTACCTTTACTCCATACTTGGTAATTATGATGATTCCATAAAGGATACTTAGAGAAAGGAGTAATGTAATGTGTACTAGTAACAGGTTTGGACAAGGATATAATATGTTGAGATTTGAAAACAGAAAAGCTAGAAGAAGAAGAAGAAGAAGAAGAAGATGGAGTTACTGAGACGGAGGATTTCAACAACCGTCGAGAAACACGGAACATGCTAAAAAACGCCATCTTTGAAAGAGAAATTGTTGCCCTACAAGAAATAAAGACTTGAGCTTTCAAACCACATTCTTGTCGGCAAATCAACCTACTAACAGCAAACTTTGGTCTGCCGAGCTTGACTTTTCACTGGGATTGTATCATTGACGTCCTTGTCTGCCTAGCTATTATGGCATCGTTATCTTCTTCTCTTACACTGGTAAGTATCACTATCTACGAATTTAATTATCAAAACGAGTCTCTGTCAACAATCAAGAATTGAATCGCTCTTGTTCGATCACCAAAGCAAGCGAGGTCCTTGAGCTATGATGGTGTCCTCGTCGCTCGGCTTCGTCAACAGATTGACTTACTCTAGGGCTTCTTCCAATTCACTTTCAAACTGGGCTTTTTTATAAATGGGCTTCTGGACTACTTTGTTCACCTATATAAATATTCTATTTTTTTCATTTTTTGTTTCTACGAGAGTTTTTTTTTTCTTTGGAAGATTTTTAACATGGGTTAAAGCTTTTGCTTCCTTTAAATTAATGCAATATATATATATATATATTAAATACCATTTTCATGAGTTTACTGTCTACGACTACATCTCAAGAAAATTGTTAGCTATATAGATTTATGAAAAAAAAAAAAATTAGTTGAACTTGAACATGCACTGAAATATGTAGATTCATTATTAAGAACCATCATATCGAACCCATGATGATCAGCCATAACAACATATCAAAGTATCTTTAAAAAACGAACGGTTTACATAGAAATGAAATTCCACAAGACCCCATTTATAATTATATTGAATAAAACAGCTTAATTAATATATCTTTTTTTGTTATTGATGATGGATGATGATGGAAATGGTGATAATGATGATGATGATGATTAAGCTTTGAGGACGTGGTAGTCCATATCAGCAACCATGCTCTTGAGAAATTTCATGTAGTTGCTTGGTTCAGGGGAGTCATCGTTACGCTTCTCCCATATGATAGTGAATTTGCAGACGCAGCCATCCTCAGATTTGGGAATAAATTGGTAGATGCAATCATACACCTTGAGCTGCTCCATCACGTGACCATCCAATCCTCTTAACGTCAACGTTAGACTCTCCTTGAATACTTCCTCTTTTCCATCTTTACACACATATGCTCATTAATTAAATCTATGTCATGTTCATTAATATATATATATATATATATGTAGTGATAAATATGTTATTGTGACCAAAAAGAATTTTCAACTGATTATTTTCCATTTAAATAGTGTGTGTGTTATGGTTACCACGTCATTGTGAATCAATCAAACCGTAAAGACTAAAGAGATCTCGGAATCAGACTTTAGATATATATATATATATATATATATATATAGTCTGATTTAAAGAATAAACATACCATACCAAAAGAGAATCAAACTCTAGGCACAAACGAACCAATTCAATTTCTTTTGACTAAATTGGAAGCATTTAGATGGGCTGCTGTCAGGTCCATGATTCAATTAGGCCTGCTAAGAATTGATTTTTATCATGTAATGGAATTCCAGCTAACTTTTTTAATTACAGCTAAAGCTTTTTATAATTGCCTAGAGAGAATTCCAGCTAACTTTTTTTCGGTTAAACTCCGGTTAAATCTTTCTCATGGTTTTTTAAAATAAAACAAAATCTAACGTAAAATAATTACTAACTCAATTTTTTTTAATTACTAATTCAATTTCGTTTATATTAATTACTAGAGTATTTTTTTTCTTTTTGACAAGAAGTTAAACTGTCTTTTACACTTCTTTACTTAGTGGGCATTTTCTATTATTTAGTTGCACAAAAAAAAATCAAAATTAAATATTTGTTTGTTTTCATTGCCTTCTTACAATTGGGACAGCATGAATTATAAATCAAAATCAAAAGAAAAACATAGAAAAAAACGATAAAACAAAACACTTACTTATTAGTAACACATCATCTTTGTGTCAACATTCAAATTTCAAGCAATACACATATAATTAGCTACTAACACTCATAGAGTTTAATATCCATCTTAACCCGGAAATACTTAGCCCCTTGAAATATATCCGTCACGAAGGTAGCGATCCCACGAGCCATGAAGAAGTCACCGGTCCCACCAACGACCGATAGATCTCTTGTTGGCTCCATCATCAAATCCGCGCCCATTATGTTCAATGTACCTTTGTGTTCCGTGGAGTTAAACACCAATGTGTAGCAAAACCACGCATTGAAGTCCATTTTCATGTCATAGAAATAGAAGCCTTGTGCGCGAGCCACCGGGTGGGAGAGATAGTTCTTGTCCATTGTTATGGGGTCGTCAAAGATCACAAACTTACCGAACTTGAAGTTTCCTAGTCCCGGAGGGCTCACAATGGCGGCTGAGGTTGCGTTTGCTACATTGTCGCCATCGTAGAGGATGTCATGGAAGTAGAAAGAGAAATGTTTGCAAGGTTTGTTCTTATCAAATGTTTTTCGGAATGATAAAACGGTATCGGAGAAGAGTAAAACTAATAAGAAGGATGAGAAGAGGGCTTTGAAGAGTTGTTTCTCTACGAGAGATACCATGGTTAGCTAGAGACAAGTGGGTAGTGAGTTGTGTAAAATGAAGATCGCTTATACCCATTTATATAGAAGTATTAGTATTCACTTATTTTGATTAAGAGAATTTATTTGGATAAAAATAACGAGTTAAAGTTTGAGGGACAAAGCTTATTGGGTTGTTGATGTTTTCTCAAAATTATTTAAAATAGAAATTAGAGTGAAAATAAGGTTTTAAGATCATGTGGAGGGAGAAAAGCGGGGTTGGTGATAACTAAGCTACTAATTAATTTCACTTTCTAGATAGAATTAATATTATTATTTTTTACAAAGAGAAAATATAGATTTAATGATTTAATACTATTAAACAGTTTGGTGAGTCCTAAAAGCATAAAGTCGATGACTAAGAAAACAGCAAGTTGAGATCATAATTCAATGAAATAAATTGAAACAAAAAGAAAGTGTTAAGTGTGAAGTGTAAACGGGAAAAAAACAATTATTAAAAAACACTTTAGGAAACATTGTTTTAAAATAACGAATGTCCATCACTCATGTGCGGTCCATATGGTTAAAATTGGGTGACTTGTGCAAGACTTCACCAAACACGTTCTAGCTTTGCTTCTAAGATTGCAAATAATTAACCTTTATCAATTCGTTGAAAGAAATTTGATATTATCCCAAAAAAATATAGGTTAAGTACCTTGAGCCTAACAATTTTTTTTTTAACCCATGGCGTCTAACTTTGTTATCTAGATTCTTTATTTTTGTTCTTTACAGTTCCTGATATTTGGTTCATTTAGTTTTAAGAAAATATAAATATAGGAAAATGGAACCCCACTCAATATTTGCAATAGCATTGTGGTTGGGATGTAAGATACACTCTAGTATCTACTATCTACACATACCAAACACATGCGAAAGATTAGGGAAAAAAAACAATGTTTTCACGTCCGATTCGACCCGGCAGGTCCGACTGGTTAATCCAGGTTCCGAACACTATTCCGATTCGAATTTAGTGTTAAAATCTGCCAATAATAAAATCAGAAAAATTCAAAAAAACCGCTATTAACCTGCCATCCGACCGGTTCAACCAGTCCACTGGATTACGGATCAAAGAAGTTTTTTTAAAAAATTAAAATTTTTTGTTTTAAAACCCTTTTCATTCAAATAAAATGTTTGATTTTAAGAATAAAATAGGATTTTACACTTATTTTTATAACTTTGTAGTTTTTCAAGCGCATACATACGATTGGTTGTTTTGATATTTAATTATTTCATTTTTATCATTAGCAATTTTGTACTATTTTAGTGGTTTCTTCATTTTTTATTTAAATTTGATTGAATTACTTTAATATTATCGTTAGATCTTTTCTGTTTTTATCAAACATGGTATTATATTTTCACTATTTTAATATTGTTAGTCTTTTATTCTTAATTTCATTAAACAATACATACAAATATTGATAAATACGTAATAATATATAAATTACTATTTATTCTATTGATCCGACGGTTGACTCGATTCGACCGGTGATCCAAAAGGTCATCCGGTTTGGCGTCCGGATCGGGTATAAAAACATTAAAAAAACTAACGTATAAGTTTAGCTCGTTTGGTTGAAAAATAAAAAATTATAAAGAAAATTAATTGGTCTTAAATTTTAGAGAAATATGGAAAAAACAAATATTTTGTTAGTTTTAGAGAAATATGGAAAAAAAACAAATCTTTTGCTAACAAACAAATATTTAAGTGATGATATGCCTTGCCAATTTTTTTTAAGTTCACTTTATGTACGTACTTGTGAAAGTTTCGAATAAAAACTTGAATTGTATTGTTGACCAAATGCAAAAGGCATAAATGCTTTAACTAAAGACTGTAAAATTAAGATGCATAGTACTTGAGGAAACTTTATGTCAATGAAGACTGTAAAATTGATGTGGTACGTGTTTTGGATACAAAACCAAAAGTTGAAACTTCAACATCGTAGATCGATTTTAAGGATGACAGGACCATGAAGATCTTTATATAACATATCAGTTTATGTCTTTTAATTAATGTATATAAATGTTATATTTATACAAGGGCACGGTCGACATATAGAACAATTATTCCTTATTATTAAAAAATGTATAAGCAGTAGAATTATACTTTACACACACACACAAAAAAACACAATCATTCATCTTATCGCTTTACTTTCCGTGTACGAAACAATAAAAACAAAAAAAGACTCTCCAAGAAACTTTATAATCAATTAAATCATTTAAGAAATCGTATTTTTCTTGTATTTAATTTAAAATTAGGATAAGTCAATAATATATGTCACTAACTCCTTCCTAACACATGAGTAAAAGCACAAACGGTCAAAAAGTCAAATAAGAGGTTCAAAGAGGTTTAGTTGCCTAACTCGTCTTTTGTCCCTTATTGATTTCAGAGTAGATCCATATCAAAAGTAGAAGGCTTCTAATTAAACCAACTATGAAAAACATAAAACTTCACAAAATATTATCCTGCAAATTTCGACCAAAAAAAAAAAAAGCTTTGAAACTATGAACCCGAATATACTATTAATACAGCTCCAGAAAATCTGAACTATTTAAGTTTTTTGTATTTTGTAACATGCTCTTTGAAAATTGAAAATGGTGAAATTAAACAAAGTTGAGTATCAAACCAAACCGCCATGTCCTGAACTAGGCAGTAGAAGTCATTGTTTTTCTCCTAATTTATCATTTCAAAGAAGTCGAGGGCTATGCTGCTGTATTTACCCTTGAGTAACTAGTAAGGATTCTACGAGTTCACTTTCACAGTTCACTTTCTTGAATCTTATCACAGTTCTCTTACTCGAATCGAAGTTTACTTTTCTGGTTAATGTAACCCAACGATGATTTAGTGTAATTCCCAAACAAAAGAGCAACTGCATGTTTTAAACATTTAAACAGTCTGCACGTAATCATAAGTATAAACTAATAGGATTTGTATCCAAATCCGATTTTCAAAAAAAAAAAAAAAAATTACAGCAAGCAAAACAAAATTCAAAACGTTTTGAAGTGGTTTATTACCAATATGTGAGTTGCGTATATTTTCTGATGATGTGGATTTTATTATTATCAAAACTAGAGATACCATTTAAAAAAAAACTTTAGAACAAACTTATACATATATAAATTACTCCATAATCGATCAGCGTGATATGCTTAACCATCATATTGGAGAAATTAGAAATTTCTAAACTAAACAATCAATATGTGGCCTAGTAAGCCAAAATAGTCTGGAACAACAAAATAAATCATTAAATCTATTGAATCCAAAATAAGTTTTGTTTTTGGTTTAGAGGCTAGTCGATGAAACAACCCATGCTTTAGTTTAAGCAGTCATTGATTCTAAATGGTCAAATATGAAGAAAAAAAAATAGGTGAATGGCATATGAAAAATAAATGAAAATTTTTATTTCCCATTCATTCAGATAAATATTGTTTTGATTTTTTTGTTTATTTTCTGGTGAAATGAGTGGGATGATTATATATTTCGTACAACATAAATACGAATTATTTATGAATGCGCACTTCTTTCCACTATATTAATTATCTCTCTAACTACAAATCTATTACATCAAATTCAAATCTGAAAGGTTTTAAAAGCAAATGAGTCTACATGTCGAGATAAAGCTAATGAAGAAAACTCATAAATAACTAAAACGCATATAAGCAACAACAAAATCAAGGCAAACACTATATTTTTTTTTTTTAAAACACGAGAACGAAATTTTGTCTTCCATAATATGTGAATTTATATACCACAAAGGAATGTTTGTTTTCTACAGCTTGGCAAAGCTAAACGGTTTCTAAAGACCCCAATAAAAAAAGCCTAATCGAAACATGAGGAATGATATTCATAAGAAGAGAAATTTGATAAAGTCGTCACTCAAATCCATGAAATTTCGGTAACTTACTAGTAAATAAATTCCTTCTTAAATCTAATCTGACGAGGAAGCATAAATTGTGGACGAAACTAAAGTAAAGTTTGAGCATTTTACGTAGTGTTGGTAGTTTAACTAGTGTACCAAGTCCTGTGGCCACCTCAAGAGTCAAGAGAGGAAATCTTCAAAGTTATTAATTATTTGTTGTAACATGAATCATCCATCCATCAGCCAATTCTACATACTAAATAAATTAGATTAAAAAATAGCATCGAATTATTATCGATTTGCCACCTGAATTAATGACCAAATAAAGTAAAATAAAATCCTCCTGAATTTAACTCTCGATAAGCATATTAACTAATGATGGACTTTATAACCATGGTTCCCTCTTTTCCAATCAGTTATTAATTAAAACAGATCATTAAGGAGACGTACAATATAGAAATAACATATTCAAATTTTATATTATTTACAATATGAAGCAAATGTTATTAACTTATTATACAAGCCAATGTTTATTGACCTTTCGAGTCTTGGAATCTCAAATAGAAATTTCCTTAAGGACTCTCGAAATCCTCAACCGGTGAGTACTCTTCCATCGTGAGGTTCTTCGAAACTTCGACTAACGAAGGAACACGGTACTGTTGCACCACCAACACCGAAGCCGCCGTCGAAACATTTTCGCTTGCCGTTAACAAATTCCCAACCGGTCCGAGTTCCGGCGTATCGCTTCTTGCCACGTTTAAACCCGAAGCCACTGAACCTTCCGGTGACTTCCCCACCAAGAAAAGATTGCTTCTAGAATACCCATTAATAACCTCGAAAACTTCCTCGTAGCATTTCACGATTTTCTCCTCGTACACGATTAGACAATCTGAATCCGAACTAGAACGAGAACTTTCTTGTTCTTTAATCTTTGCTTTAAGTTCGGTTATAGCTTCTATATCAATCAATTTGGTTTCCCCTGAACCGACCTGATCTTCGGTTATCTCGAGCTTCACGTGTTCCGGTTTAAATTCCTCACTAGGAATAAACCGAACAACGGTTAAGTTTATCCCAGGATGTTCCGCCATACGCACCGCAAAAGCTAACGCCTCACGATCATCATTCCCTCCAAAAAACAAAACCGTTATAGATAACGAGAAATCACTAGACGCGACACGTGTCGTACCACCAAGCCCACGATCAACTAAAATCGCGACAGAACATGGAGATTCCTCCATAACTTTTTTGTTAATCGAACGATAATCGTTTCGAGTCGTCTCCCATGTTCTGTCTAGCCTAACGTGCTTATGAAACGGAAGAATCACCATAGCCGTGCATTTGCTTTCCGCGCTTTGGCATATATCTTCATGTATAGTAGCCATTGGTGAGATCGCCGTCATGGGACGTACTGAGACACGGCTGAGTCTCCTGAAAGCCTCAAATGCGACCACAACCATGTCGGAAGATGAACTATTGTTTCCAGATTTGTCTTTGTTCCAGAAAGGAAGACCGTTTCTTCTGACCTTGTGCGCCATTAGTATAGCTGATGATCTCTCGGAAAGCTCCATAAGATGCATTGCGTAGACTGATAGATTTTCTTTACGGTTCGTGCCTCGAGATGCTTCTATGAGGTTGACGATCGTGGGGATGTTCATTATGCTTTGGAAACAGAACATGAGACGGAGCGGTTTGTTGGAATGGTTCGTCTCCTCGATTGTTCGGTTCTTGTAATCACCTTTGGTTAAGGATTTACCCGGTTTGTAAACCGCTAGAACTAGAGGAGTTGTCATGAACGTGGTGAAAATCGCCATTAGAACCATTATAGCAAAAACTTGATCGTTTAGAACCTGAGGAAACATATTAAAAGGTAAATTAAATGGGCAAATATTTATATTAAAAATGGTTTTTAATTTGGAATTTATATGGACTTACTCCTCTGTCTTTACCGATGTTGAGGACGATGAGCTCCACAAGACCTTTCGTGTTCATCAAGAAACCGAGTGCTAAAGACTGATCAAGCGGAACTTTGCAGTAAAGGGAAACAAGAATTGTACCGACGATTTTACCAAAACAAGCATTGAAAATAACCAAAACCAAGAGTCCCCAAGACTTAGCTCCTTGTATCGTCGCCACATCCGTCTTCAAACCGCTCGAGACGAAGTAAAGCGGCAAGAAAATACCTGACACAAGATCTTCAACTTTCTCAACCAGAGCATTCGCGAAATTACCTTCTTTAGGGAAGATAACCCCGATGACAAACGCACCGAACAGTGCGTGGATCCCAATCAAGTCCGTCATGAAGCTAGCAGCAAGAACAATACCTAACGTGAAACACACGTATTGTTCTTTTACTGGTTCTCCTTCAGGGCTTTGTTTAGCAATCCACTTAATCACCGGTTGTACGACAAAGATACAGAAGAGTACGAAACCGCAACCCGAGAGAAACACCCAGAGAGAGGTAAGCGGAGAGTTCCCATCTCCAGAGAGAGCCACCGCCAGAGCAAGGAGAATCCAAGCTGCTACGTCATTGACTGCAGCAGCCGACAAAGCGATCTTTCCGATATCAGTAGTCAAAAGCTTGATCTCAGCGAGTATTCTAGCCAAGACAGGGAAAGCGGTAATGGAGAGAGCAACGCCCATGAAGACAAGGAAAGGAGCTTTACTGACACCATCAGCTATGGAACTGCGGAGAGCAAATGAAGTTCCGATGCCCAAAACGAAAGGGAGAGTGATTCCGGCTAGAGCGATTGAGAGAGCTCTCTTTCCGGTTCGCTTGAGGGATTTGGGGTCGAGCTCGAGACCAACGAGGAAGAGGAAGAAGATGAGTCCTAAGTTTGCAAGTGTGTCTAAAACCGTTAGACTCTTTGGTGGGAAAACTGTGGTGAGAAACTTTGAACTTTTCCCAAGTGCTGATGGTCCAAGTAATATTCCACCCTAAATATCACAAAACAACATAAACTCAAACTTAATTACATTATATTTCAGAAAAGCATTGTAATTAATAACCAATGATATATAGTATATATTCCAAATGTTGAAATTCGTCATTTCCCACAAGATAAAAAGGAACGTGGAAGCCTAATTAAACGGATATTATAGTATATTAATATGTATGAATACTATATACTATCAAATTTAACGTGTCAGCAAAATTTGTGGAAAAAGAGGAATATTCTGATGAAAATTCCTCGGCCTATACATCATAAATCTCCTCGACGACTAATTCAAGTGTATGATTGGTTAGTAGACTAAACAATAGTTTCGAAAAGTCCTTGACGTTATCGAATAATTGAGCAAAATGGAAAATTCTTTGACTTTTAAGTAGAACCCAAAATGGATTTTTGAGAAGAAATAAAGAAAGAAGAAAACGTACGACTATCTCGGCGATGACACGTGGCTGACGGAGAGGACGGAGGAGAAAAGCAAGAAGACGAGTGAGGAGAAGAACAATACAGATCTGGAGTATGAGAAGAGGCAAAGCGTGATGCAGAGGATTCTCTCCCTGAAAGACTCCATTAGAGGTTGCTTTCATTGGTCCTGGACATGTTGTCCCGTTTGTTCCCATACCTTTGTAGATCTCTGAAATTTTTTAAAATTATTACGAATTAATCAATGTGAGAAAATCTAACAATCGGTGATCACTTCATTTTCTTGCATTTTTGCGGGAAAAAAAAAATAACAGATGAAACGATATGGGCATTATCTATATTCTTTTTAGGAAAATAATAAACAAGAAGAATAGACAGTAAGAAAATATATACTGTTATATTACGATTAATGCGTTATTTTTCTAGGAAACCAAACATATGAGATCAATAGAACAGAGGAGATATACTCACTGATAAAATATATCTGATGATCGGACGTCCGGTTTTAGAACTTGTTGATTCGTTCCGGTGAATCGGAAACTTTTATGGGTTTAGAGTGGTGAGAAATGGAAGTAAGAGGTGTAGGATGCAGTATCTGGCCGTTACTAATGGGTCTTTATATAGCCTGCAATTTACCGAAATGCCCATAATACCCCTGTTTGCGCGGGATTTACTTCTTCTTCTTCTATTTTTTTTTTCTTTTTTTCTTTTTTATAATATATAAAAGAAATTAACATTATCTCGATGCTAGGGTTGGCAACGATACTAGCAAGTTGATTTCTTGGGATGAAAAGCTTACTATTGTTTGTAATGAAAAGTATGTTAGAATCTTTAACCTAAACTCGAGTCAGTCACTTTAGATAGTAACTATTTTACCTCATTCTCTTTTAAGCATATGTACTACTTGGGTTTCATTGTCATTCATTTATTTAGACCCCCAAAGTCTAAGATTTCACATTCTCTCTTACTCTTTGCATATATATCATTTCCTATCTAATTAAATCATTAGTACGTATGCATATACAAATTTCACTGTACATATTATTCTATAACTTAAACTCTTTATTCCAAATCCCATTCACCAGATAATTTCTACTTTCTATTATCATGTATATTGGATTCTTACACACTAATTCATTGTATGTAAAAAACATTGTTTTCAAATAATTTTTAAAAACTCTGCGCAGGACCAAGTTGTAACATTGTAACATGAATGCTGAATCATCCATCCATCAGCCAACTATATATCTGCATACTGAATAAATAAATAACCCATAAGTTTTCTTTAATTAAAAAAAAAAAAAAAAAAGCTAAGAAGTTCATTGTATGCAACTATGCATGTTTTTTTTGGGGGTAAAATTCAACTATGTACGTTTATCAAAATGTCTCATTGATAATACAATGCGTTTACGTGTTAACTTGTGATTCATCTTTCCAACAATCGGGAATAAATTTTAACGAATATATACCAAACTCATATTTAGAATTGAAGAAATTCGAGGTGGTTAGATTTCAAAAAATAATTAAATTGTAAAGAACAAGAAAATTGAAAGCTTAATTAGATGCTTCTAAAATAAGACTTCTATTTTTATTATTAATATTTAAATATACACATATATATAGATATAACATTCTGATGTAAATATATATATATATATATATATCATTAAATATATCTAAGTCAGTTGACAAAACTTTGACGGGGCATTCAGAAAGGAAAAATTGCAAGTCTTATATATATAGATATAACATTGTTGTATACTCGCCACTTGTAAGATAAGTCAAAATTACAGTCTTTTTCTATCTTTGTGTTCATATTTCAGAGCCACCCAAAGAAGAAAGCACACAAATATTCAAAGAATCCTTTGTAAAAAGTAAGTTCTCAAATGTATATTGTCTCTCTCTTTCTCTCTCTCTCTTATCTAGCGGCGTAAAGTTGACCAAAGCTTCTTGATCGAATTTTGCTTGCTCTTAAACACACGAGGATTTCCATATATCTCGTAAATGCATAAAATTTATATATTACTCCCAAAATAAGAACACTCTTTAATGAATTAAAGTATATACGACATGTCACCAGTTTTATACGTATATACGTATCCCTTATGATTTAAAGTAAGGGCATGTTCGTTTACCTTTTGCAGCGACCTGCGACTGAGACTCATGATAGATTTATAGGTCATTTATCTGTCGACGCATCCTATGATATATCGCAGCGATTTGCAACTCGAATATTTATACGCTTAAAATTTTGACGATCTGAATTCACATCATGCGAGCGACACCAAAACGAACACAATTGCAGTCGCATATCAATATATATATATATATATATATATATTATTTGTTTTTTTTTCGTCAAACATCATAATATGTTTAAATTAAATTAAAATAAAATAAACTAAATTAATTTTTATGAAATGAAATTTTGAATATTTATTATAAACAATATATATATATATATATATATATCTTCAAAAAAATCTATAAAATTATAACAAATAATCACAGCAACAATAGAATAAACAACTTAGAGATAAGTAATCGTAGTCTCAAATCACATTCGGGGTCACGAATCGCAGCGACAGACAAATAAACATGATTTTAATGGAATCAAGGTCTCAGTAGCACAAGTGAATGAATAAAACATTTACTTTCATAATTAAGATTATGTAGTGGTTTATGTTATGTATCTCACATTTTTCTATGCAGAAGTTCTAACTTGTTTCTTTCAGTATATGATTGAATATTTGTATTGGATCCATTTGGATACTTATACCTTATGAAGCTTTCATAGGTATGATTTTATCCATTAATAGACCTATGATACAGGATCGATGGGTTCTCCATTTTGGTTTCTAAATTTTTTGTCTTTGAACAAAGTAAAATCTAATATGGTTAAAACTTTATTTGCATTCGATTTTTTTATTGAATATATTAATAGGTTTTAGTTTTTTTATTTTCTTCATTCTGTCTTAAATCTTTAATATAAAAATAGTGAATCCATCTAATTGGAATCTAAATCAGTTGACCCAAAGAAAAAGGGAATCTAAATCATTTTGGATAGAGTCCTCGATGTACCCAGATTGAACGTCTCCAAGTTGAGTGCCTATCTTTCCTTGTACTTTCAATTTAAAACCTCTTCAATACGGCCTATTTGACTTTGAATTTCATCCATTTTTTGGATCGTAACATATTTTTTGGGTCCACTTGAACCTTGATGTCATATTAAGAATGATTCAAAACAAAAATTACTAATTAACTATAATCGCGAATCAAGATGAATGGGAGAAAGGAAATTGTATTGGCTATATTTATTGAGAGATAAATATGAATATATTCCAATAACGATTAGGAAATTAAAGAAAAGTAATATTTCCAATTATCTATTTGCTTAAGTCCGTTCTAAAGTTGTATAAATATTCTTGTACCTTGTTCATAATAAAATAACAAAGTCTTAAAGCAACCCTAGTTTACATGGTATTAGAGCATTTTTTCAGAGACTTAAACAATTTTTTTTTTGTTCTTCTCTTTTCGGTTTTGAAGTTCGGAATCTTTAGTTTGTGTTCGCTGAATTTGTTCGACAGTTTCGAACATACTCTGTTCCAGTACATCATCTCTGTTTTTCTAGTTCTCGGAAAACATGGCAGGTGATGATGGTGACGAAACTTCATCTACAACAAAGGTCGCTGCGTCTGATCCTCCAAGTGCTCCCGTCGCAGCACCTTATTCTCTCTTCACCTCGGATAATCCCAGCGCGTTGATTACAGCGGTTATGTTAACCGGAGAGAATTATAATGAATGGTCTAGTGAGATGACCAATGCTCTTTGTGCCAAACGAAAGATTGGTTTCATTTATGGAACCATTCCGAAACCATCATCTGATGATCCTAACCTTGAGCTTTGGCTTTCGGTGAACTCAATGATCGTTGGATAGATTAGAACATCGATAGAACCACGTGTTCGTTCTACCATGACGTTTATTCAAGACTCTCATAAGTTATGGAAAAATCTCAAGAAGCATTTCTCTGTGGGAAACAAGGTCCGCATTCATCAACTAAAATCAAAACTAGCTGCGTGTAGGCAAGATAGTCAAGCGGTGATTGACTATTTCGGACGTTTGTCGTTGATGTGGGAAGAATTGGACAGTTACAAACCAATTCCAGTTTATTCATGTGGTGCTGCTTCGCAGTTTGAGAAGGAGCGCGATGAAGAGAAAATTCATCAGTTTGTCATGGGCTTGGATGAATCTCGCTTTGGTAGTGTTTGTACAAAAATGATGTCATCAGATCCTACACCAGATATAGGAGATATCTATAACAAGATAATCCAAGAAGAGCAGAGGTTAAGTTCTTCACGTGATTGTGAAAATCAACAAAGTGCAGTTGGGTTTGTTGCAAAAACATCTACGGAGTCTTTAGGATCTGGTCAAAACCGTACTCGTTCTTCTCAGTGCGCTCATTGTGGTCGAAGTGGTCATGAAAAAGACAATTGTTGGCAACATTTGGGTTTTCCGGATTGGTGGGAAGAACACACACAAAACAGGGCTGGTGGTCGGAATGCTACGTGTGGAGGTAGGGGAAGAGGTGGTTCAGTCTCCTATCGATCTCGCAACGCTCCTCCGCATGTCAACGCAGCTCACGCAACTTCTTCTAACTCATCAACGTTTCTGGAATTTACTCAGGATCAGTGGAAAGCTCTTACTCAGATGTTGAATGAAAGAACAAATTCTTTATCCTCAAAACTTTCTGGTAAGACTTATAATGGTGATCTTATTCTTGACACGGGGGCATCTCATCACATGACCGGGGATATATCATTGCTTGAGCAAATCCGTACCATATCACCATGTCCAGTTGGGTTCGCTGATGGAAATAAAACGTTTGCTACTCATACGGGAGTGTTTCCTTTGCCGGAAAAAATCACTCTTTTCAACGTTTTATTTGTGCCCAACCTAAATTATTCTTTGATCTCGGTTTCAAAGTTATTGAAACAGACAAATTGTTATGCGTAATTAACCGATACGTTGTGTGTTTTACAGGACCGTTTCTCGAGGACTCTGATTGGAGCAGGTGAAGAGTGAGATGGGGTTTATTATTTCAAGGATGTCATGGCTGCAAGGGTACACCGGGTTGATGGTTCAGTGGATCAGAATCTTCGGCACCAACGGCTAGGTCATCCATCGTCTTCGGTGTTGAGTTTTTTACCTATGTTTTCATCTAAAAATAAAACTGTTGTCCTTGGTCCTTGTGACACATGTTTTAGGGCAAAACAAACTCGAGAAGTATTTTTCGATAGTTTACATATATCGAATGAGTGTTTTGGTTTAATTTATTGTGACGTATGGGGTCCATATCGAACATCGTCCTCCTGTGGAGCAGTTTATTTCTTAACAATTGTTGATGATTTCTCTCGCGCTGTTTGGACGTATCTTCTTCTTGCAAAGTCTGAGGTTCGGACTGTGTTACAAAATTTCTTCAAGATGACAGAAAAACAGTTTGGGAAACAAGTAAAGATTGTTCGCAGTGACAACAGAGCAGAATTTATGTGTTTAGCAAGTTATTTCCGAGAAAATGAAATCTTGCATCAGACTTCGTGTGTGGATACACCGCAACAAAACGGCCGTGTTGAATGGAAACATAGACACCTTCTCAACATCGCTCGTTCATTATTATTTCAAAGCGGGTTACCTACTCATTTTTGGGGAGAAGCAGTTCTATCAGCATCATATCTCATTAATCACACTCCAACGCCTGTTCTTCAGAATAAATCTCCTTATGAAGTCTTATATGGAGTACAACCTGCTTACGATCAGCTTCGAGTGTTTGGTAGCTTGTGTTACACTCACCTTCGGTCCCGTGACAAGGATAAGTTTGGTCTGCGTAGTCGTCGTTGTGTGTTTGTGGGATATCCACATGGTCTAAAGGGGTGGAAAGTTTTTGATTTAGAAAAGCAAGAGTTTGTTATTTCTAGAGCCTCATAATGTGATCAATCAAGACAATCCACCAACTACGAATCACGATCACACCTCCTCTGTTTCAGATAGTATCGAACAGTCCTCATCATCTGAAGCCGCGAGTATTGTTCTGCCAGTTTCTCCTCCACCAACTATTCCACCAGTGGTTGTTTCCTCTGAACCTGTTGTGCCTGTTGCACAGTTTGCTCCTGGTCTTCGTAAAGTGACACCACCAGGTAAATTCAAAGACTACGTTGCTTACAACACTCAATGTGGTAATAATAAACCCCCTCTCCCTCCGAGCTCCTCTCAGCAGTCTTCAAAAATTGGCAAAGGTAACACTTCGTATTCGTTAAATGCATATTTTGATGATCTCAATTTTTCTTCTTCGCACCAAGCCTTTCTTGCAGCAGTATATATCGGAGCTGAACCAAAAAGCTACAATGAAGCCGTTCAGTTCCTCGTTTGGCGTGGTGCTATCAAAGAAGAAATCACTACTCTTGATATTAATCATACTTGGGATCTTGAAGTATTGCCACCGGGAAAAGTTGCTATCGGTTGCAAATGGGTTTTCAAACTCAAGTACCTTGCCAACGGTACACTTGAGAGACACAAGGCTTGTCTTGTCGTATTAGGTAATAAGTAGATAGAGGGAGAAGAATTTAATGAAACCTTTGCTCCAGTTGTTAAGATGGCTACAGTTCGTAGTCTTCTTGGTCTCGTTGCAGCAAAGAACTGGGAGGTTCATCAAATGAACGTTCATAATGCTTTCTTCACGGTGATCTCGATGAGGAAGTCTACATGAAATTGCCTCCAGGTTTCAAGCATTCTAATCCAAAAATGGTATGTCATTTACGAAAGTCGCTTTACGGATTACGACAGGCACCTCGCTGTTGGTTTGAGAAACTTTCTAAAGCACTTTTGGATTTTGGATTCGAAGAGTCATATGCAGATTACTCGCTCTTCACTTATTCTCGTGGAGAGATCGAGATAAAGCTCATCATTTATGTTGATGATTTGGTTATTGCTAGTAACAACTTGTCTGTTCTTAATAGTTTTAAGCAACAGTTGGGCAAATGTTTTCATATGAAAGACATGGGCAAACTCAAATATTTTCTAGGCATTGAAGTCGCGCGATCTCCGGAAGGGATGTTTCTTTCTCAACGTAAGTATGCGCTATACATTATTTCCGAAGCTGGTTTTAGTGACTGTACGCCGGTCCACACTCCCATGGAGCAAAATCATCAACTTGCTTCTGATGATGGTCCGATGTTTTCTGTTCCAACCAAGTATCGACGTCTCGTAGGTCGCCTTCTTTACCTCTATGTCACTCGTCCTGAGTTGTGTTATTCTATTCATCTATTGTCACAATTTATGGAAGCGCCTCGGTTAGCCCATTGGGAAGTTGCTCTTCGTGTTGTCCGGTTCCTGAAAGGCTCCCCAAGTCAAGGTATTCTAATGAGAGCCAACTGTGATATCTCTCTTACTATGTTTTGTGATTCAGATTTTAGAACTTGTCCATTAACACGTCACTCGATGAGTGTGTACGTCGTACTTCTTGGTGGCTCACCTATTTCATAGAAAATCAAGAAACAGGATACCGTTTCACACTCTTCCGCTGAAGCTGAATATAGAGCTATGGCCTTTACTCTACAAGAAATCAAATAGATGATCCACTTGTTCGATGATCTTGGCGCGCCTGTTCCCAAACCGGTAAGACTATTCTATGATAGTCAGGCAGCCATACACATTTCGTCTAATCTAGTTTTTCATGAGCGCAGTAAACACATCGAGCGTGATTGCCATAGTGTTCGTGATGCTGTTAAGAACAGTCTCATCACGCTGACACACATTCGCACCAAAGATCAACCTGTTGATGTTCTGACTAAAGCACTCGGCCAACCTCAGTTTGATTTTTTATTGTCCAAGTTAGGTGTTCAGACACTTCACCCTCCAACTTGAGAGAGAGTATTGAGAGATAAATATGAATATATTCCAATAACGATTAGGAAATTAGAGAAAAATAATATTTCCAATTATCTATTTGTTTAAATCGGTTCTAAAGTTGTATAAATATTTTTGTACTTTGTTCATAATAAAATAACAAAGTCTTAAAGCAACCCTAGTTTACAATATTGTGTCAAATTATCTAGAATCTAACACCTAATGTCGGGTTATTCCTGCAATAGCACCCGGAGATAATCGGGTTATAATCCCCGACAGTGAAAAAACTGTTGATGATGCATTAGGAGTAGGACTCGTCTACATTTTAAAAGGAAAAGTTTGCTATAAAATTAATTTAAAAAAAAAACAGCTTATCCGTTTAAATAATATATTCAATAAGTTCTTTTTTTGTCGACATATTCAATAAGTTCAATGATACTTGGACGCCAGATTCCAAATTCAGAGTATCATCATTTAATAATCTAATGTGATAATTAATGTCAATGCTCGATTAATTGAACATATAAAAATGTTGATTGATTATTGGATCACTTAGAAAATTTAGCAAATTTACAGAAATAACTATAAAGGTATCTAAATTATTGTCAAATCTCATAAAAACTATATATATATATATATATATATTCCAACTCAAAATGAATTAACAATAAATAGTTTGATTTATATCCATTATATTTTAGTTTTGGGCCTTCAAATTATCGATTTAGGATCTTAATACAAGTTTATTAAGATGATGATTTTTATTAGTCTATTTTGAACTGAATCCTACTCTAAAACCGACAATAATTTTTTTGTTTGGACACTCTAGTTAGATTAACAAATGAACTTCTGATATTATATTAAAATTAATAAACTTTAAATATAAAATTAATTAGTAATGAATGAATTAACCATATTCTTTATTTTTTATATATTAGTGCAGTCTTTAAGTTACTGATGTGGGATTTTTATAATTACTGATTAATGTTTTGACATATACACAGGCTATATCCTAATTCCTAAACCATGAGTTGTTGAAAAGTATTAGATATTATATATACTGTACGTATATGACTCATATGAATATGAAAGAGTTCGCAATCATGAAACAATTAAGTATGTTTAGATAGTTGAATTTATAATAAATGCCGTATACAAAATTACCAGTGCAATATGTTTTAATATACAAAAGTTCCCAAAGTATAATCATACAATTGATATTAATGTATAAAATATAAATGTCGTGGCACCATACTCTGATATATGCTGTGATTGTGGCATTGTGCAGTCTGCACACCTGTTAGTTACGTATATGTCTGTCATGTTGAAATGGTAAACTTCCCAAAATCTAGATAAGAGTGGTTTTCTAATTGGAATCAGAAACAAGTAATCAAGTACTGTATTATCTTTTCATTAACAAAAAAAAAGTATTATCTTTTCAAGAAAAGAAAAATAAATAAAAAATTACGCGACGGCAAACACAAAACATAATTTAAGTGGTTTTTATCAAAAAAAAAAAAAAAAAAAAAAAAAAAAAAAAGGGGTTTTGTAGTTCCGGACGCGTGGGAGAAGGATACCTGGCTACACGACTACACGTGGATGTGTAACGTTTCGGCCATACAAAAAGTTCATTGTGATTAGATCTTTAAACAACTTTCATAATATAATATTATATACTTAGTCCTATAAATCGCTTTCATCAGAGAGTCAACCATGATATCTTGATGATAAAACCTTGGGCGAACTATTTTTTTTAATGTTAGTCACTATTCGTTTTAGTTTTCAAGTTTAAGTTTGGATAGGATCAGATGGACATTATTCGATTCCTTTAATTACTAGTTCAATCGTGACAGGATTACGTAGTTTACATACGAATATATATATGTGGTGATCATACATAAGACTTTCCCCCAATCAGTGTTAAGTAATCATGCATGACGGTTATAATAGATTTATTTTGTATAATTTTAACTGGGCCCATAGAAACCTATTCTTACCTCACCTATGATGCAAGGCATCAATCTGATAGTACTAAATTGGTACTATCACATAATAAGATATACTAGATTAAAGGGGTTTGTGATTGGTGTTTAGTAGAGTAATCAGTCGAAAATAAGAATAAAAACATAGAACTGAGAGGAAAAGAACAGATAAAGTAAACTTAGAGAAATAAAAAAATAGTCCATGTGTTGTATAGAGAAACAATTTATTTTCTTTCTTTTTTTCTTTTTTTCACCAAAACTTTAGTGAAAAAGTTTCTCAAATGTTTTATACTATTGGTGTTACAAAAACAAATAAGTAGTAATGAGTATTTTATTTACTCCAACCATACTTCATATTCACATCTAAATTCTAGATTGGAGAAAAATATATTTCAACTCTACGATCTATTTTTAATTCCAAATTTCCTAAATAGATCTATCTCCAATTATATTTTTATTTTATATTTAGAGTTTTTTTAATTATAAATATACACTAGAAAATGAAGATCTTCATTTTGAAGATAGAATGGAGTGGAGTTGGAGAAAAACCCAACTACTCTATTTTGAAGTAAAAATGAAAAAGGAAACAAAAAATAGGTTGAAGATACTCCATGACTCCAATCGCACCAGTACATGTCTTGGATATCATTATTTTCTCTAAAACAACCAATTTTGTTTATTGCAACATCAATTATCATTATTTTTAAAAATATATTAGGTTATATCTCGGGTTAGCGTAGATTCATGATTAAAAAAAACTTTGTGAGTAAATTTTTTTAAAAAACTTTTTAGACGTAATACTTTTATATTATAATAATAAAAGTATCCATATTTCATTGCATGTTGTTGACCAAAAACAAATACGATATATAAGTATTTGAGTTTTATTTAGTCATGTTTACGTTTTTATTTACTTATATTAAAATTTTGAAAGAGGTTCAAAATATTTAGAGAAGCTTATTTTCAATAAAAATAAAATATACATTTCTCATTAAAATTAAAATACTGTATGTAAGCACTTATGTGTCTTAAATCATTGCAAACGCAGATGTATTTTGGTTTGATCAACAAGTTTCTTTTGTTGTAGAAAAAAAAAACTCTTTTGTTGTAAGTTGTAACAAAAACATGTCAACGAATTGAAAATGCATACATGGACAGGACTTGCAAATGGGCCTAAGATGTAAAGAGTATAATGGGTTTTAGTAGGCCCATGTGCTAATGATTAAATAATGATCATGATCATTCAATTCTCTGTAATTCAATTTGATCAAAACTCTCCTTAATCTTTTCACCCGTCTCTTCTCTGTCTCTCCATTTTCGTGCCGAATCAGGTGAATTTCTAAGACTGTTGCGAGAATGCTATGTTCTTAAGATCGTATTGAATATTTTGTCCAGTTGACTGATTTTTTTCGATGGATAGTTTGTCAATTCTCAACCAGTTTGTACAATTTTGTTATTCTAGATCTTAATTTAATTCCAATGTCAGATCGTAATTCTACTTGTTGTGATTCTGAATGTTAACATTTTGGTTTCTTAGCTGAAACAGATCTGCTTTGACTTTTTCGAACATACTGTGAATTTTGTGATTTGATCTGAACTCATGCTCGATCCGATCATTGTCTTTTAGATTCATGACTTTTTTTTTTTGGTCTGGGTTTTGATTTCTCATGGAAAATTCACAGAGCATATTAATTCGGTGTTTTCTGCTTGTTCTGTAACAAACAGAGATTTTGTGAGGTTTTTCAAGAAAACATGGAATCTACAGGGATCCAGCAACTGCTTGCTGCTGAACACGAAGCTCAGCAAATTGTCAATGCCGCTAGGACTGGTAATTTCAATTTCTATGTTTATTCTCTTATATATATATTTATATTACAGCAATGAAACTTGTTATTGAGAATGTGTATTATGTTTTTGGTTTTCAGCAAAAATGGCAAGATTGAAGCAAGCCAAGGAAGAGGCTGAAACTGAGATTTCTGAGCACAAAACTAGTACAGAGCATGGTTTCCAGAAGAAACTTGAAGCGGTAATAAAACCACTATATATATATATATGTGTGTGTGTTTCTTTTATACATTATTCATTATTGGTTCTTTCAAACACTTGTTATTGATGTGAACAAAATTGACTGCGGAAACAGACAAGTGGAGATTCAGGTGCAAACGTGAAGAGGCTTGAGCAAGAGACTGATACCAAAATCGAGCAATTGAAGAACGAAGCTTCCAGAATTTCCAAAGATGTTGTGGATATGCTTCTGAAAAATGTGACCACAGTCAACAACTGAGATATATGTATATCACAAGAAGAAAACCATCGACTGTAAAATGGTTTCAAATATATATATTTTTTTTGTGTGGACTCGTTCATTTGTTTCTAATATTGTTTTGTGGATTCCAGATTTGACAGTTGCTATTGTTTTTTCATCAATTTTTTGTGTGGAGTTATTGTATTAATCTCTCCAGAAGATGCAACTTTTGTGTGTTGTAATAAAACTGAGAATAAATGAGCCCATTGGGTTTGGTTTCATCAAGAATATTGAATTGTTGAAACAAATTAAACTCCTTAGGGTGTGAGTTCCGTTGAGAACCGTTGGATGTTTAGTGGTGGCTGATTTGGAAATTTACCCATGGATGGGGACTTCTTGAAAATGTAAATGTATCCATGATGGCTGATGGGCCATCCAAGATGGGCGGAATGATGCATGGGGTAAGGGGTGGTGGATGATGAACTGTGGAGATTTTCATAAAATGTGATGAATATCGATGGTGAATCGGTTACAACTTATGGAACTCAAAGTATGCATGTGATTGTAATCGTTGATCTTGGTGGCTTTCGTCAATGGTCAAATTTATCATGGTTTGGTAAGTTTATTCTCAGCTCATCCAAAAACCATTAGAGCTAATACTATACGAGATAAAGATTACGAGTCCTCCCCCTGCATCCTTGGTCAAATGCTCATGAACTAGTTCATTGGCTCTTTTAAGCTCTGTTCATGGCTATTCATCATTGGTTAGTCGGTTCCTCTAATTCGTCGGCTCGTCGGATTGGGAATTTGGGAAGGCATCAGTTATTTCCCAATCCTTCGCTATTAATATTATGACCATCCATTAAATGGTGGAAACCTTTTTTTGTTTGTTACTTACCTCGTGTCAAAATTCTTCATCTCTCAAGGTATGAGACCCGAATAGTTAAAATGTTACTTATTTCGTAGTATTGCACATGTTTTCGCACTTTTTACTCTCTTAATTAAATTATACTTTTATTTTTGACTTAGATAATCTTTTCAAAACTATCTCTGAATTTAAAAGAAAATATCACACTTGGTTGCTTTCAACATTTTTGTTTGTTTCATATGTAAATTTGAAATTGCAATTATACATGTTTAGGGTTAAAATTTATTAGAAATTCTAAAAAATAAATGTTATAATTTTTATTGATTGTAAGAACAGTCGTTTAATATGTCCACGATAATAACACCATCATCCATCAAGGTTTATTTAATTTTCTTTTGTTATCTAAAAAAGGGTTGGCGGCTTAAAACCTCCCAACAGACACATTGCAACTTCTGCTTAAATCAATCCAGACTTTCAAACTTTTCCTATTACTTCCCAAACTATCTAATTTAATGATTATTCCCTCCAATCTTTTTTTTCTGCCCAATTCTACCTACGAAATTAAACAACCTAAATTCCAATCAATTCTTCAAAATGGCGTTTAGAAATAGCGATTGTCCATTTTTGTTCTGAACGTGATTCATCTCTTCTCGCTGAAGCTTTTTCTCAAAACCATTCTTCATCATCTTCAGCTACAACTTCATTCTCTGATTCTTCAACCCTAAAACCAGCTACTCTCATCCTCCTCAGAGCCACCACCGCCAATGACGGCGAAACTGTCCATGTGAGCATTAGAATAATGCAAAAAGAGAGAAGGTATTTTAATGGCTGACACTAAAATTAACAAATCAAATATGAACTATAAGAAATCCAAGTTTAGAAAGATCACAATTAGTTTGCTTTAGTTGATGAGAATTTGATGGTTGGATTTGGTGATGAACATGAATTATAAAATATAGAACTTGGTGACTTCTCGTGCAATGTGAGTTAACATGTTATATTTGACGAAAAGTCAATACAATTGGCCAATCCTTTCTTTCGCTATATTTAGTTCAACGATCAAAACAAAAACGAGCTACATGTATAGAGAACATGGGAGATAAAGACATTGCCTTGAGAATTAAGTGATTCACATGTTCTCAAGAGCTGTATACGGAAGAGAAAATCTAGTTTGCTTCCATTGAGAAACTCTTCAGGGTAGACTGAGAACAAGTCACTAAACAATGAATCACTTACTTACTCACCATCCGTACCAAATTTCCGAGCTCTACACTCCCACAAAGAAGTGAACTTCTGCTCTTTGAGCAACAATTCTTGAGCTCTCTCTCTCTCTAGCTGATTCACATATTTATGTGGCGGTGTTACACTTCTCAGCCTCCTTTTGGTACTGTGAAGCAACCCTTTCAGCTTCGGCAAGTGTAACATTCATGTGCAACTGCTTCTTGCAGCTTCAACTCTTCAGTGAGAAGATCCACAAACTGCTTCTCCATCTCTTGTTTGAGCTCTGGATCATCACTTCCACAATCTGATACAAAACATAATTCAATATTCATATTCTAGTTTCCATAAACCAATAGAGGAACATCTTAAAAAGAGATATACCTATAACAACTATTTGTTAAAATTGTTCCTAATGCAACAGATAATAAAACCTCATATTACTATGTGTGATCAAGAACGTCAAAGAGAGTAACTTTAAGAAAAAACTAGTTTTCACACATCAACGTTCTTTTGCTAACCGTTTTTCAAAATTCTCAGATTTTTCAAACAATCAATAAGGCTCTGGATTGAAGCATTATCCTTCAAATTAAATAAGTAGAGATACTAGAATCTGAATAATAGCTATCAACCATTTTCTAAAAACGAATAAGTACTGAAGAAACAAAACAGACAAGAGTTCCAAGCTTCAGCTAGCAGAAGGATAAACCCAAAAAAATAATTACTCAGCTTAATCTCGATCTTTCTGTCGAAGAATAAACTCAAATGGTTTGGGTATAATGTGTTAAATCAATTTGGGGATTTGGGGTTTAAATCGGATTCAATTTGTTTCAATCAGGTTTAATTCGTTGCAATCAGGTTAATTGGGTTTAAATTGGGTTATAACAATTAGTGGGCAATCGCTAGTTCTAAACACGATTAAGAAAAATTGATCGGAATTTATGTTGTTTAATTTCGTAGGTGGAATTGGACAAGAAAAAAAAGATTAGAGAAAATAATCATTAAATTAGATAGTTTGGAGAGTAATAAGAAAAGTTTGAAAATTTGTGTTGATTTAAGCAGAAATAGCAGTCTGAGGAGGTTTTAAGCAGCTAACCCTCTAAAAACAACGTAAACAAAACAAATATTTTGGCGAGAGAGAATAAAGAATATAGGGCTAGTAATATAAGCCAAAAGGAAAAGACTAGTAATGTAGGTATAAAAGCTTGTAGTTGTAGATGAGAAAAGTGAAGTAACAGGTCTAAGCTTCAATACATTAAATAATTGCCAGTTTCTTACATTATTATCTTAGTTTGTGTCCAAGTCCAGTCCACGTACCAATGAAGTTAAGAAAAATATTTAAAAATATATAGGTAATGAAATAGAGATTTTCCTTCTTCTTTTTTACACAAAATTTACCAAAAAGGTTCAAAATTTGAAGCTTATAAAAACCCATCACTACTTTTGCTTACTTTGTATCCATTGTGTATACCCTGGCGTCTATCATCCATTTTCTACTCCTTTATTTTTTTTTCTCTGTCTCCATCAGTCTTCTTTAGTTCATACTCTTTATCTCTCCCATCAATTCTCTCATACAATACTTGCATACATATACAGACTATCATATCTCCCCACCTCTCTAATTTTTCATCAATCATCTTTAGGTCCAAACACTCGATTTCTCTCATTCTTAGACATACAAACTCATAAGATCCATTTAGAATTGCTTTTAACTTTAGATTAGAACTTTAGATTAGATCTAGGGCTTCTTTATTTTCTTTCAAATTTTGCTGCATATCCTCAAATCATGTTTTCTTGCTTGCCAAGGTTCTAGATCCATGGAAATATAAAGTATATGCTAGCATTTACACACACACGGGCACTAATACACATATATATAATACATGATGTAGTTTATATGGCAGACAGCATAAATATTCGCTATTTTGAATGGATGTTGTAGGAGTATATATTAAGGGAGAGCTGCCTTGAGTCCATTCACAGGTCGTGATATGATCCAATTAGCTTCCGACTCATTCATCCAAATACCGAGTCACCAAAATCTGAACTAGACTCGTTAAATGAATGAATGATGCGGTAGACAAATTGGATCATTGATTCTCTCTGATTGGACTGAAGGGAGCTCCCTCTCTTTAGGTATTCCAATTCTCTTGGATACTCGTTAATATCTAATCTTTCCAGCAGAAAAAAACATGTAGCATAGTGAAATATATGCAGTCTTGTAAAATTAACAATCTGTACTTTGGGAATTATATTTCAGACATCATCGCGAATAGGTGAAGAATAATAGAGTGTGGGTTTTTAAACCTGGGATCTCTAGGTTTGTCCTTCCGGTAAGTAAGTCATCGTTCTAGATTAACCATATCTGATTAGATGAACCCTAGCGAGCAAATTAGGTTTTCATTTTTCTTGCCTATTACCATTTCTTTATCACAAATCTATCTTTTTATTTTTATTTTGAGTCTCTCTCTCTCTCGTTGTTATTCTCTGTAGTCTGGGAATTAGCGGTTGCAATTTACAAGTAGGGTTTTGTCTATTATTATACATAGATTGCTAGGGTTTAGTGTAACTGAAAACATTTGTTTAAAAGTAAGATAAAAGAGAAAAGGTTGGCGACAACTCATGAGCTTTGTTTCTCTTGGGGCTTGAAGAGTTAATACTGCAGCAACAAGTTCCCATAAGTTTTATTTATTTTACACTTCCCAATTATGGTCCTCTCTCTTCAATGACATTCTTTAGTTTTTTCTAATATTATGGTATTTAAACTACCCTTTATAAGCGCTTCGGTTTCTAAGTTGAAATTACTGTTTTTATCTCCATTGTAAAATTCACTCGTATGTGTATTTGAATTGCCGTTATTCAGATTTAGCACTAGACTTTTAATTTATTTGGTAATTAGTTAATTATATTGCAAAATTTTATAATCGTTACAGCAGAGGGTTAATTTATCTCAGAGGCATAGCACAAATAAAATTGGAGATATCTTGGAGAGGAATAGAGTCCATCAGAAGGGAAGGAGAGCTAAAAAATGACATTCATGGAGGACTCTGAATCAGGTGGACAGCATTGTCTCGGACTCTCAGAGGTTGATGAAAATAACACTTCATTTAGTTAATCAAAATCCGCAGTTCGAATTTAAAGTTTATGTTTCCAAACAATTATTGATGTTTTATATATTGTTCCATAATAAATCAATATCAGTGTAGTCAAGTAAGGGTTTGTAACTTTTTATTCACAGTTTTTATTGTTGGTAAATTATGAATTATTACGAACAATTCTTCCTATGGTCATTCATTAAACAAAAAAAAACAAAAAATGTCTTCCTATGGTCACATGTTACATTGACATCTACGTGTTGATGTCGGTCTGTGTTTCTGTCACATTTTACTTTTTCTTTTAACAATTTTTTCTTTATTTCGTTTGAACCAGCAGTATTTGTTTGTTTTTTTATTAAACATCTTTATCTCTTTTTCTATATATTCGTTCTCTGGCACGATGATATCCTTGGCTTTACAAGAAGAAATTTTATCAAACTATCGGATTACTCCTTTTTATGATACTGTCAAACACTATCTTCTAATGACTTTTTTTTTGTACTGACATTATCTTCTAATGTTTTAATACTTTAAATATTATATTTCTTCATTTTTAGTTATATTCATAATTTAAAACTTACCATAGAATAACTCTTTTCCAAATTTTATCATAATTTGAATACTGACTAAACTGTTGTACTAGATCATGGATTTAGTTAAGAAATCAAATCATGAAATTTTTAGTAACTTTTTAAAATTGTAGTAGAAAAAATTGGAAAAAGTTCAAAATTTCTTCGCTGAAAATATTTATTTTATGAAAATTTCCATGCATATTTTCTTGTTTAATTTTTGGTAAAATCTAACTTTTATATAATACTATATTAGGCTCCGCCAGATGGATAAGTTTTTAAATTTTAAAATAAATTAAATTTAAGAAAATTCATTAAATTAAATATTTATTATTAGTGATATATCTTAAATTCTTTTTGGGAAAGAAGTATAAAACATTTTTTGTTAGAAAAGAAAGTTATTTACAAAAGTTTATTTTTCTACTAGAAATAATTTATTTAACTTTTTATATTAAATTTTATTATTAACATATTAAAATATATACCATGTCCATTAATTTTTGGTTTCATTTTGTTGTTTACTTTTTTTACCAATATGTTAATAAGCTTGGACAAAATATCTTAAATCCGAATAACCAAACCGAATCCAACCCGAAAAGAGGTACCAATCCGACAAAAATCTGATTGGGTCATAGACTTCTATATCCGAAGGACCAAACCCGAACCAAGAACTGAATGGATACCCAAAATACTCAAAATAAAATTATATACCCAAAAAGCTTAATTATATTTAGACTTGATAACCTAATTACCTTACAATAATAAACCCAAAAATATTAATTATTTTAATATCGAAATAACTAAAATACCCAAAATTAACCAAAAATATATGAAAGTTTTTAGTTATATTTGTAAAACTTTAACCAATTTTTTTTATTTTTTTAATAGTTTGATTATACTCATTCAATTGTTTAGTTCAAATAATTACAAGCATGTAATAAATAATTATTGGAGCTTAAATAACATAAAAATTAAAATATCTAAATTTGAAATGAAAAGTTTAAATTTTATTGAAATAATAAGATTTAAACATATATTAGAAAAACGGAAAGTAAAAGTTATATACATTATTTTTTTAATTTTTGGATGTTTTCCTTTTCTATTAAGGAAAATGAAAATAACACAATATTGTTTTACACATGTCAAAATCTGATCGATTAAGCAACATATGTCATGATCATGCCAATTATAATCATTATTTTTATTCAAATAATTAAAAATGTATAATAAAATGAAATTAGTGGAGCTTAAATAATATAAATTTCTAAAAATCTAAATTTGAAAAGAAAAGGTTAAACTTTATTGAGATAATAAAATTTAATATATATTAGAAAAATAGAAAACAAAAATTTATCTATTAAACTATTTAATTTTTTTGTTGGTTTTTTCTATTATGAAAAATAAAAATAATATAATATTATTTACACGTGTCAAAATCTCATCGAATATGCGACACATGTCATGATCTCGTGAATTAGAATTTTGACACGTGTCGGTTATCCAAATTTATATAATAAGATTCCATATGTAATTTACGGAAATCTAATATAATGTTTTTATTAGTTTAAAAAGGTCATATACAGTTTATATATACATATATATATACATATATGAATAAATGATTTGTTGAAAAACAAAATATGATTTAAACAGTATTGTTTATCCCTTCCAGTTATGCCTAAACATCGAGTACAATATCTTAACTATTAGAAAGAAACAAATCTTAGATTTTTAACCAATTGAAGAAAGTAATCAGAAAGTTTGTTAAAAATTTTTTTGTCTGGGTGCCTAGTGAAAAAAGTAGCTAATTCTCTTGAAGACAGTTTAAAACGCCGAAGAATCTTAGCACCCAAACCAACGTCGTTTCGTGGAACGAGCCGAAGAATGTCGACGTAGGCCCACTATGGTTTTGCTCTCCGTACAAATATACCTTTATTTGTATTTTGTATACGTTTCTGCTTGTGTGACTGACCGTGTGTATATATATATATACGTAGTTAATCAGTTACATGTTTTCAAATATCTGTGTTCAAACACAAACTTTCATTTCAGATTACTGAATAAACCAAATATGTTGTCATATTAAGCGAAAGCAGTCCGTTAGTGATGATGAGGGGGTTAGTGGCCATTGGAGCGTAGGATCTTCAAGGCTAACTTAACTGCGAGTTAATGAAAAATGATCATCAACAATGAAACCATCAAAGTTTTAAGAGATTCATGAGTTCTATTGGTTTAATATCTGGTGAAAGAAGCCTAATTAGTCATTTAAATGTACAATAAAAACTTTATAAATTAATATTCGATAAATTAATAAATACTATAAAATAATAAAATTTGATGGTCTCAAGTCGGACCGATGTAAAAATGAACAAAATTTGATAAGATAATAAGATAATATTTTTTTAAAAAATTCTATGTAAATATATGGTTCCATTAATAACATAAATTAATAATCATTTAAATTTGTATATATATATATAATATTTTTAGTATTTTTTTAATAAATTTCTGTTATAACTCATCACTAACTTTTCTTATATAAGAAAATATTCAGTTGTATTTTAAACTATATTATTGTTATATCGTCTATAAATTTGTCATAAAAATAAGTAAAATTTTTGATAAGTTTTTTAATTCTAAATATGCATAGTTTTTATTTCAATAGTCATACAAGCTGTTTAAATACAACAATTGAGGTCACTAATCATAAATTTAAATTTATGTTAATCGTTTATATAAGTGAATTCATTTATAATCTTTGTTATTTATTATCAAAATAATTTGATTCAAGTCCAAACCTATTAAAATTTATAATATCCATAACATTAATTTTATTTAGATCAAATTGTTTTAATTTATGTATTTTTAATTTTTAATAAAACTCTCTATAAATTAATAAATATTATTATACTATAAATTAATAAAATATCATTAAAAATATATATTTATAGATAAATTAATATCATTATAAATTAATAAAATATCATGGCACTAACATTATTAATTCATTGAGGTTGTAGTGTAGATGTATAACCAAATCTACGTAGTTTATCGTGATATTGCTGCCCAAAGTAACCCTTTTGCTTTTGATTATACCCAATAAAAGTTACGCTTTTAGAGATTTACTCTAGTTTTAGGTTGTGCACATTATAACGATAATTTCCAAAAAAGGTTACCTTCATATCAACGCTTTGGCTGGGGATATATTCTGATATATGTATACCACAGTATAACGATACTACGATGAGAGAATAAAATCTCATACTAATATTTAGATTAATCTTTGAAACATATATTTTCCATTAACTTTATGTTGGCAAATCAAAACAAAATACTGTTATCATGAATCTTTATCATTAAAATTCCTAGTGGTCGACAGGAAAATCGTTAAGTAGCCCAAGAAACCGAATCGAAATCATTTTAAAATCATTTGGTTTTGTTATTTTATATTTAAACATCAAAACCGAACCGAAACAATTAAACCAAAATTCATTAAAGTTATTATATATATACATCAAGTTGATATATGTATTAGAAATTGATTTGCCGGAAAAAAAAGTCGATAGTTACATATTTAATAACTATAATCCTTTATGAATTATAAGTTAGTTTTTTGAACTTAACCTAACTGAATTCCAAACCAACATAAATTTGCATCATACCTACCTAAATTACAAATGTTATAATAAATGATTTCTATAAACCAAAAAAAAAACAATAACCAAATATATAAAACCGAAATTAAACAGTAAACCGAGTTGTTCACCCTTACCTGAAACTGTTATTTTTGACTATGACAACACTATTCCTAAATGAGTTAGCTTCAATTTTCCAAGATCGTTCATTGTAGTATTCATGTATTCATGTATTCAACTGTGTATTCATGTAGACAGTGTAGTATTCATGTAGAAAAACAGCTCCATTCACGTGACGTATACTTGACCCAAATATTATTTGCTTGACACATATATGCTACAGCCTAAACACATATTTATGAATTATAATATATAATATAGGTGTATATACTTGACATTATGTAGTATTCATTTTGTGTATGGATTGTAATTTCTTATAAAAAAAAAAGAGAAGGAATATCATCACATCATATTCTCGGTGGAGAACCAAAAGTAAAAATAATAGTAATAATGGATACTACTTGCGAAAATAAACCTGCTAGCTTGATTTTGTGTCACAACTTTAACAAAAATTTAGTCTAATCAATCCCAACCTTTTTCTCATCTGTCCATCGGCACATCTTGTCTCATGCCACTCCTTTTTTTCTTCTCCATCCATCATTTCTTATAGTACGATTTTTTGTTTTTTCATGCAGTTATATTTTTTTTTTCAACGGTACGTATATAAATATGATTGGTAATCTACGAACGTGGTTAGAAATCAACCGTTCATACTGTTCCCATTTGGTGTAACAGTTATTTTGGATAGTTTGGCCGATTGGTTCAAACAACGGTAGAGTTACGTATTTGAGTGTGATTGATTTAGTAAACTATTTTTCCTTAATGGCAAGGTTTTTGTTGTCAAAAAGATTACCAGTAAAAATGACAAAAAAAAATTACTAGCATGTGGGGACAGAAATACTTTCGCGGTATAAAATACAAAAAAAAACATACGACAGATATGAGATAAGTTTTTTAAAACAGTATAGTAGGTTTTTGGGAAAATAATAATTTCTGATAATACTTTAAAAGTTATGTTCTGTTTCTATATATCCATCTAATTAATTTTGGTTACTATACTGCGTAAACCTAGTCGACCAAACCAAGTACATGTACCTAGAAATTAATTACAATATAATTGTAAGGTAATTGGAAGAGAGACAAAAGGATTCCAATGCCTTTGTTGGACATATAGGGTTGTCCCATGATTTGACTCTGTCCTTCTACAGCTGTCTTAATTCATCTTCTGAAATTTATTATCTCCTAATTTGCTATATTTAAAATATATATACATATATATGTATAAATATATATTTTAAAATTGAATTTCTACGTATTAAAAAAACGAGATATTGATCGAAAAGAGTGAAGCATGGAAGAAGAAAACAGAAGTGGGAAACAAAACTGCAGAGATTCCATGGGTCTCTTGTTACTTGCTTCAGTCCTCTTGTAGTCTTCTCATCATCATATCAGTTGTGCCACAGAAAAAAAAAATTGTTTCCTGAAAAAACAAAGACTGAAAATCTGTGTGAGTATAAAGGTCACTGACATCATGATAGTTCAATGGTAGAATGAATAATAAAAATTAAAAAATTTGAAGGTTGATTTGTTATATGGCATTTAAATAACCAACAAATATTGACTTGGAAAGATATATCTTCTATGGTAACAAGATTTCTTCTGTTAGAACTTTAGAACTTTGTTTTCCGTTTTATCTTGAAAATGTTATATTCTCTTTAGGTCCACCATATTTATTCAGATATGAACATATTTGAAGAACTCTACAAACTTTCATATAAAAATAAATAATACTAGTTGGTTAGTTGTGTTCAAAGCATTTTCCTTCAACTCGATTGTGATCTTTATTTACAGTGTGACACTGATTGAATTGCGTAATTTAAAACAAATATATTCTTAAAGCGCCATGCTATTTGGAAATTAGTAAATCTGTGAACCACAAGTTTTTGATCACCGTTACCCATTGAGTCACCACATGCGAACTCAATGGGTAAGAGCATTAGATCTGCATTTAAATTTTCTCATGAAGAATTAGTGCATTTGTTTTGTGACAATGGGTAAAATTAGGTATGCACTACATATGCATGTGATGTAGTATTGCAAGTGCATCTGTTCATGACAATGTCACGGTAACAAAACAATTAATCAAAATATACTTACTAAAAAATCGTTGACAATACATATCACAAAATCAAATATGGAAGACTAATAAAACAAAGAAAAAAATGATCTACAGTAGAATAAATTATTTTGTAATTGGGGATAGAACGTGAATGCCTTTTCGTTGTGGTGAAATGGAAACACACAACTCATGGCTAAGCAGACTCTCTCTCTCTTACATGTTTATTTTATTTTATTCCAAAAGAGTGAATCCTCAGTTTTCCCCATCACTTGATATGACCATTCGGTAATTTATATTTCTACCCTTTTTTTTTACGAATACATATTCTCATTTATACACTACTTCACAACCTTCAATCTACATTCGAAACTAAGACCAAATAGAAAGAAAAAAAAAAGTGTGTTTATGACTTAAAATGATAGAATCTGCAATATGTATTTGAATCTTTTCTGAAATGAATTGAATGTTAATATATTATTGATTGTTGAAGACTTTTCCCGATTTTTATTTTTTTTCTAATTTACCCTTTGCTTTTCAGTTTTCAAGTGTGGGGTCAAATAATTCTGTATCTTATAACTAAGATGGTTCTGGAAAGGGCAGGGGATTTTATTCATTTTAAAATATAAATTACTTGACTATCATCAAAAATGCAGTTGACAAATAAATGCATGTTTTGGGCAATTTAGGCCCATTATTATAGAGTTGGCCCATATATTCCTACTAGGATTAAGATCAAATGTTTCCACTTGTTATTTCTAGGCTCAATTTATTTGTCTCTGTAAGTATTTTTTATTTTTTTGTACTTAAAAACTAAGTTTAACTGGATTTCATTTTTCTGTTTTTCTTTTCTTTTTCTAATGGACCTCCCATAATTGGACAAAAGGCATGTGCTTTTATATTAAGGCAACCGTTACAAAAAGAAGAAAAAAAGAATACAACCATCAACGGAGGATCGGATCGGACCCCGGCGGTGACGAAAAGCAGAGAACCCGAAGCATTAATACCGGCAAATACAAGACCCATGGCTTTGCGACACTGTCATCGGCTCGAACTCATCGACCGAAGTATTCGGTTTCCATCTCCGAATCATCTCCGACAAGCTAGCTCCCCATTTTCAGATCCCCTACCTAGCAACCCAACAAACTCAAATCTAACACCTCTCTTCCAGATCCAGTGATTCTCAAACTCTTCAAGCAAGAAAACTTCAATCCGGTCTGGAGGATGCAGTTCGTGGCACTTCTGGAGGCCGATGGCACAGTGAAACTCCATGAAACTCTAATCCAAGATAGCCATCTAAGATCAACAAGGATCTACAGTTACCCTCCTGACTAACAACGAAACCCACCAATCTCCCATCGACTCAAGCCGCAGCCGCATCAACCATTTGGACGGCTGAACCGTGAGATAACTCCTCTGCAAAACCCCTTAGGCGTCCTGGACCAATTGGGTTCAACCATCAGAGCATCTAGACTGCCAAAACATAGCCACAACTGCATCAAGGGGAGAAAAAACCACACCACCGCTGACAGAGAAGAGCTCTTGCTTACCACTGCTGTCATTTTGCAAATCCAAGACCTGCAATGAAGATCTAAAAAGAAACTAAACTAGATCTAACAAGGAAGAAAAAAAAATGTCTTCAAGAGAGAGAGAGAAAAGTGAACAATGGAACGATTGTCCTCTTGTTATTATATATGATTAGCTTTAATAATCACAATGACTCTAAAAATTCAAATTCCAATCTATGTTGATACTTTTTTGTGTGTCAATATTCAATAAGTACCACCCATACATGCTTTTAAAAGCTTTAACCTTTTATTAAAATATAATAGTGTGTGATCCGCCATTAGTACGGGATTTTGATTAAGAATTTGGATAATTGTTAGTATTAGAGTTCTTCATTTTTTTTTTATTTTTTTTTGGTATATTGTGTTTGTTTGTTTTCTATTTTTGGTGTTTGATATTTTTTCATATGTTTTTAATCTCATAAATTTATGTGTATTTTGTTTATCGTTTTTATTCAACAAAGACCCAAAATCATAACCTGCAATAAAAACGATTCTATATAAAATTCAATACCCCTATTCAGGAATTATACTCCTCCGCAATATAGAGTTTATGATGTATCGAATATAGTTAGATAAGTCTTATACTATTATCTTGTATTCTTCCACCTGTAACAAACAGAGCTTAGACAATGAATCATGATCTTTATATCTAACACCTACACTTTGAGGCTGATGTCCAACTAAAGAGATTCTAAAGCTTTGACTTGGAAATGTAATTCACTTTCATGAGTTCTTCTTTCTTGTCAATGTAATCTTTTAATTACTGCATCTCCTATGTTTGTGTCTATTTCCATCTCTATGTAACGGGATTTGCATTTGCTAGAATTTGTGCAGTGAAAGAAACATAGTTTTCAAGGTTCAGTTACTCCTCATCAGTCTCAGAACTACTTAAGGTGGTCTTGAAAGAGTTTTTGTTGGCTCCCGAACATTCCCACATTCAACCTTGACATTCAAAGCATTGGACCCATTTTTTCTTTAAATTTGAGTGTTTTAATCTCATAAGCTCACGAGGAAAATCACTTGTAAGTGGATTAAAACTTCTCTATTTAAAGAAATTCATTTTTTGTTGTTGTTGCTTCTTACTCTTTCTTTTGGGGAAATTATCTTTGAATAGTAGAAAATACATGAATTCCTAATCTGAAGGAGTCATAAAGTAATCAGAAGAGTTCACACAAAAATGAGTACATAAACATTTTTCGTTAAAACAAATTGGTGTAATTGTAAACATATTGAGTACAAAAGGGTGTCTTAATACCTAGGAAAGAAGATTGAAATCACTAACAGTTAACGCAAGGCCATGTCTCTTTCCATCATTCTTAGCAACTTTACATCCCACTTTGCTTCTGTCACTTTTTATGTCTTGAAGAATGCTTTGTGTACTCCTTGATATAATGTGCCTCCTCATTGCCACTCTTAAGATATCTCCCTATTAGTTGGTAATATATATATGTTGATTGTTTCTAATGGACTGACGGCGCGTGGCTTGAGATTCATGTTTTTGAACCCTTTAGCGAATGTATTATTGTGAGAACATGTGGTTAATATTAAATATGTTATCAAATATATATGATGTTATCCTATGTTATCAAATATATATGATGTTATCCTAACAGATAAAATATGTTATAAAATATGTTTTTCTCCTTCGTAATCTAAACACTTTTCGTATGAGACTCCAAATTATATGATATTGGAAGAAATTTTTGACCAAATCTTGTCAATCAATAATGAGTAAGATGCTGAGAAGATGTTCTTGATGGGAAACATCGTCTTAAATACAATAAGAAAGAAAGAGTGATTACAATGAAAAACTGATAAAAGACTAAACCACATACAACATATTCGCCCATTTTATACTTAACTTTCACTATCTTCTCATATTTCTCTTTACTGGTCATTTTCGATGTATTCTCATTTATCTGAACATTATATTTTTTTTTATAAGAATTTATTCATTTTTTTCTCTTAAAGATTAGTTTTGAATATGTCAACGTTTTGAGATACCAGAGCTTATCTCTTATAACATACATTTTCATATGCCTTTTAAAAGTTCAGAGTTGTCGTTCGAATTTCTAGAAGCTCCTGTGAATATTCCACTGTTGAACATATCCTTGTTCACTTGAACACCAATTTTGACCATCAAAATGCAATTTTTTTTTGTTTTTTCCATGTAAACTATTTAAATTTAATAGTTTTTCGTAATTATAAAGCTGACAATATAAATGTAAGCATTGTATTTTAAATTTTATGTACATTTTGTACTAATCCTTATAGATTGTTTTAAATTATATATCATAATTCTATAACTTTTAAACACGGATTTTTAATCATAAGTTCAATTCTAATATGACGAAAACATAGGAAATTAGAATAATAATTATTAATACTTTTATTTATTTATTTGAAGGTAAATATATTTCTAAATTATAAAAATAAATTTAATAAGACTTAAACTATTAAATTAGAGAGAATAATTATTATTAATACTTTGATTTATTTATTTGAAGGTAATTTAAAAAAAAAAGGTTTAAATTATTTAATTAGAGTTTTAAAGATTATTTTCTAAGGAGATGACTTTTAAAATTATTTTCTAAATTATAAAAATAAATCTAATAAGACTAAAACTATTAAATTAGAGAGAATAATTATTATTAATACTTTGATTTATTTATTTGAAGGTAATTTTTTTAAAAAACTATATAAATAAATCCAATAAGGCGAAAACTATTTAATTAGAGTTTTAAGATTATTTTCTAAGGAGATGACTTTTAAAATTATTTTCTAAATTATAAAAATAAATCTAATAAGACTAAAACTATTAAATTAGAGAGAATTATTATTATTAATACTATAATTTATTTATTTGAAGCTAATTTTTTAAACTATATAAATAAATCCAATAAGGCTAAAACTATTTAGTTAGAGCTTTAAAGATTATTTTCTAAGGAGATGACTTGTTAAATTCTTTTAAAACTATTTAATTAGAGTTTTAAAGATTATTTTCTAAAGAGATGATTTTTTAAATTCTATTCAAAATTATTATTGTAGTTATTATGAAAATTAAAGTGTAAACTTAAAACTTGTAAAAAATAATTGTTTATATGTCACAATATTAGAGTTTAAGTGGGAATCATTTAAAAATAAAGATTAGAAAAATATTAATGACAAATGCTAATGTATAATTTTTTAGAGTATGAGAATACTGATTTGATTTCATGAGAACAAAAAAACATATTACTATATATATATATAGATACTCCGTCCTATGACATTAATTATGACGTAGTCTGTTGCACACAAAAAAGAATTATGACGTAGTCAAACAAAAATTGAAACTGACATGTGTAAAAAAAATTACTAAAACAAAACAAGTTTCGTTTTCTTACGAAAGTTTAGTTGTGAAAAAAAAATCTCCACTGCCGTTTCATCTTCGTCCGCTGTTACTGCGGACTTGTTTGTTTAGTTTTGTGTTATCGCGGATTTATTTGTTCTTTTTTTTCATCTTACCGCGAACTTGTTTGTTAAGTTTTGTGTCGCTGCCGTCAGGTGTTGCTCGCCGCCGTCGCTGCTTCACCATCGCCTCTGATTCACCGCCGTTTCATCTTCACCTCGTTAAGGTTCGTTTGCTGAGTTAATCTTATTTGGCTGCAGATTTGAAGTTTATATCTGTTTTTTTTCTTAACCGCACACTTGTTTGAGTTGTTTATTCTTTGGATGCACAATTGTTGTTTGTTGTACATTATTATTTGGCTGTACATTTGTTTATAATTTGCTTCGTTTAATCTTTCACAGATCATTAACGATCGTGAGACTGAAAGATCAAAGGGATTTGGATTCGTCATCTTCAAGGATGAGAAATTGATGAAGGATGCGATCGAAGGAATGAAAGGACAAGAGCTTGACAGACGTAGCATCACTATCAACGAGACTCAGTCACATGGAAGCGGTGGTGGCGGAGGAGGCTGTGGTGGATACCGTAGCGAAGGTTATGGTGGTGGTTACGGAGGAGGTGGAGGAGGATAATTTGATGTTACCGCAGATTTAATTTAGTATTTATAAGAGGTATTTATATGTTATCGCAGATTTAATTTAGTATTGAAAATGGGTATTTATATGTTGTCGCAGATTTATTTTGCTATTGAACATTGTTTTTTTATGTTGCCGCAGATTTATTTTGATGTTGAACATTATTTTTTAATCTTCAAACATCATTCGAGATCCTCGCCTAGCATCAACAACAAACAACCATCTACACTTTTCAAACCTCCATTTTCCACATACAAGTGGAAGAAAATGAAAAAAAGACAAAACTTACGCCAAGGGGAAGAAAATGAAGAAGACAAGGTCAAAATCGAGAGAAATGATGAAGAAAGAGGAAGATGAAGATGGCTGCCCAAAAAAAATACTAAGGGGAACGAGGTGAAGAAGAAGATGACGCCAAGGGAAAACCCTAAATCTTGTGGTCCAGATTTCATTATACAAATCTGCAGTAACTGATAACAACAAGTCTGCAACCAAAGTAAAACAAATCCGCAGCCAAAGAAAACAAATCTGCAGCCAAAGAATAAACAAATCCGCAGTCAGAAAAACTAAATCTGCAGCTAAAGTATAAACAATTCTGCAGCCAAAGTAAAACAAAGTGTGCGGTAACGATAAGAAAAAGTGTGCAGTAACGATAAGAAAAAGTGTGCAGTAACATTACAAATAAGGCTACCACAACAAGAGAAAATAAATGTGCAGTAACATTACAAATACATGTGCAGTAACATTACAAATACATGTGCAGTAACATTACAAATACATGTGCAGCAACGTTACGAATAAGTGTGCGGTAATGTTAAAAAAAGTGTGCGGTAACTATTAAAAAAAGTGTGCGGCAACTATAAGAAAAAGTGTGCAGTAACATTACAAATAAGTCCACCACAACAAGAGGAAATAAATGTGCAGTAATATTACAAATATATGTGCAGCAACGTTACAAATAAGTGTAGTAATAAAAAGCAAAAATCGCAGAATCGTTAAAAAAAATCTGCAACTATAAAAAAAGTGTGCATTCACATATACATTAAATCCACCACAACAAGAGGGAATAATCGTGCGATAACATGATTTCAATAATCAAAGAATAAATAAGTGCAGAATATATACAAATAAGTCCGCCACAACAAGAGAAAATAAATGCGCAACAACTGTAAAAATAAATCAGCGGCGACTATTTTGAATATCTGTGCGGCTAAACAAAAAAAATAAGTCCGCTATAATGTGATGAAATAAATGTGCAAAACAAACCCGCGGTTCTAAGTAACTCCGCCATAAGACAAAATAAATATGTGGGATAATAAATGTGCGGTAACATTGAAAATAAATGTGCGACAACATAAAAAAAATGTGCGAAATAAATCCGCGATAACTAAAACAAATGTGTAAAAAAATAAGTGTGCAGCAACATGGTCTACGGATTTTTGTAAAAAACGCGGTGACATTTTTGTAAATACCAACAACTTTAGCGCACTGGAAAAAAAAAAATTTAATGACATTTTTGAAAACTATTTTTTTCCTAACAAAAGGTTCAGGGGTACTTTTTGATTAAAACACCTTAAAAATCCTTTTAAAAAAAGGATTATTTTAGTTATTTATGCTAAGTTATGGGTCTTTCGTCCCAAAAATAAACACACTAAAAAGAAACATGAACTCAAAGTCTCTCACTTGCTGTCTTGTGTTCTTACTATACACCGGTTTGTTTTCTTCTACATCACCATCTTCTCTTATCCACGTCAACTCTACAACATCAGTTCTTAATGTCACTATACCACATTCCTTGTCTCAATCCCTTGAGAATTTCGCCCTCAAGGCGTTGACCACTCAGCATCACACCGGTGCTCTATACCGGGCTATCTTACCGGAAAATCTCTCCGGCATCGAAGTCTCCATCGTCCGCCTCACCGGGAAGAGTCTCTGGAACTCTGGGGCCAAGTTCAGCAACGTGCTTATTCCAGCAAGGTCAGTTTCGGTTCCTCCTGCAAGGAGAGTCGCTATTGTTTACCAAAATCTAGGGAATTGGTCTAATCACTGGTATACCGTACCCGGTTACCGGTTAATTGCTTCTGTCTTAGGGTTTAGGGTTTTGGACGTGTCCGATCAAGACAATGTCAAAGAGATCAGTCTAAGGATAAAAAATCATGTAGAGATTTCGTTTAGGGGTCTAACCAATGAGTCGGATGAAAAACTACTGTCTAGGGTCAGATGTGTGAGCTTCAAGGCACAGACCGAAGACGAGGAAGCAGCTCATATAAGCCGAATGGTTCTCCCGGGCGTGTGTTATGGTTCGAGCCATGGAGATTATTCAGTGATCGAGCCTTTAGAGAGCGATAAGAAGAAGGTTGAATCCTGGTGGGTGTGGATCGTTGGATTTGTATTAGGCTTTGGTCTGTTAGGGTTTCTAGGAATTGCGTGTACAATGGTGATTAGAATGTTAAGAACAAATAAGATTCAAGTGATGATGGGGAGAGACGCTGATGATGGTGAAGTGTTTGAGAGGAGATGGGTTGGTGGAAGTAAAATGCCATCTGCAGCTGTAACCAGAACCCTACCAGAGCCCGAAACCGGGTCTCTTGGATAAATGGTAGGGTCTATTTGGTTCGAACGTGAAAATTTACTCCTGATAAAAATATGTAGTCATCACTTACTATAGTATAGAAAAAAGTATTTACTTTAGTCCTAGCTGGGAAGCTTTGGATCCACACTATTGCAAAATCCAAAACTCTGTTTACACCCATTTATTAAAGTGGTCCTATAAAGATAAGTTGAACTCGTATCTTATCTATCTGCTATTACGACAAGACTATATGGGTTTCACAGCAAATAGAAGGAACAAAAAGAATTTTGTTTGCTGAATAAACTGGTATGAATCATTGCTGTCTCTCTGGGGTCTCATCAGACAGTAACTTGACAGAACAATATTAATCTACGAATCAGAAAATGAGGGAGAGACTCTGGAATAGGTTTTTGGATTAGTTTTTCCATACCTCTGGAAGCTTATAATTCAATGACAATTTTTATCATTGGCACTAAAAAGGCCACAGATTGAAAACAAGTTGCTTTGTTTTTGTTTCTTCCGTTGTCGCTTTTAGATTAAGATTACTTCTATGAGTTCTATCCAATGAAAAACAAACAATGTGCAGAAAGATAAATTACCAGTGGAGACTATGAGAGATCATGTGGAGGAGAAAGGAAAATTTGCTGGTCTTTTCCCTCCTCGAGCTGTACAGTCTCTACTATACACTCAAGTCTTCTTCACGACAAGGCAACCACAGAGAGTTATCGGGAAATTAAATGATGGATTATTTCAACAAAAATTAATATCCAACTTAAACTAGTGAAATATATAAAGTGTAATGTAAAAAAAATCAATCAACTGAACGCTCATATTCTTGCGAAGATCATTTTCGATGGTGATGAATAGTTTCAAGACGTTCTAGTGATACAAACAAACGGCATGCAGTTTTCCAATATTGTAGCGAAACGACGAAGCAACGTATTGAAAGATTTAGTTTTGGGCCACCTCATTAAACGAGGTTACGAGTACCAAAGGGCCAAGGCCATGCATTTGTTTATTGTCAAAGGTCAAGTCCATGTAAAAAGGCGTGGTAGGACAAAAAAATCAATTGTCTTACATTTATTCTTGTTATTTATTACAAGTATCAATAAATTTAGAACTCTTGTTTTATAGTAGATCTAAAATCAATTAGTAAAACTTGAATTTTTAATCCTAGAACTTAAAATAAAACGGTTTATTTTGAATTTCTTTTTTTAATGTATGTAGTCTTCATAAAACATTTCCTAGCTATCACAAAAATGACTTTTTTCCTACTTTACCCAAAAAATTTCTTTTTATTTTGTGTTTTCACCTCTCTTTACAAAAAAAAAAAAAAAAAAAAACTTACATTTATTGGAGTTTAATGTTCTTTTTCCATACATTTGGATGTACAAAAAAATTAAAAATTAAATCAAATTTATTTAAGGTGGGTCATTTTCAAAATATTATTATACACATGTCTGATGTGTCTGATGTCTCTGTGTCTTTGTTTTCTTCTTCAATTTCAAGAGAAGATAGAGGAGTCGAGTTCTCGAGGACGCATAACTACAAAAGAATTTATCAGCTAAACAAAAACATCTTATTCAATCGTTTTCCAATCCAACCCAAAATGCAAGTTTCTATGACGAATTGTAAGATTAATTGCCACGTGAAATTAACCAAAGTTAGATTATGAATTCCAGATTATTGCATGAACCTTTTCATAACGATTACTGCAGAAACCTTCTTTAAAGATAATCAACGTATCTAATGATTGCAAAAAAACAATACGAATGACTGAATGAGACAACCAACGACGTCGCAGAAGGACGTGATGAACTGATGATTAGAGCATTAAAATTATCGTAGGTCGGCATAGAAAGACAAGAACAATTCGATAATACTTTCGTTTCAGTTTTCAATGTAGTTTTGAAAGAACAAAAAATGGATCATTCTTTGCTATGTCAATTTAGGTATAATAAACTGTGGACTATATAGTTAATGTACAATGAATCTAATTATAAGCACATATTCATCTGGATTTCTATAGTTCGTTCAAATAAAAAAAACCCTGGTTTGTTAAAACTGTGGATTAGAATATGTGTCTTTAATTTGCAAACAAACAATTATTTTAAGAGGTAATCCTTATATTTTTTTTAGATTTTTTTATTTAGATTTGCTATAGATATTTTAAGAAATAAGAAGTCATGTTGTGTGTTAAGTACGGTTATGATTTTCATATACTTTTTTTTTTCCGGTATTTCCTAAAAGGCTAAAACTATTTGTGATTCGAGTTCATACTCTTAGCTATACACTATACGAGTTCTTTATAATTGTGTTTATTAAAAAAAGAGCATTATCAGAAGAAGAAAAATGTATCTCTTCTTATTGTGTAATTATTTATATATAATAAGTTAACATTTATGGTCATGGTCTGTTTTGGTTATTTGGCTTGCGGCTGCGTGGATTCTTCGTTTAATTACTCTTTTTGTAGAACCTTTTCGTTTTACGACTACTTTTTGATATGTAGTAATTTACAAGTATGCATGTTTTTTGTCTGCTGAAAGGATCGAACAGCTTAAAAAACAGTTGATTTTGACGAGGTTTAATTAAAGTAAAAATTATAAAACTAATTAATTAATAATTAACAAAAAAAAAACTAATAATTCCCTCCAAAATTGAACAGGTAGTTAAATCCGTTAATCATGGTCGCATGTCAAGATCTACTCATCCCCACACAACACCTATCATCACATCCAGCTGTCCTCCCATCACCTTATTTCTTTTGTTTTCTTCTTTTATTTCCCATCCTTTTCTTTTTACAACTATATCTTATTCTTCGATTTATTAACTCAGCCAATCAGATTCTAGACAAAAAAAAACTTAACCACCAATGAAGAAATTGTTTGACAGTGCTGTTGACAAACAAAACTTGATATTTATTTACTGTTAACAAAATAAAACTCCTGTTTTAAATACAAGCGCAACGAAGAAAACAGGTACTTAGATGTGACGTTATAGAGTTTGGTCTTCTTCTTTTGTCAACAATACAGTTTTGTCTTTAAATTACCTAACTAATTTTCGGAATAATACCTGAAAGGTATTTAACTAAACAGAGAACAATTAAATCATCTTCTACTTGTGAGCATTTCCATATTAACAAACAATACAATACAATTAAAATACTATTTGCAGTCTTTTTGAATCTTTGCAAACTTTTCAACATCTTGCCCATTTTGATGACTTCCTGTCTTTAAATATCTCTTTTTTTTTTTTCTTCGATCATCTGAATACTTCAGAATTTTCTTTCGGGTCAAAAAAGAGTTGCGTTTTGCTTTCTGGGTTCTTTATTTCTAAACGTAATTTCCCAGCTAATAAGCTCCCAATCGTTATATTTTTCCCGGGAAAGCGAGTGATTTTTCATAAATCCAAGCAAGGTCGATCTTGCGTTTTAAATCTGAACCTCACACGTCTGTCTTAATCGTGTAATTTACTTTATCCTCTTATGCACATTAGATTTGTTTGTGTGTTTCAGCTTTATCGGTGTAAGAAAAGGACTTAGCAGTTGAAGTGGTTGTTGGGGTTTCGGTTTCATTTCCACGAGATTACTTAGGCTTTCTTGTTGATCATTTCACAATAAAGTTTTCATCTTTATTGTGATTTCTTCGCCTAATTTGTTTTTCCCCTCGGATTTAAAAACGTGAGAAAGCAAAGGGGAAAAAAAAAATCAAAGTCTCTCGATTTTGATTTGTTTTTGTTTTCATTGAGTCTTTGTTGCTTATAATGGAAGCGATATCATCTGGAGTTAGTGCTGAGAAGAAACCTATCGTTGACTTAGTCAAGGATAAAAATGGAACAGATCATATTCTTCTTCAGAATCCTAAAGGTGCTTCTGTAAAGGTGATTGATTTTATTCTTCCATTTGTGTTTCTCATTCTACTAAAAGGCAGAATGATTCTTCGATGCAAGATTCTGAATTTTTGATTAAGGGATTCCGGAATTAGAGGATATCAGGATAAGATGTTGACTTTCAGATTGCCCACCAACTGTTCGATGTTTTTTCTCTGACACACTCTTCTTTGGTTCTCGAGAATTGGAGTTCATCTTTCAGTATTAAAAAACTGTTGTTAGTATTCTATAATTGAACTGATTCAAGGATTGATAATCCAAGATTCTCTTTATTGGTCCAAAGGTCTGTTTTTTGGGGGAAAATCTGTCTTTGGGTTCTTAGGATCAGAGAGTTATAACCGTATTTGATTGCTCTGTTTCTAATTGGTGATTTGGGATCCGATGATTGAAAGATGAAGGTCTAGTTCATGAGAAGAAGAAGCTGACAGCTTTAGATATAATTTTCTTTTTGGTTCATGGAAACTATGGCTTTTGTGATTCCTGGCATATTGAGCTGACGGTCTGTTTCTGATGATTCTTTGTTCAGCTCAGTTTACATGGAGGACAAGTTCTTTCTTGGAAGACTGAGAAGGGTGATGAATTGTTATTTACCAGCACCAAGGTAAAGAAATCAGCTTTTTCGATATTTACTCCCACGTTTTATAAATTTGATAAACTTCATGCTTCTTGTTTCAGGCCAACTCTAAGCCTCCCCATCCGGTACGAGGAGGTATCCCTATATGCTTTCCTCAGGTACATAAACTCTTAAAATCTAATGTGTAATATTGGACATGAATTATCTAAGTTTTGATCACTTTTCTTAAAAATTTGCTCATTCTCTATAAAAAGTTTGGAACTCGAGGATCACTTGAGCAACACGGGTTTGCGAGAAACAAGATGTGGCTTGTGGAAAATAATCCACCCGCTTTACCTTCGTTTGATTCAACCGGGAAAGCCTATGTAGATTTGGTACTTAAGTCCTCTGATGAAGACACAAGGATCTGGCCTCACAGGTTGCAACCCCAGTCAAAAGATTCTATTTATGTGTTATGATTATTTTTCATTTCAGAATGATTCATTGCTATTGCTCTTGTTTCAGCTTTGAGTTTCACCTGAGAGTCTCATTGTCATTAGATGGGAACCTATCACTGATATCTCGAGTCAGAAACATCAATTCAAAGCCTTTTGGCTTTTCCATTGCTTACCACACTTACTTCTCCATTTCTGATATCAGGTGAAACACTGAGTCTAGCTTCTTTACTCTCTACGGATCACACAATAAAATCAAAGAACTCAATGCTTTCTTTCTCTTATTTGGTTTTTTATCAGTGAAGTTAGACTTGAAGGGCTGGAAACTCTAGACTATCTTGATAACTTGCTGGACAGAGAACGGTTTACAGAGCAAGGTGATGCATTAACCTTTGAATCCGAGATTGATAGAGTGTACCTAAGCTCTAAAGACGTGGTTGCGGTTTTCGATCATGAGAGAAAACGCACATTCCTCATCCAGAAAGAAGGCCTACCCGATATTGGTAAGATTTTAAAATACTGAAAACATTACATTAGCTGCTTTTTTGAGGAGAATCAAGTTTTAACATAGTCAGATTCTCGATTTGTTTGCAGTTGTATGGAATCCATGGGATAAGAAAGCGAAAGCATTGACGGATTTGGGAGATGAAGAGTATAAACAGATGTTGTGTGTTGATGGAGCAGCTATTGAGAAACCCATCACCTTGAAACCGGGTGAAGAATGGACCGGAAAATTACATCTCTCAGTTGTCCTTTCCACTTGAAAACCGGTACAGGTTATCTCAAACCGATTCTTCTCTGTCTCTCTTATGTCTTTTGGGCTATTATTTTTTTTGTTTGTATAGTCATCAATAGAACATCACAGTGTGGTGTGATTCTTCGGTCTCAAATCCGAAATATTAAAAAGGAAACCTGAGATTTGAAAAAGGTCACCCGTTTTTAGGAAGTGACCAGATCCTGGTTTTGTGCGAGATTTAACTTGTGTATGAAGACAATGTTTATATAAATACTAAATAGTATGAAGTTTGTATTTGTTTTATTTTCTTATTTGGTGAGATCTTTATTACTAGTATAATTTAAAGCAATTCTTGAATAAATCACTTCGAAAAGTCCATATACTAATCTTATTGGGTAGTTCAAGTTGGAATAAAAAATGAAAATTTCTTTTTTAGATTCAAAAGCTTCAGTGGCCTTATTGCCTCTCAATGTTGGGAGAAAAAAGAAAAAGGAATCAACTAGGCTGAGTCGGTATAAAATCATCACAATAATCATGAAAAGATTTGAAATTATTGGTCTATTATGATGCACCATAAATTCTATAATTGGGTCGGTCCAATATTTAATACACCGAAGGGAAAGTAATATACTCGAGTATTATTGATACACCAAAAAGAAATATATATATATATATATTAAAATGGTAGAAGTCGAGCTTCATTATGACAAGTGAGTAAGTACAAACAAATAAAAACGTCTTTGCTTATGTAAGTTAAATAATTTATTTCTTAACTCGATTAACATAATTAATTATTATCTCCTTTTTCCGTTGACCAATTAATCTCACGTCTTATCATCGGTTTATGTATTTATCGGTTCAGAAAACTCAAATCGGTTTAATGATAAGACAAGTATCTAATTGTCCGATTTATCTACATTCTTGGGAACTAATCAAAGCCAAAGAAAAGTAATTAATTCCGATACATGAAATGAAAGCAATGGTCCCCGGTTTGGTAATTAATAACCGGTACTTACGGTTTTCACAAACTCACCGGTCACCAACCTGTAACCGTATAAAAAAAAGTCGCATCAGCATCTTCCTTCGTCACTTTCACTAATTTAATGCCAGAAAAAAAAAAAAAAAAACCTTATATCCGTTGCTGGAGTTAAAAAAATCCACAAGCTCTTAACTTCAGTAGTGCTTCAATGGCGGTTCTGCACATTATCAGCACTGTGTAATTTATAAGTTCGTTCTCTTCTCCTCTTAATTTTGTAATATTGTTTAAATTTCCGGAAAAAAATCGTGTCTGTTATGTCACATTTCCAAATCCTAAATTCTTTTTCTAAATATCTAATTTCCAAGTTCTGTATTATTATGAATCATAATTTTCTGATTTAACTTCAGACCTGATTCGATTCTCGAGAAGAAAACTGCGCGCGAGGGCTATAAAGTTCAGATCTAGAGAAGTGAGGTACCAATTCTTTATTCTAATAGCTTCAATTTTCAATAATTTAAAATCCTTTGATAGAGTTAGGGTTCCACTTTTTACAACTTTTAATTTCCAAAAAATTCTAGGGTTTTGAGTTTTTAAATCAAAGTTTGGAATGTACACAAAAAGGACTTTTATTTCGTCATTTTCGAAGCTATTTCTCTGTCTCCCACTCTTCTTTCATTTTCCCCTTTTACTTTCGTCTTCTAGAAATCTGAAATTTTTCTGCTTTTTTCGTACCTTTTATTTTAAATTAAAGTTAACAAATTTCCCTCATTTATATTCTCATCATCATCAAACAAATTGAGTTATAATTAGTTTTCAATTTTTCTCTTCAGCTCCAGATTAAAAAAGAAACAGCTCGTTTTAATGGAAGCTTGGAGGATTATTACTCTATGGATTCTCTCTCTGTGGTTTCTCATCAATGGAGCAAACTCAGATCCATTAGAAGACAAACGAGCATTACTCGAGTTTCTAACCATTATGCGACCAACTCGTCCACTCAACTGGAACCAGACCTCTTCCGTCTGCAACAACTGGACCGGAGTTACTTGTAATCAAGACCGATCTCGAATCATAGCCGTTAGATTACCTGGAGTTGGACTCAACGGTCAGATTCCTCCCAACACTATAAGCAGACTCTCTGCTCTCAGAGTTCTCAGTCTCAGATCCAACAGAATCTCAGGCGAGTTTCCGGCTGATTTCGTCGCATTGAAAGACTTAGCCTTTCTTTATCTTCAGTACAACATCTTCACAGGTCCATTGCCATTGGATTTCTCTGTTTGGAAGAATCTTACAAGTGTTAATCTTTCTAACAATGGATTCAATGGAACAATCCCGGATTCGTTGTCTCGTCTTAAGCGTATACAATCGTTGAATCTCGCTAACAATTCTCTGTTTGGTGATATTCCTGATCTGAGTGTGCTCTCTAGTCTTCAACATATTGACTTGTCCAACAATAATCTCAATGGACCAATACCACATTGGCTCCAAAGATTCCCATCGTCGTCTTATTCAGGCACTGGTGTAGTTCCTCCTGGTGATCTCTCTATCTTTCAGCCGCCACCTCAGGAACAGCCTCATCAGAAACCGAATGCTCATAAGCACTTCTTGGGACTAACCGAGACTGTTTTCTTATTGATCCTTATCGTTGTTTCCATTGTACTAGTTGTGGTTTTCGCATTCGTGTTGGCTGTTTGTTACGTTAGAAGGAAGTTAAGACGCGGTGATGGGATCATTTCGGATACTAAGCTGCAGAAGAAAGGCGGTGGTATGTCACCAGAGAAATTCGTTTCGCGGATGGAAGATGTGAACAACTGTTTATCTTTCTTTGAAGGATGTAATTACTCGTTTGATCTTGAAGATCTTTTGAGAGCTTCTGCTGAGGTTCTTGGTAAAGGCACGTTTGGTACAACGTACAAAGCTGTTCTTGAGGATGCAACTTCCGTTGCTGTGAAACGGCTCAAGGATGTTGCAGCTGGGAAACGTGATTTCGAGCAGCAGATGGAGATCATTGGAGGTATTAAGCATGAAAACGTTGTGGAGCTTAAGGCTTACTATTACTCTAAAGACGAGAAGCTAATGGTTTATGACTATTTCAGTCAAGGAAGTGTGGCTTCTTTGCTGCATGGTATGTTTGCTTTACTGATCTACAAGCAATGGTTAGGCTGATAGTAAATTCTGAGTTGTTTTTCATATGGATCTTGCAGGTAACAGAGGAGAAAACCGGATTCCTCTAGACTGGGAAACAAGAATGAGAATCGCGATTGGTGCGGCGAAAGGGATTGCGGCTATCCATAAAGAAAACAATGGAAAGTTCGTCCATGGGAACATCAAATCTTCAAATATATTCTTGAATTCTGAGCGAAGTGGCTGTGTATCTGATCTCGGATTAACCGCTGTAATGAGCCCCTTAGCTCCACCGATCTCGAGGCAAGCTGGTTACCGAGCACCCGAAGTAACCGACACAAGGAAGTCTTCTCAATTGTCAGATGTTTACAGCTTCGGCGTCGTGCTGCTTGAACTACTCACCGGAAAATCGCCTATTCACACAACCGCAGGTGAAGTTACAACCCATAGTCCGTTTCAACGGTTATATATATGTTTTCCTGTTTAGTAACTTTTGGGAAATGGAAACCGCAGGAGACGAGATTATCCACTTGGTTCGATGGGTACATTCAGTAGTGAGAGAGGAATGGACAGCAGAGGTATTTGACATCGAGCTTCTGAGGTATGCAAACATAGAAGAAGAGATGGTTGAAATGTTGCAGATTGCAATGTCATGTGTTGTGAAAGTAGCAGACCAGAGGCCAAAGATGTCTGATTTGGTTAGGCTCATCGAGAACGTTGGAAACCGACGAACCAGCATTGAGCCTAAACCCAAATCTGAAAATGATGCCTCGGAGACTTCCACTCCCAGTGAAATTTGAATCTATCAAATTGAAAAACTGTTCATTTTATCTTATTTATATTTATATGAAGTTGTATACTCCTCTGTTGATCTTTCTCTTCGGTTTAGATCATTTCCTGTTTAGAGATTCTTGGTTTTCAAAAATTCAGTATGAAATAGATTCAAATTTCGAATTCATAAATCCCACAAGAAGAAGTAACATTTCAAATTTCCAACAGATCAGATAATGCGCCTTTTCGAGATCGGATTAGACAGGGCTAAGGATCTGGAAGAGAGTGGGCTTAGGATCAGAATTCATACCGATGAAGATGATGAAAGGAATGAAACAATAGTGAGTAACGACTTTAGCCTTCTTCAACGACCAATTCGTCCACTCCTTCGTAATCTGAAACGCTGCAAACGTCTTCTCTTTTCCGTCGTTGGATCCTTTGGTTTCCCTCAACATATCTCCAGAAGTCGCCATTGAAATTACTCTCTCCTTTCTCAGTTTCTCTTCGCGTTTGAATTCGTGATCTCTCGGTTTCTAAATTTAACCAAACTAGTCAAGAGTCGCACAAAATCAGAAAAAATCTTATAAACTGTCCGAGTCACAGCTTCAGAGTTTGGAGCCCAAAATAAAGCCCATTAGGCCTAAATGATTATGAGCTTCGAGTGAAGATATTTCAGGGTCATTTTTTTTATCTTTATTTCTTTCCGGGTTTTTTCTATATTTTTATATTCGATTTTACTAAAACAACATTTTGTGAGTTAAAGAAAACAAGGTTCATAAATTAATTTGTCGTGATTGTGTTTTGGAGAAGGAACAGGTAAGTGGCAGGGATTACAATAGGAAGGAGACAAATAAGGCAAGTTACAACGTGAACTTGATTTGTCTAATTCCAGAAAATGACGTGTCCTTCTCAATATACTGCAATAAGGATTCTTCTTCTTCCCAAGTTGCGAAATTAGAAACCTAAATATATACAAAAACTGAATCTCAAAATATATGAAATATGTCAATTTTATGTAAATCCTCAGGTCCCCACGAAATCGGTGGATCCACATGTTTTTTGTTTAGTTCTCCGCTGTTAAAACGACGGCTTTATTTGGAAAATGTTGGAGTTATGTACAATTTAGTTTATATAATCAATCTTGTTGAATCAATCTTACATAATTAAATTTTTTGGTAGAACTGAATACTATTATATATTTGAACGAAAATGTAGCTTGAGTTTATCTATAATTCCCCTAAAACATTCATATGGGTGATTCATATCTTGATACATTTTGGTTAATGACATACCTGAAAACTACTAGAGTCAAACTAAAGTTTTAGATTGTCTACTAGTACTAGAGCAAGAAGTTTATATACATTAAATTTTCCAGAGTTTTAATCTATTTTCTACGTATTAACTAACATTGTGGATTTGGTGACCACTCTCTACAAAAAAAACTCTTAACATATCAAACCAGAGATACAAATTATTAAAAAGATTGTTCATTGTAGATATGATTATCCTTGATATTTGTTTTTCAACATGGTTATATATCTTTTATATTGTTAGTTAACTAATTAAACCCGGAATCATAATCTTGGAAACGAGTACGAAGAGCAGTTCGAATAGTACTACTACTGCAGTACTCTTTGAAATTCCTGCTAGCTACTGATCAAGTAATTGTATCATCATATATATGAACGATGGAGAAAACAATCATCTTCATTTATATAAAATTTTAAAAACTAGCATGAGAATAGATATAACAGTCAACGTCCACTTGCTTCATAGGTTTCTCTTTGCCTTTTACCAAGTCAGAGTCAAACAGCTTTTAGGTGTTCTGTCGACACGTTACACAAAAAGGAAATGCAAATATTTTCCGTAAGAAATAGACAAGTCCATTGTTAATATTTAATTATCAAAATAGTGATTGTAAAAGGTCTATTTTCATGTGATATCATACCTGGTAAAACTGAAAAGCTTTTTACTCTATCCCTATGCTATGAGTTTTTCTTTTTAACTCCAAATTTTTAATTTTTTATTTTCTATAGTTAAGCCTACTTATATTAAACTTTTAATTGGCTGTAGTCCCTTAAAATACGGAGTCAAACTATACACATTGCACCTCACTTAGCTTTAGCTCTTTTTATTTCTCTTTGCGAAGATATAAAATATAAAATATAAAATTTAAGAAGTGTTATAAAATATAAGTTATTTCTATATAATCATCTTAAATTCAAAGTAGAATGAGCTTGTATATATAAATGGATCTGTTTATATTTAAATGGTAATCTAGCAACCAATTTTCAAAAAAAAAAATTCTGCATATTAAAAAACAAAAAGAAAAATTAATTGCAGAAAAAACCATGTAATGAAACAAATCATATAACGATTTTTTATTCTCATATACCATAAGATATCAGAATTGATGGAAGAAAAACACACCATAATTTCCTCGGTTCAAACTCCGGATATTTTTTTTTACCAAGGAACAATATCAAAAAAAAAACAGAAAATATTATTATAGATTTTTCATTGGAATATGTGTAATTTGTGTAAATTTTTCTAGGAAACGAAACAATGATATAAATATTTTAATTTTCAACTATATAAAGTTTACAATTATTTATATGAACCATTACGGCCCATGTCTACATCTTTAGTCATAGCAGTGAACTGGTTCTCAGATCTTTTTTATTATATGAAAATCTTGATTGTGATAAACTGTTCCGCGACAAGTACAGTTTTAGTGTGTTTTTAATATAACTTTAAGTAGTACGATTACTTTAATGTCATTTATATAATGTAATGCACTTGCAAAACCAACAAGATTGTATTAAACAAATAAAAAATAGATTCAATGTACATACTATATATAAATGGCCGGCAATGAGTCGTGAGAAAGTGTTGGAAAGAAGTTCGTGGCTCCATAATTTAAGGGTTCCCTAATTAGATTTAATTATAACTTAATAACTAAATATGTTAATATTTATTGAGATTTGTCTTCACTACATGACAAAGTGTGACAATCACTTGCTAGCTCACCGCCCACCCCACCTCCACTCCACTCCACTCGAAGTATTGGCAATCCAAGTAACTTATGCCTATCGAACTAATATGTCTTTAAAATTTTTGATTATACCGTGTATCATAACTAGGGGTGAGCAAAATAACCGAAATCGAAAAAACTGAATCGAATCGAACCGTAAATATGTACTTCGGTTCGGTTTTGATTTTGCTTAAAAACTCGTTCGATTACCATTATAAATTTACTTTGGTTTCGGTTTGGTTTACAACCGTAAAACCGCAGTTTTTTTGAAAATTTACTTATTATATATACTTAAATAGATAATTATATGAGTTAAATTTTTATAACAACATTACCTTTAAAAAGTTGCACCAAAAGAAAATTAATAAAAGAAATATACAAAAACTCTACATATATAAGCATCTTATATATAATTTAAGGTTTTGTATCATTCATTTACTTTTTACTAGAGTTTCATCAAATTATTTTTGTAAGCCGCATCACTAAGTTTGACTTCCATTTTCTTTTAAGTTTTCTAATAGAATCAATTTTGAATTTGAACTTTCTAATTGTTTGATTTTGAGTTTTGATTTTTTACAAATACAAATACAATTAAACATTTAATGTTTTGATTTTGAATTTTTAATTATTATTTATTATAAAATCACGAAATAATCTACAAAAATTGAAACCGAAACCAAACCAACCCGAACTGAATTAAGTATGGTTAAAACCATTAAAACCGTTAACCGAAGAAAACTAAACCGTATTTCAATCGGTTTTAAAATAGTTTCATTATTTATAGAACTGTAAAACTGAAAAACCAAAAAATCGAACCGGAACTGAACCGTAAACCGGAATGCCCACCCTAATTATAACAACTTCCATTTTTTAATGACACAAATAATAGCTAACATGGTATTCATTGCATTAGTAAAATTTAAACATATTCTTAACATATTGAATATTTTTTTCTTAGTGTGCATTAACACTGTCAGAATTTTGCATTTATGATTTTAATTCCTTGGATATCCAACTAAAGTATAATGAACAATAGTGAGAAAATAACGTGGTAATAAAAACACAGTTCTAGACTCTAACAGTACTGTTGCGTCGTTACATATAAGGTGCTTTAATATATTTTGAGGACCAAAAACCAAACCAGAAGTGATTAATCCATAATCATGAATTACAGCAGCATTTTTTTCGATATTTCCTTTAATCCTAGTCAGTCTCTCTCTCGTGTTTAGCTCAAGCTCGTTTAAGAGTCTATGTCGAGATATATATATATATATATATATATTAATATGATAGAGACATCTACTTACAAATACTATATGTTCAAATTAAACACGTATGTGCTTTAATAATCGGGAGTAAAGTCATTTATGTTTTGACCAAAACATGTAGTAGTAGTCTAGTGGTTTGTGTTAGAATAAAGAGAGCCATCCTAATTCTGTTTTAAATTGATTATATTTATAAGATTTTCACATATATTAAAAAATTCATTAAAAATTGATTATAAATACATCGTTTTTTGTAAATAACAATTTTCTATAATTTTAAACCAATAATATTCAATTATTTTTTTTGAAATTTACAATTCATCATTAATGACTAATAAAACATGAATATAAAACCTAAAAATATGTTTTTTTTGAAACAAAATTTTTTCCTATAAATAGTATCAATTTGAAATGGAAAATGTATATGTTTTAAATATTAAGAAAATTGGTTACTAACCTAACTCGTTAATATTTTTGTTTATATATTTATTTTGGCATATGCCCATAACCTAGCTCATCAAGCTGCAGAAAAACGTATGATTATATTCTCTTTTATGCCTTTGCTCTAATAATTTCTAAGTTAAATTAACCTTAATGTGTTACTGATCGAGCGTCATTGAAGCACTTTCCAGGTACATAAGGTACATTCAAGCAGGATAATTGGGTCATTATTGAAACTTTTATTTCTTTTCATTTGTTTTGCTACTGTCGGATTATTCAATCATCGTTCAATTTTGTTTTCCGTACGTGCGCATATACTTAATATATGTGGAAAAATAATTCATAATTATCACAGCTCACAAACCACCAAGCTAATGTTATTTACCGTAATTAAACACTGAAATTTACGACATCATTTTGTGATTCTTCCCAAAATATAACTTTATACTCTTGAAAATACATCTATCGGAAATTATTTTTTGTTGGAACTGCAACTAAACTTTTTTAAAAGGGTTTGGTTTTCCTTTTTTTTCTTCCTCTGTCAAGATTATGGGTTTTGATTTTATAACAAAGCAAAAGAGAAAACTGAAAAAAAAATATGTAAACTGAGAAAAGGACGTCAGCCGTGACATGACGGGAGGAAGTAACCAAGTGGACGGAATGGAAGAAGGGCTCGAAAAAAGAGAACGGCGCCTACTAACGGAGAGATAGAGAGAGAGAAAGGTCGGTGGACCCAGTGAAGGGGTCCCACAATGGGCCGGAGTGTACCGTCGTCGGTCCAAGGAGTGTCCTTGTATTCTTGGACAAAATATTTGTACGGTTTCGTTTCTTTGCTTCAAATAAATTTCCTTCTTAATTATAACACCTCTCAAGGCCATAACCATTAACTCAGCTACACAACTTCATCAATATATATAATACACGTTTTAGACTTACTTCTAACTTTATAATCCCTGTAGACATAAATTTTATGAGGGCATAAATAAAATTGTTTAAACAATTTGGACTAATATGGCAAATAACAACAGGGATAATGTTGAAAATATCTATAATTTACATGAACTTTTTGAAAATTTATCAGGGGCAGCTACCCCTCATTCACAACTTAGATCCGCCGCCACTGATTACAAACAATTTTAATTGATTTTCAAATTTATCCTTGCAACCAAATAACCATGCAGTCATTGATTATTTTGATCATTAACCATACATAGGATTATATTAATGTTTTTTTTTTGGCAAATTGTTTATGGATTGACTAGAAAGAATTTCTCAAGTTGTGTTAGTGAAATATGTAGGAAAAAGGACAGTTAAGCTCAAGTTGTGTTGTTTTCTAGTCCAATCAAACCCTTAACAAAACTATTAGAAGATAGTATTTTAGTATTTAGTAAAAAAACTTAACTTCTGATTGGTTAAAATGATCTGCCCCTATATTCACACACGAAGCTTTTTAAATGATAAAATCCAAAACAATGTGGTCTACCACATATTTCATGTCCGGTAAAAAATACTAAAACACTTTCGATTATCACGTAAAAATTGTGCATATTGTTGTGAGATCGAGTTTCTATGAACTTATCGTTGTCACAAGAACTTATGATTGTGTAATGATTATTATTTCGTGGACCAACGCATTTTTCATTATCTTAATATCTGTTGTCGTATTAATATATTAATTCATTTCCAGAAACGAAGTTTGATCATGTTGAGAATTGAGAAAGTAATTGTCTTTGCCTTTTCCTAATCACCTATAGACGGCGAATTTAATACGGAATACGAAAATGTTTATGGGATTTCTGAATAAATTACATTGCTCGGAGTTAATTTGCTCATCTAGGGTTTGATGCTTTGATTTGACTGCTGTTGTGATATACAATAGTTTAATTCACGTTTTTTCCACTCGTTTTCTTAAAATTGCCTTAGAAATTTTATACCACATTTATTGCAGCTGTATATTTTTCAACTATAAAATCTCAGCATACTTGTTAAAAAGATACTCCACATACAAATAACGTATACTTCTTGTGCATATATATATATATACACATGTATATGCAAATATGATATGCTATGTCTGTAGCTAGCTATAGTGAACTGATTTGAAAAAATTATAATACAGTAAACGAAGAGGATACCCAGGAATTGATATTTAAAACCACGAAAATGATGACAAAAAAATGGTTTGTGTATTATAAAAAAATTGGTTTGAAAAAATGACAACAAAAAACACGAAAATAATAAATTATGTACATTTGAAGTCATATTGTTTTGTAAAATATATATTTGCAGAAATAAACTCATTTCAATGGGTTTAGATTTTGTGTATCATAGTAGTTTTTATGTATGCATTTTTTTTTGTCACTCTATGTATGTATTCTTTTAAATTCATTTTTAATACTCGATATTTTATATGCATAAGGATTCAATGATACTCTATGTATGTATTTTTTTTGTCACTCTATGTATGTATTTTTTTTTATTAAGTTTTTTTATATAATACTAGTTTGTTAGTATAAGTTGGACAAAAACTGTATTGCATAGAAGAGGCAATTCAAAAAAAAAAAGGGAAAGACAAGACGAACAAACATGTACATGGCTCACATACCCTGCGATCAAATTGCTGCTTTCTTTGGAAATGTAGCATGGGCTTCCAATATCTTCAATACACTTATATTACTATATATCAATATCAATTCGTTTGTGTTTATAGGACCGACTCTGAAAATGTGTAGACTGCAAACAAGAAAATAAAATTTAGAGCTATTAATAATTAAAAAAAATTATAGACGTATTTATTAAAAACTAAAATATACTAAAATTTTGTATGTATGAGTATTTAAACTTCCCCACCTGATCAAGTCATCATCCTTGTTTATAGAAAACAACATAATCTGTCCTCTAGTCTTAGACACTTAAATATAGCAGTTTGTGTTTTGTGATAACAAAATAATTCATTTAGGATTGGAAACTCAACCCTACGTTAGATAGGAAACACTTAAATAGTTGACCATTGGTCAAAGTGTTTCAAGCTCCGTTTTTATTCATTAGAGAAAGTAATTTAATATCTTTCATATTCTTTACTTACTTTGCCTCTCAAAGAAATGCCAAATATGCTCTCATATTTAAGCAAACAAAAAAAATAGCCAGTGAATTAAAGGCACTTTGTTATACTGGCATAAAATTTTGCAGGAAATAATAGGAAATTATTGAATAATTCAATCATAATTAAGAACTAATACAATGATTCCAAAAATTAACTGTGCAATTTTATTTGGCGCAACGTCCTAGGTTGTTGTCTGCCACGTTAGCCACCAGCTGTAATAACAAAGACTGGTAAAGGTTAAAACAGTAAAGAACTAGGAGTCGTAACGGTCTTTTGATTTTTACAAGCAACTTGATCGGTGAAAATGACCAAAAACACCCCCTTCGGTAAAAAGGGAAAAGAAAGCTTCGCACGGAGGTACAGTATTAGGATTAAAAGACTTAATCACCTGCCGTTAATTATTATTAATGGTTCTGGTCAAAGTAGGACTGGACTGTGTCTCCGGTGTCACGTGACCTGAATCTCCAATTACGAGAAGTTTTTTAAAATAATTATAATTAATTTAGTAAGATAATAATACATGTTTTTTTCTCTTTGTCAGCTACCAGGGAAAGGCACGTCCCAGCCGTTGGATTGGACCCAATTCTGTAGTAACACGTGTCGATATCTCACTCATTTGACTTTTGCGGCATTCTGGTCTTGTCAAGCTCTTTTTATCCGGCTATAATTTTGTCAAAATTAGTTTCTAAAAAATCTCATCAAATTTTAGATTTTCTTCCTAATCTCTTTTTAAAAAATTTGTTGGTGGCCATTATTATTTTTCTACCATTATAGTCAATATGTCATAATTGTTATTTGCGTTACAAAGTAATTATTACTGTCGACACATGTTGTAGTTCATGGTTATGTTTTGAACCACTACATATCAATTTTAAATTAATTTACGGTTTGATTGTACACATAAATTAATAATCTTTAAATTAATAAATTATCCTAGTTTCGAGTTAAATTGGTGTAATAATTAACATATTTTGATAAAATAATAATTTTTTTGAAATCTCTATGTAAATATATGGTATCATTAATAACATAAATTAATAATCATATTAATTTATTATATAAGATATTTTAGTGAATTTGTTGGAGTTTATCTCTATTTTTCTTAAAATATCAAAAATATATGATATTATCTTCTCAAATTATATCAAAAACTATTTAAAAATTTATATATGCAATGATTATTTTTAATGTGTAAATGCATTAAAACCCATCAAAATATTATCTTTATTTTTTTATATATATAACAGTTTTTGAAATTCGGAAAAACTTTCTATATCGATAAATTAATAACCTCTATAAATTAATAAAATTTTCCGGTTCCAACATTATTAATTTATATATATTTTACTGTAACTAGCATATTTTGACAATTATCTTTCGTTCATTTGACGTTGCAAGTGACTCAAAAAGTAAAAAAATCTCTTAATTCGAATTATTATAAACTGTTTCTATATACTTTTACTAGCAAAAAAAATCATTTTTCATGAAACATTAAAGCCAAAGGGTTATACTTTATACAATTAAGAAAAAAATGTCTTTATTTTCTTGTCTAAAAAGTAGTAAGATTTTACATGATAAACCAAAAGAAATAAAATAGCAAAAAAACCGGAGTAAAACACTTAAATCAGCCGTTTCAAGATCCTATAAAGTAGTCACTCAATATATATCTCTCTCTACACTTACATGTGCTCTTGCCGCTTATAAATCTCCTTCTTCTTCTTCCTCGTGTCACTCTTTCTCACACTCTGCATACATTTTTTATTGTCTCTCTGCTCAATATTATTTCCAGGAATATTTCCTAGAAAAACCAAGCAAAGCTTTAAGCCTTGGTACCCCAAAAGTAGCATCTTCCTCTTTATTTTCTTTCCCTCTCGATATCTAAACGGTGGGTTTGTGAACGATTCCATAAGAATATAACAAAAAGCTCTATTTTTTCCCCTCTCTTCAACTTTCCGGGAAAAATCGAAGTTTTTTTTCTCTCTTAGAAGTTTTTCGTGCCTTTTGTTTCTTTGTAGCTTTCTATATATAAAAAAAAAATTCTCTTCCTTTGAGGAAACTTTTTGCAGTGTGGCGCATCACTCTTGTTGTTCAAGTTTCTTCTTCTCCCTTTGAAAAAAAAAAATCCATCTTTATTCTTTGTCTCTTTCCTTTTTTTTTTTCCTTCTTTTTGCTTTCAAATGCTTTTCCCAGTCTCTCTGATATAAACACAAACCAAGACAGACACAGTCACAGTCTGAAGTCACAGAGACAGAGAGAGAGATAGTAAAAAAAGAAAAATGGAAGCAGAGAAGAAAATTGCTCTCCTCTCAAAAACCAAATTCACAGAGCACAAAACCAACACCACAAGAACCGTACCGGATTTAACCAACCTCCACCAACCAAGGATTCTCCGTATCTCCGTAACCGACCCAGACGCTACTGATTCTTCAAGCGACGACGAAGAAGAAGAACATCAACGTTTCGTCTCTAAACGCCGTCGTATTAAGAAGTTTGTTAACGAGGTCGTTTTCGATTCTGGTGCTGCTGCTGCTACTACCAGTCATATGGAATCGAAGAAGAGACGTAGGAGACCCGTTACAGGTAAATCGGAGACTTGTGCTACTACTTCTCCGGTTGTTACAACGACGGGAGAGAAGAAATTCCGGGGAGTGAGACAGCGTCCATGGGGGAAATGGGCGGCGGAGATAAGAGATCCACTTAAACGTGTACGGCTCTGGCTCGGAACTTACAACACCGCGGAAGAAGCTGCCATGGTTTACGATAACGCCGCGATTCAGCTCCGTGGTCCCGACGCTCTCACTAATTTCTCCATAACTCCAAAATCAGAGAAGAAATCTCCACCACCGTCGCCGGAGAAGAAGAAAACTAACGAGACCAAAAACTCTGTTCCTTCTTCCTCTATCAGTGTAAGCAGCAGCGACGACATCCTCTCTTCTCCTGTGTCTGTTCTCCGATCTCCGTTCGCCGTCGACGAATTCGCCGGCATTTCTTCACCAGCTCCGACGGTTGTTGTCAAGGAAGAGCCTATGACGAAGGTACCAGAGACGAGTTTCGCCGATTTCTCGGCGGCGCCGTTGTTCTTAGACGAGGATTTGTTCGATTTCCGGAGCTCGGTGGTTCCCGACTATTTCGGCGGCGACTTATTTGGTGAAGATATTTTCACGGATGCGTGTACGGATATGAACTTCGGGTTTGATTTCGGATCCGGATTATCCAACTGGCACGTGGAGGACCATTTTCAAGATATTGGGGATCTATTCGGGTCGGATCCTCTTTTAGCTGTTTAAATATTTTAATAAATAGTTTTAACCGGTCGTTACTAAACGGAATCCGGCCAAGTTTTGTATCTCGGTGACACATCTCGGTAATGTTCGTTTTCATGTTTAATTTTTTTTTTTCATTTTAGTGTTATATATAAAATATAAATGAAATTGTTAATGCCTTAATGGTGATATTAATTAATTAATTAACGTTTTTAAGTTAAAAATGTCCGTCTGTTAACGGTATGGGGTCTAGTTTTTTTTTGGCTTCACGTGCTTTGCTTTGCTCTCTTTATCCTTTTTAATTTTTGTCGACTGAAAATTCCGTCTTTTTCGCTTTTTATTTTTGATATAAAAATTCGCTTTTCGTTGTTGTTGGTGAGGCATGTGTGATCTCACGTGATGAGAACAATTGAAAAGATTTTGTTAGTTTAGTTTCTTATTAAGGCTAAATAGCTAATCATGATTCTAAAGAAACTAAAAGGCCAATAGTGTTATTTATATTGTACACGATTACAAACTAATCTAGTTAAATAAAATAAAAAAGTGTGATATGCCAGGTAGATTGAGACTAGATACGAATCTAAGTTGATTTTGAAATGTCAAATGTGGCACATCAGAAGCAATGGTTTTGGCAGTTTATTCACAAGAAAATCAAAACCTAAAATCTCATGAGGTTTAAATGTGACAGAGGCAGTTGGGGTAGTTGATAGTCTATAGAATTGTTATGCACGCAAAGATTAAATAAAATTGTACTAAGCAATATTGTAGCAGATGAGTTAGGGGATTAATTATAAACACAGTTTTATAGATTTTCTACAATATGAGAAGGTTTATACTACCATTTAAATGATTGATTTTGTGAGATAAGATTTTTTTCTTGTCATGTTTTATCAAAGAAAATGGTTATGTTATGAGTTTATTTAAAAATTAAACAGATTCTACTACAAATGCAAATTGTGTTTAAAACAATAGAGACCATAGGATTTGTCCTCGTCAAATTTTGTTGGGAGTTACTACTCTCTCAATAATCTCATCTCATTTCCACTGCACTTTTCTTCTCCTTACCATTTCTCCATCTCATTAGTGAATTTCTATAGGTTGATCAAATCATATTTGTTCTGTTATTTTTAGTAAATTAAATGGTTTATGAATAATTATTACTTTATGTTCATAAATGGTTTCATTGTTATTTCGGATAGGGGATGTAGCGATGGGTAAACTGGTCCATGTTGAGTCCAGCCTTGGTTTGGTCCGATCCGGTCTTGATTTGGTCAACGGATCCCAAGTTAACCATCAATTGCAAATCTTACAACTTGTCTAGTGTCTACGTCAATATCTGTTCAGAGCCTTCGCATGATTTTGGTCTACCAAAAACATCTTATTCCAAGAGTCGATGAAGCTTTTAGAATCAGTATATTTTCTTGGTGTGACCCTTGAAGAATTGTCGAGGTGATTCACTTTCTTTGGTACATTGCTGTTTGGCTTTTTGGTTTGCTGTTTTTATTGCATTTTTTTCTTTTCTGAATATATAATTCCAAATGGATTGTTCTTAATTGTGAGAAACTTAAGGATTAAAATTTTGTTTATATTCTTTCAATCCCAAATTATTGTGGAATTACGATCATTTGCATAAATATTTGTTTTGTGACTTTAAGATTCTGAATGATTCATAGTTTTTTTTTTTTTTTTTTGGGACAAATTTTTCATAACCTGAAAAACAAAACATTTAAAAAAGCAACAAACGATGTAACTGATAAAACAAATTTAAAATCGAATTACAAAATCAACATTTAAAAATAAAAGAAAACACAGAGGTGCGCAACAAGAAAAAGAACTGACACGTAGGCTAGAGCCGCAACTACTCGAGAAAGAGCAGTGTCGTGTCGCTTTCGTTAAATACTACTCCTATCCTTTTTTCTGCCCGTAAGGGAGCTTCAGAGGCTACATTTCTCATGCCTTTTTTTTATTATAATTTTAAAAAACATTTAAACTAAATTCATATACATTTCCGACAATCTCAGAATTAACCATGCAAGTTGCTGATTTTAGATTAACATATAAGATTTTCTTTTACTTATTATGGAAGAAAAAAGGAATCGAAATACTTCAAATATTTATTACGTACAAATTCAAAGACGTACAGTTATTAGAGAATTTAGAATCTTTGAATTTAGATGCATACTATTGTAATTCATAGATACGAAGAAATACCAAGTATTTAATAGCCGGGCCCCTCTTCTGATAGTTTTCATCTGAATTCCGTGATTATTCATCAATATAATGTCCGTTCTGTAAAATACAAACTCGCATTTTAATCTCATACCGATTTGAAATATAATTTTTATATATTGAAAGATATAGTACATTATATTATGATTTATTCTAACATGAATTAATTTATCGTATTCAAATTTACAGTAGATAGTTGTATGTATATAGTCTTTGACTCTTTGTATGGGTTCAAAATTTGGGCTGCAAAACCCTTTATTTATCAAAAACAAAACAAAAACAAAAACAATTGGGCTGCGTAAGTTGTATTTATATTTCGTTATTCAAAAACAAAAATAGTAAAACAACACAACTTTCAGTGCCCCTTTCTAATTTGGTAAAATCATAAACATAAACATAAATATATATAATGTATATATGTGCGGTGTCCCCTCATGCAAAGATTTTGCTTGTCACAAAATTCCAGAGCTCTTGCAAGATTTATTCCAAAAGATAAATGGGGGACCTTTCATGAGATCTTCTCCGTGATTTTCTAATTATACTAACTATATAATATCATGCTAAATATTTATGACACATTCAATTCAACTATTATTTCCAATATCTTGGTTATTCGAATTTCGAAAGGTAGAAGTAGAAAACTAGAAGTAATCCTAGCCGTTCACGTCATGGCATGATCTAACGGTCTTCATTTAGCATTAACGACCAAGTATGGGGGCCCACTATGCTGACGCGTCTCAGATACGAAAATGTACGGCTTTTGGATCCCGTGGTCCGGTGAATTTGGACCGTCCACTTGGTGGGGGCAAACCTGTTTGCCTGTTGGGCCTTTGGATAAGCTTTTGCGGAATGGTGGAAATGGAACCAAATGTTTGTTAGATCTTATGGGTAAATTACCAAATCAACGCCAAATGTTGGGTTTTGTGAACCGGATCAAACCAGGATTTCTGTAACCTGTGCCGGTCCACGACTATCTTGGTCAAAGACTCAAAGAACGTGGCTTCAAACTTTCAACGGAAGTTTGACTTCTTCCTGGATCCTGATAAATTTCAGTTGACTCTTTCCGTATATAACGTCTCTTTCCGTATTTTAAAAACCCATTTTCACTAAATTGTAATTCTACCAAAAAAATCTGATATAATAGTGATCTTAAATTGAGTTGTTTAGGTAGAGATGTTTGACCTTTTGTGTACAATAAAAAAATTAACAAAATATAAGTTCGATCGGCATTGCAGAAGTGAGTAGAGGAAAATATTAGACTCTAGAATCCTGATTATGCTTTTGGTTTCAATATATAAGATGTTGATTATACATATCATGATGATATAATCAAAGTTGTGTAAAAATATACAGAGTGTAAATAAACCAGTACAAAAATTACATGAGTTAACATTTAGAATATGGATAGTAAAAATACATGTGGAATAGAAAGTGAGTGAGACAGTGTCTCATGAAAAGTGGCAGAGACACATTAATAAATAACATTAAAAGAAAGACCAACAATGAAATTAAATGATGTCTTCCATTTCATATTTCACGTACCATTCTCGTGCAATCCCCATGCACTTAACATGTTTGCTCTGCTTCTCCCCCCCCCCCCTTTTCAATTTACTGAACTAACCTTCCAACTACTTTTTCGGTTATCTCTTCACCTGTCTATCCATAATTCAACAATCCAATTCGAGTTTGAATATTGGTACTATAGGTTTTATAACGTTGCTAGTTTCGTGATGATGGGCACGGCTTAAATAACATCATAAATATACATGAGAGTATATTTGTGATTTTTCCTCTATAAGAATCAATCGGTGGATCATTTTGTTATTTCTTGCTAGTCGTCTTTTGATAATATTAAATGTTAATATGACTAGTTTGTGTAACGCTAAAATATTATACTAAGATAATTGTCATCTAATACATTCATTAACAACTCTAAATGACTAAACCGGTACACTATCAGGCGAATTAACTATGTCTAAACGAGCTATCCAATTACAAGACACAACATAACTAAAAAAACTCTAAAACTAACGATTTAACTAGTAGCATACTAGAGTCTTCGACAAATTTCAAATCTGCAAAGCATGGATCATTTAGAGTTTAAATCCAGACTTACTAATTACTTATAAAAACAAAAAATCTTGGCAAAAAAAAAAATAATAATAATAATTTTTGGCAACAAATAAAATCTACAGGGCTTAAAAAGGCTTTAAAACAAAGGTTAAACAGACCGTAAAAGGGCTTAGTTGAATGAACTAAACTGGGTTTTTGTGGCCCATGAGTTAATAATAGTCCCGTGATCGTAGTTGATCCGTCTCACGGGAAACATCTCTCTCTCTCTCTCGGAGAAAACCCTCAGGCTTTAGGATTTAGGATTTAGGATTGATCCCTTCCATGGAGAAACGGAGTCCCAAACCAGTTTGCGGCGAAGAGGCTCTCGAGCTTCTCAATTGCGTCACCGAGTCTCCGTTCGACCAAGAGAAATGTCTCCGATTCTTGCAATCTCTCAGAGAATGTGTTCTCTCAAAGGTTGGTTTTATTTGTTGCTCTCAACACTGATCTACGAGCTCGCGATTCAATCTTTACAATTCAATGTTTTGGATTTTACATCATTATCATAATCGAATCTTATTAGTCTTCGTTTTGTTTTCTAATTTGGATTTCGGAACTTTACCTTGAAACATACTTATAGGTGTATTTAGAAAGTTCCATCATTGATCGATCAAGTGTCTCGAAATCCTTATTGTCTCTTATGGTTTAGGAAGCTTCTCTTTCATTAAACATCTTTGAGACATTAGCACATTTTTTTCTATTACTAAATATGTAAATGCAAAGTTCTTTTGGGGAAAATTTTGGAGCTTTGCTTTATACACTTGTGTTAGTACGTTTTGCTATGTTTCACAGGATGAGAACTCTTGTTTTGTGAAGTGGTAGTTACTTATTTGTTTCTCGAGGATGCCATTAGAGAATCACAAAAGCCAAGTAATATCATCTAACAATATTTGTTAGTTTTGCAGAGGTAGCCATAAAAGTAGGAGCTAGTTTTGTTTTCATGCTTGATCTTGATCAATGCGTTTCTCCTCGTTGTTTCTTGATGGGTTGTATAAATCATTCAATTACTCATTAACGTATTTTTGCTTTTGTTTTGACCAATGAATATCACAGAAAGTAAAGAACTTCTCGATACCAAGTCAAGACAGCGACTCTGCTGGAGCAGCTTCAGCTACGAAGAAACCTTCATAACCTTCTTTTTCCCCATTTTTGTTTGTATCTTTTGAGTTGTTGTCACATAATTGATTTAATGTAACGGCTCTGCCTCACAATTTGGGTAATTTCATGTCCCCTCCCCACATTTGTTGTTCTGTATGTTGAATAATGCAAGCACTAAATTTGAAGACATGCCAACCTATTTTGGCTTATCTTTGATTCTCATTCGCTACCTTATTCATTCACCTGTTGCAAACTTCATGTATATTACTGAGTTATCCTCATTTTAATATTATCTTCTTCTTTCGATGATTGAATTCTCTTATTGATCGTCTTCAGTTGTCTCTAATGAACACAGCTTAACAATAGCATAAACAAAGCTTGTCATCTTGTTTAATTGTTTATATAGAACAATTGGAAATTGCTTCTCTCATAACTTTATGTTTGTCTAAATTCACTAACCATACAAGCTTTCATGTCTTATATAACTTCCTAACTTCTAGCAAGAAATAAGAACAATGCATAGCAGATTCATAGTCATCATATATAAACAAAAAGAACTACTAACTTAAAAGATTTGAAACTTCCATTACTCTGTGCTTCTCCATCGCCTAAAATGATTTCAGGTCTTGATCACAAAATGAACACAGTATTCTGATGTGACGAGTTACTACTGTGTCCTCTATTCTCTCCCCTTTAGTTTTCTTCATCATCGTCACTAATCGCTATCATATCTGCACAGAGTTTTAGTCAAACAACATAGTAAGTTTGTCATAAGCTAAACACAATTAGTGAGAAATATATCAAAAACACTTTAATTTACCTTCATTTGATACAATCTTCTTCACATTAGGTTTCTCTGCAAGTCTTGCACCATTCATCTCAGTTTCATCAAACAACATCAAGTCTTCGATTTTCTTCTCCACCTCCTCTAGCTTCTTCTCCATTGAACCAAACTTGTTGTCCCATTTCTCAATCTCTTTCTTTGCCACCAATGCTTCTTTCTTCTTCTTCACCAAATCATCTACAGTGAATCCGTGCGTTTTCTCTAGAATCTCAAGCGTTTTGATTAGGCTCTCATGCTCTCTCATCAGATTCTCATACTTGCCTTTCAAAATCTCGTGTTGAGCAAGTGGAACATTTCTCGACGATTTCTTCTCCGATTGGTCCCAACGACTTGACATTTGATGTCTTTAATCACTTCAAGATTAACCTAGAATAACACACAAAACAAAAATCACTAACCTTTTCTGGTAATTACTCGCTAATTAGAAAGTTTCAGAGGCTGTTCCAAATCTACAAAACCCTAAAATTCAGATCTTTCGTTGAACAACCAAAACAACTAAAATGTTAGACAAAAATCATTTTCCACAAAACATATTTCTACCATTTTTTTCTGAATTGCAAACCGGAAAACAAAAGAAACAGAGAAAAGGGAAATTTTCCGGAGAAAATCTTACTCGGAAAGAAATTTTTTTGACCTCTTCCCGATTACAAAGAAAGAAGCTTGGGTCGATGAGAGAGATTGTGCGGCAGAGATGGAATCGTATCAATGGAACCCAGCGAGACAGAGAGATGAAAGCAAAGGAATGAGCCCTAGAAATCAAAGAGCGGGAAAATGCGAAATGAGTGTCAAGTGTTAAGTGAAGAAGATGACACTTATATTAATTATAATTACCTTAATAATTATTATTGTTAAAAAATAGTAGGTTTTTGTCCCCACCACTCATCAGCAAAGCGGCCCAAGCCCATTATCATTTTATACAAGCCCACCACTGAACTTTTTGCCTTTCCTTGTTTTCTACTCTTTCCATTTTTAAGTGTTTATCTTGTTGTCTCCTTCAACTTTACTTTACACAAGAAGAGATTAAGAGAAACTTTATTGTTTTCTGTGTAATTACTAATTTGGTGACCCTTCATATCAATGTATTTGTGTATGTTTAGTAAATGAGAGAATATTGATCATAAGTTTCCGACAAAAAAATTGTACTTGTAGTTTTGTTTTGGTTGATAAAAAGCACAAATGTACTTGTAGTTGAGGCAAAAAAATATATGAGTTCGTTAAATTCAAAACTATGCACCAATAATCGTTAAAAGATTTACAAATCTTATAAATATGTTCATATTAGATTACTAAAAAATTGGTATCTATCAAATATAAGTAAGACTGTAAGATCCAATTAACAATACTAGCTCTAGTAATATGAAATCCCATTTTATAATTGCTTTTTCCACTTCCACCTTCGCCTTTTTTGGAACTAGTGTGTATTAACAAAACTGTCAGTGTCATGTTATAGTTGGTGGATTTGGGATTTTTCAGATTAATAATTCGAGCACACTTTACAGATCCAAGCACAATTTTCTGATTAATAGCTACTTACTAGTTACTACCGTCGGCATGCTATTACTCAATGTTACATTTTGTTTACCGTAAAACAAATTATTGAAAATAGTTGTTTGAAGAAATTGAAACGAAGATTCTGTCATAACTCTTCTCTTGTGAATTGTGATATAAGTAGATTATTTAATTAATAAATCTTCATAACTCTACTCTTGTGAATTGTGATATAAGTAGATTATTTAATTAATAAATCTTCATTCACATCTTCGGTCAAAACTCCAGAGCCTTGGTCGGTCGAATAACACACATACCAAGAAAAAACAATAACACTGTTTGAATATCTTCTTCTTGAGAGGGATGAAGCTGAAGTGGTCATCAATCATTCATAAGAATGTGTTTCTCATCAAGCTCATCTCTGCTCTTCTGATTACTGTTTTTGCTTTCCGTCTCTTCATTTTCCACTCCAATGAGTTCTCTCCATTCTTTGCGTCGGTCACCGGAAAATTCGAAGCACAGTTTCTGCCGCCGAAGGTTCTCGTGCCGGAAAACGAAGATCTCATTCCTCAAGGTAAAATCAGTTTAACAGAAAGAAAAATATTTGAACTTCTTTGTAAACTATCAATTGTGTTTGTGCCTAAACCTTGTTTATGAGCAGAATTATGAGATCTGCAAGATCTATAAGTTTTGTTTACTGCTTTTTAGGATTATGGTTTAAGGAAATTTATAAAGGAAGTGATGGATTCATGGATCTTGTGATGATTTGTATCATTTGGCTCTTAATTACACATTTCTATGATCCTGGAAAATCATGCTTTTGATTGAGTGATCTTAATTAGCTGCAATGTTAAAAGACTGGTTTCTGATTAGTTGATCTTTGTTTACTGTTGCAACATTATGATTCAAAGTTGATCTCACATTGAAGCTAAAACAACTTGTTATTGTTTCTTGAATCAGATATCGAAGTAGAGAAGTGTGATCTCTTCTCCGGGAAATGGATCCCAGACTCATTAGGACCAATTTACACAAACAACTCATGCGGTTCGCTCATAGACGGTCACCAAAACTGCATCACCAATGGCAGGCCTGACTCAGATTTTCTCTACTGGAAATGGAAACCTCATGACTGTTTGTTACCACGTTTTGACCCTCGAAGGTTTCTTCAACTTATGAGGCATAAATCTTGGGCAATCATTGGTGACTCTATATCGCGTAACCACGTCGAATCTCTGCTTTGTATGCTCTCTACGGTATAATGCTTTTGCTTTTAACACTTCTTTCTTTCGATTATTCACTTTGTAAGTTCTTTATAAAAATTCGTATTCTTGGATCTCTCTCAGGTTGAAAAACCTGTTGAAGTATACCATGACAAGGAGTACAAATCGAAACGATGGCATTTCCCTTTACATAACCTTACTATATCCAACATTTGGTCACCATTTCTAGTTCAAGCCGCTATTTTCGAAGATTCAAACGGTGTCTCAACCGCTGCTGTTCAACTACATCTTGATAAACTCGATAAAACATGGACCAGTCTCATACCTAGCCTCGACTACGCGATCATCTCAACTGGCAAATGGTTTCTTAAATCCACGGTTTATCACGAAAAGGCTAAACCGGTCGGTTGTCATAACTGTCCGGAAAAATATCATTTGGAAGAGTTAGGATTCGAATATGCTTATAACGCAACGCTTAGAAATGTCATGGACTTCATAGCGGAAGAAGCTAATAGTAAATGCACGGTTTTCTTCCGGACTTCGACACCGGATCATTTTCAAAACGGGGAATGGCATAGCGGCGGGACGTGTAAGCAAAAAGAGCCGGTGAGTGATGATGAGGAGATTGAGCTTAAGGATGTACATAAGATACTAAGAAATGTGGAGATTGGTCAGTTTGAGAGGGTGGTTAAAGAGAAGATGAGTGAGGACGGTGGGAGTTTAAAGCTTTTGGATTTCACGGGGATGCTACTGACCCGACCCGACGGGCATCCGGGTGCTTACCGACAGTTCAGGCCGTTTGATAAAGACAAAAATGCAAAGGTACAGAACGATTGTTTGCATTGGTGCTTGCCTGGTCCGATTGATTACTTGAATGATGTTATATTGGAGACCATTGTAACTGGCTGAACCGGACGATCAAATGTCGTTATTGGTACATTGCCAATAGAAGAAGTGAAAACCGGTTCTCTGGGTGTAACTAGATTAATTCGGAGCAAATTTGTGTGAATTGGTTCTTGGGAGCTAACCGGTTGAGGAAGAAAAACCGGTAAGGTAAAGGAGTTGGATTTTTTTTTGCCGGTTTTGTAAAAACATTATATTATATATGGAAAATGAGTTTGTGTGGAAAGATAAATTCCTCATAATTATGAGATTTTTCTGATAAGATAGTGGTTCAAAACCGGTTAAGTTTGCATATATAAATAGAAAAAATCTGCTGATAAAGGGAATCGATAAAGTGCCAAAATGAATAAATATTCTTCTAACGACCAAATTTCAGAAAAGGTTAACAAATCTGGAAACGGACGCCAAATAAGTATTAAATCCAAAAAATAAAAAATTTGAATTTCGAATTATGAGGCCGTTGGGTCTTTTTTCCCATATAAACCCCCCCGAGATAGCTACAGAGGCTCCACCTAAATCATAATCCCTAAATTTCGAAATCTTCTTTCTTTCTAGCTTTCGACTTAGAAATGGCGACTATCGCAGATCCAGCTCCGACGAAGAAACCAAGGAACAGTAGAAAGGCGTTGAAGCAGAAGAATGAGCTCGTGGAGACGCCATTATCACCTGTCTCTGCTAAGGGGAAAGCAGCTAAGTCGTTCGAGAAAGATCTGATGGAGATGCAGACGATGCTGGAGAAGATGAAGATCGAGAAGGATAAGACGGAGGAGTTGCTTAAGGAGAAGGACGAGATCCTCAAGAAAAAGGAGGAGGAGCTAGAGACCAAAGACGCTGAGCAGGAGAAGCTTAAGGTGGAGCTGAAGAAGCTTCAGAAGATGAAGGAATTCAAACCTAACATGGTACAATCTCTAGATCTAGATTTGGTTCTCGATTTGGCTTGGTTGTTATGATTAGATTGAAATTTAGTGATTGATCATTTCAGATTTTGGTTTGATAGTCGATTTCTAGATCTAGTTTTGGCTTTCGATATACTTAGGTTCTTAGATTAGGTTGGAATATATTTGGTTACGTGTTGATTCCGCAGATTTAATTGATCATTTGAGATTTTGGCTTTGTAGATTAGTATTGAAGTCGATTCAGGATTGGTTCTTCTTGTATGTATTATATGATTGCTTGCAAATACTTTGGATACTAACAGTTGCTGATATGTGAATTTGAATTGACCAAGTCCTCTGTGTATTTTGAATAAATCTGTGTTCGCTGAAATTAGTGATGAGCTACGATGGTTTCTGGTTATTGATTTGAGAGTGTTTTGTGTGTCAGACTTTTGCTTGCGGTCAATCTCTGACCCAGACTGAACAAGAAAAGGTGGATAAGAAGAAGAAAAAGGATTGTCCTGAGACAAAGCGACCATCATCATCATACGTTTTGTGGTGCAAGGATCAATGGACTGAAGTCAAGAAGCAAAACCCTGAAGCTGACTTCAAGGAGACTTCCAACATTCTGGGTGCTAAATGGAAGTCTCTTAGTGCAGAAGATAAGAAGCCTTACGAGGAGAAGTACCAGATTGAGAAAGAAGCTTACCTCCTGGTCGTTGCTAAGGAGAAGCGCGAGAAGGAGGCCATGAAGCTTCTAGAAGATGATCAGAAGCAGAAAACTGCAATGGAATTGCTTGATCAGTATCTCCACTTTGTTCAGGAAGGTGAACAGGAGAACAAGAAGAAGAACAAGTAAGAACCAAATGAATCTCCTAATGACTAAATCAATTGATCACTAATGGTATACTAACTATAACTTTTAATCGTTTGCAGGAAGCAGAAGGACCCTCTGAAGCCAAAACATCCTGTATCTGCCTACCTGGTTTATGCAAACGAGAGAAGAGCTGCTCTACGCGAAGAAAACAAGAGTGTTGTGGAGGTAATATGATTACTTTAATCGCTCTCAGTATTCACTTTTGTTAGAATTTGAAGCTAATTGAGGATGAATGGTGTTTGTAGATCGCAAAGATGACTGGAGAAGAGTGGAAGAACTTGTCCGATAAGAAAAAGGCACCCTACGAAGAGGTTTGTTTCCACACATAAGCTAGCAATTACAGCTATTCAACACGGAGTTATTGAATTGAGTATAATATTTATACAGGTGTCAAAGAAGAACAAGGAGACATACCTACAAGAAATGGAGGTATACAAGAGGAATAAGGAAGAAGAAGCCATGAGCCAGAAGAAAGAAGAAGACGAACTCTTGAAACTCCATAAACAGGAAGCTCTACAACTGCTTAAGAAGAAGGAGAAAACCGATAATCTGATTAAGGTAACTCACACTTACTTACATTATACATTACAATTCAGAGGCTAACAAGATCATAAATGGGTGTCTTCTGCAGAAGAAGAAAGAGACCAAGAAGAAGAAGAACGAAAACGTTGACCCTAACAAACCCAAGAAGCCTGCTTCTTCGTTCTTTCTCTTCAGGTATGAACTTACTTCCAAGTTAATGAGTCAGAGTTGGTCTTTATGAAAGTTTCTAACTCGTAAAACGAAACATGTTCTTTTACAGCAAAGACGAAAGGAAGAAATTGACCGAAGAACGTCCAGGGACAAACAACTCTACTGTTACAGCTCTGATTTCAGTGAAATGGAAGGTATGCAAAATTACAAAAACGTATTAAAAAAAAAAACATTTGCTATAACAATTTCGTGTTGTTAATTTATCTGAGTGAATCAAATCTTGCAGGAACTGGGTGAAGAAGAGAAGAAAGTTTACAATGGAAAAGCTGCAAAACTGATGGAAGCATACAAAAAGGAAATGGAAGATTACAACAAGAACTCTGCTTCTGCGGCTACTACCAGTAGCTAATAAAATTCTCTTAGTATTGAAATATGTTCAGTCTTGTTGAACATTTCTTTATGCATTTGTTAGATTACTCTCAACTCTTAAGTACTTTTTTAATAAATAAAATTGGATACAAGTTATCTTAAAATCTTTAGTTTGCTGATTTCTCTATAATCGCTTTAACATATTAAAAATAGACCGACTCGTGTAAAAACGTAGGAAAGGATGCGTCAATCTCGACCGTTGGATTGAACCAATCAACAACGTCAAAGATCGGAGAACTCTCCACGTGGCCAAAGTCGCCGTTGATAATGTCGTAAGTATAAAACGGCGGCGTATCAGGAAACGAGAAAACGTCTTTACCATCATCAAGCCCGTCGGTTTGAACGGTTAAGTTGGTTTTAAGACTCTGGAGAAGGTCCTTTGGCTTTTGGGTGATGATGATGGATTTGGTTGGTCTGGTGTCTTCTTTCTTCTCCGGCGAGGTAGGTGGAGGTGGTGCGATCGCCTGTGAGCAAATGTGTGTTCCTCTGTATGTCACTTCGAAAACCGTTGGATCATTGTCTGATCTCTGAACTTGTTTCGTTGCCCAACAGTTCTGTGTGCTTCTGTGAGTGCATCTGTAATAACTCCTGGGAAATTTGGCGCCTAAAATGTCTTTCTGACCATATTTTCTCCAGCTAAAGACATCATCTTGAGGTCCTTCGAAGCCTCTTTCTGGGCTTATTCTCACTTTTTCTGACCACTTTGGCAACATCTTCCTGCAAAATTCCCCAAATTCCATTTAATTTATAGAATTTTATATCATACTCCTATGACATTATTCAATTTGGGGAATTGAGAAAAGAAACGCCTAAGTAGTTTTTGGAATTTGGATTTGTTACCTTTTCTTTGCATTGAAAAGGTAATCTTGGCGATGATGACTCTCACTTGAACCTCCGCCATCGGCAAAATCTTCACTTCTAGGACTGCCGTTAATCGACGCCGGAGATTCAGGAATTCCGCTGGAATTCTCCACCGGGACTACAGTAACCGGCGCCGGGATAAGTTGTACGGATGGTGACCAGTTTAGCAAAAGAAGAGATCTCTCGTAGGAAGAAACTATCTGCTTCATAAGAATCTCGTCAGTCTCAGCCGCCGGAGATGAAGACGGCGAAGGCGACGGGGCTTGTCCGTGTCGTGTCTGAAGCTTTTTCGCCGCTTCAAGTCCAACAATAAGCTCGCTTAGCAATGTTTTCTGCTCCCAACTTAACATATGTTTACCTTCCATTTTGAATATATGACTCCCAAAAAGATTTTTTTTAAAATATTATTTTTGGAAAATCAGTTAGAAAAGTTAACAAACAGTTCACTTTAAGAAAATCTTGGTCTGAAATTGATACGCCAAAATACGATGAGAAAGAAATATAATGTGTGTAAGTTATATAATCAAGAATGAGTGATATGATTTATAGTGAAAACTGATAGGAATAGATAAGAGAGATTGAAGAATTTATATGATGAGAATGAGAGTGTTATAAGCTTGTGGTAAAATTGATAAGTGTTGGTTTGGAATATATAAAGCAATGGATTTGAATAGGTTTGAATATTTGACCAAATGACGAACCATAGATTATTTAAATATTTTTATTTATGTTTCTTTTAAATGAGAGACAAAAAACTTTCAAAGTAAAGAAAAGTCTTTGGTATAAGGAGTATTGGGGCCAGAGTGTGTAATCTATAAGTGGGGTGGTGGTAGTTGTGAAGGTCAAAACGCTGACCAATTCAACTTTCCAATTTTGTTGTTAATGTAGTTATAACCAAGTTAATCATTTGTTTTACTACAGTTGTTAATTAAATAATTAGACAACAAGGGGTTAATTAAACAACTAATGTACTTTTTCAAAACTACGACTTCGTACATGAGATGGAGATTCTCTATTATTAGTATTATGCATTATGATTTATGCAACAACCATTTTGTAATTAATATTTCTGTTTTTTTTGTTTGTTTGGTGTTAATAGAGTATTCTATTACACCAATTTTAAGTTGCCTGGCGAATTACAACGAAATAAATCAACATACAAATGGTACTACTCTAATAAAAAATCTAACTAGACAAACCAAGTAGTCAACATTTTGATTAGATTACAAGTGAAATAAAAAAAATAGAAACAACGTTAAAACATCTCCGGAGATGCGAGAATTCATTAATTTGGACCAAAACTTAAACCAGTCACTTACAAAAAAGTGTGTGATAACTGATAATACACAAAAAGTATGATAAGGTCTATGCTGACTAAGTCCAGCAACAAGAATATATATCATAAATAGATAGGTATGTAAATAAGAAACATTAAGTCCAAGAGCGCGATCCTTATCAACTCTTGAGTTAGAATTAGTGAATGAAAAACAGCATCGGTTTGACCAAAAAATTAAGAACAATATTTGGGGTGAATCTCTTTGTTCACCTCCTATTTCTCTAGCCAATCAAAATATGTCATGTAATATTATTATTAATCAATTTTTCTAAATTTAATCAATTAATTATTAATCACTCTTTCTAAATCTAATCAATAAAAATATACCAACTAAGATTATATTTAAACAAAAATAATAAATTAAAGTTACAATTAAAAAAATGAAAAAAATAAAATAAATTTAGAAAATAAAATAAATTAATAAAAATAATCCAATAAGATTATTCACGTAATATTATATTTAAAGAAAAATAATAAATTAAAACTAAATAAATAAAACATATAAAACTATACCCTAAGTGATACAACTCATCGAACCCAGAAGCTAAAATTTTAAAATATTTAATTTTTTAGTTTTAATTTACTATTTCAATAAAAATAATAACTAAAACTAAATAAATAAAACATATTAAACTATAACTTAAGGGATACAAGTCAGTGAACCTAAAGGCTAAAATTTTAAAATATTTAATTTGTTTATTTTTTTAGTTTTAGTTAATTATTTAAATAAAAATAATAACTAAAACTAAATAAAACATCTAAAACTATATATCCGAACAGATAGAGCTCAACGAACCCAAAAATTAAAATTTTTTATTTTTTAATTTATTTATTTATTAAGTTTTTATTTATTATTATTTAAATATAATATTAAATGGCATAATCCTATTGGATGAATTTAGAGAAGCTGAACAAGTAGATTCACCCCTAAGTATTTTTCAAAAATTAATAATCAAAAAGCGCGAAAATATTTATTATTGGATGAGATGATATAAATAGAAAGTGACTAAATTAATTTCAACAAAGTTTTTTTATTCACTACATTAGATCCTGCTGCCTGCATTTAAACAAGACATTTATAAAAAAAAATCTAAATTTATAATGATTTTTTTTATGTAAACCATTAATTAAAATGTAAGATTATACAAAAATATCCAAAATTTGCTCGCTAATTCATCAAACGGGCTACCGATTTCTTATGATATAAAGTTGATTTTCAAGCAAAAAAACTTATCAAGTTTGGTTGTTTTAAAAATTCTCTTTAATCTCCCTATTAATAGAATCGTAAATTCTTAATCAAAATGCATGACTTCTCTTTATAAATCTTAAATTTTAGTAAATGTTTACCTTCTATTTATATTCACGCATGTTAAATTAATTTTAGTAGTGTTATGTAATATTGATTCTAATTTTCTCACCTGAAAATATATTACTATATATAAAATAATAAAATTGAAATATTTTAAATATGTCAAAACCTATAGCCGACTAATTTAACATGTATTGGAATCTTCTTAATTTTACCATGTATTCTTGGGTAAGAAAGCAGATTTTATTTATAAAATACTGATACGTCACAAAATAGGAAAACCAGTCATGTTGTAAAAAAAAAAGAGACGGAAAAAAGTCATTAGTAGAAATGGTATGATATAAATAGTACACAAAGAGTATGATAAGGTCTTATGATTAATACTTTTTTACTTTTTTGGCATCAAAATATTATTCTAATGTATTTGGACCACTTATATGTTGGAAAAAACCTTTGTAATAATTGATAAATAATTCTCTTCGGAACCGTTCTTCAAAAGTTTTTATAGTTGAAGCTGACATACACATAAGGTGCAGACGTTATGAAGTTTGAACCATAAAACTTTAGGTTATAACTTATATAAAGATTCGTATAATGTGATATAGATACGTATCATAGTATTTTTTTCTCAAAATTCAGTAGAATAAATAGTGTCGATAAAGAGAAAGCTCCATATATATACCAAATAACAAATAACAATTATATGGAGCTTTTTCTTTATCAACAATATTATTTTGTCATCAGATACTGCTTTTGTTACTGCTACATTCGCATTCAAAATCTAATGCTCTTTGTCAAACACATTTACAGTTTCACTATCACTTTTTTGGGTTAAAATTCACTAGTGGATACTGGATACTTATTTTATTTACTGTTAATTGTACTTCAACGTAGAAAAAACGTAAACTGCCCAAACATATTTGATTGATTAATAAAGAAAAAAAAACAAGCAAAATCTTAATAAGAAAGGATATTCAAAAGTTTCCAAGGACCAACGACATTTCAAACTTCTCTCCGCGTGGAATTGCCCTTTTCATTCTTTTATTGTTTTCTTCTCTCATTTAAACCACTAGTTGCGTATTCATTTCATCATTCTTTTTTTTTTGGGTCTCTTTAATCATTTATTTATCTGTAGTTTGTACTTTGTAGACAACACCAATTTTTTTTTTATATTTGATAGAAATGAAATAGAGATGCATTTCATCAAAATCGAGTTTTAAGATATTAATATTTTAGCGACTTATAAGTTATTTATATATCTTACTAAACTATTATATAATCTTTTTAAAAAATATTGTAAATTGGAATCTATATTTTTGTTTTAGTTAAACGAGATAAACAATGGATGTAATGATCCACATTTGGTTGTAATATTTTAAAATATATAATTAACTAGTTATAATTAAAATTGATATAATGTTAAATTTGTTGTTAAAATTATATTAAAAAGTTATAGCCCATTAACTAACTTAGGACTCATTAGATTAGAGCTAACTCATATAGTTCACTACTCAGTTGAAGTATACCTATCTAACTCATTGGTCATATATACGAATCTAAAACTTAACTCGAATTCTTTGAAAACTGAATCAGCTCACAAGATGATGACTCAATGACATCCTATCTACGTAATGCTTCACAAACTGTTGTCTGCCAAATAGATGTCTAACTCACTAGAGATTTTTTTAGTACTCCTTAAGCTGGTTAGCTTGTTGTATATTGAATCCATCCGTTCACAACCATCTTTATCGTCTGACAATTCTAACATAACACTCGGCTGAGCAGAAGCAGCAATCTCACACGGTTTTGTTAGCCTAAGACTATATTGATCATAAAGCTTCTTAATAACACTGCAAAGGTTACTATAAAGTTGCATACTCTCTATTGTACCTTTTCCATAAAGCTGATCAAAGCAAAGATAAGCAAACTAAAGCTTGTTCCTCGGATCGAAGACACTAGCGACAGTCACAAGAGGATTCATATTAGCAAATCCACCCAGTACTTCTCAAACTTATCCCTCATTATCCTTGCTTGAGCTCTTACCCCTTCGTTGTTGTTGCCACACTTGGAGATGAAATTCCTTTCTATGTTGACAATCTCATTGAAACAAAGTGTAGAAGTTACTGACTGAGAAGCTGAGAATGTTAATGTAATCTGGTAAAAGATTTTTAGAAACTTCACTAACCTCTCTACTTCATCCCAATTAGTAGCTTCTGGTGGACCAACTCGTTTCACCTTTGACTTCTCATCCTCCTTCAAGAAGTAATCACAGTAGAGCGTGTCTTCACTCAACATCCTTTCAAAAGCAACCCTAAGTTTAATAGCAGCAGTCAACATTAGGTGCGTTGAATTCCATCTAGTTACACAGTTTAAAGGTAAGCTACCTCTAGTGACCTTACCTGTATCACACCGCAACTGGAAAGACATCAACCTTATGAAAGAAGACCTAACATACTTAAATGCATTCCTAATAGCAACTATACTAAGCTTAGCTTTTTTTCAGACCATCTTCCACAATAAGGTTGAGAATGTGAGCACAACAACGTATATGAAGCAGATCTCCATTTAGAACTAAGGCTTGCGGTCCTCTCAGACGCAGATAATTGATGAAAGTCTTCAAAGCCTTGTCATTGCCCTTTGCATTATCAACCGTAATGCTGAAAACCTTCTCAATACCCCACTCCTCTACGCAGTCAATCAGCTGGCATGCTATAGCATCTCCTTTATGATCTTTGATGACCTTAAAGAAGATGATCCTTTTCTGCATTTCTCATTCCTCATCAATTCAGTGCCCTATCAACACCATGTAATTGTAAGAAGTCGTGGGAGACACCCATATATCTGTGGTGAGAGATACACTATTATTCTCAACTCCAAACAACTCTTTCAAAGCTGCATTATCTTCCAGATACATTGTAGCAATATCCCTAGTACATGTTCTTCTAGAGAATGTCTTGTACATAGGCAACATATCAAAACAGAACTCTTTCCACCCGTCTGATTCAATAAATGAGAAAGACAACTAATTGACTACAACTAACTTGTTAACTGATTTCCTAAACCAATCAGGATCATAAAAAACAAGCTTCATCTTACCACTATTATCACCAGTCAATATCTTTTGTTTCTCTCTACCCTCATAATCTAAAGCCAACTTACATCTACTAAGGTAATCATTCATCGCACTAAATCCAGATGACTTAGAGTCACAACCTATCTCATGACCACAATGCTTACAATTAGACTTACTTGGATCATCTGTCCTTTGAATGAAATGCTCCCAACAGTTAGCTTGTTTCAGATATATCTTTTTAGGTTTCGGTGGCAGAGCAGCATCACTTGGTGGTGTATTCCTCTTGCTTCCAGGCTGAACAGACGAGTCAATATCTGGTTCTGGTTCATCTCTGCCTTGAGAAGAAGCCATCTACAAATAAAAAAGTCAATCCGATTAGTGTTTGAAAAATAATCAGAGTTCATATTAGGGTTTAAAAGACCAAATACTTGTTAAATCAAGCATAATAAACATCTAAAACCATACTACGTAGTTAGAATTCAAAACTCCTTTTTGAAATTTCTAAATTTGCGATTAGGGTTTCAAGTTAAAATTTGAAATTCAAAAAAATCTAGTCATAGAAACGTGAAACTAAAACCTAATCCGTGTTAAATAACATATTTCTAACCCAAATAAGTAATTAGAATTAAAAAAACCCCTAAATTGAAAATCGAAAAATAACGATTAGGGTTTCAATTTCGTCTTTTAAAATTAATAAAATCAAACCATAAAAACCAGAAATTAATAACTAATCTTCATTAAATACGACACCGAAAACCCCAAAATCGAATTAGTTTTCAAAACCCCCAAATTTTAAAAAATTGAAACTTTCGATTAGGGTTACAACTTCAAAGTTTACCGAGAACAGTTAATCGATGCAGAGAAATTGAGATCAAAATGTAGAAGAGATTTGTCTTGCCTTTTCTCGTGTCGAGTCAAAAGAAGTTTATGAGAATTTGTGAAGATGGGATGAAGAACACGGTTTCGTATCTGTTCGTGTAGAGAGAGATGTTGGAGAAAATGAGATTGTGTCGACCGATGTCGGAAAAGAAAAGAGATTTGATGTTTTGGTTTGGAAATTAGAAGACTGGTTAAGGGAAATTTAATCGGTAATTTAATCGGATGTTGGGTTCCAAACCGAACCGAACCGAACCGAGATCCGATTCTAATTTTGAATTCAATCCAATCGGTTTATTGGCTGATTTCGATCGGCGTCCGAAATTAAGAAATCTATTTTTCTTTACAAAATTATTATTTAATGTTTTAATTTAAATCTATTCAACCAATCAAAACTTAAATTTTGCATAGACACTTGTAAAATTTCTAATAAAATGGAAAAAAAAAATACCTAATTTTTTTTGTAAAATAGATCTGTTATGCCAAAAATTAGTATCCAACTTGTGAATTAGATTCGTTAAAAAAGAATAATAAATTAACAAAGTAGGAAAAAGGCCAAAAACAAAACAAAAAACGCGTTTGTACGGAAACGCTGCTTTCAATTTGTTTCGAATAGTCAACACATATTCACACATTCACACTTAGTCACTTACTATATTTTTTTTGTCACACACTATCTTACAAACATTTTAAGATAGAAAAGGGTTTGGTCTCTTCTCTGCTACTTAAATACAATGTTTTTATACCTGATTTGGATGACCTTTTGGGTCATTGAATTACCGGTCGAACCAGATCAACCGTCGGGTCAATAAAATAAAGAATAATTTATATATTATTATGTATTTATTAATATTCTATGTATTGTTTTATGAAATTAAGAATAAAAAACTAAAAGTATTAAAATAATGAAAAAGTAACACCATCTTTGATAAAAACAGAAAAGATCTAACAATAATATTAAAATAGTTCAATCAAATTTAAACGAAAAGTGAAAAAACCACTAAAATAGTATAAAATCGCCAATAACAAAAATGAAATAATTTAACATCAAAACAATCAATTATATGCGTTTTAAAAATTATAAAATTATAAAAATAAACGTAAAATACTATTTTATTCTCAAAATCAAACATTTTATTTGAATGAGAAGGGTTTTAAAATCAAAACTTTTAAATATTTTAAAAAACTTTCTTGACCCGCAACCCAGTGGACCGGTTGAAATGACCAGGTGGCAGATTAATGGTGGTTTTTTCTGGTTTTATTATTGACGGGTTTAATATTAAACCCGAACCAGAGTAGTGTCCGGATCCCGGGTTAACCGGTCTGACCGGCTGGGTCGGGTCAGACGTGAAAACATTGCTTAAATACTATATTTTTTTCATTTTTCAAACTACTATATGTTATATAATTTAAACTCGTTATACAAACATATAAATATTAATGAAGGAATTGCAAACAGGATACTAAATTATATTTTTAAGAAATGAACCAAAGAGGGAAAAAAACTTGCTCGGAAGTTTTCAGAATGTGGAAGAACACGAATTAGATCCGCCGAAAGTTCTCAGCTCTGAACACGGCCAAGGACTGACCTTCAGTGAAGTTCCAACAACATCGGAACACTTCCACGTTCGATACGTATTCATACTTCCATGGAGATTAATCTCACTCAAACATATCCCTGTAAATTTATGTTTTCAAAATTATACAATCAAGTATATATAACGGATATGGTAAGTACTACAAAAAAATGTATAATTGTTACCTGTAAAAGGTGAACCCTTAAGGCCTTGAATGGAGCCAGCGTTTCGAATGTTAATTCCCCAAACGTTCTTGATATGTATTCCCTTAACGATTGGAAGAGCGTTCGGATTATAATACGCGTCTGGGTGATCTCCCGTGTCACCGGCGATCTTGATCCCGTACTTTGCGGTATCTACATAGACGTCGGAGATTTTGATGTTTTTAATGTAGCCTCCACGACCAATGTTTGTCTTGATGTTGACTCCAACGCCCATATTGGAGAGAGTGATGTGTTCTATAACAATGTTCTTGACTCCTCCTGATGTTTCGCTTCCTATTGCGATACCTGCGAATGGGGAAGATCCTGTGATGCGGCGGATGGTTATGTTTGAGCTTGGACGTCCAAAAGCGATTCCGTACTCGTCCCAACCACTTTTGATGGCCACAAGGTCGTCTCCTGTTGAGATGTAGGAGTCTTCTATGCAGACGTTGTAGCTGGAATCTATCAACAAATTAATTGTGTTCAGATGTTAATAAACTGCTCTGATTCATACACAGAAACATGTTTCAAGTTCATATCTAGACATGTTTCATATGTTTCTAAGACAGCAACAAATATAATAGTGTATTGTTGATTGGAAAAAAGAGTTAGAGTAAGACAAACCTGGATCGATTCCATCTGTGTTGGGCGAATCTTGTGGAGCTAAGATGGTAACGTGATGGATGACAACGTCGCTGCCACAGATCAAAAAGAGGAACAGAGTCAATATCAGAAGGTATTTGGGAGATCTATAAGGTAGTAAGAAGCTTTCTTCTATACCTGCAATACACAGGATGAATGTTCCAGAAGGGTGAATTTTGGAAAATAACATTGGAGATTATGATCTCCTTAGAGTTCTTGAACTCAACTAGATTTGGTCTAGTGAACTTCAGTGTTCTACTGCGCCACAGGTTCCACCACACTTCTCCTTGACCGTCTATTGTCCCGTTTTGTCCTGTGTATATATAGTTTTGCAATGTAATGTCAAAACTGTGGTAAACATCATATCACCAAAAGGAAACTCAAGAGAAAAACTCTGTTCCATAATATTCTGTACCAAAAGGTGTAATGTGTAGCTATATAGATATAAGATTTGGTCCAAACTAACCAGTAATGACTACATCATGAAGCCCATCACCATGAATAAAGCTCATATATCGTCCCCCTGGTAACTCCCTCCCTCTTCCATAAGACGGCAAATGATCAATCAATGGCCAATTCCAGGTATCCTGAAGTCAACACATACAAACCAAAGTCCAAAAAGTCACAAACCAATTCACAATATTCACATTCTGCAGTTCGTCAATCATATGATCACTCAAATTTTAAAGCATTCAAGTCTCTGAAGTGGCGTTGTTTTGATTCTGTCTAAGGCCAAATGATATGGTCATGACTTGAAAATGTTAACACTTAACAAGTTCAACATCGGGTCATAAGGGACATACAAACACACATATTGATATACACTACAATGACAAGTTGTGTGTGTTTTTTATTTATTTCTTCACTCACTTGAAGACAAACAAAGCTGAGAATCTAAGATTCAACTTACTATGACAACATCATACTTCGATAATCTTACATTCCCACTAAATGACGACGAAATCCAAAACTGTCCACACTGCTCACGTTAAAACACTCTAACCAAGATTTAATTTTACTTTAATCACTTGGATATTTTTTATATATATATTATTACATACACTAGTAGAGAATATAATAAACAAAATTTGACAAAATTGGGTATCCCCAACGACAAAAATTGACAGCTATCTTCGGGTCAGCTATTAAAACATAGACCACATGGGATACAATAACATTTAGCCCCAACGGTCCCATAATGTTTGGACCTACCAATTACCCAATTCCATATCCCATAGTTATTGCTTATCAATTATTATACGTGCATGGTTCCCCAAATCTTCTTTCAATTCCATAAACTTGATCCTGAACTTATTACATTTTTAGAATTCAGATCCAAGCCAGCACGCAAAAAAAAAAGAAATGAAATTATCTGTAGTAGACAAAATTGAAATGAAATTATCTTTTCTAGCAGTCGATCGATCATTGGAGAATCATATCACTCACTCAATTCCAGTAAAGCAAATAGAGACCACACACCAAATTTGAATCTCGAATTTAGAAACTACAAAATTATTGACATGGAAATTTCAAAATACAAAATCGAAGTGATAAACAACAGGAAACTGAAATTTACCTGAACAGCTCTGATAACAGCACCTCTAGCCAAATAGAGAGTCATATGACTAGTGAGATTAAAGCTCTCCGTCAGATACACTCCCGGAGGTATATACAGAAGCGTACCTCCTCTCCTCCTCAGATGCTCTATCCGGTAAACCGCCGCTCTAAACGCCTTCGTATTCACCGTCCGGCCATCTCCGACGCCGCCGAAGTCTGTTATCGAGATCTTATCGTACCGGTACCGTAAAGGGACTATTCCGGAACATGTCGCCTCCGAATCGCCGAACGATGAAGATGAGGCGGTGAGGTATAAGAAGATGATAATTGAAACGGAGAGTCGCCACATTTTCGTCATGGAGAGGTTTGAGATCAATGAGATGAGTAGAAAAATCTGAAAAATTATACTCCACTTATTTAATCCATAAAGCGCGCAGTTTAATATTATATCTGTGAAAGTTTGTGCGTAGGACAACGTTCAATGGAAGAAGGCACGTGCCAACACACGTGTGTCAACGAGCCAATACGGGCTATAAATTTAAAATAATTTGGGCTGTGATAGCCCAATAAGGATATCTAAAGAAAGGCACTGGATTTTCTTAAATTTTTGCCATTTTTATTTATTTTTAAGTTTGAATCTGTTTAATAAATTTACCCTATTTTACAAGAAGATCGGTTTGTAAAATTTGCAAGCTAAGACCTTCAACCAAGGAGATGGAGATGGAGAGTCCATTGGTGCGTTTATGCTTAGAGGCAGGTTGTAAGAACACAGATACGGTGGAACGATGGCGTCTTCAGCGGCGGACCCTTGAGCGGCTGCCACCTCACCTTGCTGATGCTCTCCTACGTCAGCTCATCCTCCGGCTACTTCTTTATCCTTCGTTGCTTGAGTAAACTCTTAACTTCCTTATACAGTTTCTGAGTTTCTGATCGTTTCTTAGGGAAAATGATGATTAAATTGACATGAATCTGATTTCTGATCTTAAAATGGTGACATATATATATATGCTTGGATTTGATATGTTGATTGTTGAGTGATCAGTTAGGATCTTAGTTTATGCAGGTGATTTGATTGGAAAATTTTGTTTCTTTGCTGTTGAAAAAAGATAATGCTTGATTTGTTAGATCTAGTGGCTCTGGAATTCATTTTTATTAGTCAAAAGCTGTGGCAATGGATTTGATTGCACAGTGAACAATTATTGTAAGCTCTATTATAATCTCTACAAGTACTAAACAAGACTCTTTTCTCTCCAGGGTATTCAAACATTCTGTAGAGAATATAGATCTTCGAGGCGAAAGCTCCATTAATGCAGAATGGATGGCTTACATTGGAGGCTTTGTTAATCTATTATCTCTAAATCTTTCAGATTGCCTGAGAATCAACAATTCCACTCTCTGGCCTATCACAGGTATGTTAAAACGATAACCTCTGATTTGGCGATGGAAGTTTGTGATGATTGTAACTTTTTTATTATATGATATTGGATTTTCAGGATTAACAAGTTTGACGGAGTTGGATCTTTCAAGATGTTCAAAGGTTACGGATGCTGGTATAAAGCACCTCCAGTCTATTGCAAATCTGGAAAAGTTGTGGATTTCACAGACGGGCGTTACTGAAGCTGGAATTTCTCTTCTTGCTTCACTTAAAAACTTGTCTCTTCTAGATTTGGGTGGCTTACCTGTAACTGATCGCAACTTGAGTTTTCTCCAGGTACACGATGTTTACCTTTGCTCTTTCTTTATTCTGTAGTCACTTGTGCTATGTTAGTGACAGATTTTGATTTTAGTTTTAATCCCTCAATGTATGTGATTGAATTGTGTAGTTCAATGGTTATCATCTATCTAGCTAAATTGTATGAACTCTGCTAAAACTGTTATGTTCTAGATACTTTGTTGAGTGCAAAATGGAATTCTTGCGATTAGATGTTTTTATGTCCAAATTCACTTCTTACAAACATGCGTGTGTAAAAATATTTATGCATTCAATCTTTTTTAAGTTTTCCTAACCGCCAGTTCCGTTTTGCTCCTCAGACATTGACAAAGCTAGAGTATCTTGACATCTGGGGAAGCAACGTAACCAACCAAGGAGCTATCAGTATTCTCAAATTTTCAAATTTGAGCTTCCTCAATCTCTCATGGACCAGGGTCACGCAGACTCCAAACATACCACACCTTGAATGCTTACACATGAACAAGTGCGCCATTGTCTCTATAGCAACAAATCATAGCTCCGCATTAGCTTCCTTGAAAAAGCTAGTTTTATCCGGAGCTACTTTCAGTGCCGAAACAGAGGCCTTGTCCTTTACCAACAAAACCTCTATAATCTACTTAGACGTTTCCAAGACTTCCCTCCAAAACTTCAGTTTCTTAGAAACTATGATTAACCTGGAACATCTTGATCTGAGCTCCACAGCTTTCGGGGATGATTCTGTTGAGTTTGTAGCACGTGTTGGCGAGAATCTAAGAAATCTCAATGTCTCGAATACAAAAATCACTTCTGCTGGGGTCGGGAATCTTGCAGGACATGTGCCACAACTTGAGACATTATCTCTGTCCCTGACATTTGTTGACGATCTTTCCATCTTACTTATCAGCTCCATGATGCCTTGCGTTGAAGCCCTTGACTTGAGCATGACCAGCATCCAAGGTATGTATGAGCCTACTAAAAACTATTGAGAAACCAATCAAAAACCTAACTCCACGACTCTGTTTTTCAGGATTCATTCAGCAGCAATCTACTCAAGAAGAAGAAGCAAAGCCGTCGCTAGCAGCGCTACAATCTCTAACTGCCCTTAAGACCCTGAGTCTAGAACATCCATACCTAAGCGACACCGCTCTCTCCCCTCTAAGTAGCTTAACCGGATTAACAAATTTGGCCCTAAAAAGCACTTCCCTCACAGATTCCACACTCCACCATCTCTCCTCTCTTCCAAACCTTGTCAGTCTCGGAGTCCGAGATGCAGTTTTGACCAACCATGGTCTCGAGAAGTTTAGACCGCCATTAAGCCTCAGAACACTCGACCTCAAAGGTTGTTGGCTTTTAACCAAAGATGCTATCTCTGGTCTCTGCAAAAAGTACCCTCAGATTAAATTGATTCATGACTTTGCGTATGAATCTGTTTCTCTCGACCAAAATCAACCTCTTCCTCGGTCATCTCCGTCACAGAGTTTCGCAAAGGTAGCAAGGAGGAGGAACAACCAGAGGCCAGAGACTTTGGCTGCCGTTTCCAGGAGTTTCTTAGGTACGGCCTTTTTCAATTACAATAGTTCATAACAAGGTAAGAGATGTGATTAGAAAGGCTCAAAGTATAAATGTATGATATTTGTGGATACAGATCAGAGGGTGAAGTATAATAAGGAAGAGTTGGTTGCTCTACAAAGTTCTCCCTTGTCGCAATTGTTTCCACGGGAAGGAGAACTTGTCAGTGTACCGGAGATTCAAGCTGATTTTGTGATACATACGGTAATTCAATGATTTTAAGCAAAAGGGTTGTACAAGTTGTATTCAGTTTCTCTTCCTCGAATTTTTAAGACGTTTATGACAGACAGTGCACGATATGTTTTACTACTAAATTGAATGAGTTTTGTATTCTAGCGGAAATTTGCGAAAATAATATATTCTTTACTGTTTAACTGGATGTAGTTTCCAGTCGAATATCTAAAAATAGATTCCGCAGAACAGTTCAGCAATCCCAATTGTGTAAATTTCTTCCCAAATTGTGTTCTTTAAGCTTAAGACTTTCGACAACTCTCTATAGAAGAAGCATTAATTTTCAAGTATTCAACATAAAAGTAGATTTCAAAAGAAAAAAGAAAGAAATACTGTAGCAGCTCTGATCCAAATATTTTACATAGATGATAGAAGAGCATATTAACAAAGTCTTGGTCATGGAAAATACTAGTCCCAAAGAAAAAACAAGCAAAAGACCCGAGAGTGAAGAATCTACTGTCTGGAAGCGAACTTTTCATTTACGGTCTTGTACATTTCATCGATCACATTCTGTCAGATGACGAAGAGACGGTGTTAATACTTAAAAGACTGTAAACGTTTCAATACCCAATTGAGTTATTGTATTTACCTGGTAGTATTTCAGCAACTGGGGCCTTTTCTTTTTGTAGGTTGGGGTAAGAAGGTCGCGTTCCATGTCAAAAGCCACCGGGTCTAGGTGAACCGCCTTGACGATCTCGAACCCGTTCATCTGTAAAATCCAACACAATAAATTACATTGAAATTGATGACACAAAAGATTCATGAATCTATAATGGAAAACTCAAATGAAATACCTTTTTCTCTTTGGCCATTTTAACAAGTTCTCCGAGTATGAACTCCTTTGCCTTTGCGTTTTGGCAGAGAGCAGAGTAATCACCGCTCACCCCGTTTTCTGCAGCCCAGCGTTCAAGTATATGCTGGTTTGGATTGGCTACTGCGATTAGGAAAGACTCAAAGCTGTTCCCGTACACCCACACCTAATAAATTTAATGGAAAGACAGGAAGATTGTGGTTATTAGTAGATGAGAATCTTTAGCAAACCTGTGAGGGGATAAGACTACATTTCAGTAGCTATACTTACGGAATCAACAACTTGTACTTCACCGTAGATGTTCTCTAAGCTCTCCACCGCAACATACTCTCCTTGTGAGAGTTTAAAGATATTCTTCTTCCTGTCAATTATCTTCATGCTTCCATTTGGTTGCCATTCACCAACATCACCTGATGGGATGACGATAAGCAGAGTGTCAGAAGAACTCACCGGATTACAAAAACCGATATTCTAAGTTTCAAACTAGTTCTTAAAAAACTCTACAGTAATTTTTCTTCTTCTTTCTTAATTGAATAGATGTTCAGAGAAAGAAATACCTGTGTGCAGCCATCCATCAATGAGAACCTCTTTTGTGAGGTCTTCACGTTTGTAGTATCCCGAGAAAAGGGTCTTTCCCCGAATGCAGATTTCACCACGTGGAGTACTTGCAAGAGCATCATATTCCATCTCGGGTACTGATTCAAGGCGTATATCAACATTAGGCACTGGTGGACCAACTGTGCCGAGCATGTCAAGTTCGTCTGGCAGCGAGACAAAAGTTCCAGCACAGCTTTCGGTTAGACCTACATAGGAACAATCATACAACAAGAAAACAGTTAATTAATCACATTCTCTGTTGATGTGGGATCAATATACTAACATTCTAGTACAGATTTTGATATCCTAGCCTGTCTAAATCACCTCTACACTGAATTAATAAGTATACTAGACCTGAACCACTTGCATTAACCCATGGAGAAACGCACCTCTAAAAGCTAAAAGTGAGACCAAAACGTTTACAACCAAACTTCCATTTGATCAATCTTAGTTCATACTATACCACCATACATTGGACATCATCATTCACCAACCAACCTAGGTACCCCTATATCGCTGCTTCTGGGGTTTGCGTGGGGTTTAGCTCTCATAAGAGATTGGTAAGATCCCAACCATTAAATTTATACTTGTTGGCAAAGACCCATGTGGCGGCTCAATTAAAAGAAATAGTTATCACAGAAACTAATCCAATTGTTTCTCACATTCTAGCTGATTGATGTGAGATAGTGATTTTCTAGGAGACTTTATCAAAACTGGTTCGTTTATGCAGTTCATTTTGTTATCTAAAGAACTCAATATTGTGAATGGGTACCGTATCCTTGTAGAACATGAGAGCAAGCCACCACTCTTAGAAATGACTCTACGTGACTAGCGAGAGGAGCAGCTCCAGATAGAATAATCCTCACATTGCCTCCAAGCGCTTGTTTGACCTGAGTGAGAAAGCAATGGAGTTAATCGCTATGAAATTTCATAGTGGAGAGTGATAGGCTCTTTAGATATTGTGTAGAAAGTTATTTTTATAAAGAACTTTGCTACCTTGCTGAACACAATTTTGTCACAAATTGGAGAGGCCTCCACATGAGACTGTCCCTTCCTCATATGTCCAAATTTACTGAAGATGATTGAGTGTGTTAGATCAAATAGCTTAATGATTAGTGAAACAGATAAGCAAATAGAAGTCCGGCTTACTAGGAAAATGCAGTATCAAACAGCAACTTTTTCAAGTATCCGCCATCAGAAAGCTTTTTCTGAAGACCTGTTGGATATAATAGGTCAACGTAATGAAATACGGATCAATTTTTGGAGAGAAAAAAACATGTATTATGGATATCAATAATATGAAACCGAACTGATGGTTAGAAGAAACATTAGGATATCTTGTAGAATTGATAGAAATAATATTTATGCAGGTGTGTAATGTGGTGCAAATGTAAAATTTCAGATGCAGTTATTTGGAATAAACAGATGATACAATAGCACAATGCAATAATGTGGGGAATTGAAAATACTTGGACATATGACATTTCAAACATCTTACCTGAGTATACTCTATCCAGGACACGAGGTACAGCGCAAAAAATTGTTGGTTTAAGTTCACCAAGGTCTTCTAGCAACAATTTGACATCCTGAGGAGACAGCCAGGACAAAATTAAAGTAACAAATTCAAAACTGGTTTAAATAATAAGCTTTGAGTAGCACTGACCCCACGCCAGAAGCCAATCGCAGCACCGTGTTGAATAAAGCATTCCTCGATAACCCGGTCAAAAATGTGGGCAAGAGGAAGATAAGAAAGATACACATCTTTCACAGACAACTATTGATTTACAAAGCCAAAAATAAAATCGATTAAGACCAAAGCCAGGTACAGGGGAAACTTAAAGATTGCAGCTTCTTTGTGAATAATGAAAAATGCATGAAAGCAAGAAGGAAACTCACGGCTTCGTTAGCACTTTTCAGTAGACGGATCACTCCAGCAATTAGGGTAACAATGCTTTCGTTAGATATCATCACTCCCTTTGGGTCACCAGTGGTTCCACTAGTATACATAATCGTGCAAATATCACTTTTCTTTTTGATGGGGAGATCATATTGATTTCCTTCACCCTGGCAGAATTATTCACAATGGAAAGTAAAAACACGGTAAGCATAGTTATTACACCGATGGAAAGACATATCACAGAATCAGTATATTTCAGGAAAAGCAAATGACAAATCTCATACCAGCTTCAAAAATTCATCCCAAGCATATATAACCAAGCCGAAATTTTCAGCTTGGTCTTTTTGTTCAAGTGTGACACCACCAAAGCTCACAACAGCTGTACATATAATCAAGCACAATAGATCATAAGCATCATTTGTTACAGGCGTAACACAAATAAGAATTACTCACTTTTCATGTACTCTGTTGATTTTGGGCATGTTTTAAATAACTGAAAATCAAAAGGAAAAGGAAGCGATTACAAAAAGTTTCTCAAATACTTAAAATTTGGTAACGCTCATCGATAAATGGATATTTGAGGTACTCTTACTGTACCTCAGAGATCTTCGTCTCTTCCACAAAGACAATTGAAACCTCTGAATGGCAAATAATGAATTCCACAGCACCAGCACCTATACAATTAACACGCAGCAAAAATGACAGATCAACAAGCTAAAAGATTTGTAGAAGTCCACTGGACATCGTTTGGTGCATTTAACCTTCTAGAGAATATTTAAAAAATACGGAAAAAGGCATACCTAGTGTATCATATAAAGGAACACAATAGAGTCCATGTGCATTACAAGCCTACATGCAAAAGCGCACTGTTGTTAGTCCTCTAGCAAAACACAATCAATGATATTATAATGATCCAGCCACAAGATTACCTCCATGCTTATAATCCACTCAGGAGAATTGGCACCATAGATACCACATTTTGCTTCCTGAAACAGTTAATTTTTTTTGTACCAGCAATCACAAGATCAAGCAACAGCGGGAAAAAAAGGAAATAGTGAGACTGAAGATAGAGATCAGAAAGGAAAAGATGTGTATCTTACATCCTTAACTCCACAACTTCGGAGAGAATTTCCAAGTTTTATAACAATGTCGTAGACTTGTTGGTATGTTTGCCAAACATACTTACCCGGCTGAGAAGAATGAAATAAAATTGAATAAATCTGTAACTAACATGAAAACGAAAAAAAAATCAAAATCAAAATCCAAAGAAACAGTGATAACACCTTCCCCTCAACAATCTCGCGGCGGCCCAACATTGGATTGTTTGGATATTTTTCAACAGCCATACTACAAACACAAGCACAGTAGAAAAATGAAGGTGTCAACCAAATAATAATAACACCAAAAAAAACAAAATACAAAAAAATGTCAACCAAATAAGTATACAGAAAAATTATTTAGATGCAACTCATAACAAACAATGTTATTAATAGAAAAAAAGGCGAAATTATTAAAGCAAAATAATTAACGAACAAATTATATTTCTATCGATTAGAGCTCTTAGGTAGATCTTGTGATCCGCAAAAATCAAAACACATAAATCAAAGCGAAGAAATCAAACTTAATGATTCTCACTACTTCAGAACAAAAAAAATGCAAGTCAGAACAATTTCCACGATCAGTCAACAGTCAACAGTCAACATTAGATCACGAATCAAAATCTCAGCACGAATCGGAAAAATAGACTCATGCAAAACCAACTCCGATCAGAGATGAGCAAAAAATCTCACCGGAAAACATCCCAGCAACTGTCCATTCCTTCAATCGGCTCGGGAAATCCATCTTTGGCGAAGATACTCCGGTACACAGGTCCTACTGAAGGCCTTCCATCGCTACCTTCTTTGCCTTTCTCTACTTCGAAAATGAATTTCTTCGGCGACATGATCGATCTCTCTATTAGAAATTTCTCTCTCTCTGCTATTTCAAAATCGAGCCAAGTTGAGATTGGGAACAACACAACTTTGCGGATCGGGAAGTTAATAGACGCCTACTACGATTGTGATTGGTTAGTTGTTCATCGCTGACCATTATTTCTTGTTGTCAATAGTCAAAATTTATATTCAACCTCTTAATGGGCTACGTATCGACGACTTAAGCCCAATACACTCAATGTGCTCCAAAAGTCATATTTATTACAATATGGATTGAAACAAAAAACTATAAATATATAATAAACAAACAAAATAAAAGTATTTATAAACAGTATAGAAAAAAAACAGCAAGTTAAAATTATACAGAGCAAGTTAAAATATTAAATTAAATATATATATATTTATAAACAAAAAAAAAATATAAATTTTCTCACGATATTAACAAAGATTAGCGAATATCCAAAGCAATAAAACTTTATTCTTTTTTTTTTGTGGGTAAGATCTTTAAACCGAAAAAATGTACAACTTTCATAAAATAATCATAATATCCATTTTTAACAACTTAAATATGGATATAAGTTTTTATTACCCATATCAAATGCAACAAGTAATGAAATATATCTAAAAGAGTGGATACTTATCTTGTGACCAGTGACCACTATCTTAATCCTAAAGTAGACTATGGAGGGAAAAGAGAAATGGGATTTCATAGAATTGGAGGGTTACTGGCGGGAAAATGTCTATAAAGTCCCTCGTTTATATAACATTCGCCATTTAAGATTTTAACTTAGCTACATCCTCCTTCCTCTCAAACCCTTGTCCTTTTAGCTTCCTACCGTAATTTTCCTCAATTTTTCTCTCTGCCTTCGTTTTGCTCTGTCTAGAAAAGTGAGGGTTTTTACAGAGTCGGAAACTTTCATCAATAACTTGGTATTTTTCGATTGACATTTACTTGTTTTTTTTTTAATATATTTTACGGAGAATCTAGGGTTTTCAAATTTTCAGGAATTTAGGGCATATCTCGTTGAGTCTTTTCAAATAGCTTTGCTTATATTTAATTTCATGTTTTACTGGTGATTTCAGGTGGGAAATTGCGAAAATGGCATCGGGTGATTTCGAAGATGATGCTGAGGGCACTGTATCGATCAATGAATATATCGAAAGCATGGACGCAGAAGAGCTGGTAATGATTTTGTTTTTTCTTCATTGGATCAATTTTAAAGCTTATTATGTTCCTGATTAGTACGAAAGTTTAATGCTTTTAGCATTTTAAGGTCTTGGTTGATTAAGAAATGGAATTATAGTTCCTAATTTGGGGGGTTTTCTCTAATTATTTCATCACTTAATTGCTAAAGCCTGAACCTTTGTTCAAACGAACATCCAGTAAATGAAACGGTGACCTTAAATTCACTGCGCGTTCTGAAGCTAATACAGTATTTCTGATGGGTTATTGTAGAGTCTCGAGCTTTTGGCAAACTAGTAAATGATTGTGTGTGTTTCTTCATCTGTCTCTATTAATTCAGTAGTATCTGTTTCTGTAATCACATGTCATTTGGGTTATACCGGTTTAATATCATTAACAGTTTTTTGTGATTCTTGGTTTGAAGGAAGTGGATTTGGTGTTGGGTGGAGATGAGGGAGATGAATGTACTTACCCAAAGGGTTACATGAAGAGACAGGCAATTTTCTCATGCGTTACATGTACTCCTGAGGGAAATGCTGGAATTTGCACTGCTTGTTGTTTGTCTTGTCATGATGGCCATGAGGTAATAATATGTTAGATATAGCCATGATGATGTATATTTATGAGAAGCCTGATTCTGATGTGTTAATTGGTTTTCCTAACGGTTAAACATTGTTCTGGTTATGAAGCTTTTGGAGCTGTGGACTAAGAGAAACTTTCGTTGTGATTGTGGGAACTCAAAGTTTGGAGCTTTAGCATGTAAGCTTCTCCCAAGCAAAGATGTGGAAAACTCTGAGAATTCTTACAACCATAATTTCAAAGGCTTGTACTGCACTTGTGACCAACCTTACCCTGATCCAAATGCGGAAGAACAAGTGGAGATGATCCAGTGTTGTATCTGTGAGGATTGGTTTCATGAGGAGCATCTTGGTCTCAAACCTTCGGACAGTCTTGCTAGCCAGGTTTGTAGCCAGAGCTTACCCTTGTGTACGATTGACTCTTTTTTGGCGTTTTAAGTTCAATTTCTTATGTGATGTTAGCAGATTCCAAGGGATGAGGAAGGAGAGCCGGTCTATGAGGATTTCATTTGTCAAAACTGCTCCCCAGGTTGTTCGTTTCTGGCACTTTATCCTGAGAAATTGTGGGTTGCTTCTCAAGTATACTCCGCTGCTTCTGCTAATGCTTGTTCAGACACAATCGAGTCAAACAAAACCAACACAGATTCTAACCCCGGCCAGCCTGAGAACAGTACTGAAGCCGAAAAATCTGTTATGCGAAAATGTTCTGAGAAGATCAATGACTCTGAACCTGTTCCTACTACTGGTTGTGCTATTGGGATGGATCTAAACTCGTGTCCTGAGTTTGAGAAGAAGCCGCTCTTTTTGACCAAAAACTGGAGGAACATCCTATGCAAATGCGAAAAGTGCCTTGAGATGCATAAGCAGAGAAAGGTAAGTTATTTATTTGATGCAGAGGACACGATAGCTGAATATGAGAAGAAGGCGAAGGAGAAAAGAACAGAGAAACTGGAGAAACAAGAAGGTGAAGCACTTGATCTTCTGAATAATCTCGACCATGTAGCCAAAGTTGAAATCCTTCACGGTATCAAAGACTTCAAAGAAGAATTCCGCGGTTTACTGGTATATATTTTCCACCTCTCGAAATAATTTGGTTACAAATCTTAAGAACCCTCATCTTAAAAGACTTGGATGTTTTTATATATTGTAGGAGGCTGCTGGGCCGTCAAAGGCGATAACGGCTGAAGATATTGAGCAAATGTTTTCAAATCTGAAAAACAAACGCAGAAAGATGGAGTGAAAGGAGTTGTGAGATTAAAGGTAATAGATCTTTCTTTTAAACATCTCATGTTAACTTTCTTTAGACATTTTGTTTTGTTGGTTTAAAAATGAGTACTGAGGAGGTTCCTCGTTCCTCTGCTCTTGTCTGTCTTTTAGTTCCCTAAGTTATGCAAACAAACCTTTTGCTTTAGTGTATGAAGTTTGTAACTTGTGTGAAACAACAATTGACTAATATATATAAGCTACTAGTTCTATAATTACTATGTACTTTAATTTTTCAACTGATTAAGAATTACACAGAAGCAAACCCAGATACTGGGAGGATAGAACCTGAAGGAATCAGCTCTGGTATTTGCTATTTCATTTACTAGGAAAAAAAAATCAAAAGAGAGAGAAAAAAAAAAGGCAATAAATTTGTTGTAAATTGGGCCATCCAAAGTACTAAATAGAGTTAGGTTTTGGGCTTGGGAAGACCAAGTTCAGTTTATATGTGAGGCCATATAAAATGACATTTCTGATTGGTTAGCATTATAGTGGTTGACCAAAAATAAATTGCTTGTCTGAAAAGTGAAAACGATAACCGAATAATTCCACGTCAGCTATTAATTAAATAAATAAAATTGGAAGCTCGTGTCGTGGCCCCTTGAAGAAGAGCAAGTAAAGACAGCCCCCGTGACACCGCCACGTACTTCTTGTCATTATGTAAGTTTCAACGAAGTTTCACTGATAAGAAATGATATCCAATCATAATATAACACGTAGCACTTCATCTGATAAGATCGCTTATTAATGTCATTTACGTCTACATGTATAGTATGATGAATTATTTTGGGTTCATGTTAATATAAGAATAAATGCAATAATTGTGGTATCACATTCACATCACAATCACACTTAATACTTATTCAGACGATGTAGCCATATGACAACGGTTTCAACTGTATTTGTGCACCGTACAAATTTATGAGTGTTTGAAAATTCATCAAATGGGATTATTGTTTAGTGGTTTTGATTGAATTCTTAAACCGATTTCTATTGGTTACAAAATTTAAATCGATCTTGTGTTAGTTTGGTTTTGGTCCTTAGAATCAGTAGAGAATATAATTCAAAAGAATGGGTTAGTTGACATTGTTTGAAACAGATCATGCTATGAATGATTGGATTCTATTAATTGATTGATTTCTGAGCGAAACGAATATGAATGTATCTCAAGCTAACAACTTATAACACACTGATTTAATATTTGATTAATGAGTTTTATATTCGAATAAAGTATATGTATTAGTGATTATTGATTCTAACGACGATTATAAAAATAAAGAAGACAGGTTGGTGGTTGGTATAAATGTGCGTTGCCAGGTTTTAACACGGTTTTGGTTTGGTTTTAAGACACCAACTAACCGGAAAGAACATGAACTTGTGTTCTTATGTCTTCTATTCTAATAATTAAAAAATAAAAATTGAAATGATTAGTACTAAGAGAATATAAAATTTCCACAATGCCCAAAACAACATTAATTATTAGCTAAATTCTTATTCTTATTCAAAATACACTGCGTTTTGGTTTCTTGACTGAAATTAAAATTTAGATGTGTCCATACGTTGTAATCTCATTGCAAATTTGCATGAATGTCAGCTTAATTAGTTAAGCTCTGCCGTTGATGCATAATGTTATATTAATATATATGACTATATACAATTACCATATTGCAGTAGATTAGGTTTTCCGTTAAATTCAGTTTCTTTTCAAAATGAAAATATGTGCAGTGGAGTAGGTAATGTATCTCATTCAACTTATTAATTAAAATTTTCTTTGAGTTTTATTTCATTTCTTTCTTTTTTATACCGTTCAGTTCATCATCTATTTTAAAAAAATTGAAAATCTAGTTATTCTAAAATTTTAAAAATGTGATTTGATTTCTTGTTCAATTAAACTAATTCGGAATTAGCATATGATAACATCTTCATAACCAAATAACAAACTTTTGGTTGGTCGAAATTATAATCAATAAAAATCTAACGATGATGTACATTTTTATAATTTAAAGCCAACAGATCAGCATCCTTTACTATGAGTCATCCATCTATCATTAAACAGAAACATTCAACATTATATATAAACTCAACATCTCACATTTGATCCATGCAACTCTCCAAAGCTTCCATTAAACTGACCCACACAGAAAGATAAAGAGAAGAAGAAAGAACTTTTTTTCTTGGGCATTTCCCAAGTTTTCTTTTTTCTTCTTCTAAGTTTTTTTCGTGGGTATTTCCCAAAAAAGAAAAGTACTTTTTTTGTTTTGTTTTATTTCATCAACTTTGAATTTATAAAAAAATGGGAAACTGTTTAAATGGAGGAAACAACGTTGAAAGAGTTGTTAAAGAAGAAGAAGTAATGCAGAAAGATTACAACAGAAAGGATCGTAAAGTAAAGATTGTTTTGAGAAGAGATGAGTTAGAGAAACTCATTCTCTTCCAGTTAAACGCCGGCGGCGACGTTGACTGCAAAGGAGAAACAACTTTAGCTTCTTTCGGAGATTTTCTCAGGGAGTTAGAGGCAGAGAGATCTGCTGGAGAAGCAGCTGCAAAGGCTGCAGAAGAAGAGGAAGAGTCTCGCCGGAGATGTCGAAAGTGGAGACCTTCGTTGGATAGAATCATTGAGTGGCCTGAAGAAATAGTTTCGTAAATCACTTTTTAAATCCTTTTTTTTCATTTCTTATTTTTAGGGATCATAAAGGTTTTCATTTTCTTTTCTTTTTTCTTATTAAAATGGGATTTTTTGTGGGGGAGTTTGCTTTTGCCTGAATTTTTTCCCTTTTTTCAATAGGGATATTTTTTTCATCTGAGAAATATTTTTTTTCTCAGAGTGTTTGAGTTCGGGCAAAGGCTTATTTACCCCAGAGAAAATCCAAAGAAAACACGAATATGTATTTTATTTTCGTTTCTTTTGTAAGGTTTCAATGTGTCAACATAAATAAATAAATAGTTTAGTATAAATAAGTTGTGTTGCTTTTAAAATTAGATTTGATCATATAGTCACAATCTATTTTCATTCAACTTACCCTTGACCAATGTGGTTTAGATTAATTTAGGTTTTTAATAATAAGTGATTTCAGTTTCGACAAAAATAGAAATACACAGATATATATGTTGAAAATTCAATGTGGTTTGTGCATCAATTAGTGTATTAAATTGATTTGCAAAAAGAGGGAGGTGCTTTAGGGATCCATCCATACCAAAAAAAGGTTTTGTGTAGTTCATTGTTAATTCAATTCTCTACTTTGTTTCTGATTTTCCTTTTCTTTTAAATATTTTTTTTGGCTTGGAATATACTTTTTTTTTGGGTTAAAAGCTTGGAATATACTAAAGTAAAAAAAAACAAATTGATACATAAAAAAATATCCCAAAACTTTGTTACTTCTACTAATATGTTACAAAATATATACACATGCATGTATTATATAGATACTACCCTAAAACTACAAAATTTCAATAAATAAACCCGAAATTAACTTGAATTTATTATTCCAGCTGGGATAACCAGCAGCCATTTCCTTGTCGCTTATTATTACAAGGAACCACCACCACAGCGACTTGAAGCTGATGAACCGGGACGTGTGCGATCTGGTCCACCACATGCTCAAAATCCAAAACTCTGTCGTTTTCACATTTCGACAACAGCCTTTGAGCTTCTTGCTTCGTCATCTTGATCTTAACCCGCACAACCTTTTCTTTCCCTTCAGCCATATTCAAACCCTCTTTCTCTTCCAGAGACTTCTCCTTTAGTTCAAGTTCTTGATCAACATCGAACCTCACCGCCTTCTTCGGCTCGATGATCTTGTTGTTCTCTAACTGAAACCTCACAACTTTACGTGGCTTAACCAGAGGCTTTGTCTTCTGTTCATTTTCTTGGTCTTCAGCTTCGAACCTCAGCGATTGGTCAATCCTCTTGGCTCTCTGCAAGCACCGAGACTTCTTGGTCGAGTCTACTGATGATACCTGTGATTCATTGAGAGGCAACGTTATGTCTAAGTCGTATCTGTATAAGGTTTTTGCTTCTAGAATGTTCTCACACCTTTCTTGAAGTCTGTTGAAGCATTTAGCTACTGAATCCATCATTTTATTTTTTCTTCTTCGTTTCTATTGACAAATAGAGAGAGACAGAAAGTTTTTGTGGTATCTTGAAAGTTTTTTTTGTTTTTCAGTATACTGAATTAATGAGGGACAGGACATATCATATATAGGTGACCAACTTTACCATATTTCAAACGCGTAGTGAAGTGTGCTTTGGGGTAAGAGGATTACGTCACTTTGCCGTGGAATACTGGGAATTTAATAATTCATATTTTGGTTTGATTTACTATGAAAAAGTGTGAGAAGAATCTTTCACTTTGAATTCTTATAGTTCTTAATCAATACAATTTAATTAACAAGTTGATATAGTTCAAAGTCAGTGTGACAAGGTTGGGCTTAATCGAAAAGAATGATTAATTTTTTAGAGATTCAGGGTACGATCATTAGTTATTAATAACGATGATCATATGAGAATGTGCGTATATATTTGTGTCTGCTCATATGTGTTTAAAAGAGTAATGGTCTAATGAATTTAAGGTAAACGAACTAATTAAAAGTGATGATATCTTTCATTGATCAGTCAAAAAGCTTTACAATGACTAGATTTTTGATTTTTCTAACATATGCGTCTGAAAATGACATTTAGTAAATTTGTCACATTTATCCAAATTTCAATCCTTATCAATCAGAAAAATCAACTGCTGAACGTTTTAATATTATTATTTTTTAAATGTTTTTCCACAAACAAAAATGGTGCCGTGTCACCAGTGGCATTCAATATGAAATGGTCAATCATTCCATTTTGAATTAGTCTAACTAATAAAATAAAAAATTAGTATAGTACGATCTACCCCTAGTATTGTTGTACTTTAATAATACCCACACACAGCTAACTAAACCAAATCAAATACGAAAACCAGTGTAATTCTTTATATAATTTATGGCGTAAACCCATGTTCGTCTAAAACCACCGGTTTGCACAATATGCTCAATTTGGTCAATGGAGAATTTGAAACTAGGGAAATTTACACTATTCTTTACAACACTGTTAATTTATTTTTAGTAAGCAAATCAGTAGAAATGAACATGATGATCTTGGTTATTACGTACTCAAATATCCGACTCTAAAATCGGTAGATAAACTGGATTAATTAAGACACTCATACATTCCAATAAAACTATGTATTATATATCTTCCCTTACCGGAAAGTTCAAATCCACCATTATTTTGATTATATGTAGATTAGATACCAAGTTTGTGAAATTTATCCATACTCGTCACTCTTTTTTTCCTTGGGAAATCATTAACTATGATAAAAATAATAAAAAAAGATAACAAATAACTCACATTTATACTTTGGTTTGTAGGGCACGATATCAAGAGAATATGGAAAGCATATAAATCCATGCGATTATACACCAATGCATGCAATATATGCAAAACGTCTATGGAATCATTTTTGGAAAGTAATTTATTTTCCTCATATATACTCATCGTCTTCTTCTTCGTTAGAGTTCCAAGTTGAGGTGTTTATACAATGGAAAATCCAAATCCACCCGTCAGAGTATTTTCTCTATATTCACTCTTGAGGTTTAATTTTAAATTTCATTTCTTTAAAAAGAGTTCTCTATCGTGTTTGTATATATGATAATTGCAGACTTGTGTTCTGAGAGTTGGAATCAAGTGTTGCAAAGGTTGCCAGACAAATGCAAAGAGAAAGTTGTTAAATGTCACTGGTAATAAGACCATTAGTGAACGTTGTTAAATCTATATATACATATCGTTGTTAAAATATACTCATTTTTACTCAGCTAATTATTATTATTTTCATATTGGAAAGTACAGGAGTGAATGCAGTTGAAGAACAAGGTCTCTTAACAGTCTCAGGCAACGTCAACCCAACAATGCTGCTTCGTAAGCTTACCAAATGGGGCAAAAAGGCAGAGATTGTTACTGTTGTTGTTGGAGACAGCTTAACCTCGGAACAAAACCAAATCAAAACAATGGAAAAGAACAAGCCAACAAAAGTCATGTTGTCTTCTAATGTGTTTTGGGAATAGAAGCAGAGAAGCAAAGGTTGAGCCTTTGGCGACACCAAACATGAACTATCGAGGACTAGTTGCTGAAAACATGAACAGTGCCATGCCTTTTATCAACGCTGGTGCACCTCCAATGTTGTATCCTCCTCCTCAAGCAGTGCCTGGCTTCGCGACACCTGTACCATACCCTCCTCCCATTTTTGGAGCTAGCCAACCACCATCACAAGCATACAATGGTGGTATGTTCCGGTCAGCTCCACCACAGTCTCCTCCATATTTCCAGACGCAATTTCCACAGATGGTCAACTCTAGGATGAACTACGCGCACCATTGACACATTTCCCTCAGATGATATGTTTAATGTTATGCTTCTTCTCTTGGCTATAATGACTCAAATGCAAAGTAATAAGATGATAAATTCTTTTCAACGTGTAATGGGTGGTCCAAAGAAATGCAAATGAAGTATTTCAACAACAAAGTAGACTTATAATACATATGGATATTAACATGCTAAAGTAGACTATGAATTCACTATAATAAACATACATCTCAATTTCGTTTGTGCTTGCGAGAATGAGGCAAAAAATTGAAAAGTATAATAAACAGACATGACATAACGTTACGAAATCGAGCTGAATATGAATTTTTATTGATTATCAATGTGTGTATAGATTAGTACATTTTTATTATAAATTTTTTTATAGAACCAAATATATTAGTGTAGAGTGTAGACAAAGACAAGAGAGACAAACAACGAAGTGGTTAATTACTTAATTAAGAAAACGCGTTTAGATAAACTACCCAAGAATTTTGTTGTGCTTGACCAAGTCTTGATTCTACCCTTTTTTCCATCAGACATTAATACGTTTTCCTTAAATAAACCAAACCGAATTACACATAAATTTAAAATGGTTCATACTTCTATAAAACCGATAAACCAAGGAAATCATAATAAACCAAACCGTGAACCGGGTTTATTTTTCTTAAAAACATTGGAAGCTTCGAACAGGTCCATATGCTTATATGGGCCTAGCCACCACAAATGGCCCATTTGGAGAAACTTGAAAACAAAGACGAAGGTACGAAAAGTAAAAACAGAGAAATTTTCAAGTCGCCGTCAACATTCTCCTTTGTACGGACGAGAGAGCGAAAGATCGAAAGAAAAAAAAAGATGAACGTAGTTCACGGATTGAAGAGGATTCCTCGCATCAAATTTCCTCAGCGACATGTGAATCCTTCAGGTTCGCTTATCGTAAAATTCTATGCAGATTCTTTGTCGTTCTTCGTGTTACAATTCATGATTTTTCTTGCTCGATTTGAAAGTCTAGTGTACGGTTTCATTGTCACGTATCAGATACAAGATTGTATCCGTTTGGCTTGAACAATTTTGTTTTCCTATCTGTTTCGTTCCTAGAAAATACCCAAAGGAATCATTGATTTGCATTTTAGATACCTTAATTCTAGGATATACAGATTTGTTTAGCTATTGAAACGAATCCTAATATACAATACGCCATTTACTTGATTCTTCGGAGCTTTTCTGCTAATAAACAATCAATTTATTTGCGTTTTTGTTATTTTTATAACAACTTGGAAGAACCATATATTGAATCATTAAGATGCGATGTACTTAGCTGGTGTTAAGAGTTTTTAAAACTTTGCAGCTTCAGAGGGAAAGAGTCAGGTGGCAAATGAAGCAGATACATTTCTCTTCTCCAATTTGAACGCCCCTAAGACTATAGGCGGGAAGGCTTCATTGCAGCCTAAGCGTACTCCAGTTTCAAACGAAGAAATGGAAGCCATTTTGGTAAGTTACTTCATCCATATGTAAACACATATCTGTGGTTATCTTACTGTTTAATTGTGTTACATTTCTAACTTTCTTCTTCTTTTCTGCAAATTTTCACAGTTGGGAGGCTGCATCTGATCATTCAACATTATCTGTTAACAAGAAATGGTGGACCTCTTCTCTTCTTTACCATTTACAAAATATACTCAAGAGTCAAGAAACTGATATGTTTGATGTTTACAACAACAACCCATGCCACAATAAAACTACTTTGTTGCACTCTTAATAGTGTTTAACTTCTATACTGATTCACCGTTGATTGATTGCATTCTAATAATCCCTATTAATTCTTTTATGGTTGAAATTCATTCATCGTTTATTCTCTCTTTTATATCACATGATGAAAGCTCTTATTGAACCAGTCAGAAATCTCGTAGCCTAAATGCAAAGGTACGTTACATATACATTCACAGGAACTTACATACAGAGAAGAGAAGATCACTTATGGTGCTGCCTCCTCTTTTTGCATCTGTTCAATAAGAGGCTCAAGAACACATGACTTTGGATTCTTACCCGGTGGACCTTTTTCTCTTCGTTCTAGGTCTTCAAGCCTGAAAGTAATGAGGCGGTCCCAGTTTCCTCCTTCGAACAGTACACCAGCTTTACCATCTGTGATTCTCTGCACTATCCCACAGTACATGTGATACGGACTGTTCTTGTTCTTGACTAAAGCGATCATCCCCGGCATGAGAAGTGGTAGTTCAGGCGCTTTCGGCTTCTTATCCATAGCAAGCACGGATACATCAGTTCCTCGTTTTGCAGGTGGTGGTGGAGGTGGTGGCAGGTTTTTCTCAATGAACGTTTTCAATCCCTTTTCGCCACCGGGGAATCCTCCTGTGAGTCCCATCATCTCTTTGTCAAAACCATCTTCAGGTACTTTAAACGACACGTTATTGTCATCGCTCTCTTTCTCTGTCTGGTTCTCAGCCTTTGATGTCTCTTGCTCGTCTTCAATGCTCCTCTTGAGCTCCTTCTCGATACCTTTCTCTCCGTTGCATAATCCTCTTCCTCCCATCACTTCCCATAGATTGAATTTAGCCATGACCTTTACTTGATGAACTTTTGGAGGCGGGAAAACCGCCCAGTTTACTGTTGAAAATAAATGGGTTTGGCCTAGAAATTTCGATCCACGAATCGGAATTCTCATGGTCGGTATAGTGATTGAAGAAGTCGCCATAATTTCTTTAGTTGCAGAATAGTTTAGAGGTGACTTATAAGGGAGATAGTAAGAAGAAGAAGAAGCGTGTGATTCGCTTGTTATAATGACCACATATCATGATTTCAGTTAGATTGACTTCTATCTTTTCCACTCATTGGACCTGAATCGGTTAATGCGTAACCGGAATAGTGATTTAGGAAGACGAGTAGTAAACATTTGGGCTTTGGCATGAGTTTAAACTTTCCTAGTTCAATTATATTATGGGCCTTGATTAAGCATATTAGTAATGTGATATAGTTTGTTTATTAAGAAAGTTGTAGCTATTAAGGAAGAAGATAAAGCATTTGGTCAACGAGATTAATAATTGGGATCACATACTCCCAAATCATCATTACACACCCACTTTTTGTCTTAGGTTGTCCTTTTAGGCTGGCAACTTCTAAAAAAAAAAAATGTAAAAACTTGTGCATTATTTTGGTTACTCTATCTAGTCGTATCATATGCAGTAATTTAAATTTGTAAAAAAGCATAAGGTAGGATGATTAGGATCAAGATCTTGCAACAAAATTCTTTTGTAATTAATTATCGAATTTATCGGAAGACTAATAAACAACAAACCAGGATTATCTGCAAGAATAACCCATGTGGATAAAGCTGGCGGACGTAACATGGGGGTAAAAGCGTATTTTCAACTAAAATTTAAGTGTTTGATTCCTATTCTCAACTTCTAGCTGAAGCAGCGCACCAAACCAATTGGGTCAAAACTCAAAACACTTTCCCTTAAAAACAGAAATCACAGTTTTGAGTTTCTTCGTTTATTTTCTTTAAAATTGATTCATCTTCAACCTCTATTTCAATCAGGTACTACAAGTTTATCGATCTTCTGTTTCGCTGATTTTCCAAATTCTTCGACTGTTCTCGTCACTCTAATCCGACTTCCGAGATTCTGATTGTGCTCAAGGTTTTTTTATTTATTTTGTATTTGGTTAGGGTTTCCAGAAAATTCGAATCTGTAGTTTTTATTTGAGCTAAAACACTCCACAAAGGAGAAGAAATAAAATTCGTTTTCATACTCTTCCCTTTTTTTTTGAAGTGAACTCATTGTTTTTTTCGTTTGCAGCTGATATATGAACTTATAGATTTCTCATAAGGAGTAGCAAAATTTTCTGTGAAGTGGGATTGTTAAATTCGGTGGTGGTTTATAGAATAAAGGTATGTTTGATCGTCAGTGAAGAATAATAATTTCTAGTTGATATGTTTATCTTTCTTGTGATGAGAATTCTGGATTAGATCTATGTTAAGAAAAAGCACAAGTCATGGATTTAGACAATGCTAAGATTGCTTCATATCAGAATCTAGACTAGATCATGTTCAGATGAGAAGTTTATTATAATTAAATGATTCTCTCTAGTTTTTTTGTAAATATGATTAAAAACTGTGGTGTCTGTGGACTTCTTTTGGGGAATCAAGTTATGTAGTTGTTAAAATTGCAGATAATCACAGTAGTACGAATGTGCATTCCCTAAGTACTGTAACTCTGTAAGCTGAGATAGTAACCATCAGTTTCATTTGAATGAAGGATCTCTTGCTACGCTTTATTCATTTTCTGGTGGAATTGTTTCAAAAAAGCCAAAATTTTGATTCATGGATGATGGTACTCCTAGGAAGTTAAACATATTACCTGATCACTTTAGTGCTCCTAGTACCACTACGGAAGATTCTCTAGCCGACATTCCATCATCTTCGCAACCAAAGGACGATATTTCTCTGAGGTAACTTTTTAGCAAATAAGTATGCTAGGAAGGGAATCTGTAAGCTGAGATTGATTATATTTTGGGTGCTTTTGATTAGAATAGGTCTCAAAACCAGTCAAGGACTCGTAGAAAACTGAAAAGAGCAGCACTTATGTTGAATTTGTTCACTCTTCGCCGTCTGCCTTGGGTTTCAGATGGTCAAGAAAAGGTTCCATTCTCATACCTTTCTTCTTTGTTTTTGATTCACTGCATCTAATTAGTTTGAGAGTTTTCTCCTGATCACTATTTCATTGGCAGGTAGAGCTATCAGCAGTAGAGTTAGAATCACTTAGATCAGAACTTTCTGATTTGGAAGAAAGAGAAGCTTACCTCAAAGCCCAGTAAGTCGTATGCTCACATTGTTCCCATACTCAGATCAAAACCTGCAGATCGAAAATTCTTCTTACTCTACCCTTGCATAGGTTGGAACATGTGGATGAAGTCTTGCGCTCTGCCAGGTTATCTGGTTATTTGTTTATTCGAAGTGTAGGGTCTTACTCCGAATGACTTATCATTATTGATCCACAAGACTATATAGTTAAGTGTATATTATATTTACAAATTTGCTCCCTTTTTTCGTTTAACATCAGCGTTGGGCAGCTCTCCCGGGTGAACCACCTCCAATAGACGATGCAGAAGTAGATGACTGGCTTCCGCGCTTTGTTGTCCTTCAAGGCGCTTGTCTTTTCTTCTTTTTATTATCAACAGGTGAGTTAAGTTTCAAATTATACCATCTCGTTTCAAATTTATATTCTTCTTGTAATGTCTCTTGAAACTCTCTATTGCAGATTTGAGCCCTCAAGATTCGACGATGCTAGCGGATATTGTTGAAGTTGATTCTTTACCAAGCTACACGAGAGAATCTGATGAAGTCCATCATTGCTTTTACATATTAACTAGTCAAGGTTTAAGATTTGAGTGCTCAAGCACTTCTAAAACACAGGTAAACCAAATGGATATACATCTTAACACACATAATCGTTGTTGAGAGATCCTGCAACATTTGAACATGATGATTTCAGGTGGATTCGTGGTTGTCGGTATTACGCCTTGATTGCAAGTCTGAACCAGAAGAAAGGTTTGCCAACGGATCAAGCGAAGCACCGCAATAAAAGTGAAGATTTGTTCACTGCTCTCTGTATAGTTTTTCATTTCTATGTATATAAAATGACTCGTTTAGATGTCCTAGAATTAACGTAATTGAAAGGTTCATTTATTGAACTGGTAATTACAATTACAACATCATATGTTACTGCTTGTTATGAGTTAGTTAGAAATTTGAAAACATTTTCCTCTTTGCGAAACAAAAAAAATCTCAAAACAATTTCAAATGCATAAAGTTTTAGCTAGAGACATTGGAATAAATTCGTTTCTTGAATAGGCAATGAATCTTGTTGGAAAAAAAAAGAAAAGATTACAGAAGGCAATAAATCTTATGCCTTTGAGTTCTGCTTCGATCCGACCCGACCTAGTTGGATCGAACCATGCTGATATAAAATCATCCAACAGGTTCTATGTTTTTCACATTACTATTCTGAGTCCTCTCTTAACGTATTACAGAGATGAGCTCCCAAATATGCAGATCAGCTTCTAGAGCAGCCAGGTCTCTTCTTTCTTCAACTAAGAACACTCGTTTCTTCTCCGGTACGTAACTTTTATCTCTGCTTCTCTTTTTTGTTTTTGGTCCTGAAAATGAGATCAAATTCATAGGAGAATATATGTAGATAGATAGATGCCTTCAAATATTTTCTGAATCGAATTAGTAATCTGTTGAATCGTTCTCAATCTAAAAAACTTGGTCGAAGCTTTTATGATCCTCTATTCCATCGTTTATTATTCATTAGCCTACATGTGTATAGTGCATCCCATTATCTCGAGCAAAATATATGATCTGTTTTCTGAATATGGCTCTTATGTGGCTAGTCCTGTAGAGTTATATATATTCATGTGAGAATATCCTTCCTGCTAACACATTTTATGTGACATTTCTTGGATAAAAAAATCAGAATTTAGGTTCTCATGTTCCGGTTCTTGTCTCATGATTGATTTGTCTACATTATATTTAATATAAAGAGGTTGTCTTTTTCTTATTCCTATATGGATAAAACATAATTCATTGACATGTTGTGGATAAATTGATTTTTGTTTTTGTTTTCAGAAGGCCGAGCCATTGGTGCAGCAACAGTGGTGTATGCGTCTGGAAAAATCCCTCAGTATGCAACCAACTTTAGAAAATCGGATTCTGGCTTTGCCTCTAAGAACTGGATTACCGGACTTCTTGCTCTTCCTGCTGCAGGTTTTACATACATAATGTTTGCTGTGACATCACTGTTTTATGAAAATATATTCTATAGGACCTTCACTCAAATCTTCACTTTGGTAACACGGTTAATGTTCACTTGCAATTTCAACATTTTGACCCCAAAATGATGCCTAATCTTACATGCAAGACTTATAGCTTAATTCATTTAAATTTGCTTTCTTCATCGTTTCTGTTATAGCCTTCATGCTCCAAGATCAGGAAGTACTTGCTGCTGAGGTAATAGACCACCAAATCAAACACATTGATATATCTTTCTGCTTTCTCTTATTCATTGCATTGGATTTCTCTGTTTTAATCAGATGGAACGCACTTTCATCGCTATCAAGCCTGATGGAGTGCAACGAGGACTGGTAATAATAGATAAACCGAGTTTGTTTCTTGTTATTCTCTTTTGATATTCAGGTGTTACATCTTTAGAAGAATGCTTAATGTTCTTTAATCTCACGGCTCTCACCAGATATCAGAAATCATTTCGCGGTTTGAACGCAAAGGATTCAAGCTTGTTGGTATCAAATTCATGGTTCCTTCAAAGGGTTTCACGCAGAAGCATTACCATGATCTAAAGGAAAGACCTTTCTTCAACGGCTTGTGTAACTTCCTTAGCTCAGGCCCTGTTGTTGCCATGGTAAAGAACTTTTGAAAACCCCATAAACCAACTTGGTGGTTTAAGTCTCATATCTAAAAAACATTGAAACTTGGTTTAGGTATGGGAAGGTGAAGGAGTGATTAGATACGGACGTAAACTGATTGGAGCAACAGATCCTCAGAAATCTGAACCTGGAACAATCCGAGGCGATCTCGCAGTTGTTGTTGGAAGGTTACATTCTAGTTTCTTCATTGTATATGTTCTGTTTCTAAGAGATTATAGATTTTGTTTGTTTGTGTTTAATGGGACATTGCAGGAACATTATCCATGGAAGTGACGGACCAGAGACAGCTAAAGACGAGATCAGCTTGTGGTTTAAGCCTGAAGAACTCGTTTCTTACACCAACAATGCTGAGCAGTGGATCTACGGCCAGAACTGAATTAATCCCTCTTTCTTCCTTTTTCAGCCGTTAGATCAAACAGCACAAAAAAAAAAACTGTTTTTTTTTATACCAAAACAATAAAAACGATAATTAACCGGGAAAATAACTAATTTTTAATGGTTTGTTAATTAATTTTATTATTATATTTGTTATTATTTTAATTTAATAATAGCGAACCCAATAATATTTTGCCACGTCAGACGGTGAGACGGACTTGAAATCCGATTAGTAAGCCGGTGGAATCCGCCGACTCCATAGAGAAACTCGTATAAAAATCTCTCACAAAACTCATTTTTGCTAACGAGTTGACTCATCGTCTCTTCTGAAAGACTTGTTAGCTTCGATCTCTCTCCGTCATCTTCTTCGTTTCTCTCATACCTTTCTCGCGCAGGTTCTACTGTATTAATCGGTATAGCTTCATCTTTTTAGAGTTTTCATCGATTCTTCACGAGACCCGATATTTTAGGTTTTGATTCGAGTCTTGCTCCATTGAATTATGTAAATTAGGGTTACTTGCTTCTTTATGGATTCAGTTGATATAGTCTTACTGTGATTTACGACTCTTTAGCCCTGTTCTTTACGGATTGATTTTGATTTCATGTGTTTCGGTAAATTAATATGCTTTGATTGTGCAGATGGAGACTGAAGCACCATTTGTACCTGAGATCATTGCCCTTACTGAGAAGAAAGTCGCCATGGCTTTAGGTATTTTCTTATGTTTATCATACATCTCCGTAGCTTTTATGTTTTCACTTGTTTCATTGCTCATTGACAATATCTACATTTCCTTGTCTTAGATGATATCATCAAGTTGTCAAAGAGAAAGACTAATGTGAATAAGGGCAAGAAACCAAGGAGAGAAAAGGTAAAAAACCTTCACAAAGCTCTCTTGACGTTAATGTCATTTTAACTGGTCGGTGCCATATAATTTCATTTTTCTGTGCAGAACAAAAACCAAAAGTTTAATGGTGCAGCTGCGAGAGATAATACCACTAAATTACGTCATCATATGAACTCGCTTTCTGCTGTTAGACAGGTTAGCTTTGCAGTGTTAGCTGTTTTCTTGCCTTCTTTTTCTATCATTTGGATCTGGTTTAGCCTTTGTTTGGATTTGTCTTCTAACTTATCTCATAATTTCAGGGTATTGTTGCTAAGAGAAGGTCTAATGTCCAAGGAAATCAGTTTCCTGTAACAACAAACATTGTTCGTAAAGCTGCTACTGCTCCTCCCCTCAGTGTCCGTGGTAGAGCTCTTAATGGTGGAAGGATGACTAGTGCCAATCAGTCAAGGTCTAGAATGCTGGATAATTCTCTGACCTTTTTGTTAATCTGGCGTCCTTTTCGATTATTTCTGATTCAAGAAATTTCTATTCTAAGCTCCTTATCACAAGGCGTTTCTTTGGAAAGTATCTAGTTTGGTTTTCATGACCGGATAAAGCTCCCTTCCTACTCTCTGGATGGTCAATAGATATCACTGCATAATGTTGGATTGGAGATTTGAGTGGCTAGGGTATATGTCTCAAGACTGGGTTGGTTTTTGATATGACCACAGTGGTTAGGGTGTGGCTAGGTTGAGCATAAACTTTCCTGTTGCTTGAAGTTGTGTGTTATTGTCAGATTAACAAGTTGAGCAATCGGATACTGTACTTGGCCTTTGATATGACCTCAGTGGATTCATGAAACTCATTTGCATTCATATCAGCCTCCTAGGTGTTATGTTTCATCGTCTTGCTACATGCTGGATATTATAGCTTAGCTCACTGAGGTTTGTAACACTGTATTTGTAGAAGCCTGTTACTGGAAACATTAAGAAGAGTCAGACTTCCGTGTCGTCATCAATATACATCTCATTGTTACTTGGTTGCACCTTGGATCATCTCTCGAGTTTTTTTCTCTTAGTCTGTGATAAGTTGCTTTGTCGGGAAAAAGGCTATCTCTTAGTGGGTTGACCTGAAAATCTTTCAAGAGCTGCACTTTTCTGTGTAGTTAGTGCGAGATTGGAGTTGTTGTGTCAGTGTCGGGGCGCATCTAGGACATGAAAGTGAAGTGTTGCATTCCTTATCATAAAATGGATATTTACCATCCTTTTTGTTACTTTGAATTCGTCTTAGATCCTTCTATTGTATGAAGAGGTTCAGGTTTTGTTGTTAAGCACTCGGTATCAGATCATTTCATCTGTTGGTGCCAGTTACTGGTTGTACTTCAAGTTACTGATGTTCTTAAAGGTTGTCTCTGTACCTATTTTCGGTTCCTCAGCAATTCCTTTTTGTTTTTTTGTGTGTGCAGGCGTATTGCTCCACCAGTTCAGAATAGATCTCTACATGCTGGAGCCAACACAAAGGTAACTTACTGATAGTCATCTGTTAAATTGCATTGAACTAGCTTCTTAGTGTAGCTCTCTCGGAGTATTATTCTTGTTTTGATATGTTTATGGGGACCCGAAGATGTGCCTTTTAACTTTCTTCTGCATCCATAGCTACATCTGGCTGTTGATGGTATAGAGTATATAAAAGCTATGTATCCAAGACCTTTTAAACTGAATGTTTAAGGTTTGATTAATTAACAATCTTTATCCGCAGAGTCATGAGGTAGATGAGAAAGTAGAAAACAGAGGAGGGAAGAGGAAGACACTGGACTCTCGCTTTGCAAGCATGATAAAGCAGAGAGAGACGATTAACAACTATGGTGGCGTTACAGTGCAAGTTCCAAGGTTGCCACCATGGGCTAGAGCTAGAAGATTTCCCCACTGAGAAACCACAGCTTTTATGGGTGTTCCAGTTTAGATTTTGGATATTGGGTTAGGTTCTTGTTAGGCCACTAAGCAATGCAATTCTTTTGTGAATCTATGACACTATTACTATCTTGAAAATGCATCCAATAAAGAAACAAAAAGTTGCAATTTTTCACTAGTCGCGTTTGTATTTCTGTCAGTCGCATGTTACTTACAATTTGGGTCTACTAATTTTGTAATATCTCACTTCTCAAATCGGGGGTGTAGCTCATATGGTAGAGCGCTCGCTTCGCATGCGAGAGGCACGGGGTTCGATTCCCCGCACCTCCACTTTACAATTTTGTTTTTCTGCATTTTCCGTTCTTCGTATCTGTGGGCAACTTTTCTGTCTTTCCTTTGGCAATTAGTACTAATCCCACTTTTCTTTGTTTCGAAGATGTTAATTACATTAGTAAAACAATTTACTTATTCCTTTTATCAAAAAAACAATAATTAATGATTTAAGTCAATATCGCGCTATTCCAAAAACTGAACCAAACAAAATATTTACGTTTTATCGTGTTTATTACAAGATTAAGTATTAAGTATTTAAATTATGGTCCCGGGGCCTAGAGTACCATCGAGAAGCTGCTAAAGACTTACCTAAATGTATCAGATCTTAATTCTTCTCTTCTGACTCTTTTGTGTTTAGTTTGGCCTAATCGACTACAGATTTAACTCGTTAATCCATTTTCCTATTCGTATATACATCATTTTCACAAACATTTCGTTTTCATATTGTACACGTATACATTTTTTTTTCTTCTTCTTCTTCTTAATTTCTACACGTAACACTTGTTCACTCATATTACCGACATATATGCATTATCTTGATTATGGGGACTGCTTCAAAAGCAAGAAATTGTTGATTTTTCTTAGGAATCCACGTTATTCATCCATGTTTGACTTTAAACAAACAAATTTACACAAGTAATTTGACGTTAAATTGTTGCATAGAGAGAATTCAGTGGACTATTCTTTGTTTTATGTTTTTTGATAAAGCATTCAATGGATTAACATTGAAGCATATCCACAGTTAGTCAGGTATTGAGTTATTGACTTTTAGCCTTATTAATCTAATTTTGTTTTTTTATAGTTTGATTGACAAGCGGAGCTGCGGAAGGAACCACACAAATCAAGACTTTTCTAAAAGGGTTATCGTTGGTTGCTTGATTTATAAAAAATAATTCAAATCAAGACTTACACCTGTGACTGTATGCTGATTTCTTAGAATATTCACGAGAAATGTAAGAAAACTATAAACTGAAAAGAGACAAAAATGTGACAAACAAAAGTAGAAAATAGTGATCATACTTATCGTGGCTGACTCAAGTCACGGAAAATCCTTGGAGAAGTTGATGTCAACGGTGACAACAATTTTATGATATGATAAAATATTTCCCTTAAATAATTTAAAATCTGATTTAGATTTACTTATCATCCAATGTGCTCAATTCTTCCAAAAATGCATCCACTAGTACGTTGCCATATCTTGTCAAATTGTAGATATTGACTTTCATTTGGAAGGAAATCGTATGTTTTGAAAAGCATAATGTACCTAAAATTGAAAAATTGTATTTTTGTGGCCTATTAAGTTTACTTTTGTCTTTTATGTTTATGTATCTTTCTGAATTCCGCCTAAAAAGTAATGGCAACATAATGTTGGAGTATATACCTAAAGTACACACAATCCTAAAATGGTAGCATACTTTAAATATTCTCAAATCTCGTGACCCTGAATTTTATGGGGAAGCAAATCTATGTTCTACCTAAACTCGTAACTAATCCTTCATTGTAACTAATAAATTACTACCCAAAAAATAAAAAATTCAACTTATAATAAATACACTTCCAATAACAAAAACATTAAAGGGTAGTTACGATAATTCACAAAATTCCGGTATATTTGCACCCACACCAAATTCTGCCACGTAGCATACTTTCTCTTCTCCTTTTAGAAGAAACGTAGAATCAGAGTAAAATACAGAGTCAAAATTCCCATCAACGCTCTTATTATATAAAACCCTTTTCGCTCGATCCCTTAAACAAAAACGCTTTACGAATTTTAAAATCTCTAACTTCTTCAAATATTATTTTCTCCGGTAACCATGACGAAGAATATCCTGGTCACCGGTGGAGCTGGCTACATCGGAAGTCATACTGTGCTTCAACTGCTTAACGGTGGTTACTCCGCCGTAGTTGTTGATAATCTCGACAATTCATCCTCTGTTTCTCTCCAGCGCGTGAAGAAACTCGCCGGCGATAACGGAAACCGTCTCTCCTTCCACCAGGTTCCGTTTTTTTTTCCTCTCTATGTGGAATTGAATTTTCTCGGCGAGTTTTTGCTGGAATAGGTTTAGGAAACGTGTGCTTGAAGAATTTTGTATCATCGTTTTCATTTTGTTTTGGATTCACCGGTTTTGATTCCAGGGTTCTGGTTAATTCTCTGTATACCACCATGTGGCTAATTGTTGTGTGTGTACATAAATCTCGGATTAAAATATTCAGAATAAAGCTTCAATGCCATGTGAATGATTAATATAATATTATCTTGAGAGAGCTATATTTATATATTGACAAAATTGATCTGTCTGTAATTGGGGTGTTCCTCAGGAAGGCGAATCATAGTCTGCCATTGCTGAAGTCAGAATCTCTTGAGTCAATTTAGTGTTAGTGTCTTAAAAAAATCAAATTTATTTAATTTTCTTTTGGTACCTGCAGGTGGATCTCCGAGACAGGCCTGCGCTTGAGAAGATTTTCTCAGAAACTAAGTAAAAAATTATCTTTTTTTTTGTTTACGTCTCTATGGCTAAAAAAATGATTACAGACTGTTTATATAATTGGGGGTGGAATTATTATTATAGGTTTGATGCAGTGATACATTTTGCTGGACTTAAAGCAGTAGGTGAGAGTGTGGAGAAGCCTTTGCTGTATTATAATAATAATCTTGTTGGTACTATTACACTTTTGGAGGTTATGGCTCAATACGGCTGCAAAAATGTAATTAATTCTTCTCTCATTTTGCCTATTGCCACCACATGCATTCCATTTTTGAGTTTTGTCTTCTTTGATCTCATAATTGTCTTTTACTGCTCTGTTTTCCAGCTTGTGTTCTCATCATCAGCTACTGTCTATGGCTGGCCAAAAGAGGTTCCTTGCACAGAAGAGTCTCCAATTTCTGCAACAAACCCATATGGCCGTACAAAGGTATTAGTTTTAGCCTCCAAGACCCACCTTGAGATAGTGATGATGATAATAAGGAGGAAATGAATCTGACTGAGACTCTTTGCTTGTGCTATATATTAAGCTTTTTATCGAAGAAATTTGCCGGGATGTACATCGTTCTGACCCTGAATGGAAGATCATATTGCTTAGATACTTCAACCCTGTTGGTGCACATCCTAGTGGTTACATTGGTGAAGATCCTCTTGGAGTTCCCAACAATCTCATGCCTTATGTTCAACAAGTTGCAGTTGGCCGGAGACCTCACCTCACTGTCTTTGGCACAGACTATAAGACAAAGGACGGTACAGGGGTATGTATGTCTAATGATGTCTCTCATAGACCATAAACCATAAACCATTTGACAAATTTACATCACAACCTCATATTGTGTTGGAATATGGAGTGTGAGAGAAAAACAATGAATTGTGATATTATCTTAACATATTTTGTATCTTTGTTGTTTTCCTTTCAGGTTAGAGATTACATTCATGTCATTGATTTAGCAGATGGACATATAGCCGCTCTGCGCAAGCTTGATGACCTCAAAATCAGTAAGGATTTCCTTCAAAACTATTATCTGTTTCTCCTCTCATTATGATTTGCTATTGGATTTAAGCTAAATTATTGGAAATGGTCAGGTTGTGAGGTATACAATCTTGGAACGGGTAATGGAACATCAGTCTTAGAAATGGTCGCAGCCTTTGAAAAGGCATCTGGAAAGGTAAACATTGATTGGTTTGTTTAGCTAGTAGCACAATGCTCTAACCAAATGAGCTGATATTGGCCTTTAGTAGTTGTTTTTCGATCATTGGTTATAACATTTTTGACTGTCACCGATTAGAAAATCCCGTTGGTGATGGCCGGACGACGTCCTGGAGATGCTGAAATTGTTTACGCCTCAACAGAAAAAGCAGAACGCGAACTAAATTGGAAGTAAGCTCATTTATTTTGTCATCATAGTAGAAGATTTATATAACTTTGGAACAACAATGACAATGAATGAGAAACATGAAAATATATTACAACTGATTAATTTGTATTAAATCAAGTTTTTGTTTGGTATGGTATAAATGCAGAGCTAAGAATGGGATAGAGGAGATGTGTAGGGATCTATGGAATTGGGCAAGCACTAACCCTTACGGCTACGATTCCTCCTCCAATGGCTCCTCTTCATAACTCTCCTTTATTATTTTTATTTTGCCTTTTTCCTTGATTACTCTTATAAAAACACATACAAAAGAGAGGCTGATAAGTACCCAAATTTTATCATAGAAAACTCTTGATATTTAATTTAAATACATTTCAACCGTTGAATATTTTCTCTCGTCATTTATGTACCCTTTTTTGTGTTGATCATTACTTCATTTTCGTTCCCTGTAAGTTGTCTGGTGAACGAGAACAAAGGAAATGATGAACTAGCAAATTTACTCCAAAATCAATGTGCTTTTATCACTTGTAAAGTATAAGTACAGAATCTGAAAGATTCTCATTTAATAGTGTAGGTACAAAATCTACTGTATTTGTATTTGCAGTTTTCTAACTTTAAGGATTCAGAAAAGAACCCAAGAGATTACAATTTTTGTATCAACAACGAACGGCTACGATCGAACCATCACTCGTGGAAATCGCGATCCTGCAACTGGATTTTGCTGCAATTCGGTGAGTAAACAAACCGAGAACCCGAACCCGACCCGCCATCTCCAGCTTCGACTCTATTTCCACTGTGGACCCGGATCCAGATCGCTGAATCTCAGCTGCGGAAATTTGAGAACTAGAGGCCGCGAGAGGAAACGACTGTACAGAGAAATTGGCAGCCATACGCTTCGTTCGACCCGATTCGATCTCACCAGCGGGTATAAAAGTGAAACCGATCCGGTTTCCATAGTAGAAGAGCTGGATTTTGTTGTTGTAGTGAGAGAAAGCGGCGCGGTTTGGGTTTCTAATGGCGGAGAATTGAGAAAACGTGAAGCTAACGGAGCTATTCGCGACTGAGAATGACGGGACCTTGACGTTGGTGACGGAGATCTCGGGATCTCTCGGTCTGAATACGGTTAAATAAACGGTAACGGCGGCGATTATTAGGAAGACGATGAACACGGTAGCGACGGCACATGAAGCAAGGTTTGAAGAAGACTTCGCCATCTAAAAAAAGAGATGTTTGGTAGCGATGTTTTCACTCTTCTCCGGTGAGGATAAGAGTTTTTAACATTTTAAAAAGGGAAAAAAAATCAATGCGGCGGGTAAAAGTAAAAGGATACTATTTGTTTGGTCACAGGGATAACGTTACACCGGAATCGAATAGAGAAGTGTGGATTGGGTTTCTGCCGAGAGAAGTTTGGGCCTGTTTTAAACAGTTTTAGTAGATACAGTAGAAGTTCATAATCTCTTGACCCGATCCGGTACGGGAACCGGGTTTTTTAATCGGATCCGATAAAGAGCAAATATTGCAGTTTACTGTGAAGCTTTTCCAGCAAACAGAAGAACCCCTGATTCCGATAAACCCACAAATTCCTCTTTTCTTATCCATAAAGAGGGAAATTTTTCAAAATTTGCAATGCGATTCAATCTTTCAAGAGTTCATTGGTGAAGCTTTTTAATCTGTACATGGTTATCGTTGAAAAATGGCTTCTGTAGACACTGTCTTCTCCCTCGGCACTCGTATCCCCAGAAATATCCAAAAAAATCCCAAGAAATCAATCTGGAAACACGCAAATGCATCGAGTTTCGCTACGAAAACTCAATGGAGAGCTCCAATTCTGCATCGGTCGTTTACAGTTCTATGCGAATTGAAATCTGGAACATCTCAATCCGGGGAAACGAAAAATCCAGCTGCTGATGATTTCATAACTAGGGTTCTGAAAGAGAATCCTAGCCAGGTGGAGCCTCGTTACCGTGTTGGGGATAAGCTCTATAATCTAAAGGAGAGAGAGGATTTAAACAAAGGCGCCAATGCGACGGGCGCGTTTGAATTTATCAAAAGGAAGTTTGATTCTAAGACGAAGATGGAGACAGAGAAAAGCGAAATTGGAAATGAGTCTGTTTATTTGAATGATATTCTGAGGGAATACAAAGGAAAGCTTTATGTTCCTGAGCAAGTTTTTGGGCCAGAGTTATCTGAAGAAGAGGATTTTGAGAAAACTGTTAAAGATTTACCAAAGTTGAGCTTGGAAGATTTTAGAAAAGCTATGAAGAATGATAAAGTTAAGCTGCTTACATCGAAGGAAGCTTCTGGTGTTACTTACACCAGCGGTTATAGAGATTTTATCGTTGATCTTAAGGAGATTCCTGGAGTCAAGAGCTTACAGAGAACTAGATGGTGAATTATTAGGATAAGACGAAGAAAATCAGTTTTTTTTTTTTTTTTTATGTTTTCTGAATATTTGCTTTTATTTCTTATTGATTTGCTTCTTGATAGGTCAATGAAGCTTGAAGTTGGAGAAGCTCAAGCTCTTCTGAAAGAATACACCGGACCGCAGTACGAAATAGAAAGGCACATGACGGTGATCACTCTTTTGTTCATTTGGATCTTATTTACTAGATTATGATCTAATGTCCTTTGATATTTTGTACTGTGTTGGTTAGGGATTTTTCAGAATCTATTCACTAGGTTGACAAACAGATTTATTGTGTTAGGTTATTGACTTGGTTTTTTCTGCTATTAAATGTTTATTTGCAGTCTTGGGTTGGAAAAGTGACGGACTTCCCAAACCCAGTCGCGTCTTCTATTTCAAGTAGAGTGATGGTTGAGCTTGGAATGGTGACAGCAGTTATTGCTGCAGCGGCAGTTGTTGTTGGAGGATTCTTAGCCTCGGCTGTTTTTGCAGTCACTAGTTTCGCATTTGTCACTACAGTTTATGTTGTTTGGCCTATAGCAAAGCCATTCCTCAAACTATTTTTTGGCATCTTGCTTGGGGTCCTTGAAAAATCATGGGATTACCTTGTTGATGTTCTCGGCGATGGGGGGATCTTCTCAAAGATTTCTGATTTCTACACATTTGGTGGTGTATCATCAAGCCTTGAGATGCTTAAACCAATCCTACTTGTTGTTATGACTATGGTTCTTCTTGTTCGTTTCACACTGTCACGGAGACCAAAGAACTTTAGGAAATGGGTATAATACTTGTAATCTTATAATCCATGTTTTCACTTGTTTTCAGTGATATTGCTGTTGCTCTCAATTACTTTAAAACGTTTTTTGCAGGATTTATGGCAAGGGATTGCTTTTTCTCAGTCTAAAGCTGAAGCTCGTGTTGATGTAAGTTTCTAACCATTACTCCTATATGCACGATTTTTTCAATTCTAATACCTTTTTGGTTGAGTTTTTGATGACATCGGATGATTATGTTACAGGGTTCAACTGGCGTTAAGTTTGGTGATGTCGCAGGGATTGATGAAGCAGTTGACGAACTTCAAGAGGTATCTCTTTTCCTTTTCATATATTAGATTTATTAGCCTCTAAAACCCTTACCATCAAGGCTTTACCTCTACACTATCATGTAGAAAGTTGCATGACATTATTTTCTTTGAAATCTTTAAAGCTTGAGAGAAATTGGGAACTGAAGCTTACTAAGTTATTTTTGTTATCATGATTATCGCATTGTTTTGATAGCTCGTAAAGTACTTGAAGAACCCTGACCTATTTGATAAAATGGGAATTAAACCTCCTCATGGCGTTCTTCTCGAGGGTCCCCCAGGTTGTGGCAAGGTATGTGTAACCATCTATGTTAATGCCAGTCTAAAAGATTTTTATGTTGCAAGTAGTGTATAGTATTTTATTGGAGCATGATACTGTAGAATAGTAAGAAATACTATAGAAATATTTGATAATCAAACTTGCAGCGGTAACTGTTGAGATCAATGTCTGCTGAGGTTGATGGTTGGATTGCAGAGTACGCTGTGTGTTTGAAAATTTCACAATCTAGCATCACTGCTGCTCTAAATAATTTTTTGAATGTTTAGATGTTTTTCAAGTTATTATTGATTCCATATACTCGTTTGAGATCTTATAAAATGTCAAGGATGTAGCATAGCTTAACCTAACCTGATTTGCTTTCGTAGACACTCGTTGCGAAAGCCATTGCTGGGGAAGCTGGTGTCCCGTTCTACCAAATGGCAGGATCTGAATTCGTCGAAGTTCTTGTTGGGGTTGGTTCAGCGCGTATCAGAGATTTGTTTAAAAGAGCTAAGGTGATTGGACATATCTGTATTTATGCATTTATGTGCAGAGATGTTCAATAGTATTTGATGATATCCATGTCCTTGTGCAGGTAAACAAGCCATCCGTTATTTTCATTGATGAAATTGATGCCTTAGCAACTCGGTATACACAATATTTTTCCCTTGTATCTAAATTTTGATATAGTTACTGCCTTTTCTTGCGTGATTTATCAACTTGAGACGAAGTTCAACTGATATCTCTTTGATATTTTGGTATTTGTTAGACGTCAAGGGATCTTCAAGGAAAACTCAGACCAGTTGTACAATGCGGCCACCCAAGAAAGAGAAACCACATTGAACCAGTTACTCATCGAGCTTGATGGTTTTGACACTGGCAAAGGTGTGATTTTCTTGGCTGCAACCAATCGCAGAGATTTGTTAGACCCTGCTCTTCTACGTCCAGGTCGATTTGATCGAAAGGTTTGTTGATTAAGAAAATCTAGGCACAAATTCTTCTGTACCTCAGATTTTTATGCTGAGGTCTTACTGGTTAGAATTGACTGCCAAAACAATCGCAAGCCTTTTATTTTGATCTTGCATTAGTTTAGTAGACGTTTCTGAAAAGCTAACTAATAAATAATCTTCTCATCAGATTAGAATCCGTCCCCCTAATGCGAAAGGGAGATTGGATATTTTGAAGATTCACTCCAGCAAAGTCAAGATGTCGGATTCTGTTGACTTGTCATCGTATGCAAGTAACTTACCAGGTATAAAAATCTACAATTGATGTTGCAGAGATATATTTTTTTTTACTCATGGTTTGCCTTTTACCACAGAGAACTTCTGTGTTTGAATGTATTGGTCTGTATAAAACTTTAATTCGAGTATTGGTTTATTATTAAATACAGGATGGTCCGGAGCAAAACTGGCACAGTTGATTCAAGAAGCTGCTCTTGTAGCAGTCAGGAAAAAGCATAGCTCGATTCTTCAATCAGACATGGACGATGCTGTTGACCGACTTACTGTTGGTCCAACACGTATTGGTTTAGAATTGGGACACCAAGGTCAGTGTCGTAGAGCCACAACTGAAGTCGGAGTTGCAATCACTTCACATCTTTTACTGCGGTACGAGAATGCAAAGATTGAGCGGTGTGATCGCATTTCTATCATCCCTCGTGGTCAGACACTGTCTCAAGTTGTGTTTCATCGTCTTGATGATGAATCCTACATGTTTGGTCGTCGTCCACAACTGCTTCATCGTCTTCAGGTGCATTCAGTTTTTTCAGTTCGATTTTTCTTTTTTGGTTTTCTGATTCGTGTTGGTGTTCGGTTATACTTAAAAAAAAACTGATGTCGCAGGTCTTGCTTGGAGGAAGAGCTGCAGAAGAAGTGATCTACGGCTCAGATACTTCAAAGGCATCAGTCGATTATCTCTCAAACGCCTCATGGCTAGCTCGTAAAATTTTAACCATGTGAGCCCAATTTTTTACACATTTTCACATTGCTTTTTAAAGTAAAAGCTTCTTGTTGCTCAAAAGACATATATTTGGGTTTCAGATGGAACCTGGAGAACCCAATGGTGATACATGGCGAACCACCACCATGGAGAAAGAGGGTTCAGTTCGTGGGACCACGCTTAGACTTTGAAGGATCTCTCTACGATGATTATGACCTCGTCGAACCGCCGATTAACTTCAACATGGATGATGAAGTTGCACAGAGAAGTGAAGAACTCGTTAGCCAGATGTATAACAAAACCGTTGCTCTCCTCACCCAAAACCGAACCGCTCTCCTCAAAACCGTTAAGGTAATTATTTTCGGACATATAACCGCAGTTGCTGCTTTCAATTGTTTGTTCATATATATATATATATATATATATCGTGTGTGTAGGTTCTGCTGAATGAGAAAGAGATAAGTGGAGAAGCAATAGATTTCATACTTGACCAATACCCTCCCGAGACTCCATTAAATTCACTCTTACAAGAGCAGAATCCAGGAAATCTTCCTTTTGTCCCAGAACATCTCCGGCAAGATTCCGGCGACTTTGTCCTCGTTAACCACTCTAGCGACGTCAATGCTCCGGCATAATTTCGGCCACCTGTCTTCGAGCAACATCAAAATTACCAAGCTTAGGTTTATTCTTTGATCGGCAATGTAACTTTGACTCTCTGAAGTTTCGGACTGTTTTATTCAATAGAAGAAGAAAAAAAAAGAAAGAAACAGTGGTCAAAGACTTTTCTGAATTTGCTAACAATAGATTGGATGGATCTTAAATGTCAAAACCAACATTGTTTGCATGTAACAATCAAGATTATGAAGAAAGAAAAATAAATTAAAGTCCGAAGAAATCGGTCTTTTGGACGGGCAAAAGTGAGGTTCTTGTTTCAAACCACACAACAAAGCAAGCAACGAGTCATGAAACTCTCTCTCTCTCTCCTTTTCTTCTTCCTCCTCTGTCTTTTTTTGCTCTTGTTCCTCGTGCCCTCTTCTCCGTTTCTCCAGATACAAGTCATCACACGACCAACGCTTTCTCCTCTGTCTCTCCATCTGTGTATGTACACACGAGTATAGATCTTTGCTTTGCTTTGCTTTGCTTTGCTTTGCATGTGGAGATGGCGAGGCGCGGAAGTTGTTCGACGATATGTCTGAATGAGAAATTTCGTAAGCAAAACAAGAATTTTAGGTTTCGGATTGTCAGAATCTCTGATAAGGCTGATACTAATTCAAGAGAGCGTTCTATCTCTCTCGTTCTTTTGCTCTGGTGTTTCCTCTTCCTCCTCTACTCCAAGCTCGGCCATAGCCAAAACTATGGAGGTAAATCTTTGTTTCCTCCACATTAATTCCAAATGTGTTGTTGGTTGCCCAAAATGTAGAAAGCTTAAAGGAGAGAGACGCCATAATAATTTTCAGATGTTAATTTAGGAAAGTTTGATCTTTGAATTTGAGCCTTGTTATTTAAAAAATTGGTATTGATCTCTTTGCAATTCCAATGTCTGAAGAAGCCCATTTCTTTTGTAGATAGAATTGGGAATTACACTGATGGATCAGTCTCAAAGATCCTAAATGCCACGAGTTCTGGAGATTATGTCTTCCCTCAGGCCACTGGGAAAGAAGACAACTATTGTCTCCTCAGAAACGGCCAGTTACAAGATGTGTATGAGCATGTTCTTGGAAACAACGCTTTGTTGATCTGCAAAGTTGTGCTGCCAGAAAGAAGAATAGGCAAGACCTTGGAAGCTCGTGATCCCAGATATGTCAATCTTGAAGATAAAACTCTCAAAGTAAATGGCTCGGCCGTGCCATCACAGCTTGTGAATAATGTCACCCATTATAGGTTAGAACCTGATGGAACTGGGTATAACTATGCTTCTGCTATGAAGGGTGCAAAAGTAGTGGACCACAACAAGGAAGCAAAAGGAGCTAGCAATGTACTTGGCAAAGATCATGATAAGTATCTTAGAAACCCGTGTTCTATGTCGAATAAGTATGTCGTGATTGAACTAGCGGAGGAGACGCTGGTTGACACGGTGAGGATTGCTAATTTTGAGCACTACTCTTCGAATGTCAAAGAGTTTAGCTTGTCAGGGAGTCTGAGTTATCCAACCGAGATGTGGACCCCTGCTGGGAGTTTCGTGGCTGCAAACGTTAAGCAGATTCAGACATTTCGGCTCCCGGAACCTAAATGGTTGAGATATCTTAAACTGAACTTAACTAGTCACTACGGGTCTGAGTTTTACTGTACTTTGAGTGTTGTGGAGGTCTTTGGTATTGATGCTCTTGAGCAAATGCTTGAAGATCTATTTGTTCCTACAGAGACACTTCCCAGTAAACCAGCTATGCTAGAAGTAAAGACGGCCGATGAAAAACATGATGGGGAAGTGAAAAGCAATAAGACAGATCAGATTGGCAAGGAAACTGAAGCTGAGAAGAAGAAAGATGATGTTGTGAAGACGATTAACATCATGGGAGACAAGAAATATGAAGTTAGGGAGAAGCATAATGTTTTGAAAGTGATGATGCAGAAAGTGAAATTGATTGAGATGAATTTATCGGTTCTTGAGGACTCTCTAAAGGAAATGAAGGAGAAGCAACCAGAAGTTAGCTTGGAGATGAAGAGAACCCTTATGCTTGTGGAGAAAAGCAAAGCTGATATCAGAGAGATCACAGAATGGAAAGGGAAATTGGTAAATTCAATTCTGTTTCTTCTTTAGTAGTCTTCTGATTTAAATCTTTGTCAGTTGAAACAAACTAGTAATGAATTTGGTATTCTTTGAGCAGGAAAAGGAACTTAGAGACCTAGAGCTATGGAAAACACTTGTAGCTTCCCGTGTTGAATCGTTGGCCAGAGGAAACAACGCATTGAGGTCAGTACTCTTTTGTATTCTCCTAAATAGAGAAACAGAAGATTCGAAATCTCTACAAGCAGAGATCTGTCGCCTGACTTGAAACATAATCTTAGTTGACCAGATTTTTCTTCTTTATTCTTGAAATCAGATTGGATGTAGAGAAGATTGTGAAAGAGCATGCAAATCTAGAGATGAAAGAGGTCGGAGTTCTGTTGATAAGTCTATTTTTCGTGGTTTTAGCAACGATTCGGTTAGTCTCAACGCGACTCTGGGCATTTCTGGGGTTGTCTTTTACGGATAAAGCGGGATCGCTGTGGCCGGATAGTGGTTGGGTCATGATACTGCTAAGCAGCAGCATCATGATTTTTATTACTTTGCTCTCTTAGTTAGTGCATATAGGAGTTAGGCTTAGGGTTTTTATTTTATTTTTAAACAGTACCTTGCTATTTAAGTTTTGTTACCCTAGGATTAGGATTAGAAATAGAAAGGAATGTCTCATTCAGTGACAACCTGATTTTATTTTATTAACTGAGGACTTTAGAATTCAGAGCTTAACCGTGTGTGATGTTTCAAACCGACTAGACTATTTTATTTTATATTTGAAATCAAATATGTAATCTGTAATCTCGATTTATGAAAGTTAATTATAACATATATAAATTGATAACCCAAAAACTGCAATTTCCAAGAACCGGCACGACGATTTTTGTAGGGTTAATTAATTGAAGGAACCATTTGAAAATGATCGCCTTCATCCTCATTTTCACATAGCCGCAATCGCAATCTTCGAGATTTCCAAAGCTTATCGTCATTAGCGGCTTTCCACATCGAGTAACTAGTCATTGACAGCTGGCAGAGGCTTGAGTAATCCAAGTTACTCAAGGTAATCAAATCACTCATTATCCACTTTGTGTTGTTACGTTGCTCCTATAATATAAAAGTGGTTTTAGGATATTTTTTGGCTGATGGTTGTGTTTGGTCATTGTAATATAATAATCTACAAGGAATTTACAGAGAAACACGTTAATGTAAACCCGGTAAATGGGTGGAAGGCACACTATGCAGCTACTAAAGCAGTCATGGATGTGAAATATGAATTTTTCAACATCATTGTTTCGAGGTCACTTGACAGAATGGCTAGTTTGTGGCTCAACGCTGACCAGGTCCAGTGCATTGACGGTGAACATTTCTCCGGGTACGACGCAGTGATGCGAAGATGGGAGTTTTGTTTCGACAACTGGCCGATAGGGTATGAGTTAGAGGATCTCGATGTTCAGTTCCGTATTCAGACCACCCTTGCTTGTGTTACCACGCACGCTATCGATCATGTGATTGGCGGGCTATTCCGCCTTAGTAATGTCTTTCAACTTCATAATGGCCGCTGGCTCTTGGTGCATCATCACGGCTCCTACGTCCCCCCCCCCTCCACCAACGCTGCTGAGAATCATTAACATGCACCTTGTGTTTTTTTTTCTAGTAATTTTCAAGGGATGGTTTTGGTACGGAAGATTTTGTACTAGGATGGGTACTTCTGTTTCCAGTTTGCTTTCGTTTTTAGTTTATCGGTTTGATAAAAGCTTAACTAAACCATCAAAGGATCATGTGTAGCTTGGTTTGGTTTAATCCAGTTGTTTTCGGTTTCTTTTGGTTATTGGTTTTGTAAAAACTAAAACCTTACAAAATCCATTTGAAATTTTTTTGATTAGGTTTTAGAATTTTCTTTTGTTTTTGGTGATTTTTCGAAAATATTCATTATATTTTGTCTGCATAACATATACATTACAAATACAACTAGCATGAATTAGCTAATGAACACAAAAATAAATTAGGTGTACCTTCATCTCCTTAAACATAATCGAGTAAAAATTGTGCTTATCATGTTCTGGAATTCACACATGTTTACTATAATTGTGATATCTACTTAGACCATCAGTGTTTTGTAAGACAATACCTACCTAAAAGCACGATTAGTTTCCAAAGTGGACACAATACGACACAAGTTACAAAACCAAGGAAAGAATTATAACAGCCTCAGCTACACACTCTTCTTTGTTATAGGCGTTTGCATAGAACCGAGATCCTTTAAAATAGGTTTTAAAGTCCCGTCCTTAAATTCTTTGAAACTCGCCATGTTTACGTTATAACTCTATATGAGTCATATATAATATATAAAGCCTTAAACCCTATATAAGAACCAAACAAGTTGTAACTGCACCAGATTCAGGACGATGGTATTCCAAGATTTGGAACCTTCGAATCTAACGGACTGAAAAGAGTACTAAAAGATCCTACGGCCAGGGGAAATCTCAGAGAGTAAGTCAAAGAAAGTCAACATCATTTGGGAGAAACGTGAGGAACAAAGATCCCCACTTATCCCGGAAACTTTGTATTGTAGCCGGTCCAATAATCAATAGAATTATGAATTATTAAGTTACTAAATATAATAATAAGAATATCAACGACCAATAACATTTCCATGTATAAATTTATAAATCCGGCTGCTTAAATTAATTAAAAATATGTGTGGTCCCTTGCTATTCAATTTACAATACATTTTTGCAAGTTTATTATTCAATTTATATTTTGGTTATAAAAATATTTTGTTTGTTTTTAAAGTTCGTTTTATTTAGATGATTCTTTAATATATTAGCTTATTAAAAATATGAATAAGTGTCCCTCTCAAGTTCGGATTATTTTTAACACTCAAAATAATATATTCCCGTGGAAAATGCCGTCACGTGGAATCCAAACAAAATATGCTTCTTTTACTTCAAGCATTTTCCAGGTTACACATTTATATTTAAGATTTTTTAAAACGGTAGACGGTAACAAAAAAGATGAGTCTTCTCTAAATTTATATATTTGTATTTTGTCTAAACACAAATCTTCAGACATAAATATCTGCTGATGTATCTAAATTTAGAGTTTTTTTTTAATATGTCTATAAAAATTCAAAAGCGGTAATGATGTCCTCTAGTTTCAGATTCAAATTTCAGTATTTATCCATTGTAAATGTTACCTTTTCTGAAATTATTGTTATTCTATGAATTTATTCTCTGATTAACTGTTTCTTTTAAATGAATTGACAAGAAAAACCTCAAATTGGTAAATGAAAATTGACCTTTTATCTAGGGTTGAAATTTTATTATATTTTGGAAAACAAGTCTATTAAACAAAGTGACTATTATCTTATATAATTTCATGTAATATGTTATGCAACTGGTCTAAATTGCAAATTTAGTGTAGTTTGTATAATAAATCCACTAGTTAATATAAATATAGGGCATCAAACATCCAAATAGTTGGTCTCCACATGGGTGCGCAAACGCTATCTTTGTCCAGCCAATCATAGTACCTTTTTGCTTTTTTTTTTCTCTTTTATTCCTTTTATTTTGATTTATTCATTATAATTGTTAATTACTACTGTATATATAATTTTTTAAAAATCTTCATTCAAACTAGTTTCCATTACCGTTAACGTGTGCAGAAAAACCAATGCAGTTAACGTAATATTGTATCTAAGCATTACATTTTACTATATAAACCTAGCTATCTTTCTTTTTTTTCGTTTGAGAAACAAAAATCTAGCTATCGTTAGAGTGTTGTTGTTCACACGTATACAAACTTAATACATTATTCCATTTATATCTTATTCCGGTTATATATGACGCATCTTAGAACTCTCGTTTAAATATTTCTAAACAGTATACGGCAAGATAACTTGTTCAACTACAATACCGATAACACAGTTAAGTAACATTTTAATTATTTAACAATGCCAAATGTGACCCTTGACTCTTAAGAGGGGGCTAAGGGACACTTTGATTAAAAGTATTTTTAAGTTAAAACACACACACACGAGCATATACATAATTTAAAAGTATAGTCCATTATGTAAAATTACAGGTGTCAAGCAATAAAGCTATTCATACAAAATTTTATTTCCAACCATTGTGGCGCAATAATGACCAGTGCAAAGACAATCATTCACACAAATCCTTACTTTGATTGGCAATTTCTCTCCTTTTTGTACCTTTTTATGATTTATAATAGAACTCTAATTTGATATTAAAAGCCAAATTATAGATGTTTAAACCGTAATTATCCTTCCCACTATCGTACTCTGTGGTTTTTATGTGTAGATGTACGTACGAAGCCTACTATAATTCCTTTTGCTTAGCCACTTGTAGTTGTAGGACATATATAATTCATTTATTAAATTTCTAACTATACAAATATTTTCAAGTTTTTTCGGTGGTATAAACAACAAATTGCGGTGTGGCTAAGTTCGACCAAAAACTGTGTTATCTACGTATACTTAGTCATATTAACGGATAAGGATTTCTTACAGTTGATAGTCTGTACTTATACTTATTCAAGCCTATTGAAATGTTCTAACATCTCTTGGATATTTGAGTAATGTAGTTTTTATAAAGTATGTGGTAATTCTCTACTTTTGAGCTAGCTTTTGGGTGTGAGTTAGACCCATTACTAATATGGTATCAGAACTAGGCTCAATTTTCGATGTGGAGCCATCCATAGATGTTCAGTCCCACAAACTTCACGCTTTAGATGTCTATCATAAGCGTGAGAGAGGTGTATTGGAATGTCCCACATCCAATACACCTCTTGGATGTGGTCCTTATAAAATATGTGGCAACCTTTCACTCTTGAGCTAGTTTTTGGATGTGAGTTAGATCAATTACTAATAAAGCTAATATTTAATTATATCAACCTAAATTTTACTGTTTACTGATCACTAATTAAACCTTGACTAAGAATATGCCATCAAAGAAGCATGAAAATACTTAAACTATTCCCTATTATTTTTATAGTGAATTCATTGACTTGTTATTCCAGAAATTAGCTTCTTGTTCATGAATCACCAGATCAAATTTTAATTACTTTGAAGACAAAAACAAAATCATTGTACTTTTCATTTTCCCCAAATGAGCAAAATCCAATCGAACAACAAAGAAGAAATTCTTAAAATCTCTTCAAAACACATAATCGAGTAAAATCGTCAAGGCTCGAACTTCGAAGAAGTGTTATGCCGTATACTATATTGTAACTATATCGACTGATTATGGGGTTAAATTATTGATCAAAGTATATATATATATATATATTATAAGATGAATAATGGAAATCACCTTATAAGTCTATAGTAGTGCTAAATTGACTGAAAATTCAGTAAATGAATTGAACTCATTTGAGACCAAACATGTGGGAAATAAATGATTCTAAATGGACCGTGTTTACTTATTTTGAGATTCGTTTGAACAAGCTTTGCGAATATACGGGGGACAAGATACCAAGTTATTATTAAAAAGTACTATTAAGATAGTCTAAAATGAGAAAAAAAGAGAAAATCCATCCGGAGATGGTGGTGGTGGGTTTGAAGGCATCTTTCTTATTTATATCCTTAAAGGGAACAGAAGTTGTCAAAATACGTCATAGGTGACGTTTTTCTGACATATTACTTATATATTAATCATAATAAAACAGAACTAAACAATATAGTAATTAATTTGTTTGGTAAAAAAAGGATGGACTATAGAGTATAGACTTTTCATCTTTCTATATTGTACATTATTTAAAATTCTTTGGCATTTCATTGCCAAATGACAAGAGCATATATTCGTTTTGTTGCAAAGTTAAAAATTTAAAATGTATCTGTCTTTTTAAGAGCACTTAGTTATTTTATACTAGAGATGGTGCATTATTAAATGAAATTAGTACATTATTATGAAGTTGGAGAAAATAAATCTTGCAAGTTGAAATTGTGTAAAAACATATGGCTTCTGACGCGTGTAGCCAGTGCTGGCTATCTGGTAAAACCTTGAAAAAAAACCAGAGATCCAACACTTGCCCACAATCACATGCTTATAATGGTCCCACCTTACTGGCAAAAACGTAATATATTCAAAGAACGAGGTCAATTCTGATTCTACTTTTCCAGCCCTAGCCACTCGTGTTGCCTGCATTGGAGCAGACGGTGAAAGTGACGGAATCTTAACGATGACGGATTGTTTACCACTCCTCCTCTCTAATCGACATTCGATGCTGTAACGGCACGGCACGGCCAAACACATTTATGAGTTTTACTTAGTAACTACTCCGTTTCAAATTAGTTGTCGTTTAAGATTATTTCACACATATTAAAAAAACATTTAATTTTTCAGTTTTATCTCTAGTTAATATTTATTTGATATTATTTCATTGGTCAAGACATTAAAACAAGAGGAACAAAGTTGAAAATCTTATCAAACATATGCATTAAAAACATAAATAAACAATTAATATGAAACGAGTTTTAAAATCTAAAATGATAACTAATATGAAACGGAAGGAGTAATATTTTTTCATCCACGAGCACATTATAACTACTTTAAATTAGTAGAGTGTAAAAGCTGTTATCGTTATTGTGAATGGTAAACTATATATTAAACTAGAAAAATTGCGATACCAAAGAGATTAAACAAAAGAATTACATGATGTTGATGCTCGAGCAAAGTTAGCACGACAAAAAAAAAAAAAAAAAGTTATTTATATCTATAATTGATAGATAAAATAATTAAATCAATTATTAAAAATAGTAATTAAATAAAATAATAACAAGAGAGACAGTGAAACGGAAATAAAAAGCAAGGAAGATGTGTGGTGTGGTGGCGTTAAACATAAGAAGAAGAGCGAGCGAGTGAGAGATTCTTCTTTTCTGTAACGGCGACTACAAATAGTCTCACCAAAGTTACAGTTACAGAGCTACGAGCTGGATTGGGTTTATTTGTTTGCGTTACGATTCAGATCTCGCCCGATCGTTACATGCATTAGAGAACACACACACACACAGAAACCTCGAGACGCAATCCAAAGCCCACCCTTCTTCAATTTTATTCTCTGTTATTAGGGCACCTTAATTGATCGGAGAGAGCAAGAGTTGTGTTTGTGTGTGTGATTCTCAGCAATCAGCTTTGGATTTGGATTTTTTACTTTGCGCTTGGTTTTTTAAAAAAGCTTGAGCTGCTCATGGCGAATCGTGGAGGTATGTTTGTGTATTCTGATACTTTTTTTTTTTCCGGCGACATTTCTGAGAATTTGTTCCGGTAATACCATTGACTAAACAGGTGAATATTTGTACGATGAGTTGTGGAAATTATGCGCGGGACCTTTGGTTGATGTTCCTCAACCTGAACAAAGAGTTTATTATTTTCCTCAAGGTCACATGGAACAAGTAAGCTTCCATTATCCTCTTTTGATTTCTTAGATGGGTGAAAATGTTTCTGAGAAAATTTATTTCTATTTTTGGTTCAGCTAGAAGCGTCAACGCAACAAGACTTAAATACAATGAAGCCGCTTTTTGATCTTTCTCCCAAGATTCTCTGTAATGTTATGAACGTGCGTCTTCAGGTATGTATCTAGATCCATGGACCAGGTTATAATACTCCTTAGATTTAGCTTTATATGGTAATTGTTTGGTTGGATTGCTATAATTTCTCAATTTAGCTACAAGGATTTAAATTCATCTGGTGGTTCTTCTTCTAGGAAATGACCATTAGTTACATAAATAGATAGATACTATAGAATCTTACAAGCTATAATGATTAGAGACCAAATATGAGTGGCTAGCTATGTTGTTTGACTTTGTCATATAATACAAAATAGTTTGATGGTTGATCCATCAGCTCCAACTTATCACTTGTGTTGTTGTCAGGCGGAGAAAGATACGGATGAAGTATATGCTCAGATTACTTTGATCCCTGTAGGAACTGTTGATGAACCTATGACTCCGGATCCTACTCCTCCCGACTCCCAAAGGCCAAAAGTTCACTTTTTCAGCAAGGTTTTAACAGCGTCTGATACAAGCACACATGGTGGCTTTTCTGTTCTAAGGAAACATGCCACGGAATGCCTTCCTCCGCTGGTAATAGGACGCCTTGAACATTTGTGCTTTGTTTCCTACCAAATGTCTTCACACTTTTTACTTGGATTTTAGCCTTTAATATGAATTTCATTTGTTGTTATCCTCTAGGATATGACACAGCCAACACCGACCCAGGAGTTAGTAGCCGAAGATGTTCACGGTTATCAGTGGAAATTCAAGCATATTTTTAGAGGTAAGGAATCCTTTTACTGTGAACTCAGATCAAATTTCATGTATCTATGAAAAAGTTAAAAAAATATAACTTCAAATTTCCTCTGGGTGATATCCATAAGATTTGCTGATCTTGTTTTACCTGAAATCTATTAAACAGGCCAACCACGGAGGCATCTATTGACGACAGGGTGGAGCACCTTTGTTACATCAAAGAGATTGGTTGCTGGGGACACTTTTGTATTCTTGAGGTATATACTTCACGTTGCTACCTTGTTTTGTTTCTTTTGATGGTCCATTGTTTAGATTTTGAACTTAAGCTTTCCAAACTATATTATATTGTCCAGAGGGGAGAACGGAGAGTTGCGGGTTGGAGTCAGACGTGCTAATCGTCAACAGAGCAGTATGCCTTCATCCGTCATATCAAGTCATAGCATGCATCTGGGAGTGCTTGCTACTGCATGCCATGCTACACAAACCCGAACTATGTTCACTGTATACTATAAACCAAGGTATACAATTATTACTCTATGGGAACATCTGGGATGAGTTTGTGTGATACTCTGCTTACTGATTTAGTATCGGTTTTGAGCAGGACAAGCCAATTCATCATTAGCTTGAACAAATATCTAGAAGCCATGAACAATAAGTTCTCTGTAGGGATGAGATTTAAGATGCGTTTTGAGGGAGAGGATTCCCCTGAAAGAAGGTAGTCTGAATTTTTTCCTTTGTTAGGTACCCTGCAAATTCTTTATCCCCAATGATGTTCTCTAACATATCTGTTTCTTTACAAAGATATTCTGGCACGGTTGTTGGCGTTAAAGACTGCTCCCCTCATTGGAAAGACTCAAAATGGCGATGCCTAGAAGTATAGTTCCTTAACTTTCTTACATGTTTTTAAAATGTTTCTGAGTTGTAAAAACTAAATCGTCTGCTACATTTTTGTAGGTTCATTGGGATGAGCCTGCATCGATTTCAAGACCCGATAAGGTTTCCCCATGGGAAATCGAGCCGTTTTTAGCTTCAGAAAATGTTCCCCAGTCAGTTATGCTAAAGAACAAAAGGCCCCGTCAAGTTAGTGAAGTATCTGCACTTGGTGAGGCACACTCTAATCCTCAGTTTTAGGCCGCTCAAGTTTTCTTGCTACATATCCCACTCATACATTATGTCTTTAGATGCAGGCATAACAGCTTCAAACCTTTGGAGTTCTGTATTGACGCAATCCCATGAGTTTGCACAATCGTGCATCACCTCACAGAGGAGCTCTCCTCAACAATGTTATCGTGATGCAACTGAGGATGCTAAGACTTCTGACAGGCGAATGAGCTCTTACTCTATGTCCAATGTGTCGAAAGACTCAACATTGAACGAGCAAATGGTTTCCTCAGTCGAGCAGAAGAAACCCGAGATAATGGGTATTTATAGATTATTTGGAATTGATCTGATGAGTTCCTCTCTAGCGGCTTCTGAGGAGAAAACTGTGCCCATGCGACCAATCAACATAACCAAACCGACTCTGGACAGCAACTCGGACCCAAAATCGGAGATTTCAAAACTATCAGAAGAGAAAAAGCAGGAACCTGCGCAGGCATCACCAAAAGAGGTCCAAAGCAAGCAAAGTGGTTCTACAAGAAGCCGTACCAAGGTATATAAATGAACACTTGTTAAGCACATATACGTCCCATTTTACATGACCTAGATATATAGATATGCATTTTGTAATCCGTGAGTTGTAGATCAGATACACATAGTGTTTACTGGAATTGAACATGATCCTGATTCCGTGATTGCTTAACAGGTGCAGATGCAAGGTGTACCCGTGGGCAGGGCTGTGGATTTAACTGCACTAAATGGGTACAGTGAGCTTATAGATGACCTTGAGAAGCTGTTTGATATAAAAGGGGAACTGAGGAGTCGCAATGAATGGGAAATAGTGTTCACAGACGATGAGGGAGATATGATGCTTGTCGGAGATGACCCATGGCCGTAAGTAGCATTCTTTATCTCTTATTCAGTAGAATCACTACAACAACAAAAACTCAATATATGTGGACTTAATTTTGTGGTTGCAGTGAGTTCTGCAACATGGTGAAGAGAATATTCATATGGTCAAAAGAGGAAGTGAAGAAAATGACGCCGGGGAACCAACTCCGAATGCTGTTAATGGGAGTTGAAACAACATTAACATCCAAAACAGATAACCACACCAACTAATTTACTTCTCATTCTCTACTATTCAATCTTTGCCTTCTTTATCTGCATTTGTCTTTTGGGAACTGTCTTGTTCTGTGTCTGTGTTTTGTCGCTGTGGGTAGAACAAAAAATGGCTTAAACAGGAAACCACGTCCCCTTAGGCTAAGAAAAATGGCTCGTTTTTTTTGGAGCCTCTTGCGGAGAAGGAGAGTTTATGGGGAGAGAGTTTTCTATTTTAAAGGTAGGCTTTTGGGAGTTTTTATTATTTTTCCTTTTCTTATTAGGAACTTATCACTTGTTTGTGTAAGAGAAACGAAGATGTAACGAACAGATAAAGAGAAAAATGAGATTTGTGAATAACTGGCAAGGACTTTTGGGAATTATATAAGATGGATTACCACGTGGCTATCGTGTAAGCCTTTTTTTTTTTTCTCTGTTTCTTAGTTTTTTCTCCTTCTTTTATTTATATGATTTTGTTATTTTTCATTTTTCATGTAAGTGTCAATGTATATATGTCTTCTTGATAAAAGAAAACTTCAAACATGATTTTTCTCCTTTTCTCCATCGGTATGGCACTGAGAAATCGCTTTTTCATATCTATAAGAACTTCTATATATTCGATCACGAACTATATAACCACTTTGTAAAATCATATTCCACAACTCAAATATTTGAATTTACTACATTAATCTTATAATTATACAAAATTATACATTAACCACCACGTTTGCATGTGGTTGTGGGTGGACCACTCAAGGTCATAATCAATATATGTAATATGAGGGTGTGTATACTCAAATACATATGTGATATGAGAGTGTATAACATTTGGCTCTTTATAGATATGTAGATGTATATGTACATATATTGAATGTTAAACAAACTATATTATGTACATCTTATGCGGATGTGGAGGTGCATAAATGAGTGTTAAAACATATAATCTTATACACACTGTAAACAACTAAATATTATGTTATGTACATATGATATCTGTTCTATGTATGTACATGCATTAATTAGTTAAGTATTTTATTTTACGCAACAACCTTGTCTATATGTACGTATAAATTGTATAAATTAATAGATGAAGTAAAAAAAAAGAAGATAACTTTCAGTTGAAGAAAATGTAGCAAATTCAACGATGAGAAAGAGAAAAATATTTATATAATCAGGCATTTTGTCCTTTGACAAGAGAAATATATATTTTTTTTGGTAAAAACAAAGAAAAATATCTTATCCGCAAAGACTTGTGCAAAAGTGCCTATAATCCCAAATTTTGTTTTGAGAAAAGTCTCATAGTCAATTTTTTTTCTTTTGTAGTTCATCATGTGGTCTTAAATGTGATTCTTACTCAACTGATGTTTTTACCCAAGAAAATACTAAACTATTGTAAACATTTATTTACATGAAAACCTTTAATAAATGATTTTTTGAATGTATTACCGTAAGAACAATTAACTAGATTGACAGCTAAATCTTATATACAGATTCATAGGCATGACTCCTTTCTATATTTTACCTTCTCATTGCTACCTCTGGACCCAATTCTGGAAAAATATGAGTTGATTTAAAAAAAAAATTGATTTCTTTGTTCTTCAGATATCCTTTGGATTATGCACACTATTTGGTTTAGTCCAATTACTCGTGTATAATGTGTATTACCGGTCTACCCAAAGGATTCTCACGGCAAGACGACTACTTATTAATTGTAAGTATGTCTATAAGTGTAGTCGCTCATTTGTTGTGATAAATTCCGACAAATTATCAACATCGTTGATATTTTATTTTTGAAAAATTAACAATTTATATAGTTCGTGACATAAATCATCTAATCTATGCTTTAAGAACATACATATTTAGTGCCACTTGTATTGGTATTTTTGGTTTAGTTAGTAATGATAATGATCTTTTATTTTAATTGTATCAATTCAAAACTATCAATTATTTTCTTTTTACTAAATTTTGTGTTTTTACCTTTGTTTTTACTTATATTTTGCTTAGATTTTGCTTTATGATTACTTTATTTTGATTACTTTAAAATATTTTTCCGAGCTTACATATGGAGAACAACCCAATTTAGATACAACATTAATAACCGAAGTTTAACTCTAGACTCTTAACAACTTGTTGCTTTATCACTCTGATCTTGGTTTCTTAACATTTTCTCGTTTTTTTTCTTTTGTTTTTCTTGCAATGATTATGGGAGATACGTGGCTCGGCTCGTGTTGTCGATCATAGGCGGCTGTTTCTAATGTTGATCATAGGCGGATATGAAACTCTTTAAATATAAAATTTGATTTTCTAATGTTGATTTGTTTTTCATGCAACATAATTAAATCTTGCATGGTTGCAATAGACATAGTAAATCCAAACATCATCTCATTAGTTTTTATAAAAGTGATGCAAACTGAATTTACCAATCACTCTTTACAAATGCTTTCTGCGCTTGTGATTATTATTAGAAACGATGCAACAGAAATAAACAAGATTTTTCCCCAACGAAACTAATTGAACGGAATACACAACATTTTGTGGACACGAATATCTTGAATCTACACGCGTGGTGGACCTGGTGGTACGTAATACTACTATATCGCTAGGTGTTTAGATAGTGAAGTGGTGACGTATTTATTCTTTCTACTCTTTCATCTTCTCTCTCACCGAGATTTGTGACGGAAGTGACTCTCACAACCCCTAATCCCCTATCTTCACCCACATGGTACTTTCTCCAATATGAAGAATTTCAATTTAACCTCTCCACTGAAAACTCAACAAAGAGAAAAGAAAACAAAAAAAAAAAGAAACTCACCAATAATCATCCTTTAAACGGAACACGTTATTGTATATTTCAATAATTTATATGTATGTATGTTTATATATACATACTAGAAAATATAATTAAAATTGATAATCATCAGTTTACTAATAAATAACGTTTTAATTTTTTTGAATATGTTAGATTTAATCTTTTTCTTTGTCAACAAGTTACAATTAATATCTATCAGCTTAAACATATATTTTTAAATGATTAGTTTTAGTAATATTCTAACTTAGGAACTATACATTAAATTTAAATTACAGAGATGAAATCATCCATTTTATAGATATGTTTCAAAATCCTCAAATCGAGGAAAAAAAATGTTCTACTCTACCAAAAAAAAAAAAAACTGCCTATAAAATATCAATATTCTAGTAGTGAAGAGTTTTGTTCTATGTACGAATCTTCTCCAAAAAAAAAAAGACAAAAATAAGAAAAAGAGTAACAAGATGGAGCTTCATAGAAAAAACTCGTTCGACGGCACAACCCTCCACACGTGTCATCGGTGCCGGCGCACCATTCCATACAGAATCTACGCCGTATTTCACACGTGTGGCATCATAGCTCTCATGTATCACCATGTACACTCACTTCTCACGGAAGACAAAACTTTAATAACATCTCTTCTTCTCCTCTCCGATATTGTTCTCTCCTTCATGTGGACCACCACAACGTGCCTCCGGTTAAACCCGGTTCACCGATTTGATTACCCTGAGAATTATGCAGCTCAATCAAAGGACTTTCCGAAGCTGGACGTGTTTATATGCACAGCTGATCCGTACAAGGAGCCTCCTATGATGGTAGTTAATACAGCCTCTATCTGTGATGGCGTATGATTATCCGTCGGATAAGATTTCGGTCTATGTATCGGACGATGGAGGATCTTCGTTGACTTTGTTCGCTTTGATGGAGGCTGCTAAGTTCTCTAAGCTTTGGTTGCCCTTTTGCAAGAAGAACAAAGTTCAAGATCGGTCCCCTGAAGTTTATTTCTCCTCAAATTCATATTCTCGGTGTGATGAAGCTAAAAATCTTCAGGTATGTATTATTTATCAACTAATCTCTAACTCGTAAGGCTTATGTTGTTGACCTACGCCTGCGCATTTGTCGAAATAAGACTAAAAAATGTTCTTTTTCTAAAACCATCACGACCTATCCAATTACTCTTAACAATTAACTCACATCTCCTTAAATTTATTTTTCATCGAATGTTAAGATTGTACAATAATTCATTTTAATTACTTTTAACCGTGGAATATATCATGCTTTTTAACAAAAGAAATAGGTAAAAAACAAAATTTCTGATTGGAATGGAAGGAGTAATTCATAGAAACAAATAAATTAAATGAGTAGAAACAGACATAATGATTTATATTTATAAAATAATAGGGAGCCATTGTTGTGTTCAAGGGTCAATAGTTCTCATAACCTTATCGTAGTATATCTTGTGGCAAATAATGGCGATTTTTGTCCATGTTTATGATTCCAAGATTTTGGGGGAGACTGTGACATGATATCACTTTTATTCATTTGTTAATTTTTGTAAACGTCCATGATTTCTCCTAAACGATAAGATTTTGGGGGACTGTGACATGATATCACCTTTTTTTTTGATAAAAAATTTGTCTGAATTTTTATACATCCATGATTTCCCATAACTATACTTGAATCTTATATTTTATGCGCACCAGAAGCATATCTTTGTGGTGTACTATATTGTATTGTTAAAAAAAAAGTATAAAATAAAAATTGAAAGGAATTTTCGAGTATCACACTAGGTTTTGTCAGATATGATAAATTAAAAACAAATTAAATAAGTTTCTTATTGTAGTTTAACGCGATATTATTTAAAATATAAAATATGAATGCAACAAATAATATATGTATGGTGAAACAGAAGATGTATGAAGATATGAAGAAAAGAGTAGAACATGTGATGGTGACTAGTGACAAAGTTGGCAACGATCAGCAGCCTATCCCAATGTGATCAATTTCGTGGAGTCTTCGGTTTGTGGACCCACAAATTCACTCCTCAGGACCATCCTACTATTATTAAGGTAACTCAAATATAATATAGCATCATAAAATATATTTTTGAAACAAAAGTTTCTATAACAAGAGCTCATTTTCCTATTAATTTATTATGGGTAGGTGCTACAAAATAACGAGACAGAGATAATGCCAAACCTAATCTATGTTTCAAGAGAGAAGAATAGAGCTTCACCACATCACTTCAAAGCCGGTGCTCTAAACACTTTGGTATCAACTAATTCCCTGCCTTGACTGATCTTGGTTAACTAATATTTCAGTTTAATTTTTCGTTAATCAAGAGTCTTTATTTCAATGTAGCTACGAGTATCTGCAGTGATGACAAACTCACCAATAATTCTAACACTAGACTGTGACATGTACTCAAACAACCCCACAACACCGCTTCATGCTTTATGCTATTTATCGGACCCTACGATCAATTCTTCTTTAGGATTTGTGCAGTTTCCTCAGAAATTTCAAGGAATAAACAAAAATGATATTTATGCATCCGAGCTCAAACGCCCCTTTGACATCAATACGGTTGGCTATGATGGGCTTATAGGCCCAATTTACATGGGAACTGGGTGTTTCTTCAATCGACGTGCTTTTTATGGGTCTCCTACTAATTTGATTTTGCCTGAAATAAATGAACTTGGGCCAAATCGGATTACAGATAAACCCATAAAGGACCAAGATGTTTTGGAGCTGGCACACGACGTTGCCGGGTGTTACCACGAGCTCAACACCAATTGGGGATCCAAGGTTAGATAAACCAACCGCCATAAAACTTAATCTAGTTTTGATTTCCATAACATTATTTTGTTATTAATCATCAAAGATCAGACTATCAGTCTCAGACAAGCGGTTAGGAATCACTTCAACTTAGAATCTTATCTTAGTCCTTTACATATTTAAGATAATAATTATGTTTTCAATATTCGTAATGTCTTTATTTTCCAGATTGATATACTAAATAATGTCACATTACCATTCAAAAATATACAGATTGGATTCAGATATGGGTCATTAGTAGAAGACTACTACACTTCGTTTATGCTCCATTGTGAAGGATGGAGATCAGTTTTTTGCAGCCCTAAAAGAGCTGCATTTTATGGAGATTCCCCTAAATGTTTAATTGATGTAGTGAGCCAGCAAATGCGATGGTCCATTGGGGTTCTTGAAGTGGCCTTCTCAAGGTATAGTCCCCTCACCTATGGATTCAAATCATTGGGGCCGTTAATGGGGTTAGGCTATTGCCATTATGCGTTTTGGCCGTTTTGGTCAATTCCTCTCAGCTTCTATGGACTTTTACCCCAACTTGCTTTCCTCTGTGGAGTAAGCGTCTTCCCCAAGGCATCTGATCTATGGTTTTGGCTTTACATCTTCTTGTTCTTCGGTGCATATGCGCAAGATCTATTGGACTTTTTATTAGAAGGAGGAACTTATAGGAAATGGTGGAACGATCAAAGAATGTGGATGATAAGAGGACTCTCTTCATTGTTGTTTGGTTTTATAGAGTTCACTCTCAAAACCTTAAACCTTTCCACACAAGGATTCAACGTCACTAGTAAAGCTAACGACGATGAAAAACAGAGGAAGCGGTACGAGCAAGAGATCTTTGATTTCGGGCCCTCTTCGTCCATGTTCTTGCCCATAACCACCGTGGCGATTGTGAATCTCTTCGCCTTCGTCTGGGGGCTTTATGGTCTTACCGTTTGGAGAGAAGGACCTGTCCTTGAGCTGATGCTGGAGAGCTTCGCAGTGGTGAATTGCTTGCCGATCTATGAGGCTATGGTGTTGAGGAAAGATGATGGAAAATTACCAAAAAGAGTTTGTTTCTTAGCTGGGATCCTCACATTTGTTCTTGTAATGTCAGGTTACTTCTTCCTCAAGTAAGTTCACCGGTTAGGATTAACTTACAACAATAATACATCTGGCTCAAGCAGAAGCAAGAGAGAGTAATGTGATGAATCTGTATAACCAATATGTAATGTGATAAAAATACATTTTGATCTCTTGAATCAGCCAAAATTAAGATTTACATTCTGTATTGATCTATTCACTAACAAAACTTGTATTCCGTTATTTCTTTCGGGGTTTGAGTCAAACCGGTGAAGTTTGAGGAGAATCTGGATGGCCGTCGTCGTCGTCTTCCACGGAGGTTTTGGTGGAGGAGATGGAGATAGAGGAGCGGCAGAGAGGGCAAGTGGAGTGGGAATATAGCCAAAGCTGAATACAGTCAAGATGAAATATGTGTTTACATGAAGGCATTTCCACCAACTCTTCCTTCAACTCGAATTCTCCCAAACATACGCAACATCTGCAAAAAAAATTCATTTATCATAAGTTCATAACCAATCAATGACCATATTTTCAAGTTTCAACACAAGGACTTGAAAAGTATAATATTCAAACTAGGATATGAAATTCTAGCAGACTTTTGATAGATTTTGAGTCTTCAAGATTTTGCTATTTAGAATGAGAATCAAAAATCTAGTGAATAAAGGTAATATGTTGTCTAAAATCTTGATTTTGGTCTTATCTGGAATTTAAACTTTCCGTCTTTACTTTTAATATTCCTCAGCTCTAAGCAACGGCCTAAAAACACTTATGAGCAAAGAGCATCTCAATTCGTATATGTCAACTTTCAAGAGGATAATTCTTAGACATCTCAATACGTGTAGACAGAATTGTCTAGACGAATATTGACAATTCTGAGTCCAAGCTCATGAAAATTCACAGATACAAATAAGATTGAATTGGCCAATAAAAAGATTTGATAAATTCATTTTGAATATCAAGACTTTGAGATGAGCTCAAAGGTTTTTTGTAAATGTGAAATTTTGATTAAAATTGTTTTTTTTTTGCGGCCTACAAAAAGCAAATCTTCACGGAAATATCACAATGTTTTTCTACTTTCGAAAAAAAGAAAAAAAGGTGATTAAAGATGAAAGAAGAAAGAGTAACTTACAGAGAATCTCTGGTTCCTAGTTCTTCATTGAACAAAACGACATGAAGCTTGTCTTTGAGCTCTACTTTCACATCAATCAAACAAACCTGCAAAATCAAAACACAATCAATCTCAACACTATTCTTCATTCAAATAAACAAACATTCCCTAATACCATGTTAATAGCATATAAACACATCTTTAGTAACCTCACATCCCATGAAAAAACAAGACCATAGCTCTACTATTTCTTGATGTAAATGATTCAGTACAGAGACATTGGGGACACTTACCGAGGGGAGATGAGAAGAAGGCTGGTGAATCGAAGAAACAGGAAGAATCATTGGAGAAGGAGAGGGTAGGGAAGAGGCTCTTCTCTTAAGGTAAAAGAGATAGAACAAAAGGAAGAGAATGATGGAAAATAAGATTGGGATGGAGAAGATGAATGCTTGGTAGAGCTTCAGTTGGATTGCTTGTGGGTATAAGTGTGGTGTGATTGGTGATTGAGGATCAACCATGACTTTAAAAAGTTTTTTTTTGAAATCAAACACAAGAAAAAAAGGAAAACCCCAAATGAGAAATGAGGGTTTTGATGGGAGCTGAGGAGGCACATGAGGAGGTATATATAGATATCCTATGTATGTGTATATATCTAGCCAAAAGCAAGTAACTGTGCAACCATATTGGATTTGAGCTCAGATTCTATAATCAAATAAAATATCTATAAACTTTAAAATAAAAGTAACTTTAACACAAATTTGAAATGCATGTTTATTAACAAAATTGCAAGTGACTTACTACTATCAACAATTGTAACCATTTTCTTTTCTAGATGAAAGATTTTAGTTCTAGCAAATGAAAATTTCAACAGATGTCTTATATGGGGCTAGATTTGATGACATAAGAAATTTAAACTGTACACACATCACATGTGATGTGAAAACATGTTTATGTACATCATCAGCAAGGGAAAGTGGTGGAAGAAAAAGAGCATTTTGGGTAATATAAAAATTAAGGGTATATATTCCTTATGGCTCTTTTAATATAATTAAAAAGAAAGACGTGAGTAAGCAGGTGATAAGGCTCCACTAAACAAAGATGAATATAAACTTTATAATGCTTAAGGATTAGATTCAAGTGTCTCAATCCTCAATAACATGGGACCTATGTATATAATTATAACCTATCATTTCATTTGCTGACTCATTTTTGGTTTATTAGATTATTTGACACTTGCTAAGAATCAATCATAAACTTCTTCTTTGCCTTACCCTTCCCGAGAAAAATTGAAACAAAAACATATGTAAAAGTCTTTTTTCTTTGGCAACTAGGTTTCTATACCCAAATCTAGAATCCGTGGTGACCAAGTCTATGCAAGCAATAAAATCTAACACCAATTTTAACCAATAGACCAAATCCACTAGAATACAACAACACTGTTAATATGTACATCTTCTTTTGGTTTATTCTTCTCTTTTACTTTCGGAAAGTGGTGATTACTTAAATAAAGATATAGCCTCTTCACTTGGATTAGGACAAGATTCTCAACCCAAATCTAACAATTTTCAGTTATTTATTTATTTATATAAATAACAATTTGTTAATTACCGAGATTACATTATATGTTTTTAGCTTAGGAAAATTATCCTAATCATTTTTCACATTTCATCCAAAAGAACAGGATTTTCTAGTGCACTCCTGAACTCAAGCACAAATCATCAGTCAAAATGTGTTTATACTTTTTGAACAATAATTTTTCACTACCAGCAAAAGCAAGAAAGTTTTTTATGGCATCTTTTAATAAACTGACACATAAACTTACCAAGATGATTGTGCCTAGGACCCAAAACAAATATCTTGATTTAGGATTTGATTTGTGACCCACATTGATCACTTTTTCCCCCTTTTTTCTTTAGTGATAGACAGCTTTTTGTTTTTTTCTCGTTTGTTTATAATCAACTTGGCATAATTTTATCAGGGCATATATATTGCTTATACTGTTGAAGTGTTCTATCAAATTAGCTAAAACTTGTCATATCATTTCCAATATAATATCTGGTGTGGAAAAAGAACATCTACATTTATGCACACAGAGACTAAGACAAGCCTGCTGTGGATATTATCATTAAATATATATAAATGTCAATAAGTTCCATGAGCTAAACTATAAATATTTATATGTATTTCTCTATCACTGGTGGTAGTGGATCCTGAGGAGTGATCTCCCTCGCTCATAGTGGGAATGATATAAAGATATCACTAACTTTTATATTCTAAATGGATGAGTTTAGAGATTATAAAACAACTTCATAAAGTTTTGCTAAAATACAAAATATAAAGACCCCTGAACTTTTCAAATCGGTTTAAAGATCTTGGTAGGAGCAGACACATTCTAACTTTTAAGGTTACTGTTATGATGTTCTTACGATCACTGGCTAAAAGACTCTCTAGTCCCCTCCTATTTCTCTATTCTACATTTCCTTCTAAACCTCATAAAGAGAATCAAGCTTTTTATCTCTACTATACCTTGGATTAAATCCAATATAACACATTATTTCATGTGTATTCATAAGAACTACATATATTTCATCCTACTTTATTTTTACAGAATTTCTCTAGATTGGTGCACCAAAATATAGACCTGCTAGGCAAATTCAAGCAATTCCTAGTCACTAAATCTTCAACTTCGATTGACAATCAATCATTTTGAAACGTTAAAGTCAAAGAAAGAATCAGGTAGAAAGAGGGAAATTTACCTTTTTTGGTGAAAATGTGAAGTTGATGATTGCTTAGATTCTAAGGTCAAAACTTGGAGGGTGTTGCAGATGTGTCTTTGAGCCATCATTTGTGCCAGGAAAAAGTGCTTTCACGCACCAGAAACTGTTGGGGGTAAGCAAAGTTAAAGGTTGGCAGATGCTAAAGACACATCACTATACAACAATAAGTTATGAAAAGCTGACCTCTAGAGTCAGTAAAGAATCTGTGATGCCACTGTCATGGGACATTTTCTGATCTCTAAATGCTGTTGTCGAGCAAACATAAGCCAGTCAGTATGAGTAATATATGTTTTCTTAGTGGACCCAATTTTTCGCCCAATTGATAACTTAGTATTACATGTAAGTTATAACCAAACGAGATTTAACTTTTGACAATAACTCAATGGTTTACAGTTGTATCTAAGCCTTAAAAAGAAACTGTACTTTGATTCTATTAAGCTTTTCAATCTACACTAGTCTAATTCCGTACTCACCTCTTAATGAAACACACTCCATTCTGTGCTTTTTACTGGTATCAGATTCTGGTGGTACTTTTGTAGAGGACAATGACATTTGCGGCTTATTACCATAACATGTTCCCTAGCATGGTCATCTCTGAAGAATGACAAGTATCTAAGTGACTGCAAAGAGAAAATAAAGAGGGTTATGTCTGTTCTAGAGAAGTTTCTTGAATTATTAGTACGAAGAAAGCTGGAATATATAAAGAACACTGAATCACAGTCAAAGAAAGGCTTATTTGTTAAATCTGAACATGGCTTTAACAGAAATGGAAGAAACTAGAACAAACACCGTTTCTTATAGGAGAGAAATGGAAATATCATAACCTAAGTGACCCTTTTGGTGATGAGAATAGCCTAATTCTAGGTTTCAAGCCTAATATGATGTAAAGAGTTTACACAAAATGTAGCAAGACAGAGCTTCAGTGTGATTGTAGGTAAAACAAAGTTTAGGTGTAGTAATCAGTAACATGTGAATTATTGCTACCTACGAAAAAAGTTGCAAGTGTGAACCAATCTCACAGTATGCTAGAAGAAACAGATTCAGCTTCTGTTGTATATGTATGCGGCCAAAATATTATGAACCAGAAATGAAAAGATACAGCATTGTGGTAGTCACTATCTCCACAAATAACTGCGGAAACATATAAAACAAAAAAAACAAAAATAAGGATAAGGAAGCATGCAAACAAGATAAGCATCAAACTTTTTGTTGTTGGATTTTACTGTGTCTTGATTTAGTGCTCCGTACTTATGCAATTCTCTCTTTTTTGAATACTGAAAACTGTAAAAAAGAAACACATGAGAAGCCTGAAGTGCTCACTTTTTAACTTTTCACAGCCAATACAATAACTAGTCAAGAAGTCATCATAACAATGGCTATTACCAACTCAATTCATCTCACCTCTAATGATTTTTCTCAACTCAATACACCAAATCAAAGTAGGTCCCCAATTAAAGTTACCATTTCAGGCTTCACCATTCAAAATCCACAACGAAATTAATTGAAGATAATCTCCGAATAGCAATGCGACGTAATTAATCATTTATACATATAGCAATCGGAGAAGATAAAATCCTGTAACGGTCTTCGATTTAAAGGAAACTAATTGAAGAAGGAGGTTGAGCTCTGAAGAAACAAATGTTTTGAGTGATTTTTTCAGATCTTTCTACAAATAGCAAACGAAATGTCTACAATAAATAGAAGATAACCTTTTCCTGGTGGAGATCTGCAACTTCAAAAACTATCGTCGCAGTCTCGCTGCTTCTTGAGCTCGTCTTCTTCTCTACAATTTATTTTCTCGCATCGATAAGAAAAAAAAAATAGATTGCGTTTTGATGTTTCGAATTTTGAAAATGGGCCACCAAAACTTTTTCATTGCTGCCCGCGTAGCTCCAACTTAAAGTAAGAAGTAATTTTTTTTACTTTTGACCCTTTTTTACAGTTTGACGGTAAAATATTTATGGATAGTTTTTTACAGCAAAATATTTATATACTTACGAGAAAGAAAAAGAACAAAAAAAAAAAACATTATATATATATGACAAATATATGCATGTATATATTGTAGAATATTTGTTTTGATTATTATCCTAATAACTTGTAATTTAAATAAATGAAAAGACATTATATATAAAAGAATTTAGTTAAAAAGTGTATTTTTAAAATTATAAAACATAATAGGATATTTTTCCCTAAATATAAATGAAATGCTTAAAGCTAATAGGATTAGGTTCCACTATATGTGTGTGGGCCTCGAAACGATTATGAGTCTTAAGGCATTTTTGTTCTTTTTCTCTCTCTGCATTAAATAGAAAATATGTTTCCCCAAATATAAACTAAAGCTAATAGGGTTAGGTTCTACTATATGTGTGTGGACTTCGAAACGATTATGGACTTTAAGACATCTTTGTTCTTTTTCTTTTTCTGCATTAAATAGAAAATCTGTTTCAAAGAAAAAAAACTTGTAGTTTAAATAAATGAGAAAAAGGGCATTTAAAAAAATATAAAAAGTGGTTGATTAATTTTGTCTTTTTTTTCTTTTTTGGTTATCCGGAGATCGAAACGCATAAAGGCATGACGAACATAGAAGATATCATTGGTGTCGACGGGATGGACTGCGTGACGACGGGTCTTAGGAATCTCAGTGCGAGCCTGGGACTCCTGTACGACCCGGACAATCCAAAGGTGAAAGAGGAGCTGCTGAAGCTGGAGAGAGCAGTCAAAGCGTCAGATCCGGGGAATGAGGGTGCGTTCCTAGCGGGGATGGCGACGCCTAAAGACCCATGAGTTATATGCCAGTTAAAATTAGAATATGATGAAAATATAAAAGAGAAGAAAATTGGTGATGCAAATATGATAAGGGCATATATATTTTGCCTCCCATAGTGTTTTCACTGATATGATATGTTGCTACCGGCTATTGTAATCTACATCTACATACATGTGATTTACAATATGGTAAGTATTTTATTAATCAATAAATTTTACTATTTTTTGTTTTAAAATCTTATCAAATCATATGTTCTTTTGATAAATGTAAACAAATCATAATATAAACAACAACAAAAAAAAAACAAATCTGAATGATGAGAACTAAAAGCACATGCTTCCTTTTGGATGGGCCTCGTGAGATTTTTTAACTCTGTCATATGGATTGTTTACTCAACGTTACCGATAACACGATAATAACTTTTGAGGAAGGTTACGTTAGAACGATCGTTCAAATAATACCAAAACTTTTTTATATTTAACGTAATTTTCTTTTCTTATAATTTTTATATGTAACGTTTTTATAAATGAATAGTTTTTTTAAAAGAACTAAAGTAAGTTAACCAAATAAATAAATAAATAAGCAAATATAAAGCAAAAACTAAGCAATCTAAAATGACGGAGAAGTCGAAACTAGGAGTTTTTCTGAGCAGCGATTATATATACACGTATACGTATTAAAATAGGAGTATAAGGTTAAGTATTTATAAAATAAATTTATTTATCTGACACATAATCATAAGACTATCTTCATACTCTTCCAAATAGTTTTCCACAAACCCATTGAATCCCATACTAGGTTGTACGAATACCCTCGATTTCCTTTAGACGGGTAATGGTTTCTACAAAACCATTGACATTAATTCTTTATTACTCTAAACCAGTCACCAGTCAAAATTGCAATACGATGAAAAGAAAAAGAAAAAAAAAAAGAGAAGAAAAATGGTCTGTGCTGCATCAAGCTGAAATTCGGAGATTTGTTTTTCATAAGAATGTCAATTTTCAACGGTTTACAATTGTTTTTTTTATATAAGGGGTTTGCAATTGTTATCAGTTGACTTGTGATCATAATTTTTTTTTAGTTGTACATTTCACTGGTGTCGTTGGGATTTCAGTCTATGATACAATTGTAGTCTGTATATCACGATTTGGTCCAACATTAACCACTATAGTATGAGTATGCAATTATGTTGGAGTGGAGGTTTTTATTTGTTGTTACGGGAGAGGCTTTTATTTACAATTTGAGAAAAGTCTTGTCAGTCATATTAAATTATACTCCCTCTGTTTCACTTTATTTATAGTTTTAGGATTTTTTTTGTTACAAAATAAGTGTTGTTTTAGGTTTCCAATGCAAATTTTAAATAAAATTTATTTTATTATCCCTACTATTTTAATATGATAACCAATAAAAAAACTTGTTTAGTGTATTAATGAAAGGTAAAAAATAAAATTTGAATATTTTCTTAATTTGTGTGCTAAAACCTAAAACAATAAATAAAATGAAACACAAAGAATACTTCTTAATGTTTAATTAGAAAACATGTTTGGAGGAAGGTTTCATCCATAAATTCAAATCGTCGACATCTCGATTGTTTTCTTCACGTAATTTGCTATTCCCGATCTACAAGTTGACCCCGTCATCTTGGAAATGTAGGCTATACATTGACATTTTTTAGATTTATCATTTTTTTGTTCTGTGTTTTTTTTTTTTTTTTTGTCAACGATAATTTTTTTATGGGTTCTCGTGTGTTCAATAATTACATATTTTCCACCTTTTTATTTAATTTTACTTTCTTAAGTTGTTCAGCTTCTATAGGCAGCCGAATTTGAACAAGTCCATCTTACGTGTAGTGATAACATAATCGTTCTTGCGGTGTTGCTAGCTCTTTTTGGATATTTTCTACATGAATTAAAAAAAATATACTTTGGAAATGTGATGTCTGTTTTTTTGACAACAGGACATGTAATATCTATATTAAACAATTTTTTAATTCAATATCTTATTATATAAAGGAGAATGATTCAAAGTTAGTAACTCGCATGATCGTGACACGTGTCAATTAAAATTATCAGATTTTGACACGTGTTAAATTAAATAAAACCATAGATTATCAGAGAAAAAATAAAAGATAATGACCAAAACAAAAAAAGGAAATTACATAAAAGGAGAAAGAAAATTTTAAAGGTAGTCCATAATCTTAAAAAAAAAAAAGGAATTAAAAAAAGGGATACAATTCTAAAAGGAAAATGAATTCTATTATTCCATCTCTATAGTTATTAAGTAAAAAAAAGGATAAAAACGTTTTTAATTAAATTAAAATTATATTTTTACAACATTTAATTTGAAAAAAGAATTTTTAAAGTTATTTCCTAATCCTAAAACCTAAAATAAATAAAAAGAATAAAACCATAGATTATCAAAAAAAAAAAAAATTTAAAAAGGGATACAATTCTAAAAGGAAAAGGAATTCTATTATTCCATCTCTATAGTTATTAAGTAAAAAAAAGGATAAAAACGTTTTTAATTAAATTAAAATTATATTTTTACAACATTTAATTTGAAAAAGGAAATTTTAAAGTTATTTCCTAATCCTAAAACCTAAAATAAATAAAAAGAATAAAACCATAGATTTATCAAAAAAAAGAAAAAGAAATTAAAAAAAGGGATACAATTCTAAAAGGAAAAAGAATTCTATTATTCCATCTCTATAGTTATTAAGTAAAAAAAAAAAGGATAAAAACGTTTTTAATTAAATTAAAATTATATTTTTACAACATTTAATTTGAAAAAGGAAATTTTAAAGTTATTTCCTAATCCTAAAACCTAAAATAAATAAAAAGAATAAAACCATAGATTATCAAAAAAAAGAAAAAGAAATTTAAAAAGGGATACAATTCTAAAAGGAAAAGGAATTCTATTATTCCATCTCTATAGTTATTAAGTAAAAAAAAAGGATAAAAACGTTTTTAATTAAATTAAAATTATATTTTTACAACATTTAATTTAATTTGAAAAAGGAAATTTTAAAGTTATTTCCTAATCCTAAAACCTAAAATAAATAAAAAGAATAAAACCATAGAATTATCAAAAAAAAAGAAAAAGAAATTTAAAAAAGGAATACAATTCTAAAAGGAAAAGGAATTCTATTATTCCATCTCTATAATTATTAAGTAAAAAAAAGGATAAAAACGTTTATAATTAAATTAAAATTATATTTTTACAACATTTAATTTGAAAAAGGAAGTTTTAAAGTTATTTCCTAATCCTAAAACCTAAAATCAAAAATAAAAGAATAAAACCATAGAATTATCAAAAAAGAAAAAAATTTAGAAAAGGAATACAATTCTAAAAGGAAAAGAATTCTAATTTCCCACCTCTATAAAACCTGTTTGACACCTTCACAAATTCATAACCAAAAAAACTTTTACAGATCTAAACAGTTCATAAACTTTTATTTAATTGTTTTCGGTTTCAAGAGAACTACAATGAGTCTTTGAAATTCTAAACAACAAGGCGAGTATTTGACATTGGATCGATTAAAAAACGCCATACCGTCGTCAGTAGTTCGCCTAATCAGAAAGTGGGAGGCAAGAAATCTGAAAAAAAACAATGAGCTCATAGGAATTAATTTCCTCTTACTTGATGAGAAGGTTAGTTTTATTATTAAATTAAAAAATATGTTTACCTAATTTTAAAAACTTATTATCTAACTCTAATCCAATTTTTTATAGGAAAATACTATTCAAGGTTCTGTACACCATTCCCTTCTTGAAAAGTTTGGAGATCAATTATGTGTAGGAAATCTTATTGAAATTTGCAATTTCAATTTGCAAAGCTGCAATAAGAATTACAAAGTCTCGATCATAAATTTATGATCGATTAAGCTAGAAGAACAAAAATAGCCTCTGTAGGACAACAATTTTGCCAAATAGCTCATGAAAAATTTCGACTTGAAATTACAGTATTTGGCTAAATTGAAAGATACTGTTGAAGATTTATCTGATACATTCTTGATTTTTTAAATTTAAAATTTATATTCTATATATATATTTATATGTGTATTTGATTTATTTTTTAATCATCGATGTAATTGGCTATATCAAAAATATGGACAAAACAGGATGTTCAGTAGTCAAACAACCAAACTAAGAAGGGTTACTCTGACTTTATTATTAGAAAGGTAAGTTTTTTTCGTTTAGATTGCACTCTCATCATACTTTTAACGGCTACTATTATTTTTGTGTCTCTTATTTGTTCATATTTTTTAATGAATAAACAGTGGAATAGAAATATCAGCAACAATATGGGAAGAACAAGCAGAACAATTGGAAGATAAATATCGTGGGATGAAAAGTGATAACATTGTTCTCATCATGACAAGTGTTTTGATAAAGACGTATCAAAGTGCAATTTGTCTGTCGGCATCTTCTGGAACCAAATTCTATTTGAATCATGATTTTGATTCTGTTACTGCATTTCGAAAAAGGTATATTTTAAGTTTTTTTTTTAGTTTCAAAATTACTTATTTGTTGATACTTAATTTATCGAATTAATTAAAATCTATATTGTATCTCTTTAGCTTTAAATACGATGGAGGGTGTATTGTTAATCTAGGCGACATGGTGAAGAACAATCAATTGATAATAAAGATTCTGAAGCCCAACATTCAATTAATGATCTTTGGGAGTTTATCTCATCTGATGTCCCTCAGGTAATGCAACTACATTCAATTGATAATTTACTGCATATCTTATTAAATGTTAGTGATACTAAGATAATTGCGAAATATTTTCAAACTTATTAATTTCAGGATAAGAAATTTGTTTGCAAGGCAACTATTACCGAGATTGTGTCACGTAAAAGTTGGAATTACATATCGTGTTCAAGTTGCTCAACAAAGTTAACAAAGTCGAATCATCGCTTTCTTGCCAAAAATGTGGTAAATCACAATGCGTAGGATTGCTTGAGGTATTATTCACAATATTATAATATCTATTATTTTTCTATCATTAAGTTTTGCAGATATCTAACTCATTATTTATCTTCGGTTTAGAATTGAAGTAATAGTAGGCGATGGAAAAGATTCTGCAACTTTTGTCATATTTTATGAAGATGGTTCTAAAATCCTATGGAACAACTGCTTGAATCCGTAAGAATGATATATAATGTAAATATATTATATTTGTGTTGACTTAAATTTTATCTAATAGTTGAGCCAATTTTGATACAGATTAAAAAAAAACTCGGACGAACAAGAGTTGGCACAGATTCCCAAAAGTGTGAAGTCTATCGTAGGTGAAACTTATTTATTGAAATAAAAATTAAGAAAAAGGATTTTGAAAGATCGTATCGAGCTTCACAGTGTCAAAGATTCTCAACCACAAAAAGGTACATATAAGATATGCCAATTTTTGCTTGCGTTATTATAAGGGTATATTAGTTAACTTAACATTTGGTTTTTTTTGTCTTTTATCTTGACCAATTTGAACGACAAGAATTGTGAAAACAATTAGCAAGAGCGAAAGAACCAACTGGCAATCTTAAGAAAAAACAACGAATTGAAGTCTAAATCTTATTATATAAGATAGTTTTTAAAGACTAAGCTGTTTGTTAGGTTTTTTTTTTTTTGGTCAAGTTTGTTAGGTTGCTTTAAATTTTTTTTAATATACTATACAATGAGAAACACCTAAAGTTATACTATAGTTTTGGTTTCTATTATCTTTTCACCCTTTTATCCTTTAATTTTGTTTCTTAATTATAGACAGAGGGAATATAGACATGTTACTCTGATTTTGATTGCTCGAACGACAAGAATTGTGAAAACAATTGCGAAGAGCAGAAAGAACCAACTGGCAATCTTAAGAAAAAACAACGAATTGAAGTCTAAATCTTATTATATAAGATAGTTTTTAAAGACTAAGCTGTTTGTTAGGTTTTTTTTTTTTTTTTGGTCAAGTTTGTTAGGTTGCTTTAAATTTTTTTTAATATACTATACAATGAGAAACACCTAAAGTTATACTATAGTTTTGGTTTCTATTATCTTTTCACCCTTTTATCCTTTAATTTTGTTTCTTAATTATAGACAGAGGGAATATAGACATGTTACTCTGATTTTGATTGCTCGAACGACAAGAATTGTGAAAACAATTGCGAAGAGCAGAAAGAACCAACTGGCAATCTTAAGAAAAAACAACGAATTGAAGTCTAAATCTTATTATATAAGATAGTTTTTAAAGACTAAGCTGTTTGTTAGGTTTTTTTTTTTTTTTTGGTCAAGTTTGTTAGGTTGCTTTAAATTTTTTTAATATACTATACAATGAGAAACACCTAAAGTTATACTATAGTTTTGGTTTCTATTATCTTTTCACCCTTTTATCCTTTAATTTTGTTTCTTAATTATAGGCGGAGGAATATAGACATGTTACTCTGATTTTGATTGCTCATTACGCCCCCGCGTGTATAACAAATTCTTTCCTCACAATCTGGAAATCTTTATACCAAAAACACAGTAATTACCCAAGCATTACAATTATACCAGAATCATCAATTATGAATAACAAAAGGAAACGCCGTATTATGAATGATGCTCAGATTGCTATAATGGAGAAGACGCTTATAGCAGAACCTCATAAGCGGATCAAAGCAGCTACATTACAGACATGGGTCGACAAACTAAATCAAAGTGTAAGTATAAAACCCACTTTTAAATTCACATATATTTTTGGAAAATTCCAGCCTAACATTACTTTACAAAATATAGGGTCCCGAGCTTACAACTACACATTAGAAATTGGTAAGAACGATATTCTATCCTATTAAAATATACAATTTTACACTTCTATGTAACAAAAATATATTGCAGGATTTACAACAAAAAAACAAAAGGTAGTTCGAACTACCAACAAATCAAGCCCATCAACTTCAAATACGGAAATTTTTCTAGATAATGTCTCAACAATTACGAAAATCGAAGATAATTCGATAAGCAATACATCGACGGAGAAGATATTGATAAGAATCAAGGAAAACATGTTGGAGACAAAAGACGCAGATGCCTAAGAAGAAAACTAGCAAAAAATAATGGTTACTGAGTTGATGACATGTACTTCTTGTGATGCATTGGTTTGGAAATCTGAAAGTGTGCAACTGATTGGGAAAGCATTGAAATTTACAATTTGTTGTCAACAAGGACGAGTTGTCCTCACGCGACCTCGACACCCTCCAACTTATTTAGATGACCTACTATCACGATCAACATCGTTTAGAAACAATATAAGAGCATACAATTCAATGCTTGCTTTTACATCTATGGGAGGAAAATAGATTACGATATCAACTCAGGAGATGGTCCTTACACTTTTCGTATGCATGGTCGAATTACCACAAAATTGGATCATCTGCTAGGACAAAGGAGAAATACCACGTTTTGCAGCTCTACATATATGATACATATCACGAAGTTCAAAACCGTCTCAAAGCACTAGCAAAAGGACAAACGAATGAATTAGATGAAGAAATTCTAAGCAGATTGATTGAAATGATAGACATTAACAACAAGATAGCTAAGGTGTTCAGAATCGCTAGAGATAGATCTGAATTGGGAACAGGTGAAGAATTCTCAATTAGGCTGATAAAGAATAAAAGCGTGGCGGACAATTTGATATTCCGAAGGAGATGAGATTGCGGGCCTTATTGTGGGTGACTTGACTATCCCAAATTCGAGCAGAGACATTATAGTGCATCCTAAAATGGATAAACCTCAATGGATAAGTATCTTACATCCATTGTAGATGATACTGCGGTATCCTGTTCTTTTTTCATATAGTGAGCAAGGCTACAGTGAGAAAAGCATTCATGCGTTCTGAGCGTCTGCAATCAAGAGATCATATGTTCTTATGCGAGGTATTATGCATATCGGATACATACAAGATTATCTTCTCCAGGGAGAATAGTTCGTTCAGTCGTCTTTTTCACCAATACATCGTTGATGCATATACTACTATCGAACAAGAACGTATGAACTTTTATCAATATAACCGGATAAAGCTTAGAGCGGACCTATACAACAATGTATGTGATGCAATTGATCAAGGGATTCAGATTCAAAAACACTTGGTAAGAGAATTATTCTTCCCTCTTCATTCACAGGCGGACCGCGGTACATGGCGGAGAATTATCGAGATGCAATGGCAATATGCAGATGGTATGGAAATCCAGATCTTTTCATTACTATAACTGCAAATCCAAAGTGGCAAGAGGGGACTGATCATATAGAGAAGCGAGAAACGAGAATGCAAATGATAGACCAGGATGTTGTATGTCGAGTGTTTAAAATGAAGTTAGCCGAACTTCTTGCAGATCTACAAAATGGACTATTCTTCGGCCCCATTTCTGCAGGTACTAATATTAACTATATCCATTAATTATTTTTCTTGAGCTATATTTACTAATGATTTTAAAATTTATAAATAGTTGTTCACACAATCGAGTTTCAAAAACGTGGCCTTCCACATGCACATATACTTTTGTGGCTACACAAGTCTAAAGAAAATCCATCTCCGTAAGATATTGATAGTTTCATTACATCCGAAGTTACCAAACAAAGAAAGTGATCCGAAGGTTTTCGATTGGTTGAAACACTTATGATGCATGGACCATGCGGGAGAAAGTGTATGGAAAATAATAAATGCACAAAAAAATTTCCAAGGCCCTATAATGACGCTTCAACTATCGGTGAAGCTGGCTACATTACATACCGTAGAAGATCTGATGAAACAAAATTTGTAATGAAAGGCGACACAAAGCTTGACAATCGCTACGTTGTGCCTCATAATCTCTTACTCCTGAAAAAATACAAGGCTTACATCAATGTAGAGTGGTGCAACAGGTCGTCTGCCATAAAATATTTATTCAAATATATCACAAAAGGTGTAGACATGGCTACTATGCTGATCGAGAAAGTAAAACCAGTGAATCAGAAAACAGAAGAAGAAAAATCAAAAGAAGAGATTAATGAAATAAAGAACTACTTGGAATGTCGTTACCTTTCAAAGTGAAGTTGCGTGGCGAATTTTAGATTCGATATACATGAACGAAAACCCACAGAAACAAGGCCACCGTTACACTTACGGACCAACAGACCATCGTTTACCTCGAAGGGAGCAATCTAGAAAACATTATTTCAAAAGAAGGAATTGAGAGAACAATGTTTACCGAATATTTGGAGATGAACAAACGTTGTCCCGAAGCAAGAAAACTTACATACAGCCAGTTCCCTACAAAGTTTGTGTGGAATTCAGATGAGAAAAAATGGAAAAAAAGACAAAAAGGATTCAGCATTGGAAGGTTAGTGAACATTCATCCAAGAGCAGGAGATCTATACTATTTGCGAATGTTGGTGAATATAGACAGAGGTAAAACAAGCTTTGATGATATACTTACCGTGGACAATGTAAAGCACACATCATTCCAAGCAGATGCTATGCAAGAGGTATGTTGAATGGCGTCTGAGAATGGAAAGAGGCCATGGATGAAGCAGCACAATATGCATATCCTTACCAGCTCCAGTGAACTCTTTGTGACATTGTTAATTTTCTGCGAGTTAAGTACCCCACATTCACTATGGGAGCATTGTTGGCGTCATCTAGCGAAGATATTCCACGTATACAAAGGAAGACGTTAGACTTCAACGAAGTATGGAATTCCCGGATCAAGTCTTACAAAGTTACACACTTATAGAGATAGAGAGAATCATGGCACTGAATGATAGATCACTAAGCGAATTCAAGATATGCCAAAACCAGACAAGGAGTTGCTAAAGAAAATGAATAACACAATGCTAATCGACGAGAAAAATTACAACATTTGAACAAGAAGAAGAACATTGCAGGTTGATAAAAACATTAAATGATGACAGAAGAAAGTCTATGACGCTGTGATCAACTCAATCGACCATAAAAAAGGAAATTGTTTTTTTAAATGGACCGGTGGAACAGGAAAGACATACGTCTACAAGGCGATTATCTCGAGGTTACGATCACAAGGAAAAATTGTTCTACCAGTGGCGCATCTGGAATTGCAGCTACACTTTTACCTAATGGCGAACTGCACATTCCCGTTTCAAGATTCCGATAGATCTTCATCAAGACAATGATGTAACATCAATCGTAGTTCTATGCTCGCTGAATTACTTAAACAAACAGATCTTATAATTTGGGATGAAGCACCAATGTGTCATCGATTTGCTTTCGAAGCTCTTGATAAGAGTTTGCGAGATGTGCTCTCTGAGACAGATCCAGATGCAGTGCCAAAACCTTTGGTGGGAAACAGTTCTTCTTGGAGCGATTTTAGACAAATTCTGCGGTCATACCGCAAGAGCACCAGACAAAAACAGTTAAAGCAACGATCAACCGATCAAATTTATGGAACTACTGCTCTGTATTCACTCTTGAGAGAAATATGAGGTTGCACCAAGCGGAAAAAAGATTTTGCAAGATGGTTACTATGTGTTGGTGATGGCACGACACCTAAGCCTCTAAAACCTAGAAACTCAAATGATGAAACATCCCAGCTGCAAATAGCCCAGGAATTGCTCTTGCAAAACGATGACGATTCTGACGCACACATTGCGACGACTACAAATCCAGATTTCCATACTCTGTTTAAAGACAACGATTATCCGATTGAGCGTGCAATTCTTACTCCTACAAACGAGACAGTAGATAAAGTGAATAACTACATGTTATCTTGCCTAGAAGAAGAAAAGGAATATTTGAGTTCGATAGTATCGGTGATGACAAAGAAGAAGTGGCAAATCAACATATTCTTTTACCCCACGAGTTTTTAAACACTCTGAAATTCTCGGTATTCCAAACCACCAACTAACTCTCAAGATAAATACACCAATCATGTTACTAAGGAATTTAAATCAAAGAGAGGGCTTTGCAATGGGACAAGATTAATAGTAACTCGCATGGGCACAAGGATTATCGAAGCGGAGATACTTCATCGGAGATCAAGTAGGGAAAAAGGTTCTTATTCCTAGAATAATTCTAACACCAACAGATGCAAGATGGCCTTTCAAACTAAGAAGACGCTCAATTCCATGACGAGTTTGCTATGCAATGACTATCAACAAAAGCCAAGGTCAAAGCTTGAACAAAGTTGGTCTATATTTGCCAAATCCAGTTTTTTTCTCACGGACAACTATACGTTGCGTTATCAAGAGTGACAACAACTGCAGGACTCAAAATTCTTAATGTTGGAGCGAACAAATACGACAATAATATCTTAGATAACATTGTATACCAAGAAATTTTCAACAACATATGAAATTTTACAATCACTTTAATTCACTCAATATAAGAATATCTTAGAAACAAAGACACAATATTTTTTTTTACATCAAATCTCAGCATTTCAATCTGAAATATGGACAAGAGACTAAGCAGACATCAAGAGACCAATCAAAACGACAAAACAAACTAAAAACAACCAAGCAATCATCAGGTGGAACTGATTTGGAATCATGGAGCAACAACAAAAAGCAAACAGGTTGATCTAGAAGAAAATCGAGTCAAACAACAAACAACTTTGAGATTAAAAACATACGTTCTGCGGTATAAAGCAACATGGAGCTTTGCAATTAGTAAAACATAACAAAACAAGACAATATTTAACTAAAATTTTCCAATTGAAACATGACAAAGAAAGCAAGTAGTATTATCAATCATTAAAACACGTTACAAGTAGTATTATTAATCAATTAACACACTTTACAAGATCTTTGAAATGGGCGATATCAATTAAAAAAACATGAAGCGAGATTTGCGATATCAATCATAAACAAGAAAGACAAATCACAAGCTAATTGATATTGGAATCATACCAAATAGTGCTTTCTCTTGGGATTGGGTATAAGAACGGCAAGTAGAGCTCACGGTTGGGAAGACAAAGTAAATCATCAATATCCATAGGGCGTTTTGATTTTCAAGCGGTGGAGAATTGCTCTCGGCGGTGGAGAGTTGTTCTCGGGAGGTGGAGAATTGAAAAAGATTAATTGAAGAAGAATGATTGAGAGAGTAGAGGAGAGTTAGATCGATTGAGAGACTAGATTGAGTGAACGAGTAGAAGAGTTTTCTTTGTTTCTTTTTTTTTTGTTAAAGATTGTGTTTCTTTGTTTTTACAATATAGAAGAAACAACGATTGTCGTTTCTTAATAAAAAAGCAAAGCAGTTTCATACGAATAAACACAAACGAGCATATATACTTCAACGGCTACGTCTTGAATTAAAAATATATAGAATTATTGTCCATTTTATGTCTTTGTCGAGAAAGAAAGAAAAAAAAAGAAAATCACCGGTAAAAACAAATCTACATTTATTTATTTTTTGGACAACAAAAAATCTTATGGAAACAGTGTATTTGTTTTAAATTTTCACTTGCTTTATATAAGATTTTTATTGGTCCTTATTTAAATAAAAAATTAAAAAATTAATCCATATTTTAAATTCAGACATTTTAAAATATAGAACATTAAACTAAAATTTATTACGAGAAAAACATACAATATGTGATTAATAAGGTACAATAATATTTGAACAAATATTAAAAATTCATACAAAAATTACTAATGAATTCAACCCGTGCAACGCACGGGTCCTAATCTAGTATATATATATGAGCACATTAAAGCTTAGTAGTATTATAAAAAGATTCGTTTAAATGAAAAGTAATTAACTAATATATATTGCTCTTTGACGTCGTCAAAACCACTGAATAAAGTAATTTTACCATCGAGGAAAAAAACAAATTATTTCATTGTACTCCATCTTTGTTATTTTATATAGCCGACCATCCATAATGATTACTCTTAAAATGTTAATTCTTATGTTAGTGACACCACTGCTTGTCGTTTTGTTTTATAACAACATTGACTAGAGACATTTAGAATCTAACGTTTTAGTCACATTGGTTTGTCTCCATATACATACTTTTTTTTTTTATAAAGTTGTCTCCGCATATATGTTTCATACGATCTTAAGTTCGTAACATAATGACGGTGTAGTCTGGTCTGGTCCAGCTAAGATATACTGGGAGATTGAAAATGTGTCAGTCATATGAATGAATGATGCAAATTAAACAAATAGAGCAGAATAATTACGAAGTTAAAAAGAACTGAGAATTGTGGTTTTATGTAGATTCTTTTGAGATATACAAATCAATTAATTTATTTCTTGTGGGATGATTTCACAACAGTTATGTTGGAAGACAGAACCATTACTACAAGAAAACACTCTAATTTCCGACGATGCTCGAATGGTCAGAATAGCAGTTTTCCAACTAATTTCCGACGATACTTGAATGGTCGGAATCTGAGAGTCGGAAACGATATTTGGTCAGAAATTGGTCGGAATTTTCCGACCAATTTCCGACCAATTTCTGATTACATATTTATAGATTTTAAAAGAAAAAAAATTGGTTAGAAAATTGTATTTAAAAAAAAATTAACAAAATTATATTTAAAGTTTTAGAAAAAGAAAATATATTTAAAATATTTTTAAAGTGTTATTATGTAGAAACGAAAATAAATTTGTAAACAAAACAATATTTTAGAGATATTACATAAATTTTAAATTTTTAAAAAGTTTATGGAGATTTTCTTTAGATGAAAGAAAAAAAAGTGATTTGAAAGTTAGAGAGATTTTAGAAAGAAGTTTAAAGGTTAAAAATGATTTGGGAAGAAAATTTGTGTGAGTTATATAGAAACGCATCTATCGGAAATTCGTCGGAAAATTCTGACTATTTACCGACCAATTTTCCGACCAACGTAAGAATTGGTCGGAAATTGGTCGAAAAATATATAAAATTTTTGACTAATTTCTGACCACTTTTTTTTAATAATAATAATAATTTTGTAAAAAAAAATTCCGACCAACTGGAGAATTGGTCAAAAATTGGTCGGAAAATGTATAAAATTTCCGACCATTTTTTTGGAATAATAATAATAATTTTGTAAAAAACAAAATTAAAAAAAAAAACAATTTCCGACCAATTTCCAATTAATTTCGACCAAATATTTTAGACTAATTTCCGACGATTTAAAATTTGGTCGGAAAATGGTCAGAAATTTTCCGACCATCCAAATTGGTCGGAAATGGTGGTTGGAATACACGGTGTTATCTTGTAGTGCATGACTTACGGCTACTGAAACTCCCTTTTCGATACACTAAAGGTTGATGTTTGTGTAAAGTATATAGAGCAAATATATTTATCAAAAAAACAAAAATTTTATCATACAAAATTTAATGAAGAATTGCTTTATTGTATTCGTTACTTAACATATAAGTGGTGTTGAAGTTTTAATTGGTTACTCATCCTAATTGCCTATTGATTGAAATACTTCTTGCATGCTTTGCATTTAAAGAGTTTATTTATTTGCAAAACCGACTGATATTTCTTTTAGTGGTATTTCATTTTTCTAAATGGAACATGTTTTAATTTATGATGGAATTGGAGCATGCTTTTATGCCAAATGATTACTCTATAACAAGATTTTGAAAGTCTTGGATCCAAGGAAGGGCTCAGCATGGTGTTCGCTTTTATGCGAAATGATGAGATGCTCTACCAAAAGTTTGTTTTTTGTTTAGAAACCGGTAGAAAGAGTACTTAAACAAAACAAAATATAGCTTCATGCTTTGAACTTTTCTCTGACCTTCTCATACGTTTTGTGACTAAATGTATGTTTAATCTTCTCCATTTTCACTTTTTAAAAACAGTATGACCTTGAGTCATATATAGCTGTAACTTTTATCTTATTTAAATTGCAAACCCTTAATCAGAAGAAAAACAATACAAAATAAAATAAAAACCTGGTAGAATAGTGTTGGACAGATTGCTAGGGTAAGATATTGAAGTTGAGCTTTAGGAACTGTGTTAATTTAGAAATTGGTCGGTAGCAAATTAAGTGTGTTATTCTTGTTCCGTGACTTTAATTGTGTGAAACTTGAATAAGTTTTAAAGGATTTAAAAAAAAAAAAAAAAAAAACTGGACTTGGTGTGTCCTGGCCATAATTATAAGTTATCCACTCCCGAATATATGAAATCTTGAAAGAAATCGAGACGATAATTCCAGATCTTGTGATGGATCTCATATAACTTCCCGACCACTACTTTGGGACATTGATGTATAAACGCCAAAGGGAATGGTGACTTGGTGAGGGTGACATTCTTTTTCTAAATCAATTTACTTAAAAATATTTAACTCTGAAATTTAAATTATGACATATTATGCAACTAAAAAATAAAGCAGATAGTGGGTTATCTTTACATTTTAAATCATTTTATGGTTGAAATATATGATCTCCATAATCATATAAATACAAACTATGGAAAGTGGAACCCGTATCACGATTTTGCCTTTATTTTATTCGTTGGTGACTAAAACCTAAAGAGGGCTAATGATACTATATATCGCCTGTTCCATTTAGATTCTGGGACTAACCCTCTTCAATGTCTTCATTCTTCAACCCTTTTTGTTTTTGGTTTGGTAAGTTTTTAATTCATTTCATGTTTTCTTTTTGTTTTTATCACGCCTCTTGCTCATGTTTATGAATAATGATTAGCTCAACTGAATTTTTATTGTTAACCATTGATTTAGAGCATTTAAAATGTTAAGTATTTTATTTTACGTTAATTCCAGACGTTACGTTTTAAGCATAAATTAATAGGAAAAAGTCAGCACCGAAAAAGTATAATCTAGTTACATTCCATCTAAAACAAGGCTACAAAGTATAAACTCCTACAAGAGTCTATACTCTATATGACTATATCAATTCTATAATTCACCAGCCTTGCCTATTAGTATTTTTTATCAAGTTGACCCTTTGCTAAAAAAATCTCTATTTTTTATCTTTATGTTTGGTCAAACCCTTTCTTAAATTGTAATTAAAATTAAAATTTTATTACAAGTGGCAGAAGATTCTATAACAGTTCCCTAATCAATATCCTAATACTCAGGGTTCTTATCATTTAATTTTGTGGTAGCAGTTTTTTAAAAACAAAGACTTTTAAACTTTTGATTCATAATCTCTTCGAACTGAAAACTAACTGCAAAATTTTGGAGTTTTGATTTAAAAATTTGATTCTATAAAACAGATGAACGTCAACAAAATACTACTACTAATTAGGGACGTAATATTTATATTTTTAATATAGGTATCACTTATTTTTACAATATATCTCATCCCAAATTTGAATCAAAGTTTCTCTGATAAATTTTAAAATATTCAATAGAACGAATACTACAAAATTATATGATAAAATATTATTGATAACAACTCTTCATAAATAAATATGAAAAAAAACTCTTCATGTATTTTTTTTTTGATAAATGGTTAAAACTCTTCATGTGCATATATATATCTATCACAAGAACATAAGGAGTAAGTTTTTTTTCTAAATAACCTTATGAAAATTTTAAGTTTTAATTAACGCAACTTGTTGAATGATAAAAGTAAATTTTAACTAATCCATCAAATTAAGACACAAACAAAAAAAACACCCGTCAAATAACTAGTGAATCGCACTAATAATTCTAAAAGGACCAGGTGGGCCCAAAATTTGTATTTTCTCCACTTCTCAATTCCCATTAACAGTCTCGAAAAGGCATTACGTAATAAACATTTCAAAGTTTTACAAATTTACAAGACTTTATAAATATTTAATTAAGGATAAAGAGAAAACAAAGTATCATTTGATTGGTGCATTCCCACCCCGAGTATGCTGAACGTGTCGTTAAATCCAGCCGTCGGACATGACAATGCAGAAATTCTACATGAAGCTAAATAATTATTGTTGCAATAATATCCAATGTCATAATTTTATATATTTATCAAAATAAAATGAATTGCAGAATGTGAAGAAGTGAACAACAAATGGTTTGAATTTCTCCTAATACCAAAAACCAGAATAATGATCTTCATTATATGCTTCATGTCAAATATACTTTTATTTTTTTTAGCTGTCCAAATTATGATGGTATACATAACGAAAATGATTTTGGTGAATAAAATCTTGAGGAATATTAAAAAAAGGAATAATAATATTATATATATGGCGGGCACAGTTGTAATGTGAAGCAGAGAATCGATTCTCAATATATTATCCGAAAATGTTTTTATTTATTCAATTATTTTATTTGTTTGATTCTGCGATATTATGGAATCACACTCTGCCAATTTGACCTTTCTCGTTTCTCTTTCTCTATCCAATCGAAAAGAGATCAACCAAGAGAACTTGCAGACGATACCTTTACCGGGAAAATTCCAGAAAACTGCTAAAAAATGTGCGAGCCCGACGAAAACACCGTCAGAAACGGCGTTACTCCTCCACCGTCGAGGTCAAGGGAGCTTCTCATGGATGTAGATGACTTAGATCTCGACGGTTCATGGCCGTTAGATCAAATCCCTTACCAATTTTCAGCTAATCGAATGATTTCTCCTATTTTTGTTTCGTCTTCCTCCGAGCAGCCTTGCTCACCTCTTTGGGCTTTCTCCGATGGTGGAGGAACTGCTCTTCACCACGCAACCGCCGGTGGTGATGATGAGAAGATCAGCTCTACCTCCGGTCTTCCTTCTTTCCGTCTCGCTGAGTATCCTCTGTTTCTCCCTTGTTAGTCTCGCCGAACTTTAAGCTTATTTTTTCTTTTCCAATCATTTCCGTTTTTGAGGTTTATAGGAATTTCGATACATCTTTGATCATAGACTCGAGTTTTGAATTTGGTTATCGTAATCAAATGTTTTTAAACTTGAATTTTTATGTTGCTGCTTACGGATTGAATAGAGATTTTGGTTTGATTGATTGATAGTGATTCATCGTTTGACTTTGTTTGTCCCTTTTCAGAAAGTTATATCATATACGTAATTTAGGTGTTTTGCAAATTCTGGACCTGAGTGTTTGATTTTTCTCGTATTCATTTATGGTAGTTCATAAAATTGCCAAAAATATATGATTTCTATAAAAAGTAGAGATCAAAATTTTGTTACATGTTTTATTAGCAACTTCTCATCTGAAAGTGGGAAATTTCTGAAATCTCGCAGACTCTTCTCCATCAGTGGCTGAGAACACAACAGAGAAACATAACAATTTCCAGTTTCCTTCTCCAATGATGAGCCTAGTCCCACCAGAGAATGCTGACAACTACTGTGTGATCAAAGAGAGGATGACTCAGGCGCTTCGATACTTCAAAGAATCAACCGAACAACAACACGTTTTGGCTCAGGTCTGGGCTCCTGTGAGAAAGAATGGTCGTGATTTGCTGACGACTTTGGGTCAACCTTTTGTTCTTAATCCTAACGGTAATGGGCTTAATCAATACAGGATGATCTCTCTCACATATATGTTTTCTGTGGATAGTGAAAGTGACGTAGAGCTCGGACTCCCTGGTCGAGTTTTCCGTCAGAAATTGCCTGAATGGACTCCAAATGTTCAGTACTATTCCAGCAAAGAATTCTCACGCCTTGACCATGCCTTGCACTATAACGTGCGTGGTACACTGGCCTTGCCTGTCTTTAATCCCTCGGGTCAGTCCTGCATAGGTGTTGTGGAACTTATAATGACCTCTGAGAAGATTCACTATGCACCTGAAGTGGACAAAGTTTGCAAAGCCCTTGAGGTTTGGCTCTCTTTCCTCACTACTGCACATACTTTCACCCTTGCTCTGTTTATCCTGTATCTGAATTGATTCCAAGAACCTGGCGTGAATGGATTAGAGTTTTAAGTTGCAAGTCTTGGCCCTTGCTTGTTATATGGAGAAATAACTGTTGATAAAAAGTATCTGCACATCCTTTTACCTGTCATTTTTGAAGCTCTATCTCTCTAAAGTACAGTTTGTTCTTTGATAATAGGAACAAATTCATATCAGTGTCTTGCTGGCTTCTATCTTAGTTATAGGCTTATAGCTTCTTAGTTTGGAGTAGTTATTTGTTTTTGTGATTTACTGCATGTTTGATGTATTTTTTCGTACAGAGCCCTATATTTCTAATTCCTGGTAAGTGATACTAACATGATTCGGTAATTTTGTCAGGCGGTAAATCTGAAAAGCTCGGAAATACTTGATCACCAAACCACTCAGGTTAGCTACAACTTATAAGTTACAGGTATCATTTTTTGGTTTACCTTTTAAGCACTGGGTTCTCAGTTTCTCACTGTTTTCAGTTAACTTGGTATTCACAGATATGCAACGAGAGTCGCCAAAACGCGCTTGCTGAGATTCTGGAAGTGCTGACAGTTGTATGTGAGACCCATAACTTGCCTCTGGCTCAGACTTGGGTTCCATGCCAGCACGGGAGCGTTCTTGCCAATGGTGGTGGCCTAAAGAAAAACTGCACCAGCTTTGACGGTAGCTGCATGGGCCAAATCTGTATGTCTACAACCGACATGGCCTGCTATGTTGTGGATGCTCATGTCTGGGGATTTAGAGATGCCTGTCTTGAACACCATCTCCAGAAAGGACAGGGAGTCGCTGGACGAGCTTTCCTCAACGGCGGCTCATGTTTCTGCAGAGACATCACCAAGTTCTGCAAAACGCAGTACCCACTGGTCCATTATGCACTCATGTTCAAGTTGACCACTTGTTTTGCAATCTCCCTCCAAAGCTCTTACACTGGCGACGACAGTTACATTCTTGAATTCTTTCTTCCTTCGAGTATAACAGACGACCAAGAGCAAGATTCGCTGTTGGGTTCTATTTTAGTAACAATGAAAGAACATTTTCAGAGTCTGAGGGTTGCATCTGGGGTTGACTTCGGTGAAGATGATGACAAATTGTCTTTCGAGATCATCCAAGCATTACCAGACAAGAAAATTCATTCAAAAATAGAATCCATTCGAGTTCCCTTTTCTGGTTTTAAGTCAAACGCGACAGAGACGCTTTTGATTCCTCAGCCTGTGGTTCAGTCTTCTGATCCAGTAAACGAGAAAATCAATGTGCCCACTGCTAATGGTGTGGTTAAGGAGAAGAAGAAAACAGAGAAAAAGCGTGGGAAGACTGAGAAAACAATCAGTCTGGATGTACTTCAGCAGTATTTCACAGGAAGTCTCAAAGATGCTGCAAAGAGCCTAGGAGGTAATTTATATCTATGTATCATTTCATGGTTTGGTTACTCATTGGCTAGAAATATTTAAACTGAACTCTATATTGTTCTTGTCTCAGTTTGCCCGACAACAATGAAGCGAATTTGCAGACAACATGGAATCTCGCGGTGGCCATCAAGGAAGATCAAGAAAGTGAATCGTTCAATCACAAAGCTGAAACGCGTCATCGAATCTGTTCAAGGCACTGATGGAGGACTCGACCTGACTTCCATGGCCGTTAGTTCCATCCCTTGGACACACGGTCAAACAGCAGCACAGCCACTAAACTCACCTAGTGGTTCCAAACCGCCCGAGCAACCAAACACCAATAATTCACCTAACCACTGGTCAAGTGATCACAGTCCTCAAGAGGCAAATGGTTCACCCGAGTTACCAAGCAATGGTCACAAGCGATCACGAACGGGTGATGAGAGTGCTGGGACCCCGACCTCTCACGGCTCATGTGAGGGTAACCAATTAGATGAAACAAAAGTTCAGAACCAAGATCCGCTTTTCACGGTCGGTGGATCAACTGGGCTCTTTTTTCCACCTTATTCTAGAGATCATGATGTATCCGCGGCATCATTTTCAATGCCGAACAGGCTTCTTGGTACTATAGACCATTTCCGAGGAATGCCCATTGAAGACGCTGGAAGTTCAAAAGATCTGAGAAACCTCTGCTCCACTACAGCTTTCGATGATAAGTTTCCGGACTCAAACTGGATGAACAATGATAAAAACAGCAACAACAACTTATACGCTCCTCCAAATGAAGAGGCCATTGCAAATATTACACGCGAACCAACAGGCTCAGAAACAAGAACGGTTACAATCAAAGCAAGTTACAAAGAAGACATAATACGGTTCAGGATATCCTCGGGCTCGGGTATAATGGAATTAAAGGAAGAAGTAGCGAAGAGACTGAAACTTGATGCAGGCACATTTGATATCAAATATCTTGATGATGATAACGAATGGGTTCTGATAGCTTGTGATGCTGATCTTCAAGAATGTCTCGAGATCCCTAGATACTCCCGCACTAATATCGTAAGGCTCTTAGTTCATGACGTAACGACGAATCTAGGGAGCTCCTGCGAGAGCACTGGAGAATTGTGACCGAGGTAATTCATTTGAACTCTTTTGTAAATAATCCTTTTTGAATATTTTTTACTGTTTAGGTTTTTTTTTTGGGGTTTTGGTTAAAGAAGAAGCACGAATGTGTTGGGGAACAAAGGTGTAAGAAAAAACACTTGTTTGTAACTTGTAACCGTAAGAGAAAGTGAGGTTAGAAGTACATTTTAGTTGTAAACTGACTGAAACATGTTATTTTTAAAAATAAAAAAAATTTGAAAATTGAGAATAAGAATCAAAGAAAAAGGCTAAAAATGAGAAGCCCTAATTTTGTATGTATTGAAGGTTTTTTAAATACAAAATTGAGTTAATCGATTAGCATGGCGAAAATTTTACATATGTTGAGACTTAACGTATTAACTTTTAAAATAATAGTTATAGTTTGATAACCACACCCACACTTTAGAAAAGAAAACTAGTAGAGATGCAACACTCATTGCATAAGCTGATGACACTTAAAAATAATGCAATCGGATCCAACGTTGAAAGCAATTAATATTGCTCCAACGTTGAATGCAAATATATTTGCTAAGGATGTTTTTCCCTCGTTCACTTTCATACAATTCCATCATCCGAACAATAATTGCATATAAATGTTTTAACTTAATATGAGAATGGTTGGATTGGTTGAACAAATATGTAAAATAATCACATTGATTAGAAAAAATGCACCAAATAGTACTCCTCTAACAATTGATTATTATTTATAAGTTTTATGTTCCAGTTTAATAACTTAAATTCGGCTACCAACTTTAATGTTCGAGACATTGTCAAAACTCGTCAAACAATTGATTATAAGTCAGAGATCATGTGATCTGATCAAAAACTGAGTTGGCATTTTAGGGTTATTTAAAATTTTGAAACTTTTTAAAGCTTAAAATCGTTTATGTTAAAGTCGAATATCTATGTTTGAATGTTAAGTTTCAGTGTTTCACTAAGGTGGGCCTAACTAATTCATTCAAATTAGCATCTATCATGGATTGAACATTTTTCAATTACATGATCATGATTATGAACATAGATGCATCCATGACATTTCTATGCATATTGCAGGAAATTTATGTGCATATCATATATTTATGTGCATGTAACATATATTATTAAGTTGTTTTTTTTGAAAATAAGTTATCAGTGAATATTATTGATAAACTAAGAGATAAATATGTAAAAAGGAATTTACATATAACTAAAGTTAAAAATATATTATTTTGGTAGTTTAAACGGTGGACAACTTATGCCGGCAAAAAAATAAATAAAAACCAAATAAATGATGTAAAGGATGAATAGTTGGGAGATCTAGAAGAGCCATACAAAACTGCTCATGAGAGCAAGTAGATATGGGGTTGGTGAATTCCCCTCTATGGTTTGGTCTTCAACATTCTAATAAATGTTGGACTATATATATGAAAAATAATTGATTTAATATTTCTCTAAAATTTCATGAAAATATTAAATTATAATACATATTTTTTAATGACATATAGTGTGTAGTTAACTCCCATTTTATTTGTTGAAAACAATATTCATTTAATAAACTTTAACAAAAATTACTTACGCTGAAGCCAAGAAGAGAGTTACACCAACAAAAAGATTCACATTTAAATAGGTTGTTATTAACAAACACAACAAATATTTAAACTTAATTGCCTCTAGAAGGATTAGTGGATACGCATTTGTTATGATGTTAATAATACAGCCAATGAGTCCAACGATCAAAGTCCCAATGTCAACTGACTTAACAAAAGTTAAGGTCAAGAAGGCAATTGCCGTCATGACCAAAACTTCAAGTACATAATTACAACCCGCACTTTTAAGCTCACACTAAATAGGATAAAAAATATAGTTTGGATGATAATTCCATCACCATTCACATAGAGGAGAGTATTACTGTCAGGATGCACAACTAGAACACCGTAGAGGATCCATACCAAACTGCTTATGAGGTTGGTGACCCCTCTACGATCTTAGTCTTCAATATTTTTAGAAATGTTGGACTACATATAATAATAAAATAGATTTCATATTTCTCTAAAATTTCATGAAAATTTTACATAATGATACATAATTTTTAATGACATACAGTGTAGTTGGCTCACATTTTATTTGTTGAAAACAATATTTATTTAATAAATTTTAACAAAATTACACTGGAGCCAAGAAGAGAGTTATTATACCAACAAAATTTTCTAAATTAAATAAAAAATGAAAAATTAGAGGATTGGTTTATAAATAAGGAATTCAAATGAACCGATAATTCATAATGTTTGTGTGATGTACACATCGATAGTGTTTGTTATTCAAGAGAATACATAGAAATTAAAGAAGAAGAGTAAAAGAAGAAATAAGTGTTTAGAATATGATATAATGTTAGAATGATGAGACTTATATATACATACTTGTATATATGATGATAAATTTTATTCATAAATTAAAAATATAATTATGTAGATTTAAAACCTACATTCAATAAATTATTTTTAGCTTAGAACTATTCAAACTATTCAAACTCTGATTAAAAATTTTGATATAAAATTTTAAATTAGTAAATAATAAACAAAAATAAAGTAAAATATAAGCAAAACATAACTATTAAAATAATTTAAAAGTATTAATGCAATCAATTTAAATAGTTATACACAAACAAAACTACGAATATAAAACCCCACTCGTATGTTACAAATTATCAAGTGAAAAATAGTTGGATTTACCATAGCACGTAGAAAAGTAACATACAAAGTATTTATCACTTGAGTATATATATATTGTAGTTTTTTGTTCGTTTTAGTGTTTATATATCAATTTTCGTGTCATTTTAACTTTAGTAAACTTAAAGGTTTGAATGTTTTTTTTTATTGTATGTATACAATACAATTTGGTTGACATCTCACTTGTTGAAACGACCCCTCCCAGAAACTCTTAAACCGAGACCGGTTCAACAACAAATTAACCACGCAAACCATCAATTTTTAAACTTTTTTAACAACTTAATCAATCAATTCATTTCATCCAAAGTAAATTAAATAAAAGATTTCTAACAACCTAGCGGAAGCAATTCAACAATAATAAAATCATAACTCTGGTCATATCATCCACTCCACAGCCTTGGTTCCACGAGCTCCAGTATGACTCCAACCTTACCTGCATCACATAATGAGATGCCTCAGTATAAAAGATATTGAATGAGGCATCCAACTACCAGCTAACAAACACCATTGTTAGCTAAATAACACAATCACCAAACAACATGCATCCCCATGCAATCACCACAATATAACAACAATAAACATCCATTACTCCTAATAGACCAACAACAAGAAACACGGAAACGAGGATAACTCCAAGTCCTCAGACTAACCACAGTCTAACACACAAGCACTCACCTTTGCTCACAACGATTTCTTTGATGGTATTTCCCTTTTTAAGAAACTTTCCTTTTCGTAAAACTTTCCTTTTCAGGAAACTTTCCTTTTTAGGAAACTTTCATTTTCAGGAAAATTTCTTTTTTAGGAAACATTCCTCTTCAAGAATTTCTAGGGTTTCTTAATTATCATAGCAACACAACCGCAACCTCCCTTCCTCACCCTACATCCAACCACAACAACAACTCAACATTTAACCTAAACTGAAAAAATAACAGAAATGATCCACCTCAAGAATGGGATCACAAATCGAAATCTAACCGTTCACATTCCAATCCTACCTTTGAAAATCTTCCCCTAGATGTCCTGAAGCTACCTACGAAATTTCGTGACGATCTGACGTAAGGTTAACTCGTTATCCCTCTTTGAATACACACTGGTCCAAATCGCGTCTCAAAGCAGAGCAGTTCACAAAGCGACATAACTATTAGAATATTGACTCAAATCAATATCCGCAAAAGGTCACATCTAGATATAGGTCTTAGCTACAACTCCATAATATTTCCTTACCATTAGAGACGATTTGCTAGGTCGAACCTTTGTTCTACCACGATATGTCAGAAATATCTGCATCTCCTTCATTTGCAAGCTTTTCCTTCATCTCTTTCAGCCACATTCAACATCTCTTTTCTCTCCCTAAAGGTAGCCACGAAAAAGAGAGAGAATAACTAGGGTTTCAGCAAATTTTAGGGTTTAAATAGATTAAGGGTTTTATTCTCCAAAATTACCTCTAAGTCCCTCAACTTTTTAGTCTTACCAATTCAGCCGCACAACTCTTTAAATTATCAATTAAACCCGACTATAACTCCTGGATTTCATCAAATCGACCCTTAATTTTTGAATTCAACAAATACACCCCTATTATTGGTTTGCGGATGTTACAATTCTTCCCCACTAACATAGATTCGTCCCCGAATCTAACAACTCCAATCCCCTAGTAAAAAGGGACCCAGCTATTAACCTTACATTGGTTTCATTCTCTTGGCAAACATCAGCCAACCCAGCTCAACAAATAGATCATCTCACCAGTGACATTAATTTGTTCGTCTCCAAGCTCCTCGGCTCATAATTCTATCTTTATTTTTATAATCACTTTTCCTTTGAATGATAGAGAGTCTACCTTCCAAGGAAACCATATATTCTATTTCAGCAACCAAGAACCATTTAGGCTCTCAAATTTCTCAACCACCTAACCTCGCAAGGTTACAGAACCACAAATGATTATCCTCTAAAGAATCTCATCACACCATATTCCAATCTTTAGAAAATCAAATTTACATATCTTTACCCAGAATATCAGCCAAGACTAACAACAGCTTTGGGTAAGTCGATCTGATTAGGATCGATCATTCCCCTCTGCTCAACACAATCTCTTCATCGCCCGATCAACAGCTTATCACACTCCATAATTAACAAATCAGATCCGCGATAACTCCATAGCCACAACACGGCTCAAGAAAATATTTTTTCAACTTCACGGCTCAGCATAGACTACAACCCACAACACGGCTTAACCAGTAACTCCCCGGTTAACAACACAACTCAAAGCATAACCTTCAATCTAACAACATAACAAACATAGCCTTTCGCTATCTACTTAACACAACTTAACCTTTCGATCAGCTATCAACACATCACAACATAGCTTGTCGGCTATCAAGATAACACATAGCCTTTTCTTATCAAGAACACTGACATAAGCGTTTTATTATCGACACAACACAACATAGCCTTTCGCTATCAGTATAACACTGACATAGCCTTTCGGCTATCAGCACAACACAACATTGCCTTTCGGCTATTAGGCACAACACATCATAGTCTTTCGGCTATCAGCACAACACAGCATAGCCTTTCGGCTATCCGCACAACACAACATTATTTATTTATTTTTTTTGGCTTTCTGCACAATACCTCATTGTCTATACTAAGTTCAAATACTCCATGAATATTACACAATAAGACCTCCACTTGGTTTGAATAAGCTACGCCTACCGGATCCCCTGGACAGCTCAGCGCAGCAAGAATAACAAGCATCTCGGAGTCTAGCGTGACCCGATCAGCAAGAACTACGCCTACCGGATCCCCAGAACAGCTCAGCGCAGTAAAAATGACAAGCATCTCAAAGTCCAATCGTGACCCGATCAGCAAGTCCAGCAAGATCCTAAGATCTCAAGTTGCTTACCGAGACAACGATCGAGAATCACACGAAACCCGAATAAACCACCCGGTGATGAGATTCCAAAGCACGGAACCCCATCAAACAGCATTAGGACAAGTCCTAATTAGCCAAACCAAGTGCTAGGATCAACACGGCATGATCCATACAACAGAACTAAGTATAAACAACCCAACATCACAGCATTACAGGATGCAACAATCCCCACAACACAGCTCGATCCTTGATCGCAGCATCGATCATAACTCTTTTACCCACTCAGACACACCAACAAACTACCTACAGCAAGGTCAACAACAAGACCTACAAAAAGATCAATCAGCAATGATCTACTACACTCCAAAACCTAGATCCACCAGCAAGGATCTAAAACACCCCTACCACAAGTACCGAAACTCCCCCTGCACCCTGTCCCAAGTCTCCCGCGGGAAATACTTGAGATCGAACTCCCTCCGGAACTCGTCCCAAGAAAACACTACCCCCACTCTCCTCGCAGCAACACGCTGCCACCACTCATGTGCATCGTCCTCCAGATAATGCACTACCAAGTCAATTCTATACTCCTCAGGCACCTAATTGTCTGGAAGTTCCTCTCCACCCAGAACCTCCACTCATCAGACTCAATCGGTCGAGCACCACCACTGAAAAAAAACTTGGTGCCCCAACCTCTGCATGTGCTCCATCACCCTCAGGTATGACGGAACCACTGGCTCAGCCTCATCAACCACTCTCGGCACTTCCGGAGCATTCTCCTACATAACAGTCTAGACCATCTCCTGATCTTTTTTTTTTAGGCAATTTATCCCTTTTTGGAAAACTTCTATTCTTAGCAGTTTTCCATTTCTGTAAACTTACTAATTCGGGAAACTTTCCTTTTTAGGAAACTTACAATTTCGGGAAACTTTCCTTTTCAGGAAACTCTCCTAATCGAGAGACTCCCCGAACCCTCCCGAAACTTCTCCAGAATCTCTTCGGATTCCTTCTACATCTTAACGACTTACTGGCCTCACCGGTTCCCACATTTTTGCCTCCACGGCTCTCTCGGCTAAACCACTTTACGGACATGCTTCCAACTACAACCCACTTAGTCGCGTCATAAGCTACAGCTCCTTAGTCCAAGTCATACGACTAAACAGCGAACTCCCCAACACAGCTCCGTCCTCGATCGCCTCATCGATAAGGATTTTGCACGCAGCCAATGTTTAACACCAAATGATGTCTACCACAAGGTCAACACATGACCTCTGACAAGATCTCCACCAGAATCTACGATACTTATACAACATGATCCACTTCAAAGATCTACCACACTATACTGCTAGATCCCACAACAAGGATTTATACAACTCTCCATCATACCTTCCGGCATCCCCGAACAACACCTCCCCGCATAGCAGACAACTCATGTAACGCCACTGGAGGCAGATACGGTACCACAACTGGTATGCGCTTCTAAAAATTGGGCCAACGATCCCCAACACAGCCCTCTTCGGGATCTGGTCCACCCAATCTTAGCCTCACCCTTTGCCGGCATAACACCATGTCCGACCACATGCTCAGGCTGCCCGTCACCCTCTGGAAACTCAACCCCTGCATGCTCACCGCAACGCTCTGCACCTACACTCAGTGGCTCTCTTGCCTGCTGCTCTGCCACCTCGGCCAACTTTGCCACCACAACCTCGGAGACCCCTCTCAGCTCGGCTTGCTCCACTAGCAAACCCACCCGGATGTCTAACTACGTACTTCGAGTGGTTAACCACCTGCAACACAACTTTATACTAATTTACCCCAAAAATTAGCATAACAACAAAACGAGTCTTACCGTGGAACCCATTACCGGCTGAGAGATGACATGACCCTGCAACTCAGAACATAGCTACAATTAGCTAATAGTCCTAACGAGTCAGAGTGTCCTAGAAATAACTCCACTCTGATACCAAATTGAAACGACCCATCCCAGAAACTCCTAAACCGGGACCGGTTCAACAACAAATTAACCACGCAAACCGTCAATTTTTAAACTTTTCTAACAACTTAATCAATCAATTCATTTCATCCAAAGTAAATTAAATAAAAGATTTCTAACAACCTAGCGGAAGCAATTCAACAATAATAAAATCATAACTCTGGTCATATCATCCACTCCACAGCCTTGGTTCCACGAGCTCCAGTATGACTCCAACCTTACCTGCATCACATAATGAGATGCCTCAGTATAAAAGATACTGAATAAGGCACCCAACTACCAGCTAACAAACACCATTGTTAGCTAAATAACACAATCACCAAACAACATGCAACCCCATGCAATCACCACAATATAACAACAATAAACATCCATTACTCCTAATAGACCAACAACAAGAAACACGGAAACAAGGATAACTCCAAGTCCTCAGACTAACCACAGTCTAACACACAAGCACTCACCTTTGCTCACAACGATTTCTTTGATGGTACTTTCCTTTTAAAGAAACTTTCCTTTTCAGGAAACTTTCCTTTTTAGGAAACTTTCCTTTTCAGGAAAATTTCCTTTTTAGGAAACATTCCTCTTCAAGAATTTCTAGGGTTTCTTAATTATCATAGCAACACAACCGCAACCTCCCTTCCTCACCCTACATCCAACCACAACAACAACTCAACATTTAACCTAAACTGGAAAAATAACAGAAATGATCCACCTCAAGAATGGGATCACAAATCGAAATCTAACCGTCCACATTCCAATCCTACCTTTGAAAATCTTCCCCTAGATGTCCTGAAGCTACCTACGAAATTTTGTGATGATCTGGCGTAAGGTAAACTCGTTATCCCTCTTTGAATACACACTGGTCCAAATCGCGTCTAAAACAGAACAGTTCACGAAAACACACATAACTATTAGAATATTGACTCAAATCAATATCTGCAAAATTTCACATCTAGATATAGATCTTAGCTACAACGCCATAAATATCCTTACCATTAGAGACGATTTGCTAGGTCGAACCTTTGTTCTACCACGACATGTCGGAAATATCTGCATCTCCTTCATTTGCAAGCTTCTCCTTCATCTCTTTCAGCCACATTCAACATCTTTTTTCTCTCCCTAAAGGTGGCCGCGAAAAAGAGAGAGAATAACTAGGGTTTCAGCAAATTTTAGGGTTTAAATAGATTAAGGGTTTTATTCTCCAAAATTACCTCTAAGTCCCTCAACTTTTTAGTCTTCTCAATTCAACTGCACAACTCTTTAAATTATCAATTAAACCCGACTATAACTCTTGGATTTCATCAAATCGACCCTTAATTTTTGAATTCAACAAATACACCTCCATTATTGGTTTGAGGATGTTACACATGTGATCACTTTCTGGATATAGATTTCATTTTTGAATTTTTCTGTTCAAGTATTTAAACTGGAATATGATTGTAAAGTCCGACCCGCCCCTAAAGCAAGTGAATCATTTTCTCTCCCCTTAAGCTACAAAATATATCAATATCGAAGATTAACATTATAAAAAGTTTAGCTAGGTGACATTGGTTAGATGTTCATCTTTAAAATGGGAGATTTAGCGGCGTTATTGCATCTTTCCCCATTCTTTTTTTTTTACTTTTTATTATTTTCCGTGGACAATTCCCTTTTTTTATTTTTCTTTGTACTTTTCTTATTATTAATTAATTTTATTCTTTTTTCTTTGCCAAAGGAAATTTCTTAACATAAACTTTTATTTAAAAAAAAAACAATGTCTCTGAATATTTGGTTTATATAAACAAGAGATTTGTTTCTATGTCAAACAAAATATAACAGTGATTACTCTACCAAGTGATTCAAAAAAACTTTAATTTTTTTAGATCATGTGTTTTAAATGTTTTAGGCCACTAAATCCTAAGGACCGGCCTGTTTTATTATTGCAGTGCAACCGAACTGGTTATGTCACTTATTTCATAGTTTCAAATTTGCGAAAATGTGATTATTGATCAACTAAGTGGACTTTGGTTTGATATAAAGGATTCAACGGTTCAGAGTAAATGTCGTTTAAATTGGAAATGTCAATTTGTGTTTCCTTAGCTTAATTCCAAGGTTTCTTCAAAATAAGATAAAATATTGTTTAAACGTCGTTGTCATGTACATATCATAGGACCATATTGAGTCTCTCTCAAACCTTTTTACCTAGAAAATCTCACTTGATGATACCTTGAACAAAATTTGGTTAAATTGTTTTTTTTTTCTTCAAGATTCTTAAATATATATTATTGTAGTGGATCTCCTATGGCTTACACCGTCGTTCCCATTGCTGACGAAGCAATATGTTGACTCAACAATGACTCTTCTCTGACTGATCACATGATATCTCTTTCTCATTTTGATCAAATTGCATCTGAAATAGAAATATATATTTACAATGTTAATTCCTCAGCAAAAAGCAGCACGCATTCACATTCTCTAAGTTTCATCAATTATTATTATTAAGAAAAAAAGTTGTGTTTGTGTACGGTTAGGCATGTTTCCTCTATTAATTAAGAAACAAAAAGTAACATGGGATGTGTATGTTTCAACTATAAACTCCATCTTTAATTAATTAAACCTGTTAACAAAAAAAAACTCTTATCTTTAATTATTAAGCCCACTATCAACTTTATGAAATAGATGTTTAGTACTCTGAACTCAGAAGCGTGTCACTTCATAAAATAGCAAAACGACAAGTTTTTATTTTTGCTAACTCTTTATTAAAGCCGCGTTCTATTTTGAGAAAAATCGTGTTTTTTTTTTTTTGATAAGTTCGTATTGAAATTGACCTCTTTGGAAACTAGAGCTTTGAAAAGAAAGAAAATCCAAAAATCTTAATTCTCAAGCTTATCAAAAAATCTATTTGTTCTCATCCTGAGACAACCAATGAGGATGATCCATCTGAATCAGCAAAAGGTTTTAGTAGTCTACATTTGACAATTATATTCATACTCATTCCTCTTCCATATGCGTTATTATTCTAACAATCTTAGTCAAATCCAAACATTTGGCAATAAAGCTAATGTCATATTCTTATCTTCTTCTTCTTCCTATAATTTCTTATTCTCTTTGCCTTCCTTCAAACACCTTGAACGCCAACGTAAGTCTCTCTTCTTCTTCCTCCTCTGTTTTACTTTGACTACTTCGATGGTGGGCTCCGACTCAGGTCCCGTGGTTCCTACAACCCCACTCGTCACATTCCTCGAGCGCGTGCAGCTCACGGCACTTCGATCCTATCCAAAAACCCTAACCACTCTTGACCCCAAATCCTACATTGATCTCTCTCTCAAACGTCCTTACAATCTCTCCACCATCGAATCAGCCTTCGAAGATCTCACGAGCGAGTCACGTGACCTGAAAGTGCCAGTAGACAAGTTTGAGAGGTTCGTCAAAGAATACTTCGACGGCGCAGGGGAGGATCTGGTGCACCACGAACCAGAGGATTTCGTCCCAGATTCCTCCGAGTTTCTCTCCAACGTTGAGAACGAGAAAGTCAGAGAATGGGCGCGTGAGGTATACGGACTGTGGAGAAACCTGAGTTGCAAAGTCTCTGACTCCGTTAAAGAGTCTCCTGACCGGCACACGCTTCTCCCGTTGCCGGAACCGGTTATCATTCCCGGTTCGAGATTCAGAGAGGTGTATTACTGGGATTCTTATTGGGTCATCAAGTTAGTGTTTCCAACTTTTTAAATCTCAAATCTCAAAATCAACAAAATTATTTAATCAATTTGTGCCTCTCCTTTTTATTTAATTTCGTGTTGACTACGTAACAAGAGCTCACGTGTGTTTTTTTTTGTAATGTTGTGCTTTATGCACATGCAGAGGACTTGTGACGAGTAAAATGCTCACTACAGCCAAAGGATTAGTGACGAATCTGATGTCACTTGTGGAGACTTATGGTTACGCTCTTAATGGTGCTAGAGCTTATTATACCAACAGAAGGTAACCAAAATTTTTTTATTTTTTTGTCTTCACTATTGGCTATAATAAAGGGTAAATAAAAATGTTATGTTTACATGTTTTAAATTGTTATAAAGCCAACCTCCTCTATTGAGCTCAATGGTCTATGAGATTTATAATGTAACCAAAGATGAGGAACTTGTGAAGAAAGCTATCCCTGTGCTTCTCAAAGAGTACGAGTTTTGGAACTCAGGTTAGTTAGTTTGTAAGTTAATTTATTACAATATAGCTTGGTTTATTCTTAGATTTCTTTGTACTTTGTAGGTAAACATAAAGTTGTTAATCGAGCTGCTAGTGGTAATGATCACATTCTAAGCCGTTATTACGCTATGTGGAACATGCCACGGCCTGAATCCTCTGTTTTCGTATGTTTCTTTGTCTATTTGCTAACAGTTGTTTTCTATTTTTTGTGAGAAACAAAATGTCAACTCTCTTACTCACTCTATGTGTACCACAGGATCAAGAATCCGCTTCAGGGTTCACGAGTATGTTAGAGAGACAACGGTTCCATCGGGATGTAGCCACGGCTGCTGAATCAGGATGCGATTTCAGCACTCGTTGGATGAGGTTAGTGTTAGTTAACAAACTATTAATTAATATTAGTTAATGTCACTACCGTTAATGACAACATAATTATGCAGACATCCTCCTAATTTCACAACGATGGCTACAACATCAGTTGTACCAGTTGATCTAAACGTCTTTCTTCTCAAGGTTTTCTCTACTTTCATAATCACACTCTCTTTGCGGTCATTGCACAGTTATCATGTGAATATGCTCTAATTCACTTTGACTGTGATCTTTTTACTGTAGATGGAACTCGATATCGCCTTCAAGATGGATATTTCTGGGGATAAACATGGTTCAGACCGTTTTCTGAAAGCATCAAAAGCAAGACAGAAAGCGTTTGAAACCGTGTTTTGGAACGAGAAAGCAGGACAATGGCTAGATTACTGGCTTTCCTCCAACGGTGATGTAAGTTACAAAATCTTTCATTAAAATTTCGGGTTTCTTGATGAGAAAGCATTTGAGAGCGAATTTGTGTTTATAGGAACCAGAGACATGGAAAGCTGAGAACCAGAACACCAATGTTTTTGCATCAAACTTTGCTCCAATCTGGATTAATTCCTTCAACTCAGGTTAACTATCTCTTCTTGTATATGTACTAACACATTTATATGTTGAATATGAACGTTTTATAATGTACCATGTAGATGAAAATCTTGTCAAGAAAGTTGTGAAAGCTTTTAAAAAATCAGGGCTCATCGCTCCCGCTGGAATCCTAACCTCTTTGACACACTCAAGACAACAATGGTAAATGAAGCTTGTGGTTCAAGTTTCAATATTTTGAATCTTGAAATTACTTTGTATCTTAATATTTTCTTGTATTGGAAACAGGGATTCTCCGAATGGATGGGCACCTCAACAAGAGATGATTGTGACAGGACTCGCGAGATCGGATCTAAACGAAGCTAAAGAGATGGCAGAGGAGATTGCTAGGAGATGGATCAAAAGCAGCTATCTTGTTTACAAGACAAGTGGGACTATTCATGAGAAGCTCGACGTTACAAAGCTTGGTGAATATGGGGGTGGAGGAGAATATAAGCCACAGGTAAACATTATTTTTGTTACCTTTCCTCTTCAATTTTCTTTTGATTGCATGGGTTTCAGGGGTCTCAAATTGACAAACAGAAATATAAGGGCTAAATTACAGTTTTGGGAGATATTTGAGGAGGGAGTTTCCAATAATGTTGACTTTATTTTCTGTTCAAAAAATTGCAGACAGGATTTGGATGGTCAAACGGGGTTATATTAGCATTCCTGGAGGAGTTTGGATGGCCCTCTCACCTCAGCATTGAACCGTAGATTTACTACTTATAAAGTTTAACTAAACATTGAATAAAGGAATTAGTCATTTTTATCTTATAAAAACCTCATGATTAATGGTAATTAATTGATCGTAGTTTCTTTGTTGTGGATTTTTTCAGTAGGAATGCTTCTTTTTTTTTGGGCCGAATGTTTTAGTGTTCCAAATGTTTTATGCAAAAGATGCAAATAAGGTTTAGACCATGAATGTTTGAGGGTTTTTAGGTTAAAATAAAAAAACTATGATAGACTAGAAAGCATGGAGAATTTGGGATCGCCCCTCATCCTTATTAGCGCAGATATTGAAGCATAGATATTTCAAAAACAAGTCATTCCCGGAATGTAGTGAGGGCTCAAGACCCTCATTTGCATGGCGGAGTATCCTATTTGGCAGAGAATTATTGAAGAAATGTTTGATCAGAAACATTGGAAATGGTCATAACACGAAAGTATGGAGGGATAACTGGATTGTCGATGATATTCCAAGAACCCCAATCTCGAATTCAGATACTGTAGATGAAGACGAGTTGAAAGTGGCTGACCTGTTGTGGCCTAACTCTACCATTTGGAATATTCCACTCCTCCGACAGCATTTTGTAGACCTGGATGTAAGAAAAATTAGACAGTTGAAGCCTGTACTCCAGGTGCAAGACTCTTTCTCATGGCATTTATCTAAGAGTGGAAGCTATACAACCCAAAGTGGATACAAGTTGAGTGAGTTAATCATTGAAAAATCAGAATTTATATCTCAGATCGAGAAGAAGATCTGGAAATTGAAAACGGTATCTAAGATCAGACATTTTTTCTGGAAGATATTGAGGGGAGCTCTCGCTGTTAAAGAGAGGCTTCAGTCGAGAGGCTTTTATTCGGTCTTGTATTGCTACTTTCATTTGCGGAAAAAAAAAAAAAAAAAGATTAAAAAACTACTACCATTCAAAGTCTTAGTTTAAAAAAGAAATATACTGTTTATGTTTCTTTTAACAAAAAAAAGTTTATGGTTTGTCATGTTTGTGTTTAACCAAACAAAATTACCCTATCCTAATTTAATCCGGAATTTTTTAAAAAAGGTATAGATAATAAGTTGTGAACTTTAAACTAATAATTTCTTTGAGCCGTGGAATAGATCATGATAAACTAGTCACCGTTTGTTAGGATTTTTTTTGTTTGTTTTATGTATCTTCTACAAATGATAACAAAAATCTAATCCAACTAAAACAATAAATAACAGCACCAACCCGTAGGTATTAAAAAAAAAATCAAACTCATTATAGATCTATTACAAACAAACAAAAAAAATCTAACCTAAAACATCATACTGACCTATAATCGATTTCACTTTGGTTCATTTTTTTAATCGAAAAACTGGGTGAGCTATAAATGAATTGAGGAGCTATGGGGTTTAAATGTTTAATACAAATACAGTATATATAATCAAAATATTCAAAATATAACATATGTATTAATTAGTGAAATTTTAAGTAGCCAAAATTTTGAGTATATAGAATAAGCTTCTAAGAGCACCTCCAACAACAGGTTCTTAACAAAATTCTAGCAATAAAAAAATAATAAAATAAAGAAAAAGTTGGAGAGAAGTAGAGAAATATTAAGAGTCGGTTCTTATTATGGAAACTTAAGAACCGTTTCTTCATATTTTTAAGATACTCTCTCATACATGTTTATTATTAGTGGTCAATTTTTTTCTAAAATTAAAGTATTATTATTTTAATTTTAAGAGACTCCATTCAGCCTCTTAACATTGAGGGTGCTCTAATGGTACATGAAAACATTGGTGGATTCAGTTGGTTAACACGTGTGAATAAAATGACAAAGGCTTTATCTTTAAATCAAATTATCACATTCATAATCTCTTCTCTGCCTAAACCACTTGATAGATTCTTTGAATGATGGACAAACTAACTTCCTTTATGGTATCCCTGATGAAAAGTAATTTTATAAAGGCATCAAAAAGTCATTTTTTAAAGACATCAAATTTCTTTTCTCCAATATCACAATTTAATATTCAAAATAAGAACACTACAACAAATCAATATCTTGTCGAATGTTAAATAAGAATGTAAGGGCTTTGCAACTATTTAATATTATAATTGAAAATAGAGTTTAATAAATTATTTAAAAAAAAATTAAATCCATATTTTAAAAAAAATATTTAGAGTTTTATATTTGCAAAACTCATAATATTTAGTGCAAGGGTTAGGGCGGGCCGATAGAAAGCGTGGCAATCATTAAGAAGTTGCCCTCTTCTTTTTATTTTAAAAGACCTTTTAATTATTTTCTAAAACCATCCCAATTTGATTTACACAACTTGATCCATCTTAAAATTCCTTGTAGGTTGAAAAAAGGGAGTAAATTTTGAATTAAAAACTACTTGTTATTCCAGCAATCTTTTTAAAATAGTGAATCATTAACATTATTGGTGAACACCGTTTAAAAAAAAAACATAACTGCATAGCGATCGATCAAAGACCGGTTGAATGCGATTTAAATCTCCAACATTTCACAACGCCATGCTAAGCTGCAGCTAGGACCAATACAAGTTGGCTTGCCGAGCGAAAGCCATATCCACATACTAAGTCCAAAGCAATCAACAAAATAAATTTATATTAAATTATGACTATAAAACTATGTAATCTAACACTTAATTTGAGTTGTTGGCTTGAAATGGATGAGTGGAAACTGAATTATTCATAGAAGCTACTTAATTAAGTGATAGTGACTAATGAGTGATTAAAAAGTGGTTTATTAGTCAAATATAGTCGGCACAAAATATATATAAAAATATATTTAGTTTACGTAATTGGTTTAATCACTATTTTAATTGATTTAAGTTGGAAAAAGTGATCATCAACAGAATCTCCGTTGAGATGAATCAGATTGTACCAGAAAAATCGTAATAGAAAATTTGCAGCTTGTTTAGTTTATAATCAAACTCATGTTTATTATAAAAATAATCATTTTGTTATACTATATGTTAGTTATTATTTATTGGTCGTTTTACAAAAATAAAGGATAATTTAGATGGCTGTAAATTGTTTTTTAATCGGGAATGCAAGTTGCAATGAGCCAATGGTATCAAAACATTAGTTATAAACTTAAAATTAAACAAAAATACAACTAGGGTTGGTAATAATGGTTAATAGTTTAGATTATGCCAACGGATGATGGCATGATGCATAGAGAATCTTCCGTCCAAGTAGGGATTGGTTTGCTGTTGGTCAAAATTCATTTCGTTTCCCAAAACCCCATGTGCATTTTCTCATTAGTCAAACTTTAAAATGTTTTAAATAAACTTTAACTTTCTTTAACAACTGTTTATAGTAGAATTTGGACTGTTCGCTTAAGATTTGGTTCGTTTCCGAATTCACTTCAGCATGCTTGCCTGCATTCTCTTGATGATATTTTTCCTTAGAATTTTAAAACCATTTTTTTTTAATTAAAAAGTGTTAAGGACATTTAACCCCGTCATATATGTTTGCAATCATTTGAGCCACTCTATGTGCAATGTGCCAAAGAAATTTCTACAGGAAGCTACCTTCATAAAATAATTGTTCCAATAGTCTATTTATATAATGGAAATTTATTCCGAGCAATTGATTAGCGGTCCTAACCATTTGACTCATAGTAATACACATTTTTCATTTCAGTCATCATATATAGTGAGACTATATTTGAAAGTAGATTTTTAATGTTTTTATTAATTTTCTACTACTAACTTATCAATTTATGTTGTCAGCTTTTGTGTTATATGATTGATTTATGTAAGCCACAAAAATGTCCCATGACACCTTTTCGTTCGATAAGGAAGACGCCATTCCATTCGATATGATGAGGAACTTTACTTTTTCCAAATTATTATAACAAAGAGAAACGCATACGCCAGAAAAGAATATTCATAAAGTAGAACATAATATAAAAAAAGTACTTTGAAATTCGATAGAACATATGTCATATTGATAACTCTTTAGATAACTACGCATTTAAAAGTATATACATCAACATCATAATTCTTAAAGAGGTACTTTGGGGTGAATATTGAAAGTGACGAACGCATTCTCAATACCCAGTTTTCGGGGAATAAAATGCAGATATGATTTTACGTAATAAATATTAAACGGCTTTCACAAAAGGAAAAAAAAAAGTATTCATCCAAGGAAGAAGATATATGAATAAAATGGGTCCCCAGTTTCGTTGGCGTTAGCAAGTATATATAAGTGCTCCAAAAAGCTGATTTTCCATTATCTCTATTTTTTTTCCAATTTTGCCTTTGTTCAAACCGAAAGTATTTTCTTATTTAGTTTAACAATCCATCTGGACAACTGAATCGAACCAAAGTTTTTACACTTTTCTTTAGGAACTAGCAGACTGACCATTTGCCATAGTTTTTTTTTTTTTTTTTTTTTAACATAGTTGATATTCTCTTCATGTTGATAAACTCAGACGGTCAATTTTATGAGCCACATCATATTTGTCATCTATAATAAAAAGTTGACACAACCACATTTTTCTAGTTTAATCCAAAATTGGGTTATTGGATTGAAGCAAGTCTCTTATAGGTAAAGAGTCTCTGACAAAACCAGAGTACTCGAAGACATGACTTGATCAAAAGGATTAATACTTTCAACACATTGTCTCAAGAAAGAAAAACAAACTAGGTAAAAGACACAGATAGAGAGTAAGAGTTCAAAATTCACTCAAAACTCACTTTCAGATAAGTTCTAATCACTCGAGCTACGAACGTGACAATGAGCTGGAATCTTGCACCCAAGACACAACAAGGACAATACGAAAAAGATGAGGAGGGAGAAGCTTTGTATCCGCTATTATCTATTGTCGTTTGTTGCTATGTTTTGTTATGAAAGGGAACATACATGAGGCTCTTGGATGGGCCAAACAAGAGAGATAAAGAAAGCTATACACATAAGTTCCTTGATTTTTGAATGTTCTCAATCGTTGAAAGAATACGTTTTTAGTGAATTTGGGGATGAATCCCGTAAGTTTCAAAATGTAAACACAAGAAGATAAATGGGATAAATTATAAACCACATGTGATGATGTGAATATGTGGTAAAGACCAAGGAGGAGATATGAAAAAATGAGAATATTTTAGTTCCATTCGTTTCTCTACAATTTAATATTTAGTTCATTTTAAATATTTTTAGAGAAATTAGAAAAGAAAAAAAAAATCACGACTTTCATTTTGTAAATATTGTAGGTATAATCTAACTGAATATAATACCGATAGCTGTCAAAATCAATCCAATGTTATTTCTCTCGAAACACAAGCAACTACACCTGTTTTTTTTTTTTTTGTGGTAATATATTTCATTCGTGAGAGGTGCATGTGAATATTCAAACAAAATTTCGAACATATATACATAATGATTGGATGAGTCCTCAGAAAAACTTATACTAACGAAGTTAACAATTTAGTTGCCTTCTACATGGTCATTGAATTATTGAAAAAATGATTGATCACTAACAATTATTAACAACAAAAATAATTAGTTAACAAATTAAATAAAAATGATCAATGACCGTGTTCCAAGGGAGAGGAGAAGCGATCCAGCACGCAGTTTGTAAACCTCGCGTGCTGCGTTAACGGTAAATCCTAGGATCTTCTCTTATTCATCCACTTTGCATATCCTGTTGTTTTCACCTTCCCGCTTCAACTACTTGCCGTCTCACTTTCGACGCCAAATAACCTACAACAAGAAATATACTATCATTTTATCAATTAACTTCACTGCGTTTGGCTACATTTTTTAAAAAACGTAACAGTTTCATTTATCTATTTTTCACTCAATTTGAGCACTAATATATGTTCGTAATTTTTTAATACAGTACTTAATTTCGTTAAGCTAGTAGTAATACTTTCACATTATTCCATAATTCTGAAATTTTTCATTAAACTATAGTTTACGGTAGTCCCAAGACCGGCGTTTATTCCGAGATTGATATAGGAAAAATTATTATTTACACAGTATGAAAATATAATGATTTTGTTTAATTGAGGATTAGTAAACGAGGATAGAATAATGAGTTAATGAGTGACACCAAGTATACAACTAATACGTCACGATTGTATAATTGTCCCCTATTACTAGTCAAACCTTAGGCCGTTTGACCGCTAATGTTTGCCTTCGACGACAATCTTTCCCGTTTTCTTAGCCGATTCCATTAATCGTTTTTGCGGTACAAATATAGTTTAACCGTTGGTAATTAATTATTAAACAAATTAAACCATGGAAGATAGGAAACCATGTCATTTTTATTGTCAAATAAGATACTGACAGCTGTTCAATTAGTTTGAATAGTATTTAACTAGGTTTGACCCAAATGACTTCATATGTTTTTTTATCAATCTACTGATTATTAAAAAATGATAATTACCAAAAGCCACATGATAGAACTCTAAATATAGAATATAGATTTCCATACCAAAACTTGATGATTTGTTTCTCATTACACCATTTATATAGTTAAATTTTCCATTGAATAGTTTAGAATTTTCTTCCCATTTTAGTTTATAAATTCAAATGATTTTATATTACCTTTATATAGCACAATATCTCAAAAGAAATCAATCTCTTTGCTGATTCGGAGGAACTTTTAACTGGATAAGTATCTGTTTGATTTTAAAGAAACTTATTTCAAGTTGATTTTTGCTTAATTTTTAAAGATACATTCTAATCATCCAACGATGAATTTTAAGTAGACATCATTGTTTTGCAGTATGCATTATTTTCTCAGTTTTGCACTATTGGTATCCTTTATTTTTCTTCGTCAACGTATTGTAACATCGTTTGTTAAACATGTATTCTAGATTTTAAATAAGAACTAATATTGTTGACAAATAATAACGTATTAAAATACATCATACAAGTACTACCACCGCGAAAATGATTTAAACAAGAAAAGAGTACAAGAATGATAATTTAATATATATTTTCATCGAACCTATTGATAAAAAGTTGAATCTACTTTTTATTTTATTTGTTTTACCTCATAAAATCAAAGTTGACTATAAATACCACATCACTATTTCCCCTCTCTTGCCAGGCGGCGTTTGCCTACAAAATCCTGACATGAGAAACAGAGTTTTCTGATTAATACCTGATTTTACCATTCTACCCTCCTAACTGAAAACGGCAAATTACGTTCCCTTCTTATTTGTTTTCTTCTTCTTATTTTTGGTTTGTGGCTTTAAAATTTTCAAATTATTTCGGAAAGAGAAGAAGACTCGTCACTGAAATAACAGTCGCCGGTAACAGAATACTCCGACGAAGGTATAAATGATTGAGACTGGAAAATACCTTCTCGGCGCCGCCGGTGCTAGCGGCTTCGGTTCTAAATCCACCGCCGAGGAGGTTACCGAGAACTGTGACCTTCATTCCATAACAGCCGTAATCACCGGTGAGTTTTTTTTTTATTCTTCTCGTTCGAGTTTTCCGGTGGATTCTCATTTTGTTGATGATTTGATGAAGGCGCAACGTCGGGGATCGGAGCAGAGACGGCGAGAGTGCTGGCGAAACGAGGAGCGCGGTTGATTTTTCCGGCGAGAAACGTGAAAGCCGCGGAGGAAGCCAAAGGGAGAATCGTCTCTGAGTTTCCGGAGACGGAGATCGTCGTTATGGAGCTTGATCTCAGCTCCATAGCCTCCGTACGGAGCTTCGTCGCCGATTTCGAATCTCTCGATTTACCTCTTAATCTTCTCATGTAAGTCTAATTCCTCTTAACTTTTTTCAAAAATAAAAAATCTGGAAAATTTACGTTGATGAGTATGAAATATTAATATTATCAAATTTTTTGCATCTATTTGCTAATATTTTCCAGGAAAATCAAAATCAATTTATATGCATGTATATATATTTTATACACACATACGTGCGGGTGCTTCTGGGGATTTATGTGAACGGGAACACTATCTCAGTTTTTTTTTTTTTCGAATATGTCTAAAATATTAGCAAGTGTGATTTTATTGTTTAAAATACAATTGTGGAATCAGAAACAACGCAGGGAAGTTAGCACATGAACATGCAATATCCGAAGACGGGATCGAGATGACATTTGCCACTAATTATCTTGGTATATATTTTCTTAATACGATTCCCTCACTCTATGACACACATCTTAATTACTCAATATACTAATAATAGTATTTAGTAGCGTTCTTAATTATTATTAACCAATTCAAACTTGTTTAAAAAAAAATGATCAGGCCATTTTCTCTTGACCAATCTGTTGCTTAAGAAGATGATTCAAACGGCAGAGGAAACAGGAGTTCAAGGACGGATTATTAACGTCACGTCGGGTATTCACGGCTGGTTTTCCGGTGACTTGATTGAATATCTCCGACTCATTTCACAACCCAAGTGGTAAAGATAATCTTTTCTTTTCTCTTATCTTCTGGTTGAGTCAGGAGGCATGAATGTTCCATTCTTCCATAATTAATCCTCCAAATCAGAATAGTAAATATACCTACAATTCAAATAAGAGAACCTAAATAGCTAGGAGCTAGGACTGTAAATGATACAAGTAGGATTGGTGATCTTGAGAGGTGAAAAAAAAATGGTCAGAAAATTTACTTTTTACGAAAGGAAAAAGCTGCATAGTTTTTAATATTTTGACTGCTGAGTGACAGTAAGTCGATAGGGGGTAATAATAATAATAAATGGGAAAGAGAAGTAAAAAGGTTTTGACATTTGGAGATGTATGTAGTTAATATGTTTTCTTCTTTTTTTGTTGGTTTGATCGATTAGTCAATTCGATGCGACACGTGCGTATGCTCTCTCGAAGCTTGCCAACGTTTTGCATACCAAGGAGCTCTCTTCTAGACTCCAGGTCTCTTTCTCTCTTATTTACATTCTATTAAATTACTCACCCCAAATTAAATAACTATCCCAAAAGCATAATGGTAGAAATAAATGTGTGTCATAGTGGTCTAATTTATTGAGTTTTTGTGAGTGTAAATGAAAAGGTGAAAAAGGTATGGGAAGGAGACACCAAGAAACGTAGATAACTAGGATTTGTATTCTAACCAAATATATGAAAGTGTTAGTTTAGTTAAGTCACACACTATAAAGTTTATTTTGACTATTGACCATAGTTAGGATATAGGACAATCATGTGGGTCATTAAAATAAAGTGATTAAAGTTTAGTGTATTAAAATAAAATTTAATGGAAAAGAAAAAAAATTGCAGAAAATTGGAGCCAACGTGACTGTAAACTGCGTACACCCAGGAGTTGTTAGAACTCGGTTAACAAGAGACCGGGAAGGCTTATTGACAGGTTGGTTTATTTTAATTCTTTCTCACTGCATTAGCATATTCGTTTATCTTTAATTATAATCATATAATACTAATTAAGATTCCTAATTAAATCTTATATGACGTGACTTACCTTTGTCTTTTACCTACTCAGATCTCGTCTTCTTCCTTGCTTCCAAGCTCGTTAAGTCCGTCCCTCAAGTAATAAAATCGTCACCTTTTTTTAATTATAAAGTTTATAACATAATCTGTGGTGGAGAAGTTATACTTTTTGTTTGTTAATCTTATTAAATATTTAGGATTGTTGGATTTATGTGCTACTTTGTTGATTTTGGCATGGGATTAGGCAGCAGCAACGACGTGTTACGTGGCAACGAATCCAAGGTTGGTGAATGTATCGGGGAAGTACTTTACGGATTGTAATGAAACGACACCGTCTGGACTCGGATCCAACTCCTCTGAAGCTACCAAGTTATGGGCTGCTTCTGAGATTCTGGTGACTCAACATTCCAAGGCCGGTTTCGACCCATTTAGCTAAAGAAAAAGAGAGAGAGTAGTAATTATCTTATTTTATTATATACATACCCTTAGGAATATTAAAATCTTATTAGATGAAAGAAGTATCATAAAGTTTAGTTAATCCCCCGAACTTAAGACTGTTATCAAGAGACTTACGAACATATATAGTTGATATATACAATTAGTATTCTATTTCTATGGTGCGAATGCGAAGCCGATATACTTTGTAGTCTTTGTTTATAAGTAGTTATATTATATTATGGTTATGAGTACTGAGTATTTTTATATTTTTCTTATGTATGTAACTAATACTTATGTATGATCATGTGAAGTTCAACTTGGAGTATTATACTAAAATTAGAATAATAAAGCTAAGTGGGAAATCATTATGTCAATCATTAGGTTCGAAAGTGCTTGGAAGTCCTTCTCATCTTTTGATAATTTTGTGATTAACTCATTTGGACTGATCTGTGAGAGAGAGATCTCTCTTCGTTTTTTTCTTCCTAAAATAATCTTTTTGACATTGACTATTCACATGTCCATGTGAGATATTAAAAGGAAGTTCTGGCTTTCCATCACTGTTTTATTATTACGTGTAAATGCTATTTGGATGTTTGATTCTTTTTTAATAATGAGTTTTCACTTTGCATTGATTAGATAGCCTCATGCTTTAATAGTGAAATCTATCGTGAGGAATAGAGGAAAGTGTTTATGCTTTTAAATGCTGTACTCGTGATTTTATGTAAAATTAAATTAATTCAAACTAATATTCTGAATTTGTACAAGTGTTCATTTTAGATAAATAAGAGAAAATGGTGTAGCGAACATATTAAATATGGAAAAGAAAACTACAAAGAATGGAAGAAAAAAAACATAATATGAAAAAGGAGAAAAAGATAGATGAGGATCGGTTAGGGATGGGACTTCAAGATTTAGGACCATATAACATGGCGCATGATAATACTTTTGCGCGTGGGTCTTGCTCTATCGTTTCTTTTTCTTTTGATCAAAGGGACCCTACTAACATGCGCCAGGAGTTTTCACTTCTCAAAAAGAGCTCTCGTGCGCCATCAAATTGCTTCGTCCTTTTGGAATTTAATCATTACTTCAAAGGGGAAGAAGGTTGGCGCAAAGAAGAGGGCTAGCTTGAAACTTAAACAACAAAGTGACAAACTATGCACATTCTTGATTTCTTTCTACTTTCAACTTTCAAGAGTAGTACTTCAGTGGAGTAATAATTTTGCATGTATGTAACGGCAAAATAGTTCATAAGTGCGACACATGGAAAGTTTATTCGGTGATAAAAATATTACATCACCAAGAGCTACAATTAGCAATTTGCTTAGCGCGAATATGGGATCCTTAATGGACCAATATCTGATTTAGAGAAGGCACTAACTACAAATTAAAAGCCCAAATGTTTTGGTACCTCAAAGTCCGTAATGCGAATGTGCTTTTCTTTTAGTTTGCCAATGATGCTATGCTTTAACTTTTAGTAATTGCTGCTTATTGGTTGGTCGTCCTCGTCCAAGAGTTCATCGTAAAAAAAGTATCTACTATGTAAAAGTTGAGTTTTGGCTCATCGATACGACTATGCCATCAATCTTTTCAAACGAAGATGGTTAATATTATTAACCTAGTGTGTTTTATTATATCATGTTTAAAAGAGCATTATGTCCTCTTTCTTACCAATTGCATATTTTACACGTCTTTTTCATGTGCAACTTATTTATCTATGTTCATGGAAGCAAACAAAAAGAGATTTACATGTGATTGTTCGAAGGATATAAAATTTTTTACATAAGGTGTTGCTACAATAAAACTGGAAAGAAGCAAGCCCAATAAGATCACCAATTTTAGGTGAGCCCATTAGTACACATAAAAACTAAATTAAAGCAATCAATTTATCCAAAACATTTAACCCATACACTAAAACCAGCCAGCTAACCATTAATGTTTGGCTTCTACGACACAAGGTCCACAATCTTTTCCATTTTTCCTTTTTACTAGAGTGCTTCATTTTCAGCGGAACTCAATAACTAGTTCAATTTCTTACAAACTCATCTGATATCTAATTTCGTTTTCATTTGTATAAAAATATGATTTTTTCCCCATTTGATAACATATGCCATATGGTGTGAAAGTAAAATATGTAAATAAAAAATGGCCAGAATTAACTGACCAAATAACAGTAATTAATAATGTTAGTTCGACTGATATCATAACCGTTTAATTTTTTTTTTTGAAATTTGTTTAAATGATAACGAAATAGTGAAAAGACGTAAGAGATGGTGTACAAAGAAAATATTAGGATACCGTTTTTAGTACTGCTAACTGTTTTATGTTTTTATGATTGGTAACTATTGAAGCATTGTATACCCATGAATAGATAAATGATGGAACAATTGATGACAAAAAAAAAAGAGAGAGATAAATGATGGAACAACGAATAAACATTTTATGAGTATAGATACAAATCTCTTAATAAAAAATTTATCTTCTTTAGTTGTATTTCTAAAACATTTATTAAAAATGCGTTATTATTTAAAAAATTTTAAAATGAAAACTGACTAATAATGTGAATAGTACAAAAACATGATAGAATCTGAAAGATATGGTATAATGATCACCGTCTAAAGCTAACATGTTGATTAAAGTTTTAGCAGGAACTAAAAACATCTTAATCAATATGTTTTGTTTGTTATTCGAAACATGTTGATTAACTCCAAATATTCGATGAACAACAAAAAATAAAAAATACTGTTGGTAAAGTTGCTGCTAATAAGGTGCAGAGGATGGATGGCAAGTTGTTAAGGTGCGGGTTTGTCCACACACGCTGACATGGACCGCAACTTCAAAGATGCTATCCACGCACTACGTGGGTCCCACACCTAAATCCAACGGCTCAGATTCCGTGGACCTTTTCTTCGGCTAGAATTATCAGAGAAGGCACGCGCATGAGCAAATGTGGGACCCAACAACTTCACCGCCTCAACAAGCCATAATAACCGTTCATTATTCGACCCGGTCAACTAAAATTATGACACTTGTCAACATCTCAGACGCCAATATGTTCTTTGATTACTGCTTTAAGAAATTGTGCTTAACAAAGTTTACCGAAGATATTTTTATTTATTTGGATCATATATTGCATATGATGGAATGACATTTAACTATGAACATTTCAATACAAGTCGAATTTTTTCATACCTTTGTGCTGAATATTATTTATTTTTCTTATAAAAAAATATATTTTATGTGTTTGGTAACTTCATTGGTGATAAGAAGATGACTAATTAATAAGGGAGCGTGGCATGTGGAGTGAAAGAAAATTAGGTGTCCCTGAGCTGTTTTGTACATTAAGATAGCTCACGTGGCGATGACACATAGGTCATGTTAAATCTGGGTCCCGGACTAATCAAACACACCACAACGTTATGATGGAGTAGATCTTGATCGTCAAATAAAATCAGCTTAAATTCGTGCGATACAGATAATCATAGCTTAATTGATAAGTCACACGTGAAAATACGGATAAGTTGTATGAATAAACAGATCGATGAGCTTTTTAATCTGGGGCATGTGGACCTTTAAGGGCGTGTTTGGTTCTCTCTTCTTAACATTGGCACATAATATTGTTTCTATATATTTGAATTTGCCTTATGTATGTAAATAAGTCCTAAGAAACATGTTAAAGATAGATGAAATTGTGTTCATTTTGTTGTTATTTGATTTTTACGAATAAAATAGATCGACCTAATACGAGCGAATCGTAAGAGGGTCAATTTATGGTCAACTGATAAGGTCTTTGAATTTAATTCCTCCGTACATATATGATACTAATAATATACTTTTTTTATCGTGAAATACTTTTTCTAGCTTTTGGACAATTTATTTCATTCGATGATTATTTAGATCTATAATTTTCTAACAAGTTAGTTAAAAAGGACACAAATATCACTGTTCGTAACGATTTTGTCTTCAAAAAGGTAAAGTATTGATTTTACGTTTAATTATGTGATGATGTAGCAGCCTAGTTGTGTTGATATGTTGTACTTGTAAAATAGTATAGTATACTAATTATATGCAATACAAAGCTATATGTAATAAGCAGATGTTTTTATACATGCAATAAAATAGTGATAATTGTGTCAAAAATTGTTTTTTATAGTAGATCATGCTGCATAATACAGTACTTAACAACATAATAAAATAGTTCAGTTTATGTTTATCTTTGTCGGTCGTTTTATATATAACAAGTTCATTTAACATATAGCTACGTTAAATATAAACTTATTGACGTGTAATAATACCAAAATATACACATATATATATATTTGATTCTCGGTAAGAGACATGATACATATTCAGAATAGTATATATATTTGTTAAAATATATCTATATTTACATTAAACTAAGAATTATTCTGGATACTTATGTAATTCTTGATTAAATTTTTGACCAAAATATTGCAGTACTATTGCCTAATAACTTTCTGAAAACCATAATAACGAATTTTTTGTGTAAAGAGCCCACTTTCCGTCATATTTACAATGGAAAGAGCCGTCGACTTTTGAAATAAAAGAAGAGAACGACCTACTTTTAAGCTGAGGCATTCAAATCAAACTAGGAAATTTTGATGCATATAAAATATTTACAATTTAATTTTTTACATAATTGATATAGTTGTGGACGCTAAGACTTAAATATCCAATACCTAACTAATGACCAAAAATTCATTCTGACTCGGATTTTCAATTTGAGCACTCTTGAACTGAGAAACAACAGGTGAAATCTACTAAACAATAGAAATAGATAGTTGATGTGGTATAAAATAATAGCCACATAGTCAAAATATTTTCCAAAAGCAGAAGAACCGTATTCTGCTTGTCGAATAAGATTTACAATGTAACTTGTTTTATGAGTTAACGCGTTGAAACTGTCCATCAAAGCCTTTTACGATTTTTTATTTTATTATGTTATGTTAGAAATGTAATTATTAACCAGCTAAATCATGTGTGAATCGCATAAAAAATAACTACTATATATCACTAATTTAAACTGCAGCATTATCTTCTATCCATCCATACATTTTCAATTATCGTTGTCCAAATAGCATATGAATAATTATTCGATACCAAAAAATACATATGTTTAAACTGATAAAACTATATATATTTTAAATAAAACCATATACGTATATGTAATATAGCCCATACATACATGCTTATATTATATATATGGACGCTTAGTAAAGTATTTGTATATTTCGAGTACGACAAAGATTCCCACTCGGAATGTTTTGGTAATCTTATATTATACAATTGTTCTCTCCCTCTTTCTTTCTCTACCATAAAGCAAATGTGACCATAGAAGCATACGAAGAAGTTCCTCATTCAAAAAAGATTTCTCAGCCATCAAAGTTTCCTTTCTCTTCATTCAACGAAACCTTTTTTTTTTCTACCAAATATAAAATTAAACGAAGAAAAGGAAATATCAGGTTTTATTTCTGCTGATCTGAGGAGGTTTATCTAATGGATACGGCTCAATGGCCACAGGTATATACACAAACATCTACATATTTATATATCTATCGTTTTACAACTGAATAAGTATGTGTTCATGTAGGTTAGATAATTTGATTCATCTTGGGCTCAGTACTTGATCTTAACTTGGATTTTTGTTTTGTTTTTGGATCTTTAATTCTTTTTGATGTTTCTCTTCTCTTTAACAGTTTTTTTTAATTAAATATATGATTTTTCACTTTACCCTTTACTAATTTGCTTTTTTTCTTTTATGTTTTTAGTTAAAGCCTTTCTCAAATATCACAATCATTTTTATCTTCATGAAAAACATTTAATTTTATTGATAGACACATGTTATTTATGTCTTTACATATAAGGTTTTTGTGCTAATGGTGGGAAGAGATGTGTTTGTGATTTTGATGATCAGGAGATCGTAGTGAAGCCCTTGGAAGAAATAGTAACAAATACATGCCCAAAGCCGCAACAGCTACAACCGCAACAGCAACCAGCGGCTGGGGCGGCTTCCGGAGAGAGGAAGGCAAGGCCGGAGAAGGACCAAGCTATAAACTGCCCAAGATGTAACTCAACAAACACAAAGTTTTGTTACTATAACAATTATAGCTTGACGCAGCCAAGATACTTCTGCAAAGGTTGTAGAAGGTATTGGACAGAAGGCGGTTCTCTTAGGAACATTCCTGTTGGTGGTGGCTCAAGAAAGAACAAGAGATCTCACTCTAACTCGATTTCTTCATCTTCTGATATTAGCAACAATCACTCAGATTCTACACAACCAGCTACAAAGCAGCATCTCTCTGATCATCACCACCACCTCATGAACATGTCTCAACAAGGTTTGACCGGTCAAAACCCTAAATTCCTTGAGACGACACAACAAGATCTCAATTTAGGTTTTACACCACATGGGTTGATCAGGACCAACTTCACCGACCTCATCCACAACATTGGAAACAGCAACAACAACGCCAACAAGAGCAATAACAACAACAATCCATTGGTTGTTTCTTCATGTTCTGCCATGGCAACTTCTTCTTTGGATCTCATAAGAAACAATAGTAATAACGGGAATTCTTCAAATTCTTCCTTTATGGGATTTCCAGTTCATAATCAAGATCCAACATCTGGAGGGTTTTCAATGCAAGATCATTACAAGCCTTGCAACACAAACACAACACTGCTAGGGTTTTCATTAGATCATCATCAGAACAATGGATTCCATGGAGGATTTCAAGGAGGAGAAGGTGGTGATGATGGGAATGGAAGGCACTTGTTTCCTTTTGAGGATTTGAAATTGCCAGTTTCTTCTTCATCAGCATCAATTAACGTCGACATTAATGATCATCAGAAACGAGGAGCTAGTGGTGATGCAGCTGCTACATCTGGTGGGTATTGGACTGGGATGTTGAGTGGAGGATCATGGTGCTAATTTCTCGGTTTGATGATGAACATAGTACTATTAGTGGTTAATTATTGCTATTTATTTAATTAATCAATATGTTCTTCATTTTACTTCGAATTTTCTTATTGGTGGGGTGTTTTTTTTTTTTTTTTTTTAATTTTGGGGTTCTATTTGGATTTAAAGATATTATTTGAGGTGCATGCATATTGAATGACTTTAATTTGTTTGGAATTTTGTTATCGCTAACACAGATTATAAATGATACATTGGTTTGTCTTTCAATGTTCCTTCTCTTGTTGATTCTATATATTTTTCATGTCTTTTTTCCCCCCAATAATTTCAGATATTACATTATGAAAAAATAATGCTAAAATATGTTGTACTTTGGGTATTTTCAGTGTGTGACTATATGCAACAGCGTAGTTTTTTTTTTTTTTCAACGCAACGCATGGATGTTATTTTGTTAAAGAACAGGTACATATTATTAAAACAATTAAGAGAAATTAAGTTAAAAGCGACAGGTAAGCTCTGATGACTTTCACATGATCATCACTAAATACACTTATCTATTATTTATTGCTAAAGATGGTTTAGCCCTACCATCCCAATTAATTAATAAAACCATATTCCATTTAATATCCATAAAATTTTAAGTTATTGGATTCGTTCGTGAGTCGTGACCAACAAAAATTGATTGGGTTCGTTTACAATAACAAGGAAAGCTGCCTAATGAAGTTGATGCGTTTTGATTATATATACATATGGCAAGAATGAGTTTGGAAAATGTTGATTTCATGGACTTCCATGTATTATTTTGGTTCGGAAAACAATTTGGATATAGACTGAATAAACAAATTAATTACAAACAAAAAAATTGAATATAAAGAGAGGGAAGAATAATGTGAGAGACAAGTCACAAGTCCAAGGACTAAAGAAGGAGGGGCCCACAGAAACATTCTCCTTGAAATCTGTGTGTTCGAAATTATACATCCCACTATGGTTTCAGTTTCATCAATCTAGATCTTGACCCTTGCTATTTGTTTTTACTTTTCCTAGTATTATTATTTTTTTTTTGGTAACAATTCCTAGTATTATTTACTTCTTCATTTCTTCACATCTGCTTAAACTTGGAGCACGAACATTATATATTTTATTTAAAGCTATATATAGTGTTTTAAATTAAAATCTATAGTTTTACTGACAGTTAAAAAGTTATTAACACAATGGGGCTGAATATTTCAGCTATTTAATTTTCATGGGGCTGAATTTTTCTCGAACAGCTTTGATAAAAGTTTCTGTGAAACATCAGATAAATTTGGAATTTGACTGTAAGAAAAAAAAAAAACCAAATCGAACTTTTTTATGTTAAGAACCCCACACCTGTCAAATGGCAGTTGAGAATATTTCAATTATGTTTTTTTTTCCCGGGAATATTTCAACTATCTAAACAGGAAAGGTATAAGCAAGACACTTCACAATTCAGACATAACCCTGCCTAAACGTCGCTTAAGTTTAGTTAGACCAATGATAACCACATGATCATTACCTAATTAATTAAAGGTAATTATTATTTTTTGCTAAATTATTCAAAGGCAAATAATATACAACAACGATTGGATAATCTCAAAAACTCTTAGGTAACGAGGTATTGAGGCATTAGTTTTACATTTACAAGAAAATAACATTATTAGTATGTTATTCGTTTCGAAAATCAGTTTTCTCATTTGGTATAGTTTAGTCCATTTGTGAGTAAATTTGTAAAAAAAATATAATTGATACAAAAAAAATTAAAAAGACATATCATGTTCTTTTTGTTAAAAAAAAATTGAAGAGACTTTTACAGTTTTACAGCGTCGAACAGCAAAGACATCGAGGTCAAAGGACTTAGGTGGTGTGTTATGGTGGCCACTATAAAAAGAGAGAGAAAGAGAATCCGACCAACGTTAAATAATTTTGTCTGAAAGTGACAATGACTCGACCTTAAGAACATACTTCTACACTAAGTTTTAAATTCGGTGTGCTTGTGTTGAAGTGAGTATTCAAGTATGGATGTGATCTTACGGATAAGTTCTAGTGGAGAACGGAACATTTTAAAAGAAAATTAAATAGATATCAAGTTAAGTTTTCTCTCAGGTTGTAGCTCAACAACTTCGAATAATAAATCCACGGCCATGAAATTAGTTGAATCTTTACCATAATCTTTCTCGAACACTTTTAGTTTGCTCTTAGATTTTTTCTTTCTTTCTTGTAATAAGATATTCTTCTCTACAAAGTATTAGTTTTGAAATCCAAAGCCACTAGCTAATTCAAAATTCACATTTGGCCAACTTTAAATAATTTTTGGAGCATCACTTGAACATTATTGAGATAGGTTATAAGTTCTAACTACGATCAATACAATTTTTCGTACAGATCAAATTTCTGTCATATTTTTTCTTTGTGAGAATTGTATTATATCAATTAATTATGTTTTTATAACAATTGTATGTCTACATATACTTCGAAAGTGGATTTCAAGTTGTTCGGCAAGTACTATAATTAACTTAAAATATAAAAGGATGGACCATGACATGTAATGTACATACTACACAAGGTAAAATTAAGAGTACTCTATGTTAGAATTGGTTCTTTTAAAAAGAATAATAGATTTCAACATCATGAAATAATAATAGCTAAGGGACATTATTTGGTAACTAAAATACTTGATAAGATGGAAAATATTTTGAATTTCTGAGTAGAAGAATTCTACTTAATTATTCAACTTTTCATCTTATAGTATATAGTGGTTTGGTGAGAAAAAAAGAAAGAAAGAAAAACAAGTTAGATAACTTGGAAAGGAAGATATTACCATGTGGATCAAGTATCTTAGGATATCAAAATATGAAGATGAAGTGAAACTAAGAAAACTTAAGATGTTCACCATTAACCATTAGACTACTTAAACATTACTCAAATAACGGCTGATAAGATAAATAAAAGATTAAAGGCCGCAAAACCAAAGTCCCTTGAACAAAAGTTACAAAACCAACTCTGTACACTCGGAAAAATATTCTCTATATTTCCAATATTTTTTTGTACAAAACATATATTTATACAGTGAATTTATTTTACTTGTATTAGCAAATTTATAGTAAGTGGGTATTAGTAGGTTTAGATTAACACTGCTAGTTTAAAATTAGAATACAACTCGATAAGATTAATCAAGTACACAGCGAATGTGATAAACTTTGATGCTACCATTGACATAAAAAAGAAAAAGATTTGATGCGACCTACGCATAGGTTTTGAAAGGCGTTGGGAAAGGTATGACCCTCGAACGTTCTTTATATATATTGTGAATGTGAGTTATACATATATGGTTATAAATAATTGTGAATGCACCAAACATCAAATCTTGTTCGAAAAATGTGACTTATAAAGTTATAAGTTATAAGCTTCAAAGGATAGCTACAACGAAAACAGAATGTGGGAGGATGGGAGCACACAAAGATTGCCAAATCAATTGGAAAACCCGATCTTTGTAGACCTTTTCATGTCCGTAGATTTCAACTAAAACCTTCCTACTGTCAAGTTGATATAATTTTCTGTGTCACCTTGTCTCCAACTCTGTGAATTAAAGATTAGTTTACATTAAATCGCATTGTCTCTGTGAAAGCCCAAATCCCTGATAACTGGTTGGGCCGGCCATAAGAATATCAAACGTGGTATAACTCTTTTGTTAATTTAGTACAAAGTTAGGGGAAACGAAAAAGCGAGGGAAACTCCATTGGATTTTTTTCTTTTTCTTTCTTCTGCGGAATAACTGGTTGATGTTGCCGAAAAATTAGCCTATTTTCAGGAGATTCTAGGCTTTGAAAATGACGATATTGTACCGATTATCCTGGTGGCATTGGCAATCCCGAATTAACCGATTAAGAATTAGAGTTAGAGACAAAACCATACGAGATTATGAATTAGATAATCAGATTTTAAAGAATTTATAAACTAACAACTTATGGAAAGAAAATCAGGATCAAACAAAAATATGTCAAGGTAAAACTTGATTTGACAAGTTTTGGAAATAGTCTCAACATTGGTCTTAAGCTATCCGCAACATAGGGTTCACTGCTACTACTACCATAATCAAAATTTCCTTCTCCATGTAGATACCAAATCTTGTAGATACCAAATCTTGTAACCTGACATAAATCCATTGCTATACAAGTGATGTCAAACTATCTCTATCTTAACATTACGAGAATTGCGACAAATTGAACATGGACATTTCATCTTACCACTTGTTTTCACTCGCGGTTGATTTCCAGCAACAGCCATGAACTCGCATATACCTCGTGCATAACCATCGTTTAATAACTTCGACTCCAGATCAAACATTTCTTCATCCATCCACGATCTTAAATCTCTAGAAGACGACATCTCTCTCTACACGTTTTTTTTTAGAATTGTTGGGTTGAAATTTGTTGTTGTGATTGAATGGAGAAGTATGGTAACATATATATAATAACGCTAGCCGTCAGAAATCCGTCGGAATTTAACGGCTATAACAACGACTATATTAATGTTCAAATATTCTGACTGATATGAATCCGTCGGAAATTACCGATGGCAAACCGATGGATTTCTGACAGAAACCGACGGATATTAATCCGTCGGAAAAACCTGATGGATTTCCGATGGAATTGACAATTTTAATTTCCGTCAGAAATCCATCGGTGTTTTCCGACGGATATTAATTCCGTCAGAAATGCCGTCAATTTTGCGGTAGATTTCTTGTAATGAAAACTAATTTTAATTTTAATTGTAATTGAAATTTTATAATTAAAATTTATTTATAATTATAATTTTAAATGTTAATTTATATTTATTCCGAATTAATTTATATATTAATTATAATTAATTACAATTAATTAATATTAATTACAATTAATTACAATTAATTAAATAGTATTAATAAAATTATATATCCGTCAGAAATCCGTCGGAAATCCATATGAAATATGTCCGTCGGAAATATGTCCGTCGGAAATCCGTCGGAATGTGTCCGTCGGAAATCCGTTACAATTTTTGACGGATTTCCGACGGAATTTTTATTTTTGACGGATTTCCGACATATGACACACAATGTCGAGTAGTCCAGATCATCATACGACACTACAAGAAAACACGCTATAACAAATGGAAAAATCCGTCAGAAATCCGTCAGAATTGGCTTTTTCCGACGGATTTTTCTGTCTGTTTTAGCGTGTTTTCTTGTAGTGTCGTATGATGATTTGGACTACTCCACGTTGTGTGTCATATGTTTTGAGGAACGGAGAAATGATTTCTTCGTACCGTGTGGTCACTCTGCCACTTGTCGTGGCTGTGCTTAGAAGATCCTGTCGGAAGATAATAAGGTGTCTCCGATTTGCCGGAGGGTAATACGCAAATCTAAGAGACTATTCAAGAAAATCGATCTGTGATAATCAAATCACACACCAAATATTGTCCAAAAATATCATGTACTATCATCCATCTTCTTCAATCTCATAAACAATTTTTGGTCTATGAAGTGTACGATAGACGGTTCTTGTTGATAATTTATTTATGTGTGAGATTAAAAATGCATAGAACAAATTTTAAATTTTCATTGCTTTTCTCATCAAAGGGTGGTCACTGTAATCTTTACTTTTGCAAATTGAAACACTAGTATTGGACTGTATGTTTTTTTTCCACTGGTAAAAGGATTTGTATTTGTTATCCAATTGTTTCTGTTTTTTGTAGTTTATGTGAGATTGTAACTGGGAAAAGGTAAAAATTGTGTTGAGCTATAGCCTATAGGGTATATATTTTTGGTATTAAATGTAAAATACTAATAATATACAAAACTAAATAATACCAATCGTTCTTTTGTGTCAGCTTTGCTGTTCAGCTCCCGAAGCTATAAACCATTTATTATTTGAATGTCATGAATCATCTTTAGTATGGTGTCTCTCTAATACGATCTTCTCTGCAAACAATGTTCAAGTCAATTCATTGGAAGGAAATATGGAGATTGTATTATCCTCATACGACCGAACGGTGACAAAAACAACAAAGTATCTCCTTTTATGGATCTGCTGGCAATTATGGAAAGCTAGAAATGATTTAATCTTCAACAAAGAAAACTGGAGTCCGACTGATATAGTTGCAAAAGCAAAGGATACATGTGATGAGTGGATAATGGCATTGTCTAGGGATATTGATTTTCCAACACCAACCAATATACCATGTCTAATTTTACAAAACGTGAACCGATGGACACCACCTCCCCATGATTTTGTCAAGGTAAACATTGATGAAAGCTTTTCTCTCAATAAACCATATGTAGGCGTTGGATGGATTGTTCAGGATGTGCAAGGTTTCTTCCGTCTAGCTGGCAGTACACAACTTAAGCAGGCATCTTCACCGATAGAGGCTGAAGCATTGGCAGTCTTACATGCCCTACAATCGACTTGGTGTAAGGGATATCACAGAAGTGCATGAAAGAGACTGTAAATCAGTGCATGAAGCGATTACATCACAAGTCAACATTGCTACCATACGAAATATTATCTCTGATATCCATAGCTGGGTGGATAAATTCTCAGAAATCAAATTCTCTTTGGTGTTAAGAGAATTCAATCAAGTTGCTGACAGATTGGCAAAACAAGCATATATTCAAAGTGTTGTTACTTTCATTTCTTACTTTCATGCTCCGACGGAGAGTATTATTTAACGATCATGTACCTTTTGATGGTTAATCAATAAAAGTTGATATTAATAAAAAACTAATAAGTTTCAAATCTTTTTTTATTAGGGACATATTTTTATTTTTTTATTTTTATTAGATATCTATGTGGCTCCTATCCAGAATCGAAGAAGAATGACATTTATAACTTTTCATTTCGATTTTCTTGTATTGATCTTCTTAAGCTTTTTGAGCTATGTTTCATGTTACTCCTATTTTGTAATTTAATCAAAAACCACACAAAAAAAATATGTACATAAAACAAATAACATAATACGTTAAAAATAGCATGTTAGTGGAAAAAAAAAATCTTGATTCTAAAATAATTAAATGGTCAAGTAAAAATCGTTCAAAACATAATTTAAGTTTTTAATAACCATATGAAAAAAATCTTCTATTATCATATTCTTAAAATTTAATCAGGATATTGAATCATTGATACAATTTGTCTGACTTTTGTATCCCATAGATTTCCGGGAAATGACGACTAGTTGTGGTTGAACCGAATTGGGTAATTGTTGACTGGACATGTTTGTTACATAATGAGCCGGGCCGTGCAGTCCCTACCAGTTTCACACCACACACGCTTCGCACGTGCAGATTCATCCAAAGGCGAAGAAAATTGAAAAAAGCGGTATCTATCAGTAATATTCACCAATCGCTTCATTAATTTTACCAAAAGAATAAACGAAGAAAGCATTTTCTTCTCTCTCGTTTTCGCCTCAACCTTTTTCCTCGGAGAAGAAGAAGACGAGGTTTTCGATTCTCTCTGAGCTGCCAATCGTCGTTGCCGGAGATTAGAGCTGTGAAGATTTGTGACAGAGTAAGAGATATACACATACATATATATAGAGGGACAAGGAAAAGGATTGGGAGATGCGAGTGAGCATCGGTTTTGTCGGAACGGCTAACTCGCTTAACCTAGGGTTTCGTCTTCCTTGTGCTCTGTGGTTAGTATTCTTTATTTCTATCTCTTTTTTAGAATTATGAAATTCGCCTAGGGTTTATTACCGGTGTTCATTTGGTCATCTGTCTTCGTTTTTGATTTGTCTTGATTGATCATTGGAATCTTGTTCAATAAATTGGCTTAATCTCATATAAATTGCTATTTAGTTTTTCCATATTTGTTGAATTTTGCTGGTTTTTTTTTCCCGAATTTAGGGTTTTGATCCTAGACCCGGGATTAGGTTGGCAATATATTGAAATAGAATTACTCAATAGTTTCTGAGATTGGGTGATTTATTATCCTTTTTCTATACCATCAATTTGAAAATTGACTGTATCGCTGTTTAGATCACAATTGTAGCTGTCCTGAAAAGTGTAGTTATTTGTTTTTGTACTATACCTGATTTATATGCCAAATGCAAGATTTTTATTTTATTTCTCGACAATTGAGTAATCTTTGTTTTGTTGGATTTCTTGCATATGAATTGAAGCTTTCTAGTGGCTCTCTTTGTCAGCTACATACAAACACGAAAGTATTTGCTGAACAGTTTGATAGTGTCTTCAGTACTTGTCCCAGTAAGCTAAGGCCATAAAGTTTTTTGTTTTGTTATGTTTTTTTCCTTCAGGACCTTGTCGAATGGGAGAAAGAAACTTTTTACCTCTTAAGGGTGTTCTACATTTTTGGAGTTGTCATATGTAAAGCAATATGACGATTGAAGATTTCTTTACCCTTACAGAAATAAAAGATGGACTCACGGTCACTTCTCGTGTTGAAGAGCTCGTGTCTGTCATACAGAGTAATAAAGATCCAGTTTTGAAGAATAATGGCGATGCTTGTAGACAATGGACAGCTGTTGCAAGCACAATTGCAGCCACAAAGAACAGAGACTGTCTTGATGTTTTTGTAAATTTAGATGGGCTCCCTTACTTAAGCAGCTGGCTAGCTGAAGCTCAGATGTTGGCTAACGATTCAGTTGACAAATCTATAGAGGCGTCAATTATTGCTTTGTTAGAAGCTATTGAAAATCTAGGTGTAGACAGTTCGAAGTTAGTTTCTTCTGGGATATGGGTTGCTGTCAAGAAACTAGTTGACCATGGTAATTCTCGGGTCCAGGATCAGGCGAAAAAGCTCTTTGGTAGTTGGAAGGATAAGGAACTTTATGACCATTCTGAACGTGACACTGAAAGCTGTAGCAAAGTTCATGAAGCTGAGATGAGAGTCGTAGCAGCAAGCAGGGACAGCAGTGGGCAGAAGTCTGCTCTTACTCTTTGTTCAATGCAAAGTAATAATGAACAACATCGTCCTGAAACAGCAGATGAAGCCTTGGTGTCAGCAAGCTCTGAAGAAAACAACCCAGATCAAGAGAAGGGTTTGGAACTGCAGAAAGACAAGGCTGGGTTTGACTCGAACGTGAATTCCCACTGCTCTAATACGATGGCTGAAACTTTCAATGGTTCTTCTACTGATGATATCATGAAAGAGGTTCAAGAAAAACTTTCTGTGAAGGAGTCAAGTGGTCCCACAATGTTTAATTCTATGCCTACTGGTTCTAGTTGCCTTCTTTCTTCAGAGCGTGATACTGCTGAAGGCCCATCAAATGCTCCACTGGGTGCTGAGGTATCCAAGGAAAAGCAGATGGCAAATTATGTACATTTTCTTGAAAAAAGGGGAGAAGCAGTAGCAGGGACATCTAGTTCAGCAGGACATGTAGCTGTGTCTTCTGATTCTATTATTGCCAGCATGGAGTTGGAGAAAAATAATCTCTTGCAGAGTAGTCTTGATTCAAATGAGGTGAGCCGGAATGCATCTGAGACGATATGTGGGTCGCACGATGGTTGCATAACCCATAATAGCAAACAGGTGCCTTCTTTGACTCATACAACGGACAATCAGGATTCTGACAATTCATCAAGATTATCAGGTGGCCATGGTAGAAATAGAAAAGTTGAGAGTGACAATATAACTGCTCATGCTGACAATGAAGGAAAAAAGGATGATAAGGGCTATTCTGACATAAAGAGAAGAGTTAAACGGAGAAAAAAACGCAGCTCTTCTAGATCTATGACCATATCCCAACGACTTGGAGCAATTGACAAAACAACTACTGACATTGATCTTGGTATTTTGGATGCCTTGGAGGTTGCTACCAAAGTCGCACAGGAAGTCGCAAGAGAAGTGGACTCTGGAGAACCTTCTCACAGTTCTTCAGAAGAACTGTCCGATGAAAGCGAGCAGTCTGGTTCGCAAGACTCCCGCGATGATGATCGACATACAGGTTCTCCATCTAAGGGATTATCAGTGGGTGAAAACCATTCCTTTGAAGAACCTCATGTTGGAGATGACAACTTAATGGAACCTGAAAATGGAAGGATGAACAGTGATGATATTGAAGAAAGCCACCTAGCTGCAGCTGCTAAATCTGAAGTAGGCAGAGAGAAAAGCCCATGTGGCTTCGATCTTAATCAAGATATTTGTCCTGATGAAACAGATGTCACTATGTCCTCAATATCTACCACCACTACTCCTATGTCTGTTTCCCATTCCGTCTCATCTACTGGAATGCCGGCAGCAGCACCGTTACAGTTGGAAAGATCTCTTAGTGGGAAAGGATCAGCTGCTACTAGTGTATTTTCCCCAGCATTATTACCTCATAAAGTTCCTAGTGAGAATCTAAGAGAAAAGCAGGTGATTTTCCGTGGTATTGATCTGAATGTGGCTGAGGTAGGAGATGATCAAGTTGACGATCAAAGTCCCTGGAAACAGTTTCCTTTCTCCTCATCAAACACTAGGGATGGAGAGTCTTCACATGAAGCTAATCTCAGGGGATCAAACAGGTTCAACCTGGATTTGAATTGTACGAATGAGGACGTTGACATGCCTCCACCTTCTGAGTCGAAGATGGAAACAAGATTGTTTCTAAGTCACAATGGCCAGCAAAGCGCATCACCTGTCTCCTCTTCGTCAGTAGCTCAGCAATCAGGCAAGGAAGTAAACTTTGATTTGAATGACAGGCCACAGTTTTTCATCGATTCACGAGATCAGGGTCCCTACTATGGGCGGCACCCATGGAGTACAGCTCCCTATGGTGGGCAGAAAGTGGAAGAACCGGTTCTTTCGTTCTTGGGTACAAAAGTGGACGTTGACAGAAAAGACTCTGTATCCCAGATGGCTTCGTTCTTGTCCAATGGTAAGTCCCTCGAGCCCGCAGGAGGATCATTCATGGGAAGAACGGGAAACTCTTTAGGTTTAGCCTCTGGTGTCTCCTTTTCTCCAGCCCCTATTTATGGCTACAACGGATTGCCTGGTCCTCCTGGTTTGCCAATGTCATCGCCCATGTATGTTCCTGGAACTGCTATTCCATACATGGTGGACTCGAGAGGTACTCCAGTGATGATGCCTCAGATAATCGGATCGACCCCATATGTGCAGCCACCATTCCCTCAACAACATTTGTTCATGAGCATGGCAGGTGGATCGCCTAGTATGAATGGATCAGTGCGGCCAAACTTTGATCAGAGCTCTGGGTTTGGACATGAGATAGGAAACAGAGAGTCACTAAGTCTGAGGCAGTTTCTATCACCGTCACAAAGCGGGGGTATGGGAGAGCATTCAGGAGCAAATGTAGAGCCTTCTTCGAGTTCATCTATTAGCATTGGGAAGCGAAAAGAACGGGAGCCACGTTGGGAGTTTCCTCCATGGAGGTGAGTGTGGTTTACAAATGGTGGAGATGGGTTCTTGAATAGGTTGATGAATTGATTGATTGGTCAAAGGATGACAAGTGTTGAGATAACTTATAATTTGTCTTGCTGAACCTTTTTTTTTTCCTCAGTTTTCCCTTTTTCTCGGTTTTTTATTTTATTTCATAACATATATAGGAGGATTAGATCAAACATTGGTATATGTCAAGCTTCTTTTTAACCTTGTTGGGTTTTTCTCCATTAATAAATATATAGTTATAAGATGCAGCAAAGATTCTAGTGGTTTGATTAAATGGTTTTCTCTTTTGCAAGCCAAATATGTTCTATTTGTTGTTCATTCTCGTGATGTTATTCTCTCATTTGGGAAAAAACAACTATGAATTAACAGAATTTCATCTTAACTCGCCTACGGGCTTGTGTTTTAGATTGATGTTTAACTATGTTTAGTGATAAATTAATCATCTCTTAAACTAGTGAACGAAGAATTCAACACATTTCAAGCATTTTCCAAATTAGAAGACATTTTTCTATTTTTCAAATTAAAATTTAAATATTACTAGATTCTTTCATGTAAAAGCGCTTAATATATTATTATTTTCACCTTTTTAGTTTTCTACAGTATTTCTAAAAGAATTAAACCAAAATGTTTTATTTTTGTAAATTTTTAAATGTTTTACGATTGGATAATTGATTAATTGTTATCGACAAAATTCTTTATGCATATAATAATTCCATGCTACAACCCGAAAGCCACGTCGCTCCACGTCAAATAAAAACCTTGCTCCAATATAAAACTACCACGTGGCATTCTCAGCACCCCGAACCGTTAGATCTGCCACGTTGGCAAATCATGACGAAGCTAAACAATCACGAGAAACCAAAGTGTACGCAATTACACAGTTCACAAATCACAGAATCATTTACTATTATATACGGATCTATCGAGCTGAATCATCAGTGAGTAGTATAACCTGAGGGCTAGTCTGAGATATCGGAGGAGGCTACGATCTAACTATGAGGAAGAGGACGATGGTGTCCGTTTTGTTCCTTTTCTCGCTTCTGTTTCTTCTTCCAGATCAAGGTACGATCTATACCATTTGTTCTCGATAACGCTTCGATGTATATTGCTTGATTTGAGTAGATACGTGTTGCTTGGGATCTCTATGCTAATGATGTTGAGGTCTCTGCTGTGTTTTTCATAGGAAGAAAGTTACACGCGAATGCTGAAGATAGTTCTGATGAGGTCACAGATCCACCAAAGGTGGAGGAAAAGATTGGTGGTCACGGCGGTTTGTCGACGGATTCCGATGTAGTTCATAGGTTAGTGCCATGTTAATTTTACGATAGAACTTTCTTTTGAATTGCATAAATCTCGCCTAATTCGAATTCGTTTTATTGGCAGAGAATCTGAGTCGATGTCAAAGAAGACACTTCGTAGTAACGCGGAGAAGTTTGAGTTCCAGGCTGAGGTTTCTCGGCTTATGGACATTATTATTAACTCTCTCTACAGTAACAAGGACATTTTCCTTAGAGAGTTGATCTCTAATGCTTCTGATGTAAGCTGTGCTGTGTACTTGGTTAGTGCTTTTTGGATAGCTCGTTAAATAGGGGAACTAATAAGTGTCTGTGTTCTTAACTTTTTAGGCCCTCGACAAAATTAGGTTCCTTGCACTCACTGACAAAGAAGTTTTGGGTGAAGGTGACAATACTAAGCTTGAGATCCAGGTTAGCTACATCTTTCTCATTAATCGTTTTCTTATAGTATAAAGCATGTGATTTGAAAGTTGAGTGTGTTGAAAAGAATAAGAATTTCATAGATTTGTTTGTCATCCCAGTGCAGTTTGCGTTTGGTTGGAAGTTGTTCTAAAGCTATTTATGATATAGTTCAATTTCTAATTCAACCTTTTTACTCATTCAATTTCTATAATAATGCGATGATATGCAGATTAAGCTAGACAAAGCCAAGAAAATTCTTTCTATTCGGGACCGGGGAATTGGTATGACTAAGGAAGATTTAATCAAGAACCTTGGTACTATAGCAAAATCCGGAACATCAGGTATGTTGCTTATGTGGTGATACGTTACCCTGCATTATAGTCCGGATCAATAAAATTCCATGTATTCAAGATTTTTCCTTTCGCAGCTTTTGTTGAGAAAATGCAATCAAGTGGAGATTTGAACCTTATTGGACAGTTTGGAGTTGGATTCTATTCTGCCTATCTTGTTGCTGACTACATTGAAGTCATTAGCAAGCACAATGATGACAGCCAGTAAGTTGATTTTAGAGAGGGTTCCGTTTGGAGATATAATTGTATGCATATAAAATCATTTGAAAAGCTTTTCTGATATTTTCTTTTCCATATTCAGGCATGTATGGGAATCAAAGGCTGATGGAAAATTTGCGGTTTCTGAGGATACATGGAATGAGCCTCTTGGACGTGGAACCGAGATTAGATTACATCTTAGAGATGAAGCTGGCGAGTACCTAGAAGAAAGTAAACTTAAGGTGTGTATTTGTTTGATAAGAAAGTAAATCTCTCTTTTATTACAAGGGTTCAACATAATTATGAATACAGTGTACTGCTTATTTCTCTTTATCATCTCATTGTGGTTGCTTATGATCATCGTTGTCTACTACAGGAATTGGTGAAGAGATATTCTGAATTCATTAACTTCCCTATCTCCCTCTGGGCAAGCAAAGAGGTTGAAACCGAGGTCCCAGTTGAGGAAGATGAATCAACTGAGGAGGAGACTGGTGAGTAATAATGAAACATCGCATTATAATTTTCTTCTCAATGTGTTTTTATACCTACAAGTCAGGCGGCGTTGAGTTGAGTTTTATTAATGATATTTCACTTCAGAAACCACCTCTACCGAGGAAGAAAAGGAAGAAGATGCTGAGGATGAAGACAGTGAGAAGAAGCAGAAAACCAAGAAGGTGAAAGAAACAGTTTATGAATGGGAGCTTCTGAATGATGTTAAGGCCATATGGCTGAGAAGTCCAAAGGAGGTGACGGAGGAAGAGTACATTAAATTCTACCACTCTCTCTCAAAGGTGAAAATCATGCATGAAAAAAAGAATACTTGTTACACACTAGTGTAAATTTCTCGTGTATTTTCCTGACCCTAGTTGCTGTACAGGACTTTACTGACGAGAAGCCAATGGCTTGGAGTCACTTTAATGCTGAAGGTGATGTTGAATTTAAGGCTGTGCTGTATGTTCCTCCGAAAGCTCCTCATGATCTGTACGAGAGCTACTACAACAGCAACAAGGCGAACTTGAAGCTCTACGTCAGGAGGGTGTTCATCTCGGATGAATTTGATGACCTTCTGCCTAAGTATTTGAGTTTCTTGAAGGTAACTAATTGGAAGACAAGTTAAGGGGTACCTTCAATACGAACTCAAGGCTAAATCCCTGATGAAACTTACTTCTGCAGGGTCTTGTTGACTCCGATACATTGCCTCTAAATGTATCACGAGAAATGCTTCAACAGCACAGCAGCTTGAAGACAATTAAAAAGAAGCTTATCCGAAAGGCGCTTGATATGATCCGCAAGCTTGCTGAAGAAGACCCTGATGAGGTCCATGATGATGACAAAAAAGGTAATCTATAAAACAAGCTCATTGGTATCAATTCACGTTTGCTGTTCGTCGTTCTGAAACATGGTCTAAACTTATTGAATTGATGACATGTAGATGTGGAGAAGTCTGGTGAGAATGATGAGAAGAAGGGTCAATACACAAAATTCTGGAATGAGTTTGGCAAGTCTATTAAACTTGGTATCATTGAGGATGCTGCTAACAGGAACCGTTTGGCAAAACTTCTTCGGTTTGAGACGTATGTTCCTGTTACTTTTTAATTCAAATCTGTCTACTTATTAGCACCAGCAGGCTAAAGATTTATAGTTTGCTTTTTCAGAACAAAGTCGGATGGAAAATTGACTTCCCTGGATCAGTACATTAAGAGAATGAAAAAGGCGCAAAAGGACATATTCTACATTACAGGGAGCAGCAAGGAACAACTGGAGAAATCTCCATTCCTGGAGAGGCTCATCAAGAAGGGCTATGAGGTTTGCATCGAACACGGATAATTAATTCTTCTTTATTGATTGCCAACTCGCATCACACATTCCAATACTTGTGTTCTCAGGTGATCTTCTTCACAGATCCAGTTGATGAATACTTGATGCAATACCTGATGGAGTACGAAGACAAAAAGTTCCAGAATGTGTCTAAAGAAGGACTGAAGGTTGGGAAAGATGCAAAAGACAAGGAGCTGAAGGAATCATTCAAGGAGCTAACCAAGTGGTGGAAAGGAAATCTCGCAAGCGAGAACGTGGACGATGTCAAAATCAGCAATCGATTGGCTGACACTCCATGTATAGTAGTAACATCAAAGTTTGGATGGAGTGCAAACATGGAAAGGATCATGCAGTCCCAAACTCTCTCTGATGCTAATAAGCAAGCTTACATGCGCGGAAAGCGAGTCCTCGAGATCAACCCACGACACCCTATCATCAAAGAACTTAGGGAAAGGATTGCAAGCGACCCAGAGGTAAGCAAATATAAGACCCATCAATTCCTTTATTACATTGTGTGCAATTTTTAATCAGATGGGTGATTGAGAATAAAACCCACCGTACAAAATTGTCTCAGGATGAGAGTGTGAAAGAAACAGCACAGCTCATGTACCAGACAGCTTTGATCGAGAGTGGATTCATGCTCAACGACCCAAAAGACTTTGCAGCCCGTATTTACAACTCAGTCAAGAGCGGTCTGAACATCAGCCCTGATGCAGTAGCCGACGAGGAAGTTGAGGCAGCAGAGGAAACAGAGACTAGTGAGGCTACTGAGACGAAATCAGATGACTTGGCTGGTGGTCTAAACATTGAAGCTGAACCCGTTGAGCATCCGGAAGAGAACACCAAGGACGAACTGTAGATTTTACTTCTTATGTTTCTCCATTGTGTTTCTCTGCACTCTTAGTTAAAAACAGAACAGCATCGTTCTTACTCGAGTCTTAAGATTAGTTTCTATATTATGTGGTTTTTGATGGATTTTGTAAAAGCAGTACTTGGATTCTAGAGATCAACGAACCCAAACTTCACATTTTCTTCTACAATGTCTTCTCGTTCGTTCCATTATCATGCTATCCAAGTTCATCATATTTTGGTGCGATCTTACGATTGTTCCTGAAATAACTTCATATACCACTGCCAGCTTGTCTTTGCTTTTGGTTTTGTATGTCTTATTGTTGGTCGTCAACTCTTTTGCGACCAGGTTTTCGTAGTCAACTGCTCTAAGTAGCAATGATTTTTTCGGTTTTCTGTCGGTAGCTATTAGTCTATTAGCAAACGGTTTTTCTAACGATGACGAGTGATAATATGAACTAGCAACGGTCAAGACACGAACTTTTGTGTTAGTTAGTTCTTTTCCACAACTAATTTTAAAAAACTTGACTTTTGAAAATGTAGTCAAATTTTCAAACATATATTCTGTAAAGACATAGATTTTATTTACAAAAAGACTTTAATCAATTTGTGATAAAAATAACTTTTCAACATATATATATATATATTTCATACTGTTTATCTTGTATTTACATAAAAGAAAATGGTCATGATACTTTTGTGAGATCACGATCTTGAGCTTGACCCTTGGGAGAACATATATATAGAGGTGCTGATGACATCGCAAATGCTCTTTAAATTCTATCTCTTAGTTTCTTTTCTCTCTTCGTCTTTGGTCCAATATTTTTGAATATTCCAAACTTGATTTCTCCACCCAAGATACTTTTTTCTTTTGAAAAGAAAAAAAAAACAGTGATGGTCATAACAGTGCTTAATTCTCCTGTCTCATTCTATTTCATCAACATTCTTAGCTTTCTCTTCTTCAATGGTAATAATATTCACTTCTATCATAATTCATATTACAGTCTATATTATGAATGTTTACATAGAACAATATAAATTTTTAACATATCTTATAATTTTAGCACTGCATTTGGTAGGAAGTAATGGTGCTACAATCACCATCGTAAACCGATGCAGCTTCACTGTCTGGCCGGGAATTTTGTCCAACGCCGGGAGCGGCGACATAGGCACCACCGGTTTCGAGCTCGTCTCTGGTGGTTCACGTTCATTCCAAGCTCCACCTAGCTGGTCAGGTCGGTTTTGGGCAAGAACCGGTTGCAACTTCGACTCTAACACAGGCCAAGGCACATGCTTAACCGGAGACTGCGGCTCTAACCAAGTCGAGTGTAACGGAGCCGGAGCAAAACCTCCCGCTACACTCGCCGAATTCACAATCGGATCAGGTCCCGCAGACCCGGCCCGAAAACAAGACTTTTACGACGTGAGCCTCGTGGACGGTTACAACGTTCCCATGTTGGTGGAAGCAAGTGGCGAGTCAGAAGGTAGTTGCTTGACCACAGGATGCGTAACGGATCTAAACCAAAGATGTCCAACGGAGCTCCGGTTCGGATCCGGGTCAGCGTGTAAAAGCGCGTGTGAGGCTTTTGGTAGTCCAGAGTATTGTTGTAGTGGCGCGTACGCTTCACCCACCGAGTGTAAACCATCGATGTACTCGGAGATATTCAAAGCCGCGTGTCCAAGATCGTATAGCTATGCGTTCGATGACGCTACAAGTACTTTTACATGTACTGATGCTGATTACACTATCACTCTATGCCCTTCCTTGCCTAGGTAGGTTAACATTACATTTTTTTTTTCTTTTTTTCTCATTTTTTTTTTGTTTTCATATTTAACTATACTTGCGTTTGAGTATGCACACGACGAGCTTAGCTAGCAGGGGAATGTGATTGGCTTGAGCCATTTTAAAAAAGGAGGTTGATTCTTTTTTTTTTTTTACACGTAATAAAGGAATATATAATAGTCATTCCATCAACGAAAAGGAAAACCAAAAAGTTATTAGAACATATAATAGGCCTACCAAATATTTTTATTATTGAAATTACTGATTAAAGTTTGGAATATTTTGTGTACAGCCAAAAATCAGCAGCGAATGGGTGGAGAGAGGGCGGTGGATTGGCAGAACGCTCATCCTCGCCATTGTCGACGTGGCTGTCGGATGTTTTCACTTCTGACTCCTCATATATTGATCAGTCTTCCCAAATTTTAATTATCTTTACTATGTTGTTTCTTCTTCTTCTTCTTTTTTGGGAATTTTGATTTTTTCTCATTTCCTTATTATATTGATATGTTTCAAGATGTTGGACATTGACGAACATTTAACCATTTATTTGAATTGATTTTTTAAAAAATTATGTCTTTCCATGTAGGCATGACCACGGTCACGATTATTAAGGTTATAGTTAATTATTAACCACCGGTGACAGTTATAATTTTTTTTAACCTTAATCTTAACCATTTAATATACGATTAAAACGGTTATAGTTAAAACAGTTACGGTTATATATGATTAAATGCAATTTAATTATTTGATGATTAAAATAAATATTAATATTAGTAGCATTTTTAGTTTACACAAAAAATTACAGTTATGATTAATTATGTGTACATTTGTTTTATTTTCAAAACGGTTACGGTTATAATTTTAAGATTAACCAATGGTTTTTATACGGTTACAGTTCATTAACAGTTATAGTTAATAATTTGCGGTTAACTATAACTAATATATTTTTACAGTTAACGGTTACGGTTTTTAACCATTTTATATAGTTACGGTTAGATTTTGGTCATGTCTACTCCCATGCATGAATAGCCTAAATTAATTACATCGGAAATTAGATGTTATATTGGAAAAAAGCTATTGCCAATTGCTCGTTGTACTTTTAGTTAATTCGTAAGAATGCAAAGAATATGAGATGAAAAGCAAATTAGCAAGTGGCATTTTGTGACACTTGTTGATAGAGTTTGTTGTCGCGGTATTGCAACCAATTTCAGTTGGAAAGCAGTCTAGTCGTAACTAAATAATAAAATATACAGTACTACTAAGTGAAAAAAAAACTCGTGTATTTATTATTATACTTTATAGATAAATATAGTAATAGTTTTGCTTTTGCTTTGATGATGGATGATGTGTCCGATAAGATTTACATTGATGGACAGATGACAAGAAATGCAAAAACTTGGAGTGTAAAAAAGGAAACAAAAGGTGGACAAAAAGATAACAGAAAGAAACAAAGGACGAAATAAGATACAATTAGGAGAAAGAAAAAAAACATCTACGGAGACTTTCATAAAGTATGAAGTAAGTAAGACTAAGTAAAGTAGACAGAGTTGCGATATGAGATCAGCTAAAGATCTATTTGATTGATCTGCTTGATAGTTATGTATGTGTTTTTATACTGATATTTTCACTCAACCTTTTGATGATAAGCTTATATTTCTATCAGTCCTCCATATCTAGACGATTATTTTTGATGGGATCCACTCTTAAATCTTAATTATAAGAAACATAAGATGAAAGAGACTCTGCTATTAACTAAAATAGGTTAGATCCTTGTGTTACACACATGTTTCATAAAATATGATCCTTGGATGTGTCTTGGAAAAGAATGGATTTGATTTCTGATAAAAAAAAATATGTAGAGTCAAGAACACTTATTAATCATACGTACAAATCACTCTGCTCACTCTGCATTTGTTTTGCCATGGAACGGAGAAATTGACTCAGAGACTTTTCAGCAGTCAATAATGCAGCATCGGCTTCTTTCTGCTTCTCCTCGGCAATGCCTTTTCTCTGCTCATTAACCAATTGTACTTTCCGAACAAGTTTACGCAATTCCTATCAACAAACAATAGGATAAAAATACAAGTTAAATATTACATCATTAAACCATATGCTGCTTTTTGGTTCATACCACTAGGTTCAAAGACCCCATACACCTGATAAACATTATTCTTGACTAACCTGTCGATCGAAATCAACACTCTGAAGAGAATAAACTTCATTTGTGAGTTCCACATTTTGACTGACCAGGCCATCAAACCATCTCGCAGCTATAGCCATATATTCTTCGGAATTCTGAAAGTTTTGGACAAAAAATCAACTTAGAAAATATCCTACAAAAACACCAAAGACAGTTTTCTTCATCCGTTAAGAAATCTTATCAGCCCTCTTCTATTTCCCTTAATGGAAGCTCCTTCCTTCCTCCTAAGAACCCAAAATGTCCTCTCTACTACTCTATTAGTCGCTCCCATTCACTTATTGTAGTTATCCTATAGTTAAATATACAATCCAGGAGACAAATTTTCTTGTCTAATCATTCATTTTATACTTTTAGTGAGATACTGGTTTACAGTTTACCTCCTCTTCATCTTCTGACTCTGTTTCTGTATCATCAACACTGCTGTCTACAGCATCATCTGCGTCATCCTTGGCTGAACTAATCAATGCCTGCAACGTTGTGTGATCACCCTGCCTTGTGGCATGAATCAGAGTGTCCATCAAATCAGGTTCAACTTCACGCAACAATTTCCCTGAATGCATATAAACATATTAGCTAAAATCTAACTGGATGCTAATTTCCCCTAATAGTTGATCTAGATAAAAATGATGTATTTCTCACCGATATAGTTGAAATGTCTACGCTTTCCTTCTCTAACATCCGGGCCTAGTCTCTGCGGCAAAACAACAAACACCTTATGTGCATTGTCCCACACACTTACGATAAATCAGCAGTCTCGTCAAAGTTATTACCTTGGCAAGCATCAAAGCATCATAAACCTCTTCACCAAGCGACGCAGCTCTACGATGGCAAAGCCAATTCATTTTAAACCAGAAACTCCAAACACAATACAAAAAGTTGAGATTTTTAGGAGATGATGTTTCCAATTTGCGACATTTACCTCATAATCCGCTTAACCTGATCACCGGAGAAGGAAGCGAGTTCCATACCCCATCGAACCGCACGGCCAGCATCACGCTTCCGCTGGTTTCTACTCTTCAACGAATCAGACTCAGAACCATCGCTATCACCATCTTCTTCAGCAATAACAGTTGGAGCGAGAGCTTCCGGTGGCGCGGGACGACCTCGCCGTCGAGGTGGAGACCTTGCGGTGGAGAAAGACGAGTAGAGAAGAAGAGTGGGTATAGAAGAAAGTGGCTGAGGAAGCTTTTTCGAAAATAAATGGCGGAGATTACGAAAATGGTGATTACACTGCGGCGACAATTGCCTTATCGGTCGTATTAGTTGCGCCATGGCAGCTCCGGCAAATCGTTCCAATGTCGGAGCTTTATCTATCTACTGTACTGCCTAAAGGCTAAAGCTTTCTCTTTTATCAAAGTCAGTTTTTATCCTTTATATATGTGAGATTTTTTTTTGTTCTGGGAGTATTGGTTAACACTTAACACAAATACCAATTGAAGTAGAGTCAATTTCTAATCCATACATGATACATACATACACAATTACACATCTTTCACAACTTTACTTAAAACTGTTGTTATACACACAAGGCTGGAAATTTTGTATATAAAAGATCTGCTTTTTGTTATCATCCGGTGAAGCTAATACGAGAGAAAGAGTTTGAAAACCTCCAGCCAGAGGAGGGTTTAATGTTGAATGTTGTAGGTGAGAAGCTAAGTCCAAACATTTCTTTTGGTGTCAGAGTTGACTCAACAAATCCAACCAAAGTAGCCACAAGAGAAGCACTCTCTTTGCAATGCTCTATGTCTTTAGTGTTGATCCATAGTTTGTGAGTTACTTGTAGGCTTCTCCGCTTTGAGCTCAATTCAACATTCCATTTCTTGTATACTTCTTCTCTTTGCTTTTTTCCAAACTTACTTGGTATTTGTTTAGCTAACCATTCTCTCTCGCGTGTTAATGCTTTTGCAGTTTGTTTCCTCATTGCCTCAGGTGAGTCCTTGAGAAAAGATAGTCTTCTGAGTTCAACTTCCATGTAAACAAAGTCGGATGGATCGCCTTTGAAGAGCAAGAAGAAGTATGTTCTGTGAACCAAAGGTACATTACATACTTCCCAAAGCTCAATTATTTGGCTTTGCTGTCTCTCAAATTCTGCTTTCTCCCCACCATCATTTGTGTTTTCTGGTCTCATGGTCTTTGTTTCAGTATCTCTATGATCCGGATCATGCATGGAATTGTTCTTCATTGCCCTTTCTTTAAGGCCTGCCATAAATTCATGGAAGCTACTACTACTAGTCTCTGTATCGGAATCTTTCATGCTCTGTGCGTCCATGGAGACAGTGTAGTCTGAAGAATCAAAGGATGTGTTAGAAGTCTCCAATATGAAGCCTCTACTAGCCGCAGCAGCAGCAGCAGAAGCCTTTGTAAACAAGAGATTTTCTCTGCAACTTCGGCTTCTTCTCATCTTCAAGTAATCTTTCGGGCTCATAATGTCATCTACCATATTAAACGAGGGAGATTGTTTCTCTTCTGCTGATTGCATATTCATAAAGTATTCAATTGTCTTCTGCATTTCCTTCACCTTCTTCTTCAGAGCCTCATATGTATTATCATCTTTATCAGAGCCTCCATGCTCTTTTACACGTTTCTCTTCCTCAGGGGGTGATTTGCTTAATTGCTCTGACTGATCCATAGATAAATTCTGTTCTATGTCTTCTTTATTTGTAGACCAACTTGTTTTTTTGTCTTCCTTCTCCACAGATTGCTCAATCTCTTGGGATTCTTCTAACTTGTTTATAGTTAGCTCATCTTGTGCTTCAACTTTATCAGAGCCTTCATAGACTTGTACACAGTGCTCTTCCTCAATGGGTGATTTCATTACTTCCTCTGACTGATCCATGTCTTCTTTCTTTGAAGATTGTCTTTGCTTCTCCACAGATTTTTCAGTCTCTTGGACGTCTTCTACTAACTCCTTTATAGTTAGCTCATCTTCGGCTTCAAGTTTATCAGAGTCTCCATATACTAGTACACATTGTTCTTCATCAGGAGGTGATTCCGTTACTTGCTCTGACTGATCCATGTCTTCTTTCTTTGAAGATTGCCTTTGTTTCTCTACAGTTTTCTCAGTCTCTTGCACTTCTTCTACCAACTTCTTTATAACTTGGTCATCTTCACCTTTAAGTTTATCATATAAATTCAACTCCATATCTATGCTTTTTGAAGATGATTCAGCATCTTTTTTCTCGGACTCATCGGGCGTAAAAGATATGTAGTTTCGTTCATACTCTTTCTTTTCAACAATGTCGTCTAATGAGTCTTGGATTTGAACTATATTTTCTGCTTCTCCGCTGTTCACTTCAACGCATCTAACTTCTTTGCAAGCATCTTCTGGTTCTTGAGTGGTGATTTGTGCCATCTCTTCCCACTTACCGTTTACGTCATGCCCCGGAAACTGAGGGGTAGTATCATCAAGCAGGAAACCATCCTTATCAGGAGAGTACAAGTTACTCTTCCCCAAGTTAGTTAGTAAACGAGGCTCATCAAAATCCGTTGAATCGTAGCTTCTTCTTCTTTTGTTGTTGTCCATTGAGCTAGAAGATGATCGCTCTTCCGCTGTTGATTTAAGCAAATTCTCTACTCGAGATTGAGCTACATCTCGTTGCCATTTAAGTTCTTGGATTTGTTCCTCCATCTGCAGGTTGTTGCACAAGAAATGAGTTAACATTTGTTTCTTCTATCAAATAATGGAAAAGAAGAAGCATTCAACAAACCTTTGCAATCAACTCCTCTTTCTGTTTGAGCATTAGTGCGTAGAACTCAGAGGTCGAAGAAGAAGAAGCAGGTCCAAGATTCTTCAACTCATTCTCCATTCTTGCCAATTCTCGTTGCAGTTGCTTCACCAAAGCTTTCTCAGACACAACCAAATTGACTTGAGCATTTGTGGTCACCTCTTTAGCACAAGTTGCAAAGAGAAGCGTGTTTCTAGATTGTTCGAGATGACTACGAGCAGGGCTCATTGTACAGATGATAGCCGTTCTTGCGTTTCCTCCCAATGAGTTCTGTAGTATACGAGTTAGCTTTGAGTCTCTATATGGTATGTGTCCATTTTTCCCTTTGCTGTAGTATTTTCAGAAAAATACACATATCAGCGCTAGAGATCCCATATCAAGTATGAAACTTAAAAGATTGGTTGTTGTAAAAATGACCTGAGTTTTCGGATAACAGTTCCGAGAGTAAGTAAACTCCGATTAATGTGACAACCTTCTTTGAGTCTTGAACCAGCAGATAATGTCTGAGAAGCTCTTTCACTTCCTGCTAGATCAACAAAGCACACTGATGCTGCAAGAGTCGCTGAGCTCTCTGGAGAAAATTCTTGACTCGAGCTTTCAATTGTCTACAAGAACAAAAAAAAAACATTAATGTTTTCATCAAGAATGTAAAAAAGCAAAGAAAAATAAAGAGAGATGAAAATGAGTGTACCAGTCTGAGAATCTGATGAGATCTGGAGCTAATCTCATTTAAAGATGTCTCTCCAATCTTCCTTTGAGCTACAAAAAAACCACAGATTCAATAGATGATTCATTTGTTGATAATAATCATATTATGAAGAAATAATGAAGAATTGAGTTTGCTTAATTACTCTCGCATATAGAAATGAGTTCTTGTAGATGGTTTTTGTCTGTTAGAGTCTCCTCTCTAAGTTTCTCAACGACCGTTCCTCTCTATATCAAAGTTGACAATAATAATATCAGTAAATTAGTAGCTAATGATGATTAGAGTGTTAATTAATGGCGTGGGAAAGAAGATTTTAATTTGTGACCTCTGGATCATCAAGAAGCCTAAGTGGAGTATTACTATCTTCACAAAGGAGATCCCTCACAGCTTCATTGTAGATCTCCATCGCTGAGAATTTTAGAATGAATTTTCTTTCTTGTTGATGCTAAAGGAAAGAAGAGAGGATCTCAGAGACTGAAACTATAGATAAAGGAAAAAAATAATAAGATTATGAGAGTTTGAATGTATGTAATAAAACCTTGTCAATGTAAGCAAATATATCGTTCATTGCAAAATGAGTGATTCCACTCATCGTATACGTTTTCCCACTACTTGTCTGTCCATACGCGAAAATACTCGCTGCAACGTAACACAAGAATTGTCTTAGTACATATAAAAGCGATTGATCATAAGAAGAGATGCAAATAAAAACTCATTCTCTTACAGTTGATTCCGGAGAGGACACAAAGTGCAACCTCTTTGGCTCCATCATCATAAACTTGTTTCGTGGGGGATTCAAATCCAAACACCTTATCTGTAACACATTAAATTGATGATGGGGGTTTATACTTTATATATAGTAAACACCTCAAAATCAAATGGTGTTTAGAAATTAAGAAACATATTAAAATCTTTACCAAATGTATAAGAAGATTTATCAGGCAGATTATGGTAATTGCAGATGATTGTTGTGTCGTTGATACATTCCCAATCACATCTATCATTCCTCGTCTTCTCTTTCTCGTTTAGAGGCCTAACCCTTACCGACACCAATATCTTCTCTTCTCCTCCCGCCACCATCTTTTCTTCCTCTCTATAAATCTTTCTTTTCTTCAAATTCAAACCCATCAATTCATTTGATCAAATCAAAATGATTAGAAACGCAAATGCAGACTTTAGATATACCGTAATAAAAAGTTGGTGAAATGTTCAAACTTTTTCATTGCTACTCATTTTGACCAAACACCTTTTGATCATCATCGAATTGCTGTAAATTGAGAGAGAGACATGTTTTTGGATTGTGACAGATTAAAAAAATGAAAAAAAACTAAAGACAAGTTTTGATTTACCATATAGACAAATCAACGAAAATTAGTTAGGAGATGGTGAGGAGAAGAATGAGTCAGCCAAAATAATAAGATGTTTCTCTCGGGTCAAAAACCACTCTGTAATTTCTTCATTTTTACTTATTGAGCTGTCTGAGAGAGAACATGTCGGCATGGCCGTTGATCACGTTTTCGCCACCCAGTCTCATTACTAAAATAAGCATGTTGCCCAATTATTTCCATCTTTTACCTTCCCCCTTACGGTAATTGCACTATTGGCTTGCTGTACAAGGAAAGCTAATCTTACATTAATTGGCCGTTCACTGACCAGTCACCAGACCAACTGGTCCCCATTTCAAGCACTTAGATTGTATTGTTTTGTTTCATAAGTGAATGTAAGAAATTAGATCAAACAAATTATATTTTAGGGATTATTTTGGATTAATAAAGATTACAATTAGGCCTTTAGGATATCTTAATAACCAGAACTTATTTGGAACACTTTGAGGTTTTAGAGAGGAATCAAGAACGTTACAAACAGAATCATAAACATGGACAAGGTATTGGAATTCCAAACACAACCAGGAATCTTTTTTTTTTTTATGTTCTCTTTAATGTATTCTTTTGTACACATATAATGAAGTTTGAAGGTAAAGGGAACAACATACTACAACTAAACCATTCGTAAACCATCTGGGAGTTGTTGATCCTGAGAGGAGTCTTGAGATATAAACTTACGGCAAGCGTACATCACTGCAGAATGAAAACCACTTGGATTGTCTATGAACACAAAATGCTCACCCTGCAACATTTCAATCAAACAAAATCTCACATAAGCATATCATCTTCTTCTCTATATTTTTCATCTTAAATGTGAAAACCAATATATGAATTTAGAGATTGACCTGTGGAACCCGAATGATTTCGCAAGGGACCTTCATGTATTTCCGCGCTTCAACTGCACCTTGATAGTTCATCCAATCATCCATTCCATAGATAAAAGTTGTTGGCACTTTCCACTCTGATGCGCTGCAACAACAAAAAAAAGTCATCGAGTTTAAGTCATGTAAAAACTCCATCTGTAATGTGCTTGCATCAGATTAGGTGCATAAACCTTTGTAAGAGGGGCTTCCGAGCAAATGCTCCAAAGGAGAAGATGTATTTCAAGCACAACTCTCCACTAGCCTTTGCAGCCGAAGTATGGTACACATAATCTATGATGCAAAACAAACCATCACTATCAGCCATTCATAATCATCCTCCATTAACTTCTTTGGAACTTACAGAAAGAATTACTCACCGGTTAGCAATTTGGCTTCCTCATCTGTTAGCACAGTTCCCTCCGAATGTGCACCAAATCTTGCAGATGTATACCGATTTACAAGACCTGGACCCCAAGGACCTAATCCTCTGCAACCAAAGCACATTTAGATATATAAAGTTAAATCTAGTAGTCCTGCCAACTAACTTCATCGCCAAACAAGTGTGTTCCCACGCTCAAACACACTGATCAAATGGTTTCAACTGAGTGCAATAAAATTTGTATCAACAAAATGAGCAGCCAATAAATCTATTGGTGAATAGTTGACTATTATAAGATCATACCTAACCAGCTTTTGAGGAGTGAAATTTGACTCCCACAAATGATTTAGGACTGCGCCTTTCCATGTTGCTCTAAATTCAGTGAGCCGTTCCGATTTGGCATCTGTTTCTGCTGAGAACCCAGCAGATCCCACCAGAATTAAGTGTTGAACATGCTCAGGATGCTGAAAGATCCAGACATATACCCATTGAAAAGTCAGAAATCATAAATGTCACCTTTTACTCATTGACTTATATAACCAAGGATGAAAATTCACCTTAAGCGCGTATTTAGCAGCAACATAACCTCCAAAAGAATGTCCTAAAAGAATAAAGTTACTGAGATTCTGGGCTTTACGCCATTCCTCAAAAGAGTCGATAAACCATGCCTCAGTTTCTGCACAATTAAAGAAAGACCAATGCAGTTCTATTACTGATCTAGCAACTCCATATATACAAAGCCATTAAGAAATGGTTCCAATAAAACATTAGCACAACCATTAACAGTAGAGGAATAAATACCTTCAGTGCTTTTACATGTAAAATCAGGCCTACTTGATCCACCCCACCTAAGAAGAAATAGAGAAGACTACCTTATTATACGGTCACAATAATATACAAACCATAAAAAGGGCTGCAACATCCTCGCTTCGATTTTTAAGACATCAAAACAAGCTTTTGGCAAAAACATGAAATCTTTTAACATTTGAAGAAGACAAAAGGCCATATTATGTGACTAACATATTTCAGTAACAAGTTACATGAATTCAAAGTTGCTTACCCAAGTTGATCAATGGCAATCACCCTAAATCGACTGGCAAGAGCATCGAAATTACGAAAGAAGAAACCTAGAGAAGCAGCATAACCATGAACCATCACAAGTGTGGGAGCACCCTCCTTGGCATCAAAAGTAACAGTGTTGATGTGGCGTGACTCATTACTCGAAGACCTAAACCACCTGACTTTGGACCCTGGTGGTCCTGAACCAATATTCACTTGTTCTTGTACATAAGGCGTCCTGAGATTAATCGTTCATACCAAAAAGAAAGACTTAGAAATCATATTTTCATCTTAAAAAACTAGAATGATTATCCTTCAACATTTCGTAGTCTATATTCCAAATAGATTATATTATACAAGTCATCATGTAATTACGAAACAATGCCGCAAATAAAACAGAGTTATGCCAAACCCAATTGATAGAAATATCCCTAAAACCTGTGTAATTGAATTTCCTGTAATAAAAATCTGTAATTTAGATAGAGAGAGAGATAAAAATATGTACTTGAGGATAGAGAGAAGACGTTTCTCGGCGGCGATGATGTAATCGGTGGAGGTAGGAATCCAACGGAGAGAATTAGGCCACAAAATTTGCCATCTGGATTTCGCAGCATTGGTAGCAGCAGACGTAGCAGCAGATGAATCAGCGACGGAAGCAGTAGAAGAAGATCCAAACTTTTTCTTAGAGATTTCTTCAGCCATTCTTATTCTTGACGAAAGACGGCTCAAGTTCATACAACAATCACAGGAGATGAAATTGAAGTTTGCCAGGAATCAAGGAATCCAGATATTTCTTTATATATAAATTAACTAAATTTGTAGAAAGACGAGACGAGAGGTTTTGCTGCGAAGTCGTAAGGGATTGATTATATTCTTTTCATTTTTCATCATAATGGCACGCGTCATTGCTGACGTAACGTATCTTGCAGAGCAATAAAGCATCGGAAAGTTCTCTCGTTGGCAAAGTTTGACCTGTCGTCCGTCCGGTCAACTCTTTATTTAATTATTAGAATATACTTTGATTAAACATTGTAATGGAAAATAACCTACCTTAGATTAGGATACTTAATTTTGTTATAATATTTATTATTTACAAATATAGAGGAAAGATTACAGTAAAGTAATCTATTTTTATTTTTTGGTCAAACTATAGTAAAGTAATATAATTTTCTATATTAATCTGCTTTTGTATTTGACAAAATTACATTACAATATAATATATTCTGGTATATATTAATCTTCAAACTACGTTTGTGTCTTTGATTGCTAGTAAACCAGTTTGTGTTTCTCGATTCCAAATAAGCTCATGAATTTGTGTATGATACTGATTTCCACAAGTAAATCTTATTTGAAGGCTTCATCCTCATATTTTAGTTTTCTGCAAAATCCAACCGCAAAACACCAACACAAGCTAAAAAGGTCTCAGTTTTTTCAAACAAATCACTAAAAACGATGATTTCTAATCACTAAACCGGTTTTGACTCGTAAACTCGAGTCATTTGTTTAGCTTGAGCTTCTGCTGCAGTTACTAGTTGTAGTACTAGAACTTTGGTTGTTGGAGACACCAAGACACAGTGCTTCAGCCAATGGTCCACCTGGTGTTCTTGAATACAGCCATGATGGACCTTCATGGCTAACCCACTGATGCTGGTTTGTTCCCTCTGCTTCTTCCATTGCTCCTCCAGCCATTGATAGTGTCAGAGAGCTTCCCATTGCTTCATCTTGCTCCCCTTCTACAACAAACCTCCTTGTCTCTTGGTTATGTGGTGTCTGGTTTAGACTCAGTAGACCTTGTAATGTTCCAAAGCTCTGGTCGACTAAGGGCTCCTTCTGCCTGAAACTCAGATCATGATCATATCTGCGTTTGAGCTCTCTGCTTGATCCAACTTTCACCGGGACAGCTTCATGAATCTCCGGGCTTAAAGTTGCAATGCCATCATTTTCTTTCATAAACCACCTCAATCCTCTTCACATATCAAACAAAAATTCCAATCTTTCAAATGATTTCAAAGGGGATGGATCTTAATGCTTTGACAAGAATGTAAGTAAACACACACCTGTGGTGATCATATGAAGAGGAAGCAGCCGGAAGAGTAGAGAGCACATGGAATTGGCTTTCGGTTGTTTGTCCGTAAAACTGAGGATATGTTTTAGCAAACTGGTTTGCATCGTTCTTAGCGGTACGAATGTCATTGTTGTGAGATGATGATTCCACATGCTTTCTTGAACGAGGACGGCTCTCGTGTGTGTGTCTTTCACAGTATTTCTGATCAGGAATCACATTTCTGGAGCATCTCCATTTCTTCCCATCTGTTCTCTTGCACCTCCATGGCTCCATATCAGCTGTGTTGTTGCTTGCGTTTGAAGCAATCCCCAGCTGCAATGAACCTCCTTTAGCCATTGTCACTGTTACTGTCACCCACATAGAACACAACAGATTCTTGTATTCAGCATAAGTACTAAAACCATTCCACTAAGAGGTAAAACTTAAGAAAAACTTAACATTCCAATACCATCATAATGAACTTTAGTTGCATCAAACATGATGACAAGTAAACCATGAACACATGTAACCAAGAGAAACTAACAGAAATGGGGAGCCTACTGAATTTGTTTAAGTGAAAGCTAGGGAGATTTTACCATCAGGGTTAATGCTTGATAGGTTCTTGGGAAAGGGTGTGAGAAGCTCAGAAGAAACAGGAACAGAAGACATCATGTACTTATATATATTCCTCTGCCTCTCAAGCTCCTGCCACTGAGCTTCACTGAAAGCTGCACCTGCCTTTTCACTCATATTCCTTTCCATCTCCCCTGAATTTTTTATCCACCAATTTCACATTAAAACCAACATATAAAATTTCAATTTTTTCACAGCTCACAAGTCACGAAAGGTAAGAACTTGATACCTGAAGATCTCAAGGTGAAAAAAGGATCTGCTACAGTCACAGCAGAAGAACCAGAACCGGCGAGGGAGAACATATCACCGAGAGAAGAAGTGTATGGCAAATTGCTTGAAGCAGAGAACATAGGATCACCAACACCAGCAGAACAGTAACACAAAGAAGAAGAGGAAGGCGATGGATATGCTGGATGATGATGATGAGGTAATACCATAACGTCTTTATGAAAATGTTCTACAACTCCAAATCCAAACTCACTAACAAAATCTTCCTTACGTTCTGCTCTTGTTCCCATTAAGCTAAAAAGCACACAATTTCTCTTTTTCTTTTTTTCTGACTCTGTAATATCCACTCAAAAAGTCTCAACTTTTACAGAAAACAAAACTCGAAGACCCTTTTGTCTCTGTAATGGAAACCTTGGAATTACTCTTTATCCTTCAAACAAGTCCAAGAAAGAAAAACAAAACAGAGAAAAAGAAAACCTTACAAAACACCCACAAGAACAAAAAGGCTCCTTCTCTTTTTTGATATTTTGTCTTTCTCTCTATCTCACACTCAGTGACACTTAAAAAAAAAAAGAGAGGATGGGGAAAGAAATTGGGGATTTAGGTTAAAAACTAAGTTAGAAGAAGAGCGGTGCCGCTATTTGAAAGCAAGCAAGCCCAGCCTCATGAGCCATCATAAAAGCTTTAATTTTCATTTTTGCTTCCTTAGTCTCCAACATTCGACCTTGTTTCAGAATAAAGACAAAAATCTTCATTAACTGTCAGCTACTACAATTTTCTCTCTTCACCCTGACACAGACAGCATCCCCCACGTTGTCGTTTCCTACAAACTAACGCCGTTAACTCTCTCTCTTTCTCTTCACACCGCCTCTTCAAAATCTTTTACTTCGACCTTAGGTAACGTCCTTTCTTTGTCTTCTTCCTTCTCATAAAAAAAAACTACATCGTACCATTTTACAGAGGACTTTTAGATGAGGATAAAGTTCCGTTAAGTAACGTCGTCGCTTGGAGATGTGTGTTTGGTAATGGGACCCAATATGAGGAGCTTCTTTCATAGGGGACCATGGAGATGTGATGCTCTAACTAATGTATTTACCCCCCTTCTCTTTCTCTTTTTTTCCCATCTTCACTCGTTTGCTTGGATTTTTCTATTTTTTTCACCCCATTTCTTTTCTTCTTTCTCTTTTCGACCCCACTATTTTTATGTCTCTAATTTTTTTTCTGATTCAGTTAAATTTTTTCTTTCATAGATCACATGATAATTATTGCGGGAAGAAGGAAAAAAAATAGACGATTTGAAGAATAAAAACTACTTATCCTTTTATAACAGGCTAATTCTAGTTTTTTTTTTTTTTTTGGTTTTGTCGTGTAGGCTAATTCTAGTTATTGGAATTATAGGACCACTCACTTATGTTCAAACGTCATAAATTATGGGTTATTTAAGGTCATTTGTTCGTAAGTGATTCAATCGGTGGTTATAGTTTTTTATTTTATTTTAAACGTTTTTTTTACCAAAAGAGGACCATATTTTTTAATGACTACAGAGTGAACCCCTAATTTTTTGAAATTTGGAAATCACTCCAACTAGAGAGACATTAATAGTCAGTCATATGAACTCATAAAACTTCATGTTATGATTCACATACATGTTCCAATCTGTATTTGTCCCGAGACTATCAGTTTTATACAGATTAATTTGGAAGCAAATCTAAGATATGATTTTTTTTATTTTTTATTTTTAAATAGATATGACTTTCTTGTTACCTAGAAATGTCAAATGAGAATAAAAACTTACCTAAGGTAAGGGCTAAACATAAAAAAATTCCTCTGATTTTCAGCATCGGCCTTAGCCTCTTATGCCAATTTTGAGCAGATTAGGAGACAATGTTCTACATGTGTCCAACACGTAAATGTTGAGACCACTACCAATCTGAAACAAGAATTTTCGTTAATCATGAAAAAAAAAACTAATGGGAGCAATTTGGAACTCAAAACCAAGAGCAAAGGATCAGGTAGCCTAAAGACACAAGAATATTACACACGTGTTTCAACCTCATATGGGCCTTTAGCTCAAGAATGGCCCATTACTAGAAAGTCCATAGATATAACTTGCACACGAACCTTTGAATGGAAATTGATCTAGCACGTTTGTACTGTAGTATATGTAACAAATAATTTATGGAGTGAACGAAAGATAGAAATAGCCAAGGCAAATGTATGGACTGTCACTCACTCAGTACGATAACCAAATATCCAAATTATTATAACACATATATAGTATTATTGTGTCAAAACTGAAATACATTCGGAATTGAAAGAAATAAATTAAATTTGATAGAAAGACATAGTACCACGAAAGATCATGCATGTCCTTTTCTTAACCTACGTGATCCGTACCCTTTTACAGTTAGATGTGTATTCGATTATTTAACACCTGAATGTTAGAAATCTTGGCATATATTTGTCGTAACTAGTATAATGGGACTGATTAGTTGCTGTCTTGCTGTTATGAATGAAACTGAAGTTATCAATGGATATAAATATTAAATATAAGGAAGAGAATTAACCATATGGCCATATCAAACTTCTTTTCTTTTTTTTTTGCATAGCAAACTTTTACGTCGAGAAGCGGCAATGTTAAAAAAGGAATGTGATATTGTTTATTGCAACCTTTACGTTTGGTCTGGAAATAGATATACTTGCGTGTCTTGACTCTTGAGACAAAAGAAAAAAAAAAGTTGTAACGAGTTAGATAAGAAAAATTGGATTAGCAAGTTTTAGAAGAACAAGAAATGATTACTCAGATGGAAAAATAAATAATATATATAAATGGAATGAGGATTTGTGCATGATCATATGGTATAAAGCCAAGTCATGGACTCGTTCTCTTGTTTCACAGGATAGTTCAACTACCACGCACCTCTTTTTCTTTGGGCGTTTAATGACACAACCCAAATTCTTCTTTTTATATCCTTTTCTGTTTAAAATTTATTTGGTTATACTTATATATCAACTCTTATTTTTCTCTTTTATCTTCCAATTTTTTTCTCAATTTCCGTGTCTTTTCGTACAGAGGTACTTTTTCATCTGAAGAATTTGGCAACTTCACACATTCACGAAATTTTTATTTTTTCATTGCAGACAGACAATACTTTGCGTGAGCAAAACATTTAATTATGTATAGAGAGTAATATTTCTGTTATACAATTATGTACCGCATCGTGCATAGAATAGAAAAGAATCCCCAATCTGTCACTCACTTCATTCCCAACTCGCAAGTTAACAAAAATACACATAATAGTTTCTCTTACACGCTTTGACTATGGAACCGTTACGAATATCTTTTAAAAAATATATGTTCCATTTATATCTATATATATATATATATATAAAAGGTTTATTGCAATAAAGTCTTGCCATCTTCCTATCAATATTCGTAATTACGCAGATTTCGACAAATCCATAAGGGTGTCTAAAATTAACTCACAGCCACATGTTACTTAGCTACTGTTATTAATACCAGACCGGTCAAACCGGTGGATCCGTGACCTTATAGGCTTAGATAGTAATTTTCGAGTATCTTTAATTAACAATAACTCACCTTATGACATCATGTTATATATTAATCACCCTATGGACTATAAACATTCATATAACCCTTAGATTCTTGTTTCTCTCCATATCCTTCTATTCTCAACTCTCAAATAGAGAGAGAGGGAGAGAAAGAGAGAGGTTAGATTTGTAGAATCTAAAATACATTACACTCTTGATCACGGATCTCTTCTTATATCTCAAATATATAAAGAAGATTTGTGTATTAAAGCTTTGTTGAGCCATGGCCGTGATGAAGTTAAAAAGAGCAACGACCGTAGCAGGGACATGGCTAAATGAAGCTGTTAGCTTCATCGTGTTCTGTGTCTTAGACATCTTAGATTCATTGCTTTGTCTCCTCTACAAAGCAGCAGACTATCTCTTCGAAGCCGAGTGGAAGCCTTGCTATTGCTTATCGGCCAAGGAACCCATCACGACGACTCGAGGGAAGATCCTCTTGTCTCACAATAATAGCGAATCCAAGATCCTCACTCTTTCTCCGCTTCAAGAACTCGGGTATTCTTTTTCTTTTTTCTTTTGCTAATTAATGCAGAATTTTCGAAAGATGTGCTATTTACAAAACAAATATTTTAATAGATTTTATTAACATTAATAATATTGCAAGAGATAAAGAATAATTTTTTTCAAAATAATAATAATAATATATATAATTTAATTTTAAATATTAATTTATAACTATTTGATTTACACCACATCAACAGTTCCTGTAATGGTGTAAAGTAAACCAAATAGTTTACGTGATTTTTGAATTGATTTTTTAAACAATTTACGTGATTTTTTTAAACTATAAATGCTCACTATTTATCATACATTTACATATAGTTTTTACAAAAAGTCACGACTTCGATTTTTATGTTCATATATATAATAGCACAATAGGACTTTTTAAAAACTATAAATGCTCACTATTTATCATAATATCGACTCATGATATATTATGTCTTTTTGTTTCTCCATTAATTTTAGATTGGTACCTTGAGCCAATTTTTGTCCCTTAGGAGTTGAATATACGACATTTACTTCGGCCGACATGAACTCCGTTTGATTTTTTTTTTTTGTAGCGGACGTTCCAAGATTGAGCTAGAGGATGTCTCCGAGACCCTTTACACACGTCCTTCTCTTCTATCTGACTTCTCTAGTCTCACGGTAACTGAGCTCAATAAACGGTTCGTTAAGGTTACTCGGTCGGAGACGAAGTGTAGCGACCATCATGAGAAGACTAAGAACCAAAAGAGGAGATCAATAACGAAGTCAAGCTTGACTGTGAACTTCACCGTCGTTGAGATGCTTCGGGGAAAAATCAGACAGCAGAATTTGAGCCACGATGTTTCTCGATGGTCGGATTGTGATTGTGGGTTTTGTACATCGTGGGCCTCTACTTCCAACAAAGATCATTCCCTCTTTGTCAAAACTCAAATCCCAAATGGTAAAGAATTCACATTTTTATTTGATTATTATATATGATTTGGAGATGTAATATCACAATCAGATTTTTTTTTCTGCCTTTATTTTGTGCATTTACATATATAGTTTTAAGATAAAGTTACGACTTCTATTTTTATGCTCATATTTATATATATAATTATAATAATTTATCAGACATCCTTAACGTTTATAATTTCAAGTGTTTGATATGCAAAAATAAAAACTAAAGTTTCATATTTTTGCGTTTTCGAACAATCGGATTCATTATAACAGGGATAACAGCAAAAGAGGATGTGTTGTTCATCCATGGTTTCATATCTTCGTCAGCTTTTTGGACGGAGACAGTGTTTCCAAGCTTGTTAGCCTCCTCGTCGGCTTATAGACTCTTCGCGGTGGATCTTTTAGGATTCGGCAAGAGTCCTAAGCCGGCTGATTCACTCTACACATTGAGAGAACACGTAGAGATGATCGAGAAATCGGTCTTACACAAACACAATGTGAAGTCTTTTCACATCGTGGCTCACTCTTTGGGATGCATTTTGGCGCTTAGCCTCGCCGCTAGACATGGCAGCTTAATCAAGTCGCTTACCCTCCTTGCTCCGGTGAGTTAGTTACTTACTTTTAGCATATTTGGACCGTCACTATATATTGGTTTCTAAGCATGCAGAAGACATTTTTTTTTTATAGCAGAATATAGATTTTACATGATAGATTGCTTAAAAACAATAACTGTGTGTTCCTAGCCCTCTTCGTTGCTTTAGTAAGTAATATTATTTGAATCTAATGGGCAAATAAAATTTGTGAGGATCACTCATTTAAGCTACTTCTTATATATATGTACAAAACGTTTTGGAACCATGTGATTATATATTTGGCACGATATTTTTAGAGTTTGTCTTTCTGGTTACAATTAAAATTGCTGTTTTTATTTTGAAGACAACATAATATATACTTTGTGTTTCTTTGCGTTTAAAATAATAATTTCGTGACTTTTTGGAAAAAAAATGCAAATTTATTGATTTGGCACAACATATATGTTTTAAACCTTTGCCCCAAAAAAAATGCTTTAAACAAGACTAATACAACACTTGTGCATACGTGTGTGGCCAGCCGTATTATCCCGTACCGGCGGGAGAGGCTGAGCCGAGGCAGTACGTGATGAAGAAGGTGGCGCCGAGGAAGGTTTGGCCGCCAATAGCATTAGGAGCGTCGATGGCTTGTTGGTACGAACACATTAGCCGTACCATTTGCCTCCTCATCTGCAAACATCACCGTATTTGGCAATTCCTTGCCAATCTCGTCACCCGTAATAACAGGTGTTTATTTTCTCAACTATTTTTCATTTTATTAATCCGTCCAACTAAACTCGAAATTTGCTAATAATCTGAAAAGGTCTAGAGACACTATTATAGACTTAAAATTCCACAGATACATATACATCTATTAAAAATTCTCCTACTAAATTGTACACAAAATTGTGATCAAGCGACAGCCGCAAACGCTAATATTACACAAAATATATATATTGGTGGTTAATTTGTATCAGTTTTTTTGGGAGTTTGTGAAAATTTAGTGATCTAAAAAGTTAGGTTTAGCCTAAACTTAGATTTTTTTCCTTTGTTTCTGTTTAAATTTGATCATAAGTTTATAATCATAATTAATTGATAGGAGACAATTGAGGGTTGATGTAACTAGTTAGTTGCTGTCATCAGTTACCAAATCACCTCCAATGGACTAAATCTACAAACAAATTTAATACGCAGCCGCATTTGGTCGCTGGCTAGTTAGTGTCTACTCACTTTACGATTATTACTTACAAATTGAGTACAACTCTACGTGGTGTTAGCTTGACCCACAAGTCAATTTAAATAACCAAATATAGAGAGCCACGTGTATTGACATGCCATTAGTATATCTTCGTTCATTGGAGAAGAGCTCTAAGACAAATGGAGACTTAGGCAACCTACCTGACTTTAGTGCTATGCTAAATTTTAAAATTCCAACCTAAGTACTCATGACTATGTTCACTTGGAGCAATTTAAATTGATTTTACTTTTTACGTGTCTAGGTTGGTTGATCGGCTATTTCGGTGACAAGTCTATATAGATGTTACGACTCTATTCTATAGTTTCTACCTTATAGGTATCTAAAAGTAAAATACATGCATTGTTAGAAATAATGCTCTCGTCCTACCAAAACCACCAACTCTTCGAAATTAAATTAGATAAGAAAAACGGAATCAAACTCTATGACTCTTTATTTTTGTATAGTACATATATGCTGATTATTAATAAGTGAGAACTTATACATTTTGTTAACTAACAAAAAAAAAAAGAACTACGTACGTAAATTTTTGTTTTATCACTAATAATTGATTTTCTCTGTCAGGACCGTAAACTTTTTAATAGAAGGTTTCATGTGTCACACGCACAACGCAGCGTGGCATACCCTACACAACATTATATGTGGGACAGGAAGCAAACTCGATATGTATCTAGACATTGTACGAGATAAACTAAAGTGCAACGTGACCATCTTCCACGGAGGAGACGACGAACTCATCCCCGTCGAGTGTAGCTACAACGTTAAACAGCGGATTCCTCGTGCAAGAGTTAAGGTTATTGAGCACAAAGATCATATAACCATGGTTGTTGGGAGACAAGATGAGTTTGCCAGAGAGCTCCAAGAGATTTGGAAGACTTCTTCTTGCTAAATTATGTTTGATAAAAACTTGTGAAAGATTTGCAATTGTCTACGTAATGGGTTGGTAAAGTATTCTTATAGGTTTTATCATTATAATTAAAGAAATCCTAATGTATCATGAGAGAGAACGGAATTTTAAATAATAATTTCGCATATGTTAAGTATTCCATATATAAATAGAAGGTGTGACTATGTAAAAGTATGTAAAAGTATACATATGCTTTCTTTTCTTGGACCCGTTTAACACATATAGAACACACATTTTGTTTCGAATGAAGAACACACACATTATATATAAAAAGATTCTGTGTGAACGCATTGTTTATCATTAAACTCTAGAAAGCTGGTGGTGAAAAATATACTTTTAACTTCTTTTATCATTAGATGTCGATTGCTAAAAGGTAAATACAATTTAACATTAAAACCTAAGAAGCTGATGTTTTTTTTTTTGTTTTATAAACCTTATCGGCTTTCCGGTTAGTTTCGGTAGTAACGCACCGAGATGCTACAGAGTAGACCGGTCCACCGCATTAACGGTTAGATCCTTAGTTCAACGGTTCAACAAACACTATAAACTTTTTATGAACGGGCCATAAGATCCATAAAATCCAAATAGATTACCACATTGCTTATCCAGAGTTTGGAATACCTTCCAACTATTGCCATGGGGTAGCTTAGCCGCTTGCATTACTGACTATCATGTAAACCAATAACTGACATACTTCCCACAAAGCAGAGCTTTAATTTTAGCGAGAAAATAAGATCGAACCCGGATTTAGAAGTTTCACCCTATCTCTGGGCCCGCCCTACCACTCGCCCACCAGCTTGCGGGCAGAAGCTGATGTTTGAAAAATACGACTTAACCAATTCGGAGCCGGTAGTTCGCTTGGTTGAATCATTTTGTTTTTCACCACTTGGTTGAATCATTTATATGGAGGTGGAAAGTGTCATATTCGAGTATAAGCGAGATGAAAAACAAAAACTAATTTATTTGCTATAGTCCTCGGTTCGAAGAGATTAAGGCCGTAGGCCCATAATCTTCTAAATACCCAGAAAATATGGATAACAAAAATTATGCAAAAACAGTTATGATTACTCAGTCAACTACTCAACTTTAAATCAGTTGGTTTCCTGTCATTTATTCATTCCTTTTGTAAAATTTTTACATTATATTGAGAAATACATGTTATTTGAAACGGAGTTCCTCATCCCAATAGTAACCAATCATATGTAAACATTGGTCAAATAAATTTCTTCAACATTTTTGACAATTTTTTTATATTGAGAAGCGTTACTATTCTTTCTCATTTTTAATTACTTTTTTTGTTGTTGTTGTTGATGAGATCATCAATGAAGATGCTCCTAGGGGATGATATGCATGGTTGAGAAAAATCACGAGTATTAATGAATGTCTTGGAGACTTGGACCCACCCAATCCGTTACTTTTAAGCTCTACCTACATGCATAACGGCATATCTATATGACTAGTATATCAGTAACAGACACCGAGACGTTCTTCACTTTTCAACAGAGGTAAAAAAGGAATAATGTTTGTTTTCTATTCCAGTTTTTAGTAATCATTTGTTAATTATCGCACAATTTGAATTAATAATTCAAAGATCAACAATTCCAGGGAAATAGACTATTGAAGACTTATGAAAACGAATCATTAGTGTTTTGGTAGGATTTTATTTTTCGGATAAGATGAAATTTTCGTTAAATAAGTCTATATGTTGGAAAAAATCGACCTTATGTGAATATGTGCATCTCCGTTTTGTATATAGTTTGCGAATTACTGGCATTGCCTTCAACCGTTCAACGTCCACTATTGGCGAGGTCTTTCCAAATGGTTAAGGTTTTTGTTAATATATATTTTTAAATCCTAAGTGACATATCCTATTAACTTAATCGCATAAAATACAACTATTATCATCAAATTTGAAACAATTTGAAATTATTTACTTTATCGATCTAGTTGATAAGTTCAGTTCATTCCATCACAAAACAAATTTTACTTCACTTTATAATCAACGCTCCAGAAAAAAAAAACAAAAAAACACTCCAAGAAAATTTATTATATTAAAATTTGTGATAGAAATGGCAATAGAGCAACCTTGCAAGATGCATAAAAAAAATATAAAAAAAACAACGACAAAAGCAACCCAAAAAAGTAATAATCAAAAGAAGAACCAAATAATTATTACATGGGTTAATTTTTAGGATTCTCCAAGTAAAAGTTGCGTTTCTCTTCCTCGTCCATGAATGCGGTGACAGGAAAAGACTTGCCTATTCCCATAGGAGTCTTGAAGTAAATCTTCTTGCTTTTTGGCTCCTTCATGCTCATCTCCACGATCGGTACCCACAAAAACAGCTGCTTACTCTTCACTCCTATGTATATATACAAACACAAACACGTATACATAAATAAATCCATGTATCCACAATTATATACATACTTGAAGTTATTTAGTACCTGTCATCTTCTTCATACAACACTTGTCGACATAGGCGGTGACCTCGAGACCGTAGGAGACACGAGTGTTGGTGGCTTCGAAGAAATGCTCGTAAGGAGTGGTTTGCTTCATCCACACAAAACCCGTGGCTCTAACTCTTCCACACTCCACAAGATTCTTCAAAGGCATCACTCCTTTTGGAAACCCTAGTTCCTCTAGAAGCTCTCTCGATTGTTTGTAACACTCCTCCGCTCCATACACGATCTCAGCCCCTTCTCTTTCCCCTCCGACGACCACGACTCCTTCACTCGCCATTTAGTTACGAGATATATAATTTTTACAAGAAAAAAAATCAATGTTTTCTCCAAATATGAAGAGAGATTAATAGGAAATGGTGAGGATTTTTGGAAAATGTATAAATTTAATGAAATAAAACGAAGAAGGGTGAGATATTATAAGATGGGGTTGGTGGTTGAGCGGTGGGTTGTGTGTCTCATTTATTTGGTTGCCTAATTTTCTCTCTTGTTACTTTCGTGTGGTTTTTGTTTGGTCACCTAATTGCCATTAAATAGATTTTTTTTTTGTCAAAGCCAGTAAATATTATATTTTAGAAAAGTCAAATAATTTTCATTTTGTAATTAAGTTTATGGAAGTTTTAGATATTTTTCCTAAATATATTTTTTTGGGTCAAATACAGTAAATATTTATTTTTAGAAAATTCAAATAATTTTATTTTTGTAAGTTTATGAAAATTTTAGATTTTTTTCGGAATATGTATCTTTCTGATAATTTCAACAATTTTAAATGTTTTATCACCTTGCACTGTTAAATACACGCGATAAGCAATTCTGTATTTGAAGGCATTTTTGTCATAAAGAAATGGTTGATTTGTAATGGAACAATTGGAAAGTTTTTAAATTATTTGGAAAATGAAATTATAACAAAATTGCCCACAAGTATATATATTTTTGGTCAAAGCCAGTAAATGTTTCTTTGTAAGAAAATTCAAATAAATTTATTTTTGTAAGTTTATGGAAATTTAAGATATTTTCCAGAATTTGAAACTTTCTGATTACTTCAACAAAATTTTTTTGGTCAAGTACAGTAAATATTTCTTATCGAAAATTCAAATAATTTGATTTTTGTAACTTTATAAAAATTTTAGATTTTTTTTCCGAATATGGAACTTACTGATCATTTCAACAATTTTTAATGTTTTATCACCATGAAGTTGCACTGTTAAACACGCGATAAGCAATTCTGTATTTGGAGGCATTTTTGTCATTAAGAAAATGGTAGATTTGTAATGGAACAATTGTAAAGTTTTTAAATTATTTGGAAAATGAAATTATATATAACAAAATTTCCCACAAATATATATATATATATATATATATATATATATTTGGTCAACGCCAGTAAATGTTTCTTTGTAAGAAAATTATTTTTGTAAGTTTATGGAAATTTAAGATATTTTCCGGAATTTGAAACTTTCTGATAATTTCAACAATTTTTTGTTTTGTTTTGTCACATGAACATTGCACTGTTAAACTTTGACAGGCGATCAACGATACTGTTGTATTTGGAGGCATTTTTGTCATAAAGAATATGTAAATTTAAAATGAAACAATTGGAAAAGTGTTTACATTATTTGGAATTTTTTTTTTATTGCCCCTAAAACTTTTGATCGAAAGTAGATGGATCCCAAGGTTTAAATATATGGGCCAAGCCCATAATGGTTTCAGATAGCCCAATAGAAGATACCCTGACCTAAAACCGGAAATGGAACAGATCAAGATGACAAATTAAAACGAAACAAAAAACAGAGAACGATGTATCATGGATTCCGGATTAATATTAATCATCTATAACAACTTTATTTTGATTAAACAACGATTCCATGTATTTAGATTTTACTCTTAGTTCCTACAAAAAAAAGAGATGATTTTTTGGTTCACAAGTCTTCTTGTTATTCTAAAAATAGGACGATTAATATTATTCTTGACTGCTCCTATGAAGCTAAGAACTTCATACATATCGGAGGTTTTACTCCGGCGAGTGCAAGAATCGCTGCAGGTAAAGTCCAAAGCCCTTCACCGCATATTAGCCCTGAAGCCACCGCCGGAACCATAAATTCTGCTTTCTTCCGGTTTATCTTCTCCCATATAAACACAACCAAAGTCCCAACACACATATCGATCGCAAAATAAGCTCCGACCAGAAACGGAACTGCCATCGCCGTTGGAAGCGGCATGAACCTCCCAATCTTCGCCGGAGAAAGATCTCTGACGACGTTGACCAAAACCGCAAACCCGAAAAACCCGTAGCACATTTGGACACAGTGCAGAGGCAGAGCAGAGAAGCCTTGCACCCCAAGAATCGCAATGTTTCTGTAAATCACAGCGTAAGGAGCCTTGAATTCGCCGTTAGGGTTTCCAATGTCGAACGCTTTGTAGAACAAGAAGAAACTTAACGGTGTCACGATGCATCCAACGATCGTTCCGATCATTTGGCTAACAAACATAGCCTTAGGTGACGTCTCCGTATAATGAGCCGTCTTGAAATCTTGCATCAAAACACAAGAAACCGAAACAACCGATTTGATCAGTCCACAACCGGCGAGTCCGGCCACAACTCCGTTCTCTCTTCCCGTCACAGCCGCGATAACGAAAAGACCGATTTTCCCGTAGTTATAAGCCATGTTAATGTCTGTAAGTCCAGCTCCATAGGCGTTACAGAAGGCTAGAGAAGGCGCGAAAATGTAAGCCACAATAACGTAATACCATTTAAGCTGAGGAAATATCAGAGGAATTACGACGGTTGAGACTGCAGCGCAGGTAAGATATCCGGAAACACCTAGCCACATCGGGATTTTATCTCTGAGGAAATTCTCATCTTCCCTGAGATTTTTCCTTTGTTTCTTGTGACCCACGTCATCAAGATCATTAGGTTTGTTCTTCATTCTTGCGTTGATACTAACAATGGTGACAAAAATAATTTTAACGAAAGTGTAGAGACCATCACCGAGGATTAGAGCTACGGATAAGAAGACTTTGTAGCCGTATATGCTCTTCATGTTGTGTTCGTCGAGATTATCAGGGAACCAAGAGCCTTTGAGTTTATCAAGAAGAGGCCACATTAGGCCATAAGAGAGGATAGCTCCTAAAAGCAAAGAAAGATTAACCAAGTGTGAACAGATCATTCCTGCTCCTACAAATGTCATGCTGAAATCAAAGAAGAACCTGCAAAGTAAACGATTTTTTCAATTTCAAGATTCAAGAACTTGACTCACTGAAACATGTCTCTGTATATAATTAATGGATGCTTACGTTTGTTTCCAAGCTTTCAAGCCAAAAGTTGGAAATTGAGAAAAACCACAACCTTCAATACCAGAGAAAAACCACTGGAAGAATCCCCACAAGAAACTAAATGAGAAATATTTCATGAAACCGCGCACTTGTTTCCTGAAAAAAAAATCTTCAAAGATTAGGAACTTAAGTTACGATCATTTCTAATAGAATAGGTTTGTTAATTTACTTGGACTGTGCATCTCCTTGTGTGTGGAAGCCATTGATGAGAACCGCAGTAGCTAAACCACTAGGATATGGTAACTTAAGGTCAATAATCATAACCTTACGGAGAGGGATTAACACGAAAAGACCGATGAAACAGACAGCAAATAGATAAGCAGTCATCCAACCAAGGCCTGGTTCTTTCACACTATTCTCAGAGTTACCTTCCAGGTTCACACCAGATAACACATATGTCTTATGGTTTAACCCCAGAAGATATGAAGCAAACCCACCTGAAAATAAAAGTAAAACAATATTTTTAAGCACAATTTTCCCAATTTGGTTTTATATTATATACACATCCAAAAGCAAAAGCAATATCAACCTTTTTCTGACTTAGCAAACCAAAAGTTTTCATAAAGTTAATATTTTTTATGTCTGGAACTGTTTTATAGATCCTTTCACTTAAACGTTGCTTGTTTAGCAAGAAAAAAAGAAAGTATTATATATGTTCTTAACCTCCGACGGCAATGCCGTAACAAGCAACAGCAGATGTCTGAATCATTGTGTTCTCTTGTCTTGTGAAAGGTTTCGCCACAAATCCTGATTTCTTGAGAATCTTAGTCCATGTCTGGACAAAGACAAAGGCCAGTAAAGCTGCGGAGCTGTTGAGATTTGGAACAATCCCTGTCGTGAGATTCAGCTTCTGAGCTATCACACTGAACACAACTCCGATCACTATGCTCACTAATACTCCTCTCACCGTTATCTGCTTCGTCCACGGTTCGTTCGTCCTCCCAGACTTCTCTTCCTCTGTTTCTGGCTCTTCTTCTTGGAGTGACAGTTGGTTGTTGTTGTTGTTGTCCTCTTCTTCTTCTTCTCTCTTCATGATCTTTCTCTGCTCTATCTCCATGGAAACCGAAGTAAAAGATTTAATGTTTTGCAAATGAAATTTTTTTTAAGGTTGGCTTTATCTTTGGTACTTATATAAACTAGAGTTTTGAGGATTTATGAAACTCAAAAAATAAATTTTGTTTTTTGTTTGGAAGAGAATATAAGGAAAGCTAAAAGAACTCACAGTCTCTACCCTTTTAAGTGCGCATGTCCGACACGCGCATTGTCCGTCTGTCCGACGTAGACCGAATCCGTCAAAACACAAACGCAAAAGTAGTAAACGCAATTTGTGTGAAGAAATAAAAGGTAAAGAGTTGAGATAGATTTGGTACACAAGTCAAGTGGCCGAGTAGATTGTTGTTGGCATCTAGTTCTGAAGGACATTTAATCTTTTTTTTTACTTGTTTTATTTTTAGTAAGAATCTTTGATTTTTATGAACATGGGTGGTTCGTATGGGTGCAATGATTTAAATGTCCTTTTAAAGAAACAAAATTCCACAATCACATCGTAATAATTAAAATGTCTCGTACAGCATTTACGTGTAGAATTCCCACTCTCCTTAAATTTGAAAATTTTCAAAGATAACCATTATAGTTTGTTTTGACTTTCGTGTAAAAAGCTTTCGACTCGGATCTACATTTATGTCATGTAAAAACTTCCAAAAACTGTCAAAAAGTCACTTAATATATAATATCTAGCGTACATATGTGTTGTCTAGTTCTCAACAAAGTGGACTAGTTACTCTGTTTCCAACTTCAAAGTTTGATAAGAAAAAATATTGAATTATTATTCAGTTTTACAAGATTAACAAAAATATGCATGCTTTTACTCCCTATGGATTACTCGAACTCATAATTTTGAAAATTTCCTCTTTTTTAAATGAAGAGCTTATAGCTGCTATATGTACTATGTAGAATATGCCTTAAATTTTTGAGACGTTGATAATAAAGTTTTATGGAATCAAATTTTAATAGAAACTATAATTAAAGACTCAAATTCTCGTCATCAGTTAAAAAAAAATTAACGGATTATCTAGAAGTCGATTTTGTTTTTCCAAACATGAGGATGCATGTATTACACTGTTGAGAAATACTATATAATATAATAACCTTAAAACATATTCGAAATCTGATATTTGTTTAAGAGATTTATAACATTTTTAATGATCAAGACATGAATATCCAAAACCCAGAAGTGAAGTTTAATTGAAAAGGAAATAGATGCTATAATCGTGTATAGATGTGAATATGATGCAAGTAGTGAGATTCTAACTGAGTGTTGCTCTATGGACCACAATATTGATACTTCAATATATCACGACAAAGGCAATGCACTTTCTTCTTTTTATCGTTTCTCTTTCTACGCAATCCTTCTTCTCAATTATTCTACAAAACCCTCCAGAGTGTTTAGCTATGTGCGCAATAGACGTGTCAAAATGGGCGGCCGCCCATATGTCCATGTTCAATATATTATGGGCGGTCTATGGACAAGTCAATTTACGGAATGGGTTATAATGGTCTATGCCCAACTTTGTCGCTGACAAAAATTATTATCGATAAATTGATATCATGGTTCTAAAAATCTAGGACAAAATTGATTTTTCCTCAAAAAAAATGTAAGCACAATTTCCGCTAAAAATGCAAAAACACATTTTTTCGCCAAAAACGTGAAAACACATTTTCTCGCTAAAAACTATTGGCATGTGGACAGCCCATTTAGCACAGGCATTAATAAGCTTAGTTGTTAATAGACAAGAGCATTATTTTGTCCACAATTAAAATAGACAACATTGGACGGGCTAAATGAACGTGTACAGCCCATTTTGACATCTTTAGTGAGCGAATTCCTAACATATATTACTACTAAAAACGATAAATAAGTCACAAACCATACCTATTAATTCAAATCTAGTAGTGGGTACAAAGCTGAAATGAAAACACTTTAAACTCTTCAATTACCATGTTGCTTTCTAATATAAACTAATATGCGTGTATTACATAAGGATTAGGCTTAGTAGGGATTAGATTCGCATTGTCTAAAAGACCAAAACCGAGGAAAAAAAACAATACATTTTGGAAATATAAATAGAGTAGGGATATTGATAGGTGGATGGAGACGAAAGAAGAAAAAAAATGAATAATACTCCTTGACACCATTCATTTGAGAGAATCTCATTCACTCTTAAAGTCACAACTTATCCTCCTATAGCCCTACATTGACCCCAAACTATGACAATGACTTCTTTTTTTTGACCCTGCCTTCTGCTAAAGGATTTGTTTCCTTTTCCCTCTAACTTCTGCGTTTGCGTCCAAACCACTTATATGGACAGCGTTTTATGAACGAGTACTATATTCTTTACGCTCATTGACATGTTACCCTACGTTTTTGTTTTGGTTGGAAAGGTTGCCTTTAGTTATTTTAGTGACTAGTTGGGAGAAAAAAGAAAAAGAAGAAGAAGAAGAGAAACAACCATGTTCTTACTTACATGCCCATGTTACCCTAAGTTAATCTATCACAATAAAATCGTCAATCCATTCAATGAGTGTAAAATATCAGTCACATGCCTCTAGTGTAAAGTTTCTTATTAAAAAAAATTAAATTTATGTGTCGCTTTGTAATCCGTGTTTGAATCCTATATTAGTTTTCTTCCAAAAGACAAACGACGGACTGTCTAGTGTCTACTTGGTTTATTGTTAAAAATCTCAATTTGCACTGTCCAAAACAGTTAAACTCTATGAAAACCCAAATCATAAAATCGAATGTCTTAATTCTGTAGTGTGCCATATAAAATACCATTCTTTTCTGATAAATAATAACAATCCTTTTTGTGGTTTAGTTTCTGATTAATTGGTTTCAGTAGTAATTCATGACATGTTTGGTTTCCTGAAAAAAAATACATCTTGTATCTGAAAATGATCAAAGTTTCCACTATTTTATTTTTCTTTTCTGGATTTTATTTTGGTTTAATCATATAGAACACGATTAAACGAATAATCGGGTATAAATTTGGCCATTGCCTTGTCCTAAAAATCTAAACTAAACTGTATAAATAAACTTTGGCCTTGTTTAGAGATTGTTCGGTTTGAACCATCTCAAAACCTAAATGTCCGGCCCATTAAGGAGAACTCTATCCTATTATTTAATAATTTAGGACCCTAATAATTTTACATTTACGTGTTGAAAGCAACTTTCCATTTAAGGCGCAAAAGAAGCATGAGTTGAAAAGATTTCTGAAAAGAACCCAAAACCAGCGGCTGAAGAAGATCCTATGGACTTTTTTTTTGTTTGCTCCAAATCCTATGGACCTTTATAATTTAGTAAACTCATGTCTAATCATTATACCTTTAAATATATTTCAATAAATAAAACATGTAAGTTAACATTCATTCAATAATGATATATCATTAAATTATTTAACTAAAAAATGTGTGGTTTCATAGCAATTAATGTTTACATTGTAAGCTATATTACTTTCAAGTTTCAACTAAAAATGTCCAATCTAAATTCGATATATGTTGTTTGGTTCCATATACTATGTAGTATAAAACAAAGAAATTGTAACAAACTAACACTATTTGTAAAATCGAAACAAAATTTTATAACAACAATTTTGTTTTGTTAGAAATCGCCGTAACTACAATCTAATCGGATAATCTTATCAACTATGTTCAATCAAATGTTAATATTCAATAACAGTTAGTCACTCTAACTTTTTCGAATATTAGTTTGGGATAGCTTGGGATTTCTTTAGTTACAAAAATGAAGAAAAATAGTAAGAAAAACTCAAGTTCATAATAGTGCGGTTGTCTGATATAAATTCTCTTAAAGCAAAGGAAATATAGGAAGAAGACAAGTATGAGTAGAAGACAAAATTATTGTCTGTACAAAATTGTGCAACTCAAGAGAAACCATGTTCATGCAATCATGCTAATATACTGCTCTGTTGATATTTTAGACCGATACAAATCATGCAACCCTGATGTAACCAACCATACCCAACGCTATTTTGACCAGAAATAATAAATAAATAAGATAGGATCATATGACATGTAGACGAAATGTCCACGTAAGCAGCTAAACCGCGTGCCACCCCTAGAATCTTAACAAAACCGATGCCCCCAAAAGTCGCCACCTTTCTCTATGTTTCCCTCTTAAAACAGAGCCCATACTTTCACAGGTTTGAATCAAATTAGTCTCGGAGAAAAGAAAAAAAGAGACTTTTCAAAGAACCCAAAAGAGAGAAATGTGTAGATCGACGGATTTTGAGCGTTATGTTGAGAAAGAGAGCTTAAAGGTTAAAGCTTTCTTCGTCCGGTTCACTGGTTTATCTACCCCACCCGATTCTCTTACTCTTCTTTACCCACGCCGACTAAACGAAGCTGCTTTCGAGCTCGACGGGTCCAAGATCCGACCCGATTCCCCAGCGTTCGTGACGCTTCACAGGGTCGTTAAGGGTGGAGAGGCTATTTACGGGTCTAAAGAACGGGTTCGGGTTTGGGAAGGGATCCGGTTCGAGGTTTACATGAGTGAGGAGAGAGTCATCAAAGGTATTTTCAGAAAAGACGAAGGAGACAAGTGGAAACTTGAGTGTGAGTGTGAGATGGAAGAGGAAGGAGCCGCGGAGGTTGTTGTAGCGACGGAGGGACACGTGGCAACGGCGACGATGGCGAGGAAACAGAGACGAAGGAGGAAGCAAAAGATTGGGTTTGAGTGTTTGGAGGAGATTCCAGAGGAGAGAGAGGAAGGGAGGGAAACTGACGGCGGCGTGTGTTTTTGCACGTGCACCGGCGGTGGTGAATCTGACGACGGAGAGGGAGAGTGGGAGGAGGTGGAATGGACGGCTGAGATGGAGTCTGAGACGGAGGGAATGGGCTGGGCCGTTGATTTGGGGATTTGGGTTATGTGTTTAGGTGTGGGCTATTTGGTGTCTAAGGCCTCTACCAAAACCTTGACAAGTGGGAGAAGAAGAAGGACAAGAACTTTCTTCTAGTTTTTGTGTGTAATCATTCAGTTTAATTGTACAAATTACAATAACGTTCGAATATCTGATTACAAGAGTTGAAGAGTTCCTTTTTATTTGAACATAGAGCAATTAACTTTCTAGTTTCAATTGAGTCCCTTAACTTGATAAATTAAGGCAAAATTAGAAGAAGGAAAAATATACTCTTAAAATATCTAAAAGTTCTAATGAATAACAAAAAAAAAATGCAGGACTTAAAATAGTGGATAATATTTTATAAAAAAATAATTAAAACCGCAAAATCACATAATCTATTTAAAACCAGAACAACATTTTTTCACCAAAATCACAAAATCATATAATATCGTTTTCACAAAAATTGTAAATTTTTATAATTATATTTTTGAGCTGAAAACTTTAAAATCTTGGAAATGTGTTTTTATGTCAATACCATGAAATAGCATTTTTAATGGAAAAATAATAAAATGACATTTTCGCCAAAATCATAAAACAATGTCAGCAAACATAATGTTTAAGACGTCATGAAATTTGTGAAAATAATTATATCAATATTTATAAAATTAATTCAAAAATAAATATAATATTATTTATGCTTTTACATGTTTAATTAACAAATTTACAACTCAAATTTTATAACTTATTGTTGATGTAAATATTTTAAAAACAAATTAAACCAACAAAATACACAAAAAATAAAATAAAAAAATTTGGGTACTCGTAGGTAAACCCGATCTTCGGATTACACTATTAGGTTTCAAGTTTTCGTGGTTTTCTGAAGTCAGACTCAAAACGTGTAGGCTCAAAGCAGGCTCGTTCCATGTTGTTTTTTTTACTCAATGCAACATCCCTAAGCCTAATGCATATGCTTTAATTGCTTTATAAATGGGCCGGCCTGGCTCAATGTTTTTAGTGTCACTTTCCCTTCTGCTTACACTTGTTCTCGACCTGTGAATGCTTTCAATTTCTGCTGTAGCTGTACACAAACATAAACGAAAGAATTGCTTGATGGCAAGGAAGATACATGCAGTTCATTGCATTTTAACGAGTTGAAAGTGTGTAACTTACATGGTTGTATTTTGATTTCTCTGTATCGAGTTCCTCTGTTATGTCATTCAGCCTGAATATTTTGGCAGTTAAAAGCTTGTAGAAAGACTACACTACATCATTCTCTAGAAACAAAAAGTTTGCTCGAAGAAGAGAACTAACCTAGCGCGGAGCTCAGAGATACCGATAAGTAATAACCTCTCCCTCTCAGAAGCCACGGGTTCAACCTGTAATCCGAAGAAGAGGTGGACAATATAAAGGAACATAGTCACATAGTTACATAGCTGTTGAGCAATATCTTTAATGAAAATTTTGAGAACATATCAGATAAATCTACTTACGTTTCCATTACTGTCTGAGCGAGGCAAAGGTGGTAACTTTCCAGATTGAGAACCTATAAGAAAGGTGAAGGTACCGTTACTGAAAGATTTCATCATTAGTTAATTATAATGTCACAGCAGATTGAAGTACGATTTTCTATCATACCTTCTGTTGCCTCCACAGGTTGTACGCTATTCAGTAAATTCATAATAAGATCCTGCAGTGATATAGTTCAAATTGCAGTAGTTAAAGATGTTGTTAATTCACTAGTAGGAGATAAGTCTCATGTCTTGATGGATGTTCCTCACCTGTTGTATTGAGTTTTGCTGGAATAGATATTGAAGTTGAGGTATGATGAGTGAGGAAGACGTCGGATGGCTACTTGACTCCTTGATGGTCTGAGGCTGAACTATTGGCTGCAGGATGGAGAAAGCAAGACTAAGATTAAGTAAAAATAAAAACTACTAATGAATGACTTGAAGGAGACTTTTCAGGTGGCACACTGACCATTTTGGGCTCAAGTATCCAGTTACCGACACTTGCAGATTTTCTCAGAGGAGACACCTGAAAATTAAGTGTATAATTTATCAGGTAAATAATATCAGGTTAGGAGATATCATCAGTCTACAATAATAACCAGGGACTAGAAACCAACCTGTGGAGATCGGCGAGGGACTATACTTAATGGAACATCCTAGAGTATAGATTGTATTGTTAGTTACTGTCAAATAAAGAAGAAAGTAAATTAGCAGTAAATTAAATACCAACCTTTGCAAGATCTACATTTCCTGATGTTACTGAAAATCGTCCTTTCTGAACGAGATTAGCTTTTGACATATCATCCAGAGAATCACGGAATCCTATTGGAGATGGAAAAAAACACTCTTTAACTCAGCTGCAAGAGAAGTAATAAAACCACTAAGCTGCAAGAAGATTGCTAATGCCACTTGCTCACCTCCTGAGTATTTAATAGGAGCTGACAAACTGTTTGCAGAAGCACGGGTTGGAAGATTCAGAGGACCACTAAAGCTCGGTGTTCTTTGAACTGTCGGTGCCGTCTGGCGTTCACTCCCGGATCTAACAGATAGAAATTACAAGTTGGATTTTTTGAAAACTTTTTAAATAAAGGACAAGCAGATCTGAAGTGTAGTCTCAAACAACAAATAACAAATGTTCGAACCTTTCAAAGATAGGACCTTTCTCTGAAGCTGAGTGACTTAAAACAGTCTTGCTTGTAAGTGGTCCACTCTGAGTTTGGCGTCTTACTGGCTTAACCTTGGCCTCAGGAATGTCATGCTCTGAATTTGGTGCCATTTGTTCTACAGAAGAAGCAGTTGTAACGAAAGTGAATTTCTCTTCCCAGGTTGATTCTCCCACCGCCGCAGTACAGAAAACCTTTTCCTTTCCGTTCATGTTTTCACATAGTAGCGGACTATCAAATACTTGAGCTCTGTCATTCACCTGCAGTGGTTTTCTAAGATATGTTCAGACCACAAGACTTGGATACAAAGGAAGTGAAAATTTATAGATGCCTTTTTCTGAATTGATCTTCAGATTACTTGCCTTATTAAAATGTGCACGGAATATTTCTTCGTCCTCCTTACTCTCTGCTAGATCATCGTCATCAATTAGCTATTACAGAAACAAAGAATATAAGAACAGGTATTATGTGATGGACCAATGAACAGATATTAAGGATAGTACAATCATAGATCACTTGAGAAAATTAAATTACCAAAGATGCTTGTGTTTTCAAGTCTCTGATGTCAAAATTCCAAGCGCTCACTCCTCTTTGGTATTCACTCTGACATTAAAAGTATGACTTTACGTCCACTCTGCAATTCGACTCATACAGTATTTAGATAATGATATAAAAACTAAGGCATTTGTCACCTGTGATATAGCTTCCTCGTCAGCACTGGCCATTCTCTTTAATGCAAGCTGTTGAGCATCTTTAGCCTGTCATACAACAAGCCAATCAATAAAGTAAGAACATGCTAATTTCAACAAAGAAGCTGAAACATACACAAAAAAAACATGGCTAACCTGAAGAGATTTTACACGTGTCCAAAGAGGTGGTAAATTAGAAAACAACTTTTTTACACAAAGCTCAGGAGGCTTCGTGTTTTTGAAACAGGAGTGTTTCAGCAGTTTTTCAGCAGTTGGTCTTTTAGTTTGATCTTTCACCAAACACATTGCAACCATTTCTTTAAAGGACTGGGCACAACTGGAAGTCCTCTAGTTAGTTTAGTAAAAATATATGTTTTGGAAATGATAAACAGAAACGTCAGAAAATCCAACAAAACTAGAACAACATAAGGATTACACCTAGAAAGAACACAAGTACCTTAGTAAATTTCTTATCACGATCATAATCAAGGCCGGGAGGTGCATTTTGAATAGTCATTAGGAGCACCTGTAACCAGAAGAAGAAGAAAAAGAAAGAATCAGAACCACTCTATAGATGCAAACACAGAAATAAGCCGAAAAATATATGTTAAACACCTTCATGGGAGGATATTTTGAAAAAGGTGCATGACCATGGGCCAATTCAAGCGCGGTTATACCAAACGACCATATATCAGCCCTGTTAAGGAATGACAGAAGAACAACCAACCAATAAGTTATTATTGCATATCTTTGTTCCACTCAGTATAAAGAGTTTGATATGCATCACTAAGCAAATATGATTACATTCGAATTAGATGCAGGCTAGTTTGATAAGTTGTCTTAAGATGCATAGCAAAGTGAGCTACTTTATATATTAGACAAGGAAACAAACAGAGAAAAGATAGTGATGGTATAAACGCACTTGGAATTGTATCCATTACCCGGCTGCAAGACTTCAGGTGCCATCCTACAAACAGAAACAAGAGTTTAAATGTAAACCACTGAATATAAAGTGATGGTAAAGTTCAAAAAGAAAGAAAGTACAATAACCGACCAGCAAGGAGTACCAACAAATGTGTTTCTTGCACGTTGCCTATCACCATTGTCAAACAAGCAAGCTGAGACGCCAAAATCACCAAGCTTAATCTCCCCATTATCATCAAGAAGTATGTTTCCAGCCTAGGACGAAAGAAACAACACAAAATTTTATATCACTATATGAGATGCCAAAAATATAAAGTCCAGTGAGCTAATAAAAGTTTTCACTTTTACCAACCTTAACATCCCGATGGATATGGCCTTGTTTATGAAGATAATTAAGAGCTTTAAGAGTTTCTTTCAGTACACAACATATCTCCGATTCTTCAAACCCATCTGAATATGCAGTCTTCATAAGATGCAAACACGAACCTTGTGCCATGAATGGCATAACTACCCAAAGACTGTGGTCGACAGAAAATGAACAAAACGACTTTATAACGTTGGGATGATCTATCAAACTCATAGTCTGAGACTCCCTCCTAATATCATCCTAAAAACCAACAAATTGAAGCACAGATACGTCAGTAATTCAATCCTGGAATGCTACAACAAATATAAAACACTAAAGAACAGATCTAATCACGCTAATGCAAACTGAGAAAATCATCTAAAGACTAATAAAATGATTAAAAGTCTCTTTCCAATACCACAAAAGCTTCACTGCTGCAAATTTTTACGGAGCAGCAGAATTTTCTGCTACTTGCACATGATCTCAAATTTTTCACGCTAGAAATCACAAATCTACAAAAAAAAAAAAAACTCAAGTCTCTTAAGGAAAACGGACCAGATTGCTATTGCATCGATCGAGATCCAAACATTTGATAGCGACGACTTCATTAGTTGGGAGATAGATCGCTCGATAAACAACAGCGCTAGCTCCATGGCCTATTTCTTCCATAAGCTTATAATCCTTACGATTCATAGAGAAACCTCTCTGCTGCTTACTACTTCCACTACTACCTCCTCCTCCCACCATCTTCTTCCGTCGCTTTAAAACCGCCCTGAATACCACCAAAATCAAAACCGGTAATTCAAATTGAGAATCAAATGAATTTACAGAAAATCTGAAGCGGGAGAGAGACTAGTAGCTTACTCGAGAACAAGTCGAAATCCCATTGAAATTGGATACTAATTTTTTAATTTTGTTTTTAATAAAAAGAATAATTCAGCTCTTTTGTTTGTCATTTTGGTTTTCACTTTCGCTACTTATATTTTTTTTTCTCATCAGTTGACCTCAACGACAAGCGCGATTGAGAGGGATTTCAGAGACAAAAGAGCTGTTTTTGCTGACGTGGTAAATTTTTAAGTATCTAAGATTTTTACACGTGGATGACGTATAATAATGAATGGCTGGGAATGGGCTTGACCCCATCTACCCTCTTTGGCTAAGTTCACGAGTGACTATGACTTTGTTGGCGTTGAAAAAGGATAAAATAATTCTTCTAACAAAGTTTACAAAATGGGTAAAAAACAATTAAGAAAATATCTTTTTCCTTTTTGTCCAGAATATCATAAATAAATAAATATTCTTCATGATGTGATATATATCTATTTTTAACTGTATATTTATTCATCTTTATTACTACAGAAATTATAATTAAAGATGAATCATTTACATTTTGAACCAATCAATAATACTATTCAACAAATATATAAAAGTCTTCAACGAAAATTCATAATAATTTGTTCATTTCTACATCTGACCAGAGCTAGGAAATGGTCTTAAGAGTTTCATCTTGAAACAGAAGTCCAAACCTATAGACGCAAACGCAAATATCAAAACGCTCTGGGACACTAAAACGGCGCCGTCAATGCCATGTGAAGCCAAGCTTTCCCAGCTCAGTTCCAATGGCGGTCCTCTGCTCAACATACCAAGTCCTATCATACCAAAAAGAAAAACCAGATTTATTATATATCTGTTAAAAGTAGACAGATTCAAAATAATACAGGTCAGAGACTCAGAGATTAGTAATCAACTCATCAATCATTTTAGTAAGAGATTATTTTAATCGTTGATTAGTATTCTATTACTTTGCAAATTATAATTTAAACAACTAAAGTTGGGACAGCGATGGGTATTTCCAGCTCACACTTCCACACAATATAACAAGACAAAAAACGTCTTTTTCTATTACTGTTTCCCTTAAGCTAGTGAAAGAAAACACACAAAATTCAATCACAAGGCAAAACTCTTTTTGAAAAGTTCAAATAAGTAAGATCAAAACAGTAACAAATGTGTTACCTTTAACAAATCCAAAGGCTGCAACGGCTCCAGTTTTGAGATGACTATCATCCAAGTCTCTTCTCACTGCATACCTAAATGTGACTCCAAACAATGCACAACTTGCAAAGGCTATTCCCAAGGGAAGAGGAAGCTGCTCAATACTCGAGACTTGAGAAAGAGCAAATGGGACTTCTGCTATGGTTCCAACCACAGCTGCAACCACTGCTGCTTTTGCTGATTCTAATCTCTCCTTGTCTTTATCGATCGAATAACTAATTGCTGCGGTATCTGCTAAGGACAGGGAGCGTTCTGCTTCTTCAACCATAGATTTTGCTGCGATAATCTCCTGCTGGCATTCTGCGATCTTGAATCAGATATTGAATAAGATGAACATGTTCTTGTCATAGTTTCTTTGCTTTCATGGAATTTGATGGTAGAAAAACAAAAACTTTCCACTGTCTACAATAACAAACTAAAGCTTTGTTCAAAAACAAAAATGAAAACTCAAAATGCTACCAAATTCATGTTTTAGTAACCTTATCTAATGGATAATCTTCACACAAACCAAGAGAAAAACACATCTCCAGGTTTCAAGCACAAAAGCAACACCATAGATAGTGATTGAAACTCTGAAAAAAAACTTAAACCTATCACATACAATGCAAAAATTCACTATAAACCACCCTAATCCATACTCTACAGAACTTCACAAAATATCAGATTCCAGACGCAAAAGAATCAAATGCATATCTAACACCATTTTGGGAATAAAGCTCTCTCACCTCTGAGGCTCTTGATTCGAGCTTATTAACATAATCCTGAAGCAATTTCGCCTCGATTTCTTGTCTCTCTATCTCTTCGAGCTCTCTCTTCGCTATCTCCACTCTCATCGAAGCTTTTTCCAGACCATCAAGCAAATTTTTGTTCTCTTCTCTGCTCAATAGCTCCTCTAATTGATTTCCCACAATACCAGACAATGACTTCTTCAAATCTCTGTCGTCACTCGAATTTGCTAAATTCTCTTCCCGGGAACTTCTAATTTTCCAGTTTCGAGTTCTGCGATGCGGAGAACTGAAGGATTTCACTTGTTTGGAATTCAAAAGATAAATTTCTGATAAAATCAATGGATTTGGTTTCCATGAAAGCGATTGTAGAGATAAATATTGCATTTTGATTAAGGAAAAACAATTATTTCAAGCTCATCTGGTTAAATCCGATATGAAAAGTGGCCACTACAACGATATGGGAAACAAACGGCAGGCTTTTTTAAAAGCAACAACAATATTTTAGGTCCTAGAATCCCTAAACGACACGCAGTTTAATTTATCTAAACATGTGCATTCGACTTCCGTTCTGTTTGCATTTTGCAATTGAAATTAGGCATATGATTTGCAAATTGCAATCTTTAAAATTTTATACGGCATGCATTTCAATTCTCTGCCTTAGGAGAAAAAAATATACCAAAGCAAACTAATTGAGAAATGTTTGAATTAGATCCCTTCACATAACTATAACATAATTAGAGTTATAAAATATATAGAAATATGTACTTATTTGAATAGTATTTTATATTTGTAGTTATGTTTTTTCTTTGTCAATTTTTTTTTTTACGGTTTTTTTTTGTTAAGTTATAAACATAATTTTGTTTACTTTTGCAACATGACGATTTTTCTTTTTCCAAATGGTTTACTTTTGGATTCTGGTTACGGAGCTTTGTTTGTTAATGTTTCAGAGTCTGAATCTGATAATGATATTTGATTTTTATTATATCAATTCAAATTTATTAATTGTTTACTTTTTAATAAACTTTATTTTTTTCCTTTCTATTTATATTTTGCTTAATTTTTACTCTATTTTTGGCTTTATGTTTGCTTACTTTTTTTTATTTAGTTGGGTTTTTTTTTAATTCGTGTCTTTGCGATTCAATTTAGTATATATTGGAAATCCTCAACAATTTTAAAATCAAACATTAATTAAATTCAAATTCTTATTTAAACTAATAGAAAATCACTATACCAATAACACTAGCTTTCAATTACTATTATTTACACATTACTAAACGGAAAACACATGCTTTTAACATAATCATAAGTTATTTTAATTAATTTTGATATAATTTGTTAAATAGACAAACGGTTACGTACGCACATAGTTAGGAGTCATTCTGTGGGAGAGACGACACCGATACCATACCTAGCTACTTTCAGGAGTTGTATGGTATAGTGTGTGTACGGATCGGTACATCCTTTTGGCACTCCTACTTACATTACCAATGCGATAGGAGTTATCATTACTGGGATATTTCTCGGTATCTACTTCAGATTTTGCGACATATCTAGACAACGATGTTTTGGTAGTCGAAATCATATATGTGATAGTTCTTGTCATATTGATCTTAACTTTAGTTGATTCGAAAGGTCTACAGAGATTTGTAATTGGCAATATTTGTTGCATATCAACATCATCTTGTATATCTATCTTGTATATCTCTCTGATATCTGTTTTGGTAAGTTTAATTTATTATTTTTTAAAATTATTAAATCTCTTAATTTTTACTTAAAAAGCATCAATATTTTTAAATTAATAATATGTAAATCATTATAAAATGCATATAAAGTTGTAAAAGCAAAGAGTGTGGAACAAACGCAACCGTATGGACCACTGTCTCGTTTTTACCTGGGAATCCGATTATGTAGGTAAAAGACTGAATCCATGACATAGCAAAATGTATAGAAAGAACGACGGATATTTTCGATGGTGATTTCATTTTGTTTAGTTTGATGTTTCGTTTTTGTTTTGGATTCAAATAATTAGTCAAGTGTCTTATTTATAGGACTAATTTCTTCAAAATAGGTTATGAATTGAGAGTTACTTTCAATTACATATTGAATGCAGTCAGATGCCCCCTCTTGTAAAATGTGGATATACCAATGAATATACTTGATAAGATTATTTGAATATGAACAAAATTGACGAGAAATAAACGCGAAAATAGGATAAAATATTAAAATAAAACGCAACTAAAACTTGAATAAATATCATATTCATGTATACATGTCAGGACTACATTTAAAAATGGTAATAAATCTTTTAAATAATTTTATAGATAACAATAGGAATCATGAGATAGAATCATAATAATGTAGTATTATAGATTGGAAAATTAGCATATAACATTTTACCACGCATGGAATTTGTTTTCAGGGAGGTTTGTTATATTTGGTATATTAGTTAAGGGTGAATTTGTAGCATGGCCATATTTTGGTCAAAAAATATTAATTAAACTAAATATGAATTTGGATCATTTGAAATTTTGATCCGAAGAAAATACCTTTGCTGAAACACGACCATCTTCATTCTTCAACTTCTCTTTTTTTCTTTGCTTATTTTATGTGAGGAAAAATGTACCCCTCTCTCATACTATTTTTTGGATATTTTTGTAAATATTGATTTAATTTCACAATTCTAAAAAAGTCAATGGATTTGGTTTCCATGGAAGTGATTGTAGAGATAAATATTGCAGCTTGATAAAGGAAAAAAACAAATATTTCAAGCTCTTCTAGTTGATCCGATATAAATATTGCACTTTTCGTATCGGATCAACTAGAGGAGCTTGAGATATTTGTTTATTGTTGTTGCATATTGTCAAACGATATGGCAAAAAAAATGGCAGGCTTTTTATAAGCAACAACAATACTTTAGGTCCTAGACTCCCAAACGACATGCATTTTAATTATCTAGAACATGTGCATTCGACTTCCGTTCTGTTTGCATTTTGCAGTTGGAGTATGCATATGATTTGCAATCTTTAAATTTTTTAAACGGCCATTTCATTCAGTTCACTGTATCAGGAAAAAAAAATACGAAAGCAAACTAATTGAGGAATGTTTGAATTAGAGCCACTCTAAATAAATTGTTTTTAGAAAAACAAACTACTAATAAAACATGAAACTGAGGTTTAATGTGTCCTTAATCACCTACAACAATATTTCTCGAACTCTAATCTAGTGATGTTAAAATGTATCATTGGTCCGCATGCCAAATAGGCCAAATCATAAACGGGTCAGTATATATTCATTTAAAACTATAAAATTTAAATGGGCTGTAAACGTGTCAGCCCGTTTAGATCCGTTTATTAATGGGTTTCGGCATGTCATAAATGGGTGGCCCGTTTGGCCCGTTTAAGTTTTAAATTTTTTTTTTAGTGTTTTAGTTATATATAGGCTGGATACGGATATCCGGTCCGAAAATTTGTCAGTATTTGTATCCGGCATCTTTTTTTCTCGGATATCCATTTTTTGAATAAAATTATGGATTCGGATCCGAATATCCACCGGATCCGGATATTTAAACACATGGCTAATTAATAGTAAGTAAAATAACTTTAATTAATTACCGTTAATAATATAGATTACAATACGTTTATTATAAAGTTTTTAAAATCATTAATTTTTAAAATCAAAATTATGTTAAAAAAAAAGGTTTCTGGTGGACTTAAACGAGTCAAACGGTCCAAAATTATGTAATGAAAAATAAATTAAACGGATCATAAACGGGCTAAACGGGCCAGATAAATTTAATGGATCATAAACGGGCAGGGTAATAAATGGGTTACAAAAAAAATCTGCTAAACGGGCCCAGCCTAAACGGATCAACTGTTAAACGGGCCGGGTTGGCCCATATTAACATCACTACTCTAATCCAACCCCGTTTTTGACTCTAATCCAACCTAACTAAGCTTAAAAGCTTTAACCTCTTCAAGCACTGCTTTCTTGAACAGAGACACGTCGGTTGATCCGAGCACCACGTGATACCCACGTGCCTTGAGATCAACGGCTTTGTCCTGTGCAGTGGCCATCCCAGCCAAGTAAGCTCCGCCATTCGCCGGATCAGAGGCTAAAACCGCCGTCTCGGCCATACTCATGACGGACTTCAACTTCGGGTTCCCTGGGTCCTGAAGAATCCCCAAACTCGCACTCAAATCCCTGGGCCCTATCATCACACAATCCATCCCATCAACGGCTACGATATCGTCTACGTTCTTCACACCTTCCTCCACTACAAGAAATTTACCGCAAAACCGACGGAATATAAATCCGTCGGAAAATTCCGACGAATTTCCGACGTATTTCCGATAGACATGAAAATTGACGATTCCTTCGGAAATCCATCTGAAATTTCAGACGGATTTCTGACGGATTTCCGACGGATTTCTGACGGATTTCCGACGGATTTTTGATGGAATTTGTTTTTTCGGCTTGTCTAATCATATGTCAGACCAAACCTTAGAACGAGACACGTGAAACCACAAAACCGTTGGAAATCCGTTAATCAATGACGGATTTATTTTTCATTTTACGATCCGTTTAACTTGAAATATGTTTGTAGTATGCTATGTTACTCATTTCAATCATAAAATAATACCAAAAACCTTGTTATATATCATATCTACTAAAATTAGAAAAATTCATACAATCATGTTTACATGTTAGACAATAATACATATACTTAAAGGATGATTTATAAACTTAACAAATAAAATTTTCTAATTTTCTAATTTTGGTATATTTAATATGTAACAAGGTATTTGTTAGTATTTTATCATTGAAATGAGTAACAAATCATATTACAAACATATGTCAAGAGAAACGGATCGTAAATGACCACGAAACCATAAACCCGTCGGAAATCCGTCGGAAATTTCCGACGGATTTCTGACGGATACTATATCAAATGTGTTAAATATGTTGCATATGAGTTTATATATATATATAGGATCCATCGGAAATTTCCGACGGAAAATGAAAATTTGACCGCGTAAGTTGCCCGCGTCAATTAAATTTGTTTAAATTTTTTGCTATCCGTCGGAAATTTCCGGCGGATTTCTGACGGATAGCAAAAAATATAGGCGCGAATGTTCCAAATATTTTAAAAAAACACCGGCAAATATTAATTTTTTCGCCAGTTCCGACGGATATATCCGTTGGAATTTTGTTTTTATATATCACTTCTTGTTCTCAGCGAATTCATTTCTCATTTTAGAAGAAAAAAAATTAAAATTAGAAGTAGAAGAATTTTTTTTTTTAATTATATAATCGAAATCCGTCGGTTTTAAAGCCGTCGGAAATCCGTCGGTTTTTAAAGCTGTCGGAATTCCATCGGTTTTAGATCCGTCTGAAATCCGTCGGTTTATAAATATCAGAAATCCGTCGGTTTTCCGTCGGTTTTAAACCGACGGATTTCCGACGCAGCTTTTATTTCCGACGAGATAGAAGCGACGGCAAAAACCAACGGATTTTGCCAAATCCGACGGATTTCCGACGGAATTGGCCGTCAGTTTTGCGGTATTTTTCTTGTAGTGCTCCGATTCGATCTACACAATATTCCAACATTAAAACATTTTCTCTTTAACAAATATAGCAGATTCGTAGTTTAATTATAACATTTTACCCTCATAGAATTCAATCTAACAGTTTCGCCCAATTAAAATATATTGAAAATCAAAGGGAGGAGGAGGAATCGAACCTGGCACATGATGAACAGCTTATCGGCGTAATTACCTAAATAGGCCTCGTCTCTCACAACGGAGAATGCACAGCCACGAACTCCGTCTGGACGATAACGGCAATACGAGACCGCGTCAGAAGCAGATCTTTCGGTTTCGACCACCGGAAACATAATCCCGTCGGGTCCGAGATCCAAGGCTTTCTTAGCCCACGCTTGGCTAATGTCAGGGACACGGATAACGGTGGAGCAACCGGCGGCCGCGGCTTCAATCGCTCGAAGACAGTGAAGAGCCTCTCGAATTCCGCCGGCGCCATGATCCAGATCGACGAAGATGAAGTCGAATCCAGCGATCTCTGCGAGCTCAGGGGAGAACGAGAGAAGGAAATGGCCGTGCAGTGTTTCACCTTCCTGGAGACGAGATTTGAGACGTTTTTTGGGTTGGATCGGTTGAGTAATGGATGAACTACCTGACGCCATTGTTACTGTACTGACAAGTGAGTTTTAGACTCTCAACTTTGGAGAGAAGAAGAAGAAAGGTGTTAAATGTTGTTTACAGGGTTTCTTTGACTAAATATCATCGTACACGTGATTCTTAAAAAACCTTTACTTTCCAATTGGTTTACGTGTGAACCTGACATATGCATGCATGTGACGATTTTAACCCCACAAAAAAATGAAACAAATGTGAGTGAGACAGTATCTTATTAGGACTTCTAACCTAATAGTAGCTTCTAACTAAAAGTATTATCACTAACCGTAAAACCACTTTAAAAGGAACTGATGTACGCTTGACCGATTGTAGATTGCGTAGTTGAATCACAATAAAAATGAATATTTACTGACTGTTAAATAAATGTTTGTTACCTTACGCATGTGTACAAAATATTGTAGTAGGTTTAAATCACCACATGCATATGTATACATTTGTGATAACGATTAGCAAAGTACCATAAAATGTTAAATTTCCAAATCTTCCTAAATATTTTTTTAGTGACTAAATGTAAAATTTCCAATGTTTGTTTGTTATCCTTCATGAAAATATGTAAAACTTCCATATTTTTTCGATTTACTTACAGCAATATAAATATTTGTATTGATGACAATATATATACATGTATATAAGAATTGTCAATAAGTATCATATTTACACCCAAGAAGAAGAAGAAAACACGAGAAAGGCTAGAAAGAACAAATTCTGGTGTGTTGAAGAAAGAAAATGGATTTCGGTGTCATCGCTTTAATCGCAGGAGTCGTCGCCTTCTTCGTGGTCGTGACCATCGCGTCTGTTGTATGGTCTGTCTTTCCTCATAAGTTTCCGGTTGAGCCTTAATTGTTCCTAACTATTTCTATGGTCATGTATTAAACATTTTTATTATTTATGAAATCTTTTAGATTAGTATCCTATGGGATAACAGATCGATGATGTGACGCTGCATGTTTTTATCTTTTAGTTTAATGATATTGTAACTCTTAATTTGTTTACTTGATATTCCAATGTTATTGATGTGTTGTTACACATTACATGATTACATTATTCCAACCTAAGCTCAATATTCTTATTTTTCAGTGTATAAACGAAAAATAAAAAGGAAGAAACGAAAAAGAATAAATCCGGTTTTTGCTTTTCATTCTAATTAGTTCAACTCTGTAAAGAGACTGGCCTGAGGATGCAGACCTATGTCATTAAGAAACATCGAGATTTTAACCTTAACAAATCCCCCTCGAAGCGTTTGCTTCGCGACCTCATGTACTCGATTAAATCCCTTTATTCATCATTACCCTTTTAATAATTAGTTTAAAACTAAATTTGCTTTCAGATAACAATTGTTCTCCTTCCTTATTTTATGTAATCCTCTACGACCAAACAAATGGTTCGTTACATCTCCGATAAACACAACTAATTCATCATATAACACTTATACAATACTAGTCAAAATCTACCATAGCAAATTATAGCTACGCATTGATTTCTCTAATAGAGATTTTACGAAGATAGAAGCTTAAAACTTTTGACGTCGTCAACCACTGCCTTCTTAAACAAAGGCACATCAGTAGCTCCAAGTATCATGTGATACCCACGTGACTTGAGATCGGCCGCTTTATCCTGAGCCGTGGCCATCCCAGCCAAATAAGCTCCGCCGTTCGCCGGATCAGAGGCCAAAACCGCTGTCTCCGCCTTCATCAAGATTGACTTCACTTTAGAGTTTCCTGGATCGTGGAGAAGCCCCAAACCCGCGCTTAGATCCCTTGGCCCCATCATCACCAATCCATCCCATCAACAGCTACGATGTCCTTCACATTCTTCACACCTTCCTCCGATTCTATCTGGATTTAAGAAAATACCATGAAAACGTCACCTAAATTTGCATACAACTTATAATCATGGTACTAACTATGTACTATATAAAAATTTTAGCTAAACAAATAAAACACTAATCACATATGAGGACCTGGCACGTCCACGTAATTACTTAAATACTGTTCGTCGAAACCAAACCTAGAGTCTCTCACAATTGTGTAAGCACAACCTCGGACTCCCTCAGGTCGATACCGGCAGTATGAGAGACAGCATCAGAAGCTGCTTTTCCGGTTTCGATCATCGGAAACATAATGCCGTCGGGGCCAAGATCCAGAGCCTTCTTTGTCCATGCTTGACAATTATCAGGGATACGAAGAACGGTAGAAGATCCTGCTGCCTCAACAGCGCGAATGCAATTGAGAGCCTCTCGAATGCCGCCGGCACCGTGCTCCAGTTCAATAACAATAAAGTCGCAGCCGGCGAATGCCGCGATCTCCGGCGAAAATGAAAGGAGAAATAAGCCATAAAGATTTTCTCCTTCTCTGAGGCGTGATTTAAGAGATCTCTAAGAGGAGAAGAAGGCTATGGAGGGAATTGAGTTATTTGGTGACTGTTGTGCCCTATGAAGCATGGACGTCCGATTCAAGTTTTGAAGCATGGACGTACACGGGAAGCGCCTGAACAACTGGGACAACATTCTTTTCGAAAGATTTGAAACTGTGTAAGTGATGTTGTATTAAGACGAAGAAGTATATGTCAGGAAAAGACAAGTGTGTGCGGCTCTAGGTGAGAAAAGTAGTTGTAATTAGGGTTATCTTTTATCAACTTTTTAGTTTATATTTTCTGATCGCCGGTCAAAGATAGATTTCTTTTATTTATTTATTTACTTTTATATATTTTACTGGGATATTAAATTAGTATTTGAATAATTTACTCATTCGATTGTTAATTTTCATTATAAAATTCCCATCTGAATAAATAAATAAATAAAAGTTAAGTTATCATTTAAAAAAATTATCTTAATTTCGAAAAAACAAAATTCTACGATATCATATATGTTTTATTAAAAAGAGACGACGGTTTCTCATGGCTAGTACATGAACTTCAAGGAAAGAACAAAGCTTAGACGAGAGTTTTAATGGACCTTTCAACAAAAGAAAAGACCTTTTTTTATTAAATTGGTAAAAAGACCATTACGACATCATATGATCATAAAGACCTTTTGTATCTGAACCATTGGTTACACGGAGTGGTTCAAGGGCTTTCGTGATCCTCTCAACCCCGACTTGTAGATCTTCGAGAGATGTGGCGTAAGACATTCGAATACAACTATCGTCTCCAAAAGCATCGCCCGGAACCATTGCAACCTTTTAAAACAATAGAAAACGTATGAACATGTTAAACCGGATCCAAATTTATTCATATGATTCATAAGAATAATTTTTAAAAATAACACTGTGTAGATTATAACTAAGAAAACCGATGGATTAGTTTACCTGAAACTTGTCAAGGAAAAATAAAGCTAGAGAGGAGGAGTCATGGATCAAACCAAAACCTTCAGCTTCTGATCCATAGTAAGCACTGAAGTCAACAAAGAGATAAAAAGCTCCTTGAGGTTGAGAGATTTTTACTCCTTGTAGTTCACCAAGGCTTTTAACCAAGAAATCTCTTCTTTCTTTGTATGCTTTCACCATATTTGACACTATTTCTCCTCCGCCCTTGCCTAATCCTAGTGCTGCAACTCCTGCTTTCTGAGCAATGCTACTTGCTCCTGAAGTTAATTGAAAACCACACAAACGGTTTTAGCTTTTATATATGATCATCATCTCAAAGAAGATTTTGGATGGACATTACATGGATACATATATAAGTACATGGCCTTGTAATTTACGACAAGCACAAAATGTTTGGGACCAGCAAGATATCCTAGTCGCCACCCAGTCATTGCAAAAGCCTGTACACATATCATATGATAGAATAATTAATTTGATCAACTAACATTAAGAGACATGATACACTAATTAATTACCTTGGAGAAACCGTTTATTGTCAAAGTTCTATATACATGCCTGGCAAAGAAGCAAAGCTTGTGTGTGTTGCTGGCGCATAAATTATGTGTTCATAAATTTCATCTGATAGCACCTATTTAAATAAGCAATGAAGAAACCGAGCTTTTTAGAGACTACTTTTTAAACAGCTTAGCAAACAAATTAACAAGATTATATAATTAGTCTATACCAGAAGCTTTGGATGCTTAGCCACGATCCTTGCAATATCTTCAAGCAAATTCTTGGGGTACACAGATCCACTAGGGTTTGAGGGAGAACAGAGAATAAGGAGTCTAGATTTTTCAGTTAATTTTGACTCAAGCATCTTTGGATCCAGTAAGAAATTATCAGAAATCTTGGTAGGAATAATCACTGGTGTTGGATCAGCCAATCTTGCCTGTTCTGGATAACTCACCCAATACGGTGCAGGAATTATAACCTGGAAAATACATAGCAAACAAAACCATCTTTTACTGTTTAATGAAAAAAAAAACTCAGAAAGAAAGATTTGTTTTAATTACTTCGTCTCCAGGAGAACAAACTGCGAGCACTGCTTGTATGATACTTTGTTTAGCTCCATTGCTAACTAGGATTTGATCCGGCATATAAGCCAGTCCATTTTCCACTAAAAAGCCAAATATATACAAACATCAAAACATTATAGACTTAATTGCAAAACAACAATTAGTGGCATAATTAATACAAAGAAAAGTGTTTTAGTTTATACCATTTAACTTGCGACATATTGCTTCACGAAGTTCTGGAATACCTTCATTAAGAGTGTACTTTGTGAAACCTCCACGAATTGCATTGATCCCGGCCTAATGCAAACAATGATCCATTATAACAAATTCAACAAATTAAACAGAGAGAATAGTTAAACCACTTGAGAAATGTAGACACACTACAAGAAATCTACCGCAAAACCGACGGATTTCTGACGGAATTAATATAAGTCGGAAAACACCGACGGATTTCCGACGGAAATTAAAATTGTCAATTAATCCGTCGGTAATTTTCGACGGATTCATATCCGTCGAAATATTTGAACGTTAATATAGCCGTTGTTATAGCCGTTAAATTCCGATAGATTTCCGACAGATTTCCGACGGCTAGCAATATTATATATATGTTACCATACTTCTCCATTCAATCACAACAACAAATTTCAACCCACCAATTCTAAAAAAAACGTGTAGAAAGAGATGTCGTCTTCTAGAGATTTAAGATCATGGATTGATGAAGAAATATTTGATCCGGAGTCGAAGTTATTAAAGGATGGTTATGCACGAGGTATATGCGAGTTCATGGCCGTTGCTGGAAATCAACCGCGAGTGAAAACTAGTGGTAAGATGAAATGTCCATGCTCAATTTGTCGCAATTCTCGTAATGTTAAGATAGAGATAGTTTGGCATCACTTGTATAGCAATGAATTTATGTCGGGTTACAAGATTTGGTATCTACATGGAGAAAGAAATTTTGATTATGGTAGTAGTAGCAGTGAACCCTATGTTGCGGATAGCTTAGGAGAACATAGAACGGAAGTAGATTTTGGTGTTGGTACAGTTGAGATGGTGAATGATGCGTTTAGAGAGAATTTCCATCGACCGTAATAGATGAGGATAGGGTTGAAAAACTAAATGTAGAAGCTAGAAGATTTTTTTGATATGTTAGACGCAGCGAAGCAGCCATTATATGATGGGTGTAGAGAAGGTCATTCACCTTTATCATCTGCTAGTAGAATGATGACTATTAAGATGGACTTCAATTTGGTAGAGGAATGTGTTGATGCGATAGCCGATAAGGTGAAAGATCTTTTGCATTAAGATATTCTTGCACCGGCATCATACTACGAGGTACAGAAACTTGTAGGTGGTCTTGGTTTACCGTATCAAGTAATAGATGTGTGCATCGACAACTGTATGATATATTGGAGAGAAGATGAAGACATAAGAAGTTGTCGATTTTGTCGTAAACGACGGTTTCAGGATACTAGTGGGAGAGTTCCAATTCCATTTAAACGTATGTGGTACTTACCGTTGACTTCGAGGTATAAGAGGTCATATCAATCTGAGCGCACGACAGAGCAAATGAGATGGCATGCAGAACATCGTCAAGATGGAGAGATTACACATCCTTCATATGCAAAAGCGTGAAAACATTTTCAATCCATGTATCCGGATTTTGTGTTTGAGAGAAAAAATGTGTACCTCAGCTTATGTACAGATGGTTTCAACCCATTTGGGAAGCATGGAAGGCAGTATTCATTGTGGCCCGTAATCGTAACACCGTACAATTTGCCCCATGGTATGTGCATGTGTCGAGAGTTTTTATTTATCTCCGTTCTTGTTCCTGGTCCTGAGCATCCGAAGAGATCACTAGATGTATTCCTCCAGCCATTGATCTATGAGTTACAAATGCTATGGAGTCACGGTGCTGAAGTGTTTGATGTTTTACGCCAGCAGAATTTTAGGATGCGTGCGGTTCTTATGTGGACCATTAGCGATTTTTCAGCATATGGAATGTTATCTGGATACACAACTTATGGAAGATTATCGTGCCCATATTGCAAAGACAACACAAATGCTTTCCAATTGAGGACCGAAAGGAAGTCGTGTTGGTTTGATTACCATAGAAGGTTTCTACCGAGGGAGCATCCGTATCGTCGGTCTAAAACATTATTTACGAAAAATAAACAAGTGTTTGAAGCTCCACTTGATGAGCCAAACGATAGTACTTTATTGGATCAGTTGAGAGATTTTGGTGCTGCGATGACTTCTGAATGTGGAGGTAATGGGCATGAAACTGTTTACGGAGCCGGGGAAGTTCATAATTTGCACAAGAAGATTATCTTTTGGAAATTGCCTTATTGGAAGAACCATTTATTGAGGCACAACCTCGATGTGATGCATGTTGAAAATAACTTCTTTGATAACATAATGAATACCGTTTTAAATGTACCGTGGAAGACAAAAGACAATCTGAAGTCTAGGTTAGACATGGCAGAGATTTGCGATCGTGATTTTCTTGAAATTCTTCCCAATGGTAAATATCCATTTGCTCCGTACTGGTTGGATGCACAAAAGAAAAAAGAATTTTTTGATTGGATTCAAGACGATGTCAAATTCACTGATGGATATGCATCTAATCTGCGTAATTGCGTCGACTATGGAGAAGGAAAGTTTATCGGAATGAAGAGTCATGATTGTCATGTTGTGATGCAGCGACTTCTTCCATTTGCTTTTGCGGAGCTCTTTCATAAAGATGTGTACGAAGCAATTGTAGGTATAAATCGTTTTCATGTGTATTTTATCAATAAATGATATTTATATTTTATATATATATATTTAAATTTGTGTATTTTTATTTGCAGGAGTTAGTGCTTTTTTTCGGGATTTATGCAAGAGAACACTTATACTTGAGGGGATTCACAATTTAAAGGACAATATACCCTTGATCTTTTGTAATCTTGAGAAGATATTTCTGACGTCCTTTTTTATGTTATGGAACATCTTCCGATCCACCTCCCCCATGAAGCCGTACTAGGTGGTCCTGTTCAATTTCGTTGGATGTATCCTTTTGAGCGGTACATGTTCCATCTTAAGAAGAAGGTTAAAAATTTAAGTCGAGTTGAGGGGTCTATTGTCGCACAGAGCATCAACGAAGAAACCTTACATTTTGCGGAATATTATTTTCCATCGGAAGTTCGTACGAAGAGTAGATGTCATGCTCGCCATGATGATAGAGGTGAGAAAGCCATGTATCCCGTGGTGGTCCCTGAGTTGTTTTCGCAAGTTGGTCGAGTCAGTGGGAAAGGGAAGAAACGCAAATTATCACAACACGAATGGACTCACTTGCATATGTATATCCTAACAAATTGTGAGGAGATGGCGGAGTACGAAAAGTAAAAAACTTAATCTATTTAAATACTAAATTATTTTATACATAAGTATTAGCTTCAAAGGTTATATAATGTTGTTTGCTTTCAGGATTTACATGGCAATAATACATAGCCATTTTCCAGAAAAAACTGAAGAAGAACTTGAACTGCATAAGGAGAACGATTATATTATTTGGCTGCAATTTTACGTAAGTAGGCTATAAGATTAATATATAAATGACTTCAATTATTACGTAAGGGTTTTATATTAATTTTGTGGAAATTATTTTCTTAGCTTAATGAGGGAATTAGAGGTGGATCGGTTTTTCCGACATGGTTAGTGGAGTTAGTTATTGGCCCAATCTACATTGCGACCTCATACCCTAGGTATTGCAGTAGAGGACTTGCATTTAGGATTCAAGATGAAAGAATGTCGAGACCAACTGCATATTATGGTATTTCGGCTCAATCTGGTGATGTTGTCTACTACGAGATTCTCAAAGAAATATTGCAAGTGCGCTACCCAGGGATGTTGGACATGAGGTGCATTGTTTTTATGTGTGAATAGTATGATCCAGAAGTTGGGTGTGGGGTTAAGGTGAACCAATTTGGCGTCACGTCAGTAAATTCTAGAAGAAGACTTCGTACGTATGACCCATTCATCCTAGCATCACATGCAGACAAAGTTCAGATATTTTAATAAATATTTTATATTACGTCAGTTTTTGGAGTCAATTTTTGTTTCATTTGACTTCATAAATTACATTTGTTTTTTTAGGTATGCTATATTCGTTACCCTAGGGTAACACGGCGTTCATATCCTTGAATTACAATGACTCTAATTAATCCAAGAGGAAACATTTATGGAGTTTCTGAGCATTATTTTGATACATTCCTTGTGGTTGATTTAACGGAAATTGGTGATGATAAAGTTCATTCAGAATCAGAAGAAGAACTTGGAGAATTTGATGAGGCCGAAGACGATATTCCTTCTGAGCATTATTTTGATACATTCCTTGTGGTTGATTTAACGGAAATTGGTGACGATAAAGTTCATTCAGAATCAGAAGAAGAACTTGGAGAATTTGATGAGGCCGAAGACGATATTCCTTCTGAAGGATCATTATCTGATTCAGAGTAGTACATTCTGAACATTTGTTTTTATTTATATTTTGTATTTTTATTTCGTATTTTAAATATTACTTTTAATAAAAATTAAAACCACAAAACCATAAATAAATAAAAACATTAAAAATCACAAACAAACCCAAAACAAAAAAACCACAAAAAAAAAACAAAAAAACCAATAAAAAAAATTATACACAAAACATCCAAACCAAATTACACTACAATCCGTCGGAAATGACATTTTTACTTGGCTAGTCAATGTCAGTCAATCCTTAAACCGAGACACATTTGGGGTTTCGTGGTCGTTTACGATCCGTTTCGCTTAAAATATGTTTGTAGTATGCTTTGTTACTCATTTCAATGATAAAATATAAACAAATACATTGTTACATATTAAATATACGAAATTAGAAAAATTTAGTTGTAATGGCTATACATCATCGTTTAAAGATATGTATAATTGTCTAACATGTAGTCATGATAGTCGGGATTTTTTTTATTTTGATATATATGATATGTTACAAGGTATATGTTAGCATTTCATCATTGAAATGAGTAACAAACCATACTACAAGACATGCAAGTCTCGCATATCCGTCAGAAATCCCTTGGTAATTTTTGACAGAAATACAGTCGGAATCTAATCAAATTAAATGAAACGCGGTCTCAAGAAGATTGCCGCCTAAAATTAAATATTACGGGGCAAATTAATTTCCATCTCCCCAGGAAAATAAAATTTCACGTATCCATCGGAAGTCCGTCGGTAATGACCGACGGATTTCTGACGGATATGCGAAATTTTAGGCGGCAATCTTCCTGAGACCGCATTTCATTTAATTTGATTAGATTCTGACGGAATATCTGTCAGTTACGCGAAACGAAAAAAAAAAACATCAGAATTCTGTCAGGAATCAGTCGGAAATATTCTGACGGGAAACCGACGGAAACTATTCCGACAGGAAACCGACGGATTCCAACGGATATCCAAAAACTAGGTTCCGTCAGAAATCCATCAGAAATACAGATGGATTTCCGACGCGGTTTCCAATTCCGACGACATAGTTCAGACGATAAAAACTAACGGATTTCCGACGAATTTTATCTATTCCGATGGATTTCCGACAGATTTTTTCGTCTGATCCCGGCTGTTTTCTTGTAATGTTCTGCTTCTTCTTCTTCTTCTTCTTCTTTTTCTTCTTCTTCTAACACGATATATCCGTCGGAATGCCGTCGGAACTGGCAAAAAAATTAATATTTGCCGGTGTTTTTCAAAAATATTTGGAACATTCGCGCCTATTTCCGACGGATAGCAAAAAATTTAAACAAATTTAATTCACGCGGTCAACTTTCGCGGTCAAATTTTTATTTTTCGTCGGAAATCCGTCGGAAAATATAAAAATATATATAAACTCATATGCAACATATTTAACACATTTGATATTGTATCCGTCGGAAAGCCGTCGATCATTTCCGTTGGATTTCGTATAGTTTTGTGGTTTCGTGGTCGTTTACGTTCTGTTTCTCTTGAAATATGTTTGTAATATGATTTGTTACTCATTTCAATGATAAAATACTAACAAATACTTTGTTACATATTAAATATACCAAAATTAGAAAATTTTATTTGTTATGTTTATAAATCATCGCTTAAGTACATGTATCATTGTCTAACATGTAAACAAGATTTATGAATTTTTCTAATTTTGGTATATATGATATATAACAAGGTTTTTGGTATTATTTTATGATTGAAATGAGTAACATAGCATACTACAAACATTTTTCAAGTTAAACGGATAGTAAAAGATCACGAAACCACAAAAACGTCGGAAATCCGTCGAAAATTCCCAACGGATTTCCGACGGTTTTGTGGTTTCACGTGTCTCGTTCTAAAGTTTAGTCTGACATATGAATAGATAAGCCAAAAAAACAAATTGCGTCAAAAATCCATCGGAAATCCGTCAGAAATGTGTTAGAAATTCGTTAGAAATCCGTCGGAAATTTCCAACGGATTTTCGACGGTTTTGTGGTTTCACGTGTCTCGTTCTAAAGTTTAGTCTGACATATGACTAGACAAGCCAAAAAACAAATTGCGTCAAAAATCCGTCGGAAATCCGTCAGAAATCCGTTAGAAATCCATCAGAAATCCGTTAGAAATCTGTCGGAAATCCTTCAAAAATCTGTCAGAAATCCGTCAGACAATTTCCGACGGATTTTCGACGTAACTAGGTGTGTCCGTCGGAAAACCGTCAAAAATTTTCTGCCAGAAATTTCCGACGGAATCGTCAATTTTTATGTCTATCGGAAATACGTCGCAAATCTGTCCGAATTTTACGACGGATTTATATTCCGTTGGAAATTCCGTCGGTTTTGCTGTAAATTTCTTGTAGTGCGAGCTAAACGACGCCGTTTCTAGATCTCCCTTCCACATTGCCTCCGATGGCTCGTTGATCAACGGCGTCCGAACAGTGTTAACTTCTTCTTCTTCTGCCTCCAGTGCTAGCCTCCTCTCCGTTTCTTACTCTATGTCACATTCGCTCAGGTATTTCAATATCAAAAATATAATCATCATTATAGTCCCTGCGAAACAATAAGAAGCAAATTAGCTTTTTACATTGAATATGTATAATATGTATATATGTTATATAACTCTGTAGGAGATAGATTGTACCCAAAACTGTCATATAAATCACCAATCTAGCTGTGAAAGATAGCCCAAAGTACCATCGAACAAACTCATCCTGCAAAATACCAATCCACTTGTATAAACTAGTTTATAAATTGTGATAGACAACTGGGTAGAGAAGAGGAGTATTCACGTACGTCATAGGGTGGTGTCGTGATGGAATTTGGTTTACCGGAGAACATATCTATAAGGTGTTGATGTTTTGAGATCGTCGCATCAAACATCGTCGAGCGATAATTAAGAATGATTCAGTGATGATAGAGATATGGTTTGTTCTCATCTGAAGTTATATTGGAACTCTTCTTATTTGTTAGAAAGCATTAAATAAGTGAAATGTTGATTGATTCCAAAGGCATTGTTACAATTTTGTCACTGCTTATTCGATTGTGTTAGCGGACGACCCGTCGTGCAATCCATATATTTTTAATTTGATCAGAAAAAGAGGGAGTATACAAGCAAGTTGCTGACACCAAAAAAAATAAAGAAGATCATTTCCAAATTCTGATTTTAATAGTAATTTTCTAAAGAACAAATGAAGTGGGAATTGAAAATGTCCCCAAATGATTCACTCTGTTTACTCCTAAACGACTCATTCTTTTGTTCATAGTTGAAGATAAAATTTTATTAAAGAATTATCCGTTAATTTCCAGGCTAAATGGTTTAATTATTTATATAAGCAAAATTTTCTGTGAGCTAGTTGAAAATCAAAATATTAAAGAATTTGACCCCAAAAACAGCTGTGAGGGGTAAACTCGTCACTTTGATAAAAAAGCATATTATCTTCTTTTCTTTTTTTTGTCGTCTTCGATAATACTCAAAGAGTAGGCCTTTGAGAATCCCATCTCTCATCTTTCTTCAATTCAATACTTCTGTTCATCTCTCTTCTCAATCAAACAAAGTTTTGATCTTCATAATAAATTCCACATGAAGCGCAGTGCTACCAACTCTCTTCTGGACGGAGATGCTCAGAACGAGAAAAACAAGAAGATGAAGAGCGCAGAGGAAGAAGAAGATTCAGAAATCGGATTCTCGAATTTAGACGAGAACCTAGTGTACGAGGTGTTGAAGCACGTAGACGCAAGGACCTTAGCGATGTCTTCTTGCGTGAGCAAGATCTGGCACAAGACGGCACAAGACGAACGGCTTTGGGAGCTGATCTGTACACGTCACTGGGTTAACATTGGCTGCGGCAAGAACCAGCTCAGATCTGTGGTCTTGGCGCTTGGTGGCTTCCGACGACTCCATTCTCTGTACCTCTGGCCTCTTTCAAATCCTAATTCGCGTGCTAGATTTGGTAAGGACGAGCTTAAGCTCTCCCTTTCTCTTCTCTCGATTCGATACTTTGAGAAGATGAGTTTCACTAAGAAAGGAGGATCAGCTCTCCCAGACTCCAAATGATTACTTGAAATGTTATTTCTGTATTTTTTCAAGTATCTTCCTTTAGGTTTGATTTCATCTTTTGGATATTTGGAATTAAGTGTGATGATGATGCTCAAAGCTGGCAATAAAATGGTTGTATCCATAGCCAGAGTGTCAACAATAGTTTATGTTACGCAATAATAGAGGCTAATGAGAATATTACTTTAATTGGATCTGATTGTTGTAGATGGTCATGTCATGAAAGATAAGTTGGTTCGTAGTAGGACAATCGTTGTAACAAACAGATTCTATTCGTGATCCAGTCTGATCCAAAGATTAAGGACGGTTTAGAAACGATTTTGTTTTTATTGTTCAATGAAAGACGATGAACATGCGTAAATATGCTTAACCAATTTGATAATAACCCGAACATTCGCCACTAATACCATAAACTGACTGGTAGCGACAGTAATGCAGCCGAGAGATGATATCAAGTTAGAACTTGGGTCTTGATGAAATCAAATTACAGTAGTTCTTTATAACATACATTGAATAGTGCGATTAACTTGTTAATTGTATTTATTCAAAGTAATCTTTGTTATCTTATTCTTGTCTTTTTCTCCCGTCACATTTTGCCAACATATATCAGTCTGTCATATCCATTGGTAACATCCGTTTTTTACCCATCTCGTGGAACCATAACTTTGGTTTAATTTCGATGTCATCAGCGATGTAAGTCTAATTCCGCCAGATTTGCCAAATTTGTGTGGTCATTGTTCACCACTTCTATTTACTTTTATACAAAATAATATAAAAAGCTTGTGAAATTTATATAAATAATTTATTCATGGTTTAAAATGAAATTTATACGAAACTGGAGTGATTTATATAGAAGTATAAAATATTGTGGTATGTATACTAAAAATAACAAGATTTTATTCATCTTTTTTTGTAAGATGACGGTTTAGTAAGAAGATAATTCTCTTTTATAAAAATGACTCAAAAGACAACCCCACACGGCTCTCTTGCCAGATACTTTAGCCACGACTCGAACACAAACACAAACACAAACACAAACACAAACACAAACACAAACACAAACACAAACACAAACAGGTCTTAGCATCTAAATCAGACCAGAGAAAACCTTCTTTTGATCGAGAAATGAGTTGGTGGTGGGCTGGCGCCATCGGAGCTGCCAAGGTAAGTTAAACTCAATCCCTGAATCATGCATCCACCGTTACTCCGATCTTCATTTCTTCTTCATTGTCACTGATTTTAAATCTCTTCTTCTCTTTGTGTTCTCGCAGAAGAAACTCGATGATGATGAACCGACGCAAAGCTATGAGAGCGTCGCCCTCATCGTCGGTGTTACAGGAATCGTCGGAAACAGCCTGGCCGAAATTCTCCCTCTTTCCGATACCCCAGGCGGTCCCTGGAAAGTCTACTGCGTCGCTCGTCGTCCTCGCCCCAGCTGGAACGCCGATCATCCGATCGATTACATTCAGTGTGATGTCTCCAACGAAGACGATGCAAGATCCAAACTTTCTCCTTTAACCGACGTCACACACGTCTTCTACGTGACCTGGACCAGCCGCGAATCGGAACACGACAACTGCGAGGCTAACGGCTCAATGCTCCGTAACGTCCTCCGAGCGATTGTCCCACACGCGCCGATCTCCGTCACGTTTGTCTCCAGACGGGAACAAAGCACTACGTCGGCCCCTTCGACAACCACGACAGATCTCGCCACGATGCGCCGTTCACGGAGGATATGCCGAGATTGCAGATCCAGAACTTTCATTACACTCTTGAGGATGTTCTGTTTGAAGAGATCAAGAAGAATGAAAACGTGACGTGGTCTATACACAGACCGAACACGATCTTTGGATTCTCTCCGTATAGTCTGATGAACATAGTTGGAACTCTCTGTGTCTACGCAGCGATCTGTAAGCACGAAGGGTCTCCGTTGGTTTTTCCCGGGAGCAAGAAGGCGTGGGAAGGGTTCACTGCAGCCTCGGATGCGGACTTAGTCGCTGAGCAGCAGATTTGGGCTGCGGTTGATCAGTACGCCAAGAACGAGGCGTTTAACTGCAACAACGCTGATATCTTCAAGTGGAAACATCTGTGGAAAGTTTTGGCTGAGCAGTTTGGGATTGAGGAGTATGGATTTGAGGAAGGTAAGAATTTGGGGTTAATGGAGATGATGAAAGGGAAAGAGAGAGTGTGGGAGGAGATGGTGAAGGAGAATCAATTGCAGGAGAGGAAGCTTGAGGAAGTTGGTGTGTGGTGGTTTGCTGATGTTATACTTGGAGTTGAAGGTATGATTGATAGTATGAATAAGAGCAAGGAACATGGTTTTCTTGGTTTCAGGAACTCCAACAGCTCTTTTATCTCTTGGATTGACAAGTATAAGGCTTTCAAGATCGTGCCTTGATTCCAACATACTTTGATGATGTTTCTCTGGTTTTCGTCTTATGTTTCTCCCAAAGTCTCAGTTCGTTGTTGTCTGCCAAAACAATAAAATAAAGAGCAGAATCACTTTTTTTTTTTTTTTTTTTTTTTTTCTGTTTTTGAACATTCCTTCTCGACTCTTGTAAACCTTTTGTTACCTTTTCAAAATTCTACTCTTTTGGGTTAGTTTTCAAATATTATTTTGGACAATGGTGGTCATAAAGGGGGAAAGGCTAATGGAAACACCAGATTCTGTGTATTGGAATTGGTGTATTTGTCACAATGGTTCCACAAGTGGTGTAGTTTTTGGTTGTATTGTGAAGAAGTTTAATTCCTTCAAACGCACATAACAAGGTACATGGTTAGAGAGGCTAGCTGCGAGGAGGCTTCACATGGACTTATCTCAAATCACTCTTGTAAGTAAGAAAGCTTTTGCTTATTTTGAAAGAGTATTGATGCCACATCTACAATCATCTTTAGCCTTAAGCTCGTCTGGTACGTAGAATCAAACTTAAGGCAATAATTACTAGGAGGATTAAACATCCCTTGCTTGATTCATAGCTCTTAGCATTATCTATGCACTAGAAATCAACCAATCCACACACACATATATATATATACACATAAATACTTAAAGTGCTTTTGTTCGTTGCAACTCCTTGAACCGAAAGGAAACGCAATGAAAAGCTTAAACCATTGGGTGAGGATAATGAATTATTTAGACACTCGACAGCCCAAGTTGCACCTAATGGTCAATTTTTTTGATAAATATATTTATATGCAAAAGAATAGATTTGCCTTTGTTTTCTTCAAGCCTTGCCTGCTCAAACACTGGATTCACCTTTCCCCTGAAACTATTTCTAGACGAGTTAGAAAAAGGAATAAATAAGTGGGTGTTTGAGCCATTAACCCTTAAGGAATTAGCTTTACCATTTTGCTGGAATCAACACCAGTTGTGTCTAAGGTGGTCCCTGAATTAGGAGGTAAGACAACAGAGGTTTCGAGTTCTGGCATCTTCCCTACCTGTTAAGAGAGAAAGTGAGATTTGAAGTCAAAGTTTGTCAGACTTCATCAAAACCTCAATATCTGACAACTCACAGTATTAATCAAAGCAGGGATCTCCTTTGAAACAAGTGCAAGATACTGCTCCATTGCCTCTTCTTGATTCATGTTTCCAAGTTTTTGCCAGGCATTCCTAGCACAAGGTAACCCGCACATATTAGTTGTTGAAAAAGTGCTATAAAGAAACCAAGCCATACACCAATGTAGAAATATATCCCTAACCATTGTAAAACTCACCAAGTTCACACCAGAAGTATCAATTACCAAGCCAAATAAAAGATTCAAAACCTGAGTTGCAGAGTAAAGAATTCAGAAACATGGGAAAAGTATGATACCATTTTGCTCGAGCAGAGGCCATGATGGCCAGAGGTTGAGCTTCTCGGCATGGCCCTTCAGTGGCGATCTTGTGCAGGCCGTACAACTCCATTTTAGCATCACCACTAATTTCTTCCACTTTCCCGGATTCATCCGCCAAAAGATTTGAAGCAGCCACAAAGGCTTTCTCCAGTTCACTTCTCTCAATTCCTTCCCAATCATCATCTTCTTCAATTCTCAACTCCTCTTTCTCTTCATTCTCTTCTTCACTATCACTCTCCTCTACCGTATTACTCTCTTCAACCTTAACCTCCTCAGATTCTACGCTTTCATCTTTTTCTACGCAAGTACTTGTTTTCTCTGTTCCTTGACTCAAAGTCTCCTCTGCTACCACGTTTTCCGGCGAGCTAGAAGCACTGATTTGTTCTGCCGAGTCCCTCCGTTCGTCGTGTCCACTGACTATCATCTCCTCCGCGATCACATTATCCGGCGAAACAGCAGCCGTGGACTCAGCTTCAGCAGTTAAAACCACCAATTCTTCAGCGTTTCCAGTAGCTGCTTCCTCGATCTCATCAACTCGATCACCTTCACTTTCAGACCGATCCACAAGTTCCACATTCTCATCAACAACTCGATAATCCCTCTCGCTCTCGATCACTCCAACATCCATCTTCAAACCAAAACGAAGCCCCTCCGTCTCAAAACCATCACCACCGACACCGATCTCCGGCTGATCGGAAGTGTGATCGTCTCCTCCGGCACCGCTGGCTGCAGAAACGAGCTTGGCAACAAGGAAAGAAAACAAGAACGCAACAACCGCCGTGAGAAGCATCTCAAGGAAAAACTCCATGATTGTTTGATGAAAGGAAAGTAAGATACTTAGGATCTAAATGTAATAATAAGGTTTAAGAAGAAAGGGAACAAAAAAAGGGAAAGAAGAAGAGAGGAAGAAGGAATAAATAAGAGAGAAGAAGAAAGCATATTCTTTCCTCTTTCCTCCGCCTTTATACGGCTATGGGTCCGTCTTCTTTAACCCCTAACCGCTGTGACTGCTGACTTGGCTCTTTACGGTTTACGCTTATCCTCTCCCACCTCATTTTGCAACGGGCCGTTTTTTTTTTCTTTGGGTCTTTATTCTTTGGACTCTATTAGATACACTACAAAATCACTTATTTAATGATGCTTAGATTTCTATCTAATTTAATGGTACACAAATAGATAGAAAACAATAATAAAAGGCAGATTTTGTGAAATGCTTAGAGAAATACAATTTGTTTATACATAATCTAGGGGTTTATTAAGTTACAGACTTTAAAAGGCTATAGATATTTTTACTATTTTGTATGTCTTTAAAGTATTTTTTTTACCAAATTAAGCTTTAACACTTTTACATCTTAATTATGCTCTTAAATATTTTTACGTCATATTTCTTTTTTTTGTTCATGCAACAACGATATATAACTTTTAAAGTCACATTTTATATTTTGAATCCAAAATTTTTTTGCAGTCAACAATTTAAAGCAATAGTTTACTACATCATAGTTTCAACAGATTAGTACTGTAGTATCTATATTTTAAAATGAGTTTACCTAAACAAAAAATGCATTTAAGTTATATTTTGTTAATTGTAAAGGTATACACAAATTCATTAACAAAAATTCTTGAATAACTACGAGAAGGAGACACATTGACTCGGATGATGGAGAGGACTTCCAAGAGTCACGGACATGTCCTCCTACCCATTCACCTCCATCGCTAAAGCAATGGATAAGTTTATTGGTGTTACCTAACCAACAATCACGAATCGTGATTCACGATACATGTTAGGAGTATTAATTACTATCTCGGCTACAGTAAAAAGAAACCAAAAATTCTTCTGAGAATGTCAACTCTGGTCGTATACACAGTCAAACGAATTCGAAAAATACAATCTTACACTTCATTTAATATGCCCTTAAAATCAGACTTAATATTTGGATAAAAGACCGCATATGGAAAACCTCTACCTAACGATACAATTTTTTCTTAATTTAACTTTGTGTTCTCAGATAGGGTGCTTCGGAGTTCTGACTTATCTGAACCTGCATATTTGTCCACCGTGATAGTGAACTCTTGATCAATCCTCCAAAAAAAAAGTATTTCTCAATTGTTCTTACAACTTTTCAAACCCGTTGAAAACTTAGTCTTGTTTCATACTGTTCATATCTCATATGGTTCGACAACCATTTTCAAACTATTTCTAGACCAAAATATTTTCAGTTGTTTGTAGTTTTTTTTATCTCCAAACAAAAAGTCAAGCAATCCATACATACAATCCTAATAGCACCTCCAATGGAGATTCTAAAAAAAGTTTTTAAGAAAGGTTTTAAAAAATTTTATTAATAAAAAAATAAAAATTGAGAGAGAGAGAAAGAGAAAGAGAGGAGTTTTTAAAATTTTTGTTTAAAAACTCATAGTTTTTTATTTAATAACCCATAGGAACATATGTCCCTCATATATTGGTTCGATTTTTTTTTTAAATTAAAGTTTAATTACATTACTAAATTCTATTAAAATAATCATTTTTTTTTTGTTTAAAATTTTTTTAGAGGTTCTAACCACTGGAAATGGTATAAACAGAGAAAGATAAACCAAGACATGTTTTCTTATATATCAGACTTATATATGAACAATACTAGTATGTAATATGTATGATTGATTCTTTTTTTTTTTCAGATATAAAAACTGTATTCTATTATTAAATTTTCTTTAAAAATATAGCGAATATCTAGATTTTTCCAATCTATGATATACCCCCAATATTATTTGAAACGAATAATTATCATTTTATTCGAGCACCACTAGTTTCAATTTAAAATCATTGACGTTTGAGAGTGTCAAAATACTTGACAAAACAGGAACACGTGGAGGTCTAAGAGTGGTAGTTTATTTGACTGATGCACTATCTACAAAAGAGAAAGAGAAAAAGAGAAAAAAACGCATTGGGTTGACTCGCCCTTTAGTTTTATTTCCTTTTTTCACTCGTTACTTTCTTCATCATCATTATCATCATCATCATCTTCTTAAAACTACACAACCAAATTGACGAAACCGTGTCTTTTGTATTTACATCTCCTTTGACTTTTGTCGACGATCAGAGTGGTTTGGTCTGGTGAGAGATATGGCGGTGGAACTGATGATGAACAGTTACGGCGGAAACGGAAGAGTCAAAACAGGAGACGGTGGTTTTCCTGCAATCACAGCGGCGGCTAAAATGGAAGACACCGCCTTGAGAGAAGCGGCGTCTACTGGGATTCACAGCGTGGAGGAGTTTCTTAAACTGATCGGTCAAAGTCAACCGACGGAGAATCAGAAGACAGAGATAACAGCTGTGACTGACGTCGCCGTTAACAGTTTCAAGAAGGTTATTTCTTTACTCGGTAGATCTAGAACTGGACACGCTAGATTCAGAAAAGCCCCTGTAACAACGCAAACGCCGTTTAAGCAAGCGACGACGGCGGAGGAGGAGGAGGAGAAGAAGCCAGGAATCACCTCTGTGTTCACCAACCAGAAAACAGAACAATATCACGGCGGATCTGCGTTTAGGGTTTATTGTCCAACTCCGATTCATCGTCGTCCTCCTCTATCACACAACAACAACAACAATCAGATAAAGAACGGTTCGTCTTCTTCACCTCAAGAGCCACCGTCAACGATAAACTTCGCACCGTCACCACCAGTTTCAGCGGCTAACTCGTTCATGTCTTCTCATAGATGTGATACCGACAGTAATCAAATGTCATCAGGCTTCGAGTTCACTAACCCATCTCAGGTTTCAGGTTCGAGAGGTAAACCTCCTTTATCATCAGTTTCGTTGAAGAGAAGATGTAACTCATCTTCTTCAAGCCGTTGTCATTGTTCCAAGAAAAGGTTTGGTTTCATCTCATAAATTAATTTTATTATTATTAGATCTAAATCTGAGATTAATTAAAATACCTTATTATAATAATGGTTTAATAAATACAGGAAATCTAGAGTTAAAAGAGTGATTAGAGTTCCAGCAGTAAGCAGCAAAATGGCTGATATACCATCAGACGAATTTTCATGGAGAAAATATGGTCAGAAACCTATCAAAGGCTCTCCTCATCCTCGGTTAGTTCCTAAATTTTATTTTTCATTTTTATTATCGATCTACTCCATTACATGATACATCACTATCATCCAACAAAAAAAATATATATATTAGCTATAGGATTAGAAAAATTTAGCAACTTGTGTATTGTCAATAAAAAAAAATGTATTCCCTTTTTTCTATATCGGTTGTACCAAACGTGTCGTCTAGTAGTAGTGGGTTCACGCTCTTTTTGACTTGTTGTTTCCAAGAAATTTTTTTAAATAAGAAGGCGAGTTGACTCATGTTTATTAAATAAACTCGATCTGAACTCGGTGTTTGTAACAGAGGATATTACAAGTGCAGCAGTGTAAGAGGGTGTCCGGCGCGTAAGCACGTGGAGCGTGCACTCGACAACGCTATGATGCTTATCGTGACGTACGAAGGAGACCACAACCACGCTTTGGTACTCGAGACTCATCATGACAAAACTGTTTAATTCCGGTCGTTGCCGGCGTGTAATCTGGGCCGTTAGATCTTTGGTCTTTAAAGCAAGTCACTTGCTGTGTCCACAATCCAGATTAGTCAACGACAGAGTGGGGCCTCGACTGCACTTTTATAGTATTACTTTCTTTTTGAAAAAAAGGAAAAAAAGAAAAAAGCTTTAGCTTTAATTTTGCCTTTAATTTGAGAGCATAGGGGCACACTAAGGGAAGATAAAGACCAGAGAACTTGATGGAAGTTGAATCATGTGAAAGTCCTTTTCCGTTTATATATTTTTGGGATAATATTAGCAACTATATACTTATTTATATCCCGAATCTGATTCTTTTATCAAATGAATTCAAGAATTATTAACATCATCATCAAATGATTCAAATTAACTGAAGTTAGTAGAATTAACTGAAATAATGTTAAATTTGTTACCATCAACAACAAAATTATTTAAAGTGGGAAATATAATCGTATCTTTTACTTAAAGAAAATAAATTTCTAAAATTGTTTGCAAAAAGACAGCTAACATAGTTCAAAATTTAGTCAAAATTGAAAAAGCTTTGCGACAAAATTCTTCCTGTGCATTAGCTGTTGGATGCAGGAAGACAAAAGTATTGTGCTCCAAAAGCTTTGTTAATAGATTTTTCTAGAAATTCCAAAAATTCTTGTATGTTTATGAAAATAGATTATTGTCTGTCCCAAAAAAATGTAAAGCGGTTTGATAAGCCCAATCCGTTAACATCATTGAAAATTTAAATGTTGCAAAATTACTTTTAAAAACTTATAAGCAATAACTCTTTATTGTATGTGAACTAGCATGTCAACTAAAAATCTAGTAGCCTCAAAAGTAGAAAGGAAACATTGGCGGATCGACTTAACAGATCCAGATAATCCTCTGATGAGAGCTTTAATTATTGGATTACTACATAAATTGCAACTTAAGGATCTTAAGATTCCATGACTTGGATATTAAAAGAATCAGGAGTCATAGGTTGTTTCTCCATTCTACGACTTTCGCTCGTGGATTCGCCTTTGTTCCTCGTATCGTCCAACCATACTTCCAATGAGGAGTGTACTAAATTGTCGAATATCCCTTTCTTGAATTTGCTACCCATCTAAAGAAAAATAAATAAAAATTGATTCAAATTTTGTTAATTGGTGTATGCATTATGACTAGTCATGTGGTTAAGTATACACTTACTTGTGTAACAAGGGCATATAGCGGCAATGTGCTGTAACTGCAAAGCACTTGGACTAAGACTCTGTATGAACAAAGACTCAATCAGATTAAACCAAAATATTAGCTAAACCTTTGATTTTGCATAGGTCTGTTTGTTAATTAGAGCTTAAAGTGTACATGTTATTACCCCATAACGAGTCGTGGGATAAGGAAGCCAATTTTCTCCATAATACACGAATGTATTCCGTATGTGAACTGATGATATAAGATGGAGAAATCGTTAATAAGAATGTGATTGTTCCAAACATCAATTTCTGAAGAAAAAATAAAGTGAAGCTGAAGGTTGAAAAGGGAAGTACCAAAATCCAGAAGAAGAAAGCTATCTCAAATGAATTCTGAAAGAGGATGAAGTGGATGAGTTGAAGAACAATGCCTGGCCTATGGAACCAAAAGAGTTCATCAGAAGGTGTGATGACAGCTTGTTCTGCGCGGTCTCGCTTCTCGGAAACATCCACAGCTAAGCTACTTATTATATTTTCCAATTTGGCACCCACCATTAGTAACAGCTGCATTTTTGAAACACTAAGTTTTAACCATTCAAAAAGATACAAAAAGAGTTAACATTTGTTGAAAAAGTCCAATTCAAAAACTTACAATCAAAGGCAAGAAAGACAACCAGAAGTAAGTGTTCCAGCCTCCAACATTCAGCAGCAAAAAGACGACAACAAAGAGCCAGAGATACCAGCTTTATATTTATATGATCACATCAACAAAAATATGTCAGACAAAACTGATCAAACCATTGGCTTGTTTAAATAAAGTGCTGCTGATTAATTAATTTACCTTATGCTCACAACTTTCTTGAAATCTATTTCCAATGTTCTTAGCATGTACTTGTGAAAATCAAATGATGGGTTTGTGGGGCAATGGGTCTGGAAAGGTGAAGGGAATACACTTATTGTTACATAAGAGATTTGGTCAAATAAATAATATGTTGGAAAAAAGACTATAAAGTAAGACCAAGATAAACCCTTGTCGCAGAGCTATATATTCTGATTTGGTGACAGAACCATAAAACTGCTTGAAGAATGATCTCTGCAAGAACAGTACACATTGGATAATCTCATCAGAAATCAAATAAGATCTTAATTAGTAGATAATCTTATTCATGTATGTTTAACACTTTTTGGGATAACTCACCAGCCAGCTGATGACAACAGATCTTCTCCAGAATCCTCCAGCATGCTTCTCGAAGAATTCGTGATTTGCGTTAAATAACTCGTGAAAGGCATGAGCTTGAGCGTGAGCATGACCACGCTTTGGTGTGCCTGCGACATTTTCTTATTTACTTTGCCGTGTTTTTAAGGCGCAAAATTGTTAATACCATTGTCGACTCTTACCCTTTTGAGAGGGACGTTTCTTGAACCAATCCTCCCAATGCTTCCATTGTTGTATCTAACATATAATTTCAGGCCAATATAAATTCAAGGTTGTTTTTTGAGTTGTACAAAAAGCTATAAAAGCAAGTTACATTACCCTGGCTCCTCCAAGAACCATGGTTGAGGCACAGAAGATAACATGAAAAACCGCTAGCACGAAGATGAAGATATGGAGTTGATGCAATGCTTCCACGGATACTAACGGAACCTGACCCTGCAAACCAAAGCAAGAGATCAATGCTTAACAGAAAAGGATCTAGTAAAAGAGAGGTAATGAGCAAAAAAGATAAAGATGATTTGCCTTGGCAGCACATTGGTCTGGACTTTCTCCTGTTGAAAGAAGATGTCGAGCATTGATGATAAGCGAATGAGATGATTCTGGAGCATGATGCTTCTCCACTGGCTTCTTACAAGGGAACATGTTGTTTACAAGAGCTGGTGGGACACAGATATGCCTAATTGCTGCCTGAGATACCGTCAACATAAGGGAGATGAATCCAAGGAGCATCAGTTCTGTGTCAAGGACATCAATATGGTCAGGTCAGGTGTTATCAAATCAACAGATTCATGTTTGAAATTTCAGAGGAATTTGAAGGAAGAAAGAAACCTTCTTTGAGTTTCTGTAAGGCTTCGAACAAGGCATCTTGTTGCCTATGCTTCAGACACTGGAACAGAGAAGAATGGAGAGTTTGAAGAAGAATTGACATAAAGAACTCAAGATTTTTTACAGACAGAGACATTGATATTATACCTTTCCAAGATGATGTAGACCACGTTCAGCGAGAAGAGATAAGAGAACAATGATTAAACAGATAAATGAAACGACCCATGTGGGTGTATATTCAAGAGACCCAGACATCGATTCTGCCATTTCTGCACCTCAAGATGGAGACAACTCTTAATTATTATTATTTAAAGCAGAGAATATAAAAACGGAAGAAGTCGAGGGAAAAGAATAAAGAGAAAGAACAATAATTGGGTTATCTCTACTAGTAAAAGCAAACAACCTTTCTTCTGTCCCACGCAATTACCTACAGATTCGAAAACAAAGAATATACACTGTGCACCTTACAAAACCCAAAAAGAGAGTAATGTTTGGTTTCTCAGGCCACATTTTATGTAATAAGCTAAAGAAAACTACTTCACTTTTCAGCACATGAAACTACTTTTTATTTAGGCAAAAAAGATGACTTATTATTACATTCTAAAATTTTTTAGTTTCTTTAAGGTGTCCAAGGTGCTGGAGGAGGCGGTGTTGCAGGGTACAATGGAGGTACGGCAGAGAACATAGTGTTTTTGTCAATACCACCAGACGCTTTCTCTCCTGATAAAGCCACCAGAGCAGCGACCAGACCTGCATTGCCCGCTAGAGTTGGCTCTGTGTAGTTGTAGTTTGAACGAACGTCGTGGAACTCATCTTTCTTGTCCGGTCCAGCAACCATTGCTCCAACAATAATGTTTGGGTTTTCCTTTTTGGTGTCTCTCCATTTCCATCCTCCTTTACAGCTTTCTTTCTTTATGTTCTTTGGAATTGAAGCTCCTCTATGATGTACATGTTTCGGGTAACGTTTCCCATAATCCACAACATAGCTCATTTTCCGAGGGTTTTTACCAAGTATGTAATCAATCTGCCAAAACACACACGAAATTCGATGATATTATAATCTTCTTTGTTTTCTTTTCATTTGTGCTTTAAAGAATGCATATATACCTGCGATCTTGAAAATTTGCGTAGCTCATCAGTTTTATAGAAATGAGGGCCACAGTACCAACCAGGAGTATCAGCAGCATCTAGATAACCACTGAATAGTGTGGCTAAAAAAGCAGCATTTGCAGCATATTGTAGAGGCTGTGGACCTCCATGGTTCAACTGGATCAAACCACCTATAGAGATGATACCAATATTATTCTCTTGATCAAATTTCCAAAACATGAATTAAGTTAAAATCGCAGACAACTCACCGTTGGTTCTCTTGAATTTGTAGAAATAAGGTAAATAGGAGCACATAACTACGCCTGTTTGGTTATGAAATGCACTCAAAATTTCTTCATATGGATATCCAGGGCTTAGAAACAGCCTCATCCGAGTCAACAGCAACTATAAAAAAAAAACTACAAAAAGTAAGCTCATCAGCTAATTACAGAATTCCAAAAACAGAACCAAGGATGTCTCATAGACTAACCTGAGCCCCTGGAAGCTTGTTGTCCCAGCTAAATACGCCATAATAAGGGCTATCATAAAAGGCATCAGCATTCAAGGCCATAGTGTGAGTGGTAATTTCTTTAAGATAGGTTACATTTCCAGTAGCATAATACAACCAAGCCCCACCCCATAAAAGCTCATCCGAGACCTTGCTAGAGTTATAAAACTTGCTACCCTCTTCAGAAACTGTAGTGTAACTTTTTTTGTTAGCCATTGCAAACTTAAGGAGCGTCATAGCACCGCGAACAAGCGTTTTCGAATAATCTTTGTTGTCTTTGAATACAATGGATGCAGAAGCCAAAGCAGCTGCCATCTCTCCAGCAAGATCTGCGCAGGAACTGTAGCATTGAAATACATGCCTTTTATAATCAATGTCCTCAGGACGCATCCAGCAGTAATGCTCATTATTCAATTCACTTTCTCTTCCACCGGTAGTCCCAATTCCGACCTGTGAGAAAAAAGCAAACGTTTAATTAAACCCACAAGTATGATTGATTTCCTAAGTGGCCTAGAATATATGTGTGTTTAATACCTGTTCCACCATCATATAGATTATATCAGCACTAATATTAAAGGTCTTGAGAAAATAGTCAGTTCCCCATTTAATGAGTCCTTTAACATGGTCAAGCTCTCCAACAGCTTCATACTTTGCACTATATTCAATCACACTCCAGCTCAACATGGTCATAGCATAAGACATTGGGAAGTTGAATTTGATAGCATCTCCAGCATCATAATAGCCTCCTACCAAATCTTTGTAGCATTGTCCCTGATCACCTTTCCCATCTTGTAGACAAGAATCACGTCTCCATGTTACGTTATTGCTCTTAGGAAGTTTCCCAGCTGTAACAACATCACATAAGAAATATCAGATTAAGACATAATAAATCCTGCATTACAAGTTAGTGCTTACATCGTTGAGCATTGAAGAACATGAGAGCTTTGTGGAGAGCGAGAGTGTAATTGTCTGGTTGTGGTGGCTTGTGTTTGTGGTGTGGAACAGTTTTGACGATCACAGTTATGAATCCGGCGAGAGATGCGGTTAGTAGAATGGTTCCAAGAGTCCAGAGAAAGATTTTGCGGCTGACTAAGATACAGCCGAGATTGACGTACTTCTTCTTCTTTTTAACGGGTGGTCCGAGAAGCCAGCTCTGTTGTGTCTCGTCCAGAGGCCGTGGAAGAGGTGCACGGTCCAGTTCGTGTAGGTTTCGACTACGATAGTCGTGGGTGATGGAGTCAGCCGCATTGATCTCCAAAGGACCGCCCCACGGATCACGTCCGTACATAGTGTTGATCAGTCTGAATCAGATCATATCTGTTGTGAATTGTTTGAGAGAAGAGGAAGAGTCGGAAGGTGTTGTGGAAAGGTGCAAAACTGGTAAGTGAAGAAGAATGTGAGCTGAGAGCGTAAGTTAGTCAATAGTTTGCCACGTGGAATCCGGTCATGGTGCAATTTGGATTCTATGCTTCAATTCTTCTTCTTTTTTGTAACGTCCGGATTTTATGTTTTGCCACGTGCGATTCGGTCATTGTATGAATGCATTTGCAGATTTGCTTATACTAAGCACGGGTTTTTTGTTTGATTGGAAACGTGACTATATGAAATTGTATATTATACAGAGCATATCTTAAAAACTTGATGTTTTTTCATCGTATGAATATAATTTTTGCTTTGTAATTATTAATGATTTTGATTGAGGATTATTGTGTTTGCGTTGCTGATTAAACTTTACCATATGCGTATGTAGCGTATATTATGTGAAAATGTATCTTAGTGTGACGCACGGATGAGATTCTTGGGAATATCAGTGTCAAATCTTATTTTCAGACAGTGATCTTCTTCCAATCAGATTTGTCATCAAGCAACAAATTGTGTCGTGACAAGTACTTTGAATTTGTAAGTGTCCCTACCGACTACTTTTGTTTTTTTATGTGGTACAGCTGATCAATGTTATTCATAATTGATAGCAAATCTTAGCGATTAAGCCATACAAACATAGCAAATCAGCTTTTAAGACACACCGCCTTTACTTAGAATTAGATTTCTCGCATTGTTTGGGATTTGCAAATATAGAAATCCATAATTCATTAACCAATTTCTTTTTATATAATTTACATTATCCAAAAATATCCTTAATTGGCTAGAAGAAACTTTCTCACTGTAGCACAAAATATGGTTATTAAGGTTGTTTTTTCCATTTGCAATTTGAAATTTACAAATAGTGATGATGATGTAATGGCTCATAGATGTTGAATTACGCTCATAGATCGGTTTCATTATTGCTAAATCACGGGAAGAAACAACGAACTAAACTGGAACTTAACTCGATAACACAACCGAATATTCCCACTGATCTCTTGGCTGTAGCTGCATCTGGTTCTACGATGGGGACGCCACAAGTTGGATTCGGCACCATGTACTGCTGATAAGACTGGTAGATGCAAACATCAGACACTTGAGACAACAACGGGTTTATCTCAACGATGGTTTCTTCTTGTTGGTGAGGCAACTGAGTATTCCAAGGAAATGCTGATGTCTCTGGCGGACAAAGACTCTGAGTCTCATCGAAACAAAACGGCAGAGGAGGTGCTGTGGGCTCAACCGCCACTGCTGCTGCCACGGAGGAGTACTCACAAGAGCAATGGTGAGGCTGAGATGGGCTAGCTTGCTTACGTTTCCGCTTCTTTCTTGACCAGAACTTGAGCTTCTTCATTGCTTTCATAACCTTCATTGGGTAATGCTCAAGGCTTAGAAATGGTCTTTGCGTTTTGTATCAAAAGGAGACAAGTTTGTAACCGTTGTAGAACAAAAAGTCAAAAGAAAAAAAAAACATCATTTGCTAGCACTCTTCTTTTAGCTTTTTAGGATTTTCAAACTTTGTGACCGTTTAATTATCACAATCTTGCAGAGGCCCCACAGGCTCTACCACTAGTAATGACATGTGACATCCTTTTCTAAGTGTAAGTGTACACGTACGCGTTTCCGGTTTGGCAATCACTGAAAAAGATTCCAAGTGTAAAAGTGAAATTCTTCTTCCATGTAAAGAACTAAAGATTGTTTCATGACAAGGGTTTTTAGCTCTTCTTCAAAGAAAACATGAAAAATTCACTTGGTAAAGAGGAATGTTGCTGGTCTTGAAAAAAAAACCATGTAACTAGTTATCTTGAAAAAAGAGAGTATCAGATGCAATATTGCTGGTCTACAACATAAGATTACTTCCGAAAAGTAGAATAAAACTAGTATCCCGGGGAAGACTAGGACCATGCAAAAAGCTCACTTTTTAAGGAACATATTCCTGAACTCGTCATTTGATTTTGGCGTCTCATCTGTGCTGGGTTTGGGTGTCGTGTAGCCGAGTGGTTTAACACTTCTTGGGACAGCGAACGTGTTCGTACCCCTCATTTTGACTTCATTTCCTCGCCTTTCACCCTCAGTTTCTCCACCCAGTAGTGCTTTCGCCTTGTCAGAAATCTGGGACGCATCCTTTGAACTCCCAGAACCTTCTATGGAAGCAAAATTATACCAGGATAAAACTATTCACACCAGAAACAGCTATGAATTCAATACATGGGGACATTATGAGGAAAACCAGAAAGAGAGATAGATTCTCACCATTTCCACGCCTAATGAATTCCTTTTTACCCTTCTTTGGATTTGACCGAGCTATACTGATCTTCTTCCCAAGAAACATCTTTCTGTTCTTTGCTATAGCTGCTGCAAGGTGTTCATCATCCACAAAATCGACATATGCCAGTCCCTGCAAGACACAAGAGCATCGAGCATATTAAGCCACCATACTGGCATAATTCATTAAAACATGCATAAGGTGTGTCAGAGAGAGACCCTTGGTTTTCCAGTGTCCTTGTGAAGGAGAATGCGAATGGAATCCACCCCTCCAACATCGCTAAAAAACTTATGTATATCTTCCTCTTGTACCTGCCAACAACAATATTAGCTCGTATCGGACAATCCCACAAATGTAATTTCAGTAGGCTGTCTTGGTAAATTCGATATGAAGCTCATATACTTACCTTGACACTGAGATTTGAAAGAAAAGCTGTACACTCGTCTGTATAAACTTTTGGCTTCACTGGTTTGAAGTCTTCGGTCTCTTCTTTATTTGAATTAGCTGCCTTTCTATTCTCTGCTTTAACGCTTTTTGTGTTTGGTACAGTTTCACTCTGACCTTCTACCTCCACTTCATTCACTTTTTGACCCTTCCTCTTTTGCCGCTTAGCCAAAGACTCTTCTTCTACATTCGGTCCTGCTTTTCTCTTTTCGCATGTACTCTTTTGAGAGTTATGCTCTTTCAGACCAGCTGGCGGTTTGACTGGTGTAGACTCCTGTTGTAACCTAATCAATCGTAGCTCTTCCAAGCGTGGCATTACCTACAGAACAGCAATCGAGTAACTCGTATAATTTACAGCCTCCACAACTTTCTGAATGTTTTTTTAGCACGAAATGTGCCACTCTTAACACTGAACATCAGAGTCAAATATAGGGAAACTGAATTTAGGAAGCCATGAACAGCGCAGTAAACATGTACCGAATCTTAATTTAACAGATCGATCAAGTGTATTTATCACATCAGAGTTAACAAAATAATTCAAAACCAGTAAAATTTATCAATAATACCTTTTGAACTGCATGGTCATAAGTTTCCAAATCTCCATGCTCCCTTTCAAACCGCAACCATCCTTGGCATATGTCCTGGAAAATTGTCCTTCTTAGGAAATATATATAGGCATTTAGAAATTATACGTTTATACAGCGCTCTCATGTTTCAAAGAATTGTCATGTAATGCAAATCTTCCCCATCCATCAAAAACAGAAAAACTCAACAAGAGAAAAGAAGAGAAACATTGTCTGACTGAATCTAAATGCTTGCATTTCAGTTGCCACATCTATATATGGTTTCTCTACTTTCCATTTAATAGACTGTGCCATTTCAGTTGCATGTGAAGCTAAAGAATGTGTTCTCAATTTTAAATAAATCCTACTTAAATAACAAAATAAAAAATTACTGTAACACATAAAACAAGAGAGAAGCGAGTGCATACTTCTGAGCCAGTCCCGTCAAACTTTCTTGTATAGCACCTTCGATAAATAGACCTAGCTTCCTTTATATGCCCCAAACGCACTTCCATATCAATGTATGCATGCCAGGCTGCTAGCATCCCACCACTAGAGATAACCATAGTGAATCAGATTGCCTTGTTCTGACAAATGCTGTAATCTTCCTGGATTATTTAAAGTTTAACTCTGTAATTAAGCAAATATAGAGGATATGCTTGCAAACCTCTTCTTCAGAAAGCTATCCCATACACCTCGTGCTCCAGCTAGATCTTTTCCAATATTAAGTTCCAAGTTAGCCCAATAAGCGTGCAAATGCAGCAAACTGTCTATATTTTGCATGTGAGGCGTTAGGTAATCTGATGCTTGCTGACAGGAAAGAAGCATTGAGTTAACAACTCAAGTGATTCAGAATAGGTTCAAATCAGGAGAAAAGCTAAATAAAGTAACTAAGTTTACAGAAAACGGTATCCAATATAGCCTCGCAAATGGAAAGCTACGAAAAGAATGCAATTAACTAAAAAAACTGCAACCATAAAAAGATCTTGAAAGCTGGGAACATGTATTTGAAGATACTATTGATGGTAAAAGCAGCAGACAAACCTGAAAAGTTTCTCTTATCAGGGAATAATCCAAAGTCTCTACCATCCTAGTTGATAACATTCTCCTTCTCAGGCCATCTACTCGAGTGAGGTATAAATCCAGGTACTGATGAGAAACATCTCATAAGTAAAAGATGGATAGAAATGGATACATGCTAGAAAATGGATTAAAAATTTATGAAAGAAAAAATTGTACCTCCTCAAAGGAGGAAAATGTGCACTGCAATGACTTCTCAAAGACCTGTGCGCAACAATATAATAGGATATTCTCATTACAACTTTCTGAAAACCTCATAGCATAACATAAAGGAGATGGTAAGAGGAATATAACAGACATAAATCAATGTTAAGGCAAGTATCCTTTCCTTCACTATATTTCTTTTGTTTTCAATTTAAACTATTGAGACTTACAGTATAGATCTCTTTCTCAGATGCAGAACCACGCTCTAAAGCAAGCAAATAACGTGCCCAGAGATCTCCAGTCCATGGGCAACTTCTAGTCGCCCTAGAATAGGCATGCGTTATAGCTTTTCCAACCTGAAGCAGAAAGTTCAGAGTGCAGATCAAGTAGAAATTGTGAAAAGAAAAACCTCCAATAAAAAGAACATTTAGAAAAGATGATAGATAAAAAAAGGCCAGAAAGAAGCTATATAACTAGTTCTTGACAAACCTTCAAAGTTTTATCAAGATAGACTGTGTAGTCTACCCACAAGTCACTTGAAACCGGGTATTCAGCCACAGCACGTTCATATATAGCTTGAACTCGGGTAGGATCTCCAGAAGCCTTCTCAAACTTTATATAATTCTATAAAAAATAATTAAAACCATCACGTTTCCAGATTGATAATTTCTTTTACTTGATAAAGCCAATTACAGAAACAAAAAGAGAGGAAAAGTAAAAAAAAAAAAAAGATAGAAGAGAAGCAAACAACATGCCCAAGTCTGCAGATGGTAGACATATTACAATCCAACTTCCACACAACATTTATGACAAATATCAACTGCACAATAAGCCATACTTACCATGAAGTCCTGAAACTTTTCTATGTCAGATACATCTTTCTTAGATATGTGCTCTTCAAGATGGGCACGTTCACTATACATCTGCTGTGCCTTCTTGTTTGCAGCAGCAACCTGATGAGAAACCTTACTCAAATCATCAGATTCAATATCAAGGTCAATGCCCTGATCCAACTCCCAAGCTTTGTAAGCATTAAGGGTGGAGCTCAAGTTTGCCAGCGGCACAGACAGGTGACGGTGGAATATACTTCTAATCCTTTGTATCTGCTTATTTCTCTCCTGTAAATAAAACTATATTCATGATTCCAAAAAGAACTATAAACATATGTAAACAGACAGACTTATTTCTACTTAAGAACATAGAGACCACTAGCTCTTGTTTATAACAAGGTGTTAGTTCTTTCCACTGAAAACTGTGCGCAACAGCCCACAACGTACTTCTATTCACTTAGTCTAGGAATCATCATAGAACACAAACCTTGCAAACATGCTGCTAGACTACAGTGAATGAAACGTAGATGAACAAAATCAAGAAAATGGATTTAACCTCAACGTCAGCCTCATCAATACTGTCTAAGATGCCTTGCTCAAATTCTCTATATTCTTCCCATATTCTATTGCCTTCAGTAACATGGAAGCCCGCAGCCGGAATAGCACGTTCAAAAAGACTCCTCATTTTGGAAATACCATCAGATGTGTATCCATGGACTGATGGATCAAATTCTCGCAAAAAGTTCAGGTAGTCACACCAAAGAGATACAGACTGCAGAAAAGAAAAGCCATAAGCTTATTAAATTCAATGTAGAATGCATTATTAGTCGAACAATAGATTATAAAGCCTCACTATCTTATAATCAATAGAAGAAGAAACTTGAATACTAAAATATAGAAGATTATTCAAGCTTTGGTAATCCTAACAGAACAATTCGAAATAGCATACCAGAGTATTTTGTTCGGTCAATCTATCAAACAAACCCTTCCACCAATATGGTAATAATATATACAACTACAAAATCTTTTATTTCAGCTTTTGTTTCCAGTACAGAAGACCATACCTGATAATCAGAAAGTCCCCGTTCATAAAGCATCGCAATTTCAGGTACCTTGTCACTGCATAAGAGCAATAAATATAACAAAACTTAAAGAGGGTGTGTTATAAATTGCATACTTGAACCTTAACAACTAACGATTAAAGGAAACCATCTGAAGCCTACGATAAAACCGGAATTATGGGCAACAGATCATTTAAGAGGCAAAGAACCGCGAATATTATTTTACCTAGAGGCTAGAGAAGCTTCATCCCTTGCCCAGTCTAGCCACAAAGAAGGGCTCAATGGAAATATGGCACTCATAGCTTCCCTTGCTTGTCTTAGCTTTTCAAGGTTAGCTGTTTTCCTGAGAAGCTTTATATACTGAAAAAAGAAAGCCGAAAAGGTCAGAGAAAATATAACCAAGAAAACCATTTATCTCCAAGAAGAGAGAAGAAAATGCACAACTTCAAAGTTTCTCAAAAACACACAAGCAATAACATGATTAAACAATACTAAGTTGGCAGTGAAACATGAAATTTCTGTATAAAAAAAGTTTCATTTCATTTGATCCCTAAGATATCGTTAATGGAGATTAGCAAAATCTGATACACTACGATGTTCTGAGTGAGCTAAAAAGACAATTCTAGCAAAAGGGAAGGTAGAGAGTGATTATTACTTGGACATAAGCATCGTAGTTGTAAGGGTTGGCGGAGAGCTCCGACTCAAGGGTTTCAATCTGACGATTCGACTCGGCCTCATCCTCCGAGTCGGAATCAGACTCGCCGGAATCATCCGACGATGGGGAATCAGCTCCGGCAGCTGCAAGATTTTCGGTGGAAGCGTCGTCCATCTTCTGTTCGCTGGTAGTGAGTAGTTCAGTGTCATCCATCTTCAGAAATTTCGGAGTTGTGGCTTTTTGGGTTTAGGATTAAAATCTGCAAATTAGGGTTTCTGTGTGTTAAACTCTGGTGACTGTAACGACCAAATTGCAATCCCTCTCCGGCCTCGCCACGCCTTTCTCAAACAACCGCTTCTGCTTAGCCTGGGGAATTATTATTTACTTGGTGTGTTAGTTTTGAAGAGTTTTTAAAAAAATTGTAATCATAGGCAATTAGTAATCTTAATGTTTTAATTTTGTCTTTCGAAAAATCGAAAATTACTTTTTTCACCAAAAAAAAAGAAGGAACAACTATACAAATATAAAAAATCATATATCTTGTTGCACAAAAAAAAAAACAAATATCTTTAGTTTTATCTTTTCTTTCTTATCCGGGAATCAACTATTCATTGTTTATTTGTAGCTAATTTTTTTTTTTAAATACATTGTTAATTGGTGACGAGATAAGGAGTATTAACGATGGAACCAACATTGAAAACAAATAAAATGACCCTTTTGATCACTAATAGATTTTTTTGTCCCTAAGTACAAGGTATTGAGTTAGCACAAAAATAAACAAAATTTAACCTTGTGTCTCCCGTTTATTATTTTTTAACATATTTATGATCATACACCTGCACCAGTATGAATGCACATTGCCTGAATGTAATGCCAAAACATTTGCCAGACAAGGGCACATGTCCAGTGTGAAAATGATTAATTACAATCTCCACTAGCTGTAATATTATACGGATCTCATGGTAACTAAAATTCCACGATTCATTCACCTCTACACATTTATATATATATATAAGGCACATACTATAGCTAGAGCCCATCCATTATCTAAAAAGCAGAACAAGAAGAAATAGAGAGAACACAGCATGAGTGACTATTCCAAAATGGATTCACCCGACCCGTTCGATCCCCAGACCCAAAAGCCTGATCCAGAACCTGTTGAAATGATCAAACCGAGGCTGAGCAGGAATAGGTCAGTGTCTGCATCAGCACAAGCGGTTCCCTCAACAGTGAAGACTGCTATGTCTATGAGAAGATCTTCCTCTGTCTCTGAACGCTATTGTAGAATCTATGACCAGAGTTCTGCCACGTGGTCTCTTCCTTTCCCTGAAGAAGATGAAGACGAAAATGATAAAGGCAAGGTGCAGACGAAGAAGAAGAGCAGCAGCATCAAGAGAAAAGCATTCGTAAAGGCTTGTAAACGTTTTTTTGGGATCTCGTGAAAATCTTTTTGTTTTCATATCTATCATATACTATATCTCATTGTTATTTTTCCGATTAGAGTGTCGATCTTTTTTTCATGAAACGTTTAATACAAGAACATTATCCTTATAATTATTATCGATTGTTTCGAATCTTGGATTAGTGGTTACGTATTTTGCTTTCTTGATGAGACTACACTATTCATAATTTTTATTTTTTAAATCTTTTATTGAAACTCACAAATTAACCACTTGCGTTATTATTACTATAGAGACCTTGTTGTGTTTTGTACGTATGAATCCGGAAAAAACAGACGCTGTCTCAAGATAATATTTAAGAAATATCATACAACCAATAAGATGAATAAACTGAATATTATATATCTGGAAGATGAAGTTGACCATTGACTCCAAGATTGTCTTGTTGTGATAAACTCGAGCAAGACTCGTCGAGCCCAATGCACTTCACATGTAATTCGATTTCTTTGTTCTTTCTTTAATAGTACTGATTGTTTCTGATAAAAATCACTAAAGAGATTAAAATATTTCAATCAAAACGTCTCTAAACTGATAAAACTCCTTTGTAAAGCTATGAGTAACCGTATAGTCCATCAGTCTTTTTCCTATACTGTTACCTTAACATTCTCTAGATCAAAATAATTCGTTTTTTTATTTCTTTCTCTATAGTGATTTCATCTCTCGTTTGGAATCCATAAAAAAGTATCTCCCACCCACACTAATAGTTAATGATCCTAGATCCTGCCTTACTTTTCCACAAGATCAACATCCTAGTTATCTTTCAATTTATATCATCATTCAATTTTAGACGATTACTCATCTTTCTCTTAAAATCTCAATCCGGATCTGCTTTGAGTAACCCTAAAATATAGAAATGCTCGAGATCCGTGGTGATAACATGTTTTATTTCCTAAACAACAGTTCTTTAGATTTTGCAACTTTAAGCTTTTATATCAATTTGCAAGGATTTATCAAAGCAGTGTATTTATATGTTCTTTACGATGGGTGTCAAACTCACAAACACTTGTTGGCCTAGTGAAGCCCATCTATCCATATCCATTGTACACGATACTGCAATTAAGAGACACAACTAAACTAAGTGGGGCTTCTGATGAGTCTATATCCACAGCAATTTTAGTATCCAATGCATATATAATAACGTTAACGTACGCGTGTCGCTTGATTATTTTTCTGACCATGATATCAAAAATGTTACTACTATTTGATAATTCAGAAGTCAAAACCAGACAATTCAAGACAACGTATACGTAAGCTCACATATTCAAAAAAAAAAACTAAATGTGTATTTTAATTGGATTTAAAGTTCCAAGCTAGATCTTGAATTATTCGAACAATATTGATTTTGGAATCTTTATCAAAATGTGGTAACTCAATTAACAAAAAATTTGAGTTTTCTTTTAGTTAAAATATATAAAAGTTAAAAAAAAAATTGAAAAAACTTTAATTCTGGTGATTTAGAAACCCAAATGAAAAGCATATAAATCTTCATAATAAACAAACAAAGAAATCTGTCCAACAAATTAGGTTTCCCTCTTCCCAGGTAACTTGTTTTTTAAAAATTGATCACATCTCACCTTTTCAGTAGATCTCTCTCTGAAATATGACAAGTTTCGAGCAAGAAAATATTTTGTCATCGTTATAGGTGCATTATACTAAAATTATTTTTAGAAAAAAATAATACGAATTAAAATCCCAGCAAAGCATGTAATAATGTAACAAACAGGCTGTCAAATCATCATCACATAAATATTTATATATATATATATATATATATATAAACTTTTTTAAAAATGCAATGGAAGAGTAAAGAGAAGATAAATGGCCATACACAATTCCCCATTTTTTGACCAGCAGTGGACTTTTTTTCCTTAACCAAAAACCAAAACTGTTTTTTAGTAATTTTTACTTCACCTGTTACCATCTACCTTCTTAATCACTTTTTATTATTTGACAGAAACATATTAACAAAACCTAATTTACTGCCCTTTGGATTTCGACTTTTCTTCTTCCTCCTTCCTTCCCAAATCTCTCCTTAATTCTAATCAACGTTGCTCGTCTCTATCGAGGATTCTTCTCAGCGTTCGTTTAGATCGCCGTTTTTGAGCTCTGTCGGCGATGGCTAGCTTAACGATTCTCCTGAAGTCATATGTTTGAAACAAACGTACTTGAACTTCTTTTTTTTTTTTTTTCTTCTTCTTTCAAGGTCCAAGCTTTTTGCAGTCTTACTATTAACTTTTCAGCTTCTATTGAATTATTGTTGAGACATTTGGACTTGGTCGTTTCTCCTAGATTCTTCTTCTAGGTCATTCAGCTGCTACGATTTGGTATTATACTTGGAAGTTACGATTTCGATTATTGCTCAGATTTTCTGGGTTTCTTCTCTTTGTCACCAAAAATGGAAAATTTTCAACTTGTATAACATTTTCCAGAAAAAAACCAAATTTGCTATAATTGTGTTTTGTGCTCATTCTGGGCTAACTAATACTCTTTTGTTGACTTTAGTTTTGCCAAAAGAAGCGTTGAGCTGAAGCATGGCACTTCGGCTACAAGCTTCGAAAGCAGCTGAAGTTGCGATTGGATCAATTGGCTGCGGTTATGATATAGCTATTGATGTACGGTTGAAGTATTGCAAAGGAGATTCTAAAGATTCTAGATTACTTGACATTAATGACGGTGATGACAATTGTGAGATTGTTTTACCTGGTGGAATCTCGATCCCTAATGTTTCAAAGTCTATCAAATGCGATAAAGGGGAGCGCATGCGGTTTAGGTCTGATATTCTTCCTTTCCAACAGGTAAATTTCTCATATTTGTACCCTTGTTTGAATCTTTATGTTGGTTTTTCATGTATTGGTTTGTGTTGTTCTAGGTTTTGAGTAGTTAAGAGAGCCATATGTTGAAACCTTTACCTAGTTTCCTTGTACATTAGTCGTGGATTTATACTTTCAGTCCTCTTAGCTATGATCTAGAGATTGAGTTTCCTACTTAGCGTTCTGGATGCTTAGGTATTTATATTTTATCTTTTGGTTTTCTAGATGGCAGAGCAGTTTAATCAGGAAGTATCTCTGGCTGGTAAAATACCATCAGGTCTCTTCAATGCGATGTTTGAATTCTCAAGCTGTTGGCAGAAAGATGCAGCCTATACCAAATACCTTGCTTTTGATGGGATATTCATCTCATTATACACGGTTGCTTTGGACAAATCTCAATTGCTCCTCCGCGAGCATGTAAAGCAGGCCGTCCCATCTTCATGGGACCCTGCTGCATTGGCAAGGTAATGTTCTGTCTTCATTATAGGGTTGTATTATTCTATTGGAAAGTTACTTACAGCTGCAATTCTTCTATGAATTTTTTTTGATAGTATGGCAATAACATGGTAAGAATCTATATTTTGATGGGATTTTTGTTGCAACAGTTATGTGTATTAGTCCAGATTCTTTCAGGCGATCAGCAATTCATTTCCTTGGCCCAGTTTCTTTGTATCTGGGTGAAACTGTTTCTGTTACTTGTTGCCGGCATGGTTCCATTAGTTACAATTCATTATTAATTGGAGGCAGGGATTTAGAACTAACACCTGTTCAATGTTTCTTTGCCAGGTTTATAGATATTTATGGGACACATATAATTGTTGGTGTTAATATGGGAGGGAAATATGTGATTTATGCGAAACAGCAACACTCCTCAAAACTTCAACCTGATGATCTTCAGAAAAGGTTAAAAGAGGTGGCAGATAAGAGGTTTGTGGAAGCTAGCGGAATGAATAATATGGCTTCAGAAAGAACACAAGCAAGTAGTAAGGTCTGTGAAACAGTTATTATTTTTTTTGTTCCCCTTCTTCAAAACTTTCTTATTAATATGTTGACTGCATGTAAGATGTGCTGTGGCTGTAGATACATATTGTATAAGGGTTAGATTAGTCATTTAATCTCTTCTTGTAATCTATATATATTGTAAATCATTCTTGTAATCTATATATAGTGGCTATTTGACATCTAGAGGAATTATACTAACAATCTAGTGTTGCAACTTTGAATTCTGTAATTCATGTTGTTTCAGGTGGAAACGAAGGAGCAACGCTTGAGATTTGCAGATACCAGTTCATTGGGCTCTTATGCAAATAAGGAGGTAATTTCTATTGGTACCATAACTAATCATATAAGAAATGGTATTGTGTGTGTTGGCTTCTTTTCTCATGAGTTACATGTATTTGTAGGACATTGTTTTCATGGGTAAAAGGCGAGGTGGAAACGATAATAGAAATCTAACGCATAACGAATGGCTGCAAACAGTTCAGATGGAGCCTGATGTTATCTCAATGTCCTTTATTCCAATTACGTCTTTGCTAAATGGAGTCCCAGGAAGTGGATTCTTAAGCCATGCCATAAATCTGTATCTAAGATGTAAGCCTACTCTACATATCATTCTCACTGTGTGCAATTTTAATCTTTATTGGACTATTCTTCAGAGTAGTGGTTTCTTCTACCTTTGGATTAGAAGTTTGATATAGGTAAGAACAGTATAATCCCAAATGATAAATATATCATAAAGTTCCTTTTGTTAATTTAAAACCTAAACGCCAAATCCAAACAGAAGGTTTGCACTTTGCCAACATATTTGATGTAGAACTGAAAATGTTTTATATTTTGTTTTTTGCGAAGGCAGAAATTGTGTAAGTCTTTCTGGAGTTACAATTATAAGTTTAATAATCTCCAAGTACAGTTGTTTAGATAGGTTGATGAATAGGTGCATTACTCAATAATTCTCCTCTCAATAAAAGCATAAATTAAAATTTTAGTTAAACCAAAAAAATTATTCTGTTTTAATTAGTCCAAAATACTAATATTTTTTTGCCATTTGTAGTTTGCATAAAACGAAACATACTAGAAAAGAAAAGCCCTGGGTTCACAATTTTATATTACTTGAGGTTTGTTTTTGTAGACAAGCCACCGATTTCAGAGCTACATCAGTTTTTAGAGTTTCAGCTACCAAGGCAGTGGGCACCAGTGTTTAGTGAACTTCCTCTTGGTCCGCAACGGAAGCAACAAAGTTCGGCGTCTCTGCAATTCAGTTTCTTTGGACCTAAGCTATACGTGAATACCATTCCGGTATGGGTTCGTTTCATCCCTAAATATATATAGCTTACTGATCCGTCAAGTCTGATCTCTTTAACATTGCATGGAAGATTCTGCAGGCAGTGAGGTTCAGATTTTGTTTAATGTCCCAAGTCTTGAGATCTTTTTTTCTCGTTTATGTGGCATCAGGTTGATGTTGGTAAGAGGCCAATCACTGGCATGCGGCTCTACCTTGAAGGTAGAAGAAGCAACTGTTTGGCAATTCATTTGCAGCACCTTTCATCGCTTCCCAAGATATATCAGCTCGAAGATTATCCAAATAAAAGTATCCGACAAGAGTCTCATGATCATCGATACTTTGAGAAAGTAAACTGGAAGAACTACTCTCACGTCTGCACAGTGCCCGTCGAATCAGATGACGATCTTTCTGTAGTAACAGGTGCACAGCTTCATGTAGAGAGCCATGGATTCAAGAACGTGCTCTTCTTGCGCCTTTGTTTCTCGAAAGTTGTGGGAGCGACACTTGTAAAGAATTCTGAATGGGATGAAGCAGTAGGCTTTGCCCCAAAATCAGGACTGATCTCAACGCTAATAAGCCATCACTTCACTGCAGCACAAAAGCCACCACCACGACCAGCAGATGTGAATATAAACTCGGCTATCTATCCTGGCGGACCACCAGTACCCACACAAGCTCCTAAACTTTTGAAATTTGTGGATACAAGTGAGATGACAAGGGGACCGCAAGAATCACCCGGGTATTGGGTTGTATCGGGTGCAAGATTATTGGTGGAGAAAGGCAAAATCTCACTGAAGGTGAAGTATTCCCTATTGACTGCGATATTGGAAGATGAATCGATTGAGGAAGCCTATGAAGGTTAAAAGAAATGGTGATTGTCTGGTTCAAAAAGGTTAAAGAGGAAGGCGGAAAATAGGATGTGTGGTGTGTTTGTGTCTGTGTACATTCTTCAATCCTTTGTCATTTGTAATGTAACGGTGTGTGTGTGGGTGTGGTAGGAAGTTATGCTTGTACATTTCCTATCTTTGTACCAGAGATTTTTTGTTCACACGGAGAAGCAAACTAACTACATAGTGCACCTAAATCCATGAGCCTTTACATTTTTCAAAACATTTCTAAATCTGTTAATGTATAAAATCAAATCTTTTTTAAATTCAATGAAAGTTCAATAACTAGTTAACGGACTTGGTCAAAGTAAAACTAATACTACTTGCACGCAAACATTAAATTGGACAAGTGTTTTGGCATATTTTAGAAAAAGTTGGGAAGGTCACGTAAGAAAGAGAGAGTAATAATCAACTTTGAAACACGTTTGAAAGTCTTAACTAAGGGAGGCTGAGTTTTTAAGAATGAGTAGAATAAGACTCGCCCTCGCCTGTTGACTTATCATTTCAATACATTAAGAACTTTAACAACCATTTTCAAAACTTAATCGCACGTTCTAATTTGTATATAATTCGATCATACTCTTCCCTTAATTCTCCACGCAAACAAAACAACGAAATAGCAAGAAAGAAAAAACGAAAAAAAAATGTCTTCATCATCGTCCCTGACGCAGAGAAACCCGCAGCCAGATGTCTCGCAAGACCAATCGGAGTCTCCTCCAAAACGACGGCTACAGAGACAGTCTTCATCTACTCAGCGTGCCATGTCACAGACGCTAACGTCAGCTGCAAACTTAGCCAATCTCCTTCCCACGGGAACGCTCTTAGCTTTCCAGTTCCTCATGCCCGTCTTCACATCCAACGGCTCTTGCGATTACCCGACTCACGTTTTAACCACAGTGCTCTTAACGCTCCTAGCTATCTCTTGTTTCCTCAGCTCCTTCACCGATAGCGTCATGGCTGATGACGGTAATGTTTATTACGGGTTCGTCACTCACAAGGGCATGTGGGTTTTTGACTACCCTGACCCCTCCGGTGTGGGTTTGCCTGATCTCAGTAAATACCGGATGCAGATCGTTGACTGGATCCATGCTGTTTTGTCTGTTCTTGTGTTCGTTGCGGTGGCTCTAAGGGACAAGAACACAGTTGATTGTTTCTATCCAGCGCCGGAGCAAGGAACCAAGAAGGTTTTGGATATTGTTCCGATGGGTGTTGGTGTTATGTGTGGCATGTTGTTCATGGTTTTCCCGGCGAGAAGGCACGGTATCGGATATCCAGTCACCGGAGACGGAGCTCGCCGTTAGTTTCTTTTATTTATCTCCAAATACAACACATATAAACAATTGAGGGTAAAGGTGGTTGACTAATTCGTTTATGTGATCATTTCGTGTTAATTTGTCTATGTGTATTCTTTCTTCTCAATTTCTCATCTACTTCCTATATTATATTATTAAGAGTTATTAAACTATGTAGTTAGTTCATTGAGTGCAAAATTATTGACGCAAGCAAATCTTATAATATGTTCTACTAGATCAGAAACTTATAATACACTCAGTGCTAAATACTTAAAATGAAACAACTGATAAACTCTGATAATTAAGGGCAAGTGCACAACAAAATTATTATAAGAAATTGGTGGGAATAATAACTCATACTTGTCATATGGTTTACTTTGACTTTCTTCAACTTTTGCCATATGCTTTTTCCAAGCATACATGCGTCTCCCAACCTATGTAGCTTTATAATTGCTTCATGCTTTCTCTGCATTTGTTTAACTTACTTGTAATGCCATTCAGTATAAAGTCTTCCATATGCATTTCCGTTAAGCATTTTAAGTTACCTTAAGACACACAAAGTCAATCCGCTTCCAGTGCAAAGACAATAGCTGTTGGATCCGCAAAATGCAGCCGCAGCCATTCTGTAGCCAGTTGCTAGCTAAGATGCGAGATCCTTTCAAGTTTTCACGGCAAAACCTCTGAGTTATGTTTATTCCAGTTGCCCAGCTGAGTCTGCAAGAAGCTATTTCAGGACCCAAACAAAAAATCAGCAATCAATTGATTCCATATTACACTTCTAAATATATGCTTGGACAGTCAATTCAGCGGTCCTTACTTGACCAGTCATAGCAACTTAATTCATTCTACATTATGAATTCCGGCTATATGACTATCCTCTATGATCACCTATGCACCATCTTCACAAGCTTTTATTGCTCTCATTTTTAGGTTGCTTCTCTCATATCCATGAACAGAGTCTCGTTTTTTTCCCTCTCTTTGATTTGCTCATAAGATATATGTACATATGTCTCATCCCCATCAATGGATGCTTCTCCAGCAAAAAAGCTTTGTGGTAAGCTTCCCTTAGGACAACAGTCTGAGTCCGAATCTTGTGTGACATGTAAAATATACCAGGGTGGTGCACCAAAGCCTTCTTGAACCTTATCCCAAACCCTAAATACTCCCCTAAGCAAAGCACATTCTCTGTCTCAGTCTTCTTCGATACTAAGAGGCAAAGAAGCTCATGAATTACTGCGACCGCCCACTTCTTAGCTTGATCACTGCTCGGCCCCAAGTGAAATGCGTTTTCATAAGGTGAAATGTAAGGAAGATTTTGCCATTGCTCCACCCAATTCTTCACTCTTTTATCCAACTCATACCCTTTGGGGAAATTCATCGAATACCTTATGCGCAACCCTTTTTTCACACGAAACCCATCAATGGTAGCTTCTCTTCTCTCCATTTCCGACACAGCGAGGCTGCTCCGCCGCGAAGAAAGCGACAAAGCAAGCGTCTTTTCACCCGTTAACCGATCTTTGATCTCCGTTACTTCAAAGTAATCTGGGTAATCGCAGATCAGCGAAGTAATGTAATCGTGAGGGAGACCTAAATCGAATCTGAAACGATCGACGAGATTGAGAGGGAGAATTCCAGCTCCCGTTAGCATCAAGAATTTGGTTAACCGTTGAACGGTGACATTACGGTGAGGCTGCGAGAGGTGAATTGTTTCTTCTTCTTTGTGGAGGCTGAGGGCTTCTGGTGTGAGGCGGATGTGGAGAGGAAGTAAAGGAGAAGGCTGGAATGTGGTGAAGACAGAACGGTATTTCTGGAAAAACGCGGCGGCGGTTATATGGAGATTGACGAGAGGTTTGAGAAGTGAGAGGGAAGAGAGAGGGAATGATTTCGAAGGAGACGATATGATTCGATCCTTGAGAGAGAGAAGTTGTTTGAGGTTTTTCTCTAGCTGAACAGCTTCGTCGAGGTAAGGATCACAGACCCATTTGACTCTCGCGTTCACGAAGGTGCGTTTTTGTTGCAGATTTCTCGCTAGCTTTGCCGTTGCAGCTGCCATTAGAGCTCAGTGCAAAGTTCTGATCAAGTGTTTGACTTTTGAGTTTGACCCTGGCATTGGCTAAAAAGTAACGTTTGGAATACAATTACTGGATTGCCCCTGTGATTCTGTTGACTAATGCCATTAAATACTTCAATTGTAACTTTGCATAAATGACTGAGACTAAAGGATCAGGAGGATTCTTTGGAGCCACTATTAGGGACCTTTATTAAGGGTAATAGTAATGAAGTCAAAATCAACTGCAAGTAGAGAGATTCATGAAAGTAAGAAAAATATCTAATCGAAAGGACTAGGAAGCATAGCTATTATTCCAATGGCAAACATGGGACACTGTGACCGTAAAGATTTCCCTATGCTCGAGTCTAGTGACCGCGACTCATCTTAATGACTTTTCATCTCGCTTGTACATTCTTTTGCGTCTATCTTCCATAGAGCCTTTTCGTAAAGCTTTGTCTTACATTATGAAGTTCTTTGTACGCTTCCTGAGCCGGCTTTTGCCTAGCACCCTCCGTTTTGTTCCTTGCCTGCATACCGAAATGTGATTTTATTCGACCTATCACACATACATAACGATAAAATGGCAAGTGGAAATAAGTTTATCCCTATACCTGGGTGCTGAGCTTGTAGCGTCCAACTAAGTCGATGTAATACGGAATTAGCGCTACCAACCGAACCATATCATCCATGTGTTTAGTATCAGGTAACGCAAACATGAAACTTAGCATCTTCTTGTGTTTGCCAAGATTTTGGTCTGAAAAATGCATTGACATGAAATACTTCCCAAACTTTTCAAACGACTTGTCACCAAATACCTATAGAGCATAATCGCATCATCAAAATTTGATTAGTGTATCATAATTTAGGAGATATTAAAACTCACGCAACAATAAAGAAAGTTAAAAGTCTATGTCGCTTTATGACAATCAAAAGTGACTAATTCACCTATGAGGCCAAAGTAAAATGAAGTCAAAATCAGTTAAGTCTCTCAAAACTTCCTATGAATTGATATGTTTTGGCTGAACTCTGAATTCAAAGAAGAAACTAAACTAAACTAAACTACTATCATAGACTATGGTCAATCATCTGACCTGATCAAGTACAACATCTGTGATCAAGTCCCCAGCTACCTCCTTAGACTCAGAGATCACAGCTAACTCCTCCGATACCCACTTCCTCCTATCTGGAAGGGGTAATATCTCTCCGAGTCTCTGCAGATCCCTCAGCTTCTTGTGCATCGTTTTGACGGCCTTGTTCCTCGCCATCGCAAACACGATGTGATCCATAGCTTCATCGTTCATATATACCTCGAAACTGATCTCATCTTTACAAGGTACCACCGAGTTGAAGAGCCTTGAGATAAGATCGTGTCTGCTCTTAAGCTCCATGGTCGCCAGAAGCCCATGGCAATACCTACGCCCGCTCGCATAGAACTTGAACACGTTCGTTGCTTCTTTCAGCAATAACGGCGAGTCCTCTTCTTCACCAACTCCCAGCAAACTGAAGTTTTTCTCGAACATAGAGTCTTTAACACAGAATTTGGAGGCCCAAGCCGAAGCAAGGTTTTCGTTCTCACGTTTTCCAATGAAGTAGTTGAGTGTGTAACCAATCAAGATAGAGACACAGACGATCTCCACCGTGTATGACGGCTTCATCTCCTTCACTGGCAGCGTCAAGGCCGACAATGGTAAAGGTGGTTGACTAATTTGGATGTGCGTTCCTTTTTCTCATCTACTCTTGCTTATATTGATATTGATTTCAACTTTGTCGTTCGTTGAGTGGAAAATTATTGACGCAAGCAATCTTATAATATGTTCTACTAAGTCATATAAACTTATATATAATAATACACTCAGTGGTGGGAAATACTTTAAGATGGAACTTCTGTTAAACTCTGATAATTAAGGGCATGTGCACAACACGATTCTTGTAAAAAACCAGTACAAGTTTATAAACTACTTTCTCTACATCCAAATGCTGCCACTCTGTAGCCAGTTCAGTTGCTAGCTAATATGCAACATCTTGAGTTCTGTTAACTCTAATTGCCCAGCTGAGTCTACTAGAAGCTAATTAAGGACCCCAAACACAAAATCTTGCACAATGTTACCTACCATATCAGCTATCAATTGATTCCATACTACTCTTCTCAAGATTTGCTACAGTCGATTCAGCTGTCTTTACTCGACCCATCAAAGCAAATTAGCAACTCATTCATTCTACATTATGACTATCCTCGGTGATCACCGGCTGCTGTTATGTGCATTTACTTTCTCTGATTTTTGGTCATAACTCATAAGATAAAGTACCTGTCTCATCCCCACCATCAATGGATGCCTCTCCAGCAGAAAGCATTGAGGTAAACTTCCACTTCCCTATGATTCTGTGTTTGATTATTCAGTAACTCTAGATATGACTTCTGACATTAATATTTCCGTTGTAACTCTTGTTTTGCATAACCAAATTAAAATAATGGAAGTTACTTTCAGTGAACAAGAAACAAGGCAAATAGAGTTAACTTCAAAACTCAACTTATGATTCAAAGAGGTCCCCAAGGATTATCTGAAGCATGGTCTCTGTGCCACTATAAGGGAAACCGTAATGGAGTTAAAATCAACTGCAAATAGAGAGATTCATGAAAGTAAGAAAAATATCTAATCGAAAGGGCTAAAAAGGGAGTAGAAGGAACAAATAGCTATTCCAAAGGGTAAACATGAGACTGTGACCTTGGAGAGATGTCCCTATGCTTAGTATCTAGTGACCACGACTCATCTTAACTTTTGGCATTGATTTTTTCATCTGGCGTGCACGTTCTTTTGCTTCTTTCTTCCTTAAAGCCTCGGCGCTAAGCTTTGCCTCTGCTTCCTCCAATATTTTCTTCTTTTCAGCTTTCTTTCTCAGCAATGCCTCTTGCCTCTCATTCTGAAGTTCCTTGTAAGCTTCCTGAGCTGCCTTTTGCCTAGCACCATCGGTCTTGTTTCGTGCCTGTATACAGAAATTCAATTTTATTGAACCTGTCACAAATAGCGATTAAATGGCAAGTAATAATAAGTTTGCCCCTATACCTGGGAGCTGAGCTTGTATCGTCCAACTAAGTCAATGTAATACGGAATAAGCGCTATCAACCGAACCATATCATCCATGTTTTTAGCATCAGGCAGGGCAAACTTGAAAAGCAGCATCTTCCTGTGTTTGCCAGGAAGTTGGTCCGAAAAATGCATTGAAATGAAATACTTCCCAAACTTTTCGAAAGACTTGTCACCAAAAACCTACAGAGCAAGTGCATAGTAGAAGTTTGATTAGTATAACAGATAATATGAGAAGATACAGAAACCACACATCAATAAGCAAAAGTTGAACAATCTAAGTCCAACAAAATCGAGATCCATATTCCACATCTACAGAAGAGGACATAGATAGCGGGAGTGGGTGCAGATCATCATCCACCAATTCACTAAAGGCAACTGTGTCACTATTGACATATAAAAATTGGGATATATATAGTCAGAGTAACATCATGACACCAAAAATTACTTCACCCTTATTACATTCCGAACACAGTTAGCGATATTCTTTCAACACATCACTACCATCTGCACTAAACATATTATAACAAGTGGAACATAAGGAAAATTCTGTAGTACACGTACATCATAAGTTTTTACCTTACATCTCTGTACAGTTTGACAAAGAGACAAGCCCAATATTCACACCAAAAAAACGAAGTTATGGCTCTTAGCAAATGGAACTTGCCAGTTATAGTTCCAACTTCCAAGCTATTCACAGTTCTTAGTTCTTACTCTGATTAAGCACGTCTCTTTGGCTTTAAAATAGTTGATTTTTCTTATTAACGTTACATGAGAATCGATAACTCTTTGTCGTTTTAACCACAAACGCAACACAATAGGCAGAACGTTTAAGTGACTAAGTCACCAATGAGAGCAGGGCCTAAATAACCAGTTAAATCTCTCAAAACTCCTATGACCTTCCAAGAAGCAACTAAACTAAATCGCTATTACGGTATTACCGTAAATAATCAAACAGCAAGAAAACCAAAAAAGATTCAGTATCTGACCTGATCAAGTGCAACATCTGTGATCATATCCCCAGCTACTTCCTTAGACTCAGATACCACAGCTAAGTCCTCCGAAATCCACTTCCTCCCGCCGGGAACTGGCACCATCCCTCCAAATCTCTGCAGATCCCTCAGCTCCTTGTGCATCGCTTTCACCGCCTTCTTCCTCGCCATCGCAAACACGATGTGATCCATGGCTTCATCGTTCATATAAACTTCGAAACTGATCTCATCTTTACAAGGTACCACCGAGTTAAATAGCCTCGAGATCAGATCGTGTCTGCTCTTAAGCTCCATAGTCGCCAACAACCCATTGCAATACCTACGCCCGCTCGCGTAGAACTTAAACACATTCGTCGCTTCTTTCAGCAACAACGGCGAGTCCTCACCTTCACCAACTCCAAGCAAACTGAAGTTCTTCTCAAAAATCGTATCCTTACGACCAAATTTAGAAGCCCAAGCCAAAGCGAGATTCTCATTCTCACGTTTTCCAGTAAAGTAATTGATTGCGTAACCAATCAAGATAGAGACGCATACGATCTCCACCGTGAACGACTGTTTCTTCCTCGGAATTTCAGTATCTGAAGTTTCTGAAGCAGATTCCGGATCTGAAGTCTGTGGGTCGGATGGATAAGTGTTTCCGGAAATAACCGGAGATTCCGCCGTTTTTTCATCCTCCGGCAATCCCTCGAACTCATCTTCATCCCAGAAATCGAACGAGGTGGGAGAGGGATTCCGGGAAGTGGACTGAGTCGGAGGATCCGAATTAGATACCGGAGTAGAATCGGAATCGGACGATTGTTCTAGATCTAGAACCGTTGACTCAGACTGAGTCAGAAGAGGAGGACGAAGCGAGTGGTGAAGCTCAGGAGAATCGTCTAAAACATCGTCGTCTTCAGCATCGAAACCTTCGAAATGAGAAGATGCGAGAACACGATGATGGAGGCAGAGAAGAGCGATGAAAAATAAAGTAAAGAGACGATTCATTGTTGGATCCGGAGAGAACACTCAGCTCCGATACAAAAAAAAAGTTAAAATAGCTGCAAAGAGTTGAGTCGTGCTTCGCCACCAGAAAAAAAAAACTAAATATAAAAGTTTAGAATATATAGCTCAGAATTATCGGTAAATGTTATTTTATACTATTGCTTTTGAGTTTATAGGATATATTGATTCCAACAAAAAAAAAAAAAACAAGCATTGGAAAATGAAATATTCAAAGAATATAGATTATTTAAAACAAATAAATATAGGTGAAATTATGTGAACCAAACAATCAAACATAAACGAAAGCAACTAAAATGGAGTACTTAATTTAGGTGTAACGGAAAGCTAAATGTCAACTGACTACGAAATAGAAAAGACTTTAGATTTAGGAAAAAATACTACAATTGAGTTTGATGATGGATATTAATTTTTTTTTAAGAGATCTTAATCACCTCTATACTAAGCGTATAGAATCAATACTCCTACTTTTGAACTTGATCAATTAATCATACCCCATTAAGCTTTAATTAGATATACTCACTAAACATAATTAATGGAAATTGCAAAGAAAGTAGAGCAAACATAAAAGAATAAAAATAAAAAGTAGATACAAGGAATATGAAAGATTAAGGAATCGCTTTCATCTAATGTCGTGGCAAAGCTTTCATCTCCCTAAATGTGCAATGATCTTTTATAAAGTCTCTTAAAAGTTCCAATTCGATCGATATTTAAATACTATCTCTCAATTGCAGAATTATAATGTCCCGGTACCAAAAAGGTTGTAGAATCCACAAAGACCAAAAGTTCCGTATAGTACATATAGGTAAATTGAGCTAAATTAACACTAAACAATTTGTTTTTTTTTTGTTAAATAATTTATGTAGCTAAGTATAAGAAACTAGACAAGGTAATTAAACTTAAGCAAGCATGCATGCGAGAGTAAACAAGAAAATTAAGAAAAAATGCAATTTGTGACCAAGGGAAATGCAGTTTATGATCAGGGAAATGATGCAAGTTAGATCATAAAAGACAACCAAGAGGACGCAAAAAGATACTAATTAATTGGGTTTTGTAGAGCATGAATCACTAAGATGAGGTTATGTATATCCTAAAGTCTTACTCATCTATATTAAGCATTTAGAATCAATAGACTCTCACTTGTGTTTAGATAGGTACTATTGATAATATCATAGTATGCTATAAGATTCAATAACACTAGCCACTAGGTTTAATATCCCAAAGTCTTAATCACCGTTGGGTCTTCTTGATCACCGTCGTCTCTCAGGCTCCCAGTGTTCCACTTTTTCTTGATGCTCCTGTGCATCCATCAAGCCTCCGCTTCTGCCCTAGCTCCAAATGTTGATGAAGCCTTTGTTGGTCACTTCAAAGTTCAAAGGCCAGAGACTTTTTGAAGCCCAAACAAATAAACATCATTAAACTCATATTCCGCCAACACTCCTCCAACTTCGTCATTTCAACGTCTATTTTGGGTCCCTCAGCTCGATGGACCCTTGTCTCCGTCTTTATTTTGTCACCACCTTAAGCTGACGGGACTTGTAGAAGAATCTAGAAAATATTATAGATGTTGTAATATATTAATTGAGATTCATGAACATCTTAGTTTAGAAAATAACTTCTGTACAAGTGTTTAGAAAATAACTTATATATTATATATATAAAGTGTACCTTTTTTTGTTAACAACATACAATGATACAATACAATCCACTAGTCTATGTGTATTTGAATCCGAACTATGACGTGATTGTGACACTAACATAAACCATGCATTAAGCTAGCCTATATGCCATGGTTCAGTTTTAACAGTTGCATGTTGTATAACTTACAGCTATGTTGTAAATCGTAGTTGTATATATATATATAAATATTTATATTCTTGGAGCAAGAGAGCATGATACAATTCTTATAGTTATAAAATTGGTTTCCCGGTTCTGGATGATTTTAATATAGTATAATATTTTATTTTATTTTAAATAGTTTTTCTGATTTATTTATGCACTTGCCCACGACACTTTTTTTATAAAATTTATTCAACGATCTATCTAGTTAGGATTAAAAATTAAAAGTCCGCAGCCGTGTTAATAAAGATATTATTAGTTTTGCTGAAAAATAAATAAGGAAACGAGAATCACGTGGAAAGAAGAGTAATCAAACTTTAGTTTCCGTTCATATGAAGCTTGTAGAGAGGTTGGACTTGGATGCCTATATGTGGGGATTTAAATCTCAAACCCACCAATCATATGGCTTCCCAGGACCACAACCTTTCTTTTCTTCCTCTGCTCTTCATCATCATCATCTTCATCATCACTTCCTTCCACGTTTTGCCTGCTTCACCCACACCTTCATCACAGAAACTAAAATCCGCCACTGCCATCAGAAAAATCAACCGCAGAGGACCTTACATTGGTCTTGTGACGGTCTTTGTGACTGAAGAAGATGCTTTTATGAGCAGTGTTGATTTCAGACCCGATCCTACTATTCCCTTCTTGGATCTCTCTGGTATCTACTGAGCTTAATCACCATTTGAATGGTTTCTTTTCATGTTTTATATCTTGAGATGAATATGTAAATAGTTTTATGGGGTAATTAAATGAATGCAGGAAGACGTTTTCGGATTGGGAAGATTCATGGGAAGAAGGTTGTGTATGTCAGATGTGGGGAAGGAATGGTCAGTAACTTACAACATTATATAAAATATAAAATATAGAGTTTATTTGGTTATTATTTTCTTACATAAAAGAGTAAACAGACACAGTGTTGTTCTATATAGTTACCTTAAGATTTCAGAATGTTTTTTTTTTAAACCATAACAAATTGATCATTTAGTCAAAACTAAGGCCATGAATGTCAAAGAGTTTTTAAATTATAGATTTTGATCTTTGGATTCTAGCTTTTGGATTTTGGTTTTTAGATTCTAGCTTTTGGATTTTGCAAAAAAAAAAAAAAAAAAAAAAATTTGAAAACAAAAATCTCATTCAAATAAACTCAAAAACTCAAAAAAATAGTTTTTGGTTTTCATTTAGAAATTTGCAAAAACTACTAGCATTCAAGGCCCAAGTTTTAATTCACATTATATTTAAATGTTTTTTAATCCTTGTAAAAAAAAAATCAAACCGACACATCATGTAAATGCGCAGGTGAATGCAGCAGCAGCAACACAACAGATGATAGATGTGTTCAGTGTGAAAGGGATAGTCCATTTTGGGATTGCAGGAAATACGAACTACTCAATGTCCATAGGAGATGTGACCATTCCTAAGCAAATCACACATGCTGGCTTGTGGGAATGGCTGGTAAATATTAAAATTTACAATAGTTTGATATAAGTAATAGCTTCATCTTCATGTTGTCTGATGATTTGGTTTGGAGTAAAACAGAATCCAGACAAAGCAAAGGGAAATGAGGATGCAGCATACTTAGATGTCGGCAACTATAATATTCCACAAGGAGATGGCAAAAATAAGTTAGGAAGCATTGGATACAGCTACGAGGAACTATATTCGGTCGCTGGTCACATCAATTCACCTCAGAAAGTGTTTTGGTTTAATACAACTCAAGAGTGGCTTCATCTTGCAGCTGATCTAGAGGTTGTTAAGAATGATAAACATCGATTAGATTAGAAACTAAAGAAATAAGATTCTTATCTATGAGTGCAGGGGATGGAGCTGTTGCAGTGTGTGAATTCAAGTTTGTGTCTTCCAAAGAAACCAAAATTGGTAGTTGGATTAAAAGCAGCCACTGCTAATATATTTGTGGATAATGCAGCCTATAGAAACTTCTTATACGACAATTTTGGGGTTTCCTCCTCAGATATGGAGAGTTCTGCAGTGGCTATGGTAATTTACTACTCATCTGGTTTTATTATACACTTTTTGAGTCATTAAATCTTAACACAAAGAAGAAAGATGATATTTTGTTTGTTTTGATTTGAGCAGACGTGCGTGTCAAATGGGTATCCCATAATTGTGATAAGGGGATTATCAGATTTAGCTGGAGTAGGAGATACCACTGTTCGAAAATTTGGATCTTTGGCTGCCATTAACGCTGCCAAAGCTGTTTTAAAGTTCATTAAGAAACTCCCGCCATCTTACAACACTAACTACAACGTGTAAAACTATCATTAAATCTCTACTATCAAATAAGTATCCAACTTCTTATTTTAATCTCAGCCTTCAAAACCTCAGTCACACAACATTAGAAGATATAACAATTTCATTGCAAAATCCAAACTTAAACTTAGTTACATTTTTCAAAAGCTCATCATAAGAGTGGATTCTCAACTGTAACTAAAGTGATGTATATAAAATACCTTACAGCAAGAGAGCTAAGTTGTTATGATTAGGGTTTGACATCTCTCGTTGAATCAGTTTCGTCATCGTCATCGGAACTCTGGCTGTGATCATCGTCAGAAGGAGGAGAAGGATCGAGACGTGCAGCATCTATAGCCCATTGTATCAGCTTCTCTACTTCAGCATCTTCTCCAATTTCATCAGAGTCTTCTTCTCCGATTTCATTCGGAAGAAGAACAGAGGATGACGAGGAGGATGAGGGAAGAGAAGTCTTCAGAGCTGCGAATCTGAGCATGAGATCTTCTGGCGTTTCTTCAACCACATTCTTTGATTTCGGCGGCGGAGATCTCGGCCGTCGTTTCTGTCGGTGTTGCTGATCCTTCTTCGTTGACGGTTGAGATTTGAGCGCGAGAAATCTGGAATGGAGATCCGGATCTAAGTAATCAGAAGATGAGCGAGAGGTGTGAGAATTTACAGAGAGCTTCAGTATCATCTCATCTTGAGCTGCTTGAAGCAACTGTTCTACTTCGTCTTCTTCCTTGTTGCAGTTGCCTCTCCTCATCTCTCTCGCTCTCTCCTTCTCTAATCTGTTTGATCAATTTTTAAAACCGGATTGACTTATGATCTATACAAAATCCGGTTTAGTACCGGTTCGATTTAATATTATACCGACGCCTAACTTTACAGGCACACTATGCCGTTTCCCACGCGGTTGGATTGAGATGTTTGATCTGTCACCGTCCGTTGAACGAAAGTATAGTTTACCTGCCGTCGATATTTTACCATCAATTGCCAACCAATCAGGTTTGGCCCAAAAAGAAAAGGAACAAAACCTGAATTTCTCAATATATTTTTTCCATGTGACGATATATTAAAAAAAGGGAAAAAATCTACAATATTTTATGATCAAAATGTGAACACCACGATGATTCCTAGAAGAAGAAGACAGACATTTACAGAGCTTTATAAAAAGGCTAAGACAAACGGAGAAAACGATAACAAAAAAAGTGTGAATTTCTGAAAATGGGAAGCGAAGGATCAATTGTGAGGAAACCAAGATTTCTGTGTCTTCATGGATTCCGTACGAGCGGAGAGATAATGAAGATACAGCTTCACAAATGGCCTAAATCTGTTATTGACAGACTCGATCTCGTCTTCCTCGACGCACCTTTTCCTTGTCAAGGCAAATCCGATGTTGAAGGCATCTTTGATCCTCCTTATTACGAGTGGTTTCAGTTTAACAAGGTCCTTTGTTTTTTCCGCTTTCTTCGTTTTTATTCTCTCGATTACATGTATTCACGTTTGAGATTTTAATTTCAGGAATTCACCGAGTATACGAATTTCGAGAATTGCTTGGAGTACTTAGAGGATCGTATGATCAAGCTTGGTCCCTTTGATGGTCTCATTGGGTTTTCCCAGGTAATTTACTAGTACATTTGATGGTCTCACCGAGCATCACCTCTGTTTTTTTTTTTTTTTTACTCTCTTTTAAAACTCTGAATTTGATTTTGCAGGGTGCAATTTTGTCTGGGGGTTTACCAGGATTGCAAGCTAAAGTACGTCAATAATAATACATTAGTAGTACCTGATTATATTAACAAAGGCTGTTTCTAATTTAAAATTTTACAAAATTTGCAGGGAATTGCACTCCAGAAAGTACCAAAGCTCAAGTTTATCATAATCATTGGAGGAGCTAAGTTCAAATCAGCAAAGGTGGTGGAGAATGCGTATTCGTCTTCCTTGGAAACTCTCTCCCTTCACTTTTTAGGTAAATTGATGCTTAATTGCTTATGATTCCTCAATTCTCCTAAAGCCCATTCATTAATGACCGAATCTGTGGTTGCAGGAGAGACGGATTTCTTGAGACCTTACGGAATTGAGCTGATCAAATCATTCAAGAACCCGGTGGTCGTCCATCATCCCAAAGGCCATACCGTCCCCAGGCTTGATGACAAAAGCTTGGAGAAAGTTAGGGGATTCATCGATACCATAGAGCAACATCTGGTGATAGAGGAAGACAAGAATGGTGATATGGTGATGGAGGAAGACAAGAATGGTGAATAAAATAGTTGTAAGTCAAAGTAGAAAAGCCTACTACAAATAATGTATTGTTTTAACGAATAATTATCTAGAAAAATCATGAAAAAATGGCTGTAAATAAATCTGGTAATGTTTGTGAAACAAACCATTATTACCACAAAAACAAATAATAGACGATTCTTTCGTTCATTTTCATAACCTTTTCTTACTTCTCGTTACACTCTTCCAAAGACTTTTTTTTTTCATAAAATTGTTACAAACTTTGGAGCATCCTTCCTTGGGCCATCAAGGGACCGATACATGTACAATGTTTCAACATAATCCCTAGTGAAGTCGTCGTCATCATCGTCATCTGACCCAAAAACTTCCACCACTACATTAGACAGATCATGAGCAACATCTCTGCAGCCTTCCCTGGATAAGGTACATGATGACATCCAAAGAAATCTCATATTGTAATACCGATGCATACCAGAACGCAATCCAACGTCCCCAAAGGGACTGTCCCTGATTTCAAGCTTTTGTAGTTTAGGACAACCCTCAAGAACATATCTCAGAGCCATATCACTATCCCCAGCAAAACCTACAGATAGCGTACGGATCAATTTCCCATATTCTCCTATATAGCTAAAAGCTTCATCTGTTAGTAACCCCGATACCGCAAGTCGGGTTAGTTTCTTGCAGTTTTTAACAATGGCACCAAATCCTTCGTCCATTGGCTTTCCTGTCACGTGGTCAGGCCTATGGCGACCCATTATGCAAAGCCTAAACACAGTAAGATCAGGACAGTTCTCAGACATGGCTGTCACAGCTCCATTAGTCATCCGCTGGCAAAAGTACAGGATAGATTCTAGTTTCCTACAGCCCTCTGAAATTGCTTGGAAGCCTACTTCTGAGATAGGACCTTCACTGTCTTCACGAGGATCAAAAGGGAAAACCCGAAGCTCACGGAGCTCCTTGCATGTTGCAGCCACTGCCTGTAGTCCTTCATCGCATATCGAGTCAAGAGCCTGCATTATAAAAGTTTCAAGACATTCATGTAACACAAACTCCTTGGTTAACAGATACCAAACTAAACTATACAATAAGCCCCCCAACAATATGGATAAAAAAAGATACATACCCAGAAGACACGGATATTGTGACAGTTACGTATGATGGGCTTGAGCATATCAGGTGAAATGTTAGCATAACTGAAGTTAAGAGAGGTGAGATTAGCACAAACAGGAGAGATAGCTGGGAGGTATTCCGGAGTAAATTCCTTGAATCCAGAGAGACAAACTAAGGATTTACAAGCACGAAAAGCAGCTGCATAATCTGGTTCTTGTTCACCCTGAGACACATCTTCTGGACTGAATGAGCCCGTCCCAAGACTTGTTAACTGCGGCGCTCGAACCATTAGTCGATGCAGCTCGTCAAGGGAAACAAACCTGTTGGTTCTAAGTTTCTCCAAGAACGGAGACCTAACCACAAGCCCCTCCAACGCCTTGAAATTGATAGAGGAGTCTACACAGTCAAAAGATAAAGACTTGAGCTGCGTTTCACCCTCAGGAAAACAAGAAATCCAATCCACCTCGCCATCGGTGACTTCTGACTCGATCAGATCAAGGACTTTTAGCTGTCTGAAACACAATTCCCATTTAATAAGTTGATGAAAAATCCTCACTTTCCCGAAATGACACTTCTAAAAGAATGAGAACAATCAATGAAAGAGAAGACATGTAGAAGTTACCTGCACTTGTTAGCAACAATAGCGATACCACTGGTCCCAAAACCTTCACAGCAGACTAAAGTAAGCTCTTTGAAACCAGGAAACGACTCAGCAAGAAGCGCTAAATCATCATCGGTGACAAACATACGCTTCAAATGGACCTTTTCAAGCCAAGGGTAAGCTTTGGTAGTTGCAGCAACCCAAGGCGCGAATTGAGCTCCCCAATTGGGAGGCATGAGATTGAAATCAGCAAACCTAGGTTTCCCTTTCAGCACCAGAGACCTAACACGCTTGAACCGGTGAGTGAGCCGATCAGGAGATAGGGAGTAACAGTTGCCGATAAATACTTCAAATCGGGTCTGAGCTTCGACTCGCCACCACGATTTGCACACCAATGAAACGGCGTTGCGATCGCATTTGGATGTGAGGAACTGAAGCACGTTCTCTAGAACGTTCTCGAGCACATGATCTGGACACGGAGAATTGCAGTTGCGAGATTTGTTCGCCGGAGATACGAATGCTGCGGCGGAGGAAGAGGAGGAAGGTGGTTGAGAAATAGCGGCGGAGCGTGGATCCAACTGCAGATAACGCTCAACATTCTCCGACATTTCTAAGTTATCTTCTCTCATATAACAATTCTCGAAAATCTTCAGTGCTCTAATTCTGATGAAGAAGAGATTGGTACAAAGAAGCTGGTCTTGGAGTTTGGACTCTCTCTCTCTCTCCACTATACCTCTATTATTTGGGTTGGAGAGATCATTTCCCCATTTTTAATATAAAATGTATTTTTGTAGCTTTGTAGATTTGTTTTCAATTTACCAATCGATGAATAAAAAAATAGGAATGATGTCAAAAAGAAAAAGAGAGGCGGGAGAAAAAATAATCATTAGTTTTGACAAGAGAAAAAAGGGAAAACAATTTTATCCATTAAAGGTTTCGTCCTTCTATTTTAAGCTGTGACGGTGACATTTTTAGTGTTTTAAACTTGTAATAATCATGTAGTAATAACTTGTATCTTGAACAAAATTAGAAGGATTTTAAAGTGTTTTTGTACGGTTTCATAAAATTCACTTTTATCCCTTTTAATTTAAGTTATGATTGTTGAAACTTAAAAAGCTGGTCTGATTTGGTCAGGAATTTGAAGAAGGCTTCAAGGTTTTCGTGGACATATAAGTGTGGGCTTTCTAGTTGGGCCTTTTATATCTTATAATCTGACCCATAACAAGAAGCAAAAGAACCAAGATCAAAGGTGATTATGGTACGTTTTTTTTTTTTTTTTTTTTTTTTTTGAAAAAGTGATTATGGTAATTTAAAGGGGTTTATTCAACTTTTATCCTTTCAAAAATACATTCTAAAATTTCCAGAAGGCAATTGTTACAAAATAGATCCATTCAAATATGCTGTTTAACATTTTCAAAAGGCAACTATTAATTAGAATATGGATACTTTCAAATAAGCTTCCTAAAATTTCCAGAAGACAAATTCCATAAAATAGGTCAAATCGATGATAAGACTAGAGATCTGAGGTGGTTAGTATTTGCAAATATATGAGTCGTATGTGTGTGAATTATGGTACAAAAATGGTTTGACCTTAAGAAAAAAAGATGACGTGTAGAACCAATAAAAGAATGTGGCAAGTAGTCGCCGAACACGTCTCTTCGTCAAAGTCTCTTTTTCTGACTTCTCGTAACCCAACCCATATGGTTTTAGATTTGCAATTAACAACATTTTTATACACTTAATTAAACTTTTTATCTCTTTCCCAAATTCGGGACATTTCAATATTATTAAGCTTATTTAATTTCTCATCTTCTACTCTATACATTTGTCGCTATAATTTAATTCAAAAATTCGAAAGGTCTCATCAACACTACTTTTTTGTGCCTACTTCTTCTTTCCTCTTTTTCTTTCTCTTTACTAAACTGGAAAATGCAGTGAAATCGAAATTGAGCAAAGATGGTGGTAAGGAAGGTTGGCAAGTATGAATTAGGTAGAACAATCGGCGAAGGTACCTTCGCTAAAGTCAAGTTCGCTCAGAACACTGAGACCGGTGAGAGCGTCGCCATGAAAATCGTGGATCGTAGCACAATCATCAAACGCAAGATGACAGATCAGGTTCTGTTTCTACTCCATTGATTTGATTGTGGCTGAGATTAATTATTAAATTTTTTATATCACCTTTGTGTTATCAGATTAAGAGGGAGATCTCGATTATGAAGCTAGTTCGTCATCCTTGTGTTGTTCGTCTCTATGAGGCAAGTGCATATTTTGCTTCTTCTTCTTTTGCTTTATTACTGAAAAAACTTGCTTCGTATGGAAGTTTGATCTTTGCTCCTTTTAGGTTCTAGCAAGCCGTACAAAGATTTATATAATTCTGGAGTACATTACAGGTGGTGAATTGTTTGATAAAATTGTGAGTAAGCTTAACTCAAAGTACCTTCTCTGGTGATGAATTTACGCGTTTTTTTTACCCTCTAAGACATTATTGATATTACTTGTTTCATGCTTCAGGTTCGTCATGGACGTCTTAGTGAAGCAGAAGCTAGGAAATACTTTCAACAGCTTATTGATGGAGTTGATTACTGTCACAGTAAAGGGGTCTACCACAGAGATCTAAAGGTGATTTCTTGCTGGGAATGAAAAATCTTCCATCATCTGTTGTTTGATCTGATGATTGTCTTGTGTCAATTGCAGCCGGAAAATCTTCTTCTAGATTCTCAAGGAAATCTCAAGATATCTGATTTTGGCCTCAGTGCGTTACCCGAGCAAGTAATGGGGGTTCACAGTTTCATGATGTCTTTCAAATTTGTTTGTTATTGAATCATTATCAACTAATTTATCTTTACTTTGTTCTGAAGGGAGTTACCCTACTGAAGACAACATGTGGAACTCCCAATTATGTCGCTCCTGAGGTAAATCATATATCAGATTGTTTTGAAATATGATGTCTTTTTTGCTTCTATTGTAGCTTATGTGTTCTTCTCCGTTTTGGTTTAGGTTCTCAGTCACAAGGGTTACAATGGTGCTGTTGCAGATGTATGGTCCTGTGGTATCATCCTTTATGTTCTTATGGCAGGATATCTTCCATTTGATGAACTTGATCTTCCAACTTTATATAGTAAGGCATGAGCTCTACTGCTGTTGCTGCTCGATTCTTGATAATTCATATCATAAAGTTTCTTGTTTCTGATATGTTTTCCTTTTCTTCTTATCTTCCAACATTTTCAGATCGACAAAGCTGAGTTCTCTTGCCCCTCATATTTTGCCTTGGGGGCAAAGTCCTTGATTAATAAAATTTTGGATCCAAATCCTGAAACTGTAAGTTTTTGAGTTTCCTTGCGGAAAGGTTTACTTAAGTCTTTTTCAATCCGGCTGCTGTATTTGAGAGATATATTGCAGCTCGAACGAACAGATATCTAGATTACAGTATAATCTTTGACCAGGTCCGGTTGAATCATATCATTCTTTTCTACACTTGAATAAACCCTAAATCTCTAAGCATATTCTTCCGTAACTGTCCTCCCATTTGGAAGGTCTACAGTCTATACAATATGGATAATGTGCCAATTGAAAGCCTTACAGGACATAGTTGTCGAATAAAGCTGCACATTGTTATTATTTTCCTCTCAAGTTGAAAATTCTAGAGATAGGATAGGGGGCTCTTGTGGTAGTAATTGCGAACATCTCTCTTTTTCTCACAAATATAGCCTTGCTCTTTTTTTGGCAGCGAATTACAATTGCAGAAATCAGGAAAGATGAGTGGTTTGTAAAGGATTACACTCCTGTACAACTTATTGATTATGAACATGTAAACCTGGATGATGTATATGCTGCTTTTGATGATCCAGAGGTAGGAGTCAGTTGGCACAATTCTTTACCCCCCATCTGTCAGAGTCACTGTTGTTCTAATATTAGTGAGATTATTCTGCTTGCACTCAGCATGATCTAATATTTTGATGTCCCATAATACGTTGCAGGAACAAAAAGATACACAGGATGGAACAGGAGACACGGGTCCACTGACTCTAAATGCGTTTGACTTAATTATTCTATCTCAGGGCCTGAACCTAGCAACTCTTTTTGACCGTGGAAAGGTACAATGTTAGGCATGACCCCCTGTGTGCATTCATTATGCTTATTCAGTTGTTCTTTCTCATTTCACTATGTTATACAATTGTTGTGTTAATCTTTCAAGTGTATTGACAGGACTCCATGAAGCATCAGACAAGGTTCATCTCACACAGGCCAGCAAACGTGGTTCTTTCAAGCATGGAAGTTGTGTCACAGTCCATGGGCTTTAAGACGCATATTCGCAATTACAAGGTAAGAAACTAGAGTAGGAGTTGGTTGGGCAATAGGCATTTTTCATTGGTTGAAATTGCTTTATTGTTTTTAGTGATATGCAGGGGTGTAGATTTATATATTTTTTTTATCTACTAAAAAAGGATGAAAACCTGTCATTAGGCTTTTCAAGCACCTAACTGCTGTAAACTCATTTCAATTTTCAGTTGAGAGTAGAAGGGTTATCTGCAAATAAGACGTCTCATTTCTCCGTCATTCTAGAAGTAACTTCTCTTACATCTCTGAAAGCCAATCTATTTTCTTACTTTTGATCTCTGTATGCTCAGTTGCTCACGAATGATTTTCAAATCTGAAGGTCTTCAAAGTTGCACCATCATTTCTCATGGTAGACATTCAAAATTCAGCAGGAGACGCAGAAGAATACCTTAAGGTTAGATGCAGAAGAACACCTTATGGTTAAGTTAACCTTGAGCTTTGTGTGTGAGTCATCTCAGAATAGTAAAACAAGTTTATGTTTTGCAGTTCTACAAGACATTTTGTAGTAAGCTTGATGACATCATTTGGAAGCCGCCAGATGCATCGGTGAGAAATCGAGTGACGAAGCCTAAGAGTAAAAGACGTTGATCTTATATATTATTTAAGCAGAGCTTTCACAGAACACAGGTAGATATATATTATATATCTAACTCTGTGTGTTTCTTAACTGCTTCAGTCGAATGAATGAATGTATGTACAAGTGTGTTGTTTTGGGTTTAATTAATGAATACACAGAAGGTTGTACTAAACTCATGTGATACCAAAGCTATCTTGTTAAATTAAATGAAGAGAAAACTGCCGACAGTTTCTCCTGTTTTACTATGTACATCAAAATATTTGTCACTTGTTTAACCAAAAATTCACAAAAAAACAATTCATGTGCGCAACAAATGTTTGTTTATATCAACGCAGCTTTTTGTTATTACTCTACCTATGAATTTAACGAAAAATTTTCAGTCACTTAATTTACCAATGGAAAAGTGATGACATTTTCAAATTCGTTTCTAAGCCATTAATCAAAATATAATGTGATGAGTTGACAAAAATTCGACATTCAAGCGACACACTGCTATCGCTAAAATCAATCAATAAAACACATGATTTCTTGTGGTGTATAGAAGTTGGATCTAATTCTGATTTTTCAGAGAATATGGATCATTCTATGGGTTGATCAGGCCAAAAATAAACTATGTACCCTGCAAACCTTTGAGTATCTGTTTGGTTCAGTCAGATTGTTTGTCTTGATACGTACCATGGGAAAAATTGGACTTGAATTCGAATACGGTTCTGGATGATCCATGCCTCTAACTTCTTTCTCATCAGTTTGTCAATTTGTCTTTCAGAATATATGTATACTGGTAGAGACGAATGTTATCTGGTTTGCTAGCATGATCCTTACCACGTTTTGGGGTTATCTCTGAAGCATATCATATACGTTTCCAATTCCAGGCCGTTCCAACAATTGTTTCACTTGAGCATCTGCACTCGTAGACTAATATTCCTTTTTTAGACAAAATCAGCCTCTTTATTTTTTGTTCATAAATTAAAAGTGTGTGATTTGCTTCATCTAAATGTAATATGCTGACCAGTGACCACGTTCGTAAGATCAGATCGACAGGGATGTTTAACGATTAAATAACTATTTGAATGGCTGTGAACGCTTATGCTTCTTTTTTTTTTGTTTTTTAACTCATCATTAATATTTAATAGTGGTTCGTCGTCGACGGAAGGCACTGATCATATAGATTGAATAATAATATTCGTCAACCATGCTATATAATTAAAAGTGATATTGAGTTTGACATATCATTCCTTTTTCTTTTCCCAAACATTTTATTGTTCCTTATTCGTCAACCCTGATATAGAATTGAAAATGATATTGATCGAGTTTGACATTTTATTATTCCTTAATTTGAAAATAATAATACTCATCAACTTTAGCATAATGTTTTCGACACTCGAGTCTAATCTCACTGTATAACTTATCGAATCTTACATGTACTCATCAAATGCCGATCAAATATATTGTATTCCGAACTATTTACTATTGTTTTAATTGGAGAATTTAAAATCCTTAATCTATAATGCTCTTAGACTTGAAACTGGCATTTTATCATCTCTAATTCCCACTGGGATACGAACTTAACTTGAAACATAACCTCCTCCAGAATTATTTTTGCTCAACCAAAAAAATATATCCATTTAAAAGTTTTACTGCAAAGTATTGATATCTTAACAGAAAAACGCATTTAACGGTTCTATTAGCTTCGTTAGTCGCTTTCTATTAAATTATATAGTACTCCCTCCGTTCCTTAAAGATGAATTTTTAAGGTTTTGCACACATATTAAGAAACTTTTTACATAACCTAAAATACCCTTATCTTTTTATTAAATTTTAACTATTTTTTTTACTTTAACTCTAATTATTAGGGGCAAAACAAGAAATAATACATAACTTTTGCATTGGAAATACAAAACATCCATCTTTGTGAAACAAATATTTTTTCTAAAACATTCATCTTTAAGGAACGGAGGGAGTATTGTTTATGTAAGAATTCAATGTAGTTTTACGAAAATACATTTTTTTAATGGAATTTATAAACATTACTGTTCCCAAAATTTTAGACTAATATAACCATCATCGTGATCACCATCCACCATCGTTGTCATCATTTTTCTTATATTATTGTACGTCTTGAACCTAAAGTGGTCGTGGCTCTTCCGAGTTCACAAATCTAAAGTTGTTTATGGCAAAAAAGACGAGTACAAGTTGGTCCATAACACCATAAACATATAACCAAATCTGCAACTTGGTACTTCATGCTTAATATTATATCCCTGTATATATTATACATATTTTTGTTTCTCTCTTGATAGTGACGACGAAAAAATCGACATCAGTAACAATTTGGCTTATTTTTCATTACTTAAACTAGAGCAAGTTTTTTTTTTTTTATAAATTTGGTTTGTTTAAACTAGAGCAAGTTAGGACACATCTTTCTATGATTCTGTTCTTTTAACTAAAGTTTCCATATTGCTTTTGAAAATTGAAATAATATAATATATAAGAAATCATTAACAATAATAGATTAATATCTACTAAGTTTCTGTACATTATATTGTTATGGCAAGTTGCTTATTTTGTGGCCTAGTTGTGCCACAATGGATTTGGTTTAATAGAATCATGCAAACTGAAAAAATGAATATAACTTGAATGAGCTTATATAAACATAAACATATCAGTGTCGAACATCACGCATGACTTTTTTAAACTCTAAATATATAAGAAATGAGAAACTACTTATACTTAGAAACACAAATGAATAAGAATACTATCATAAAGATTACATATAGCTAGAACCCTGCACGTGGTTCACATGTGATGATAAGCACTTCATTTTCTTTTAACTAAATATCAGCCTTTTACCATTACTTTGTCAGAAGATGCATTGCAAAAACATCTTAATTTATATATTCTATACAACGGTAAATTTTGGGTTATCAACCTTATACACTATGAGAAAATGAATGGAACGTAACTTGTTGAACTGAGTTTTCAGATTCATGTTTGTAACCTACGAAAGTCAGGTTACGAACATACAGAACCAGCTGCTAAAAAAAACTTACACAGCTACAATAATACATAAGAACCTTCTCGTTATGCTCCTTAGATTTTTGTCAGATCATAAAACGTAAGTATGTGCTTTCTTTTTTTCAACTGTTCGATAATTTACATTTCCGTTAAAAGTTTTTTTACGTCAGTTAAATAGCGGATATATAGTCACAACTACACTACTACTTTTTAACAAAAAAAAAAACTACATTACTTGATTAAAACAATTATTTTCTTAATATATGGTTCTACAAGCTCTTAAAATTTAAAATATAATCTTAAAAATCGATCGAGTGAAATATTCCTACTTAATTAAAAATATAAACAGACGAATGTACGACCTCTGAGATAGTAGGGCTGCCTTAAGCCAAACACTTGCTAATTTTCAAGTATTTGTGATTTGTTTTGGCCGTTTAAGTATCAGAATGCTTGACTTGATACTTAACTTGTCCAAAATAAGTAATTGCTATAATAAGTATTTGCCCAAAATCTTATTACTTGCAAGTAACTTGATTCACCTTGTTATTTGCCAAAATCTTAATTTAATCCGGCTTGTTAGTTACTACTTGAACTAAAATACTTAAATACAATTATTTAATTGGATTTATTGGGTTATAATAAACAAAATATTTAGGCTAAAATTTGGATTTAAAAGTAATTAGATTATAATGAGATTTATATTTGGGTTGGAGTTTATTTATTTAAGATCAAAGAAAGTGAACGAACAAGTCAAGTCACACGAATCACGGAGCAAGTAACTAGTCACAAAACAAATACGAGGCAAGTATCAATTTTTTTATCATACTTGATATTTGATCTTTACTTGCAAGTAATGAGATTAATATACTTGTTACTTGACTTATTTATAACGAATACTTAAATTTTGAAGGCGAGTACAAATAGTGGATATGAGACGGATAACGAGTACTTATGCCGAGCAGAGATAGATCTATTATCCGTGGTCGTTCAATATATGAAATAAATATAAGTATGAAAAATGTAATTATAACGAGTATAATAAAATAGGGGAGGCTGACAGATCCGGAACGAGCTAGAAAAGAAACGTGACTGATTTGTATTCATTCAAGGAGACAAAAATGAAAGCTTTAACTGTATTTGGTCCATATGGTCAACTTATAGCTGGACATGTGTCTATTCTACTTTTTCTTCTTCCTTCGCGACACTTCTTTTTCTTCTTTTTTTGTTTTGTTTCTCTGTTTAAAAAAATTGAGGTTCACATTTTAAATATATAAAAAATCACTCTACAGCTAGAGGCGCTTGCCTCCGTTCAGCTTGGCCGACATACACTATTACACTTACAATTATTTTCTTCTTTGCTCTTTAGAGTGGATTTCTAAAAAGTTAATTTTAGGGAAGTTCTTAGTTAAGTAATAAATTGTAAGCCGCATAAATTTCTATTATTAGTAGAATATAATAAAAAGATACTCCAACAATTTGTTAGTGCATAAATTTCTATCGTAGTAAAAAAATATTTTATGTTTAATGTTTTATACAATATATAAAATATAGTATAAAAATAAAATAAGATATATATATATATATATATATATGATAATTGAAAATGTTCGAAGGCAAATATTATATATGTACTTAAATCTTTGTATAGGAGTGTAAATCCACATTATTGTCATTAATAGTTTCAGATGGTATTTTTTATTTATTTTGTCGTATGTTATATTATTATTAGAATTATAAAATTATTTGATCTAATTTTATTATAATGATATTCAATTACCTACAATATAATTATAATGAATAGTGTCCACAAACAAGATTTTACCATATTAATGTTTTTCAATAAACGGTTTAACATGTATATTATCTTTATAATATATATGTTTTTTTCAGCAATATTTAAATTAGTAACTGATAATTTTGGCTTTGAATAGATGCAGCGGACGGAACGGCAAACTTATATATGGATTAAACAATTTTTATTATTATTTATAAATTATAGTTTATAGTGGTACAAGAAAAAAAAAACCACTACACACTTTTAGTTTTTCAGAAAAAAATAATTTTTGTAGCAGACCATAAACTACCTTAAAAAAATATGGAATAGTTTATGTCTACGGTGTCTACAACAACTATTCGAAACCTTCATATGTAAAACATGTACTCTTATAATGGATAAGTTATGTCTGCACCACACGAAAGTAACATGAAGGACTCTTATCTAGATGATGTTATAAAAAAAAATTAAATATATATGTAAACATCAATTCAATGAAAACTATACATAAAAGTCATAAAACAAAAAAGTTTTAACCATTTGTAAATAGTAATCACCAATCGACATAAATTTTGAAGCATGAGCCGCTTCAGGCTTCAGCTGCGGCTTTATGCGAAAGAATTGGAAGCCCTACATGTTCTCACAATTCAATAATAATCTATTGAAATCTGATTAAAGCACTAATGAATAATTAAGCTTTTTAAATTAAGCTCGTTCTTCCTTACATTACTTCTATAAAACCCTCTCACCTTCTTAGTTAAATCCTCCCGTATTCTCTTCTCCTTCTCCCTCTCGCTTTCGCTCTCTTTCTCCTTCTTGCCCTAGCTTCTTCTTCTTCTTCTTCTTCTTCTCAATCCCGCTACACATCATCTTCTCCTCACTGGAAACGCCTTTTTCCCCCGACTGTTTTCCGTTGATCTCTTCAGCGGGATCTCGTGACTGAGGAATTGCCATTTTCAAAAATGTCTTACGCAGACGCATCTCTTCCTAGCGTCGATTATTTTGTCGGTTAGTCTGATTTCGTGTATCTCGTTTCTTAACTTGCGATTTGATGTTAAAAATATGACATTTTTTTTGCTGAGTCGTTCTGATGTCTGTGAAGCCGGACTTAGTTTTGCTGAAATGGGTTTTATCATATTGTTAGATCAGCTGCATGAGCTTTATATATTTATAATTCCTGAGCTGCGGATCCAATTTTACTGTTCCGGAAATCATCGTTTAGGACAATGATGAAATGTTTAGTACTAATGTAAGTAAATTGTGTTTGCATGTGCAGATTGATGGGCCATGGGTGAGTGAGATAGAGAGTTTTCCCAATCTTAAGTGGATCTGTCTCTTGTTTTCAGGTTTGGTTTCTCATCTTCATCATTTTTTGTTTGATGCATATGCTAATCAAATATTTCCTGCCCTGGATCATACTTCTTTTGTATTGTTTTTTTTTTGGGTATAATGCATATGTGTACATATACATACCTTATGATTCTTGTCATTATAGAATTGTTTTGATTTTCATTTTTTGGTTGTTACTTACTTGGTCTGCATTCCTTTTGATTAAGAGCAGCTTAATAGTTATGAGCATAAAATAAAAGCTAATGATAGATTCATTATTTTCTCTTTACCAAAGAAACACAGACTGTTTGTTTTGTTACTCTTTCTGATTTTTGATATCATTTTCTTCCACCGTCTTTAGTTATATCTCAAAAAGATTGTGCAAAAAGTCTTCAAACAAGAGAAAGTAATGTCAACTTGGTTTACTAACCGGAAATTTAGAATTCTATTGATTGAATATAAGCAATCCAATTATTCTTGTTAAATCATTTAAATTTAAAATGGAACTTTGCTGTTGCATAAACTAGCAATGCATGAATTTCAGGTTTATATCCACATATCTCTGTAAGTGTATGTTGTTCCTTGTTTGTAATATGAATTTGAATCTGAAAATTCATCTTCCTTTGTTAATGCAGTGGCAAACTGCGACTGTTAATCGAGATAAGATTCTGAAGGTTCTGCTGAGGTGTTGGGCATTACCATATCAGTATGAAAATGCCGGGGTTGATTAAACTGGACAGTGACAGGTTTGCTTGAGTTGTCTCTCATGTCTAGACCATTTGTGAGAAGGGAATTTTTAGTTTGCACCCATATCCCACCAATCTCTACATTTGCTATAGCCAATAAGTATTATGCTCAGTTAAGTAAAATAGCTTGTTTGACACATCACACTACCCTTTTAGAAACCGTCATGTATTTTAAATGACTCTGTAGTCTGAAATACATTGTTTTGTTATGTAATTCTGTCATACTCCTGGCACAGCAGGGTTAGTTTCTTGTGTAAATCTAGTCTCTAGGTATACTCTTGGCTCTTGCCGCCTAGGGTTCCCCAGCTACCAAAACGTTAAGAAATTAGTGAAATGTTCCCCAAACCCCATCCAATAAGATAGGTATAGACTGTAGGTCACAGTCACAGCCATTAGAACTGTGCTCACCTCTTGGCTTAGCTGTTTTATTTCTTCCACAAAATCTGATCCTTCAGAAGTTAGGTATAAAAGTAAGTAGATTAAGTGCATACATAACTTTTTCATTTGTATTCGAACTCAGTTTAAGCCGATTCCAAATCATACAAAATCATTAACACTTGTGTCTCGAGTGTCTGACGTTTTTCCATGATAGCTAAGAATTTGTATCTTACACAAGTAGCTACACTAGTTTTCCTTATAAATAAAAATGGGGGAGTGGGGAGGTCTCGGGTTATTCCCTTCTCATCGATGGTCTAGATGTGCGAGGTGACTCTCATGGAAATGGTGAATTTGGGAAGCATCCAACATAATGGTAATCCCTAAAAAGGTTAGAAGGTTTTCAGCTTGTGAAATTGTTTTTAGGGTTGAGTTCATCATCCCATTGTTCAAACTAATGTAAATGAAGGAGTGCAGCAGTGATTTTGCTACAAGGTTAATAGGTATTGAAGAAGACAGAAACAGGTTGTAAGATTGAAGTTGAGAAAGCCAAGTGTGTTTATCGATGAAAGAGGAAAGTGAACGAAAGTTTTACCGTTGACTTGTTCTCACTGATTCTTTCATTAACTTATTTCATGCTGCAACAGGGAAAGAGAAACAACATAAGGAATGGGTGACGTTACGCCAAGCATTAGGAGTTTGCTTGTAAATAAATACATTCCATTACTAACGTAATCTTTGTATGAACATGAATTGATAGATTCTGACTACGAATGAAGACCATGTATATCTTCTTGGCCAATGTATAATTTAATCTTTTAAGTACTTATATAGTATATGAATTAGTTCAGTGGGACCATGGTTATTTTTTATTTTTTATTTTCCAACAGGTGTATTAGTTCTCAATAATGTGATAAAAAAAAATATATTCACATAAAAGCAATTTTGAATCAATGACTATAATAGGTTGTTTGATTCAATGTATGTACACGAATGTAACTGCCTAAGAACCCACAATCGTAGATAATGGAATAAAATGTGTTGGATATGCATTACATACCAAAAAGTAAATTAAAAGCAGCTCAAAGCTTAAAGATACCACTTGTCTAATCTTGAAGATGAATCAAACTCATCCAAAGATTGTTTCTCTACAAAAGCTTCGACCTCATATCTTTAGAGAACACATAAAGAAAGAAAGAGAGCGAGAGAAAAAATGATGTCGGACCAAGGTTCTGTTCTGTTGGATGTTCAAGAAAACCATGTAATTTAATATCTTTGTCCCTTATATATAGCTTCTCATCTATATATGTTTGTCCAATTATACATATGAATATGGCAAATGCAGGTTGTGATGAACAATGGTATAATCAAAGTGACTATATCAAAACCGGATGGTTTTGTCACCGGAATCTCTTACCAGGCTGTCAACAATCTACTAGAAAGTCACAACGAAGACTACAATCGAGGGTAATGTTTATTAGCTATACATAAATGGATCAGTCTATTAGCAATACAACATATGAAATGTTGTGACCAAACTCAGGTATTGGGATCTTGTTTGGAGCGACGAAGGGACTCCTGGAACCACAGGGAATTCTGAACGGTAAGTATGCATCGATCGAGCATATAACAAACAAAGTCTTTACGTAATATTTGATAAATGTGGTTGAGGCAGGATCAAAGGCACAAGTTTTGAAGTTGTAGTAGAAAATGAGGAACTGGTAGAGATATCATTCACTAGAAAATGGGATTCTTCTCTTCAAGGCAGTATTGCTCCCATTAATGTTGACAAAAGGTATCTCTCTAATATAACATGCATATATATGTGACAGTGACAGAGAGTTTGATTTGGATTTTGTATGTTTCAGGTTCATAATGCGTAAAAATGTAACTGGATTCTACTCATATGCAATATTTGAACATTTAGCGGAATGGCCGGCTTTTAACTTGCCTCAGACAAGGATTGTCTACAAGCTTCGTAAAGACAAGTAACTAATGTTTCAAAATCAATTTTTTTCCTTTAGTTGTTATTAGTGTACTTATGTGCAAATGTTTTCGTAGGTTTCAGTATATGGCGGTTGCGGATAACAGACAAAGGAACATGCCGCTCCCAGAAGATAGATTGGGTAAAAGAGGAAGACCTTTGGCTTATCCTGAAGCTGTTCTTCTTGTTCATCCTGTTGAAGAAGAGTTTAAAGGAGAGGTTGATGACAAGTACGAGTATTCATGCGAGAATAAAGATCTAAAAGTGCATGGATGGATCTCACATAACCTGGATTTGGGTTGCTGGCAGATCATTCCTAGCAATGAGTTTAGATCTGGTGGCTTGTCCAAACAGAACCTTACCTCTCATGTTGGTCCCATCAGTCTCGCTGTATGTTCTTTTTCTTCCTTCCTCCTAAAAACATATTCTATTATATACGATTATGGTGTTTTACTAAGTGATTTGGTAAACACAGATGTTTTTGAGTGCTCATTACGCTGGTGAAGACATGGTGATGAAGGTGAAAGCAGGGGAGTCATGGAAGAAAGTGTTTGGTCCTGTTTTTACTTACTTCAATTCCTTACTTGACAAAACCTCTGATCCTCTTTTGCTATGGCAAGATGCCCAAAACCAGGTTTATCCATTTACCAACCTTCTACTTCTGTGCATGTTAAAACTTATCTAACCTTGTTGAACACATTATGCTTGATTAGATGTTAACTGAAGTTCAAAGCTGGCCTTACGATTTTCCCGCTTCAGAAGACTTTGCAGTATCCGATAAACGCGGTTGCATCAGCGGTAGATTACTAGTACGCGACAAGTAAGCCTCACATTTCATCATTTGCTCTGCTTTTATTCATTTTATTATCACTTACTCTTGTTTCTTATGTTTTTTTCAATTCCTTCAGATTCCTTAGTGATGAACTTTTACCAGCAAATGGTGCTTTCGTGGGTTTGGCTCCACCAGGAGAAGTTGGATCCTGGCAACTAGAATCTAAGGTAAGCCTGAAAACTATATTCTTGGACCATATAATAATATCTACTTAAGCAATGAACTTGTGCTTGCATCAATTTTACTTATATATATATATATACAGGGATATCAATTCTGGACAGAAACAAATGCAGATGGATATTTTGCGATAAATAATATCCGAGAAGGCGAATATAATCTCAATGCTTATGTGACAGGATGGATTGGAGACTATCAATATGAAAAATTGATTAACATAACAGCAGGTCAAATTTTTTTAAACTTACATTGTAATAAATATTATAGTATAGTACTCTGTGTCAAGAAGTGCATGTTTATTTAACACTAGCTACACTCTGCAACCAAAAACAGGCTGTGACATTGACGTTAGCAATATCGTGTATGAACCGCCTCGAGATGGGCCAACGGTGTGGGAAATAGGAAGACCTGACCGGTCTGCAGCTGAGTTTTTTGTTCCAGACCCAAATCCTAAATACATCAATAAACTATACATTGGTCATCCTGATAGGTAGTCCATGATCAAAGATATTACAATCTAGGTGTTTGAATTGGTGATCAAAGTTATGGTTGTAATTATTCAGGTTTAGACAATACGGGCTATGGGAAAGATACACAGAACTATATCCTAAGGAAGATTTGGTGTTCACCATTGGCGTCAGTGATTACAAAAAAGATTGGTTCTTTGCACACGTTACCAGGTAACATATATTTCACTGTCACATATTCTTAGAAGAGTAAAAAACAAAGAAACCTAACATATCTTTCAATTGATTATAGGAAAATAGGAGATGACACATATCAAAAAACGACATGGCAAATAAAATTTAAGCTAGAGAAGGTCCAAAAAAACAGCACATACAAAATCCGGATTGCACTAGCGACAGCAAATGTAGCAGAATTACAGGTGGAGATGAATGAGGATGACATTGAAAAGAGTACTCCGATGTTCACAACAGGTGTTATCGGGCACGACAACGCCATTGCAAGACATGGAATACATGGAATCTATAGGCTTTATAATGTGGATGTACCAAGTGAGAAGCTTATCGAAGGAGACAATACTTTGTTCTTGACACAAGTCTTGACCACCACTGGAGCCTTCAATGGTCTCATGTACGACTATATCCGTCTCGAAGCACCTCCTTTAGATTCAAACCTTCTTCACTTATAAGTCTTTTTTTTTTGTTTTTGTGTTTTAACAGTGTGTTGCTTATAAAAACTACTGTATACGACAATTTATAATATGGGTTTCTTAATGGGCTATTATATTGGGCCTTCTTCTAATCTCAGATTTTGACTTTATTACAAAACGTGAGGGTAAAAACGTAATTTTAATCGCCCCTGATCTATCGCTGCCTATATATACAGTTGCCTGCAAAATCTAGGGTATAAAAGCCCCTAATTTTTTCTCCGCCCAAGAGACAAATCCTTTGAAATCGACCATCGGAAGCTCCTGAATTCACCGTCCATCTCTCTTCTACCGGCGCCGGCGATCGGTAAACCGTTTTATCTCTCATGTCCGTCTCCGATTGAGGTCTTAGATTCATCTAGCTTCTTTTTATTTGCATCGAAACTTTCAGATTCTCGATTTGTTATTAGTAACGAATTTGATTCGACCATTTTGTTGCTCGAATTTGTTTCCGCAGATCGTTGGGAAGTAGAAAATGGCGACGTTTGAGCTGTATAGGAGATCGACGATTGGGATGTGTCTGACGGAGACTCTGGACGAGATGGTTCAGAGCGGTACGCTCATCCCTGAGCTAGCCATCCAAGTCCTTGTTCAATTTGACAAGGTTTACTTTAACTTTTCTTCGACTGTTCTTGACGTCTTGGTTTCTTTCTGTGGTTTTTTTTTTTCATCTTCTGATGCATATGTGCTTGTAGTCCATGACTGAAGCTCTGGAGAGCCAAGTGAAAACCAAGGTGTCCATTAAGGTGATCTCAGCTTTGTTTCAATTTTAATCGTTTTTGTTTAACTTATTGAGAATTTCGGAATCTTAGTCAACGGAATTAAATAGAAGAAAATATCCAGTTTCTGTCCGTGACTGCCTTATATCTGTTCATTCATTCTCTTTTAGGAAAGACGATGAATAGTTCTAAACTGTCTTGCTCTAGTTCGTTCGTTTTGGTTTTGAAGTTTGAGCATTTGAGCGCAATTCTGCTAGTCTCTGCTTGGCTGTTTAGCTTGATATTAGGCTGTATGGATTCAGTTATCTACCTGATAATTAGCTGCTTACACTTGTTATCTCAGGAAGTACTAACAATGCCATGAATTCGATCAAGTTAGAGTTTCTTTGGATGTCATATATGAATGATAGGTTGAAGCTTGCCCGTTTATGATTTCTTAGAATAAAAAAACTCAACTTGATTAAGCTGTATGGATTTAGTTATCTGGTTTTTTAAGTAGGAGCTTACATCTGTTACCTCAAGAAATACTCACAATTTCATGAATACTCTCAAGTTTAGTGTTTCGTTGGGTGTGATAAATTAATGATAGGTTGAAGCTGATCCTCAAATGATTACTTTTGAGTGAAAAAAATCATCTTGAGATTAAGCTGTATGGATTCAGTTATCTGGCTCGTCAACCTGCAAACATATGTTCTTTAAAATAGCTCTTTCTCATGATACCCTTGGTTGCCTGAACCAATTTACCAGAAGGCAGTGATATCTGCTATTCTAATATTTTTTTTGGTGTTCTTCACTAATCTGGATAGTCTTATCCATCTACGTTATGCTTGTGTTTCTGATGATTGACATTAGTTCTCTTCCAAGATACTAACCACTGCTATTTATTTTGCTTGCTAAACACGGTTTTCGAGGCCAAATACCAAACGCTGTTGTCAGCATACTGAAAATAACTTGGTGTAAAACCAAGTATTGAACTTATTCTTTGCTCGGAATATGCTTTTTCTCATCTCTGAATCTCAAGATAAGAGAAAATTTGGTAGATGAGACAAATCAGATATTTAATCTTGTTCTTCTTTATTATATCTTGTACAGGGGCACCTGCACACTTACAGGTTCTGCGACAACGTCTGGACCTTTATATTACAGGACGCAATGTTCAAGAGTGACGATCGTCAAGAGAATGTGAGCCGGGTGAAGATAGTGGCATGTGATTCTAAGCTGCTCACTCAGTGAGATGCAAATTGTCAGCAGGAAATATGGTTTTCTTTGTAATAGATTTTGAGTTTTTTTCACTTTGTAAACTCAGCACTTGCTATATGTTGAGCCCATCTGCAGCCATCAATTTAGCCTATATGTAAATTCTCGGCTCGGGGACATATGGGATGTTCTGTTGCTATGAGAAAGTTCTTAAGATTCATCTTGAGATTGACCTTTATCTTAAATTATCTGTACCTTCCGAATCACGAATTGATAATAGTTGCTTTGTACACACCTTTGTCTTAATGGAACTGATTACTCTTAAACCCTTTGTTTCTCGTGTCTCTCCTCACTCTCCTTTTTCTTTTTTCTCTTTTTGGTGGGGATGTGAGTATATATATGTATGCTTGTCCTTTTTGCCTTTACAGATGTCTTTCTTCACCAAAGCAGAAGAGAATATGATTCTTGTAAGTTCCTTTATGATTCTGGAACTTTGAAGTATAGCGGCTAATGTCCCGTTTTAAAGCTACACGGCATTTTTGGCACGTTTAAGATGTTCGTGAGAGAGCCAAGTGAATATAATCCTTCGCTTTAAAATGGAACAGAGTCTTTGCTTTTCTCAAGTTCTCTCTTATGCTGTACCTGTGTAATTGATGCTGTTTACAAAGTGATATTTTGATCCAGGAAACTACTTGTGTTTCTTGAAGGTTCTTAACACATAAAAACAGCTCAACTTCGAGACGAGCTAGAGCCAAAAGTGAAGAAAGGTAAACATTAGGAAATTTTTTGGTTGGACTAGTTTTGCATATTGATGTGTTTATTATGCATAAAGAAGGCATGTCAGTAAGAATTTGTTATAAATAGAGTTGTTTTTAGTCTAATGCTGTCTCAAGATGATAGTAATGATCAATGGTCCATCAATTGGAAATTCAACTTTTCATTATTTGAACAAATCTCAAACCATTCATAAGTTTAGTTGAGGTTCACTTGTTACCTCTTTTTATGAATAGCTGCCATGGCAACCTCTAGAGCCCAACAATTCCAGCTAATAGAAGGAATGGAGCTTCAGGTCTGTTCTTTCTTCTGTCCTGCTGGGATTTACAATATCAGAATTTGGACTTAAATCTTCATATCGATTTCAGATCACCGTTACTGGGTCACCAAATGGTAGCAGTGTAAGAGCTGAGTTTCACCTCAAGAACTGCACTCGCACATGGATTCTTCACTGGGGTTGTATTTACCAAGGACATACGTGAGTGATGAATAATATTTTAAGATAAAATTAATACTTTAGATAATCTCTATGTTTTGACTTATGTTATCTACAGATGGTTTGTTCCATCTGAACATTCCTCGAAGCAAGGTGCATTGAAGACTCCCTTTGTCAAGGTCTTGACACAACCCTTTCAATTCTTGTTCATCTACAAGGTTTTTCAAGAAGTTCGATTTTGTTTCTGCAAAGTGTTTCTTCTTAACTGCAGAGTGGAAATGCTTATGTAGTGATCCTTGAGTTGCGCGATCCAAAAATAAATGCCATTGAATTTGTTTTGAAAGATGGTGGCCATAACAGATGGTGCCTATTTCTTTATTTTCTATAACTAAGCCATACTTGAGAGTGATGCATGGACTGCAATTTATGTATTCACCTTGATGCCTAATGGAAATTTCAGGTTGAAACAGCATACTGGAAATTTCCGTGTTGATATTCCCTGGAATGAACTGCATGCTCATCATCGGATACCGAAGAATCTGACTGAAAGAAGAGCTCATAAGATATGGGACCGGAAAGGCCGACCTCAAAGCTCTGCACATGAACAACAGGTAAAATTGGTCCATTTAGTATCCGCTGATCTGTTTATTATTTAGCAAGTCTTTGCTTACTTTTCTGTGCAAGTCCTGCTCTACATTACTCATCTCTGTGTGTCTCTCTATCTTGCATGTGTTTCATTTCAGATAGACTATGACAATGCAATAAGAGAACTCCAAACCGAGCTGGCTAGAGGAATAACTATAGATGACATTGAGGCTAACTCTACAGTAACAGTTGAGAAAGGAGTAACCAGTGAGCCAAATCAAACAACAAACCAATCTCATCGCCGGAAGCATGATGTTCAGAAATGGTTACAGAAATATGTTGAACCAATCAACAGAAATGGAAGTATGCAAAGTTCAGCCCTTGCAGAACTCTCCAAGAAATCTGTAGGCCATGAAAATGTAGTTTCACAGAAAAGCTTTCATGTCAGAAACTATGAAATCGCGGTTTGTAATACAGTTAGTTCATACAGTTATTTTCATTATTGGTAGGTTTTATAACTTCTTGATCATTTCTGGTTTATGTATGTTTGGCTATTTAGGCCCTCCAGAGAAATGTTAAGGGAGATTGTCGCTTATGGGTTGCCACAAACATGGCAGGCCCAACAGTTCTTCATTGGGGAGTCGCAAAGTCTTCGGCAGGAGAGTGGTTGGTAAGATGTTCTTTGCTTCTGTAGATATTCCTTATCACAATCTTCTCAATAAGAGACTGATTTTTATAACTCTAAATAGATTCCACCCCCTGATGTGTTGCCTGAGAAATCACAAATTGTTCACGGAGCATGTCAAACACATTTTACCGATATGTCGAGCAGAGAACACTCTTATAAGGTGAAGCATGCAGTGAATATTTTTGCAGAAATGACCGTACTTCTATCCTATGATCTCTTAATCTACTAACACATTTCATCTTTTTCGCATTGGAAAAAGTTTGTTGATATAAATTTAAAACGAGGCGGTTTTGTTGGTATCCAATTTGTAATATGGTCTGGAGGCTACTGGATAAACAATAATGGAGCCAACTTCGTTGTAAGCCTGAGATCAGTAGACATTACCAGTGGTAAGGTGAGTACAAGTCATCGCACCATTAGTGGAATGATATAATGTTTAAATGCTCTTAATTATCACTCTATATTTCACAACTAAACACGTTTATCTTCCTCAGCTTGATGTGGATGGAAAGTATATTCTCAAATGGCTGCTTGATGAAATATCTGAGCGAGAGAAAGAGGCTGAGAGATCATTGATGCACAGGTAAGTGAATGTTTCTATGTAACCTTATGTCCTTCTTAATAATGTCAGTGAAGTTACTTATTAGCATAGCTTGGCAGGTTCAACATCGCAACAGAGTTGACCGAGCGTTGTAAGGATGAAGGAGAAGGTGGATGTATTGGTATAATGGTGTGGATGAAATTCATGGCCACCAGACATCTCACTTGGAATAAGAACTATAACGTGAAACCTCGGTAGAGCGATTGCTTCATTGGCTACTGTTAACTGATTTCTTCTTCTTCTTCTTTCTTTTGTTTGGTTAAACTCTTTTTCTACAGGGAAATTAGTGAAGCACTAGAAAGATTCACCAATTTGATGGAGAAAATATATTTGCAGCAACCATATAAGAGAGACATTGTGAGACTCATTTTGGCACTTGTGGGTCGTGGAGGTGAAGGTGATGTTGGGCAGAGAATCCGTGACGAAATCCTTGTTATTCAGGTACATAGTTCAATATGATAAAACTTTTGCTAATCTTGTCAGAGTAGTTTATAATCTTGAATGTATTTTGTTAGAGAAATAACCACTGCAAATCCGGCATGATGGAAGAGTGGCACCAAAAGTTGCACAACAACAGTAGCGCAGATGATGTGATAATTTGCGAGGTACATATTTGACTTCAGATATTTCGGTTTGAAGATTGGTAAATCAAAATAACATCCAGAAAAGATAAAACAGTATCATAAAACTCACTACTATTTAAAAAGCAAGTAAGTAGTTCAAGAAGCTTAGCTTTGGATGTTATAAATATCAGCCTTTTTTCCAAGACTATATACCTGGAGAATCTCTGATGAGTCTTATTCTTCTGCCACAGGCTCTCTTAAACTATGTGAGATCTGAATTTAGGATTGATGCCTACTGGCAAACACTAAAAGCCAATGGTCTCACAAAAGAAAGGCTTGCAAGTTATGACCGTGCTATTGTATCAGAGCCTCGTTTCAGAAGTGATGCTAAAGAAGGACTCATCCGTGACCTTACAATGTACTTGAAAACATTAAAGGTAGCTATAGTAATCACATCTCTGTTTTCTGCTACCACTTACAGCCTTGTAAGAATTCTCAGAAGCAAACTCCAACGGTTAATTAGCTTAGTTTAACTATAACTCAACACTTCTGTAGAAATGAGCATAATAGTCCCTATTGCCTCCACTAAATTATGATTCCTTCGCAAATTGGACCTATCCTGAGTTTCTAACTAAAGTTACCAAACAAACTGTTTGTGCCTTTGTAGGCAGTTCATTCAGGTGCAGACCTTGAGTCTGCTATTGATACGTTCCTTTCTCCATATAAGGTAATTAATTAATGTTAAAAACCTTCACACTGATTTTCTGGGACATGTATCTTCAATAACCATCGAGTAATACATCATTCTTTCATTTTCTTTTTCAGGGTCATAATGTCTTTGCTGTCAATGGTTTATCACCAAAACTGCAGGCACACTTTCCTCTTACTATCTTCTCAATACAGATATTTTTCACTGTTATACATTATGAAGACATAAAAAAGCCTAACAGATTGGCCATTTCTATTGTATGTTAGGATCTACTGAATTTAGTTAAGAGGCTTGTTCGCGCAGAGAACGCTGAGCCCCTAATAGAGGTTTTAAGACCACACCTTCTTCATATAGCCAGTATTCTTCTCCTTATTGTTGTTTTTATTCATCCTTATGCTTGCTTGCTTGCTTTGTTTTCTTCACTTCTGTAGAAATTAGTTGATGCTCGCATTGAGTTACACCCTGCACTACGAGCACCTCGTACGAGAGCAAAAGATTTACTATTCTTGGACATTGCATTGGAGTCGTGTTTTAAAACAACAATAGAGAAAAGACTCATCTCTTTAAACTTCAATAACCCACCGGTATCTGTTCTCTCTGTAGTTTAAAACTATCTAATTTTCCTCTGTAGCCAAATATTAATTTTTACACCAAAGAGTGAGATATGGATCTATCTGTTTTTCGTTCTTTGGAACAGGAAGTTATGTCTGTCATCTGCGTAGTGCTTGAAAATCTGTGCTTATCTACATTTGACAATGAAGAACTAATCTTCTGTACAAAGGTAGATTCTTTTTTTTTCTGCCTCATTTCTCTTTCAAAGTTTCATCGTGCTGCTCTTTTGCATTCAGGACTGGTACCGTGTCAGCGAGGCTTACAGAGCTCATGATGTTCAATGGGCATTGCAAACAAAAGCGGTCCTTGATCGTTTACAACTAGTACTTGCTGATAGATGCCAGCATTATTTTACACTAATACAACCTACTGCAAAATACCTTGGTCAATTGTTACGTGTTGACAAGCATGGGGTATTCTACAACTAAACTCCAGCTTCTTCTTTGTGTAAGAAGTCTAAAAGTTGATATATGTATTCGTTTTTGTTCTTTTTCAGATTGATGTTTTCACAGAAGAGGTTATAAGAGTAGGACCAGGAGCTGTTCTATCAACTCTTGTTAATAGATTTGATCCTTCTCTCAGGAAAATAGCGAATTTAGGCTGGTAAGATACAATTTTTTGAGCTATAAAATCAGACTAAAATTCAGAGTTAGTCCATGTTGAAGGTGATTACTGAACCCTTTTATCTGTTTTTTTTCTCTAAACCAAAATGGTTCTGGTTGAGCAGCTGGCAGGTTATCAGCTCAGCTGATGCATATGGGTATTTGGTTTGTGTGAATGAGTTAATTTTAATTCAGAATAAAGTCTACTCGAAGCCAACTGTAATAATTGCAAGTAAAGTCACAGGAGAAGAGGAGATCCCTGATGGTGTTGTTGCCGTACTTACTCCTAGTATGATTGATGTCTTGTCTCATGTCTCTATTAGAGCAAGAAACAGCAAGGCATGTACTATTGCCTGCTCCAATAAATATCATCAAACTATGCTGCAAAAAGAAAAAACAAGAAACCAGTATTTTTACATTTTATCAGGGAAGTCATATGTACACTTCTCATCTCAAGTTCGTCTGCTGCAGATATGCTTTGCTACATGCTTCGATCAGAATGTCCTCAGGAATCTGAAGTCGAAGGAAGGGAGAGCAATATCTATTCATACAAAGTCTACTGGTTTAGTTATTAGGTAATCTAACTCTTATGCTGCACTGCACTGTTCTTTATGCTAAGAGAAGGAGGATTTTATAATATTTGGGAAAAATATGTCTTTTGCAGTGATGGCAACAACTCTGATGTCTCTGTTCGTCATATTTATATTTCTTCTGTTCCACGGGGAGTGATCTCTAAAGGAAAGAAGTTTTGTGGCCACTATGTGATTTCGTCTAAGGAATTCACTGAAGAAAGGGTAAGAAAAAACAACCAGAGTCATGAAGTTAAAAATTCTGGTTTTGAGAACACCATTTGGATTTTCATTTTCACTGAATTTTTAGGTTGGTTCAAAATCATTCAATATCAAATTTCTACGAGAAAGAGTTCCATCATGGATCAAGATACCTACCTCAGTTGCTCTTCCATTTGGAACATTTGAGTATGCATTCTCAGATGATTCCAATAAGGTATTACCTAAAATCATAATTGCCTTATCATTCTCTCTTTTCTTGAATTCAAAAAGTATTCCAAGGAAATACATACAACTCATTGAATTTGTAATCCAGAGCTCTCTTGAATATTATCAGGATGTAGCACGTAGGATTTATGCCCTTAAAGATTCTCTTAACAGAGGAGACCAGACAAAACTTAAGGCAATTCAAGCAGAACGGGTTCTGAGAAATTCAGGACCCCAAACGAAAATATTTTTTTAAAATGTTTAATAGAAAAAAAAATTGAGTTTCTACAAAACTAAAGTTAAAGTAAAAATACAATGATATCTTAAAAAAAATATAACAATAATTTAAAACTTCTGAAAAATAACCCTTTTTGCATTTTTTTCTGCGAAATCATCCATCAAACTTGTATAATCGAGGTTTTTAACCATGATTTTTTCTATCGATAACATAGCTAATCCGTTTAACCTTTCTTGTGACATAGTCGACCGTAGGTAAGACTTTATCAACTTCAACTTAGAAAAACTTCTTTCAGCCAAGGCAACTGAAACCGGAATAGTGAGCATTATCCTATAAGCAACCCATATATTTGGATAACAATCCTTCAATCTCTCTAAAAATTCTAATACCTCTGCAGTCTTCTTCAAATTCTTTGGTAGAATTTCTCTAAAAACTTTTATTTCTAGAAATAAATCATTCCCATCAATATCTGAAATCGTTCCATGCTTAAAAAAAGCTTCAGGGTTAAGGCAAGATGTCTTCAAACTATCTTCATTCGCTGAGTTGAGCTTTCGTAAACTAAACAAAAATCCAAAAATATTTTCATACTCTTGAAATTGTTCTAACCTTGTTTGAAAAGAAACTAGAGCTTGATCCATGATTTTGATGAAATAATTAATTCTAAAATCCTCGTCCAAGCTTAGAACGAGTCCAGCATCATCAGTTTTTTCTGGTTCCTCATCATAATGACGTTTTCTTCTAATAAGGCGCTTGCTCTTCTTTTGAAACACAGGTTCAATATCCATATCAACTGCAAGTTTTAAAGCTTCATTTTTTGCTTCTTGAAAACCTGATTCTCTATACTTTTGGAAAAAAGAAACTAACCCTTTTAGTTGAGCAATGACATCCTCGATATCCATGTCTTCAGATTGTAGCGTCTTGCTTACCGTGTTCACGACAAACAGAATATCATACCATATCACCATACCAAACAAAAAAAGGACTAAGTCACATAAAGAAGGAGTTGGAGAGTTAGAGATTAACCTAAATTTTCCTTTTTAAAACTAAATAATATAATGTAATATTTACATAATAATAATTTGAGACCCACACAATGTATGGCCTCTATATATATTAATGACTCATTTGTGTTAGTCTTTTTTTGGACATTAATTAAATATATATACATATGTATATATGGAAAAAAAATTGTGGGGCCCCCTAAAAAGTGGGACCTATTCAAATGTTTTATCTTCATGCCCTCAGCGCCGGCTCTGAATTCAAGAAGCTATTTTACAAATGAAAGCTCCAATGGCTCTGGTAATAACTTGGCATATAATTTGTTTTTTCCCTCTCTCTTCATGTTTTCTATGTATAATGTATCACATGCTTGGGGTTTTAAACTCTTTGGTAGAGAAATGAACTGATGAACAAATTGAGAAATGAAAGAATGCCGAGTCTAGGAGATGAATCAGGCTGGAACCGATCGTGGAAAGCAATTAAGAAGGTAAGAATCTCTCTCTTTGAAGGTTTGCTTCTTATAAAAGGAACCAAGTTCTTCTCTGATCTTTTAAATCTATACAGGTCTGGGCTTCAAAGTGGAACGAGAGAGCTTACGTCAGTTGCAAAAAAACTAAACTTGATCATGATGCCATCTGCATGGCAATGCTAATTCAAGAAGTCATATGTGGCGAATATGCTTTCGTCATTCACACAAACAATCCTGTATCTGGTGACTCTTCAGAAATATACACAGAGGTATGAGAACTTTCTCCATTTTCTACAAATCCAATAACGGCATTATCAATAAATTGTGTGTTTCAGATTGTGAAGGGTTTGGGAGAGACCCTGGTTGGAGCATATCCGGGACGATCAATGAGCTTCATCACCAAGAAAACAAACCTCAAGTCTCCAACCGTAAGAAACAAACAGATTGTATAATTTTTGTATCTTAATTTTAAGTCATAAGTTAACAGAATGAGTGAGAATTTGGGTTTGTACAGGTGATCAGTTACCCAAGTAAGAGGATAGGTCTGTATTCTAAACCATCAATCATATTCCGATCAGATTCAAACAACGAGGATCTCGAGGGCTACGCAGGCGCAGGACTTTACGACAGGTTCGTTTTGTGGGCTTCTCTGTTTTCTTTGTCTTTTTGTAGAACTCAAAAGCTGAAACGAGGTTAATAGGTGGTGCAGTGTGATAATGGATGAAGCAAAGGAAGTAGTGGTGGATTACTCAAGGGAGCCGTTAATAGTGGACAAAGCCTTTCAAGTGCGTCTGTTCTCAGCGATTGCAGAAGCTGGAAATGTGATAGAGACAATCTATGGTTGTCCTCAGGACATTGAAGGTGTTGTCAAAGGTGGCCATATTTACGTCGTCCAAGCTAGACCCCAAGTTTAATAACCGCTCTCTTGCTATTTCTTTCTACCATATTCCCTAGTTTTCAAACAACTCTAATAAAATTACAAGGTATTAAGCGTTTATATGTTGCTATTACATGTCATATTTACAAATCATGGCACACTCCTGATACAAACAAACATTGATTCGTAATAATATTTGCGTAAAATCACGATTGCGTTGGTTGTATATGTAAAACTTGTGATCAGACGATGATGATGTATAGTACTCAAACTCGTTCTAAAACGGCATCGTATGAAAGAGGAATATGAAACGCTGTCTTATAGATAATGATAACTCAAAGAAGTATTTTCAGAAGCCGAGAAAGTCCCGCTAATGGATACTGTTCTTATGGCTACACGTACACCAATCAGATTTCTTCCTCCGTCGATTCCTACGGTATCCCGTTCGCCGGAGATTTACCAGTTCTGTTGCCGTCGCGCACCATATTTGTCCTACCGATTGGCGACTGTGACCATGTGTTTCTTCAGACGGTCCGATTTGAGATCTCGTTTCCTGAGTAGTCGGAAAACCACTTTTCCGATGAGACGTAACTTTTCCGTCAGTGCTTCAACGGAGCAGACTTCTATTCCTACCAATCGGAACCTTATTGTGGTTAACTCGGTCGTAATCGTAGCCTTAGCTGTAGCTAATCGCGTGCTATACAAACTCGCTTTGGTTCCCATGAAACAGTACCCCTTTTTCATGGCTCAGCTCAACACTTTCGGGTAACTTAAACGACTTGGCTATGATAAAATTAGACTGTGAAGGAGCTTAGCTTATGATAAATTGAATGGTTTTGGTAGTTACGTAGTGATCTATTTCACCATTCTGTACATGAGACGGCGTCTAGGCATAGTGACCAATGAAATGATGGGTGTGCCCAAATGGAGATTCGCAATCATTGGTTTTTTAGAAGCTCTTGGAGTTGCCACTGGCATGGCTGCAGCAGGTATCTCTTTATAGTCATGATGGAAAAACTTTACATTTTTGTAAGGTTTATATATCAAGTGATTCGACTCCTCTGTTGCAGCCATGCTTCCTGGACCAGTTATACCCATTTTGAATCAGGTCTTTTGCTTTTATCTTCTTGCTCATTGATTCTCATGGGGTTATGCTTTAGTTGGAACTTGGAACTCATGTTTCCCAATGTTTGGCAGACATTTTTGGTGTGGCAGCTGCTTTTTGCCATTCTTATTTTGGGCAGGAGATTTTTACTTAAGAAAATTGCTGGTTGCTTGCTTGTAGCTGTGGGCGTTGTGGTGGCTGTTTCAAGGTACCCTCTTCTCTATTTCCAAAGTTACTTTTATCTTGGCTTAGCGATATGTGCGTGTATATAAACCTTGGCATGTGTTAGTGTTACTTTGATTTATGCAAATGCTGACTGTAACTCATCTGCAGTGGATCTGGTGCAGATCATACGCTATCCGGAATCGGTTTCCTATGGCCTGCTATAATGGTAGCATCTGCTGCTTTTCAAGCTGGTGCATCTATTATAAAGGTAAAGGCTGCTCTCTCTCTTCATTTTTTTTTTCATTTTACCAGCATCCAAGTTGTTAAGTGTTTTTTTGTCTGTTAACAGGAATTTGTTTTCATTGATGCTTCAAAGCGTCTTGAGGTATCTGGCACCTATATCCTGCATCAAAATGGAATGCGCTTCTTTCATAACTTTGTTGAATTCTAAGCATAATGCACCAATGCAGGGAAAATCACTGGATATATTTGTAGTAAACTCATTTGGATCTGGATTTCAGGTATCTATGGCAGCTACATATATTAGTATGCAAATGTATTTGTTCCAGCCAAAACAATGCATATAATAGAGTGCCACCGAGACATGGTTATAATTTACTTGAAGAGTCTGTGCAGAAAACATTTGAAAGCTGCTTGTTGAGCTTTGTTTTTTGGTTTAATGTTACGTTGTGCTTGCACAGGCTCTTTTTGTGTTCCTGTTGTTGCCTTTCCTCTCAAACTTGAAAGGCATTCCATTTGGCAGCCTTCTTTCGTATCTAAAAGATGGTGCCGGCTGCTTCTTCAATACTGGAGCTAAGATTTCTGGTTAGAGACCGTTCAACACTTTATCTTTGTTTATAAATTTATTCACTGCAACATCTGTATGTGATCCATTGAGCATTTCAGGCTGCGATGGTGCCCCTATACTCCCACTGCTCTATATAGCCACCAATCTCGCTTTCAACATCTCATTGCTCCATCTGGTGAAAATATCTTCAGCAATCGTTTCCTCTCTTGCTGTGATGCTCTCAGGTTCGTTTTACTATCTTTTCATGGAAACGTATTTTCCATGTCACCAAATCCATATGAGCTTATGAGATAGTTTTGGTGTTGCAGTGCCATTATCGGTGTACATAATGTCAAAACCATTGCCGTATCTACCGGGAGGATCAAGCTTGAGCTCAAATTTCATGATGGGATGCATAGTTCTGGTTCTAGGTCTTCTTCTCTACAACATTCCCACCACTTCAACTAAGCAACACACCAAGACCTCTTAACATACTATTCATATCAGATACCTCTGATCATCCATTTCAGGGTTTATCAACCGCCTGTGAATTGCTTCTTACAAGAAAGAATAGTTAACACGAATTCCATTTTTCTTTTCTCTCTTTGTAATTTTCCTCCTACTTCAGATTTTTTTTTTTTCCGCAAAGAAGATATCATAAACTTAGAAGGATATGTCTGATACAAAGAAGCAAATGCCAAACAAAAACAAAGTAAACTAACAGCCAGCACCAGTAGGCGCTTAAAGGGAGAGTCTTGACGTGGTCCAGCAGCCAGTTTAAAGAGATCATACCCAAAGTTAAGAGAGATAGCATCGGAGATGCCATCAAAGGAGTGACCTTAACCAAGAAGGGTTGCCTCGCTCAATGTAAGATTGATATCTATATTCCGCCTACTTCAGATTTCTAATAGCCTTTTACTTTCGTCGTTGAGTAGTTTTTTTTTTTGCAACTCGTAGTCTAGTAGATACATATCACTTGCTTTTAACTCCTTCCACTATTTTATATCGAAAAAATGATTGCGAGGTACACATTTTAACTAAATTATTTGTCCCGTTTAACTGTACTAACAATAGTTGTTTGGAATTTTCCGAACATTGTGAAAATCTTTGTATAGAATTTTGGATTCATATTTCAAACTTGAGTTTTTGGTCAGTTTTACAATATCTTTTAATTATTAATCCGTTACGGTTACACGAAACAGGAATCACGGAAAACATGATACGTACGTAGTTATTAAAACCAAAAAAAAAAAATCCCCACAAAAGGAAAAAAACAATGTTTTCACAATCCAATACGGCCGGTTCGACCGGTTAACCCGGGACCCGGACACTACTCCGGTTCGGATTTAATATCAAAACCCGCCAATAATAAAACCGGAAAAAACCGCCATTAACCTGCCACCCAGCCGGTTCAACCGGTCCACCGGGTTGCGGATCAAAATTTTTTAAAAAAATATTAAAAAATTTTGATTTTAAAACCCTTTTTATTCAAATAAATGTTTGATTTTGAGAATAAAATATTATTTTGATCTTATTTTTATAACTTTCTAGTTTTTAAAGCGCATACATACGATTGGTTGTTTTGATGTTTAATTATTTCATTTTTGTCATTTGCGATTTTATACTATTTTAGTGGTTTCTTCACTTTTGGTTTAAGTTTGATTGAATTACTTTAATATTATTGTTAGATCTTTTCTGTTTTTATCAATCATGGTATTACCTTTTCACTATTTTAATATTGTTAGTCTTTCATTCTTAATTTCATAAAACAATACATAGAAATATTGGTAAATATATAATAATATATAAATTATTCCTTATTCTATTGATCTGACAGTTGACCCGGTTCCACCGGTGACCCAGTGACCCGAAAGGTCATCCAGTTTGGTGTCTGGGTTGGGTATAAAAACATTGGAAAAAAATAAACAGAAAGCCTCACCAGCAGTATAAAATCTTATTACATAAACTTGGGTTGCACTCATGAGAAGCCGACACATGTCAAAATTATACTTCACAAGATTATGACACGTGTCATAAATAATTCAGATTTTGCCACGTGTCAAATTCATAAATACAATTATTAAAAATATATATACAGAAAGAAATAATTTTAAAAGAAAAAAAGAAACCAATAATTTGTTAATTTATCTAATCAATAACTAAAATTATTTCTAATCAATAATTAAACAAGGCAAAATTAAATAAAAATTTGTTAATTTATCTAATCAATAATTAAAATCAAGAAATAATTTTAAAACAAATACAAAAACGAAAATAAAACCAAAAACTTTATCTTAAGGAAAAAAAGTTAAACAAGAATTTGTTAATTTATCTAATCAAAGAAAAAAAGAAACAAATAATTTGTTAATTTATCTAATCAATAATAAAAATTAAGAAATAAGTTTTTTAAAAAATCTAAAAATGAAAAAAAAGAAATATTTTTAAAAAAAAAAAAAAAGAAACCAATAATTTGTTAATTTATCTAATCAATAATTAAAATTAAGAAATAATTTTTAAAAAAATCTAAAAACGAAAAATAAAACTAATAAAAATATAAAAATAATTTTAAAAAGAAAAAAAGAAACCAAGAATTTGGTAATTTATCTAATCAATAATTAAAATTAAGAAATAATTTTAAAAAGAAAAAATGAAACCAAGAATTTCTTAAATTATCTAATCAATAATTAAAATCAAAAAATAATTTTTAAACAACTACAAAAATGAAAATAAAACCTAAAACCCTATCTTAAAGAAAAAAAGTTAAACAAGAATTTGTCAATTTTAAAAGTTAATTAAGAAATAATTTTAAAAGGAAAAAGGAAACAGAAAAAATTGTTAATTTATCTAATATTATTATATAAACCTTGGTTGCAGAATGAACAAAATGGATTTAGTATAATCTAATTTAATTCATTATTCTAATTGGTTAAGTATTAAATAAATTTTAGGAGATGATTTAATATGCAGAATATTAGAAGTACTAAATGATATTCAAGACCGACTGTTAAACAATTTTGTCGGGTTTATCAACAAAAGTTACATATAATTAACATAAGATAAGAATTTTGTTAGAAAAATGCATGATATTCTCAATTTACGAAACGAATAAACAATACTTCTCTTGGACGTGAAAATTGAAGAAAATGTTTTTTCTCCATAGAGAAAAAGTGTGAAAAATAATTTCTCCCAAAAAAAAGAAGCAAAAATTATTATTTCACAAAGAAAATAAGTCTAAAACGAGGCGGAAATATATTTAGAGAGAGTTGCTCATGCGGAGAAAATTCTCATACACTTATCTGGATCTAGCTAGAGGAGGGAGCAAGTCGATGGAACTTCTATTGGAGATTGAAAATGATGGTGGATAAGAATCCAACAACGGAAAAAAGCCATGAAAACCAAACATCTGAGAGTATAAGGTCCGAGATAAGAATAAAATTGAGAGCTGGTGATGGAAGGGTGGAGGTAGAAGATGTTGTCGAAAAATGCCATGAGACAAAGAATAGTGAAAGATTCCAGCAAAGTGAAGCTGCGAAAGGGAAAATATATTATGTTGGAAACCGAGATACGATCTCAACAAGAGGATATCAGATTGGACAATTAAGATCTTGCGAGAACGTCTCACCTAGATATGAGTAAGAATATAGCCGCCGGTCATTGGATCTTTTTTATATCTCATACTAGATCCGGGTGTTAGCGTTGGTTCAAGACTCTAGGGTTTTTGGATTTATAGGCCTATGATCCATTCGGTTTGGTTTGGTTCCATCCAGGGGCAGATGTAGACATTAATTTTATGGGGGGGATAATTAAAACTGCGTAAAGAATTAGGCCTATAGTTACAAATAACAAGGGAGAAAAATAGTGAAATTATAAAGAATTTACATTGAATTTTTAAAATTTACCCAGGGCAACTGCCCTCCTCTTTGCTTAAGTGGATCTACCACTGGTTTCATCTGCATTCGAGTCAGGTTTGGATACACGAAATATAAATAAAATATTAAAAATTGGTTAAATTTTCACAAATAAAACTTAGAACTTTCAAATATTTTTGCATTTTGCCTATGTTGTTTATTTTGATCTAAAAATAATTGATTTTTTTGTTTATAATTGTAGGATATATAATTGAGTTATGTCAAGTTTATATATTATTAATGGTTTTGAATATATAGTTGTATTTCAAATATTTCAGGTATCCATTCAGTTCTCGGTTTAGTTTGAGTTTGGTTCTTCAGATAGAGAAGTTTAGGATCCTTTCGTATTTTTTTCGAGTCAGATTTGGTTTAGTTTTTTGGTTTCTGATATTTTTAAAATACATATCTCACACGGTGACTGAAAAAACAAATGACAAGATGGAGCAAACTAATGGATATGGTGTATATTTTTAATATGTTAATAATAAAAATTAATTTATTCATGTAAAATATGTTATTAACCAAACTCTTTTTTCTAACGAAATATGATTTCTACTTTCCACCCTAAATTTATTTTTATAAGATAAATCATTAAGAACACATATTTATTTAATAATTAATTTTACTTAAATTTAATTTATTTTAAAATTCAAAAACCCGCTCATCGGGCGAGTCCTAATCTAGTCTTCAGATAGAGAAGTTTAGGATCCTTTCGTATTTTGTCGGGAAAGATTCGGTTTAATTTTATGATTTTTGATATTTTTAAAATACATATTTCACACAGTGATAAAAAAACAAATGACAAGATAAAACAAACTAATGAATATGGTGTATAGTTTTATTATGTTAATAATAAAATTATAATAGAAAAATTAATTTATTCATGTAAAATATGTTAATAACCAAACTCTTTTCTCTAACGAAATATGAGTTCTACTTTGCTCTCTAAATTTATTTTTATAAGATAAATCATTAAGCACACATATTTACTTAATAATTAATTTTACTTTAATTTAATTTATTTTAAAATTCAGAAATCTGCCCATCGGGTGGGTCCTAATCTAGTCTTATTATATGTAGTTGGATTGCAATCACGAGAAGCCGACACGTGTCAAATTATAATTAACGAGATCATGACATGTGTCGCTCGATCGATGAGATTTTTACACATATGAAAAAGATTATGTTATGTTTATTTTCCTAAATAGAAAACGAAAACTAGCAAAAAGATTAAAATAATAAAATAGATAAATTTTTACTTTCTATTTTCTAATATAAATTAAATTATATTATCTCGATAAAATTTCAAATTTCATTTTCAAATTTATATTTTCATATTATTTAATATCTAATAAATTTTTGTATCATATGTTTCTAATTATTTGACCTAAAAATAATTATCAAGATTACATAATAAAAGAGATATTTAGATTTTAGATTTTAAACTTTAAACTTTAAAATTTAATAAAATTTAAATTTTCCTTCTCATATTTAGATTTTTAGGTTTTTCATATTAATTAAGTTCCAATAAAAAATCTAACACACTTCTAATTATTTAATCGATCAGATTCTGACATGTAGAATTTTTTTTATTATTTTTGTTTTCCTTAATCAAAAATGAAAAACGCATGAAAAAAATTAAATAAGAAAATGTATATTCTTTTTAATTTATATTTTCTCTAAAATATGTAGTAACTTCAATAAAATTTTAAAAAAATCATTTCAACTTTAGATATTTAGATTATTTAAACCCTAATAACTTTTTCTACACACTTCTAATTATTTGAACGAACAAAATTGATTTTTTTATAATTCGACATAATTTACTATTCTAATTAGTTAGGTGTTAAATATTTGTTGGTCTATGGCTGGCGTTCGGGTTTGGTTCAAGTGTATCGGGTTTAGAAGCCAATGATCCATTCTAGTATTTATAATTTTTGGTTCGGTTTGATTTCATCAGGGTTTGAGTCAGTTTTAGGTACACGAAATATAGAAAAAATGAATTAAAATTTATTAGTTTGATTAAATTTTCACAAATATAACTATGAATTTTCAAACATTTTGGTTACTTTGGGTATTTTGGTAATCTCGGTCTTAAAATAATTGATATTTTTAGGTTTATAATTATAGGGTAATTTGGGTATATCAAGTTTATATATTATTAATATTTTTTGGTATATAGTTGTATTCTGAGTATTCGGGGTATCTATTTGATTCTTGGTTCAGTTCTTTGGTTATAGGAGTTTAGGACTCATTCAGATTTTTGTCAGTTTAGATTTTGGTTTGATATCCATTATCGGATCGGATTCGGTTTGGTTCGGTTTGGTTCTTTGATTTTAAGTATTTTTTTCAAGACTTATTTCACATGGTGATAAAAAACAAACAAGAAGATGAAATCATACGCTATTTTATGTGGTATAAATTTTCAATATATTATTAATAATAAAATTATAATATAGAAAAATAAATTAATTTATTTATGTTAAAAAATAAACTTATGTAAATAATTTTTTTCTTTAAGAAAGTATGCTTTCTACTTTTTTACCTAAAATAATTTAAGATTTTTCATTAAAAATAAATATTTTATTTATTAAATTATTTAAATTTAATTTATTTTTAAGTTTAGGACGGGTTCTAATCTAGTAATAAATAAAAAATAAAAAAATAAAATCGGAAAATTTTAAGAATAAAAAGAAAATCGAACGGCCCATAATTGGTAAATCTAGTTCCTAGAGTGGAGTCGTCGGGTCGTCTCGGAAGTGGTGCGATTTATCCTGAAGTCACCGTTTTTTTACCGTTCGGTAAATTCCACGACGGCTAATCTCCCTCCTCCACACGCGCCGACGACCATTCTCCCAAACCTCTCTGTAATCGCACTTCTCGATGTCAACTATTTCCTTCCTCTCTTCCTCCTCTTAGGGTTAGGGTTTTTTATTTTCAATTCTTGAATCAATGTGATAAAGCTCTTCTCTTTGACAGTTTCCGATGTTTGGTCACCATTCCCAACCGGTGAATATCCCCAATCAGATTGGTACCAGCTCTGCTACTCCCGCCGGTGAAGACCATGTCTCTGCCTCCGCAACGTCCGGTCACATTCCTTACGATGATATTGACGAAATCCCTCATTCTGACTCCATCTATGGTCACGGTGCTGCCTCCGATTTGATTCCTGATGGCTCTCAATTGGTTGCTCACCGATCCGAGGGCTCTGAATTACTAGTTTCCCGGCCACCGGAAGGGGCCAATCAGCTAACGATCACGTTCCGTGGCCAGGTTTACGTTTTCGATGCTGTTCGTCCTGACAAGGTAAATTCTACTTTCTCTCTTTTCTTATTTCTAATCTGATGGCTTAGGGCACGTCAAGTTTGACTCTTCTTCCACTTTTTTCAAGTGAATGGTTAATTCTGGGCACTTTTGTGCTTGAGCTAGTCTTATCGAACTTTTTGGGAATTGGTTTCATAGGTTGATGCTGTGTTGTCGCTCTTGGGTGCTACTGAACTCGCTTCTGGTCCACAGGTGATGGAATTAGCTCAGCAGAATCATATGGTAACTTTGTTATTTGTGTTCAGATTCTGCATATATATATGGTCACCTTCATCTATGTCTTTGTCATTTTAGTGTTGTTTTTAGCCTGTTGTAGAATACCATAACCGTTGTAGCCTTCATAGCGAGGCACAATCCTTGGATAGGTTTCGGAAGAAGAGGAATGCTAGATGTTTCGAGAAGAAAGTTAGATATGGTGTTCGCCAAGAAGTCGCTTTAAGGTCAGGAGATTTATCTGTTTCTGTTCAGTTATTTAGTTGTTAGCATTCTAGATTTTGAGGTTCTACATCTGCGAATCAGTCTTGAGTTTTACCAATCTATGCCAAAAGCTGTTACAATCCCACATTGATTAGCAGAAGTGTTTAACCAATTTCTAAGGCCTAGGGGCTCCCTCAGTATTGAGGTAGCTTTTATTGTTAGTGGGATTGTAACAAAATCCTTGAAAGCTTGACTAACTAGTACAAATGTCTAATCTTTCAAGAGGCTAGTCATATTTCTTTCACATTTCCTAATATCAATAACTTAGTATTCTTTTGTATCTAAGCTGGAATTTTTCTTTTCTTTTTCTTTGGGTATGCTCTGGTTTGTTAAATAATTCCTCGCCTTTGTGTGCTATGGATTGTAAGAAAACCTGGTTCGTATTCAACTAGTTTACTATCTTGCTACTTTTCTTATATTTGTTTCAAAGAAGTTTGATGACCATGTAGGTGTTTCAGTGTCCATGGCTTGCTATATGAGAATTTGCTATTATATGAGCATATGTTTGTAGTTTAGCAGGATAGATCTGTGCTGTGGTTAAGTGTGATAATTAGCTTTAACTGGGAATAATCTACATGTCTATTTCATCCACAAGAGATAGGATTTGTCACCTTTTCTACAAACTCTGACCTTTTTTAGTCTTTACCAGAATGGCACGTAATAAAGGTCAGTTCACCTCTTCAAAGATGACAGATGGAGCTTATAACTCGGGCACAGATCAAGATTCTGCTCAAGATGATAGTCATCCAGAAATTTCGTGCGTTCTGACTCTGCCTCTTAAACTGCTTCTGCAATTTGTTTTCTCTTCTGTTGTGCAAATTTTATCTTGCTCTTACTTTAAACGTGATTATGTCTTCTGTAGGTGTACTCATTGCGGCATTAGTTCCCAATGTACACCAATGATGCGACGTGGCCCTTCAGGCCCCAGAACTCTCTGCAATGCGTGTGGACTTTTTTGGGCTAACAGGGTGAGTATGAATCTCCACAAATTGATATAAATGCATATATATTATATTTTCACTATGCTCAGGTCATAAGATGCTGGTATATAGTGAATGTGTGTGATGTTTTAAATTGTTCAATTCTTGTAGGGTACATTGAGGGATCTCTTCAAGAAAACAGAAGAGAATCAGTTGGCAATAAAACTGGTAAGCTCATATAATTTTTACCCGGTGTTTATGATTAGTTTAATCATAAGAGGCAGAGTTTCAATCATCGGTTATTGTAGGGCGAGGGTGGGAGTGATGCTGATGGTAACAATTTGAACTCTGAACCTGCAACCGTTGAAGAACACACTGTCTTGGATTCTCTTGCTAATGGAGATAAATCTAATATGTTAGGTAATCACTAAATATTGTGATAAGAATCAGAAGATAGAATTCCTTGTAGAAACAGTTGGGTTTTTTCTCTATGAATTTATCATCTCGGCATCACATGTATTATAGAAACCATAACCGAACCCCAAATCAAATACCATATCAGATGTCGATGGTTTCAGAGTTTGATCATTGGAATAGTGTTGTTACTGTACCTGAAACCATACGGTAAAATTGATTGTGAGGGAAGAAAGCTTACTTATTAGCTATTACGTACATCTGCAAAAGATTTGATCAGATTGAAGAGACGTATCATTAACCGCAAGTGATAATTGTCTCATAAATCATTCCAAGTCTAACGTTTCAAATGGCTATTTTGTTTCCCGTCTGTCAATATCAGAAGACATTTAAGGTTGCGATCGAAAGTCAGTTTTAAAAATATAAAATATAAGATGCACATACGCCATATGGGACTAATTGGAGGGAGCACTAATGGGACAATGCATCTTAGATCTCAATCCTACTTCTAAGAGTTTAATAGAGAATGTCTTCATACGCATTATATACTTGAACCAAAAAACCATGTGGATTGCAAAATATGGCCCGGGACCACTAGTTAGATAAGATTATCTATTAATCACAATATTATGGACATATGTTCAAAATGTCTCGAAGAAAGAGAACCGTCCAACGAGTTTGATGATAATTAAATATAAAAATGTTTTTTGCCAATAATATAATTATAATATTCAGTAGTTTATAATCGAATTTATGATGAGATTATTCGAGAAGGTGTCGCTTTTAGTGACTCGATCCTCGTGACGACTCCTCGCTCTTTCTTTAGTTTAGTTTGTTCAAACAAAGAAAAAGTATCTACAACGAATAAACTAATGGTTTATCTGTTTCAGTATAAAAATAGGTCCATGCATATATTGATCCTATGTATTAAATAAATAGTCTATACATAATTTCCTGGGTCGCAATTAGTGTATGAGTCACGAGTTAAATCTGAAGGCTTCACCAAACCTAAAGGTATCAAAGCAGATACACACTCTTGTGATCACCAAACCTAAAGGTAATCACCCTGTATTTTATGATGTGCTTGCTTCTTACAAGTAAAAATTCGTTTTACTTAATAAGGCTAATTTGCTAATTGTGTTTTATGGATTTTTTTTTGTGAAAAAATAAGTATATTTTAATGGAGAAACAACAAATATTAAGAACCAAATAGTGGTATTCCAGTGACTTGAGGTTGGGTATGTGCCTGCTTTGAGATCCGGGTTCGAATCCAACTTAGCATTTCTGTAAAAAAAATAAATTAGGCTAAGAGGTATTAATCTGGGCCTAAGGCCCGGAGAAACCTCCAGATTTAAAAAAAAAAAAACAACAAATATTAAGCATTTAAGATAGATAAGATTCAGAAAAAAAAGTGCTCGGCGGTGGGATGATAGCTTTGTAAGAAGTCAAGAAAAAAACTAAAAGCGCGCAGCAAACAAAGATTTCATGCGGGAAATGCGAGTGAGATCACGCACTCCTTATGTTGCCTTTCCGACAAAATCAACAGACGCAGTACTTTTTTTTTGGTGTGCGTCATATCCGGGGGACAAGTAAATATGAATTCCCAAAATATTATTGATCATATTATAACTTATGTTGACTTGGTAAAACATCAATCCAATTCAATTTACGTTAGACACATATGCTGAATTTGATAACCATATATTCATGCAATCAAAAGTTATAGATTTAATTTGGTACTGTATTTAGTTTTGAAACTATATGAAAAGAGAAACAAACAAAAAGTTGAAAATTAAAAAATATTGATTTATGATGATTATGAAGAATTTCATAAAATCTTCTAAAACCAAAAATCACCAAACCATGTCTAATAGTAAAAAATATTATCTATTTAAGGGTTGTTATTCGATTGAGATTTTATTTGATTTTAATGGATTTAAAGTTGTAGTTATTCTAAAATCTAATTAGTGGATTTTTATGAAATGACAAGACTCAAATATGGGTTATTAAATCCATTGCTATTTTTTTTGTATGGATTACCTTGTATTTGGAAATCATTGAAAATAAAATAACTACCTAATATTTTCAAAATAGTCATAACAAAATATAACATTCATCAAAACGTTTATAAGCAGAAAAAAATCCATAAATTTCAATATAAAATTATCTTAAAAAAACAACTAAAAACTTTATCTCTATATCTAGTTTTCATTATTAGTTGCATCTCTCCACATCATCTCACATCGTCTGGGGTCTCTGTGCCATTGTTTCTTTCCATATGTTTGCATTTCTCGTTCTTGATATTGTGTCCCAAAACTTTCTTTATTGTTTTGAGAATCATCGAGTGATATGTTGCCCTCCATGTTTTCATCATCTTCTTCAATAGGAAATTTATCGGACCGACTTGGAAACTGTGACGTGAAAAACACCAAATATTCTCTCAATCACATTTATTAATGATGCATGACGATGATTGAACAATTCATGCGGAGTTTCAGGATCACAACATTGGCCAATAAAGTCTTGGAAGTGATACCTAGTAGCTCGAAAAGGAGCAAAAAAATTGGGCCTATTCGATCTTAACAAATTACTCGATTTTTAACTGTTCACCAATAATATTGTTCATTGTTAGAACATGTAGAATATCCGATTATGATAAATTCAAAAAATAAAATCTGAAAATGCAATCTATTATATTTCCAACAATACTCAATTTTCACATGATCAAAAATTTACATTGATAATTATTTTAAATTAATAAAATTAATTTTTATTATGATATTGTGAGAATCTCTGGAAGCAATTGGGAGACCATGAGATGAAATAATTTAGAAATATTAGGGTAAGAGATGGTATTTTGTTTACTCATATTTTAGTAAAAAGATTACATCAAAGTCACTCATTAAAATACAATAAAATCATGTCCATATTCAATAGCATGTGTTTTTAATGTATTTTAAAATATATTAAATAAATATTGTATTCAATAACAACGGATTTTATTGTATTGTTTCAAATACACAATTGAATAACACTGGATTTCTCTCTAAATTTAAAATACAATTAACATCATTAAAATATAATATTCAACAACCCCACCTAAGAGAGAATTATTTTTATTTTGCACCTAGAGACAACCTAAGTCTAGAACAATGCCTGATTAGTCATGAGTTATCCATACCTTACAAATTAAAACTGCGCTCATGAGAGCAAGCAATGCATTAGTAGGATGATAGTCCAAGTGACCAAGGGTGATTATCCTATTGCAAGAACTTCATAGAATCTCTTAAAATTTGACCCCAAAAAAAAAAAAAAAATCTCTTAAAATATCACCTAAAAAAGCTAAAACTGCTTAAAATCACTCATGTTTGGTAATAAAATCACCCTTAGATCTAGGAGAATGCATCATAGTCATTTAGTCATCCTTACCTTATAAAGTAAACCATAAACTGCGCTCATAAGAGAGAGCAAGCAATGCATGAGTAAGGATGACAATCCACGTGTCATTATCCCATTGCAAGAATAGTACACGTGTAAGCTTGTCACGTAAAGTTTCTCCCTCCTTCCCCCTCCATCTTCAAATGCTTTTCAGAGTTTTTAGTTGGCCATTTGATTTTTCTAATATTCAAATATTTTATTCCTGATTTGCTGTTGTCTTTCTTTTTCTTCTTCTTCCTTCCATTTCTCGTGCAATCTCAAAACCTTGACGCTTGTCGATCCACCTAAACCATCTCTCTTCACCACCGTATATAGTTTTTATTTACGGTGATAGCTTCTTCCATCGTTTCTTCTTTTTTCCGGTGGGTGGTTTACGATTTTGACTACTACAATCTCAACGAAATAGAAGAAGATATCAGAGCAAGCTTCTCCAATCTCTTGCGACGAATTCAATCTTCTTCTTCTTTTCTGGATTCAATGACGGGATTTGGTTGAACGATCTTCTTCACTTGCGAACGATCGATCTGTGATTTTTTTAAGGTGAGATTTCAAAGAACACGGCTGAGATTTTAATGAAATGCCTCACCGGACTACTTACTTCTTCCCGCGGCAATTCCCTGATCGTGGATTCGATTCGTTTTCGCATAAGAATGATCACGAGAAGAAATCTTCGTCTAACGTTGCGGAGAGTTTTGGATTTGGAAGGGGTAATAAATCTAAGGGAGGCGAAGATTCGATCAAGGAGAAGGAGACTCTGTTCTCCTCTCCTTCTCTGCTTGCTAAAAGCGCCGCCGTTTCAGATCTCTTTAGCGGTGGTATTGATGATCGCAAGTCGGAGAAGAAGAAGCAGCAGCAGCAACTAGCAGCGTTCTATGAGTGGTTGGCGGAGAAGAAGGCTAATCTATCTCGGTATTCTACTCATGGACGCGTGAAGCCCACGCGCCTCTCTATGTCTAGGGACGCCGATGAGGATAGGGAGCTTCTGTTGTCTTCGGCTGATCCGGCTCCGCTTCCTGCATCTTCTTCGCCGGATTCTATCATCGCGTCGTCGTCTTCTTCGGCCAGAGGTATTAACATCAACGAACGAAATATTGACCGGAGCTTTGATAGGGAAGTTTCGCTTCCTCGAATGTCGAGTGAGAGCAGTTTCGCCGGAAGTTTCTTCTCAGGGACGACGGTGGATGGGAATTTCTCGAGCTTTTCAAGTCCAACGGATGCAAGGGAAACCTCTACGACCACGTGTGTTTCCGTGACCAAGGAGGAGGAAGAAATTGAAGTTAGGGACGATAACAAAGAGCAAAGCTTAGCACAGAAGTCATTAGAAGGCTATTACTTGCAAGTTACGCTAGCGAGGAGGTTAAGTTCTCAAGCAAACCTGTCCAACCGTGACTCTGTTCATATACAGAGCACAGAAACTGTCTCCTATCGCTTTTGGGTATGAAGACGTTTATTCTGATCCTTTTAACTTTTGGCTCAAATCTATGGGTGTGATTTAGGTTTAATTGTGATTGTTGTGTTCTCCATTTTTTTCTCAGGTAAGCGGCTGTTTATCATACAGTGACAAGATATCAGATGGATTTTACTGCATTTTAGGGATGGATCCGTATCTTTGGTTGATGTGTAACAATTCCGATGAAGGAAAACGACTTCCATCTCTTCTCTTACTTAAAGAGACTGAGCCGAGTGATACATCAATGGAAGTGGTTTTGATAGACAGACGTGAGGACTCGCGTCTTAAAGAACTGGAGGACAAGGCACATGAGCTCTATTGTGCTTCAGACAACATGTTAGTGCTCGTGGAGAAACTTGGTAGACTTGTTGCTGTTTATATGGGGTACACTTTCTGTTCTTTTTCAATTTTTTCTGTGATTTAGTTTCACAACACCAACTTCATAGTTGTGCGTGTATATATATAAGATGTGTGTGCTGAGGTTGTGGAGCTTTTAGGGGAAATTTTAAGATTGAGGAAGGTGATCTCCAGAAAAGATGGAAACTGGTTAGCAATAGACTCAAGGAACTTCGGAAATGTATCATTCTTCCTATAGGTAGTCTAACGATGGGACTTTGCCGGCATCGTGCCATCCTATTTAAGGTGAGTTATGAACTTACATAGTAATACAGAAGGCTAGAATGGATGAAACAAGAAAATTTGGTCTAAATGGTATTTGGATGCTGATTTGCTCATCTTGAATATGCAGAAATTGGCTGATTACATAGGTTTACCATGTCGGATAGCTCGAGGTTGCAGGTATTGTAAAGAGGACCACCAATCTTCTTGCCTTGTCAAGATTGACGATGACAGGAAGTTTTCAAGGTTTGATAGTGCTTAAGCTTTTAAACCTCCCTATTGGCTTTTCTTTGTTTCCTTCTCTGTCTACTTACTTACCTACAGCCAGATTTCTCAGTGGGTTATTAATAGACTCTCAGCTTGTTAGCAAAACACTGTCTGATGCCTCCACTTGTGGATGTTTCAGGCCATGTTTTACTCTCCAGGGGTCTTGCTTGTGTATGTCCTTGATTCTGTGCTTACAAATGGTGCTAGTTTTGGAGTATCATTGAGTTTTTTTGAGCTTATGTTTCACATTTTGAGTGTAGTTGATATCATTTCTCAACAGGGAATATGTAGTTGACCTCATCGAGGAACCAGGAAATGTTCATGATCCGGATTCCTCTATCAATGGTGGAATACAGTGTCAGATTCCTTCACCTCTTCGGATGAGCCATCAGCTTAGTGAATTTTCAACATCTCGTTGTCAGACTGTAGAGTCAAAGTCTTCACGCGCTCTTTATGAAAATATTCAACGTTCAGGTAGGCTTCAAGCTTCAGCTAGCAGAATGTTTAGTATACATACGTGTCTGACTATAGTTGGTAAAGGTTAAGAAGTTTGTAATATAATTATCCTAACTGAGTTCTTTTAGGGAGTCAAGGCCATGTACACAAAGAAATTGAGGTATCTGATATTACAGCGACAATATGTTGTGCTCATGTTGATCAAACTTGCTTTGCAAAAGCATCATCAATGGTTTCGAGAGAATCTGTTGTTCAAGCTCTACCACTTGATATACCAAAACTTAGTGAAGACAAGATTGCCTCACAAGAAACCTGCAAAGAAGAAACCTTTCTCTTAGAAGATCCTATTGAAAACAGTGGTATCAAGCAGCCAAAGGGAGACTTATCAGTTGAACCAGAGATAGCCGAGGCTGACACTCGAAAAGATAAAAAAGGAAGGTTACCAGTTGACGCCATCTCACCATACTTGACTATTGAACCTTCTTTAGCATCAGATTGGCTGGAGGTCTCATGGAATGAATTGCATATCAAAGAGCGTGTGGGTGCTGGTATGTCCTGCTTTTTCTAATGATTTTTAAGTGCACAAAAGATTCCTGATTTAACACCACAATAACTAAATCTCTTGTGAAATCTTCTCAACGTTTTTTTCAGGATCTTTTGGAACTGTTCATCGTGCGGAGTGGCATGGATCAGTAGGTTTCAATTTAATCTGTTTTTTCCTTGGGAGCAGCTTTCACTCTCACTCTCACTTCCTTTGTAATATATTTTTTCAGAACAAGATGCTAATTAAGTTTTTGTTTATGGTGAAGGATGTCGCTGTCAAGATTTTGTCTATTCAAGATTTCCATGATGACCAATTCAGAGAATTTCTTAGAGAGGTATGTAAACTAAAGGATTAATCTCTTTTAAATAACAAACTCCATGTGATCACTTGGGACCTCTCTGAAACTCTCTATCCTGTGATTTCGATTCCAGGTTGCAATAATGAAACGTGTTCGTCACCCAAATGTTGTTCTCTTCATGGGTGCTGTCACAGAGCGACCCCGTTTATCTATAATAACAGAATACTTGCCAAGGTAAACCCATCAGCATATATTTTTGTTTTGTTCGGGCCAAAGTCGCATAGTTGAGTTACATGATGTTTCATCTTAAACGTCGGCATTACCGAGTAGCTTATGTTTCTATCTTACTTCTTGAGACAGGGGCAGTCTTTTTCGCCTCATCCATAGGCCAGCTTCTGAGGAGTTGCTAGATCAGAGGAGGAGGCTACGTATGGCATTAGATGTGGTTTGTGGTCTTTCAATTTATGTTAAATCATTAAAAATGTTTTTCTGAATCAAACATGAATAAAATATCTGCGTTTTCTTGGAACAGGCCAAGGGGCTCAACTACCTACACTGTCTTAATCCTCCTGTAGTGCATTGGGACCTGAAATCTCCAAATCTACTGGTTGATAAGAACTGGACAGTGAAGGTAATGATCTTAAACACACAAAGCTTTCTTGATATGAAGCCTCCCGTTATCTGTTTCTGTAACATATCAAAATCGACCTTGCCTCTGTCTCAGGTTTGCGATTTTGGACTTTCGAGATTCAAGGCAACCACTTTCATACCATCAAAATCTGTTGCAGGAACAGTAAGCTCTCTTAAGATTTAATTACAGTGAACATTTTCAGATGGAAAAAAAATGTTCTGACATGTGAAGCTTCTTCTCTGTGGTTTGTTTTAACAGCCTGAGTGGATGGCTCCAGAGTTCCTTAGAGGGGAGCCAACAAACGAGAAATCAGATGTTTACAGTTTCGGAGTAGTTCTATGGGAGTTGATTACTTTGCAACAGCCTTGGAATGGACTCAGTCCTGCTCAGGTAACCAACACTCTCTCCCCTCTTAAAATAACATATGAATCTTCAAAATTTTTGTTCACATATGAGTTAACATATACCTTTAGTATTAGAGTTTTTAGCTTTAGTATATATTTTGAGCGTTGGTCTGGTGATCAGGTGGTTGGAGCGGTTGCATTCCAAAACAGGCGGCTTGTAATCCCTCCCAATACCTCTCCGGTTTTGATTTCTCTAATGGAAGCTTGCTGGGCAGATGAGCCGGCTAAGCGGCCAGCATTTGGTGGCATAGTGGACACACTGAAGAAGCTATTAAAGTCTCCAGTGCAGCTGATCCAAATGGGTGGAGACAAAGGGGTAATTCCAACAAAATCAGCCTCAATTCCGTAGTTAAATTACTTAAATATAAAGGTACTAACGTACACAATGTAGGTGAGATGCGTTGATTAGCACCTGAATTTGATTTTAAAATAGAAAAAAAATCAATGAGACGAGGCCTTACCTGGAAGAATGGAAGGCTTTTCTTTCTTTTTGGTTTTTGCTTGTATAGTTTCTATATGCTTTTACTTGCGAGACAATGAATAAAATTATGAGAGTTGGTTTCTTGCGATTGGAGACCGTTGCATTTGTCGTAAATTGCAGTATATGTTGGTATTTTGTGTGTTTACTCGGTTACAAAAGGTTGGGTTCTGTCTGAACAAAAACACAGTCATTTTTTAAGAAAATATCAACCCAATTGTTAAACAAAAACTGCAGTCATGAATCATTATACAAGGTCATAAACAAGACTGTTGAGAAACATATCACAACAACAAACATCATCAAGAGGAGTCCTAATTGCTTTAGGAATTTGATGATGTATAGATAAAGTAAAAAACTTGGCCTATGATCTAACTCCCAAGTTTCTGACCATCGAGCCATACAAGCGTTGGCACAACCTGGAGGACAAAAGAGTTGAATTCGTCGCCCCCTGCAATTATGTTTCCTGCTATATTGAACTGTTTGAGATTCAAATCTCTTAACACGAAATACGCATCCCAGTATTTGGTGCCCATTCCAGGCTTCTGTCTTCCAACATCATCTTGAATCCACTCTGAATTAGAGAGTGGTGAAGCACAAAGGTACCGAGTTGTGTCTACTGAGTGCTTCCCAATGTGGTTGTGTGAAACATCCAACACTCTCAGCTGCTTCAAATGTCTTAGAGAGTCCAGCGCTGAAAAACTCCGGATTCTGTTGTGACTCAAATTTAGGCAAGAGAGAAGTTGCATTGCCTCCAAACCTGCAAGACCCACATATACCATTTGATCACATCTACCACACTGATGCAACAACTGAATCGAGGACATAAGCATGAAAAACAGGACATTTTTAGCAACTTACCTTCAGTTGAATGAAGCTCATTGTGACTGAGGTCTAACATTTGGATAAATAGCAACTTCTCGACAGAGGCTATCCGAGATAGTGATAAGTTATTTAGCCGTAGACATACAAGGTTGTTCATATCCCTATATCGAAAGAGGTGTCTTGACAAGGATTCAGTGCTTGAGGTCACCTGCATGAACATTCTCTTCATGAGTAGGCATGATGAAACAGAATTAAAAAAACTTCTAAAAAAATCAGTCACCCTTATACTGCAGATGAGAATGGAGGAAAAAAAATCATAAATCAAGGAAGACTAAGTACCTTGTGGAGAAAAACTAGGCTGTGCGCATCCTTGTAGTACTGGTAATGTGAAGAATCCAGTGCCATCAAATCGTTATACAGCTGGAGGATTTCTTCATAATGAACACCTTTAACAGCAGCATCTGATATCATAGCTTCATAAGCCATCAAAAGCCTTGCAAGACTGAGCTTTCCAATTTTGCTAAAAAGGAAAAAAGAACACAAAAGTTCAAGACTACAATTTTTCTTTCCCATCAAAGCAAGAAAGTATATAGGATGTACCTATCTGACAATAAACGGAAACATTTAACCTCTTCCAGTATAGCTGCCTCACGCCATTTAACATCCATCTCAGCGTTTAACTGATCCAAGATGACAAGAGGGTTCAAATCTTTTGACTGTGCATCCCAAATATCAAAACCATCTGTCCATGAAACAGTGCCTTCTTGTGAATCTTTGACAATTTCATGAACATGTGCTGTAAAGACAAATTCATAAGGAGCGCTGAAGGTACATCCTCTGGAAGAAACAATTCCTGGAGAGTTCCCAAGTCTGACCTTAACTTTGTATTCGCAAGGTTTTGAGCTGAAATATTTCAGACGAGCAACCCATACACAAGAAATTTGAGAATTTTTATTCGAAACTGGTTCCCAAACAAGGTCTTCATTTCCTTTTAGTTCAGAATCAATCGTAACAGTAGACGAGCTTACTCCACCAACAACTTGGTCAAAGTAGAGAATCAGTGGAAAAGAATCCGACTCAGAACAAAAAGTAGTGAAATTAGAAGAAGAGCCATTCAAGTACCCAGGTCCAGATAGAATGATACTGGAACCATGTGAAGGCCACGAGGAAGTGAGAAGAGGAGTCTCCACATTAACAGTTTGATCAAGAAGCCAAAGATGATAAAACCAGCCACTTTGGTCATCTGGGTCCGTAAAAATAGCGTTATGTATGAGGTCATATTCTTCAGGAATCTTTTTATTTGGTATAAAGCCATCAGCATTTCTTGCAAGCAAACTTGAAAGAAGTACACTGCAGAATTTCAAACAATAAAAAAGATATGTCGTAAGCTAACGGATACACTGATTTAGACATGTAAATATGCTGATGTGCAGAGAAACTTTTTTGCGATGTTTACTGAATTGAAAAGCTGTAGAGTAACTAAACCTTAGCTTTTCTTAATATCCCATAAATATGTAGTGTTGATATCAACCAAATAGTAAAGAAGCCATGTGACCCAAAAATGAAAGTTCCATCGAAGAAAAGTTCATATAGTTAATGAGCAAATTGCATCCCTCCATGGATGAACTCCATTTTTGTTCTATTAATTACTTTGGTTTGAGTCATGTAATAATCAATCTAGTCCAGAAACGCTTCCTTTATGCAAATCAGCAAAGTTTCCAGATAATTTGCTAAATACTATGCATACCTACGATTATGCCATGCGGAATAGTTGCTGAAATTGTTACTGATCATATCATCTGTATACTGCAACTCATCCTGTTCTGACCTGTTGGTTAGCTCTACAACAAACCTGCAAAGAAACAACAACACATGAATATGCAAAGCTTGATTGACATTCTCAATGCGCCGTACAAAAAGTGTTGACATGCCCTAATTTTCACCTGCGATAGTTCCAAGCATGAAAATTCCTTGAATCCAGCCTCTGGAATTTATCCAAAAGTCGCAACTCATTCCCTATGGAGGAATGCCCTTTACTCAAAACCCACTTTCGATGATGCCAAGCACCATACGACTTGAAATTCTGCCTCAAAGCACTTTCTACCTGAATTTAGAACAGAATTCACAGTAACCAATGAGCAACTACTTTCATAAAGAGCAAATTTGATTCTTTTGTTGTTGTTATATTGGCAGGAAAACTCACCACATTAAGTTCTTCATCCAGAATCGACTTGACCAAGTTTTGATCAGACTCCATTCGTGAAAGCCTATCCTCCACCGCGAGCTTTCGATAATTCCATGCAGTGTAGGCCTCCGGATTGATTTCTAGAAGCTTTGTGCTCAGCTCAATAGCTTCCTTGGTATAACTAGAAACCCAAAAATCAGATAACATTCAGGATATAACAGATGATTAGTAGATAAACAGATAACCCTGGAAATCGTATTGGAGGAAAGAAAAACTAATCCGATCCGTAAGAGTCGCTGAGAAAATGAAAGAGAAGAGTGTACATTTTGTCATGGTGATTGGCCATGAATTGAGACTGGAGAGACCGGAGCTTGGTAGCTTTAGCATCGGAGGCTGCTTCCTCTTCTGGCTTTGAAGCCTTCCTTGGTCGACCGTGCATTCTTCTCCGGATTCAACTTTCCCACTAAATCTGATCAGAAATTTAGAATATAACTACTAGGAAAAAAAATCACTAAATCGTGATCAGAAGCTAGAAAAATAACAAAGATGAAGAAACGAAGAAGCAGATTTCACCGGCAGAAGCGGCGTCGATCGAGAACGAACAACTGAGAGATTTGTTTCGTGCAATCGAGAGACAAAGAGTTCGTTTTATTTGGAATTTCCCGGTCCGATTTCATGGTTTCAGGCGTGTAAACCGGTAAACCGGTTTTAGTTATAAAATACGTACGATTGAACATGAATTTTTGGGAGTCTTCGTTATATTGTGAAGGCTTGGCATAGTTTCAGTTGGGTTAGTATCGTTCAACCTCTACCTTCGGCGACGAGGAAGTGGAGATTTTGGACAAACTGTACTTTGTGAAGGTACACATCGCCTTCAATTTCGTTTTCCAATTTGGGTATCCGATGAATTTAAGAATTTAGGGTTTAGGGTTAGATTCTTTTCTTTGGGTCTTTACAGTGTTGGTCTTATGGATTTGATGAAATTCCTTGTGATCTTGTAGTTGATTAGCTCTGAACCTAAGCCACAATGGAGGATTCCGAGAAAAGAAAAGAAATGTTAAAAGCAATGCGCATGGAAGCTGCTGCACAGAATAATGATGATTCTACAGGTCCTGAAACCTCTATGAACCCATCTCACCTCTCGAATCCCTTGGCAGATACATCCACTCAGCAGCAGGAATCATGTGAAACGCCAAGGTTTGATTATTACACCGATCCCATGTCTGCTTATTCTAGTTTCAAGAAAAACAAAACCCCTAAGCAACAATACAGCTCATCTCCTAGTCATCAAATCAGCTCTCCACTACCTCACTTTCCACCATCTGTTCCAGGTACTTCTTCTTTTCTCATATTGTCTCTTGTTTCTGCTGCAATACCCTTTGATAGTCAACGGCTCTGTCATTATTTTCAATTTGGCTATATTCTTGTGAGGCCAAAGAATCTAGTCCACTGATTAAGAAGATTGCCTAATACCACGTCTGCTTAGCTAGTTATGTGTCAGCCATGTTAGTTGGTGAGTAAGTATAGGATTGAACAGAATCAGGAACGGACTTTAAGAAACTGGTTGTTGGGAAGCCTCTTGACTTTGGGAGAGTTAAGTTCTTCAACTAATCTTTAGGGTTCGGTCATGTGTTTTTAATTGTAATCAACAATTCAAAGATCAATGAATGTATGAAATTTCGTCACTGTTCATCAGGAATCAGTTTCCTAACCTATTATTAGCCTCAACTAGCTGAATCTGATATATCCCTTTATTTTTCACTTCTTAGGAACTGATAGTATTATAATGACATCAGTTGTGGAATTCATTTATCTCTGTGTTTACTGTCTTGTAATGAACAGTAATCATGGTCTGATCCTTGCAATATAATAACTATGAACAGGATCATTGGGCAGTGAGTATCAGGCACCTATCAATCATGGCAGTTTTCAAGCATCTCATTATGATGGTGGTAATCTGCATACCGAACCTAGAGGGATGATGGCACATCTTTCACCCTCACACAGAGGTCCACCTGCTGCTTGGAATAACAACTTTAGGCCTCCACCAGTTAACCATTTAGGTCCACCTGCTGCTTGGAATAACAACTTTAGGCCTCCGCCAATTAACCATTTAGGTCCACCTCATTGGGTACCTCGCCCTTTTCCATTCTCTCCAGAAATCCCTGACATGGGGAATAATAGATTTGGTGGTCAAGGCAGCTACAACAATACCGCTCCACAATTTCCCCATTATGGACGACAAAATTCTAACTGGGTTGGAAACACATATCCTGGTTCTGGAAGAGGCAGAAGCCGAGGACGCAGTATGAACACAAACTTTGGGAGAGATGGAGGAAGAAGACCCATGGAACTAGGGGCAGAACGATTTTACTCCAATTCCATGGCTGAAGATCCATGGAAGTATCTTAAGCCAGTATTATGGAAGAGCTGCTCAGATGCTTCTAGCAGCAACTCAACGGGTCAAGTCTGGCTTCCCAATTCTATAGCACCAAAGAAACCTATGATCTCAGAAGCTTCCCAAAAACCTTGCAATAATCAGCAGAGCCTTGCTGAATTCCTTGCTGCATCTCTAGATGAGGCTACGTGCGATGAGTCGAGCAATTAATCAGGATAACTAGCCGAGTGAAAACACCAGAGACACGGAATACAAGCATCTGGAGTACAATCAGGATGCTGGAAAGATCGTTGATCACTCTTTGAAAACAGGTATTGTGCCATAGCCAGGTGTTTATTTTCTCGGCAATACACAACAGAGAATGATGGTTATCTTGGAGGGGCCAACTGGAATTAGAATGGTTGACAATATGTCAATCCAGTTTTAGATTTAGTTTTAGTTTGGGTTTCCGATTTATGAACACCAAACTAAAACATTAGTTTGTACGATTTGGCTTTGGTTTTTAATCAAATATATATTTTTAGTTCTCAAATAAATTTACATCTTGGGTCGGATGTTTTTTTTTCCGTCTTGGTTCGGAATCGGTTTAGCCGTTTAGGTTTCCCGGGTTTAAAAATATGAATCTAATTTAACCATATTGATCATTGGTTTGCTTTTCAGTTCGGTTATATTAATTTGGTTTCGGATCGAATAGATTAATCCGGAGTTGACTATAATAAGCCTATAAGACATGTGAACGTATTAGTTGAGGGTTTGAAGCTATTGGACACGGGCATGGTGGCGGTAATAAAGGGTCTTTGTTTTTGGATCTGATGGCTCAACTGTCCAAAGAGGCTCTCTATTCAATTGCCAATGATTGGTTATATATACAAAGGAAGAGAATTGTCTATTACTAGTAACATGTAGTCTATAGATTATAAACACCAAAATTCGGCATTTAATGTCACCGGAACAGTCGTTCCAACTGTCCCACATCAGTGACATCACGTTCGTATTCTCTCAACTTCACTTTTTTTAAAGTCAATTAGATAACGTTTGAGATGCTTATATAACACATCCCATTTAGACCTATAAGCTACACGTATCATCTCTCTCTCTCTCTCTCGCTCACTCTAGAAATGGAGGCAAGTCCAGTAACAAATGTTAGGATCTCGTCGGTGGTTCCTGCTTCTGTGACGGGACAGAACAAGCCCCGACAGCTCACGACCATGGACTTAGCCATGAAGCTCCACTATGTCCGAGCTGTCTACTTCTTCAAGGGTACATGTGGCTTCACTATCGCTGACTTGAAGAGCAACATGTTTCCTCTGCTCCAGTCGTATTATCACGTCTCGGGTCGGATCCGGATGCCTGACAACGACCCTTCAGCTCCGGCCATACCTTACATTCGATGCAACGACAGTGGCATACGCATAGTTGAGGCCAAAGTCGAAGAGTTCACGGTGGAGAAGTGGCTCAACTTGGACGACCGTTCCATTGACCACCGCTTCCTTGTCTACGATCACGTTATTGGACCCGATCTTAACTTCTCGCCACTCGTTTTCCTCCAGGTATGTTACAAAGCGTTTCTTTAGTTATTACTAGTATCAAACATTCGTTCCATCTTGAATATGAAATGAACTAATCAAACTGTGGAACTTGAATTCACATTGGAATTTTCTATTACACGTGACCGAACCTGCTTTCTATTACTACAATCAGACGATAATAAATTTAACGCTTAGGTCCACCACCTGCATAGAAGAGTAACTAAATCTTTGTTGTTTGAAATTTCCATTTTTCAGATAACTCAGTTCAAATGTGGTGGCTTCTCTATTGGGCTGAGTTGGGCCCATATACTAGGAGATGTATTTTCAGCATCAACTTTCATGAAAACACTGGGACAACTGATGTCGGGTCATGGCCCACCCAAACTCCTTTACCCGAAAACTCCCGAACCGACTCCTCATGCTCGTGATCGTGATGGTGAAGCTATTTCCATTAAAAAGATAGAATCAGTTGGTGAGTATTGGTTACTTAGCAATAAATGCAAAATGGGGAGATACATTTTCAATCTTAGCCACGACCAAATTGATCGTTTGATGACTAAGGACACGGCACAAGACGACCAACCATTTTCAGAGGTTGATATTCTGTATGCACTGATATGGAGATCGCTAGTCAAAATCCGCGGCGAATCAGATACGAATGTTATAACAATTTGTGACCGTAAAAAATCTTCAACATGTTGGAATGACGACTTGGTAATAAGCGTAGTGGAACGAAAGAACGAAAAGATTGGCATATCCGAACTAGCGGCATTGATTGCGGGTAGGAAAAGAGAAGAAAACGTTGCGATCAAGCGGATGATAGAACAAGATAGAGGGTCTTCAGATTTTTTCACGTACGGTGCAAATTTAACATTTGTGAATCTTGAAATGGTAAATATGTGGGAATTTGAGATCAAAGGAGAGAAGCCTGATTTTGTAAACTACACGATTCATGGGGTCGGGGACAAAGGCGTTGTATTGGTTTATCCCAAGGGAAAGTTTGCAAGGAGAGTAAGTGTGGTGATGCCTGAAGGAGAACTTGCAAAACTAAAGGATGAGGTGATTAATATCATCATGTGACTTTTGTATTTGATTCTTCTTCTTCTTGCGGTGCAACCAATATAAGTAAATGCTACTATTTGCACCTTTGTAATCTTATTGGTCATATTCGATTCTCTTTGTCCCTACTTGTTGTACTTAATTTTATAAATCCAAATCCAATTATAGTTGGGAAGCCATAAATCAAATATTTTGATTATTTACTTTTTCCTGTCACTATTATTATTACATCATCACCATCCAAAGTTTACAATCTTGCTTATTCTATTTTCTAATGCTTACAATCAACTTTAGAAGTATATCTTTTAGGCAGGTAAGTAAAGAGGGAATCTATAAAAAAAAAAGAGGTGTAATACTTACGGAAAAATGGGTAAAAAAACTCTGACCTTTTTCAAAAATATTAAAAAAACCTTCATTTTTGTGGGTTTTTAAACCCCCACATTTTAACAAATGGTGAAATAAACCCTAAATATTATCAAAACAATAAGTACATCATTATATTATAATATAAATAAATAAATAAATTTTGATTTAGGATTTATTTTGAGAAATTTGAGTTTGTGAGTTTTTCCCCAAAATTGAGTTTTCTAACTAAAATAGTATTATAGATTAACACATTCCATGTTTTGATTCGAATTTGTTCGAACTTTTCCTTTTGAATAACTAGCTAAAAGTAATTAATAATGTCGCTTTTTAAAATATTTTGAAGTTATATTTTAAATATATCTTAAATTTATGTCTTTAAATTAAAAATATTTTGGTGTAGAAATTTATGTACTTTCATAAGAATATAATTTTTTGTTTGTTTTCATGTTAATAAGTTTATGTGACTAAACCAAATAAACATTTATCAACATAAAACTCATATTTGATAATACTCGATAAAATTTATTTTGATATTATAGTCAAATTCATAAAATTCATATTCAATAAATTTCATTTCGTAAGAATTTAATTATTCTATTAACATAAACCATCAACATTATTAGGATATTTATTTTCGTAAAACTTATATGTATGAAATCTTTTTCAGCGGATAATCATAAATATGTGTTTTTGTTTTAATTTCAAATTATAAAACCATTGTCGTAAATCAATTAAAATTATGAAAACTGCTGAATATGTTAAAATATTTCATATGTTAAATCAAAATTAGAAAAAATAGTAATGTACTAAATCAATTAGGAAAAAAATAAAAAATCCAAAAATGTTAAAGAGTAAGTGATAGCTTAAGAAAATATTAACACCAGCAAAAACAATATATATTAACATATCTCATGTACATGTATATTTTTATTTGAAAACATAGAAAAGAAAAAATAAATGACAATTATTTTAAAACAAATAAAAATTACAAGAAATATGAACGGAAAATTATCGGAATGGTCATTTACAAATAAAAAAAGAGTGATATAAATGTTAAGAGGAATAACTGCTATTTAAGAAAAAGACCATGACCGGCAAAAGAAATAATAAAATATATTATGTATACATCTATTCGCAGTTCAAAAATAAAAAAAATAAAAAAAATAAAATCAAGAAAAATTTAAAAAATTTAAAAAATTTGAAAACAAATAAAACTTAAAAATATTTATTGTATTTGTTATTTATAAATTTTAAGAACCAAGCAAACGACATAGATTCAGACAAAAATACAAAGATGAAAAAATAAAATCATATGAATATGTTAATAAATATTGAACCGAATATGAATTTATGTTAATAAATGGTTATTTGGTTTCGTCACACAAACTTATTAACATGAAAACAAAAAAAATTATTTTTATTATTATAAAAGTACATAAACTTCTACACCAAATTATTTTTAATTTAAATACATAAAATTAAGATATATTTAAAATATAACTTAAATATTTCAAAAAGTGACTAATATTAACTACTTTTAGTTCGTTATTCAAAAAGAAAAATTCAAACAAATTCAAATCAAAACACGGAATGTGCTAATCTATAATAATAATTTTGTTAAAAAAACTCAATTTTGAAAAAAATAAATCATAAACTCAAATTTAGAAAAATATTTTATGATTCAAATTTTATTTATTTATTTTTAATTTAATATAATGATGTATTTATTTTTTTGTAATAGCTAGGATTTATTTTACCATTTATCACAAGGTGAGAGTTTAAAAATAAAAACAATCAAGAACAAGGAAAAGGTGATGGTTTTTTATCCATTTTTCCGATACTTACGGAGTCGTCGGACCTCCGATTCCAGCACGATAGCTCATATTTCTCACGTGTGTGAAAAATGCCAAAATTAAATGTCGACGAAAGAGAAAGAGAAAGAGAAAGAGTGGAAGATTCAAGTCTTGTCATTAAACGACTCACTCAGATTCAACATTCCACCGATTAATCAAATCCTCTCTCTGTCTCCAGTCTTGGTGAGGCATAGTAACGGGGAAGATCAGCTACCTTTCCTGCTTCCTCATAATTTGGATTCAATCTTAACCCGAAACTAACTTTTGCAAAGATGGCATCTTCTGCTTTGGCTAAGCAGCTCAAGTCAGTTTTTGGAACCTCCCTAGTCGATTCCTTATCGGACGACGTCGTTCTTGTGATTGCAACTCAATAATCCTCTTTGCTTCTTCAAGTCGGATCTCCTCCGTCGTCCTCCTTGATCATTCCCGAATCCTCCATCTCTGGACGGGGAAGATTCAATAAAGGAGAAGATGAGCTCTGCTTTGTACGAATCCGATTTGTTTAAGCAGCTCAAGTCAATTTTGGGGACCAATTCGATGTCCGACGACGTCGTCCTTGTGATTGCAACCACGTCTTTGGCACTAGTTGTTGGTTTCGTGGTGTTGTTATGGAGGAAAACAGCGGCGGATCAGAGCCGGGAGGTGAAGCCTTTGATGATCCCCAAGTCTCTTATGGCTAAGGACGAGGACGATGATATGGATTTGGGATCAGGGAAGACCAGAGTCTCTATATTCTTCGGTACACAGACTGGCACGGCCGAAGGATTTGCTAAGGTAGTGAAGCATATCACGGTGGTTGGCTCTCATATGAATAAGGTTTATCTAAAATCGTAGAAGTTGATAATTTGATCAAAATTCTCATTTTTTATAGGCATTAGCAGAAGAAATCAAAGCGAGATATGAGAAAGCAGCAGTGAAAGTCATTGACCTGGTATGAGTTTAAATACTTACACTATGATTCTATTCACTTTCTCTATATTTTACACTACTTTGATTGATTATTCCTTTTTGCTGGTTTTGGATTTACTTAGGATGATTATGCTGCCGATGATGACCAATATGAAGAGAAATTGAGCAAGGAATCTTTGGCATTTTTTTGTGTTGCTACGTAAGATTTATCTTTTCTGATTATGACTTCTTTTGCTACATGCCCTTCAATTGTTTGCTGGATTCATTTATTTGACAACATGTTTAGTTATGGAGATGGAGAGCCTACTGACAATGCCGCCAGATTTTACAAATGGTTTACCGAGGTTTGTAGCATCCTCAATACAATTAATCTAATCCACGAAATTATGGTTTCTGTAGATTTTAAAAGCTCTGTGTAGCTTATTTACAGTGGTTTTATAGCTTCAATACTCTGTGTTTCACAATTCCAGGGAAATGAACGGGATATAAGGTTTCAACAACTAACATATGGTGTGTTTGCTCTTGGTAATCGCCAATATGAACATTTTAATAAGGTAGTGTCCTAAGAAACTGTGTCTGCTTCTACCTTATTGATTATCATCTTTACTTATCTCATGGTAATTTCTTGGAGCAGATAGGTATAGTTCTTGATGAAGAGCTCTGTAAGAAAGGTACTTCAATATGTTTACATATTTTTTAGGTCTTAGCTACTGCTAGATATTGAAAAGAGACCGAATGAGATTTTAGTTTGCTCTTTGCCTACGATGATTCAGGTGCGAATCGTCTTATTCAAGTTGGTCTAGGAGATGATGATCAGAGCATTGAGGATGATTTTAATGCCTGGTTTGTTTCTGATTCTCTGTCTTATGTTTGCTCCTTTGAAAGACTTTCTCTAGTCCTTCTACTCTATTACTGTAGAAAGGGAAGCTTCAGAGTTGGCTTGGTTAATTGTGTTTCTTTAATGGTATCCATGCTGTAATTTTTTAGTCTTTTTTTTGTGGTTTGCAGGAAAGAATCGCTATGGCCTGAGCTAGACAAGGTCCTCAGAGACGAGGATGATACAAGTGTTGTAACTCCTTATACAGCTGTTATTCCTGAATACCGGCTGGTGATTCATGATCCTAGTTCTACATCTGAGAAGTCAACGGACTCAAATTTGGCCAACGGAAATGCTACTATTGACATTCATCATCCCTGCAGGTATATGATCATGGATCATAGTATTACAGTTTCGGTTGCATTCTAAAATTTGTTTCTTATTCCAAACAGAGTCAATGTTGCTGTGCAGAGGGAGCTTCACACACCTGAATCTGATCGGTCTTGTATTCATCTCGAGTTCGACATATCCGGGACTAGTATTACGTAAGCATCCAACACTAAGTTATTTTATTGCCATTTACCCATGGATTAGTTACAACTTACAAGGCAGTACAATTATCTCAACTTACATAGCCTCTATGCTTTTTTTTCTATATCTCTTTCTCTCTTTTCGCCTTCATTGTCATCACATGGAAAGAGAATGTAATCATCTACTGGCTATTACTGACTACTTATTCCCTTTGCAGATACATCAAGACATTATTTACCAATTGATGTTATCAAGCAAATAATCGAATCCATGTCCTTCGCTAAACTTGTAAGAAAAACCATGCTTGCTTTCTTTTATGGACTACTCAAGTTGAACTTACTTACAAGATTTATCTGATATCTAATTATCTTCCCTTCTTTTTCCCATGGGTGGTTGGTTATGTGAGGTAGAACGTCTTGCATTGGCACATTGTAGACGAGCAATCATTTCCTCTTGAAATTCCTACATTTCCTAATTTGTGGAAAGGAGCTTATTCGATATGGGAACGTTTTACAGTTGAGGATGCCTCTGAGATTGTCAGGTAATGGCTTCAAGTTTTGTATGTAAAATAGAGTAGCTTAATTATTCCAAGTCCTACATGCATTTTTGATCGTTTTAGTAAATTGAAATGATAAGATTGACACAGATATTATTATGAATGATCCCAGGGAAGAAACCTTCAGTTCCTTTGGAAAAGATCTTGATCCCCGGACTGTGGTGCAAAACTGGTAAAGATCACACATTACCATATCAAAACAGAAGTCTTCGTTTTTTGTTTTGTTTTGTATGTCAAAAGTTCAAAACTTGTATGTAATCTCATTGCAGGCTAGTGTCTGATATATGTCAAAAAGCAGTAGCAAAAGGATTCAGATGCATTTGGAGGAGAAGTTTGCATGTGGGGTGAAACAGCTGATACTTCTGTTGTTCTTCAAATGTTAACCGTATTGCCGCGTTTATACTACTTCAGATGTCTACTGAATAAATCTTTTTCAAATTTTAAATTTAAGATTTTGACCAATTGCTTAATTGTCAAGAATGATATTTTATATAGCATGATGCTAAAATCCATATTTATTTCGAGTTTTTGTTCATACAAAGACGACTTTGACAAACCATTTATGTTTGACTATAATAATTAATAAGCAAGTAAATGAGGGAGAGGAGAGAAAATAAACAAATAAATATATCTAAATGGTAAAAATACCCTTAGTACCAAGAAAACTTGAAAAAGAAAACGGAGAAAATTCCAATTAATCATCATCAATCACCAGACATCTCTGAGGTATCTTCCTTCAGTTTGAAGTTTCTTAACTATAGCCTCTGCCTCTGACGAACTCACACCTTCCTGAAAATTTGTAAGATCAAAAGAGTTGGGTATCGATCGTATCAATCTTCCAAGATATTACACCAAGTGAAAACATAAATTCCATCACAATGTTCATCATACCTGCTCCTGAACAATGGTATGTAGAGTCCGGTGGACATCTCTCGCCATGCCCTTAGCATCACCGCACACGTAGAAATATCCTTCTTCCTTTATTAGATTCCAAACTTGTGCTGCCTGAAATGCAAAAGAGATGAGATTATTTTAAATTCTTTTTCCCAAAGTCTGATGCATCCCTCGATTTCTATAACTTACCTTCTCCGTTATCTTATGTTGAACATACTCCTTCTGCGCTCCCTCACGAGAGAATGCCACGATGAGCTCAGATATTACACCTTGATCCACAAAATTGTTGAGTTCATCCTTGTAAATAAAATCCTGCAACACACATATAAGCAGTAGCTCAACATGATGACACTGCACATGAAGAACGTGTATCGACTCTAAAATTCTCACCATCCGACGATTTCTACACCCAAAGAAGAGCAAAGATGAACCTAGTTCTACTCCATCTTCTTTAAGAGCCATCCTTTCCTGCAGAAATCCTCTAAAAGGTGCTAGGCCAGTCCCAGGTCCCACCATAACTATTGGAGTTGAAGGGTTTGATGGCAACTTGAAATTAGATGCTCGAATAAAGATTTGGGCTCCACTACATTCATCACTTTTCTCTGCAGGAACTGCATTCTGATTTTTTTTCAAAACTATTAGAAATAAAAACAGTGAATTGACAGATAGTAAAAAGGAAGGTAAGAATTACCTTCATCCACGTCGAACACACCCCCTTGTGGATTCTGCCAGTAGGAGTTGGACCGTATACTAGGGCGCATGTAACATGAACTCTACTTGGCGCCAATCTGTATTACAAAGAAACAAAAAAAAAGATAAAGAGAGACTTTGAATGACAGAGACACTCATGAGCCACAACAGGTACTTCAGACAAAAACTAAAATCACCTCGGCGAGGATGCGATGGAGTAGTAACGTGGTTGAAGACGAGGAGCTATTGCAGCAAAAAACACACCTAGTGGGGGTTTTGCAGATGGAAAAGCAGTCATCACCTCTAAAAGACTTCTCTGACTTGCAACAATCCATTGTGAGTATTCATCCTACAGCAAAGAAACCGAGGATGTTAACTCATGAAAACTTAGAATCAATGGAAAAATAGATAAATCAGTGACTCAGAACCTTTCCCTCAGGTGATGTCAGGTGTTTAAGTTTCTTGGCTTCACTTGGTTCAGTGGCATAGGCCGCCAAGGCAACTAAGGCAGACTGAAACAAGAAAAAACAGGTTTAATATTTGGGAACAAGTAAAGACCAAATCCACAAGAAACATATATGTGCCGCTAATCTCAAAACAAACAGTCGTTAACCTTTCGAGGAGGGTTCAAAAGGTCTGTGTATCTTGCCAAACCAGTACCAAGTGTGCATGGACCAGGGAAAGGAGGTGGTAATGAGCTTCCCAATGGTGAGCCATCTTCCTTCTCAGCATGTATTGAAAATACTAAATCTAGAGAGTAGCCAAGTAGTTTTCCAGCTTCCTCGACTATTTCAACATGATTTTCAGCATATACACCTACATGGTCTCCTGTTTCATATCTGCAAAGAAAGGCCATAGTTTTTATGCATAGTTTTCTAACCGTAATATTTTTACAGAACGATCAGCTGTTGACTAAAACATTAAAAATAACATGTCAATCAAGAAGAAGCACACACAGAAACCAATATTAAAAATATCCACTGTGCAATTCTTTTTTCTTAACATGAGGCTATGTGACTGATATTTAAAACCCCTATGTATAGAAGAACTGAAGAAAAAAAAGCATAGAGGCTATGTAAGTTGAGATAATTGTACTGCCTTGTAAGTTGTAACTAATCCATGGGTAAATGGCAATAAAATAACTTAGTGTTGGATGCTTACGTAATACTAGTCCCGGATATGTCGAACTCGAGATGAATACAAGACCGATCAGATTCAGGTGTGTGAAGCTCCCTCTGCACAGCAACATTGACTCTGTTTGGAATAAGAAACAAATTTTAGAATGCAACCGAAACTGTAATACTATGATCCATGATCATATACCTGCAGGGATGATGAATGTCAATAGTAGCATTTCCGTTGGCCAAATTTGAGTCCGTTGACTTCTCAGATGTAGAACTAGGATCATGAATCACCAGCCGGTATTCAGGAATAACAGCTGTATAAGGAGTTACAACACTTGTATCATCCTCGTCTCTGAGGACCTTGTCTAGCTCAGGCCATAGCGATTCTTTCCTGCAAACCACAAAAAAAAGACTAAAAAATTACAGCATGGATACCATTAAAGAAACACAATTAACCAAGCCAACTCTGAAGCTTCCCTTTCTACAGTAATAGAGTAGAAGGACTAGAGAAAGTCTTTCAAAGGAGCAAACATAAGACAGAGAATCAGAAACAAACCAGGCATTAAAATCATCCTCAATGCTCTGATCATCATCTCCTAGACCAACTTGAATAAGACGATTAGCACCTGAATCATCGAGGCAAAGAGCAAACTAAAATCTCATTAGGTCTCTTTTTCAATATCTAGCAGTAGCTAAGACCTAAAAAATATGTAAACATATTGAAGTACCTTTCTTACAGAGCTCTTCATCAAGAACTATACCTATCTGCTCCAAGAAATTACCATGAGATAAGTAAAGATGATAATCAATAAGGTAGAAGCAGACACAGTTTCTTAGGACACTACCTTATTAAAATGTTCATATTGGCGATTACCAAGAGCAAACACACCATATGTTAGTTGTTGAAACCTTATATCCCGTTCATTTCCCTGGAATTGTGAAACACAGAGTATTGAAGCTATAAAACCACTGTAAATAAGCTACACAGAGCTTTTAAAATCTACAGAAACCATAATTTCGTGGATTAGATTAATTGTATTGAGGATGCTACAAACCTCGGTAAACCATTTGTAAAATCTGGCGGCATTGTCAGTAGGCTCTCCATCTCCATAACTAAACATGTTGTCAAATAAATGAATCCAGCAAACAATTGAAGGGCATGTAGCAAAAGAAGTCATAATCAGAAAAGATAAATCTTACGTAGCAACACAAAAAAATGCCAAAGATTCCTTGCTCAATTTCTCTTCATATTGGTCATCATCGGCAGCATAATCATCCTAAGTAAATCCAAAACCAGCAAAAAGGAATAATCAATCAAAGTAGTGTAAAATATAGAGAAAGTGAATAGAATCATAGTGTAAGTATTTAAACTCATACCAGGTCAATGACTTTCACTGCTGCTTTCTCATATCTCGCTTTGATTTCTTCTGCTAATGCCTATAAAAAATGAGAATTTTGATCAAATTATCAACTTCTACGATTTTAGATAAACCTTATTCATATGAGAGCCAACCACCGTGATATGCTTCACTACCTTAGCAAATCCTTCGGCCGTGCCAGTCTGTGTACCGAAGAATATAGAGACTCTGGTCTTCCCTGATCCCAAATCCATATCATCGTCCTCGTCCTTAGCCATAAGAGACTTGGGGATCATCAAAGGCTTCACCTCCCGGCTCTGATCCGCCGCTGTTTTCCTCCATAACAACACCACGAAACCAACAACTAGTGCCAAAGACGTGGTTGCAATCACAAGGACGACGTCGTCGGACATCGAATTGGTCCCCAAAATTGACTTGAGCTGCTTAAACAAATCGGATTCGTACAAAGCAGAGCTCATCTTCTCCTTTATTGAATCTTCCCCGTCCAGAGATGGAGGATTCGGGAATGATCAAGGAGGACGACGGAGGAGATCCGACTTGAAGAAGCAAAGAGGATTATTGAGTTGAATCTCAGTGGGCCCTTGTCCTTTTCTTATTGACTTTTGTTTTTACTTTGACTTTTTACCTTTTCCTTTTTAATCGAAAAGGTGTTTTTTTTTTCAAAAATTGTTGGGTCTTAGGCCGAGGACCAGAACTGGTGAACTGGTCTCGTTTCCAAGGCATATTCTCTTTGGATGATGTCGCATGTCCAAGTTTTGAACTTATAATCCAAATCTTTAAAAAAAAACTTGAAGTTGCATAGTAAACACATAACGTGATTTAATAACTTTAGCAAAGTGAGATATTAACAGAATCAGTAAAGATTGGGGCCATTGACCAAAAACAATCGAATCAGGGGAAAGCTAAGCTACTTTACACATGCAATCAGGAGCTGGATAAGTGTAAATAGACTGTTTCTGCTTACGTAAACGAAGCTGGCCTTGCCTGTTCTTGTGCCCATTCACAACTGCTCCTTCAAACTCTGACCAATCTAAGCTCTTGTTCACAAAAACCTGTCCTAACAGTATCATGTTGGGCCTTATGGTTTTAAGATTTAAGTAGGCTCTATGCGCCTGCAATGCGTTGTGCATATTCCCTGGAGATGCAGAGATGAAGATATCGCTTTTCATACTCACGTAGTAATCTACTGCAGCCATTAGAGAAGCTTTCCCTTCTACATCAGCTAGTTCCTCCACAGAGGCTAGGCTTTTCTTGTTTTCTAACACTGGGAAGAGTTTACGCAGGGTCGAGATTCTTGCTTCTCCTCCATAAACCTGGTGTGAAGCTAGATAGAGACGGGTATTGTTACTGAAACCCAAAGCTGAAAGAAGTAACCCAATCTCTTCTGGTGTCAACGGGCACCGCCCTTTGTTTCTTAGCTCCTCATCTGTGAACTGTGAATTTAAGACCCTTCCTTGCCAAATCACCTGGCGGTATTTTGCAAGCGCCAGTTTTTCTGCTTTGCCACCTTCAAAGTCACAGCCTGAATGAGCAGCCATGTCCTGAAAAAAAGTTAAAGCTATGTCAAAACTAGAAATTACTACCAAGAAATGAGCACGTTTTGAGAATCAAGATCACACTTTATCGAAACGAAGATGAAGCACAGCAAATTTTCCAGCTCCAGCTTTTGCGATGGTGTTTATTCTGTCTGTTGGATCCATAGCTCCTGATGTTTGAGAGCTGGAAGGAAGAGATCTGAGTCGATGCACAAGGGCGTCCCCTAGATCCCGAATACGAGGAACAAAGTTTAATGCTTCAAAATTTACTTTACAGCGTAACCGCTGTATACTTTCAGGCAAATTGTCAAATGCCAAACGGTGAGAGAATGGTGCAACAGCAGCGATACCATAACTGCAGAAAAGAGCGGATGATACATATTAATAACAATGCACTGAGCTACAACAAAATCTAGCTCCTCAGATTGCCAAAAAAAAAAAGTATGTTGTCGATCATCTATGACAAAAAATAATTGTGACTTCACAGAGAAACATGTGCATCAAACATCCCTTAATTTTGTCTATAAAGCATTTCAAAACATCATATGTAGTATCATAATTTCCAGGACTTTACAATGCAGTAATTCAATCTGAAAAGATCACTGAGGTTTAGAAGCCACAAACCTCTGGATAACAGGTAAGACATTTTCCAAATACCAATCTGCTGAAGCGTGGATAGGCGCAGTCTTAATCCTAGTAGCTCGAATACCTGTGGCGTAATAATCACGCGTACTCCAAGCATACGGTGTTGAAAGCTCTCTAACAATCCGCACTTCGTCTTTAAGGACAGTTATAAAGTGATCTACATCAAATATATCTGTGAACGAACTGCAAAGAAACATCACAGAATGAATCACCAAATTCATCAAGGAACCGGCAACATAAGTATCATACTAAATTTAACAAATCGAGTACCTTGAATCTTGCCAAACAGGATTAACTTCGAGGCGTGGAATCACTAGTGTAACATTCAATATCTTGGCAACAGCAACCGCATCACATATCTGCAGAAATAAACCGGAAGAGTCAGAAGGGAAACCACTATAAAACTCTGCACAGCTGACTGAAACTAGAATCGTCATAACAAAACTCGATTCTACTCACCCCCATTCTTTGTTGATTTAATCCGCCGTCAAGGAACACCTGAATAAACCCTTGAGACTTATCCGGCAAGGCTATAGAGAGTGACAAATCCATCAATTCCAAATTGGAAACTTTACCGGGAGAAATGAATGTAAAGGATGAAAGAAGGAGAAAGCTTTTTATTAGAAAAACTTACGAACGCCTCTATAAGATTCAGGGCAAGGCTTCCAACCTTGATCTGGCAAGGGAGACCATAACTCCACCTGTTGTCTGATCGACTGCACATTCGTTCGATGTTAAAGAGAAAAGAACAAGTATCCAAGAAACAGAGCAAATCCCACTTACAATTTGTCGATCAAGAGCACCTTGGAGTAAACGCAAATGTCTAGGCCTTGGGGCATTCCATTCCTGCAAATGCCACACTTATTCCTCAGCTTCACAATCTCAAAATATAAAATTGAAGACACCTAAAGGTGGTAATACTGATTCCCCCCAAATAAATCGTCGGAGATAGAAAGAGACTGACGGAGAAGAGAGAAGGAGAGGCGCGACCAAGAGGGCGGAAGAGATTCGGACAGAAAATCGGGAAAATGAGCACGAAAACAGCAGCTAAGGCTGTCTTCTGCAACTGATTCAGGTTCTGCAATGGCTGAAATTGCTTCATTTGGAGCATCGATTATTATAAACTCAGCGACGAACGAATAAAAGACCAAACTTGTAGGTGTTGTTGTATCTTCGAAATCCAGAGCATATTTTTGATCCGAAAGTTTGGGAAATCCAATTTGTCGAAATCTGACAATACTGGAAATTGGTAACAAAGATCTACGACGGCGGGAGATCCAAATATTAGGACACCAAGTCACCAATCTCCACAATCTGTCTGCAGTTCTAAATAATTTTTAATCGCAACTAAGCAGACTAGACCTGCCTAGCGACAAGTTTAACTGCAAGGCAAATTTGTTGGGTTTAAAAGATCCTCCTTGGGCTTCAAAGCCTTTTTTTATTTGTTATGCGTATCTCTATACTACTAAAAATAAGTACTCGTGGAGATATTACCAAACAAATTTCCAAAAATACTTAAATAAAATATATTTAATTTTGCATCTAAACATTATTTATTTTTTTATCTAATATTACAAATTTTTATAACCAAACATAATTATTTATTTATCTAATATTTTAATTAAATAGTATAAATTATGATTTTTTATCACTTTTGTTTGATCTTATTTTCAAGTTATTTTAAATGATTATATGATATATATAATTAATAAAAAATTTAGATTTATCCTGCATATGATATAATTCAAATTTTTAAAAACAAAAATATATTATTCAATTGATGAAGAAAAAATGTGTGGTCTACACTCCACATAGGCTAAATTATTTAGGCAATGATTCACAGACAAATTATTAAAAATACCAAAATGATTCCAAATACAAATGAGTTTTACTTATCATGAGTTCAAATTTATATGGTTTATTCGGTTTAATCCGGTTTTAGTTGAACTAATTTAAACTTTAAAAATATATAAATATTTAAGATTTGGAAATTTTAAAAAATATTAATATAAAACTATAAAATATTATTAATATTTAAACTCTATGAAAGTTTTTTAAAATTAATAATATTTAAACTCTATAAAAAATTAAAATATATAGAAAATATGACCATTTAAAAGAAAAATTTGAAATTAACCCAAATTATAAGTCTTTAAATAAAAGATTTGTTAAAAAATAGTACAAAGATGTTTAAGGAACCAAATATATTTTGTATTTCCCTTTATAATTTTCATAATCATTACATTAACAAATATTATTTCTTTTCGATGCAATTCAAATCTCTTAAATATTTGATTTACATAGACATATTTTCGTTTAAATATTAAGTCATCAACATCTTTAATTTAAATAATTAGTATATTAAATATCTATTAATATGTTTGTTTAGATAAAAATCAAAAATTTGAAATTAGTTTTATTTTATATATTAAAAATATAGAAAAGTTAACAATTCAACATAGATTTTAAAAAAAAATCTCTATATTGTTATTTGAAAAGTACACTTTAAAAGATAATTTATATGTGGTAGTTATTATGAAATGAAACTAATGATATACTAATTTTTTTTTATTTCTTTTACAAAGGATATAAATGAAATTAAAAATAATCTAAAACATCATAATGATCAACAGGTTTGTAAAATCACTATACGGATATGTTGTTGTAACTTCTTACTCAATTGATTGCCCGTTAGACTAAAATAATCACTCCAAAATATGTAATTATATTAAATATATCGATTACGGGACGTAAAAATTCTGAGTGATACAGGATATGATGAGTTTTTATCCCAAAATGGACAGATAACTAATTTTATAATATTGACTAATATATATATATATATAATACTAGAGCTACCTATTTATAATAATTAATTTTTAATACAAATAGATTAAAATTATCAATCCAAAATGGATAATTAAATAACAGGGATTGGTTATAGGATGGGAAGTTTCCGACTAATACTGGATATGACAGGTTTCCATCCCAAAATGGACAGGTTTAAAACAAATATTGGATAACTAATCATATAATATATACTAAAAATAATATATATATATATATATCAATATAATGAAATTTGTTTTTTAATTAGTAATCTGATATGCTAAAAACGATGTAACTGTATGACATCATGAGTTATAAGAAACCGCCAAAAATGATTAATCTCCGTATATGTTTTGTTTTTTTTTGTATTAGTAGATGATAACGATACATGATTTGGTTTTCATTTAATTAGGAATTTTTTATTTAGATTAATTTAATATCTAATTCGGTAGGATTTACTCTAAATTATTTCAATGAGAATAAATAACATAATTGATTTGGCATAGGTTTCAAACATATTATAAACCAGAAAAATACTATAAATATATGTTAAACAAAAAAAAATTTATAAACCATAAAGAAACACAAAAATAGTAAATTAACTTACCAGAATAAAATACAAATATTTGGTAAAAAAACAAAAATAATATTTATATTTAAACAATTGACATGCGGTGTACCACATATTTGAATCTAGTTAAGGGTTAAAAAAATGTACAATTTCACACATTCAACCTAATGGTTTTTTTTTTTTTTTTTTTTTGATAAATCCTAATGGTTTGTTAGACAATCTCCAACGGAGGTGTTAAAGAGAGGTTATAAAGTGTAATAGAATTAAACCTGATTAAAAATAATCCAAAGCTACTAAAAATGATTAGAACCGGTTCTTAATTAGGAGGTTTTAGAAACCTTAGAACCCCTGACGTGTCACAACCTGATTGGATCACCTAATTTTAACAAAAGGAAAAAAACTTTGTTCTCTCTCTTTTTCGCAAATTTTTGTTCGACTTTTTCTCTTTAGCAGCTCTTGCCGATGGCGAGATCTTTGTTCTCTCTTTTTCTTTTTGAGCCTGAATCCATTGATTGAGAGGAGAATTGAGTCTGAAATTGTGTTCTCTTAGTGTCCGTTCCGCCGGTTTCATCATCTCGACCGTCGTTGGTCACCATCGGCGATCACCAAATCGGAGATTTGAGACTCAAAATCGGAAAGTTCTTGTTCAAAAAAGCTCCAATATCTTTCTCATGGTACGAATCTAGCCATTTTCCTGTGTAGATTATGATAAATTCTTGTATTTTTAGGGTTCTCTGATTTTGCAAAATTAGGGTTCTTTGATGTAAATTAGGGTTCTTCGTTCTTAGTGAAATTAGAGTTATTTGAATCAATAAGCAGACTCTGTATTTTTTATTAGGCATGCTTGAAGATGATTTTAGGCATAGATTGTTTGATTTTGCTAGATAGTTTTGGATAAGCAGTCTCTGTTTTTGAATCAATAAGAGCAGTCTAGGATTGTTTCTCTGTTTTTGCTTGAATTTGATTTCCGTATCTCTATTTTGAATCATTAAGCCGTCCTGAATTTGATTTGTTTTTGGTAATTTGATTTCTTTCTCTCTGTTTTTGTTGAGGTTAATTGGAGAAACTGCGAGTGGAGAAAATGTGGTACTCGTTTCACCAATGAATCAAGGTAAAGCTTCCTTTGTTATATCTGAATTTTGTTAGATCAGATTAGATAAAAACTTAACCATTTTAGGTGATAAATGCTTGTTAGCTGCATCGATTAGGACTGGTTTGACATTGACATTTAGTTGCATCGATTATTAACTAGTCATTAGTGTTCTGTGATAAATGCTTGCTAGTTTAGTTATTAAGTAAAACCTTTAGTATGTCATTGATTGCTAAAACACTAACCACAACCCTTAAACATATAAACCTCTTGTTATATAATAGTCTTCAGCTGAACCTCCTCATAACCCTTCATCATTCTCTTTCTTTCTCCTCTTAACAACCACCAGAAACTAGGAAATAGATTATTCGAGGTTTTTGGACCTTTTAAATAGCCAACAGTATGAGACTGATGATCCAAGCCAAGCTGAACACACACCTGAGGACAGAAGGGGAAGACGGAATTGGTCACCCAAACAAGATGTTGTGCTCATCAGTGTCTGGTTGAACACAAGCAAAGACCCAATAGTTAGAAATGAGCAAAAGGCTGAAGCCTTTTAGAAACGTATTGCATCTTACTTTGCTGCAATTCCAAAGCTTGCTGGTATGCAAAAGAGAGAGGTTGGTCACTGTAAGCAAAGGTAGGGGAAGATAAATGACCAAGTATGTAAGTTTGTTGGCTGCTTATGGGCTGCAACAAGTCAGAACTCAAGTGGCTATAATGAAAATGATGTAATAAAGCTTGCTAACCAAATCTACTTCAATGATCACGGGTTAAGTTCACACTTGAGCATTGTTGGAGAGAGCTTCACTATGATCAGAAATAGTGTGCAGTTTCTTCTACTACAGATAATGGCAAGTCAAAAAGAAGAAAGTGTGACGATGGGCCTTAAGCTTCTGCACAGTTAGCCATGGAGATAAAGCAATGGCTCGTCCTTCTGGTGTTAAGGCGTCAAAAGCCAAAGCTAAAAAGACTATCAAAGGCGTGAGCCAAAGATAAAAAAACTATCATAAGGACTTTGAATTGAAAGAGAAGCTTAGTAAGCACAAATTGTTGGAGAGTCTCTTTGCAAAAACAGAGCCACTTAGTGATATATAAACGGCTTTAAAGAACAAGCTAATTACTGACATGTTGTCAAATGCTTGAATGATGTCTTTTGTTTCTTGAAGCAGTTTTTTTTGCTGAAATTAGTCTTTTTATGTTCTTTGATCAATGTTTGTGTTATGTTCTTTGATCATTGTTTGTCAAATACTTGAATGATGTCTATTGTTTGTGTTATGTTCTGTTAATGCTTGAATCTATTCTTTGAATATGTTCTTTGAATCGGTTCTGTTAATGTTCTGTTAATGCTTGAATCATTTCTGGTAATGCTTGAATCGGTTCTGTCAATGTTTGTGTTATGTTCTTTGAATTTGTTTGGTGTGATGCCAAATAGAAAATAAGTGTGGTTCTTGTTTCATTTTCAGACTGCATATATTGGTGAGTACATGGCTTGGATCTCTGAGATACAAGCGTTAGGATGCATAAATGGCAAGGCTGCATATATTGGTGAGTATATGGCTTGAGTTAGTGTGATATTTTGAGAGTATGTCAAATTTTGAGAGTCAAATACGAGTGTGTGACATTTTAACCTGATTACCACCCAATTTCATCTAAACTAAACCGTATCCAATTTAGAAGACCTATAGCAATTCGTTGCTTCATCCGAATATGAAGTTCGTATTGGGCGAAACTTCCGGTAGTCAAGGTGGCGATGCTTGCTCACCCAGAGGCGGAGTGGATTTGGTGGGTTAATTCGGATGCGATTTTCACCGACATGGAATTTAAACAGCCGCTTCACCGACATGGAATTTGACTCTAGAGCTTCTGATCTCGACAAGCTTCGACGAGATCCAGATTCTGGCTGATTGTGTGAACATCGAGGCGTGTTTGAATGGTAAGTCAGGACGAAACGGAGCAGAGTAGAGATTCGTTCATGAAGTAGAGAAGAGGAAGAAGAAGACTAATTTCGAGAATTGAAATCCGAGAACGAGACTAATCAAGCAACAAAGATAGTGTATGATTAGCCAAAATACAGCAATTAAAGACTTCTCGGACCTATCAACAGAAGAATCAAGCGTCGGAGGCGATCTGAAGCTATTACTCCGGCGATTTAAGTAACTTTGATTTAAGTCATTTTTTTCTTGGTTGACCTCTTTCTTCTTCCTTCTTCTTCTTCGTTATCAGCTTTATTGAATTTTTTCTAAAACTGAATACATGTGGATTTCGTGGAGGCTTGTTGTTGTTTCTTAAGGCAGAGATCGATGTAACAATTAGAGCAAAGATTCATGGTGGTGGAGGTACAGAGAAAGTCACCGTTGATAACACATATCTTGTGTTGTTTTCGAGTTTCCGATGAGTTCTCGTCGGTGTTTTTGCAGGATTTCTGGAGAGGTAAGCCACACAATTTGGTGTTATTGTTGCTCCGGGAGACTGTTCGCCGTCTCGGAGAGTTGTGTCGAAGATTCTGACGTAATTGGGATCAGAAATGTGAGAGTACCAGAGAGGAACCAAGATTTTTAGG